>OV743328.1:13011666-14385000 GCA_928268935.1 Lasiommata megera
ATCTATAAGATAGCTAGATAAATGTTTATCTAGCAGCTAGACCCAAGCGGCGATAGACCGTGGACTGTGGGAATCTATAAGATAGCTAGATAAATGTTTATCTAGCAGCTAGACCCAAGCGGCGATAGACCGTGGACTGTGGGAATCTATAAGATAGCTAGATAAATGTTTATCCAGCAGCTAGACCCAAGCGGCGATAGACCGTGGACTTTGGGAATCTATAAGATAGCTAGATAAATGTTTATCTAGCAGCTAGACCCAAGCGGCGATAGACCGTGGACTGTGGGAATCTATAAGATAGCTAGATAAATGTTTATCTAGCAGCTAGACCCAAGGAGCGATAGACCGTGGACTGTGGATAATCTGTATGAATGTAGACTGTGGAATCCATAAGATAGCTAGATACATCCAGCCGTAGACGTAGGTATCTTATGTTTTAAGTGTATATGAGATAACGATAAAAATAACGAGTAATTCTTCGCAATCTGTAACACTTATTATGTGGTTTACACGGGTATAAAACTTGAGCTGTTTTAACGTGATCCACGCTCCATCGAGTAATCCTTTCCACCTATTGGGGTTCTCAGTGAATGTACGCGAAGTATTTTTTTTAACCTTTCACAGTTTTATCAAGCGCAAGCTTCGAGAACGAGTCCACGTAGCCCGCTTTCGGCGAAATAAAAGAGTTTATTTTTATTTTTTTTATACACCACTAGTTAGCCCTTGTATCTCACCTGATGGTAAGTGATGATGCGGTGTAAGATGGTAGCTAACCTGTTAGGGGTATAGTAAATTCCATACACCTGATTAGTTTCTACACGACATCGTGCCGGAACGCTAAATCGCCTTTCGACACGTTTTTGTCGGTAGGGTAGTAACTAGACATGGCCGAAGCGGGAATTGAACCCAGGACCTCCAACTTTTAAATGCAACAGCGCACGCGTTTCGCCACGGAGATCGTCAAAAATGAAATGAATTAATGTGTAGGTAGGTATTCAAGTATAGATACAAATCGTTCATTACGGTAACCGCTGAACAATTAGGTAACCAAAATAGGTAACTTATCACGAGACCAGTCCTTTTCAGTCCTGGGATTGAATGAAATGCAGTTTTAGCAAATTCTGAGAATAGAATGTGTGTGTGTAATTAGAATTCAGAGTTTTTGTTTTAACACAGAGAAAACAATACGAAAAATAGTTCAACGCTAGGTACTTATGTAAAATATATTTATTTAGTATTATATAAGAGGTAAAGTGTATTCGGTAAGTGTAATATTATAGTTAATATATTATAGATTTTTTCACTACGATATAATATTTGAAAACGTTGTATGATTAAAAATCGAATTGTTTAATTTTTGTCATTTTTAATGGTTATATACCAATCAAACCTTTTTTTGTTATACACTACAAGTTAGCCCTTGACGGCAATCTCACCTGATGGTAAGTGACGATGGAGTCTAAGATGGTAGCGGGCTACCTGTTAGGGGTACGGTAAACCCACACTCTTTATTGGTTTCTACGCGACATCGTGCCGTAACGCGACACGTCTTTGTCGGTAGGGTGGTAACTAGCCACAGCCGAAGCCTCCTACCAGACCAGACTCGAGCTGGGAATCGAACCCAGGACCTCCAACTTTATGATGCGACAGCGCACGCACTGCGCCACGGAGGTCGACATTTAGTCCCAATCACTTTGAAATTTATTTCTCGGTTTAATTTTTGGATAGTTTACGTTTTACTGGTTAAACCTGGACGTCTATAGTTATTAAGAGCAAAATTTCAACAGGTCAGGTTACAATTCACTCACTGGTATATAACTATTAAATTTGTCAAAATGGAGTTCGATCAAAATATTTATTATAAGTAGAATCTTAGTAGAATATTTATATAAGTATAAGTATCTTAATCTAACATTTATATAATTAATCACATAACTTTGATATGTATGCGTTGAATACAGCACCTTCGATGCTTTGATATGTATTTGTGATAAACTCCACTAAATATCTACTAAAGGGATCTAAAATTGTTTCATAAACACTACAATACCGATCATATTAAAATAATTGTACTTTATCCACTAAGGGTTATAGTTAACTATGATATTATTATAATATATACTAGATACAGCTAAGTTACAATGATATGTAGTAATGGTCCTACATTGGATTCGAATCCAAAAGCCAAGAAACAAAGCGCATGCATTCTTTATAGTCTAAGAGCAAGTGATCGATTCGTCACAAGTGTTTCATACCTGTTTACAATTTACATATGAACGCATTGAAATATGGAGTGTCCTTTCAGATGTCATAAATCTCGTAGATTTTTTTCTTGCACCACGGTCACAATGTCCGTTCGTGATAATACGTTTTAATACAACGAGTGTCGATTAAGCTTTTTTGCACCTTTTGACACGAACAAAATAGGCTGTAGTGCCTAGAATTACAGTCCTTAACCCATACTATTAAAATAGCAATTTTATTGAATAAATATTTATAAATTTGCTATTTTTTTATCACTGTATCTGTATCTAAGATCAATTTTTTCTACATTACAAGTTAACCCTAGCTGGCTATCTCACCTGGTGGTATGATGGTAGCGGGCTAACCTGTTAGGGGTACGCTAAACCTACACTCCTATTTGGTTTCTACGCGACATCTTGTTGGAACGCTTAATCGCTTAGCGACACGTCTTTGGCGATAGGGTGGTAACTAGCCACGGCAAAAGCCTCCCACCAGACCAGACTCGAGCTGGGAAAACAACTTAGGACCTTCGTCGTTAAAAAAAATAGTGTAAATTTTGGACTGGTACGTAACACTTCTGCCAAGTTCACGAGCTCTCAATCTTAATCGCTTAGTTAACTAATTAAGTAATGATTAAACTACGATGAATATATGCTTTTATCTTTCTTACCGTGGACATTAAACGTTTCGTTGGAGTCACCTCTGACATTTTTAGATTAGAAATTTTAGAAAGGGTTCCTTCAAAAGGGCGACAGACATTCACTCAATCATATCATAATAAATAATTGTTTAGATTATGAGCAGGATCATGGTTCTAAACGCGTTAATGCTAAATAGTCACACACACTTCTCTTAAGTTACCCGCTAGGTGTAACTTGTTAATCAACAAAAATTCTGTAATTTTGTAAGAAAATAATTATTTTGCTATTTCGATATTACTATCTAATACCTTGCAGGTATAATTTTCGAAACCAACGCGATCCAATTCTTAATATTATAAAAAAATATCTAATAGAAAAATAATGAAGTCAACAACTAGTCTTGCTCTCAAATATTTAGCATTAAACGTATCCATGCTTGACGCGAGTATCCTCCTGTTCATAATATAAAACATCCAGTTTTGAAAACTGGAAGTGAAAAATACAATAATAAAAAAAAAATACCTTATCCTACGCTCTACCCGAAAAAAGATATTGCTCTTGACATATATCTAAATAGATTTCCAGAAATATGGATTAATTAGGCACACAAGTACGAAATTCTTTATGTTGATGACAAATGGTAGCAGATCTTTCGCTATCAATGAGAAATTCAATTTCAGTAATATATAATATAGTATTACAGTACTTTTGAAATTAAAGTCCGGAATTTCGCAGGTGTTCTTAGCGGGGGTTAAAAAAATTGAAAGACAGTCGTCCGATTAGGATCGTTTCCACGTGGCCGGTTGTAGAAGACGGTTCCTTTACCGGACGAGTGCTTCTAGTACGTAAACTTCATACACGCATCTTTCTTACTGTTAGAAGGAGAGAGAAGAACCTCAGTTCCTCTTATACTTGAAGGTTTCGTAGGGAAGGTAGCTGTAGAATGAGGAGCTGATGGGACCATATTGGACAACATGGTAGTAGTCAGAGGCTGACTCCGGCGCTATTCAGTCGAGGAAGCCAGTGTTCACCAGCTTCTCGAGGAAGAATTTCACGTCTCCGAGCTCGTTGTCCTTGATGCCGAGGGACTTTAGCATTCCGAGGTCTCCATTCTCCACTGCCATGAATACGGAGCGAAGGTGTTCAAGGTCAGACCTCATCAAGTGCAGTGCGGCGCCAAAGTCCTCGATGGTTTGCGATTCTGTAAGAAGCAATGTATGTCTTGATCAACTGATTTGCCGGCTGAGCTGACTGCAAATCTCTTTAGGTAGTATTTTTAAGTACACAACAGTGTTCCATCAACCTACCAAACCCAACCAGTTTACTGCCATACTTAGTGGATCTAATCTCTGGAAACTTCACGGAATGCCGTGTAAAATGTAAATGCTTACCGGAGAGTGCAATAGCGACCTTCTCGACACCTCCCAATGGCTCCAAAGCGTCTCTAGCCTTGCTTCCGAAGAGTTTCTCCAGGTAGTTCGGTCCGTGGGACGCGATCAGCGACTGCAAGAACGATGCTGTCTCTTCTACCGGCGGACGTTTAGCTGTAAGAATATTAAAATTGCACAGATTTGCGAATACAACCGGTTTCCGTACCCGTTGGATACCAACGGCGCCCTAAATATCTAAACCTCAGAGGGCTCAATATCTCAGGACTTATTATAGGACTCAGGACGTATAATAATTGTGTAATGTTTATGTTTTTTTGACGACCTCCGTGGCGCAGCGTGTGCGCTGTCGCATTATAATGTTGGAGGTCCTGGGTTCGATTCCCGGCTCGAGTCTGGTCTAGTGGGAGGCTTCTGCCGTGCCTAGTTACCACCCTACCGCCAAAGACGTGTCGCCAAGCGATATAGCGTTCCGGCATGATGTCGCGTAGAAACCAATTAGGAGTATGGGTTTACCATACCCTTAACAGGTTAGCCCACTACCATCTTAGACTGTATCATCACTTACCATCAGGTGAGATTGCCGCCAAGGGCTAACTTGTAGTGTGGAAAAAAAAAACTGTAATAGGAATAGATTTGTCAGAAAGTTCAAAATAAAAAGTGGTTTCCATTAAGATTTTTAAATGTCGTTACATGAGAATGATATCTATTTGGTTCTGTATCAAAATCAGCATTATTTACGAGTAGTCCTGACTTACTGTAAACAGGACCTATGGGATTAGTTTCCATATCCCATCGAATTATAATAGTTATAATTAGATCGGTCTTATTATAATTAGGCCCAATTTGTTTTAAGCAAACAAACAGGGATTTTCCCTGGGGTACTTGAAAATGTTTTCCAGGTTACGAGAGTGATCCATCAAATATTTATGAAACAAAGCAGTTTGTTGGTAACTTGAAGATTTTCAAATGTATTCAAATATATTTTAACTGCCTCTCGCTGTTTCGTGCTGAACAACAATGAATATTTTATAAAAGTTACCAACCTTTAAGACACATAATATTAATGTTGAATATACATACTTCTGAAGGTCAAGCTTGGATTTAAAATTTAAATTTAAAAATGCCTGCATTGCGAGCGGATTTACAATGCTATGCCTTACGTTCCACTTCCAGATTTCAGAGTGAATGAAAGCATTTGTTATCATCATCTTCAGCCGAGCTCCATGTTCCAGGAGGAAGAACTTACTTATCCCGCCCTTCTACTGTTCTCAACTTAATTCATAAGGTTCAATAATATTGAGTTAGTCGCTAACCACCTACATTGTATTCTAACTATCGCAAGTTCATTTGATTTTGACTCTCCTTAATTTATTCGCTAGGAAATTCCCGTCGTGCTCTAAAGATAATTTCTCACCAAGTGATTTAGTGTTCTTAGTAATTGAAAATCCATCTTTATAAACCGCTGATGCCATTGTCAAGTTTTCGCCTTATAAAATCGTTGATATTCTGTTATTTTGTTCTATATTATCTTTAGTCTACTGATATCCCACTACTGGGCAAAGTCGTTCTCTCTTATCACATGAAAGTTATTTAGACATACTTAGTCCATTCACCACTAATACGGGATAAAATACTTTTCGATTATTATTACATTTTACTTACTATGAACGTATTCTAAAGCACTGGGATAAACAACGCTATTTCCCTGATATTGAGAATTTCTCGACAAATAAATCGAGAATTTAACCCAAGACCTCGAAATTCATAGTCTTATACCTATTCAGTATGCAATAATAAATAGATATTATTTTTTATTGCACCCCCAAAATAAAGTGATTTTTTTTTATATACAAAGCGAGCAAACGAGCAGGCGGGTCACCTGATGGTAAGTGATTACCGCCGCCCATGAACATTTGCAGCAACCCTTGAGCAATTTGTTAATCCGCCCTTTGAAGATCCCCATATTGTAACCATTAGGGAACACAGAAGATAGAAGCTGGTTCCACAATTTGCAGGTGCGTGGCAGAAATGACCTGGAATAGCGGGTGGTGGTAGAGGTCCAGGCATCCAGGTGGTGAGGATGATATTTATTTCTGTGATACTATATTGCGAACAAAACATTTTCTTTCAGACAGTTAATGTCGAAAGCAATTGTTAAAGGGACCCTATTGTTGACTATCTCATCTAAAATAGAAGTATCGTTAACGCTAACATAAAATCTTTTCTTAATTATTAAATAGGAGCAACATTTTTACATTAATACCAATGTTACAAAACATTTAAATTTAAACCCCAACCATTTTTTTCCGTTCGTTTATAACAAATGTTTTTATTGCGATGTAGTTTTAGTAATCAACATCACATGATGTTATTTAATACTGAACTAACTTACCTTGTTAATATTAAATAGCTGGCATATTAATTAATTAATCAAACTTTTAATGTAAAATCGTGATTAAATTCGTTCCTGGCGTGTTCTGAAAGCTAAAAGCTTTGTGCTTATTTCCAGCGCTCGCAATGAACGCTTCCAAACAAAGGATTTTATATAAAGCTATTGTAATATTATATTTAGGTAGCGGAGTGTGCTAACATCTTGCTCAAAGCTCCTTGTAATCCTAGTCTTACATTGCACATAGGTGTATTAAGTACGTATACTGTTTTAAGCAGTGGTACAAGTAACTATAAGCCTCATACGAAGAGCACAATGGAGAGAGATAGCTATTTTTTTTTATCCACTACAAGTTAGCCCTTGACGGCAATCTCACCTGGTGGTAAGTGATGAAGATGATGCAGTCTAAGATGGTAGCGGGCTAACCTGTTAGGGGTGCGGTAAAGCCATACTCCTAATTGGTTTCTACAAGACATCGTGCCGGAACGTTAAATCGGTTGGCGACACGCTTTTGTCGGTAGGGTGGTAACTAGCCTCCCACCAGACCAGACTCGAGCCGGGAATTGAACCCAGGACCTCCAACTTTTTAATGCAACAGCGCGCGCGCTGCGCCACGGAGGTCGTCGAATGCTATGCTATATGAGCATATCAAATCATGAATCAGGTTATTTTTAGAGAAACTAGAGTTACTGACACTGAGTCGCGAAGCTAGAGTGGCAATGGGACGACCTGTAGGTGACGTAGCCGAATCGACGCGCTGGTCTCACAGCGATTGACTAGCCACGTTTTGCCAAAACAACTATAGCTTTCTTCTAGATGAATTCGCACTCTATGATCGCTAACCAACGAGCTTATCTGATGTAACGACATCTCTCCTTTAGTAGAATTACCTAAGCTGGGAATTGAGCCTAGGACCTCGCGATCAGTAGCCGAACATGTCAACAACGAGGCAATTAAAATTTCAAACACATATAAAGAAGAATTGTGGGTAGTTACAAAAAGTCGAGAACTTGGTGCAGCTTACTGATTCAGCTGACGGAGTGGTACCAGTGGTATTACCTGCAGTGCACAGCTTGGAGTCTTCATCATAGCCGTCGATGCAGTCGGGTGCGCCGTCGCAGAGGTACTGGATGGAGATGCAGTTGCCGTCCACCGGGCACTTGAACGGCTCGTACGGGTGACAGTACTCTGGAAAAGCGTTAAAAAACAAATATATAACACACGTACTCGGTATATATAAATTATTTATACCGAGTAAAGAAGCAGTGAAAGCCTAGTGGTTAGGGCGTCAGAGGTCGGGAGTTCGCACGCACCTCTAATTTTTCGGATTTAATTGTGAATTTTAATCAATTAAAATATCACTTGCTTCAACGGTGAAGGAAAACATCGTGAGGAAACCTGCATGCTTGAGAGTTCTCCATCATGTTCTTAAAGGCGTGTGAAGTCAGCCAATCCAGCGTGGTGGTCTATGGCCAAACCCTTCTCATATTGAGAAGAGACCCGTGCTCTGTAGTTAGCCGAGAATAGGTTGATCATGATGATGATGATGTGTAAAGATAATAGTATTTCTTCTAGGCTTCTTTCCAAATTTAATTCAAAACACAATTTTACCTAATTAATTGATGCATTATTTATTATTAACATAGTATGTGTTTTTATTATATTATTTATAACATTATAATCAGGCTGGTATGTATAAGCATAAAGTCCCTAATAAAAAAAAAGATATATACATTATACAACATTCATAAAACTATTACATAGCAGAACTAACCGCATCTCGTTTAACAACCTTAACTTGGGGAGACAATTTTCTTCGCAAAGTTTGCTTTAGTTTTTACTGCAGAATGGAAATTTTAATTTTACGAGTGGCGAACCGAGAGCCGCGTGGGAATACTGAACTGCGAAATACAGGGTAGTGAACGTTTAATATGCTAATAATTGCAGCGGACTAGAGCGCTGGAGTCTTTGTGGACATTCTAAAGTTTATTTTAAGACCATTATTAAGTTCAGAGGGTAACGGAAACGGGGGTTCAAAAAGGCTTTATATAGTACAGTTAAACCTTGACGGCAATCTCACCTGATGGTAATTGACGATGCTATATCTTATATATCTTTTTTTTTTTTTTTTTTTTTTTTCGTGGTGGAAAAGCTTTATGGCTACCTCCGTCCGTTGGGCAAGACGGAGGTTATGTGGGACTCCCCCCATCGTTGAGGTATACCCGAACTAAAAACCACCACGGCATGTCCCACTCGCTGGATTTGCCGAACACCTGGGGAACCCATTGTATTCTTCCCAGACAATATCTTATATATCTAAGGTAACGAGCTAACCTGTTAGGGGTATAGTAAACCCATACTCGGTTGGTTTGTACGCGGCATCGTGCCGGAAAGCTAAATCGTTCGGCGACACGTCTTTGTCGGTAGGGTTTTAACTATCAGACCAGAAGCGATCCGGGAATTGAACCCAGGACATCCAACTTTATTAAGACTTTTTTTTTGGGACTGTCTATTAGCTGTGCTAACCCTATTGGTTGCCAAAGCGTAACTAGGCTGTTAGGCGAGCTTCGGAAAGAAGCTCTGCCAGAAGAAATTTTGAGCCCTAGGACTCGAAGAAACTAAGGGAACGTCTGCCTAAGGGCTCCTCCTTTAAGGATAACGGGGTGTCGGACAGTAATTAAGACTGCGCCACGGTCGTCGTATGATGATGAGTTATCACCGGCTGTCTACAGGGCACGGGTCTGTCAGCGTGACAAGGGTATTGGCTACCACTCTGATCAATGCGGATTGGTAGACTTTACACGCCTTTGAGAACACTATGGAGATCTCTCAGGTGTGCGGGTTTTCCTTTACGTTTACGTATAACAAATTATAGTTTATTTGAGAAAAGCCAGACGTGCGATCTGAGGATCGAACTCGGTTGCTCCGAAAGGGAGTTTAACCACTAGGCTATCAGAGCTCCTAATCTAAACTATTGGTAAACTGGTATTATTCTCAGATAATCACTTGCTTATAGCATAGCCCATACGTACATAAACGTTTTTTCTAAACTTTCAATAAAAGTTTTCACTAAAAGTCCTCCAGTCCACTTTGAAGCAGTGTGGTGGGTCTATGCTATAAAAGCGGAAGCTCGTGTTCAGCAGGTACATTATAAGGTTATTAATACAAATATAAATTATTCCACTGACAGATTTCTGTTAACAAACACAATGTTATAAAAATCTAGGTCAATGATTCGTAGGTGTGTCACATGTCAGATGCCTTTAATGTAACAGTCTGTACGGATGAACAGTTCGTTGGCTCTAACTAACGATATCAACAGACATTTCCAGGCTGAAGGAAAAATACATGAGTACAGGAAATACATACATATATATTTACTTTATTGTTATGAATTTACATCACGATTTATACATTTATAAAACTTGATGGCAGCACCGCGTGTTTTGTGTTTCAACCGTTTTACCACATCCCACTTCTGATGTTAAAAGTAAACCAGCTCAGTACAATTTATACGTATATTGGACAATTAATTAAGTTAGTAGAAGCTCAAATTTCCGTCGACCGACGTGTCGTCGACCAGTTCCTCGTGGGGCCATCGCCGTACCAAGGAAGAGCCGCCATTTCTTATCTTCCGGTAATGTCCCGGCCACAGACATCTAACAAGTTGGCAATGCGTCGCTCGTTGTGCACAAAACACGCAGTGTTGCCAACATATTATAGATGTTAAAATTGGATTGCCCTGCATGAAGTGATTTTTTCATGATAGTAATGATGAAAAGCCTATTCATTCTTCTCTTGAAGGCACCAAGGTTACATTTGGCTGGGAACACGAAAGCTTGCAGGGCCAGGGTTCCACGCCTTAACTGTCGTATCAGGAACGTGGAAGAAAAGCTTTTCGTTCCGGTTCACTGGATATCAACCACATAAGGATGTCACTTTTTTTAATTATTTTTATATACATTATATATTTTTATATTAGGCTACTCTAGCAAATTAGGTTTTTATCCTGTCAAGCTAGAATAAGAGAAGATAAATAATAAATAAATAAATAAACTTTTTACTGCGTCTTGTGGTAGAAAGGTAAAGGAAGTACAAGATTGTGGAGTACTTGAGTTGTTCTCAAGATTCCCTGGGATAGGACGATTTTTCTATGGAATTGTACTTGTATCATTAATGTGCTACTAATGATACTACGTTTAGTAATTCGTTATTTAGTGTACCGAAACGATGTCGCCTAGCTACTAATTAGGAGTATGGGTTTATAATTAGCTTTATTCATATAAACCTAATACAGGCTTCTATGAATCGCTCATATATATCACATTTTTAATTATTTCTATTCGTGATAACTACAGTCGCCAACTTAAGACTAAAGCTAAGAGGGTTCAAATCGCGCCCAGGTCTAAGAAGAAACCCACAACAAACTTAGCCGGTTTTTTTTTGTTATAACCATAGCACATAATTAATAATAGATAGAGCAATTCACACCCAAGCTTTTTTATCGTTAATATAATCCTTAATATCGTAATATGATTTTTCTATAAGCTTTCGTTTTATAAAAACTTTGAACTTATTGAAAGACATCTCCAAGATATCAATAGGTAATTTATTATAAAATGAAATTTAAAAAAAAAAATGCTATAGGTTAGCTCGCCACCATTTTAACTGCATCATTACCTATGCAAGATAGCAGACATGCGAGATTTCAGACACTGGCTAACTTATGTTGGAATAAAAATAAAACACTCCATGATTTTTTATATATACCATCGTGATGCAGCCTTGTCTTCTATAATATAACGGTTGAGAAGTATTACGAGTGTAAATTGAAGAGACTACGGAGGCCGTCAAAATATATAAACATAGGTCGTAAATTCTGCGAAACAATACTTAGAAGCCTCAATTGGTCTTAGCTTTAGTGTACATGCCTTCGCTTATAAGTTTTATAATGGTTTAGACAAACGCGGTAACATAAATTAAACAACTTGACGCTGAAGCAAAACTTCAATAAAAGCTCGCCGTTGTTTTATCAGTAAACTACCTAAGTAGTTAAAACTTTGAGTTTATTTTAATCTTTGAAAGGATGAGATGGCTCTTTATCTGTTTATATGAGTTTATGGTATTATAAAATAGAGAATACTTCTTTATATTGGCTTAGTTGTGACGCAAATTTAGAACCGAGTTGGAAGCTCCTCGAAATATAAAGAAAAAACTTAAGTCCTACTTTTTAAGTAAGTTATGATAGGTAATAAGAAACAGCAGTAATTAAACTAGCAATTAACGTCGGTAGGTACGCTTACCTACTGTGTAACTCTGTGTTAGCTTATTTAACAAACCCGGGTGGTTTTCTTATACTAGCCGTAATATTGTTTTATGTAAACATGTATGTATCAAGCTGTGATAGCCTAGTGGTTAGGGCGTCAGTCTCTTAATCAGAGGTCGGCAGTTCGAATCCGGGCACGCACCTCTAATTTTTTAGATATGTGCGTTTTTATAAAAAAAAAAAAACTAAAATATCACTTGCTTCAACGGTGACAGAAAACATCGTGAGGAAACCTGCACGCCTGAAATTTCTCAAAAATGTTCTCAAAGGCGTGTGAAGTCTGCCAATCCGCACATAGCCAGCGTGGTGGACTATGGCCAAACCCCTCTCATATTGAGAGGAGACCCGTGCTCTGTAGTGGGCCGGCAATGGGTTAATCATCATGATGAATATTAAGAATATTTCATAAATATTGGAAAACCCCTCGCAGGTCAAGCCTCCCCAGAGATCCATCGGTTATATTCCACGTTAAATATTTTAAGCAGACTCTCCGCGTTGCAAGTACCAATGTTGAGATTCCCCCTAAGGCCCTGACCTAGCGCTACGTAAGTGTGGGCAGGTCTATTCGAGGTAAGTTCATTTTCCACGTTAAATAGTCCAATCATTACACTGGGGCGCAGCGACATTAAGCCAGATGCGGAGGTGGGCTGGAGGAATTTCCCAAGAGAGGCTTACTCTAATGGATGTTGTGATTTCAGTTGTTAAGGTGGCTTCCCACCGAATCAATAACTTCGAAACGTTTTTATCCATTTTCCACATTAAAAAGTAAACGTTCCGTAGTAAAGTGGCTTATGACTTTGTCTTACAGAAATGTGGAAAACTTTATAAAATAATGCGTTCCGAAATAAATACAAAACACACCCACACGCAAACACACACAGACACACACACACACACACACACACACACACACACACACACTCAACTGCATACTTTTGGACTGTTTACTTTTTTTTTGTTTTTGTTTTCTCTTATTATTTAATTGTAATTTTTTTTTTGTTTTTTGGTAAACTTACTATGTTATTATCATAGCTGTGTTTTTGTATAATTGGTACTATTTGTTGTTTGGAGGTGGCATCTTTTGCCCGATACGTGTCACCGTTACAGTATACAGTAGGCGTTATTCAGGAAAGCGTGCTCTTACCTGGACGATAACATTGCTTTTGATCAGGCATGATAACCATGTAACTCAAGCCTGTTCTAAGGAAATACTTTAAAAATAGCTTTGCAAAACACGTGAGTGTTGGACCTATTGACTGCAAATAAATAATATGACACTTGTTATTTAGATATTAGATTTAAAAAAAAGGTTAACTTTATTTAAAAATCGCTTTAAAACTTATTACCTTTATTATTAATAATTATGAATCATCCAGGCATTTTAAATAGTTAATAATCTGGCGTCAGTTTGAAGCTACTGAAAAAGATATTCAGATTTCACTAGCACTTCTACAATCCAGAAATCAACATTTTTTTTAAACCAGGCCAGATTAAGAAAGTTGCTAATAGATGCAAAATTTAAGATCTCGACTTTGAAAAGTAAAGAATAAATCTAAAACTCGTAAAATTCTTTTAAAAGAAGTTTGCGGAAAAAGGCCGTTGGACAGCGATCTTAATACTCTATTACCTTTTCCTGTTATTTTAGTTGAAAAACCCTCCCCAGCGGATGCGTTTAAACAAAGTCTTTGTTTTTGACATCATTGCTGGTGGAAGCAATTTCTTTAAAAATATGGCATTCATGTACTTGCTGGAAATGCTACGAATACAAATGAGACTGTTAGAGAAAGTCCATTTGTTTGTCAGTGTGAAAAGTGTGGTTTCATTTGTTGAACGTCACAGTCGACCTCCTACATTCTGTTTTAAGTAGGAAGTTCCAAGCTTAGACCTCGATACAGTGGATATCTTTAAATTAGCTCTGGTTTGCTACAGCGGGTGGCTTCGGTCGTGGCTGGTTACCTCACGGACAAAGTCATTCCGAAATGATTTAAGGATAGATTGATAGATACTCTTTATTGCACACAAATTTTAAAGAAACAACAACACGGAACACATAACACATGAGTATGCAAAGGCGGTCTTATTGCTTAAGCAATCTCTTTCAGACAACCCTTGGAGAAAGAAGTAAATAATAGATGAGGATAAAGGCGCAATATATAAATATAATTAATAAATATAATATATAAATATATACGTTTATGTATAAATAAATATATATCAATACACATATACTATTCATTATTATGGCATTAAAAATATAAAGAATGCTAAAATTGCTAACAACATGAAAAAACAAATGTTAGCAAAATCAGAAATATTGATAGAATCTAACGAGTCGCAGGAAGCCGCTGGATACAAGCGGCCCAAGACCGTGGCCATTGGAACTCCCTACAAAAGACCTATGTCCAGCAGTGGACGTCTATCGGTTGAAAAGATGATGATGATGATAGAAATCATGTACATTTATTAGTAACAGTACTTTACTGGGCGAACTCTTAAAGTTCTGAAAACGGGCACTGTATAGATCCCTTAAGCGTCTCCCTTCCATATTCCTAAATTTGTATGGCTTCAACCTGAGAGAAGAACCCAATGTTCAGTTGCGGACGTCTGTGGTTTGAAATGTCGATGATTACAGAAAAGTATGCCAGGATTTAAGTTGGTGAGTTATACATGTATAATAAACGATCCATAAACATACACAAACGTCGAACAATAGTAGGTAAGAATCGTTGAAGGTATATAACTATATTATCCATTAATAGCTCATATTGGAAGGTAATGTGAACTGGCACAATGGGGCACCTTATTGCTTTGTGGGGTATTAATACAATGGACTGTTTTTTGTTATTTTCCCTCGCTGTTTGGTTGGTAAATACTGTTGTAATTAGGATTTTTCTTCAACGGTAAAGAATAAGGAAATAAACGAAAGCTTCTTAGACGTAGATACTAATGGTCGATCTATCTTTTCTGTGATGTTTAAGAAGATTTTAACTGAAACAATTTCTGTCTTAATTTCCTTTGGAATGCTAAGTATTTTAGGATACGTGTATTATTATCATCATCTTTTGCTGATTAATGGGCCCCTAACGTTTTTATAGGAGTGAAAGATTTTGCATAAACTCTACTAACTCATGATACAGTGAGCTGACATAAACTCAGACATTCAGTCTGTCTTGTCAGCTCACTGTATCATGAACCATATTACGTACTGAGCTAAAATGTTATTGTAAAGTTAAATTTTCATAGAATGGGTTCGTTGCAATGTACTAATAATAAAATAAAATTGAAAATTAAAGGCGAACAAGAAACGTGTATTTTTGGTATTTTTGTTAGATCTCAAAAATGCCACTTGGCATGTTTTTTTAGATCTCAAAAATGCCACTTGGCAAGTTACAACAAGAAACATATGATGAAATGTTTCTTGTTGTAACTTGGTAAGAAACTCAGCCAGTTTTTAAAATTATTATATTTAGCAATTCAAAGAAAATACCAACATTCGAAAATTCGTTATAAAAATAACCTCGAACTCGAAATCTCGCAAAATGTTGATGTAAACCTATTTAATGTTTATTGTCAATAACTGAAATACCACAATATCGAAACGGAAATGGAATATTCGAACAAATGAAATTTGCAATCAGCGAATAACGGTTAAGAGTAAATTATGTAGCCTTTTCCTGAATCAAGTTAACAGGGATTGAGGGTGAATTATACTTTATCAATGTTTGGACACATAACTATGTAAGATGGTCTGATCTGGTTGGGCCGTGGTCGAGTGCGCAAGTGTTCCCGTGACCCAGTCACCAGGCGACGCGAAGGAGCATCGCTGGGTTTTAGTGGGTATTCTGGTCGCCAGTCTTGCCGCCAGGGAGTCCCACATACCCCGTCGGAAGCGGCGCAGTCTTGCCTGCATCGCTTCCGGAGGGGATGCGTAAACGCATTTCCCAGCGGAAAAAAAAAGGCGACGCGAAGGAGCATCGCTGGGTTTTAGTGGGTATTATGGTCGCCAGTCTGTCCGCCGGGGAGTCCCACATACCCCGTCGGAAGCGGCACAGTCTTGCCTGCGTCGCCTCCAGAGGGGATACGTAAAAGCATTTGACAGCGTGAAGAAAAAAAGTAGATGGTCTGATGAAACATATGTTTGACTTCCTCCTCCTTCAGTAGTACTCTTCATATCCGAACGTCTCGACTATCTTTCCTTATATTTTCTCTTGGCGATGATACACCATGTCACCCTATCTCCAGCCACTTGAGGAGCATTTGCATGGTGGAATCGGGTGCACTGCGAATCTGGTCACACTAACTTATCTGACTGCAGCCACGCAGTTTTTTTCATTCCACTTGTTTTAATCGATGTGTACAAAATCCTAAATAATTCGATTGAGCTCTTGACGGCTATCTCACCTGATGGTAAGTGATGCAGTCTAGGATGGTAGTATGGTAAAACTACACTCCTAATTGGTTTCTACGCGACATCGTGCCGGAACGCTAAATTGCTTTGTGACACGTCTTTGTCAGTAGGGTGGTAGATAGTCACGGTCGAAGCCTCCCACCAGACCAGACTCGAACCGAGAATCAAACCAAGGACCTCCAACTTTATAATGCGACAGCGCGCCACGGAGGTCGTAAAAAGTTATGATATTTCGTGCAAATCCTGCCGGAAAAACACTTAAACAACATAAAATTTCGACGATTTTAAAAGTCGCTACATTCATTAAAGTAAAACCGCAAGAACCTTTTTATTTTAATGAGTAAGATAAACTCGTAAAAGTTAGTAAATTAGTTTTCACTCTCTTGATTTTAAAGCTGCTGTGATATTAAATGAGAAATATAATGTTCTGTTAGTAATTTATATAAATTTGTGAAAAGTTTCACAACCGCATAGGCTGCGTGTAGCTGTGATAGCCTAGTGGTTAGGGCGTCAGCCTCCTAATCAGAGGTCGGCGGTTCGAATCCGGGCTCGCACCTATAACTTTTCGGAGTTATGTGCGTTTTTAAAAATTAAAATGTCTCTTGCTTCAACGCTGAAGGAAAACATCGTGAGAAAACCTGCACGCCTGAGAGTTCTCCATAATGTTTTCAAAGGCGTGTGAAGTCTGCCAATTCGCACATGGTCAGCGTGGTGGACTATGGCCAAACCCTTCTCATATTGAGAGGAGACCCGTGGTCTGTAGTGAGCCGGTACCATTACCGGCTCACCCATGTTGATCATGATGATGATGATGATGATGATGATAGGATTGCGACTGTAGCGTTTGTGGTTGCGAACCCGCATGGTGCCAATGGGACACTACTATTAAGCTTCTCTTGTCCATCCTTCGGTCTACCAGCAGGCTGTATCCCATGAAGTGTAATAGTGAAAAGGTGTAATAGGTAAAAAAGGAAACCCGACTTAGTTTGTGACGAAATTTCTGGGATGTACACAATAAACAGCAAGTATAATTTGCTATATTCCGCCGACAACCGGGAGATTTGTATAATATAACTTCTACGCAAAATCTTCCACTAGAACCTCTACGCACGTTTCGACCCGACACCGGATCATCAGGAGATGGTCGTAACGTGCGTAGAGGTTCTAGTGGAAGACTTTGTGTGGTGTTATATTATACAAATCTCCCGGTTGTAGGCAGAATATAGCAAATTATACTTGCTGTTTATTGTTTATCATGGACTTCCGCAAAGTAACGCCTGCTTCTATTCATTATTTCTGGGATGTCTCTCAATAGCTTTGAAGTTTATATAAATCGTTAGCTTGTAGAGAAGTATAATAAGATATTTCTTAAATAATTTTAAGTGGCATGTGAGATGGCGATAACAAAAAGAAAATTTACCTGGCTAAGTTTGTCGTGGGCTTCTTCTTAGACCGGGGCCTATTTGGAACCCTCCAAGCCTTAGTTTTAGATTTGAGAGTGTAGTTATCACCATTCCCTCACGAATGAATATGGTGAAAACATATATTATACGGTATATGGGCATGAATAAAGTTATTTTGAATTGATTTGATTTTGATTTGTTATCTCTTATAGAATAAATGATAAATAAAAAATTGAGCTGAAAATTAAAAAGTGGACTCCCATACAAGGAACGAGTTTTCCTGGCATTTTTGCTCTTATTAATGCCAATATGTATTTTTTATTGTTTCACGCAATATGGAACCCTTCGTGTGCAAGTGTAGTCTAGTCTCTTTGTTGACGAATTAACTTTATTATAGGTGAATAACCACAATGTTGATTTGTCGATATTGATAACATTATATCGTTTGATACTATAATAATTAATAAGTGATACTATAAATATATAATAATTCTACCTTCATTTACTATTTATATTTATTATACATCAAACATTTTACATAAAATTTAAAATAAAACTTAGATTAACCTACAACTAAAAATCTTAAAAAATAAATAAATATTTACACATCATAACTAAAAATCGTATCGTTTACTACATGTATGCTTTGGACAAGGGTTAAGTTCGATTTTGGACTTTAATGGTAATTTAAGACCTTTCAAAACGTTGTCTCCCGAGGGAATACATTTTTAAAAAGCTTACTACGCCAATGTCTTTTTGTGTGTCCAGTGGTTTGAATTGCGATCTTAGATTCCATTTAATAGATGTTTAATTGAAAGATAAAATCAAAGGACTACTCGTTTTACGGATAACCGCCCAGCTACCATTTTAGCTCAAAATTACTTTAAAAAAAACAAAAGGTACCAAGTAAAAAGAATAACATTTTTTACGGAGTCAAGTTCGGACCTCTGTACCTATCTCATTCGGAATTCAACGACCTCTTCAAGCACTCTAAAATGTCGGCTGAAACCTAATTTTCCTCAACCTTTCCCTAAAGATAAGATTCCGTTTTTTAAGCTCAGACCCTACTTTAGCCTCAAATTAGTTTATTTTCTTCCATAAAAAGTTCGCTTTTCAGAACTTCGCCGTGAAAGAATATAACTATGAGCCTGATAAGATATCTCGACACCAGGTTAATAAAAAAAACTTAGGTGCAATTTTATACCTACTACAGATACATTGTAAGAAAACTTAATAAGTATAGATGATATAAGATAAATTTTAATTATTAAAATTCAAACAATATTAAATTATTATTATGTGCAGGCGAAATATTTTTTAATAAAAAAAAAAAAAAAAAATGCTTTTGACGACCTTCGTAGCATTATAAAATTGAAGGATCTAGGCTCTGGCTTCAGCCGTGGCTAGTGGTTACCGCTCAAAAGACAAAGATGCGTCGCCAAGCGATTTAGCGTTCGGGCATAATATCACGCAGAATCCAATTCGGAGTGTGGGTTTACAATACCAACAGCTTAGCCCGCTACCATTTTAGACTGCAACTTTACTTACCACCAGTTGAGTTTGCCGTCAAGGGCTAACTTGTAGTAGAATTGCAAAAGACAAAATTACGTTACCTTTTTTCCAACAGCCATTTGTTGAGTGTATTTTAAAAATATAAAAATAATTTTTGTGCGCATAATAAAGAAAATAAATATAACAAATACATAACGCACACACACAAATACAAATTCACACTCGTTCTCACACACATACATGCACACGCTCTATCAATCAATCAATCAGCCTGTAGACGCCCACTGCTGGACATAGGCCTTTTCGAGAGCGCGCCACCACACACGGTCCTCCGCCTTCCTCATCCACCCGCCACCAGCGATCCTTTTCAGGTCGTCGGTCCAGCGAGCAGGTGGTCGTCCTACGCTGCGCTTACCGGTACGCGGACTCCACTCCGTCTGCCCCAACGGCCGGGAGAGAACACGTCTGCCCCAACGGCCGTCGGTTCTGCGACATATGACCCGCCCACTGCCACTTCAGCTTGCTAATCCGTTGGGCTATGTCGGTTACTTTTGTTCTCCTACGGATGTCCTCGTTACGGATTCTATACCTCAGAGAAACGCCCAACATAGCCCTTTCCATAGCACGCTGAGCGATTTTGAACTTTTGGACAAGGCCTACCGTGAGTGTCCACGTTTCTGCTCCGTATGTCATGACCGGTAAGACACAGGTGTTGAAGACTTTTGTCTTTAGGCATGCACACACTCATACACGCTTAATTAATATTAGCTTAGTAGTATAAGATAATTAATCCTTAGGAATGAATGTACTATGTCCCTAGAAGGAACTACCCTCTGCAATACAGGTTTTCCTAGGGCAGAGGGTAGGGACAAATGATATATATTGTAAATCGTTTTAAACAATAAAATATTATCTTAGGTTTAAAGATTTTTATTCTCAAAAGAAACAATTTCACTTAATGAGAAATTAATAAAATAAAATAAATCTTATGTCATATGATCAAGAATCGCTTCTTTTTGGCAGCGATTACGTCACTCCAATAATGAGATTCTCCGCGCGATGTGTGACCACTTGGATCCCTCAATCTTGCAGCATTGGTTGTCACAGCATCGCGGTACGAAACATATATAATTATCTAATTTTTAGTCTGTTTTTATCCTTTTTTTTTTGTTTTTTGTAAGTACATTTTTTTTTTTGTAATTTTGTAAGTGCTTGTTTGTAACTGGGTGAACTGCCTTTAATAAATATTGGAACGAAGTTCCTTATCGCGCGTTGTGAAAGGGGGCTAGACGGAAAAAATTCTTACGAAAAGTTGTCACGACACTTTTTTCCATAAAGCTGTGCGGCGTCGCATGTTTCTCTGTCTGTCTCTCTCTCTTATAGAAAGCAAGCCAGATATTTTCATTTTCTTTTGTTATTGTTGTTAATATTGACTTTTGTTTTCTCAAAAAAAATTATTACAACTCCTTCACTAATTAATCGAAAGGAACTTCGTTCCATCCGGGTGTCCCTTGACACCTCTCAAGTTTTTTTTTAATTATAATTATCTTATCTTATCTTACTCTTAATACTAACCCGAGCGTTTAGTATGATGTCCATACAGCTTGTTGAGGTCCAGACCCCGAGCAGGCGAAGGCGCGACGCTCAGCGCCACTAGAGCTGTCAGGCACGCCGCTACTCGACACGGTGACATCTCTGTTGACAACGATAGGTAATTAAAAAAAAACTCCTTTACACGGAACTAACGGTCAGAGGTACACCACTGGAATGCCAAGATAATCAGACAGTCATAGACCTAAACATATTAAAAATTGTATGAAGACATGATTTTCAAGGGTGAAGGGTTGAAGGTTGAACTCTCGCGGGTATCTCTAGAACACCCCACTCCATCCCCAAAATTTTTCAAGCAAGATTTATGTTTTGTTTACGTGGCATTGCAACGCATACCCAGTGCAGCTATAAAATATATGTTTATAAATATATCTTTTATATATTATATATTATATGTATCAATTATTTGTGTAATGAGGGTATTGTAAAGAAAATTAAATTTAATATCCTGATTTTTTTACTATCTTGCTTTTGTTAATTAACTTCCTTTAACAAAGGTTTTTCAGGAGATCCCTGTAAGCGACGTGACCGCTTTTACGGTTTATTTTTAATTTATGTTTTTAATTATATTCATCTCATGCTTGTGGTTTTTTTGTGCAATAAAGAAGATCAATTCTTTATGCATCTAATTATTGTTAATAAATAAATGAAAAATTACACAGTGCTGTAAAACATATATAATTTATAACACAAGCTGTATGCAAAGAGGATGCAAGCAACATAGTCATGACCAACCCATTGCCGGCTCACTACAGAGCACGGGTCGCCTCTCAATATGAGAGGGGTTTGGCCACAGTCCACCACGCTGGCCGTGTGCGGATTAGGGTATGGTTAAAATCTTGAAATCACCCTTGCACATTTCCATGGTCACAATTATTTTTATAGTCATAATGGCATCTGTTTACGACCCTTTTCAAATGTGAGGAAATTCATGCAGTTTTATTTTCAATTATTCAATAACGTACTAGTTTACTGTATTGCTTCTAATAGAGGGTAGTTTTAGAGTTTTGATGCCTTTGAGAACATTATGGAGAACTCTCAGGCTTCCTCACGATGTTTTTCTTCACCGTTGAAGCAAGTGATTTTTTTTAAACGCACATAACTCCGAAAAGTTACAGGTCCGAATCCGAACCGTCGACCTCTGATTAGGAGGCTGACGCCCTAACCACTAGGCTATCACCGCTTAAACAAAAAAACATAGTACTAATATCCAACATGCTAAGCTACGAGTACCTATGTTGGTAATATGTACCTACGCATAAAAAGTGCCTTCTATAGGTGAATACGGGTCAAGGAGCTTTGAAGTTTTAGAATTTTATTACGTTAGCGCAACGTTTAGGAAGCAAAACAGTTTCTGAGTAACAGATAGTAAACGCCGTTTTTACCGCTAGTTAAGACTTTTACAGAATTGCTCAAGTACCCTCATAAACCCCGCCTAATTAATTTACTTACTGTTCACTAGCGAGACATTATAGGATTTTAGTACTTACTTACTTTTACAGCTTACGTTAATTTTTTGTGGTAATACACATGGGAGCAGAAGGTAGCTTTAAAAAAAATCGCTTCGTAGTATGTATAAAGTTATTTTCATAGATATCCCGGGTTAATATAATGTTAAAAGTTGAAAGCTTAATTCATTTTATTTAAGCCATTTTTAAAGATTCAAAGCTCAATTGTTATTACACTGAAAAAAAGATTATCTTAAAACAAGTGAAATTCTCACTTGTTAGTTGTATTTGATTCTAATAAGCAAATTATAATACCGATAAACCATTTTTTTTCTAGCGATAAAGTTAACAATATAAGTAAAAATAATCATATTTTAGCATCACTTTATAAATTTAAGAAAGAATCATGATGAGAGGTTGACATATCATTACATTGACACATTTTTTTTTATCCACTACAAGTTAGCTCTCGACGGCAATATCACCTGATGGTAAGTGATGATGCTGTCTAAGATAGCAGCGAGCTAACCTGTTAGGGGTATGGTAAGCCCATACTCCTAATTGGCTTATACGCGACATCGTGACGGGACGCTAAATCGCTTGGTGACACGTTTTTGTCGGTAGGGTGGTAACTAACCACGGCCGCAGCCTTCCACCAGACAAAATACAATGTTGAATCAGCCGCAATTTTTTTTTTATCTGCAATCATGTTTTTTTTTCAGTGTACTTTAAAAGTCCTAAAATAATTCCAGCTCCTGATTGCCTTTAGCCATGAGTACCGGGCAATCATAACTCATCTTTGAGTAAACTAAATTAACTCATTACGTTTATTACAATAATTAGTTTTCCTCAAACAGAAGATTACTTGAATTGAAAAATTACCATTTCGCTTTATTCCGTCGACGTTTCAAGGTATTTATGTTAATTTATTGTTATAGCTGTTGAATATTACTTGTAAGGTTTTCCATTTGCCTTAGGATTTTGAGGTAATAGGGTCTGTGGGGAACCCAACTTTGTTTTTAATATTTATAGCGATCCCGTGAGGGAATTCGAAGGTAGCGCTAATCAATTTTAGGATTTAAATAAAAATTGTGAAAAACGTATTTAATTTTGCCATTTTATTTCATGATATATATATTCGAATTAAAAAATAATATTTATTACCTCTATATTATTGGCCATGATGCTGTCGATATTGTCCTTTTTTTTTTATTTCGGACTGTCTATTAGCTGTACACACCCTATTGGTTGCCACAGCGTAACCGGGCTGTTTGGCGAGCTTTGGAAAGAAGCTCTGCCAGAAGAAATTTTGAGCCCTAGGGCTCGAAGAAACTATGGGAACGACTGCCTAAGGGCGCCTCCTTTGAGGCCGAACCTCGGCTTAGGCGACGTTTGGGATAACGCGGGGGTCGGACGGTGAGTGGTCCGTACGTCTCCGAGGCCGTGGATGGAGCCCACGTCCGAATGACGTAAGATAGCGGGGAGATATTGTCCCTTGAGAAGTTCAATGTCAGAAGTTCTTGTCCGTCGAAAAGCAACGACAAAATGAAGGTCTCATTTTGTTATCGTTGCGACAACCAACGAAATGAAAGACAATAATATCAGAGAATAATATTGTTCCTATTTAACTGTCATAAAATATTGCGTACAGTTAAATTAATTATCCAAAATATAATTAAATAATATAACTAAAAAATAAAACATGGATGGGTAAAAACTTCGGTTCAAACCTATCTATGATACTCGATGATCAGCTTTTATAACTTGTTTTGATACCATACCAAAAATGTGCGGTATCTATATAATATTCTGTCTGGGTTGCGGTCGAGTGCACAAGTGTTCCCGTGACCCATCCACCAGGCGACGCGAAGGAGCATCGCTGGGTTTTAGTGGGTATTCTGGTCGCCAGTCTGGCCGCCAGTTAGTCCCACATACCCCATCGGAAGCGGCGCAGTCTTGCCTGCATCGCTTCCGGAGGGGATGCGTAAAGGCATTTCCCAGCGGAAAAAAAAAAGTATCTAAATAATATGTATGATGAGTATATAGCCAATTAAATATATAAGTACCAGGCTATCATAACTCATTTGTAGACAAAGTAAACCGATTAACCTTTGCAACAATTAATAAACATCCTTCACATAAAAATCCTGATTAAGTTATTACCATTATTTTACTATTGTTGACTCTTTTGTTCCATAATTATTAAATTTATGGATTGTCAAGGTTTGGCAAAAAACTGTCAAATTATACAGATTTTAGCGATGACAGTAGATACCTACTGAATTATTCTTTTTAGTATATTTTAATGTTTAAAAAAATACCATTTTGCTTAATTTCACCTATTTCTTTCTTAATTAGAGTCGGTATAAGCTGGAACTTTTAAATTAGGTAATAAGTTATTATAGCTCCTTATAAATAAAACAGATTGTCTTTATTACTACAATTAGCTTTTCTCAAATTACACAAAACTTGAGTCGTTCAAAATAAATAATTAAAATTGTTTTTCATTTTGCAGATGCCAAAAAAAGAAATAAGAGCTGACTGCATTGGTTTTCTGAATGGTTTGCTGGTACATCATGAACAACCCATTACCGGCTCACTACAGAGCACGGGTCTCCCCTCAATATGAGAAGGGTTTGACCATAGTCCACCACGCTGGCCATGTGCGGATTAGCAGACTGTACACGCCTTTGAGAACATTATGGAGAACTCTCAGGCGTGCAGGTTTCCTTATGATGTTTTCCTTCACCGTTGAAGCAAGTGATACTTTATTTTTTTTTAAACGCACATAACTCCGAAAAGTTAGAGGTGCGTGCCCGGATTTTAACCGCCGACCTCTGACTAGGAGGCTGACGCCCTAACCACTAGGCTATCACCGCTTGTGTGCTGGTACAATAAAAGTGTACCAAATTATATAAATAAATGAAAATCAATGATAATTAAGCACGCCATTTTGACGATAGCCATTAATTCCGCATACAATTCAACAAAATGTTGAATCGGCGGGTTATAGTTCGGATCTAAGTTTAAAAAATAAAAGCAGAAATATATTTAAAAAAAAAAAACAGATTAACTTACGGAACGCGCCCAAATAATTCCCGAAACATCGATCCGTCTTTGTTTGTTCGCGCAGTTCTGTAAGGTAGTTTACACACAGCGCGATTTTCGGACCGAAACAGCTTTTGCTTAGCAAGTACTTGCGGCCAAAACTCGATTGGAGACTAAAATAAAATGAAAACTGTGCGGTCGGTGGCCAAAGTTCTCCCAAGACAGTTAAAGTTCTGTACCTATTTTAATCTGACTATCCGAAAATCATATCATACTTAACGCTTCTTAGACCAGGGCGCGTTTGGAACCCTCATAGATTTAGTATTCAGTTTACGAATGTAGTTATCACCATCAACTCACTACTTCAACATAATTAACCTTTATCTAGAAGATGTTTTCACTCTTGGATTTAAGATATTGCCTCTTTTTCGGCGTGTCATTGTTCGTTTCCAAGGCCCACATTAACGTTTCGTAGTAAGTGCGTGTTTAACGAATTTTAAGAAATTTATATCTATAGCTTACTTTTACGGAAATATCGTAAGGAATCGTGCATGCCCGAGAGTTTCCCCATGATGATCTTAAAGGTGTGTACGAATCTTCACTTGGATAAAGTGATGGACTACTTCCATCGCTCTTTTCATACTAAGAAGAGATCTAGGTCCTCTAGTGGGTCAGTAATAGTTTGATAATATGACGACAGTGATGACATTTACTGTGAAAATTGCGTTGTCTTACAGTCGATTATTCGATACTCGAAGGGATACTTGACTATTTTAGGAATTTATGATTTCTAATTAACTCAAAGGGCTTTGGTTAAAAAAAAAAACACCCACAAATTACGCCTCGCCTGCGATATTCCTTAGCAAAAAAAGCAATTTACATTTTATTTGCGCCCAGGCTGTCCGTAGCAGGCCCCGTTTTAATTACGCTGTACGGAACTTGACAATTAATACGGCATTTTGTTTACATTCCCTTAGTGAAGGCCTTCAGCACACGTTACAAAAAAGGTCAACATTGGTCGAGGTGAACCGGTGGGTGTGTGTTCGTCAGTAAACAAGTGAGTTTTTAACCACATCTCGCTATGGTTTTTAAATGAGTTTTATTTATGAGGTTAATGCAATTAGGGAATTTATGATTGCAGGCATCCCTGGCCTGGTTTGCAGGGAGGTTTCGGTCTGCTTACCTGCCGACTGCCGACAAAAATACTACCAGCTATTTAGCATTGCTATGAGTAACTTACATCTTACTTATTTCTGTGTTTAAAAACATAAGTAGGATTTATTCGAATGATGCTCTTAGGAACACTTTCAGATAAATTCTACGTACGAATTGAGGACCTTGTCCTTTGTTTTGTCTTTTGGAAAAGATGTAAACATAAATTAAGCAAATATCACTCGCTTCAACGGTGAAGAAAATATCGTGAGGCAACCTGCCTCACGATATTTTTGAGCCTGAGAGTTCTCCATAATGTTCTTAAAGGCGTGTGAAATCTGCCAATCCGCACTTGGCCAGCGTGGTGGACTATGGCCAAATCCTTCTCATAATGAGAGGAGACCCGTGCTCTGTAGTGCGCCGGCAATGGGTTAATCGTACTGATGATGATGACAAATAAAACGGTAATCAAATAATGAATAGAAGCAGGCGTTACTTTGCGGAAGTCCATGATAAACAATAAACAGCAAGTATAATTTGCTATATTCCGCCGACAACCGCGAGATTAGTATAGTTTAACACCACACAAAATCCTCCACTAGAACCTCTACGCACGTTTCGACCCGACACCGGATCATCCTCAGGAGATGTTGACTTCACAAGCTTTACTTTCGCGCTTTAAAACGGTAATCCTTTCGAGAAAAAAAACAAATTTCTAGTTAAGGTCAGGTAGATTACTCCAGTGAGGGAGTTTAAGATAAATTTTGATATCCGCTTTTTAACGTATATCAAAGTCAAGGGGGCGCTGTTAAATAGATATAATGAGTTTTTCAGACGTAATAATAATTAAGTAGGCACAGAAAAAAGTAATGGCTAGCACTTAGGCAGAATTGAATTAGTCCAGTTCATCGTGGGTCACAATTTTTGGGGATTGCCTTTTATATAAATTAAAAGAAAAAAAAAAGACATTTTCTCAAAGAAAATGGCGTGAAATTCCCGTCCTTATCTCAACCGATAGACGTCTACTGCTGAGGGTAGATTTTTTCGTATAATTTTCATAGTTTTTTATTTTATTTAAGATTTTATTCTATGGTACGCTGAATTATACTGTAAGTTTTCGAATTCGAAATAATATGTATTTTGAATTCCCTTAACACAATCCGGTACTCAGTAAATGGAGAACGGAAGCAAACATAGATAATGAAAAAGCTTTTCATCGTACCCACAAACAAAGCAAAGCTAGAGAATGCTTTTAATTTTTTTCACCCGAGTTTACGAGCTGCGGAATAATAATTGTTATTAGGTCGGAGTTTACGGCCAGCGAAATACCTTTTACGGCTCATTCGGCCAAAACACACTCTGCTCACTCGGACGACCGGTCTCTAAACTGGCCTAATTTACTGTTAACTCTATAAATAAAGGACGAGTTCATTCTTGACTCAAGATAATGTCTAGTTAGCTATTCCGAGCGAGCGTGACTTGTTTATTAATAATGTAGAAAGCAAACAAGTATACTTGAAGTATACTTTTTGCTTTGCGTAAGTGGCATATAAACTACGCATTTAATTATAGTAGTAATATAACTAAAGGTTAAGTTGAAATTAAATTTTATTTTAAATGTTTAAAATTTTACAGTTATTTCTCCGCGGACAGCTTAAAATAGGGGAAAAAGTTTACTAATCACGCTTCATATATAAATTCTGTGACAGCACAATTGATATTCCCCTATCATCCTAGACTGCAACATCACTTACCATTAAGGGCTAACTTGTGTTGTAAAAAAAAGTAATTGCAGCATACTCGTATATATTTCTTGGTTTACTGTGAAAATGTCACATCGTTTTCTCAGTAATCACCCAGTCACAAGGTGTTCGGGTGTCAAAGCTTGCGTCACTAACGACATTTGGCTGGCGTCAGTTGAACGATTTCTCGGAAACTGTGCTCGCTTTGACGACAAAGGACGTGGGCGGCGCATAAAGTTACAATTTATAACGACATTCTCGGGTGTACAATGCTTTTAGTTCATCCCGTTTCGGCATAATGAAGAATGTGTAATTATGTTTTCAGGAATAAACTCATTTGTATGTATGCCATGCTCATTTTGACGATATCCGTGGCGCAGCGCGCTCGCTGTCAGATTATAAGGTTGGAGGTCCTGGGTTCGATTCCCGGCTCGAGTCTGGTCTGGTAGGCTTCGGCCGTGACTAATCTAGTGACCACCCTACCGACAAAGACGTGTCGCCAAGCGATTTAGCGTTCCGCCACGATGTCGCGTAGAAACCGATAGGAGTATGGGTTTACCATACCCCTTACAGGTTAGCCCGCTACCATCTTAGACTGCATCATCACTTATTATCAGGCGAGATTGCCGTCGAAGGTCTAACTTGTAGTGGATAAAAAAAAAATATGTAATTCTTGAACACGTCTCTCGGCGTGGGAGTGACTCCATAGAGCGTCTTGTCGTGCAGGGCAAGGTGGAGGGCTCTAGAGGTCGAGGAAGGTCATCCATGCGATGGACCGATCAGATAAAGTCTGCTGTGGGCGGTCCTTTGCACGAGTGCACCAGACTTTCGGCCAGCCGAGAAAAGTGGCGGATGCTCGTGAGGCGTATAACATCTGTCCTCAAAGACACTGCTTCATGATGACCACGACCACTCTGTCGAGAGTGTAACGACAAAGAAGATGTATGCCTGGCGCAAATAGTTATTCGTATACCTAAGACTCGCCGAGTTATTAAATTTAAGTGGTATTTTTTTCGTCAACAAGAGCACCGAAATCGGACGGGTTTTAAATAGATATGACTGTCTAATGTGAGATTTTCTTCTTATTCGATCATCATCATCATCATGAGCAACCCATTACCGGCTCACTACAGAGCGCGGGTCTCCTCTCAATATGAGAAGGGTTTGGCCATAGTCCACCACGCTGGCCATGTGCGGATTGGCAGACTTCACACGCCTTTGAGAACATTATAGAGAACTCTCACCTGTGCAGGTTTCTTCACGATCTTTCCCTTCACCGTTGAATCAAGTGATATTTTAATTGCTTAAAATTGTACAAAACTCCGATAAGTTAAGGGGGTGCGTGGCCGGGTTCGAACCCCCGACCTCTGATTAGGAGGCTGACGTCCTAACCACTAGGCTATCACAGCTTCAGCGTGATCCTAGCTCTCTTGTTAAATTTTGTTACACGTAATAACTTTTTTTTTCACATTAAACTCCGGGGCAATTTTATACGCCATCATGATAATTTTTTCCTTTTATTTTAATTAATAGAAAAAAAATTAAAAAAATAAACAGACGTTATGTGAGAAAACTGCGTATCATGATTTCCGGAGAAGCCGGCTATCATCAAGCAAGGTCAGATTGGTGATAGGAGATCACTTCTTGCAGCACTATTGTCAGTTAGCTATCAGCTGTCAGGAGTCAACTAAACATGACGTATTCTAGGTATGAAGCTGACATATACAAGGTAGAAGCAAATAGTATGACGGGTATTTTCCTTCAGAGCATCAGTAAGTAGCTTTTAGCGATAATACTCGGGTGCAAAGCTGTTACGAGGAATGAAAATTTACATATTTATTGGGCTATCAGTTGAAGTGCTGTGAATGGGGAATCTAGGCTAAGCTAGGGGATCATGGACGCCTGCTATTAAAGAAAGTAAGATCTTGAACACCCAACCGACTGCCAGTCAAAGGAATGTATATGCTTTTATGTATGGGCTTATGTATATATTTTGACATTTTAATACATAATTTGCATGAAAACGGCTTATATCCTATTTATTTTTTATTTATTCATTTATATATTAAGGAGCTTGTCAAAAGCGCATGACCTTGACCGGTAGGAAAAGGATAACATAAATCGAAAAAAAAACTAAAATCTTCTTCTTAAGTTATAAATAGCAATTGTACTAATAGGGCGATTAATTTTATTTTCGTGGACGGAGGTTTATTTATTTATTTATTTACACACTTTTATTGTACACCACGAAAAAGTAAAAATAAAACAAAAAAAAAGACAGAAAATAACAGACACAGTAGTATACAATTTGGCGGCCTTATCGCTACATAACGATCTCTTCCAGGTAACCAAAAGGTAGGTTGTGGCAGTCAGTGCTGTGGGGATTAAAAGAATTTATGATTTCCGATTTTTCTTCGGTCTGATCTGGGAGGTTAACCCGCAGCTAATTTACCATATAATTAACCGCAGCTAGTTTGTCCTACTGACAAAGATGTGTCGCCAAGCGATTTCTTATCTTCTTTCGATAGGTATTCTTCTCGGCATTGCACCGGAAAGCATTCTGGAGAAACCTATTAGGGTTATGAGTTTAATATAACTACCACGATACAGCAGATACATAACACACACACACACCCACACACACACACACACACACACACGCACGCACGCACTCTGTTTAGTTAGAATGCAGTCGCATCAATGAATTAATCACTTACCAGATGATATTGCAGTAAATATATAGCTAACTGGTAGTGGAATAAAAAAAGAACAAAGGGATCAATGGGCTAGCTATTTTTCATTTTATGAAGATGTACAGCTTTGTAATACCCGCCAGGATTTATGACGAGGATTACCAAACTTCATGAATACGATCAGCGCGCCGCAGTTCTGAATGTTGCAGGATTTCTTTAAAATAATTATAATAATATAATTTCTTTGTTAAGGCCCACTTTTATATAAAAACTATGATGACCGATCGAGCCGTTAAGGCGTGAAAGTGTAACAAACAAACTCACATTTGTTTTTGAATTTATAAAATAAAACAGTGTTTAAAAAAGTCGTCTTTCTTTATTATTTACAAATAATTTAGATAATGCGATTATATAATTAAGCAAATGTCTATCAGATTTCAAGACACCCTAGTAGACCGGATTGCATTGATTTAAGGCCATTCAAATAAACAATCCGTGAAGTATACAAATTACCACAATTACCACTATTGAACAGCAATTGCCAGCAAGGGGCATCGGTAATTTGCTTTTATCGCCGGCGTTGGCAAATGGCGCGTTTGACGCATGCATAGTCAAAGGCGGAGTGGAAGGCAATCTAATTAGACCTCATGAGCTCACTGTTTTGCCTCAATAGCTCGCCTATAATTTCCCACGTATTTTATGGCATACGATCATATGCTTAATTAAATCAATGCAGACAATTTCCTGTTATATATTTTTTTTTAATTGCTCCGTTACGCTCAGCTTTTATTTGATTCTTTCCCCAAGGGTTGTCTGGAAGAGATTGCTTAAGCAATAAAACCGCCTTTGCATACTCATGTGTTGAATGTTCCGTGTTGTTGTTCCTTTAAAATGTGTGTGCAATAAAGAGTATCTATCTATCTATCTATCTATCTTTCCTACGTCATAGGAAGCAGTAAATTTTTAGTAGAACAAATCAGATACACGCTTAATTAATAAAAATATTATTAATTTATAATTTAATTTATAACAAATAATTAATAGTTAACTAACGTGGTATACCTACCACGTTAGTTAGCTATTAATTATTCACATTCTATGGGACCATTTTTTTTTAACTTGAAATGCGTTTCCGGTAGTGACGCTGCAGAGCAGGCACGATGTCGGGTAGAAACCAATTAGGAGTATGGGTTTACCATACTCCTAACAGGTTAGCCCGCTACCATTCTTCACAGCATCATCACTGAATACTAGGTGAGATAGTCGTCAATGCCTAACTTGCAGTGTATACAAAAAAAAGCATATACGAGTCATAATCATCATCATGATCAACCCATCACCGGCTCACTACAGAGTACGGGTCTCCTCTCAATATGAGAAGGGTTTGGCCACAATCCACCACGCTGGCCATGTGCGGATTTGCAGACTTCACACGCCTTTGAGAACATTATGGAGAACTCTCAGGCGTGCAGGTTTCCTCACGATGTTTTCCTTCACCGTTGAAGCAAGTGATATTTTAATTGTTTAAAAACGCACATAACTCCGAAAAGTTAGAGGAGTAATATACGAGTATCCTAATATAATTTGGCAACAGGACAGATTGCATCGTGAAATAGTTTAAAAATCTTTATCTATTTATATGTATAGGAGAACGAACATATATAACTATATATGGGAAAACTTAACTTACTTTAGTTAACTAACTAATAGTGGTTTTGAAATATATCGCAATAAAATATAATATTAGTTTCTTAACTCATGGGAATTTTCGCTAGACTATTTCCAACTAGTTTCATACGTGCCTCGTCACGTGATCGAGGTCATGAATAAGAAGCCCGGAGGGATTTTAAACTAGTTTGGCAATATAACTAGTTTTCCAACGAAATTTTCGTGAGTTCTGTCATTTTAATATCTCATAAGGATATATATCTAACAAGTTTTAAGTTGCAACCAACGATCGTTTAGTAGTTAGCATGTTCGACTGTGGTACTGTAGCGACGTCGTGGGTTTGAAATCCGAGTCAGGCCAATGATGGTTGTTGAGTTTCCTATTCAGTACCGACCCGAAGTTTTTCGGTGGTGTCTGCCTTCATGCACGTTCAAGCAGAAAATCCTTTACAAGCCTTTGAGAACATTATGGTGAACCCTCAGGCGTGCAGGTTTTCTCACGATGTTTTCCTTCACCGTTGAAGCAAGTGATATTTTAATTGCTTTAAACCGCATATAATCGAAAAGTCAGCCTCCTAATCAGAGGTCGGTGGTTCGAATCCGGGCATCTCTAACTTTTCGGAGTTATGTGCGTTTTTAAAAAATTGGTGAAGGAAAACATCGTGAGGAAACCTGCACGCCTGAAAGTTCTCCATAATGTTCTCAAAGGCGTGTGAAGTCTGCCAATCCGCATATGGTCAGCGTGGTGGAGTATGGCCAAACCCTTCTCATATTGAGAGGAGACCCGTGCTCTGTAGTGAGACGGTAATGGGTTGATCATGATGATGATGATGAATCGAAAAGTTATAGGTGCGTGCCCGGGTTCGGAGCCCCGACCTCTGATTAGGAGGCGGTCGTCCTAACTACTAAGCTATCAAAGCTAAAGGCAGAGGTCTATATTGTAACAGTTTTATTCACCGCCCTCTTCTACGTAAGTGTTCTATGAAACCTTTCCGTAAAGGAAACTTCGCTCCCCCGAGTACTATTCTAAATTCAAGTTATTCGAGCCCTGCAAGCTGTTTCTACCCTTATTAATAATAAATAACTATGGTTATTGCTAGCACCTAATTGGAGCTTATTTTTTTTTGGTAGATGTTACTTGACGATGGCTGCGTGTTGAATTAATTGAAATGACATTTTTGTGTATATTTCTATAGTGTTTTTTTTTTATACACTTCATTGGTAAGTGATGATGCAGTCTAAGATGGTAGCGGGCTAACCTGTTAGGGTATGATAAAACCACACCCCTAATTGGTTTCTACCCGACATCGTGCCGGAATGCTAAATTGCTTTGCGACACGTCTTTGTCGTTAGGGTGGTAACTAGCCACGGTCGAAGCCTCCCACCAGACCAGACTCGAGCCGGTAATCGAACCCAGGACCACTATTGCTGTCCTGGGTCATGCTGTTGAAACTGAACTGAACGACCGCTGTTTTTGACGACCTACGTGGCGCAGCGTGTGTTCTGTCGCATTATTAAGTTCTGGGTCAATTCCCGTCTCGCATCTAATCTGTTAGCAGGTTTAAAGCTTACTGGCAAAGATATACTCCTTAGCGATGTAGAGTTCCAGTACGATGCAAAGTAAAAACTGATTAGGAGGATGGGTTATGCCAGCAAGGCATGGCTCTTCTGATGCTGCAGATCTTCATTGGCGACGGTAATCACTCAATATCTAGTCAACCGACTGCCCGTTTGCCCGCGATTAAATAAAAAAATTAAAAAAAATCACTACTCCAAACATCATCGCAAGGTTGACATTCGGGGATAAGTGAATAGACCTAAATGTGAGCTCCACCTTTCACTGTGTTATAAATGGTTCGCCCATAACATTACACTGATAAAATAAGCGTTAACTACCCAGCTAGTAAGTAAGCGTTTTTCATGTAAGCTTTATAGTTTGATTATGGTTTACATGTAATAATGTAATACACAGAAATATAAATAATACTATCACATTATTGGCAGTAGAATATATGGCGTTATTATTTTATTTTATTTAACCCTCAGTAGTAGATTCTATATTTTAAAATCATGCCCCCTATAACAGTTCCTCTCTTTATGTATATGTAGTAAAAATACTTTATTCTAGGGAGTGAAATCTTCGAAACTCACGAATGTAGAGTTGCCATTTTGTATATTAATCGTGTCTTTTGTTCTTTATTCAGAAAGTATCCCAAGTCCATTTTCTACATGAAAACTATCTCTATACCTAACAAACAAGTAACTGTATACAATCCTTCGATCTATAATGTATTAGATAGGCTGCTCCATTTAAAAACTAGCAGAAATCTTTCAAACATTTACTCAAGCTGGTTGTCTGTTGAGTGTTTTACAATCTGAAAGTACAAAAGGAGCTTACTGACTGCCCGATCTGTCAACGCGTACATAAATGAAATGAATGAATCTGACTAACAATTTGATATAAAATAGCTATCATAACTGGAGTATCAGTTAGGAACGAGTTCTTGTAAATTAATCCTTTAAAATGTCAAAATAAAAGTTCGAACGTTGTGTGAAGTTTGTATTAAAGTCTCACAATTATGAAGATATAGGCACGAGAACGTCATATTACAAATATCTTACTATATTTATACTATATCTCAAAATAAGTTATTTATTTTAATTTACTACAAGTTAGCCCTTAACAGCAATGTCACTTGGTGTAAGTGATGATGCTGTCTAAGATGGTAGCGGGCTAACCTGTTAGGAGTATGGTAAAACCATATTCCTTATTCGCTTCTACGCGACATCGCGCTGGAACGCTAAATCGCTTGCCGACACGTTTTTGTCTATAATGTCGGGTGGTAACTAGCCACGGCCGAAGCCTCCGACCAGACAAACCTCCCATATGACCATTTTAGATGTAGGTGGTTATTCACTATCAAACTGATACGGAAATAAGCTCCCGTAGCGAGAGCTTTTCAGTAGAGTACATGTAGTACATTATTGATCAAAGGAATACACGTCACACGCTACGCGACGCGCTACGAAATGCTACGACTTGTGTGAGGTGCTACGGGATTTGCTACGGCATTGAAATAGAGCACTACGAAATTGAACAGTATGTAACATACAGTACAAGCTCGTAGAATTTCTTACTATAAAAGATAGTTCCGTGAAATTCTCTTTATTTCAACAAACGATAAAATATATTGTGTTTTTTGCTTTTATTATGAGTTTGTGTTTATTTGGAATTAATAGCAGTTAATTGAATATTGGATAGAAACTCTCATTTGCAGATGTCTGTGATTATTAACCGTAAACTTAATATTAAATATTACTTGAAAAAAGTCTCAAAGGTGTGTGAAGTCTGCCAATCCGCACATGGCCAGCGTGGTGGACTATGGCCAAACCCTTCTCATATTGAGAGGAGACCCGTGCTCTGTAGTGAGCCGGTAATGGGTTGATCATGATGATGACGATGATAAATAGGGTTACAAAATTTGAAATAGTCCATTAGTTAAAGTGAGAAACGTGAGACCAACGAAATTAACGTGAGCAAAGCTGCATGATAGCAAAAGCCACATTGTAGCCAGAAACACGTGGATGGAGATTGACGCAACATGAATGCAAATGAAGTGAATATTAAAGCACGGGCGTGCGCCGACAGTTGGCTGGTACAGGCTTTAACCTGGTCCCGGCAATTCCAGCTGAAATTGGAAATGTATTTAACCATATGATTGGAGTTGGAGGTTTATCACTTGTTGAATGATTTAACTGGTTGTGATTCTGACAGCCGTCAGGTTAGCCCTTGATGGCTATCTCACCAGGTGGTAAGTGATGATGCTGTCTAGAATGGTAGCGGGCTAACCTGTTAGGAGTATGGTAAAACGCTCCTAATTGGTTTCTACGCGGCATCGTACCGGAACGCTAAATCGCTTGGCGACACGTTTTTGTCGGTAGGATGGTAACTAGCTACGGCCGAAGCCTCCCACCGGACCAAAAATAAAAGATGATTACTGTCTGACCTTATACATGGTAACGTTATAAATACGTTACCGACTTTTACCACAAATTTCGTAGGGTTTGCTCAGCAACTATTCGACTTAGTTCGACGGTCATCTTTCTATCAACCATCCAAGATTCACCGAGATGAGTCTGCATCGTTACTATAAGTATCTAGGCCAGCACCGGAAGGAGTCCACCGTTGCACGCCGTGAGAGGATTGGGCAGTCATCTTTTCCTCTTTAAGGATTAACATGCAATGCAAGCATATTCTTCTACATATATATTATGTAGAAGAATATGTGTATATGTGTATTTATATATTTATATATGTGTGCGTGCCCGGATTCGAACCGCCGACTTCTGATTAGGAGGCTGACGCCCTAACCACTAGGCTATCACCGCTTCACCTGAGAGTAATATCCTTAAAATATTGCTTAATCACTTGCCCATACTTTACTTAGCTTCGGAATATAAAACAATGAAGAACCGTTCACCATTACGAAGTAACCATCCGTACATACACTGTCATGAAAAGTAACGATCAAATAAAAAGCCACCAACGTGTTTAATACTTAATACACACCCTTATGTGCCACATTACCCGGGGCGGCTTTGGGTGATTTTAACCGTTTATTTATTTAGATTCACTCCTTTTATAGCCTTTCGAGATACTAAAGTTAGCTTTGGTTACAAATTAAACCCGGATTTGTATGCTAAACGCGTTGTTGTGTTAATGAAAATGAAAATACTGAAAACAAACCGACAAGTAATACTTGAATCAAGAGCTCCTCTCTCTAGAATAATAAATAACGGAGTAAAAACAAAAATATACACAAAAAATCTAGCTATTGTTAGTGAACTTCAAATCTTGCTTTGTTTTATATGTAGTCTATTGATGACTTACTGATCTTGTGGTTTCATACGCGTATATTAAAATTATATTAAGTTTAAAAAGAACTATGAAAACAAGCAATTTTAACTCCATTCGGCAAATGCATGAAAAAGGCACAAGTCGTTCATAGTTCCAATAATTAATAACGAATATTAGTAATCATTAAAAATAGCCTCGCATGATAAAAAAAAAAAAAACAAAATATAGTCAATGCACAGGAATGGTCCAGAAACTGTCTTATTATAAAAGCAGATGGAAGATTGAGAAGATCTTATTTTTTTCACGCTGTGAAATGCGTTTATGCATCCCCTCGGGTATGTGGGACTCCCCGGCGGCCAGATTGGCGACCAGAATGCCCACTAAAACCCAGCGATCTTGTTATACGAAAGATTGGTAACCTCTTAGCTTTAGTTTTTAGTTGACGAGTGTAGTAATCACCTCATAAATTAAATAATGAAAAATATATTATATATGAACGATTCGTACATGCCTGTAATAGGTTTCAATCATCAAAATGCCAAATCAAAAATAGAATTTTTGATTCAAATTCTGATTGAATCGTTACAAGTATGATGACAACCAAAACGAATTTTAACGGCTTCTGAGTTTAGGAAGATCTGTGGGGGGTGGCATCATCGTCATCATCATGATCAACCCATTACCGGCTCACTACAGAGCACGGGTCTCCTCTCAATATGAGAAGGGTTTGGCCATAGTCCACCACGGCCATGTGCGGATTGGCAGACTTCACACGCCTTTGAGAACATTATGGAGAACTCTCAGGCGTGCAGGTTTCCTCACGATGTTTTCCTTCAACGTTGAAGCAATTGATATTTTAATTGTTTAAAAACGCACAAGCCTCCGAAAAGTTAGAGGTGCGTGCCCGGATTCGAACCGCCGACCTCTGAGGCTGACGCCCTAACCACTAGACTATCACCGCGGATGTGGCATATACAGTTTCAATTGAACTCTTGGTTTTATTAAGTTTAATGATCACAAAACATCTGCTTGTATCGAAGTGTAATAACAGCACTAACATTAAATGAAAATAAAAAGCATCCAAAAAGAATTTTAGCAAGTTCACTAGAGTTACTCGTATATTTAGTTCAAAGGAAAGTCTGCTTTTGTAAACCAGGCGTCTGAATGTTTAACTATCGAAGTTGAAGTAACATCGTTCGCCAACGCTGTTGGAGCGTACACCAAAACTGAATTAATGTTTTCATTTACATATTGTTTGAGAGTTGTTCTTTGAATGGAATTAAGATGTAGATAACAAATAGAACGCCTAACATAATATTATATATTTTTATATATAATATAGAAATTATTTATTTATAATATTTATAGGATGACTACGGGGCGGGGACGTGTCTTCGTCAGTAATTTGGGTAGACGTGGGTAGTTTCGGGCAAAGAGACCAGATGCTCTTGGTAGAACAGAATTACAATTATAAGTATGGTAATTTATAAGGAGCAGACTATACGCTCCACCAAGTACGACTATACATTACCGCGAATCGACAACCGATCCGAACCGACCGAATGCAATGAATGCAATGCGCTGTCCCGCGCCGGTGGGTCTTTTAAGAACCTGCATAACTCACTTAGTGTTGCGTAAAGAGAGGGGGCGATCCCACTCTCTTGTCTGTCGTACATGATTCTAAAACTAGATGGCGCTGTTCTCTGGCTGCCGTCATATGTTTTAATAGTATGTAATCATTAGTATGTAAGTGGTATAGGTATTTCCCGCCTTTATATTTCCGTCGGCTTCTTTCAAAAAGGTGGCCTGGAAGAGATCGCTTTTCGTAATGTGGTGACCTTTTGCTTTTATATTATGTATTTTTGTTTTCATTCCACTTTTTTCTCGTTTCAATGTGCAATAAAGTTGCTTAAATAAATAATATTCTAAATTTAATCAATTCTTGCTCATTTGTGATTGGGACGTATTGACAGTATGTTACGAAGAACACCCCAGTAAAAAGCATAGTCTGGCTCTATCACCACCACATATATTATTTGTATCCGAAGACACAGTTCCATTTCGATACGGAATAAGTTAAAATTGACTGGACTGGATTGATCTTGACTATGCTGATATAAATGTAAACACATTTGTAACGTAATTTTTTTTTCTAACATATAGCCTGGTAAAAGACAAACGGTTGGACGGTCAGAGGAATCTGAGCATTATATTCCTGATAGCACCCTTCTAGTATGAAACACGAAAAAAGTTTAAAACAACAAGCGCAGTTCTCAAATGGAAAAAAGAACTTCAAAGGAAAGCTCTGCCTTTGTAATATAATCATGCAGGATTACAAAAATTAAAAAGCCTTCACTCACAGAACATATTTTCTATTTAACTTTTTTACTCTGCACGTGTTAGAAAGAGTTTATTTGTTTATTTTCGAGTAGATGTAAAAAGGTAAGCGTTTGCCGAAATTTGTTTTTTTTCTTGTTCAATTAAGTAGGTAATTTAAGCATAAGCCTTATTGATCTACCAGCCTATGAAGGCCGTTTAACAACGGATCTTTAGGTCCCAGTTTCAGTGAACTAGTCAACCTGAAAATTGTAAAATACTGGGTTTTCTTTTATGATAGAAAGTTAGGTTTGAAAGTTTTTTATTCAATTTTACTTATAAATAAAATAAAATAAAAAAGCCTTTTATTTTTCCTTTAAAACAAACTAAAACATAATTACAATTCTAAAATCTTAACACTAACTTATTACTAAATAAATATAAATATGTAAGTTTTGTTAAGTAATTAATTATTGGAAAACCCCTCGCGGGTCAAGGCCTCCCCCAGAGATATCCATCGCTGCCTGTCTCTAGCCACCACCAGCCAATTTTACTTAATGTACTCGTAAATGCGTCCTGCTTTCTAAATAGGATCTCGTTAGTATTTCTGACGTACTTTTCGACTGGTAATTAGCTATCCGGCTCGAAGGACCATTATTACATGACTCCAGGTGCATCTATTACAATTTTGTCTCTAATAGCAGGTAACATTACTACTAGTACTAACGAACAGAAACGGAAATAAATATGGGTTAAAGCACATTGTTACAGGGAATAAAGAAAACTTTACACCTACTTCTTAAATCTACTTATTTTCCATAATAAAAGCGCTCTCAGAAATCCACTTATATACCCAACACATAAAATTATCTTTCGGTCGAGATGGAATCAAAATTCAAAATAGCAATTTATCTTACACTCGCAAAATAACGCTATAAACGCGCTTTATTGCCCGCATTATAAACTTTTTACGACACTTCCCAACAAAAAGTTGTGTGTATCCAGATTTACCCGAATGATTGTGGTCCGGGTCTCGTAAAACAAATCTCATATGGTCCCATGTGCAAGTACGAATATAAAAACTTTGATACGTTTTATCAATAATGTACGTACGTACAACGGTACAAATAAACAGACAAAGTGTGATAAATGTTACTATGCACACATATAGGATACATACAGGATTTGGTACTAAAACAGCTCGACTTTTTACTAGAACGTAAATTTTTAGTTGCTCCTAATTATCTTCCAATCTAAATTGATTCAAAGGGTGTCTAAATTGATTCATACCCTTTTTTTAAGATATTAAGGATTACATTAACGATAAAATCTGGATCTGAATTGTTGTTACTTAATAACTATTTATAATTAATGAATGAGGAAATGATGTTCACTTGAATAAAATTACTGACTAACTTATTATGTAAATCAATTAAGTTCACTACTGCATTAAGGCTATTTTATACCCTTGTAGTCAGTTTTGTGGACTAATAATAAAAAAAATACTGTTAAACAAAAAAAGTTTCTTTAACTTGGGCATAAAATCTCTACTATGTAAATTATTGATGCGTCAAAAGTATCTTTTACGATGCAACAAAAGCGATTTTCATACAGATAGACACGCAAACAATCGGCGATAACACTGTGAAGTGTGAAACGCCCTACAAGGGATATATAATGCGGTCTGAGACATAAATACTAGATAGGTACCAAGATTCCGTTCGCAACTTTGCCAGGCAGTTTTGAAACAGATGTCACGTAAACGAACCGAATAAATGGCACTAAAGAAGCCCAGTCACGTACGGCGACTCGGGTGGTATAGCTAAATCCTTATTAGCTGCCGCTGTTCAGATACGCATAAATCTAGTTTCCGTTCGTAATCACATGTTACGTTATTTATCACGGACGCCTAAATTACAATTGCCTATTGTTATGGAAGCCTGGTAGAATTTAATTCTGATTGTGACTATATAATTGCCTTGTAATTTATATTGCTTTGTTGGTCTAGTCACTAGTGGATAGTATTTTCAATTATTCTTTATACACTACAAGCATTGACGACAATCTCATCTAATGCAAATACAGTCTAAGATGGTAGTGGGCTAACCTGTTAGGGGTAAGATAAACCTAACTTCTGTTGAATGTACGAGTATAACTGGTTTCTAAGCGACATCGCACCGGAACACCAAATGGTTTGGCGACACATTTGTCGGTAGGGGAGACGGGAATCGAACCCAGGTCTGCCTGAAAAAACAAGGAAATCTATAGTGTTAGGTAGAATTTGTTAGCACCATCTTATTACTGGATATGAATGGAAAACTTACGTAAATCTACGTATTTACATATTAAAAGCGCTTTCTTTCCACTTATATACTTAGCTTGTTCATAGTATGCGACCTAGCTATATTCTTTGGTACAATAAATCAATCGCACTTTACTCAGCAGATTTGCGTGATCGATCCCTCCATCTATACAAATAAAATTGGAGTGTCTGTTTGTAATACTGAAGTAACCATTTTTTACCAAAATATTTTTTTTTTACAATTTTTGTCTGTCTGTCTGTTTGTTCCGGCTAATCTCTGAAATTAAATGGCTGGACTGATTTTTACGGGACTTTTATTGGCAGGTAGCTGATGTAATAAGGAGTAACTTAGGCTATTTTATTTTAAGTACTGTCCAGTACCGCGCGTAGCTCACGCGCATGCCACCGCCTGTGCCATCACGTCTCGGGCACCTCCCACAACTTCTCCCACCAACGAATCAATATCCGATTTTACTCATTCTTTTTTTAATTTTAATGTTTATCCTGTAATTATTTCAAGTAATTCGGGTTAGTATTCTATTGCTTCGTGATTGAAAGACAAACAAACACACTAACTCAACGCAGACGAAGTCGCGGGCGTCAGCTAGTCTATAATATAATGAGGCATTGTCGAACAAATTGTGAAGTAGCTTTTTCACAAGAAAACTTATTTTAAATATATTGTATTACCTATTCATATTATTTCGCAAAACTTTTGAGCATATTCAAGCAAACGAACCTCAACCAAGTTTTGTATAAGTAAAAGAAGTTGTAATTTTACCGCGGCTGGCGAGGACCAGGCGTGCCCCGGGGAGGCGGGCAATTTGCGCGCTTTATTTACGTACTAGTTTCTATTTTCACGGAGTGGAATTTCCCAGGCGGTTGGCAATATTGACATTGAAATCGACAAATTGATGGGGATTATTGGCTACGCTAATTAAACGGAGCGGTGCAAGCGCCTCTCGTGTTCAAGGCTCTATAACATTTCAATTAAGTAACAGAAATTGTAAATCATCATTTCAACCGATAGACGTCCACTGCTGGACATAGGTCTTTTGTAGGGAGTTCCAATGGCCACGGTCTTGGGCCGCTTGTATCCAGCGGCTCCCTGCGACTCGTTTGATGTCGTCTGTCCACCTAGTTGGGGGTCGACCAACGCTACGTTTACCGATGCGGGGTCGCCATTCCAGCACCTTGGGACCCCAACGTCCATCGGTTCTCCGAGCTATGTGCCCCGCCCATTGCCACTTCAACTTCGCAACTCGCTGAGCTATGTCGGTAACTCTGGTCCTTGTACGGATAGAGATACGTACGTGATCACATCAGGAATGAAGAGTCATTCCTGATGTGATCACGTAGAGATACTCCTAGCATAGCTCTCCCCATTGCTCGCTGAGTGACTCTGAGCCTTCTTATGAGGCCCATAGTGAGCGACCTCGTTTCGGATCCGTATTTAAAAATCCGTATTGTAAATACGCCTATATTATGCAAATCTATGGATAAAACTTTCAATCAATAATGTAGTCAATATGGAGTTCCAAATAACATGCAATTTTTTGTATGTTGCTGAGGCTTATCTCTGGTGTAGCTAGCTACGGCCGAAGCCTCAGACCAGACTAGACTCGATCCGGAAATCGAACCTAGGACCTCCAACTTTATAATGCGACGCACTGCGTCACGGAGGTTTTCAAAAGTTATGATATTTCGCGCAAATCCTGCCGGAATAACACTTAACCGGAGCAACATTAAATTTCGACGATTTAAAAACTTGCTACATTCATTAAAGTAATACCGCAAGAAGCTTTTTATTTTAATGAGTAAGATAAAAGCTGTGATAGCCTAGTGGTTAGAGCGTCAGCCTCCTAGTCATTGGTCGGCGGTTAGAATCCGGGCACGCACCTCTAACTTTTCGGAGTTATGTGCGTTCTTAAACAATTCAAATATTACTTGCTTTAACCGTGAAGGAAAACATCGCGAGAAAACCTGCACGCCTGAGAGTTCTCCATAATGTTCTCAAAGGCGTGTGAAGTCTGCCAATCCGCCCATGGCCAGCGTGGTGGACTATCGCCAAACCCTTCTCATATTGAGAGGAGACCCGTGCTCTGTAGTGAGCCGGCAATGTGTTGATCATGAGTAAGATAAACTCGTAAAAGTCAGTAAATTAGTTTTCACTCTCTTGATTTTAAAGCTGCTGTGATATTAAACTTCCAACTTTAAAATGCGACAGAGCACGCGCTGTGCCACGGAGATGGTTGAAATTGTCAGTGCATGATAATTAACGAATGAAACATATATAGGTTGGTTGTGTATTGTTGCACTGCGAAGCACGACTGCACGGCACATGCTCGCCGGAGCACAACTTCAAAGGGTCGTATAATGAACACGCACCGATAACCGCGCCCAGCATTCGGTCGTCTAGCATCATAATTTGATTTACTGGAGCGTCTCTCGAGTCGGCAACAGGGCAATCAATTCGACTAGCTGGTCATGTACTGTAATATCATTATTTATATCTTAACTAGAAGCGGTGATAGCGGTTAGGGAGTCAGCCTCGATCGGCTTGGTCGGCGGTTCGAATCCGGGCACGCACCTCTAACTAATCGGAGTTATGTGCGTTTAAAAAAATTAAAAATATCACTTGCTTCAACGGTGAAGGAAAACATCGTGAGGAAACCAGCACGCCTGATAGTTCTCCATAATGTTCTTATGGAGAACTTGGTTGGAGGTCCTGGGTTCGATTCCCGGCTCGAGTCTGGTCTGGTGGAAGGCTGCGGCCGTGGCTAGTTACCACCCAACCGACAAAGGCGTGTCGCCAAGTGATTTAACGTTCCGGCACGATGTCTTGTAGAAACCAATTAGGAGTATGGTTCACCATACCCCTAACAGGTTAGCCCGCTACTATCTTAGACTGCAACATCACTTACCATCAGGTGAAATTGCCGTCAAGGACAAACTCGTAATGGATAAAAAAAAAAAGAGTTAATTTATTTGTACTGTGTGTGATATTTTAATAGGATATCTCGTTACTTGTTTCTCATTCAATTCTATACAAGGGTTGCACGTATTACATCTCCATTTACAGGGTATATAGGGACCCGGGTTCACAAACCATTACGAGGCACTAAGTGAAGCGGTGAAGCGGAACAAATATGAATGTATACGGCACAAAAAGCTTTTTATTTCAGCTGAAGACAAAATAAAAACTTAATTTAGTTCTCCAATTTTGGGAAATCTTCTATTGTATATTTTTCAGTATAACGACCGTCTGCGAACCATTACAATATATTTAAACGGCAAAAAAGCGTAGGCGGAAGATATATATGCCACTATAACAAAACAAGCATTCCTTTTCTTTTCTATTTCTCGCTGTTCTGAACCAAAAAATAAGTGCCTAGCTTAGGAATGAATTGTTCTATTTTCTTACTTAGGTGTAAGATACACTGGGAGATGATAGCACCAAAAGTAATACTCAGACTTAAGAAACATTTAAGTCTGATACAAAGTTTGATTTGTTATATCTATATTAAATGAATCATACTGATTTAAATTATTTGTTAAAAACATTTCACATTGCTAAGTATTTAAGTACTATTTAAACTATATATATTTAATGGTTAATTAGACAATTAGTTGTTAGAAATACATATATAACTTAAAATAAAACTTCGATTAAGCTAAATAAAAACAAAGTTATGTCCGATATAAATATGCCTAGTTTAAACATTCACTTTGTCTAAGAAAAGTCAAAGAAAATTAATATTCTTTTATCACAACTGTAAAAATGTGTTATAAATTTTCATGATTAACCCATTGCCGGCTCACTACAGAGCACGGGTCTCCTCTCAATATGAGAAGGGTTTGGCCATAGTCCACCACGCTGGCCATGTGCGGATTGGCAGACTTCACACGCCATTGAGAACATTTTTGGAGAACTCTCAGGCGTGCAGGTTTCCTCACGATGTTTTCCTTCACCGTTGAAGCAAGTGATATTTTAATTTTTTTTTTTAAACGCACATAACTCCGAAAAGTTAGAGGTGCGTGCCCGGATTCGAACCGCCGACCTCTTATTAGGAGGCTGACGCCCATACCACTAGGCCATCACCGCTTTTTTTACTACTAAATAATTTACATTTTTTTTTGTTTTTGTATTTTTTTTTTTTGCAACGTGGGCTAGGGTCACCTGATGTTAAGTGATTACCATCGCCCATGTGCATCTACAGTACTAGAGGAGTTACCGATGCGTTCCTGGCTGAATCAATCCTGCAAGTTGCTTTCTATTCAACATCATACCGGAACGCTAAATCGCTTGGCGGTATGCCTTTGTCAGTAGGTTGGGAACTAGCCGCGAACGATTCGAACTCAGGACTTCCCACTTTATGAGTATAATAGCCATCACTAAAGTAATTTCAACTAATTTACATGACAAATTGTTTGGGGGTGTTTTGATATGAAAACGGGTTCATTACCGATAAATTTATCTGATAGTTTTTTTTCGTAGGGTTCTACGATATTAGTATACTAACCTTAGATAATAGCAACCACAGGTGCTACGGCGTAACCTGCCCCGTTACGCCGTAGCATCTAGTAATGCTCACAGCTTAACTAAGTCTAAAAAAACACACACTTCAGTCTTGTGAGAGACTCATTCAACGGCCTTCTGGTGTCTGAATCGTTACGTGAGTATCGATTCCTGCATGAAATATATAATGCATATATACGTGAAATCGTTATTTGGTTAAAAACAAAATTTCAAAAATATTTTTGACGACCTCCGTGGCGCAGTGCGCGTGCTGTCGCATTATAAAGTTGTAGGTCCTGGGCTCGATTCCCGGCTCGGGTCTGGTCTGGTGGAAGGCCTCGGCCGTGGCTAGTTACCACCCTACCGTCAAAGACGTGTCGCTAAGCGATTTAGCGTTCCGGCACGATGTCGCGTAGAAACCAATTAGGAGTGTGGGTTTACCATGCACCTATCAGGTTAGCCCGCTACCATCTTAGACTGCATCATCACTTACCACCAGGTAAGATAGCCGTCAAGGGCTTACTTGTAGTGTGTAAAAAAAAAAAAATTATTAGTACGCCAAATACATAAATATGGAAAAGATACGTTTTGTGCAAAACAAATTGAATTCAAACAATACGTATTCGATACTGTACAGTCTGGATTAGTACCGACCGTCGTTTTTTTAAGTTAAAAATACTCAACAGTATTTCTCGCAGAGTCATCAAATATTCAGTCGCTGAGAGTGCACAACTCACTGCTGGTAGAGTACGGTGTATTTTTTCGTCGAATAAACACTTTATTGAAAATCAAATGAAATTTACGTTTGTCCCAGATGAACGGCATGCGGCTTACTTCCTAACTAACCTGTCGAAATTAGGTTTCCATGCTGGGAAAGGAAACGAATACGGAAATAGGAAATTGAGCCATCTCACGTTCCACTTAAAATTATTTTATCGGCATATGGTGTTGCCAAAAAGGAAATATACCTGGCCAAGTTTGTTGCTTCTTCTTAGACCAGGCGCTTGGAACCCTCATAGCTTTAGTTTTAAGTCAACTAATGTAGTTATCACGTCACTACTATGTAAATTATTGACGCGACAAAAGTTCCTTTTAAAATACTATTTGAACAAAGATTATGATTGATTGATAGATTGAAATGAGTTACAAGATAATCTTCAATTACAAACGTTGTTCGTTTTCAGGATTTTTTCCTGAAAAACGAGCTTCCTTAAAGAGGTTCCTTAAAGTATGACGAAGTTACGGGTATCTAGTAATTATGTTGGCTGTCTGACAAAAAGAAAAATGATGATTTTATCTGGGGCATGTGCTTAGGCATGACAGATACAGGCTTTTGTTAATGGGCAAAGTAACTCAGAAAAGGCGCATCGGTCGCAAGAGGAAGTCTTGGTTGTGTAACATCAGGGAGTGGACTGGTATCACGAGTGCCGCCCAGTTGTTCAGCCTCGCGAGAGACAAGGCGAAATATGCCATTCTGACGGCCAGCCTTCACTAGTAGGAGAGGCACCTAAGGAAATAATTTAAAAAATCCCCAAAATGTTAGAAATTGTTAATGAAAATGCCTCAGTTTTTGAGCGTAGCCGCTGACAAAATTTAATATGATATATGCGAAAGTATGTTTGTTGTTTTGTTGTTGTGAGGTGACGTTTTTCATAATGACATTTTATGGACTGGAAAGTGCAATGGACTATTAACTTTTTTTTGACGACCTCCGTGGCGCAGTGCGTGCACTGTGATATGATAAAGTTGGAGATCCTGGGTTCGTTTCCAGACTGGAGTGGCCGTGGCCGTTACCACTCTACTGTCAAAGACATGTCACCAAGCGATTTAGCGTTCCGTTTTAATAGAAAACAGTTAGGAGTGTGGGTTTACCATACCTTTAACAAGACACATCATTACCAGTGAGATAGCGATATCAAAGGGCGAGCTTGTAGTGTATAAAAAAAACTATTCCGGTAAACTTTACGGTTAATATGGGATAGGTGTAACAAGCAATTCTGTTAGTATCTATACTCACACGGGCGACCGGTTTTGATATAATCTTGAATCTTAAGTCTTGGATACACTTATTAAAAATACGACAGAAGTTTTCTACTCTAGTTCTTTCATGCAAATATGGATGAAGCCCAGTTTTGGTTTTTTCATATATATATATATAAAGGTGTAGGTACATCTTTATCAACAAGATATTTCTAAAACATCAGGGGACTTTCTCTCCACATCGATCATGTGGTGGACAACGTGTCGCCAATGAGGTGTACGAGTAGATACAAATCTTGAATAATAAAAAATCTTACAGATACAGACGGGGGATCGCTTGCTATCTCTTGCCATTATGCTATGTAGGGTCGGCACCGTAGAAATATGTGGGTAGTCTTAGAACAAACGCTAAGCCTAATAGTTGCTAGGAATTGTTACAACAGTTTGAAATAAACGCGGACTACGTGTATTTATTCCGCTTTATTAGTGCTGCTGTCGATTTAGTTTAGTTAAGTTTTTTTTTATAAATTTCATGTTAATCTTACTTTAACTTAAGATATGTTTTGGCTTTGGCATATATCTTACGTTAACCCTCTGTAAGTTTGTTCTTTCTAGTAGAGAGATCGCTAAACTATAAATGTATAAAATCTCATGTTTTAAAAATCCCCAAATCAGAATTAATTTGAATTTTATTGTCATTAAATAATAATAATGATGATGATGATCTACAAAACACAATGTGAAAGTTATTGGCTGACTATGTATCTAAAAGTAAATATTCCAACATGAAAGGATTTTAAAATATTTTGTTTAATCTGTACTTGTAATACATTATTTATATTGCCAATGATTTAACTTATGAATAGACAACGTTATAACGTGAACTTTTGCTCGAAACCTTATCAAATATTCACAGCTCACTATGGATACATGAACTCGTATATTTTCATTAAATAAAGTGCTCAAATGAAAATTACGTTTGCCGCAGTTAAAATAACGCTGTGGTTATTTTTCTGACACTCGCCATTTTTATGGGCGTTGTTGCCATTAACACGATTAACACGTCAAGAGAGTGTCACAAACGAATGCATTAGTTATGAGTCTGGAAATGTGACATAAAAATTTCAAATAAACGTTTTGTTTTATGTAGCTTTAAGATAACACTTAACAGATTGTTATGATTCAAATGTACTGAAGTCTCGTTTGTTATAGCTTTATTAGTATGTAATTAGTTATTATGTACATTTTAGTTAAATAATACGTTGGCCAGATTCAGTTTTTTTATTTGTGCTTGTTTTCCTTATTATTTTCGCCTTTCTCTTCCCAGTTGAGTTTTTGAAAATTGCCGTTTTTGAAAAGCTGTGATAGCCTAGTGGTTAGGGCGTCAGCCTCTTAATCAGAGGTCGGCGGTTCGAATCCGGGCACGCACCTCTAACTTTCAGGAGTTATGTGCGTTTTTAAACAATTAAAATATCACTTGCTACAGCGGTGAAAACATCGTGAGGAAGCCTGCACGCCTGAGAGTTCTCCATAATGTTCTCAAAGGCGTGTGAAGTCTGCCAATCCGCCCATGGCCAGCGTGGTGGACTATGGCCAAATCCTTCTCGTATTGAGAGGAGACCCGTGCTCTGTAGTGAGCCGGCAATGGGTTGATTATGATTATTTCTATTTGTGAAAACTTATAATTAGCTTTAATTTTATTAGGTTCTTATTTATTAACTTTTTCTATTAGCTGTAAGTTTTCCTTGTAAAATAAAATAAAATAATAAAATAAAAACTTAGATAAATATGCCAGTTACATTGAAATCTTTTTACCAAAAATATCACTCAATTTATAACAAGGTTCCCGACGCGTCCATTGTTATTGCTATTTTTCGTGGACCAATCACTGGCCACCGTTTTGGCGGGTACATTCATAATAGTATTCTAGTCAAGTTTTATATTCTTTTGTACGTATACAGGCTAATAATATTTTAACCCTTACAAACAACTTGTAAAATATATGTCGTAATTAATAAATTCATCATAATGTTTAAATATATAGCTTCATCGAATCGCGGCGTTAGCAAGTATATAAACTTTTATTAATATATGTACACAAGAATATATCAAATAATAATAAAATATGTGATATTAACAATCTCAACATTAGAAGTAAAAATATTTTATCCTGCACGCTATTACGAATAAATAATATTTGAAATTCATTTGAAGGTAACAAATTTTATTCAAATAATCCTTTCGAAGGCTCTATCGATGCGTTGTCATATAAGTGAGTTTTTTTTCCACTACAAGTTAGTCCTTGTCGGCAATCTCACCTGATGGTAAGTGATGATGCAGTACTAAGATGGTAGCGGGCTAACCTGTTAGGGGTATGGAAAACCCATACTCCTAATTGGTTTCTACACGACATCGCGCCGGAACGCTTAATCGCTTGGCGACACGCCTTTGTCGGTAGGGTGGTAACTAGCCACGGCCACAGCCTCCCACCAGACCACACTCGAGCTGATGTTGTCTGAGATGGTAGCGGGCTAACCTGTTAGGGGTATGGTAGATCCATCTACATCGTGCTAGCACGCTATACGTCTTTGTCGATACGATGGTAACTAGCCACGGCCGAAGCAGATCAGACTCGAGCCGGGAATCGAACCCATGACCAATAATGCAATAGCGTGCGCGCTGCGCCACGAAGGCCGTTAAGTCTGAGGAGTTGATGGTGTAATGTACATTCGTTAACTTAACACATATTTATTTATTTATTATTTATTAATTTATTATTAATATACAAGGAATATAATTAGTTATACAATAAAGGCACCGAAAAAACCAAAGAGGTTTGTCCTCGGTGCTAATCAGTAACTTAACAGCTTAAAACTACAGGAACTGAGTAAGCATATTAGGCATGAAAAGAACATTTCCTAACTGAGTTAGACGGTCGACACTAATGAACCAACCGTCCAACTTAGCCAAAAAATATTCTTTTAATTTCTGTTTGACATTTTTGATGTGTAATTTTTGGAACGCTGGAGGTAGTTCGTTCATGAATCGAGGAACCAAATACGCGGTCGTTCGCTCGCCGTACGTATTGTTAGCGCGCGTAATGTTAGAGCGGTTGGCCGCCATCGCCCGCGTCTGTATAGGATGTTCTTTTTTAATGAATATCTTCTCATTGAAGAACTCTTCTTTCAATATTGTGTATATAAACTACCGGGCGGAGGATTACACCCTGGCAGGGGAGTTATTATTAGTATGCACTCTCATCATATCTCATGTGAATGAACTTGATTCCAAATTTAAAAGCATTCATAAAGCTCACGTAATTTAATTCTTGGTAAAGAAAAAAGTAATATAGAAGAGACACTACATGACGCAGTAAACGGGGTCGAAGGTATAGCATCAGTTGCTTCATTACTCAAAGTGGTTTATAATCGAGTTAGCTACGCACGAGGACGTCGCTGGAACCACTGGGTGGGGGGAGGGGGTGACTGATAAATTACTTTATGATTTATATCACACTGGCTTTAAACCGCGGCTTCGCTCACGTGAAGTTCGCACCTCTCGTGTTTCGAACTTCACAGCTGATAGACTTACTACTACTTATATTAATTACTAGCTGTTGCCCGCAACTTCGTCTGCGTAGAATTGCTGATTTTACTTGAGATTGAGGTTACCCGTGCGGCCAATGTCCTGCTTGAGAAAGTAAGCTACAGGCAAATGTCAAATTGCAGATTTTCGTATCTCTAAATTAAAAAACATAGGACTTTCATACAAACTTCAAACCCCTATTTTACCCCCTTCGGGGTAGATTTGGATTAACCTTATACTTACACCCTAAAAGAAACCTATTTTCAAAATTTCAAGCTTGTAGACTTCATAAAAAAAATAAGCAAAAACTGTCATCCCCTTTTTTACCACCCTTAACAGGTAAAATTAAAAAAAAATATGTACATGTTTTTCATTTATTATTAATCTTAATGCAAATTTTTGTGTACTCTAAAAACAAAGAAATTTCATACAAACTTCCAACCCCCCTTTTTACCCTCTTAGGGGTGGAATTTCCAAATATCCTTTCTTAGCTGACATCTCTTAACTATCAACTACCTACATGCTAAATGATAGCTTTATACGTACAATAGTTTTTGAGATCTCGTGTTTAATCAGTATGTAAGTCAGTATGTAAGTATGTAAGTGACCTTTCGCTTTTATATATATAGATGATTTATTGTCAGCGCTAAATACAATGTTGACGGACTCGCAACAACAATCGAAAAAACCGTAAGCCAATGCTTGCAGTTTTGCGAAAGGTATAATACCATTACGTCTCTATCTTAAGTGTTTTTAATTTTTTTTTATCCACTACAAGTTAGCCCTTGGCGGCAATCTCACCTGATGGTAAGTGATGATGCAGTCTAAGATGTTAGCGGGCTAGCCTGTTAGGGGTATGGTAAACGCATACTCCTAATCGGTTTCTACGCGACATCGTGCCGGAACGCTAAATCGCTTAGCGACACGTCTTTGTCGGTAGGGTGGTAACTAGCCACGGCTGAAGCCTCCCACCAGACCAGACTCGAGCCAGGAATCGAACCCAGGACCTCCAACTTTATAATGCGCGCGCGCTGCGTCACGGAGGTCGGTTTTTTTTCTCTCTTTGTCTGTTTTTATTAAGTGTATATTTGTTTTGTTTATACTTCGTTTCTGTTATAATGTTATTATGTGTTATCATTGAATTTAATTAGTGTTATTGGATACTGTCCGATCTAATTAAATAAAAAGAAAAATAAAGGATGCTTTCATCCATTATTTTGTCCGTTGGGGATGAATATTATTGAGAATCTTTTTTGTATGTCCATATTTCAGCTTGATCCGTCTAGTGGCTGTGAGCTGTGCGTTAATTCCGTAAGTCCGTCTGTCTTTTGGACAATTTTGTTTCATTTACATCTGTATATCTGTATATTTTAATCTATTTATTGGGTCATCATCATCATGATCATTGCCGGCTCACTACAGAGCACGGATCTCTTCTCAATATGAGAAGAGATCCGTGATCCGAACCCATTCTCGGCTCACTACAGAGTACGGATGTCCTCTCAATACGAGAAGGGTTTGGCCATAGTCCACCGCGCTGGCCATGTGCGGATTGGCAGACTTCACACGCTTTTGAGAACATTATGGAGAACTCTCAGGCGTGCAGATTTCTTCACGATGTTTTCCTTCACCGTTGAAGCAAGTGATATTTTAATTGCTTAAAAGCGCACATAACTCCGAAAAGTTAGAGGTGCGTGTCCGAGATCGAGCCCCCGACCTCTGATTAGGAGGCTGACGTCCTAACCACTAGGCTATTATTCGGGTATACGAAATATCAAATTAATTAATAAAACCTGACTGAAATGTCCTAACCACTCAGCTATCGCCGGTTATTATTGGGTATTGTAATTTTTATAGGTTTGAAAACGCAACATTTCTCGCAATAATCCTAAACGAGGAACCGAGAGAACTTGGTAAGGAGAACTTGGTAACGTTTGTGAAAATCTTCCTTTATCCCTAAGTAAGTTACTTAGGGATAATGGAAGATTTTCACAACTCAGGTATTAAGCCAACTTGATAGCTAAGTTGTAATTACAGTCAACCCACCGCTGGCGGGAAAACTTTTAATTAAGCCAACCTTTTTTATAAAGTTAATTAAACAATAATCGTTAACCAGTGGAATTATAAATCCAAATTATAATTTGCCAGCCGTTTTACCCGCTCGTATGTTTTAATAATTTATAAAGAAACCTCTTTATTACACACGCATATTAACAATTACAACAGGGTGTAAATGCGACCTTATCACTGCAATTTATCTCTTCCAGCCAATCGCTGTAAAAAAAGTAAATAAATGATTTGCAATATGTGGTTGGTAAATAAGAGTCACATAAAACTACATTATATTAAATTTCACATACTAAAGGTTACACACAAGTTGACGACCTCCGTGGCGCAGTGCGTGCGCTTTCCCATTATAAAGTTGGAGGTCCTGGGTTCGATTCCCAGCTTGAGTCTGGTCTGGTGGGAGGCTTCGGCCGTAGCTAGTTACCACCCTACCGACACAGACATGCCGCCAAGCGATTTAGCGTTCCGGCACGATGTCGTGTAGAAACCAATTAAGAGTATGAGTTTACCATACCCCTAACAGGTTAGCCCGCTACCATCTTAGACCGCATCATCACTTACCATCAGGTGAGATGCAGCCAAGAGCTAACTTCTAGTGTATAAAAAAATACTTCCTTATTACATATATAAAATTACCCTCTATTATAAGCAATACAGTAAACTCGTACGCGATTGAATAATTGAAAATAAAACTGCATGAATTTCCTCATATTTGAAAAGGGTCGTAAACAGATGCCATTATGACTATAAAAATAATTGTGACCATAAAAATGTGCAAAGGTGATTTCAAGATTTTAACCATACCCTATACGTCTAAATCTGTTCAGGCACTATTATTATTATGCATTTAGAAGTTTGGCTGGGCTGCGGTCGAGTACACGAGTGTTCCCGTGACCCAGCCACCAGGCGACGCGAAGGAGCATCGCTGGGTTTTAGTGGGTATTCTGGTCGCCACTCTGGCCACCGGGGAGTCCCGCATACCCCGTCGGAAGCGGCGCAGTCTTGCCTGCGTCGCCTCCGGAGGGGATGCGTAAAAGCGTTTCCCAACGTGAAAAAAAGGCACTTAGAAGTTATGGAAAAGATAAACACACATACATACAACTTTTTTTGCGTGGATTAATCAACTCTGTTTTATAAGGTTATTCCAGTTTCCTAATATGTTAGCATGTTAAACTGCCTATCAATGGGTACAGGATTCTAGTGTCTCTTCTCAGTCTCATTTTCTTGCCCTTATCCCTCTCTATGTGGAGTCGGCACAACATGTTTTCACTTACTTCTATTAGCCGTCACTTCACTACCCACACCTTTTATTAATCAGCGATGTGTTCATATTAGGCAAGGCATATGCTGCGCTGTACAGCCTTTCTGGTTGGTGTTACAGACAGACAAAACAAGATGTACTGTGTGTAAACATCATATAAGAATAAAAACATTTTCTTTCTTTTAATAGATAAAGCTAACCAACACCCGCATTGGAGCAAAATGGCGGATCTGAACTGTTTTGTTCTCCTATTAAAACTCTATGCAGCTTTAAATCTTGTTTTAATCTGTCCGCCATTTTGCGCCACAGGGGTAAGTGAAAAGATTTAAGACGAGCACAAACAATAACGTTCCGGGTTTAATTAAAATCTTGTTCAGAGCCAGCGTGCAAGTTTCGCAATAATTAAGTTTTAAGTGGACAGGTTCCTAAGAATAACACAGTACTTTGATTAACTAAGATCTGTTATTTAAGTTGGTCAAGGAAATTGAAGCAAAATGTCAACATCATCATTATTTTCGGCCATTGCCAGCTCACTACAGAGCACGGGTCTCCTCTCAATATGAGAAGGATTTGGCCATAGTCCACCGCGCTGGCCATGTGCAGATTGGCAGACTTCACACGCCTTTAAGAACATTATAGAGAACTCTAAGGCGTGTAGGTTTCCTCACGATGTTTTTCTTCACTGTTGAAGCAAGTGATATTTTAGTGGCTTAAAAACGCACATAACACTGAAAAGTTACAGGTGCGTGCCCTTGATCGAGTCCCCGGCGTCTAATTCACGGACGTTCTAACCTAGGCTATCAGAGCTTTCGAAGTTAAATGTAATAGTAAACAATTAAACAAAAGCAAAATCCACTATGAGCTATTCATGGCTCGACCGTGGCCTAGAAAAGTGCTTTTTCCAAATTCGAGTTTACCTTATCAATAGAATAATAAAACTCTATTGCGAAGACCTTTCGCGAAACTTGTGAAAATATTTTGTTCGAATAAGAGATGACATTATATATATTTATAAAGTTCGCTCAAACTTATGTGCGGGCGAGCTCGCCAAATACGTGGCTTAGAACAATAGCTGTAAATGTTGGTTCAGGAGACGTGGACTGAATGTTATAAGAAATCCATTGTCGAATATGTTTCTGTTTGCTTTCTCCGAACGACGGTTATTTACAGTTTACATGATTGGTAGTTTCTACTCTATTGTTCCCCGCTTCATTTGTTACCTTTACTGAAAATAACACTTTAAGCGAATTGGTAATTTTTACTCTTACAAAAATAATGCAGTGATTTATAAAACAAGAAAAATAAATAGGTCATCCTAGCAAATACATAACGCTCACACAAACCCACATTTACACTGATTCACACAAAAAAAAAAACTAAACCGAATGCACTTTAATATAGCGGAATAAATACACGTGGTCCGAGCTACCGTTTATTCAAACTGTCATAACATTGCCTAATAGCTCTTAGGCTTAGCATTTATTTTACGACTACCCACATATCATACATACTTTAATACTCTCATTGTTAGTGTTAGTAAAGATAATTTTATATTCGAGGAATATTGTATTGTATCTCTGAAAGGAACTATATTCTGCAATAGAGGTTTTCGTAGAGGGTAGGGACAAATTACAATAACTCTTATCTTAAAATGTTAATCTGCTAATTAGAGACATAGCGTGCCTAGTAATTGTCCCATTATTAAACTTGTCTGTCTAGGCACGATTTTGTTTACTTTCGCTCATAGTAATTAAAACCACAACTTGCGGGTTTACACTTTTATTGCGACTATAACTAAGAGGTCCGAACAGTCCGACGTCTTGAGCGAGAATGCCACGAAAGGCATCGACCGCCCGTATTTATAGCAAAGCATGCTTACAAAATTAATTGCTACTGTCTAAATTGTGTTAGCAAAATCATCAAGAGTTCGAATGTGGGTAATTATTGAATTCTTGAGGTTCTCGGCGCCGCTGAATGAAGTTAATAACTCCTTCGCGCCGACATATCCTATATATATAGAGTATATATATAGGATACGACATATCATATATAGAGTATATATATAGATAGAGTTCTAGGATGAAATAGTTATAAGGTTACTAACATTAGTTTGTTTGTTTTTCTTACTAACAAATATGATGTCATGGTCGGAATAAAAGATTTTATATTTGTTTTTAATCGTATCTTTCAGTTTATGCCCAGTGTTTGACACGAAATCGACAAACTGTATTTTAAGAACAAGTGATTATGACATATCAACTGCTCGATGCCATAACGCTTGTCATTTGAAGCCCTGACTTCTACACAGTCGCGGAATACAACTTGTCCTCAAACATATAAGCAAGTCGTTTAGAACGAACTCATTTATGCGGAACTGTGTAACTGAACCAAATGTTTACGTTCTCATCCAATTCTGTTGAAACAATATTTAAGCGCTCTAGCATGTTTGCACAATGTTCAAACATGTGCAATTCCAATTCGTAGAAGGAACTATGCACCATTCATTATTATCTTAATGCATTTGTCTGTCTAAACATAAATTGTAATGTTTATTTGTGCTAAGCTGCTTTATTTGTTTTTGAATAGAGTTTGATGACCTTCGTGGAGCAGTGCATGCTCTGTCGCATTATAAAGTTAGAGGTCCTGGGTTCGATTCCCGACTCTAGTCTGATCTACTTCGGTCGTGGCTAGTTACCACCCTACAGACAAGGAGGTATCGCCAAACGCTTTAGCGTGCTGACACGAGTAGATGGATCTACCAAATCCCTAAAAATTTACCCCGCTACCATCTCAGACAACATCATCACCAGGTAAGATAGCCGTCAAGGGATAACATGTAGTATATACAAAAAAATCTAATAATCGTTACAAACAGATAGTCAGACAGAGATTCTAGTACTAGTTTAATTTATAGCTTATAAACCATGAAACACAATGGATAAATAAGGATGGTAAAAAGTATTTTATATAACCTTATACAACTTACTTTATCTCGATCGTGATGGTACTTACTACAGGGTAAGTGATGATGATCTACGAGTATGTATAAAATCAATAGATGCAATTATTGACAAAAGATTATTCTATAATAGGTAATCTTCTGAGGAGATGTTTAAATTGGTATTTTTATAATTAAAAATAGAAACCATAACTGAATTCAGTGAAATGGATTTTAATGAATACTTGTAAAAAAAAGTTACACGGATATAGCTAAATCCCAATAGCTTTTATATATATTTAACCAAGGAAATCAAACTATTCCGATAGGATGACATTCGAAAGGATGATATAAATATTAAACGGACGGTGTAAATAAGCAACTTAAGTTTACGACTGTAGTTATCACCTTCAACTCGCTGATATGTAAATTATTGACGCAACAAAAGTGCCTTAGTATAAAGTTTATAATTGATTGATTGATTGATGGGATAAAACGTCTTGTGTTTTTATATAAATTTATGTAAAACTTTTTTTATTATATAGTAAACTTTTTAAACTGCTTCTCTTTTAATACTTTTGCCAAATCTCACTATAATTCATGCGCTCAATATGCACAAATATGAATTTTACGAATGTGGGAACAACACTATACTAACAATCAATCCATCAATTCTCAATACAATGTAATGTAAACAAAAGCTTAGCTTTTTAGCAACACGTATTAATATATAGATCGGAAAATAAAAAGTAACATCAAAATTTAAGCTCCATAAACAATATATAAACGTCCATTTATATAAACGATGAATCCTTATATGTTTTTATCCCAAGAGCAGCGTTTCACGAGTTTTATTCCACGTTAATAGTGGATATGTTTTCGACGTAACTAAGCTAGGCTTATTCGATTTATGTAAGCCTGACGTTATATTAAATAACTAACAAACGTTTCTTTACCAGCTCGCTCCGTATACGGCGGTTTATTTTAGTATTCGAGCGTTTGATACAAAAGCCCGTTGCCGCCCTTTGATCCTGCCGCGCCAACCGCTTCGTTAAGCCGCGAACATTTGTGAAATATTCAACATTTAAGCTTGCAGCCGTTGCGGCTTTGGCCATGATTTATTGTGTTGTTTATTTGTTTTAGCGAATATATAGTTATTTGTATAACCAACCAAACCTAAATCAAAAATCAAAAATTTTCACAAGTTTCGCGAGAGGTCTTCGCAATTTATTATTATTATATACATGAGGAAAACTCGAATTTGGGAAAAACACTTTTCTCAGTCCAGCCCGGATTTAGGTAATAAACCAAACCTAAATCAAAAATCAATAATAGCTTTATTCACATAAATTGCAGGCATCTATGAATCGATCATTTCATTATTACTATTCGTGAAGTGATGGTGATAACTACAACTAACAACTTAAAAGTAAAGCTAAGAGGGTTCAAATCGCGCCCAGGTTTCATAAGAAACCCACAACAAACTTAGCCGGTTTTTTGTTATCACCATCTCACATAATAAACAATTTTTTTTTTCGGACTGCCTATTAGCTGTACAAACCCTATTGGTTGCCACAGCGTAACCGGGCTGTTTTTTTTATGAAATTTTGAGCCCTAGGGCTGGAAGAAACTAAGGGAACGACTGCCTAAGGGCGCCTCCTTTGAGGCGACGCGATAGATAGATTTGTTTTAGTTTGATATATAGTTATGTGTATAACCAACCAAACCTAAATCAAAAATCAAAAATAGCTTTATTCACATAAACCTATTACAGGCATCTATGAATCGTTCATTTCATTATTTTTATTCGTGAACTAAGAGAAGCTAACAGAGTTCAAACCTGAGTAGACCTGGGCGCGGGTCTAAGAAGAAACCCACAACAAAATTAGCCGGTTTTTTTTTGTTATCACCATCTCACATTATCAACAATAAATTATAGTACCTATAAGGCAATTCACACCCAAACTTTTTTATCGTTTATATTTTTATCCCTTATGTCTTAAAACAGTTTCAGTAAGTTTTACGCGGTTTGCTTGTACAAAAAAGATTGGTACCGTCTAAATTTTGTTAACAAAATCATCAAGAGTTCAAATGTGGGTAATTATTGAATTCTTGTAGTTCTTGGCACCGCTGAATGAAGTAAATAACTCCTTCGCGCCGACATATAGATTACTTCAACGTTGTACGAAGTTTCGAGTTCCAGCTAGTTTTATGTTAATGTAAGTGAGTGCCTATTTAAACTTGAGATAATAAATGTGAGGTAAATTAGGCCCGCATGAACAGTTTTCGTAAAATGCCAAAGCTTCGGCAATTTATAAAAGCAAAATTTATTTTTTCAGCTGAAAAACGAGGTCTCAGTGTCTGAGAGGGTTACAAAAACTCCAGTTGATAGCTGGAGTTTTTGTAACGCTGTGAGAGTTCTGTTTGTTCTACGGGTCTTGTATTTTAAGGGCGCGGTCACAAATAAGCCATTTCGCGGGCCATAGACATACTGGTATCACGAAGATTAGGCATACCAGGGCGTGAAGCGATGTGATAACGAATGTAATGTAAAGTGAGGCAATGCTGTCCTTATCAAAAAAACATTAATCTTATGTTACTTGAACATGGCATCACGATCGATTAACAACTTAATATAAATATTCTTGCTGTGATAGCCTAGTGGTTGGAACGTCCACCGTCTAATCAGAGGTAGGGGGTTCGAATCCTGGCACGCACCTCTAACTTTTCGGAGTTATGTGCATTTAAAAAAAAATCACTTGCTTCAACGGTGAAGGAAAACATCGCGAGGAAACCTGCATGCCTCAGAGTTCTCCATAATGTTGTCAAAAGCGTGTGAAGTCTGCCAAGCCGCACACGGCCAGCGTGGTGGACTATGGCCAAACCCTTCTCATATTGAGAGGAGACCCGTGCTCTGTAGTGAGCCGGTAATGGTTTGTTCACGAACGAACGGCATTGTTTTCAAACGGAATAGCAGATTGCGCCAGTGTCAAAATTCCTGTGAAGCCCCCGAAAAGTTCGTCTCGTCTTCGTTCGTCAGAAGCTCAAACTAATATTCTTCAAGTAGCTATATCTCATGCGACATTTCGTGGTTGAAACCGCCTCCGCGCCCGCTGTATACGTGAACCTGTGCTAAATGTAAAAGATGGGAAGAATGTTATTTTACGCGGAGTAATATTTCAGTGGGAAGCAGGGAATAACAAGATGGTTTCACGACCCAAGGAGCTATCTATCATGCGAATAAATTAACTTTTAAAAAAGGACCTTTATGTAAAAGTATTTCGGTAGCTATTTTCAACAGTAGGTTATGAATTAGACGCATATTTTTTAACAATATTGATACTCCGTATATCCGAATAATAGCCTAGTGGTTAGGACGTCAGCCTCGTCACGTAGACACGTAGACGTAAGACACGTCTAAGTCGGTAGGGTAGTAACTAACCACGGCCGCAGCCTCCCACCAAACCAGACTCGAGCCGAACCCTCTAACTTTATAATGCGACACTGCGCCATGAAGGTCGTACTCTTTATATAATGTAAGTGAACACTGAGAAGATCATTTGCGAAAAGTGAATAAAGTTGTAGATATCTATTTTATATAAAAAAAAAATAGAGGTCGGCGGTTCGAATCCGGGCACGCACCTCTAACTTTTCGGAGTTATGTGCGTTTTTCAACAATTAAAATATCACTTGCTTCAACGGTGAAGGAAAACATCGTGAGGAAACCTGCACGCCTAAGAGTTCTCCATAATGTTTTCAAAGGCGTGTGAAGTCTGCCAATCCGCACATGGCCAGCGTGGTGGACTACGGCCAAACCCTTCTCATATTGAGAGGAGACCCGTGCTCTGTAGCGAACCGGTCATGGGTTGATCATGATTATATAAAATTCATTCTCTCAAATTCTGTTTCTTTTTGCGGATTGCAAAAACTTACAGAGCGACACCCACGCCACGTAATTTAATGAATAAATCAAGAGGGCCGGACCTGGCGTTATACCGAGCCGTGACTTGAAGCGTGATGATATTAAAACATTGTTCATGCGGAATGGAAAAGGGTCAAAGTATTACGGCCGTTTTACATCGTTCCAGCCACCGATAACGTTCAATTTGAGTACCTACAGGGCTAGACTGAAATGGCAATACAAAATGAGGCATTCTCTGGGCAAGAATGCTCCAACCTAGACCTTACGATTATTTAACATCAGGCGTTATTATGGTAATTTCATTTCAGCAATGGACCGAAAAAATTTCGTCTATATTATAACTTATTAACTAATGATTACTTACTTTACTAAGTCTTAAAGCATGAAGCGGTGATAGCCTAGTGGTTAGGGCGTCAGCCTCCTAATCAGAGGTCGGCGGTTCGAATCCGGGCACGCACCTCTAACGTTTCGGAGTTATGTGCATTTTAAAAAATTAAAATATATCACTTGCTTCAACGGTGAAGGAAAACATCGTGAGGAAACCTGCACGCCTGAGAGTTCCCCATAATGTTCTCCAAGGCGTGTGAAGTCTGCCAATCCGCACATGGCCAGCGTGGTGGACTATGGCCAAATCCTTCTCATATTGAGAGGAGACCCGTGCTCTGTAGTGAGCCGGTAATGGGTTGATCACAAACTAATGATTACTTACTTTACTAAGTCTTAAAAGCATGTTGAATTTTAAACATTTTTCACGTGGATATTATTCAATCAATCAACTTTATCCAAATTATCCTTTAATAGGCAATTTTAAATTAACGATAAGATATAAATTAAAGCGATAAGAGACGGGTCAATCAAATATTAAGACCGATTTAAATCAGCCAATGGATTCAGCTATTGGATACAGTATTTTCATTTCAAATATGGATAAGTTCAAACTGAGAGTATTGCAAATAATTAATTATGACTGATACTCGAACTGAGAGTATTGCAAATAATTAATTATGAACAAAAGTAACTGACATAGCCCAACGGATTAGCAAGCTGAAGTGGCAGTGGGCGGGTCATATCTGTCGCAGAACCGACGGCCGTTGGGGCAGACGTGTTCTGGAGTGGAGACCGCGTACCGGTAAGCGCAGCGTAGGACGACCACCTGTTCGCTGGACCGACGACCTTAAAAAGGGTCGCTGGTGGCGGGTGGATGAGGAAGGCGGAGGACCGTGTGTGGTGGCGCGCTCTCGAAAAGGGCTATGTCCAGCAGTGGATGTCTGTAGGCTGATTGATTGATTGATTGATTGAATTATGACTGACACATGATAGCGATACTATGAACCTAATAAGAAATCTAAAAAGTGATGAGCTAATTTCGGCGTGTATTTACTTGACCAAATCACAAGTGAGATTTTAGCGAAATAAGAGGTAAATCTTGACGTGATAATGGGTAATTGGGCTCGATTCAGATAATCACCGCAAATGGTTTGTTCACTAGATTGAATAGCCCTTTATTGGTCCACTTGGCCGTAGGTGTATAATCTTTACCTCTCAGCGTCAAATGTCAAAATGATTGCATATTACATTTTGAATGAAGCAAGCTAACGACTAGAAAGCCAAATTGAAGCGGTGATAGCCTAGTGGTTAGGGCGTCAGCCTCCTAACCAGAGGTCGGCGGTCTGAATTCGGGCACGCACTTCTAACTTTTCGGAGTTATATGCGTTTTTAAGCAATCAAAATATCACTTACTTCAACGATGAAGAAAAACATCGTGAGGAAACCTGGACGCCTGAGAGTTCTCCATAATGTTCTTAAAGGCGTGTGAAGTCTCCCAATCCGCACATGGCCAGCGTGGTGGACTATGGCCAAACCCCTCTCATATTGAGAGGAGACCCGTGCTCTGTAATGGGTTGATCTTGATGATGATGAAGCTAACGACTCGTCTAATCCTAGTGTATTACTATGTGGTATCAAATCGCCGAAGGCTACTGGAATGATCTGAACCGGCCATAAAAATTGTAAATATTTCTGGAAATAGAAAACCATCGTGAATCTTTAAAGTGGAATAATGTTTGGGTTGCGTCAAAAAAGGTCGATTCATTTTTTTACCGTAATAATTCTATTACGATGTCGCCTTGGGAAATTTGCCAACGCGCATTTTTACCGGACTCCGGAAGGGTTATGGTTTTATGTTCCCTATTTGTATGTTTATGTGTTGGTATTGTTTGTTCCCTCGTAACTTTGTGACGACCTCCGTGGCGCAGCGCGTGCGCTGTTGCATTTTAAAGTTGGAGGTCCTTTGTTCGATTCCCGGTTCGAGTCTGGTCTGGTGGGAGGCTTCGGCCGAGGCTAAATATCGCCCTACCGATAAAAACGTGCCGATAAAAGCGATTTACCGTTCCGGCATGTCTACTAGAACCCAATCCAGAATATGGGTTTAAAACTGCCATACCCATAGAAGGTTACTTAGGTTGCATCTTCAATTTATAGTGAAATAAAAAAAAAAAAAATGTAATACAATATAGGTAAAGGTTGACTTTCAACTACCGTACGACCACTAAAATTCATTCTAGTTAAAAAATTGTTTGTCCAGCCATAGTAAATAATAATATTTACAATTTGAGGGAATGACGTTTATTTAAGTCCACTAACTTAATCATCTTAGCTATATGTTTGTTTGGTGGGAGGCTTCGGCCGTGGCTAGTTACCATCCTACCGACAAAGACGTGCCGCCAAGCGATTTAGCGTTCCGGCACGATGTCGCGTAGAAACCAATTAGGAGTATGAGTTTATCATACCCCTAACAGGTTAGCCCGCTACCATCTTAGACCGCATAATCACTTGCCATCAGGTGAGATGCAGTCAAGGGCTAACTTGTGGTGAATAAAAAAAAAATAATAATATAATCTTTACCTCACTTTTGCAACAGATTAGTCAAGGGTTATCTACTTGAAGTAGATAAGAAAAAAACTTATATAGTAAATCTTCTTAACGCGATTGGGATCTAGTTACAAAATTAATACAATTGGCTCGCAAACTTCACTGTAGGTAACTATTAATGTTTTGGGTTGCAGACGGATCGATACAGATTATTTTAGCTTCAAGCCAGACCTTCCGCTGTTCTAACATACGACCTGAATAAACAATGAAGCTATTTTAAGCCGTTAACCTCGGATTTAGAAAGCTGCCATGGTCTAGAAATAGGGATATTCAACTACAGAAAATAATATTCTCGATTTTTAGTTCAGACAGAGAATTTTTAGGTCTTGGATTTTAGAAATTTTCCAATCCAATAGTGTCGTCGGTGTTCCACATAATATGATGGAGAGCATATTAAGCAATTGGTCCCGGTTTTTAACACATGGTAATATTGTTAAAATCTAAAAAAATACAGCTTTGTAGCAGCGTTCTAGGTCTAAACCTAAAAATCTAAAACTTCTCTCCTTTGAGAGGCGAGGCCTATAACATTCAATCGAACATAGAAGGTACAATTTTGTACATGTCTAAAGAGCACATCAAGCAATTGGTTTTTACCACATGATAATAATTGCTAAAATCCAAAAAAAAACCCGCTTTGTAGCAGCGTTCTAGATCTAAACCTAAAAAGTCTAAAACCCTCTGTCCTAAGAGATAACAGGCAACGGAACGTAGAAGGTACAATTTTGTACGTATCTAATAAAGATAGACCTAAATAGATAGATAATATTTGTGTTTGAGTGTTTGTTATAGCGACAAAGGAGCAAGCGTGTCACTTATGTGAACTGTATTTACGCTATATATATTAGGAATTTTCCATAATGTAATAATAGCAACGCGGGATAGGTTTACAGTATAAATTAAATTCGCCCCGCCATTACAGTCGACGTAAATGGGCCAAGGGCGGCAGCCAGTTCGAATTTCACCGATCGATATACCTAAGCTAACGGTTTCACATACCGTGTAACGTTTTAGTTTAACTAAAGGGCAAAATATAGAGGGTCCATTTTCGTACCCTGGCAATACTTTGATATTAGAATTTGAAAACCATTATATCGGTATTATGTTTATGTTATTAAATAATGACGAAACATCAAATTAAATCAAAATAGCTTACTGGCATCCATGAATCGTTCATATCACATTTTCCATTATCAGTTTACTTTAATTCGTGATGTGATAATGATAACTACACTCGCTCACTTAAAACTAAGGCTAAGAGGGTTCCAATAGCGCCCAAATCTAAGAAGAATCCCACAGCAAACTTATCCGGTTTTTTTTGTTTATCACCATTTCACATAATCAATAATAAATTATAATAAGCTACGGAGTTAGAGCAATTCACACCCAAGCTTTTTTTATCTTTTATATAATCCTCAATTTTATTTAATTAAACTCCGTTATTTTTCTCGGCATTAATAGTATCTTAAACCCGTCTTAAACATGCAAGCTATTTGAAAATGTAATGTATACAATCCATATATGTATAGTATTATCTATCCAATTAAAGTGTTAAGGATTATGTAAATGATAAACAAGCTTTGATATGAAATATTGCTCTAATAAGATAGCTCTAAATAATTTTAAGTGGCATGTGAAATGGTGATATACGAGTAAGTTTGTTGTGGGCTTCTTCTTAGACCGGGGCGCGTTTGGAACCCTCATAGCTTTAGTTGTAAGTTTCCGAATGGAGTTATCCACTCACTACTATGTAAATTATTATATCAAGAAAATAAGATTAAGAGATTTTAGAGTCCGTAACTTGAAAAAGCAATTACTAAAATACCTTAATACACTGAATTACAATCAAACAGAAGATCTTCTGATAGAGATAATATAAAAAGACATAAAACATGTGAAACACCATATTCAAGAAACAGCACACGTACACACGCAGACACAAGCACACACACACACATATACACATACAACACACACATGCACGCACATACTCAACACATGCTAGCAACTATGTTTGTATCATAGAGGGAAGTTCCCACTTTCCAAGATACAGTTTACACTAGTTTGGAAAGTGGGAGATCATAAAATTATTTTGTCACTGTAATTGTTAGCAAATAAAATAAATAAATAAATATTGACGCAGCAAAAGTGCCTTTCAAAGGATTATTTGAATAAAGATTATGATTGGTTGATCGATTAAAGTATTTTTCCATACACACTCATGTCATATTGTGTACTAGTTCCTAAACCATTACTTATTCAAAATGGAATTTTGTGTGTATTCTATATGTAATATATGTATGTATTACACTTTAGCTATCTATATATACGAGTATAAAAGCGAAAGGTCACTTACATACATACTGATGAAACACGAGATCTCAAAAACTATTGCACGTATAAAGCTATAATTTAGCAAGTAGGTAGTTGATAGTTAAGAGATGTCAGCTAAGAAAGGATATTTGGAAATTCCACCCCTAAGGGGGTAAAATGGGGGTTGGAAGTTGATGTAATTTCTTTGTTTTTAGAGTTAGAGACAAAAAAAAAAATTGTATTAATAAACACATTAATAATAATAAATAAAAAACATGTACATCAATTTCTTTTAAATATTACCTGTTAAGGGTGGTAAAAAAGGGGATGATAGTTTTTGCTTAAATTTTTATTATGAAGTCTACAAGCTTGAAATTTTTAAAATAGGTTTCTTTTAGAGCGTAAGTGTAAGGTTAGAATTTTTTTACATCCATATCTACCCCGAAGGGGGTAAAATAGGGGTTTGAAGTTTGTATGAAATTCCTATGTTTTTTAATTTAGAAACACTAAAATCGGCAATTTGACATTTACCCGTAGCTTACTTTCTGAAGTAGGGCACGGGTAACCTCAATCTCAAGGGAAATCAGCAATTCTACGCAGACGAAGTCGCGGGTAACAGCTAGTTATATTATATTTTTAAGATTTTTAGTTTTAGGTTCAATCTAAGGTTTATTTTAAGTTTCAGTTGTTATAAATAAATAAATTGTTATTTAGACATAAAAAAAGAAAAAAACTCGAAAGTCCCTGTTTACATAATTGCCCAACAGAGGAGTCCATTTTTTGCATACTATTCATCAGTTGATTAAGAACAATATATGTACTACATTCCAGAAAATAAACATCATCATCATCATGATCAACCCATTACCCGCTCACTACAGAGCACGGGTCTCCTCTCAATATGAGAAAGGTTTGGCCATAGTCCACCACGCTGGCCATGTGTGGATTGGCATACTTCACACGCCTTTGAGAACATTATGGAGAACTCTCAGGCGTGCAGGTTTCCTCACGATGTTTTCCTTCACCGTTGAAGCGAGTGATATTTTGATCTTTTTAAAAATCGCACATAACTCTGAAAAGTTAGAGGTGCGTGCCCGGATTCGAACCGCCGACCTCTGATTAGGAGGCTGACGCCCTAACAACTACGCTATCACCGCTTAAAAATAAATATATTACATTATATATGTATGTGTGTATATGTGTATGTTTGTGTGTTTATTCTATGTATAGTAAATCAATAATTACAGCCCCGTTGTGTCGCCTTGAATGCTAATGAACCCCATTCATTCGGCACCCAGTACAGAGTGAGCGATGTTCGTGAGTGAACGGAATGAACAATTAAGCGCTCAATACGCCGAGTGGGCAGATGTTTTGATTTCACAGCTTTTAACTCAATTATTTTGCTATGTGTATTTAAATATTTATTATGATTTAATGAAAATCGAAGCGGTGAAAAGAAGAAGCGGTGATAGCCAAGTGGTTACGGCGTCAGCCTCCTAATCAGAGATCGGCGGTTCGAATCCGGGCACGCACCTATAAGTTTTCAGAGTTATGTGCGTTTTTAAGCAATTAAAATATCACTTGCTTCAACGGTGAAGGAAAATATCGTGAGGAAACCTGCACGCCTGAGAGTTCTCTAATGTTCTCAAAGGCGTGTGAAGTCTGCCAATCCGCAAATGGCCAGCGTGGTGGACTATGGTCGAACACTTCTTATACTGAGAGGACTTATTTGCTTAAAACGCACATAACTCCGAAAACTTAGAGGTGCCCGGGCTCGAACCCCCGACCTCTGAATAGGAGGCGGACGTCCTAACTAGGCTATCACAGCTTCAATATTCATAGCAATTTACATATCATCGACTTAAACTAAGTCGTGTTTCATTCTCCTCCAGTCTACGTTTACCCTAATTGAACAATTCGATAGCTAGCACAGATTTCATCCCGTGAAAGCAATCAGTTAGTTAAATCCAGTCGTTAGCATTCTCCCTCAGTTCGGTGTGCCGAATATCGTCCGTTGTTCACTTTCCGCCAATCCAATAACAAGCCGATAGCGTGATATGGTTACGTTATTCGCGCTGAATATTCGAGAATATTCGATAGTGTTTATTCAAATGGCTATTGGTAGCTGATAATCTTTCATAAGTGAAGCGGTGATAGCCTAGTGGTTAGGGCGTCAGCCTCGTAATCAGAGGTCGGCGGTTCGAATCCGGGCACGCACCTCTAACTTTTCGGAGTTATGTGCGTTTTTAAACAATTAAAATATCACTTGCTTCAACGGTGAAGGAAAACATCGTGAGGAAACCTGCATGCCTGAGAGTTCTCTATAATGTTCTCAAAGGCGTGTGAAGTCTGCCAATCCGCACATGGCCAGCGTGGTGGACTATAGCCAAATCCTTCTCATATTGAGAGGAGATCCGTGCTCTGTAGTGAGCCTGTAATGGATTGATCATGATGATGATGAATCTTTCATATGGTGTTTCACAAGTAGGCACGACTCTCAATCATTCAAGAGAGTTTTTACCATAGCTTAGTTGGAGAGTTCATAGTTTTTACCATCAAAACACATAGTCATAGGTCTTGACGAACTCCGTGGCACAGTGCGTGCGCTGTTGCATTGTAAAATTGGAGATTCTGCGTTCGATTCCCGGCTGGAGTCGATTATGGTGGGAGACTTCGGCCTTGGCTAGTTACTGTCCTACCGACAAAGACGTGTCACCGATTTAGCGTTGCGCCACGGTATCACGTAAAAACCAATTAGGAGTATGGGTCTACCATATCCTTAACAGGTAAGCCCGCTACCATCTTAGACTGCCATTTCCAGCATGTGAGATTGCCGTCAAGGGAAAACTTGTAGTCTATATAAAAAAGCTCCAATGCAAGTTGACTGGAATGGTTTTTAATTTTTTTTTCATTACTAGTTTTGCCGCACACCTAACAGTTTTCAACGCCATTTAATTTCAATGTCAATTATTAGTGATAATGATCAAGATTGATGGCTTTATTTTCTTTCCCTACCGACCGAGACAAGTCACCGATTTAGCGTTCCGGCACGATGTCGCGTAGAAACCAATTAGGAGTATGGGTCTACCATACCTTTAACAAGTTACCCCGCTACCATCTTAGACTGCCACTTCGATTATGTGAGATTACGGTAGTACGTATCTTAAAACAAGTTTTTTGTTCTTATCAAGTCTCGCAGTTAACAGATGTATGTACATCTATTATCATCATCATCATCATCAACCCATTACCGGCTCATTGCAGAGCACGGGTCTTTTCTCAATATGAGAAGTGTTTGGCCATAGTCCACCACGCTGGCCATGTGCGGATTGGCAGACTTCACACGCCTTTGGGAACATTATGGAAAACTCTCAGGCGTGCAGGTTTCCTCACGATGTTTTCCTTCACCGTTGAAGCAAGTGATATTTTAATTTTTTAAAACGCACATAACTCCGAAAATTGGAGGTACGTGACCGGATTCGAACCGACGACCTCTGATTAGGACGCCCTAACCACTAGGCTATCACCGCTTCGTATCACATCTGTTATAAACATACAATAATAAATACAATTCATAAATAGAATGACTTTCTTAAATCTAGAAGTTTCTAGATTTCTTAGGTACATAAAAAATATTTAAGAATATGTAGGATGACTACGGGCGGGTGCGTGTCTTTGTCGGTAATTTAGGTAGACGTGGGTAGTTTCGGGCAAAGAGACCAGACACTCTTGGTAGAACAGAACTACAATTATAAGTATGGTAATTTATAAGGAGCAGACTATACGCTCCACCAAGTACGAATGCACCACCGCAGCTCAACCACCGGTCCGACCCGACCGAGTGCAATCAATGCAATGCGCCGTCACGCGCCGGTGAGTCTTATAAGAACCTGCATACGTCACTTAGTGTTGCGTAAAGAGAGGGGGCGATGCCACTCTCTTGTCTGTCGTACATGACTCCAAAACTAGATGGCGCTGCTCGCTGATTGCCGTCAAATACAATCTTGATATAAATATTCCATAACAATATTTCGATCAGTCATAGAAACCTTTGTCCGCGGGCTACTCGAATATGCCGCAAGTGTCAAAATATCGTACACAGATATGAATAATTCGTCACCGGGATCCACATTCAAACTAGGGGGTATGCATATTTCATGTGCCCCCAATCAATATTGTGTACACAGCCAGATTTAGGCGTACATACGTAAGCAGGAGAATCAGAGTCCCTCGGCGGGTGATTGGGTGAGTAGGTATCAAGACGTGACAAATCAAAAATGTACAGATCCGTAATCATGAGGTGCGGTTGGGGTAATGGATCCCAAGTTAGCGCAAATTTGTGTTTAGTATTTGCTTAGTTGCTGTGATGAATAGTGGTTAGGGCGCCCGCCTCCTAATCAGAGGTCGGGGGTTCTAATCCGGGCACCCATCTCTAACTTTTCAAAGTTGGAACCCTCATAGCTTTAGTTTTAAGTTTACGAATATAGTTATCACCATGAAATAACTACTGTGTAAACTATTGACGCGTCAAAAGTGCCTTTTTAAGGACTATTTGAATGAAGATTATTTTGAATTTGAATTTGAATTAACTGATAACTGTCCAAGAACATCTTGTCGGTATGTCATGGCCAGAAGGGTGATCGGTCGTGTTTATTCTGCAACGAGATCAAACTCGATGCAGGAATCGAACCAGGGACCTTCCACTTAGTAATATTCAAAAGTATTGGCCCCTTGGTTTAAATTACGACCCTCTAAAAGTCCCATGTATGGTTTGGCAGACCCTCCACTTAGAAGACTAACTAACGAGTTGAGTCATAGACACGTTACATTCCAACGAAATTCCAAAGTTTAAAAACAAAAAATCGATACAAACGTGGACAAAGTCGCGGGCAACAACTACTTTATAATAGTTACACGCAGGGATTTCCATATAAATCATCTTCATAGTAGTAAATAATGTAGAAATATTGCCACATTGCGTGCCAGTCGACCATCGCCACTGGACATAGAATTCCTAGAACTGTGTCTTGAAATACCATGAAGTACTCGTATGTTTAACAATTTTATATAAATACCGCACATTTAGAACTAAAATGACCTAATTTCACAAGATATTATTTAAAAATCTCTAGTTCTGTGTTCAGAAAGGTTCCCTTTTTATAAGTTAATAAAGCATCTTAAAAGGATGAGGAGAACTTTTACTTTATCATCGTGCCTTACAAGTAGCCGTCGAAAGAAAGAGATAGTATTTATTGCACATTTAAACTTAGAATCTAAAACAAAAACAAAAAAGTCGATAGTAAACATAACGCGCAAAGGCGGTGTTATCGTTTAAGGCGATCTCTCTCAGACAAGTAAAAGTCTTTCAAACGATTTTTGAAGGTGCCTAATTTATACTGCCTAATGTTCCTCGGCAGTCCATTCCAGAGATTTACCACTTTCACAGTATAAGAGTATATTAGATAGGTCAATTCAATTGTAAGAGTGTGATATAGGGGTCAACTGCTCCGATGCTCTGGTAGTCAGCATGTTCAATCAACTAAAGCTATGTCCAACCCCATCCTTACACTCTGTTTTATGTTTTTTGTTTATTAAGTCCTAAGTTCGCTAAGGAGTCCACTAGTACAGCGGAAGGAACATTGAGAAAACAAGGATCTTAAAGAACATAATTATAAATTGAGGTGGCTATAGACGTCCTACGATACAAGAATGATCGATCAAGATCCAAAATTTTGGAATCGCAGTGTGTCCCTGCTCAAAATAGAAGAACAGTTAGACGATGAAAAAAAATAATTTTAAATAATTTCTTTCAGTGCAAATAATTTCGATATATCTGATATGAAAGTATAAATATAGTAATCTTACAAACACACGCACCCACACCCACACACACTCACACACACACACACACACACACATACACACAAATACACACACACGTTGAAGCGACTTTTAAGCTGAAAAACGAAATTTTATTTTCTTTATTTATTATAGAATGCTCTAGGGTTGTGTATAACCATCGGTTATCGATTGATACAAAATGGGGCATATATAATGGCCACATTTTGTATTAATTAATGGCATTGGACGAGCCTAATATAGGCAATAAACAAAAAAGTAACAATTACATACTTTCGTATGAATATTGCTACCGTGGATTATTAAATGATTAACTACAGAATGTTACTAATACTATTTTGTTTATGTAAATGATAAACAAGCATGGGTGTAAAACATTGCTCTAATAAGATAGCTTTTAACATAGTTTTAAGTGGCATGTGAGATGGTGACACAAAGATAATTTACCTGGCTAAATTTGTTGTGGGCTTCTTCTTAGACCGGGGCGCGTTTGTAACCCTCATAGCTTTAGTTTTAAGTTTACGAATATAGTTATCACCACCAAATCACTAGTATGTAAATTATTGACGCGTCAAAAGTGCCTTTTAAATGACTATTAATAAAGATTATTTAAATTTGAATTAGAATATACATTTAAGGTAACAAAACGTGCAGCGGGCGTGTGCTAATTCCAAGCTTGTTCTAACTTGTTGCAAATTTGCACCTTCCCCTCAATCAAAAGCGAGTTTTAGTTCAGACGCCCGTGTGCCGCACTCAATTTCAATCTGGGGCGAGTAATTCTGCAAGTTGCCGTGGGCGTTATTTGACGCCAAACTAATTGAACGCTAAAGGTGGTACTGTGAAATTGCTTTCACGTTTACCTTCATTGAAGTTGCGTTGGTACATTTGAAGTCGACCAGTGGGACCAACATATTATATATTATATTTATCAAATCACTTCGTACTACTTTATAAGTTGGTATTGCATTTTTGCTTAGTCTAAAAATTTTACGTGGTTATGTCAGCATTTCCTGGGAAATATTGTGGAAGATGTTTATGGTGAGGTGTTATATTGCAGAAATTATAAATTGCACAGATTTGACTTTTTTACACGGATTACAGCCACTTGAACTAAATGTTTAAAATATCGAAATTAAAAAATATATACAGGTCAGAAAATTGTGCTTTATAAGACACTGTAAATAGAAATTCCTTCATTGTTTATAATAAGTTTCTTTTATCCACTACAAGTTAGCCCTTGAAGGTAATCTTACCTGGTGGTAAGTGATAATGCAGTCTAAGATGGTAGCGGGCTAACTTGTTAGTGGTATGGTGGACCCATACTCTTAATTGGTTTCTACGCGACATCGTGCCGGAACGCTAAATCGCTTGGCGACACGTCTTTGTCGGTAGGGTGGTAACTAGCCACGGTCGAAGCCTCCCACCAGACGAGACTCGAGCCGGGAATCGAATCCAGGACCTCCCACTTTATGATGCGACAGCGCGCGAACTGCGTCACGGAGGTCGTCAAGGGAAGTCATCTTAATAATAAATATTGTTATTAATTAGTAGGTCAAAATGTTCTTTGGAAACATTTAAAAAGTTTTAATAAAACCTACATTAACTTTCTTAATAATAAGGACAGTACCTTTCGCAAATAATATGCAAATGTAACTAGATCCCCCATAGGTCTTAAATTAACTACGAAGACAGTATATACTTGTTATTTCTTCGGTATTTTAAACTCAACCACAAGGGTTAACTTTATCCAAGTAACTTGTCAAAACTCAGAACTTCTAGCAAACTTGTACTGTTTAAGTTCCGAGACTACACAATTAAGCAATACGTTTAAAACAAGAGAAGCACTCTCGTCTAGAACATTTTAACATATTGCATGCGGGCAAAATCCTAGTTTGAACAAAGTTATTGCTGGTATATGCTTAATAAAAGTTTCATCTATTTCCTTATTTCGTCTACAACTTTTCTTAAAATCATGACATTCAGTCGAGAGATTTTCAGTTGATGCCGAATTTATGCATTACTATTTGACGCCCGCGACTTCGTCTGCGTTTAGTGTGTTTGTTTGTCTTTCAATCACGAAACAATAGATTACCAACCCGAATTACTTGAAATAATTACAGGATAAACATTAATATATCTCCTTTCTAAAAAAAAAAGAATGACTGAAATCGGATATTGATTCGTTGGTGGGAGAAATTGTGGGAGGCGGCCGAGACGTGATGGCACAGGCGGTGGCATGCGCGTGAGCTGCGCGCGGTACTGGACAGTACTTGGACATTGCAACATTACCTTATTTTTCTAAAATAAAAGTAGCCTAAGTTACTCCTTATTACATAAGCTACCTGCCAATAATAGTCTCGTAAAAATCGGTCCAGCCATTTCAGAGATTAGCGGGAACAAACAGACAGACAGACAGACAAAAATTGTAAAAAATGTTAGTTTGGTGTATGTACCGTATACATATTCATATGCATGTAGTAAAAAACGGTTATTTCAATATTACAATCAGACACTCCAATTTTTTTTATTTGTATAGATTAAATGTCTACGAGATAGCACTTCAGAATACGCAGTAGCATATATACCACCTCCAGAACGCATGCTAGCTAATGCAATTTGAGCTGCTAAAATAAAAATAACCCGAGAAGCCTAGGGTTATGATCCCAAAACAAAAAAATAATTATTCGTTTAAATTTTTCATTCGGCCCCAAAAATTATATACTACAAACATAACATTTCCATATATTACCTTTCGTGAGTATACGATCAAAAATTACTAGCGCAGAGACCAAAAATGAAACCACTTTAAGAAAAGTTACAATAATTCCGTAGATTCTCATGGGAATTTAATGTCTGCGATTTAAAAGGGATTATATTTTAAGTCTTAACCAAAAAGTTGTGGTTATTCTTGCAGCAAAAACATACCCACAGAAGGTTCGAACTGGTTATAAAAAATGCTAAAACTAATCCAACAAACCGTCATGCTCAAATAGAATATGTCAAGACATATTGTGTCGAACCCACATAGTTTAGAAGAAGCAGAAAAAGACCAAGTGGTCTAATGTTTCGAAGAAAAAAAGCATTACGTACAGCGCCTCTCCCCCAAGAAGTGAGGCTGCTTTTTGACGAACATATACAAAGAAAGCAGCCAGAAAGATTATCAGAGGTCGGCGGTTCGAACCTGGGCACCTCTAACTTTTCGGAGTTATGTTTTAAAAAATTAAAATATCATTTGCTTCAACGGTGAAGGAAAACATCGTGAGGAAACCTGCACGCCTGAGAGTTCTCCATAATGTTCTGCGTGTGAAGTCTGCCAATCCGCACATGGCCAGCGTGGTGGACTTTGGCCAAACCCTTCTCATATTGAGAGGAGACCCGTGCTCTGTATTGAGCCGCTAATGGGTTGATCATGATGATGATGATGATGATACAAAGAAGCTTGTTGATAATTAATGTAAATGTAACATATATAACATCTTTTCACTACTGTATTTAAATAACTCATATTAAGGCAGCAGGTCAGAAGGAAGCCGGGTTTTGTTCAGTGTTTACCGCCGCCTATGAATATTGTCAGGAATTTTTAATTCGCTCTTTGTATAATTAATACTTTGTCACAAACCTTTAAATTTATTCTGTTTTATTTTCAAGTTAGCCCTTCACGGCAATCTCACCTGATGGTAAGTAATGATGCAGTCTAAGGTAGCGGGCGAACTTGTTAGGGGTATGGTAAACCCATACTCCTTATTGGTTTCTCATACTCCTAATGGGTTTCTACGCGTCATCGTGCCGGAACTCTAAATCGCTTGGCGACACGTCTTTGTCGGTTGGGTGGTAAGCCACGGCTGAAGCCTCCCACCAGACCACTCGAACCGGGAATCGAACCCAGGACCTCCAACTTTAAAATGCGTCAGCCAAATTGAAATTGGTGATTTGATTTACTTTAACTATTACTGTAAAAAGGAGAAAAATTGAATATCTAGGCCACATAATGCGAAACTCTAAATATAGCTTACTCCAACTCATAATGCAAGGCAAAATAAATGGCAAACGAAGACCTGGCCGAAGAAGAACATCCTGGCTTAAGAACCTTCGCCAATGGTTTAATATGAGCTCAAGATCACTGTTTAGGGCGGTAGTGAACAAGATCCAATTAGCCTAAATGATTGCCAACCTCCGGTAGGAGATGGCACTAAAAGAAGAAGAAGTAATTGATTAACTATTTGCAAGCCTGCAGAAGATTCTAGCTCCGGCTGATAATAATTGTGGTACAAATAAAGTATCTCAACCGAACTGGCATTCATTTGTCCTCTAGATCTGTAATGCAATACACAGAAGCGAACTTTTAACTAGTTTATAAAGACAGGCAAGTTTCCCAAGTTGGTACAAGTAATTTGTCATTCGATGTCCAACTTCGATGCGTATGGTCGTTGGGGATACAGTTTGAAAGTCAACTTGGAAAACGGTTTCGCAAATTGAGAATTAATGGAGGTTTTATGTGTGGGTGTTTTTGGTGTCGCTACCCTTATCAATTTATGAGTTAAAATTTTTATATCCTGTCGAGTGTGTTTTTCATTTTAAATAAAAATAAAATATAAACCAGGTAGGAACGAAGTTCCTTCCGCTAATGTAGAAGCGACACAATTTGCAAAAAAAAAATCGTGCTCAATTTTATGTAGGATTTCTTGATTTTTCTCTTAAATTTTGCTGATTTGTTTTTAAAAGTACAGGAAAGTATTTAAGAAATTCAGTATTTTAGGAAATATTAAATTACATAGAAGTAGAAATAATTAAAGAGGGAGAAAGAGTAAAAGGTATTTTACACTACTCGCTTGTGTATACGACTTTCGCGCCTGCGAATCATTTTACGGTTTTATTCCACGGACTTTTTCTTACGGTTTTACTATCACATTTTTTTTAGTTCGGTCGCGCAGTAAAATCCCTACCTCCACCAAGCCTGCCGTAAGGAACTTCGTTCCATAACATATTTTTATACATTATGTTGAAGATGAAGTTGTTTGTAAGGGTTAATATGTTATTAATCTACATATGTACATAAGAGTATCAAAAATTACTAGAATACTATTATGAATGTATTAAGTTGGCTGTCATCACGTCGTGCCGCCACGCCATTGGTTCCCGCCAAAACGGTGGCCAGTGATTGGTCCACGCAAAATAGCAAAAACAATGGATGCCATGAGGACAGTGCTATAAGTTTAGTGATAATTTAGGAAGAAAGGTTTAAATTTAACTGGCGTATTTATATAAGTTTACACATATAAAGTAGATCACTTTTAGCTTAACGTATATAGTTTATAGAGTTCACAACGTCCACGGGTAATTCAAAAATATCATGGTTCTAACAAGAAGAACGCTTGCGAAATATTAAGCTATAATAATGTGCTAATTTTTGGAAGCGTCAAATATTCTCGCCCTTGTAGCTAAATTATTGTATTTAGTCATATTTAGCAAACTTAAAAGGAAAATTATAAGATGGTGTATATTTTTAGGACTTTTCGTTATTTGGGTCATTACATGCGAATTTGTGGGTAGTCGAAAAAAAACAGTTGCCGAGTGCATGTTACTTAGCTTAGTATGCCCATAAATCATCTGGGAAGTAATCTAGGTCATTTAGATGTTGGAACCAAAGGCCATCTCCAACGACCATGCAAAACGGCGGCATTGAGAAGTAGCTGGTACTTCACATAATGCATTTTGTTGATGACGATTTGCTATCAGGGAACTCAATTGATTCAGACTTTCACGCCCTTTTGCATCATGCTGGTGAAAAAATCCACTACAGGTACTTTAAATAATAAAACAAGGATGAAATAGTTGAAGTAAGCTTTTGTATATATAAAAACGTCTACTTGTTTAAAGTTTTGACGACCTCCGTGGCGCAGTGCGTGCGCTGTCGCATTACAAAGTTGGAGGTCCTGGGTTGGATTCCCGGCTCGAGTCTGTTCTGGTGGGAGGCTACGGCCGTGGCTAGTTACCACCCTACCGACAAAGACGTGTCGCTAAACGATTTAGCGTTCCGGCACGATGTCCTGTAGAAACCAATTGGGAGCGTGGGTTTACCATACTCCTAACATGTTAGCCCTCTACCATCGTAGACAGCATCATCACTTACTACCAGGTGAGATAGCCGTCAAGGGCTAACTTGTAGTATATAAAAAAAAAAAGTTTAGAAAGCAGGTACCAGAAGTCAGTGAAACGTTTAAAAAGGAGGAAAAGAACGCTGCACGCTTTCATAAGACCAATTCAAACCAATGAATCATAAATCGATTAATCGCAATCCATTCAAACCTAACTAGCTACCATTTCATTCATTCGATTAAATTCATCCCTATTTATATTCCATTAGTGAGAATCCACGTGGACCGAATACGAAATGGCGTAGCATTTTTATAAAGCCTATTGAGAAACGGGGTTCAGTGTTTCAGGCCTAGATTGAAAACGTTTTATTGAAATGCCCGTGATGAAAATGTAATCTCGATGAAATTGGTGGAATAATTTATTGCCTGAGGAAGTCGAATGTTTTTACTGGAGACGGACGAAGGTAGAAAACCGGAGTAAATAAATTAGTAACTATATTTGTTTCAGTTAACCAATTCGAATTTATTATTGTCCCAGCAGTTGACCCTTATTGCCAGGTGAGATTGACGATTGCCAGTTTTTTTAAACAGATGGGCTTACACTCGATAAATTTAATTTTTTGAGTTACATTTAGGCTAAGTTGTAGCGGAATAAAAAGTTTCTTTAAAAACTAGTCAAAAACAAATTAAATACAGATTTTATGCATCTGTAAATTAGCTTGTCTAAGACAGAAGATACGATGCTTTATCTCAATTATCTCACTTCCTCACTGCCCTTATAGCTCTATCATCATCATCATCATCATGGTCAACCCATTACCGGCTCACTACAGAGCACGGGTCTCCTCTCAATATGAGAAGGGTTTGGCCATAGTCCACCACGCTGGCCATGTGCGGATTGGCAGACTTCACTCGCCTTTGAGAACATTATGAACTCTCAGGCGTGCAGGTTTCCTCACGATGTTTTCCTTCACCGTTGAAGCAAGTGATATTTTAATTGTTTAAAAACGCACATAACTCCGAAAAGTTAGAGGTGCGTGCCCGGATTCGAACCGCCGACCTCTGATTAGGAGGCTGACGCTCTAACCACTAGGCTATCACCGCTTCGAAGATACGATGCTTTATCTCAATTATCTCACTTCCTCACTGCCCTTATAGCTCTATCATTATTATCTAATTAATCTAAGGTCGCAACTGATCCCAGCTGCAAACGTTCCGCAAGCTGAGTTTTGCGCATGAAACCTCTGTTTTCTCTTACCCTCACAATATTATGTAATATATATGTCGTCGCGAAGAAGTTGTTAACTTTATTAAGCGGCGCCAAAAACCTCAAGAATTCAATAATTACCCACATTTTGACTATTGATGATTTTGCTAACATAATTTAGCCAGTAACAATCAATTTTGTACAAGCATGTTTTGTGCTATAAATACGGGCGGTCGATGCCTTTCGCGGATTCTCTCGCTCGAGACGTCGTACTGTTCGGACCTCTAAGTTATTATCGCAATAAAAGTGTAAACCGGCAAGTTGTGGTTTTAATTACTATGAGCGAAAGTAACCAAAATCGTGACGTCAGCAATGTTGATGTCACCCTTTACAAAAAACAACTCGGACCCCCTTGACACGACATATATATAATATTGTAATACCAAAATTATTTTTTGATAGGATCAGCAGTCTTTCCAAGCATATATGTAATAAACCACACATTTTAATTGAAAATATTATTGATATGTATTTCTCGTTAATGTGTCTTTGATTCAATGTAAAAAATCTGTTCAAGAAATAACTACCAATTGTTCTTTGGTTCGTGTAAGAAAATACGTCTTGAACTAAACTTGGTGAAAGTTTCTGTAAACTTAACCCATGTTCGACCCGAAAATATATAGGTCTTCACCCTCACAACCGCTTCCCTGATAAACTTACACCCTATCTTATCGCTTTAAAGTTATCTACGGCTCTCAAGTTTGGATTCACATATCCTGTAACCTTATCGATTTTATATAAAGGTGGGTGCCGATCTGGGTCTTACTACGAATGTTTAAAACTGTATTATTTCAAACTAAAAGTTTTATATAACTGTAAGTCCCTAAGTGATTATTACTCTGAAACAAGAACGTCAATCATATTACAATGATACTGTTTAGATCTTCTTTTTCTTGCCCTTATCCCACATTATGTGGGGTCGGCACAACACGTCTTCTTCTTCCACTTACTTCTATCAGCCGTCACCTCACTACCCACACCTTTTACCCGCATATCCTCTTTTACACAATCCATCCATCTCTTCTTTGGTCTTCCTCTACTCTTCGCCATTCCACGTTCATATATAACATTCTTTTGGTGACATCACTTTCTTTCCTCCGCATTATATGACCATGCAAGCCTGTTACTCCTAATTTTTTTCTGTCACTGGCGCTACTTTTATACTTCCCTACTGCTTCCCTACTTTTGAATGAATTGGTGTATTTTTGTTGTGTAAAAGTAAATTGGCATATAATATAAAGATGTTATCTATATATATAAAAGCGAAAGGTCACTTACATACTTACATACTGACTTACTTATTAAACACGAGATCTCAAAAACTATTGGACGTATAAAGCTATAATTTAGCAAGTAGGTAGTTGATAGTTAAGAGATATCAGCTAAGAAAGGATATTTGGAAATTCCACCCCTAAGAGGGTAAAAGGGGGGTTGGAAGTTTGTATGAAATTTCTTTGTTTTTAGAGTTAGAGACACAAAGATTTGCACTAAGAGTAATAATAATAAATAAAAAACATGTACATCATTTTTTTTTAAATATTAGATACCTGTTAAGGGTGGTAAAATAGGGGATGATAGTTTTTGCTTATTTTTTTATTATGAAGTCTACAAGCTAAATTTTGAAAATAGGTTTCTTTTAGGGCGTAAGTTTATACTTATAAGGTTAGAATTTATTTTCATCCAAATCTACTCCGAAGGGGGTAAAATAGGGGTTTGAAGTTTGTATGAAAGTCCTATGTTTTTTAATTTAGAAACACGAAAATCGGCAATTTGACATTTACCTGTAGCTTCCTTTCTGAAGCAGGGCATTGGCCGCACGGGTAACCTCAATCTCAAGGGAAATCAGCAATTCTACGCAGGTGAAGCCACGGGCAACAGCTAGTTATATAATATAATATTAATATAATGATTGTTCTTAATATAAAAAGAAGGGTTGATGTCTGTTAATTTCACTTCTTCTTTAAGACCTATGATCTCTTAACTGATAGTAGATTAAAAAGAGGATATTTAAAAAAAGTTGTGATAGCCTAGTGGTTAGGACGTCAACCTCCTAATCAGAAGTCGGGGGTTCGAACCCGGGCACATACCTATAACTTATCGGAGTTATGTGCGTTTTTAGGCAATTAAAATATCACTTGCATCAACGGTGAAGGAAAACATCGTGAAACCTGCACGCCTGACATTTCTCAAAGACGTGTAAAGTCTGCCAATCCGCACATGGCCAGCGTGGTGGACTATGGCCAAACCCTTCTCATATTGAGAGGAGACCCGTGCTCTGTAGTGAGCCGCGAATGGGTTAATCATGATGATGATGATTAAAAAAAAGTATATGGAATATATGATCGCAAGTTTCTTTGTTTTACTTCCATTTCATTTGATCTTACTGTTACTGAAATAGTTACTAGATTCACAAATAGGTAAATTAGGGTTCAAAGTTAAGTGTCATACTTTCATCATTAGCTTTTGCTGACACGTGCTTAAGCTATTACGCGATACGCGAGTGAAAAAACCCGGGAACGATTGCTTAGCGTGTTATCTGAGGCACGGGTTTTGTCAACGCCAATTTCATTACTAATACTGAAATACTCCTCAAAATGCATTCTCCATTTCGAAAGCGTATTTTAGAAAATTGAATTTGAGAGAGCATTTCGAAAAATCTGCTCGGTGAGGACAATAAAGATTGAAGCAATTTTTTTTTTATTCACCACAAGTTAGCCCTTGACGGCATCTCACCTGATGGTAAGTGATGATGCGGTCTAAGATGGTAGCGGGCTAACCTGTTAGGAGTATGGTAAACCCATACTCCTAATTGGTTTCTACACAACATCGTGCCGGAACGCTAAATCGCTTGGCGACACGTCTTTGTCAGTAGGGTGGTAACTAGCCACGGCCGAAGCCTCCCACCAGACCAGACTCGAGCCGGGAATCGAACCCAGGACCTCCAACTTTAAAATGCAACAGCGCACGCGCTGCGCCACGGAGGTCGTCAAAAAAAGATTTGCCTGTTTTTGACGATTCTGGCAAATCAACCTTCATTGTGAACTTATTTTTTATTGTAACGCTAGTCATATACTTGTGAGTAAAACCGTCATTTTCCGTACATTGTATGGAAATAACGCTTTAACAATTTTCCGAGTTCGCGGTAATGTCGTATCCTCATGAGCATAATACGTCATTACGTATTCATCTCGTAGGACTAGCGGAGTGTAATTTATGTGCTTGAAAGTGGATGAAATGCAACGGTGAGTTAATGTGTTATATTACTACATAAGGGGATACGGTATGTGGTTTAATAACGCCATGCCCAGTTTCGTTCTGCATTTTAGACACGAAATCGTTCCTACAGCGGAGTCCAACGCCGGTGGCAATTTAGTTGAGTGTTAATTACTCTTAGGGACTCGCGAAAATCTAGTTTTTACGACACAAATAATTTATCTACTTATGTTATTATAAATCTACTATCTATGCACCTTTATCTTTTACTGGAGAATTACTGTACATTGAACATATCGTGAAAATGTTCATCTTTTCATTTCCTTTCGTCATTGTTGTTAATTTACGGATTTCCTAGATTCCTTATCTAGCTAGTTTAGTTATATTGATAAAAAAAATACGCGGGGTATTATTTTATGTATAAATGAAATGTTAAAAAAACACCGTCTTGAATTCGTCTTAAATCATTAAATGATTATTACGCGACCGCCCAAAATAGGAGTGCAATGTAAACAGGTCTCATTCATGTACGTGTGAATATGTATATGAGTTCCCTTAAACCACCATAACTTCTGAATGCCAGATCAGATTCCGTGTATGTCTTGTGAGATATATTTAATTTATTTTGAGTTTGAGAAAGAATAAATATCAAGAATGCTGGTATGTAAGTATACGCACACATATTAATACAAATATTAATATAAATATATACAAATAAATTAATCAGTATATAATGTACTTTAAAGTAATCATACATAAGATAGATAGTCCTCCTTTAGTAAATTATACCTCAAGTGGCATATTTAGTTATAAATATTTTGATAACCATTTTGAATTGTCAAAATACGGAATGGAAATGGAATTATACATATTTGTACATGTGAAGATTTAGTTCGTTAATTCAGCAGTAGCTAACGAAAATAGACACGAGTCGAGAGATAGAACATTCAATTCCACAGTTGGAGATAGGGTTTGTTTTTTTTAACCTATTATTTTACTTGGACTGATACATAATTTAATTAAATAATACAATCATCATAATCAACCCATTGCCGGCAGACTACAGAGCACGGGTCTCCTCTCAATATGAGAAGGGTTTGGCCATAGTCCACCACGCTGGCCATGTGCGGATAGGCTGACTTCACACGCCTTTAAGAGCATTATTAACTCTCAGGCGTGCAGGTTTCCTTACGATGTTTTCCATCAACGTTGAAGCAAGTGATATTTTAATTACTTAAAAACGCACATAACTCCGAAAAGTTAGAGATGTGTGCCCGACCATCCGACCCCTGATTAGGAGGCAGATGTCCTAATCACTAAGCTATCACAGCTTCTAAGCTATAATACAATCGTCTTCTATCAAACAGACCAGACAACTGTTCAAAAGCACTTCAAGTAGGGAGTAGGCGCTGTCTGTCGAGTTGTCAACTATCAGTCAGTAAGCGGGCGCCTGACTTCATAGAACGTCAAGTTTCCACTAATGGGGATGAAAATAGGAAAATGGGAACGATGAAACGTAAAGGAAAACCAACACGCTTTGTTATAAAGCTCGTTAAGATTTCATAAGACGATTTTGAGGAGACGAAGATGGCTTTGTATTATATTTGAATTCAATTGCTTTATATTTTCTTGACGAACCCCGTGGCGCAGTGTGTACGCTGTCGCTTTATAAAGTTGGCCGTCCTGGGTTCGAGTCCGAGGCTTCGTGAGCGTTCGTTACCACCCTACGTGAGGCCATAGATTCCGCAAATCCAATTTAGAGCAGCGTGATGGGTATATGCCGCAAAATCTCTTGCTTGTGATAGACTTGTATGTTGTCGTGAGGCACAATAAGTTAAAAACTTCGGAGTGAAAGATAATATATAAGGTATAGTATTATGAAAGTTAGTAAAAAATATAGTATTAGTCAACCATAGAAAAGCAGACCTTGAACATTTTCACTCCACCTTGATATATTCAAAAGATTAAAAAATATATTTCTCTACTCTCGCTTTCATAGTTTTGTTCATTTTCTTCACTATTTATGTTTAATTTGTAATTTTAGTGATATGGTTAGTCTGTAAGTTAAGTAAGGGTTTACAATGATATTATTATTTTAATTTTTTTGAATGGACACAAGACATTGTATACAACGCTGGCTTCCTATTAAATAAATAAATGAAAAAAAGGAAAAAACGCATTCCCAATCGCTCCGTGAAGTAACCATGGGTCATCATGCCTGAAAATCAGCGCCCTGTTCAGCCTATTTCTATAATATATAACTTAAATATGCGCAACGGTACATGGGCTTCGGGAGTCCAATTAATTTTTTATTTTTGTTATTCTATAATATTTCATTTTATTTAGGTTTCTAGTTAATAAGGTTGTATAAAGGAAATTTTATTTACGTATTTATTTATATAGTGTTGCCAGAAATCCGAACAGAGCTTAGTAGTCCCGGGAGTTCAAAGATTCTGAGATAAATCACCTTAGTAATGTCCGATGTTGCTCAAACGCTGGGCTATAAATCCCTTAAAATCCTACTGAAACATCTTACTCTCGATAAAATACAACATTTCATAGACGTATTTTCCGTACTATTTGGCCTCGAATTTAATATTGTAATCCAATTGTTCGGGTTTTGCGATATTTTTGACGTCGAAAGATCAGGCGGGGCACATTGCTCAGAAGACCGTTGGACGTTGGTGTTCCAAGGTGCTGGACTGGTAACCCCGTACCGAAGTACGCAGTGTTGAAGGACTCTCCACAAGGTGCATTGTCAACGCAGAATGAGTCGCTGGTTAATGTAAATTGAAAAAAAAATGTAAGGAATTGCTCTTTTGATGCGTACATAATTTTTTGTACATTGTTGTGAGAAAATCATCATAACTACCTTGTAAAGATAAAACTATGTCGCCGTCGTCTATTAAGGAGCCCACAGCAAACTTAGCCGGGTATTATTTTTGCTATCACCACTCACATTGTCACTTAAAACTATTTAAGATCCCAGTAAGTAAGATAAGCTGTGATATCCTAGTGGTTAAAACGTCCGTCTCCTAATCAGACGTCGGGGAATGTGACAGCACACTTTTTTTTTTCGGACTGACTATTAGCTGTACTAACCCTATTGGTTGCGACAGCGTAACCGGGCTGTTTGGGGAGCTTCGGAAAGAAGCTCTGCAAAAGAAATTTTGAGTCCTAGGGCTCGAAGAAACTAAGGGAACGTCTGCCTGAGGGCACCTCCTGTGAGGCCGAACCTCGGCTTAGATGACGTTTGGGATAACGGAGGGGTGGGGGGTCGGACGGTGAGTGGTCCGTACGTCCGAAGCCGTGGATGGAGCCCACGTTCGGATGACGTAAGATAGCGGGGACCTCGTCTTCGCCGGCGAAGACGGTGTCGCGTGACAGCACACGCGCTGCGCCACGGAAGTGGTCACAAATGTACGCGGTAGAAACCGAGCGTTAAAGCTATAGTTGGTCAATATTCTCATTAAATATTCATAACAAAACATGCTTAAATTATAATTTAAAACAATGATTTAAGACTTCGTGCGATAAGCAAAGTGACATTTGGAATATTAATCATTTTGTACGAGATTGCCGCAGCCAAGATAACGACATGCCAAGTTAAGGGCCTTGTAAACACTTCATGTTGTAAAATTGTATTGTGAATTTGGAATTCTTGATTAAGGTTTAAGGCATTATCGCTCTCCAAATTCTTGAAGCAATATGAATTTTCAGTGGGATTTGAATTTTAAATCAACCGATCGCATATCTACAAGAAGGCAAAATATTACGAGAGTTCCGTACCCATGGGGTGCTTTATTATTAAGTCTAACTATCATTCTTTCCGTCTAATAAGGTCTATGTTGATGGAAGCTCTATGGAATAGAGTATTTCTATTACCATAAATATTAATTTAATTTTCGGGTCTCCTCTCAATATGAGAAGGGTTTGGCCATAGTCCACCACGCACCACCGCCCATGTGCGGATTGACAGACTTCACACGCCTTTGAGAACATTATGGAGAATTCTCAGGCGTGCAGGTTTCCTCACGATGTTTTCCTTCACCGTTGAAGCAAGTGATATTTTTATTTTTTAAAACGCACATAACTAAGTTAAAAGTTAGAGGTGCATGCCCGGGTTTGAACCCCCCACCTCTGATTAGGAGGCTGCCGTCTTTACTTCTAGGCTATCACAGCTTCAGATATATTCACTTAACTATAAACTTAAGGTTATTCAGTTGGTATGAGTATTTCCACTTAATTCCGCTATAACGTAATTAGCCAACTAAGCCGAAGTAATCCTTAGTCGCATTAGATGGAATTACAGCGGCCGAAAGGAAAAGCGAAACGACTGTTTCTGAATGCTTAAGTATTTAAAGTTGTTAAGTATATGAGCCGGCATTTATATCTGCGACTTTAAGTTACTAAAATACTTATAAAACAAACTCCAGCTTTGTTTTGTAACGATTATAGTACACTAAATTATAGACACGTATATATAGTACACTATATATGTCGGCGCGAAGAAGTTATCAACTTTATTCAGCGGCGCCAAGAACCTCAAGAATTCAATAATTACCCACATTTTAACTATTGATGATGTTGCTAACACAATTTAGACAGTAACAATCAATTTTGTACAAGCATGCTTTGCTATAAATATGGGCGGTCGATGCCTTTCGCGGCATTCTCGCTCGAGACGTCGGACTTTTCGGACCTCTTAGTTATTGTCGCAATAAAAGTGTAAACCCGCAAGTTGTGGTTTTAATTACTATAAGCGAAAGTAAACAAAATCGTGCCGTCACCCTTACAAAAAACAACTTGGACGTCCTTGACTCGACACATATATATATATATATATATATAAATATATATATATATATATATATATATATATATATATATATATATATATATATATATATATATATACTAAAACGTTATTACGGTTATAGTATATACTAAAACTACTAAGAATAAATTCATTCAAATTCAAATATTCTTCATTAAAATAGTCCTTTATAAGGCACTTTTGACGCGTCAATAATTTACATACTAATGATTTGATGGTGATAACTACATATTTTGTTAACATAAACTACGCCTACAACAAACTTGGCGTTGCACAAAATCAAATTAGTCACTTGTAATGGTCCATTAGCTAAAGTCATTTTAAATGCCTTAATGAATGAAAAGAATGAACATGAGCGTTAAAAATAGCTGAACTAAAACGAAAACGTCAAATTGAAAGCTACAACTTATGTCAGTTGTCACAGTGACAAGCGTCAATCTCTGGTATTTATCCGTTATATTGTCGTGAGCGTGGTAATTTTAAAGTGATTTTTTGTACGTTATTTAATTTACTTCTGCGCTGAAATGGCTGAGATATCAATTAAAAAGCGTGAACGTGGGGCAAATTATACACCGGAAGAAAAATCTATGTTGGTGGATCTTATAGCAAAGTAAGTATTTTTATTTATGAAAAAACCTAATGTGGTAATATTTGTAGTTAACTATTTGCCTACCTATTTTCAGATATAAATTTATAATTGAAGATAAGAGAACAGGAGGAAATATAATATTGAAAAAGAAAGAAGCTTGGAAGGCAGTAACTGCCACTTTTAATAGTAATAGTACAACTGGACCTAGGCAAACTGAACAACTAAAAGCCCTATATGATAATATGAAACAGAAATCGCGCAAGCATGTGGGTGAAAATAATGTTAGTATAATATATAAAAACCACAACTAGCAATTTACATTATTGTAGGCATCAGGCATATATGTACTTAATATATATTTTTTATTTTTGTAGAAATTAGAATACATAAATAGCCAGATAGATGATGTGGTAACAGAAAATGCTTTATCAAAAGCCTTACAACATAATAAAGAAGACAAGGTAATTTTTTGATTATGATGATATAGATATAAATATGTATAGAAGTTTATTGCATATAACCTCTATAAGTACCTGTTTTCAATGAAATGTTAACTATACTTTTATTACTAGGTTCAGATACATAAGACAGGAGGTGGTGCGTGGAAACCTAAGTTCACAGACAGTGATGCCAAAGTATTGGCTATAATATCAAGCCAGGTAGAACCTCTTTCCAACCCCTATGATAGTGGGGCAGCATATTTTAAAGGTATTACATTATATTCAGTCGAAATAGTTGTCTGTTGTCAATAATAATATAATAAATATTTATTTACTTTCAGAGACAGTCACTGAGCACAGCGATGTAAAATTGGTAGAAACTACACACTTAACACAAACAGTGCCATTGGGTATGTTTATAATTTATGTGTCATTCATTGATGATCATTATTATTTAAAATAATTTCTAATCATAACATGTTATACTTCTTTCAGATCAAAATCATAGTACACCAAAAACAATAAATACCCCAAACCAAAGGTTATTCAAGGAAGGTAATGATCTCATGACTTTATTAAATATGTAATTTTATGTAAAACTCAAAATATTTAAATATTTCAGCTCCTTCAACTACACCGTCAAGGAAAATTACCCCAGCTCGGAAAAAAATTATAAAAACTAGAGATGGTAATATACTTAAATCCTATATTTTTATCTACTTTTATATCTTTAAATACCATCAGTTTGTACAAATTTAATATAATCCTGTCCAAGGATATTATTTATTATGACAGACTAAACAGTGCCTAATAATAATTTTAATCAATAGGATATGTTCCACCATAAAACAGTGTTCTGTGCTTTTAACAAAATTTTTAATCTTTTTCAGCAATATCCCAACATAAATCGAGCGAAGCATATAAAAGGATATATTTTAAAAATAAATGTCAAAATGCATATTTAGAGAAGAAAAGATTGATGATGCAAATTTTGCAAGATAAACAAATTCACAAACTGAAAATGCAAATTTTAAAAAGAAAATTAGAGTTAAAAAATAAAGAATAAATTAATTGTTGTGTAAATATACTTCGTTTTATTCAGCATGCCTTAAACTGAAATTAAAATTGTCTGAGATGAGATGAATCTCAGAATAGATAAAGATGAATAAACATTTTTCTGTTTAGACAATGTGAATTTTCACTTATTATTTCTTATATTTTATTTTATTTCTAGATCTTTTCATATAAAGTAAGTTAAAATTTAACTCAGAATGGGCTGTTCAACTTATGTAATGTTAATTTATTTTATTAAAACAATACTGCTGACGGGCCGAGAGTACTAGTGTGTCCAGCAGTGCTCATTGTGTTATTTAATTTAAAATCTCACATTCCCATAAAGTTAAATTAAAATGATAAAGGTGTGTTTGTATATAAATAAAAGAGAAAATAACTTATGAAAATATTGTATTGACAAGAGCAATTCGAACAGATGTTTCACTACTATTTAAATTAGGCAAAATAATGTCATCTGAGCTAGAAATAAATTCCATATCGTTGGGTGGTGCAGTTTCATCGAGTTCAATGCAAATATTATGCAATACAGCACATGCAACTATTACTTGCAAGACTGTAGAAGTTTTATTTAGAGTTATTCCTTTTGCCAAACAAGGGCAACGCCGTTTCCAAACTCCAAAACATCGTTCTACAGTATTTCTTGTTGCTATATGGCTTTTGTTGTAAGCTTCTTGAGCATTCGTTTGGGGTTGCAAAAATGGAGTGAGTAAAAAATTTTTACTATAGTATCCACTATCCCCCAACAAATAGTAAGGATGGTATTTTCCCATTTCAAAATCTGCACATAAGTGAGAATTATTAAATATAGTACTGTCATGAACAGATCCAGGCCAACGAGCAATAATATCTCTTATTTTCAGAGATGAGTCACATACAACTTGGACATTAATAGAAAAGAATCCTTTCCTGCACCTATACAGTTCAGAAAATTCACCACCTCTACTAATTATTTTAATATGAGTACAATCCAAAGTTCCTGCAACACGTGGAAATCCATCAAAAGCATAAAAATCTTCTGCTACTTGTCTTATTTCATGCCTATCTGGCATTTTAATATAAGTAGAGCTTAATTTTGCCAATTCTCTACTAATTTTCTGAACAATACGACAAACTGTTGATTTGTGTATATTTACCAAATCACCAAGTACTTGCTGGAAAGATCCCGTAGCAAAGAACCTTAAACATATCAATAGCTGTGTTAAACCATCAATCGCTTTATTTTTTTGGGTCATTGGCTCTACCCTTATTTTATTAAGTATCAGAAGCACTGCAACTTTCGAAATTCTGTACCTCACCCGAAATTCTTCTCCATCATGTTTAGTAAATAAATTTTGACGGTCGGGAATTTGACGTCGTGGTAATTCTTCTACATCAGACAACGAAGAAAGGCTAGTCATGGACATTTTTCTACTTGAGCACTTGTAGTAACACGGAAATTAAAGTTTTAATGAACGATTCTTGACCAATTAAAATTTTAACTAATTACTGTCAAACTAAAGACTCATTAGGTGCTAATGGGCGCTAATGACGTTTCGTGCAACGCAAACTTCATGTTAAGGGAGTGTTTGACATTTCATTAGATAAATTTAACGGACCATTAAAATTTCTCATACTTTTTTTTTGTGCAACCATTTAACGAAAGATTAGGGTTTAATGTCGGCTTTAAAAATTAAAGTGCGTTTGTGCAACTGACAGTAAGCCAGGTAAATTTTCTTTTTGTTGTCATTAAGAGCTATGTTATTAGAGCATTTATTTTAAACATGGGTAACAAATCTTAGTAATAATACATAATACAATATAATAGACCCAAACCAGTTTTGCCTACTATGATATTTTTACTTAGGTATACTGAATTTTGTACACTGGTAATTATTGGCAAAGAAATATTAACAATTACAGGATTAATAATTAATTAAATTACTTTAACCAAATTAATTTCTTTTCTTTGAAAGTGAAATGAAATTACATGTTTTTGTCGGTAGACTTGAGTTGGGGATCGAACCCGGAACCTCCAACTTTATAAAGTAACAGCGCAAGCGCTGCGCCACAGAGATCGTCAAATATTAAATAATAATATAGTAGAAATAGCGGCTATATGTGGAAATCACGATCTTATGAAAATTAACTCATTCGTTCGTGGCGCGCCACGGATGGAGTTATGGAGATAGGTGGAGGGTTTCCTACTACGGACGCCGCTGCCTTGGTCACGGACGAGTGCGCGAGCGTTCCCGTGACCCACCTACCAGGCAACGACGCGAAGGAGCATCGCTGGGTTTCAGTGCGTATTTCGGTCCCCACTCTGTCCAGCAGCGAGTCCCACATACCTCACAGAAAGCGGCGCAGTTATGCCTACGCCAATTCCGCTCATTTCCCAGTGATTAAATAGTAAAATAAAAAAAAAGAATACAGACTGATAGACCAGTATTTACTAATTAAGAACATTTAATGTGTGTAATATGGAAGCGGTGATAGCCTAGTGGTTAGGGCGTCAGCCTCCTAAGCAGAGGTCGGCGATTCGAATCCGGGCACGCGCCTCTACCCTTTCGGAGCTATGTGCGTTTTAAAAAAAATAAAATATCACTTGCTTTAACGGTGAAGGAAAACATCGTGAGGAAACCTGCATGCCTGAGAGTTCTCCATAATGTTCTCAAAGGCGTGTGAAGTCTTCCAATCCGCAAATGGCCAGCGTGGTGGACTATGGCCAAACCCTTCTCATATTGAGGAGAGACCCGTGCTCTGTAGTGCGCCGGTAATGGGTTGATCATGATGATGATGAAGTGAAACGTCACTCTTACCATGTACGTACACAGTATGAATGCTGCAATTGAATTAAATTTGACTTATCCTAAATACGCTAACTCGGAATTAGTGTTTTTACAAAGTGCTGAATTTATTGTGCGATCTGAAAATCGACCCCAGGATCGCAATGAGTAGACTAACGAGGCTATTAATTAAGTTATCATAAATATATTATCGTAATTAACTATTTTTTAATGATTTAATTGAAAGTCTGACACGCAGCTCAAATAAATATATATAGAAAGGAACGTATATTAGGGTAGTCACTTACGAAAACTGACAATTGAAAGACATAGACAATAAATTGTGATCCCAAAAAGGTCTCCACTCAGCATGATTAAGCGTTGGCCTTCCGTGACTCCAGACGTGACTTGTCGGGGAACGAAAGCTTATTAAGATAATTTACTTGTATAAAACAACTAATTGAATTATTTAAACCAAAAGGTTTAATAAAATAATAACAGATTTAAATCTATTGTGCGATCAGGAAATCGAACCAGAATCACGTCATTCCGTAGTAGAAGATCGCAAAGACTAGACCTACGAGGCTATCAATTAAGTTTTCATGAATATATTATGGTAATTAACTATTTTTTTTAATGATTTAATTGAGTTCTCCGAACACACTGGGGTGGATATATTGCCACAATGTAGCTTACGAAAACACAGCTGTATTTACTTAGCGCCAACCTCCCCGTCGCTACAGCTGTGTTATTACTGAAATAATTTTGTCTCCTCGAGAAAATACAATTACGGTTATTACAAAATAGAATACGCACGAATAACTATGTAAATTTTCTTATAATATTCCACCTATTTATGACTCCCTAGTACTTAGCACAGATCTTTTTGTTTATTTCGATCCTCTGGGAGGCTTCGGCCGCGGCCCGTTGCCACCCTAACGATCAATAAGATAAAGATGATTCCTTTTACTGTGACTGTTTTCGAAAAACGAAAGTTTTGAAATCATATGCTTGCATATAACTAGATACTAACCGTGTTCTTTGAAACAAAAGGTGTAATTAAACAATCATCATCATCATGATCAACCCATTCTCGGCTCACTACAGAGGACGGGTCTCCTCTCAATATGAGAAGGGTTTGGCCATAGTCCACCACGCTGGCAATGTGCGGATTGGCAGACTTCGCATGCTTTTGAGAACATTATAGAGAACTGTCAGGCGTGCAGGTTTCCTCACGATGTTTTCTTGCACCGTTGAAGCAAGTGATATCTTATTGCTTAAAGACGCACATAACTCCGGAAAGTTGTAGGTGCGTGCCCGGATTCGAACCCCCAATGAAATAATAATTTCTAGCAATAAATTAATTCCCATTAGAGTAAAGATAGAGCTTTACTTTAGTTTAATTATTAGGTATTTTTTTTTTATATACACTACAAGTTAGCCCTTGACAGCAATCTCACCTGATGGTACGTGATGATGCAGTCTAAGATGGTAGTGGGCTAACCTGTTAGGGGTATGGAAAACCCACACTCCTACTTGGTTTCTACGCGACATCGTCCCGGAACGCTAAATCGCTTTGCAACACGTCTTTGTCGGTAGGGTGGTAACTAGCCACGGCCGAAGCCTCCCACCAGACCAGACTCGAGCCGGGAATCGAACCCAGGACCTCCAACTTTTATAATGCAACAGCGCACGCACTGCGCCACGTATATATGTATATATGTATTTACGGTGAACATAGTTATATTTCGATGTTCACGGTCGATAGAAGTGTATACGAAAACATATTCAGTTGCATTTGTAACGTGACAACGATGAGCGTGCGATAACGACGCCCTCGTTACCACGTCCTCGTTGTGTTCACGAACGTTTCGTGTTATATGCCATATGCCACGGGACTCGAGGACGACCTACCAACGAATAAATTATATTTAACTTCCACAGAACATTCCTTTAAAATATTTAACAGTATACTGTCCTCTATATATATTAAATTATTTTACAATAATAGTATATATAAGTTTACGTGGACACTCACCTTGTCCAAAAGTTCAAAATCGCTCAGCGTGCTATGAAAAGGGCTATGTTGGGTGTTTCTTTGAGGGATAGAATCCGTAACGAGGACATCCGTAGGAGAACAAAAGTAACCGATATAGCCCAACGGATTAGCAAGCTGAAGTGCTAAATGATGAAGCTCAATAAGTTCAAAGTTTATTTAAAGCGTAAGCTTGTAGAAAAGTCATACTATAGTGTAAAGGATAATCAAGCAAGCGTTTGAAATATTGTTCTAATAAGATAGCTTTAAACAATTTTAAGTGTTATGTTAGATGATTTATTGTAGGCTTCTTCTTAGACCAGGGTCCGTTTAGAACTACAATTGTAGTTATCACCATCAACTCGCAACTATGTAAATTATTGACGCGTCAAAAGTGCCTTTTAAAGAATTATTTGAGTAAAGATTATGATTGATTGATTATTCTGTCGTCAAAAAGCGGCCGTGAAAAATAAGTTCCCATTCATAATCAAGTTTTCCAACGCTTCTGGTATCAAGTATCTATTCTAGACGCCTATTCAAATAATGCAAGTTTTGCCTTTGAGTTTCACACTTTGTACCTCAAATACCTCTCGCTGAAACACTGTGACATTTAGAATGCCGTATAACCTTTCAAAGTTCAGTGGATCCGTGGGCAGACCCTAATTGGGTGACATGTAGACAAGTGGAGCGGGAAACACCCACACATGTTAAACGCCCAGGCGTTGTATTATAATATGAACTATGAAATTCGACATGCTTCGTTGTGAAAACTTAAAAAAGGAACTGACAAATGTTTGATTCCAATAAGTAAATTATTGTTCCGATAAATACATGTGTAAGTGAAAATTAAAAATTATTTATACGTAACTTTTTATAAATTTAAAACTTTCATCATCATCATCATCATGAACAACCCATTGCCGGCTCACTACAGAGCACGGGTCTCCTCTCAATATGAGAAGGGTTTGGTCATAGTCCACCACGCTGGCCATGTGCGGATTGGCAGACTTCACACGCCTTTAAACATTATGGAGAACTCTCAGGCGTGCAGGTTTCCTCACGATGTTTTCCTTCACCATCGAAGCAAGTGATATTTTATTTTTTTTAAAACGCACATAACTCCGAAAAGTTATAGGTGCGTGCCCGGATTCGAACCGCCGACCTCTGATTAGGAGACTGACGCCCTGACCACTAGGCTATCACCGCTTCACCGAAAACTTAACTTAAATTTAAATGAAGTAAAACATAAATTTAATATATAGGATTAACGGGGACGCGTCTCCGTCGGTAATTTGGCTAGACGTGGGTAGTGTCGGGTAAAAAGACCAACCACTCAGATAATTAATCATTGCCGTCATATATTTTAGTTATGATACTATATATTTTAAGATTTATAGTTCTAGGTTCAATCTAAGGTTTATTTGTTTCAGTTGTTATAAATAAATAAATTTAAATGTATAAAGTTTAAATAATCGTTCTAGAATTTACAAAGTTAATTTAAAAAAATATTATACCTTTGACACAAATGATAAAATGGTTAATTTTACTATGTTAAGTGGTAAAATTTGCGATAAAGTCCTAGTAAAAAGTGCCGGGAATCGAACCCAGGACCTCCAACTTTATAATGCGACAGCGCGCGCACTGCGCCACGGAGGTCGTTAAAATGTTCATCTTAATCTAAGGTTTATTTTAATTTTTTTTCCTGTCGTTCATTTGTAGGATAATAATGGCCGTTTAGAATAGAAATATGAAATATAAATGTTATAATTTATAACAGACATATTATTACGTGCCAAGATTTGGATTATAACACCTTTTTACTCTAGGTAAGAATCAATAAACTTCAGTCCAAGGTCAATTTCCAACACATCCAGGGTTAAGGTTAATCTTGGTCAAGAATCGCTCGGTCGAGGTCGAGGCGACTGGGTATGGTACTTGATCATCGTTTTACTAGCCTTTGCACACAAAAAAGACACCAGAAACTATCTGCGACGTAATATATTTTATACCCCATGTCTAAGACCTAGAAACTTTTCTGAAAAAACATAATTCAATGGAAAGTTCCAATATGGTTTGAATTCGAGGAATTCTGAAAACACGTCTTGTTTATAAGTCCTTTTTTTACCTTTGCTTGTCCACCCACATATTTATTATAACGACCGATATTGACCTTTAAATAGCTTGTAGTAAGGTTTTATGTTAATAAAATGTGTATATATTTTACTTTTATTTTATACACTACAAGTTAGCTCTTGACGGCAATCTCACCTGATGCTAAGTGATGATGCAGTCTAAGATGGTAGCGGGCTAACCTGTTAGGGGTATGGAAAACCCATACTCCTAATTGTTTTCTACACGACATCGTGCCGGAACGCTAAATCGTTTGGCGACACGTCTTTGTCGGTAGGGTGGTAACTAGCCACGGCCGCAGCCTCCCACCAGACCAGACTCGAGCCGGGAATCGAACCCAGGACCTCCAACTTTATAAAGCAACAGCGCGCGCGCTGTGCCACGGAGGTCGTCAAAAATCATGATTCAATGGAAAGTTCAATGGAAAGAAAGATATGGTTTGAATTCGAGGAATTCTGAAAACACGTTTTATTGACAAATTCTTACCTTTTCTGGTCCACCCACATATTTATTATAACGATCGGTATTGACCTTTAAATAGCTTTGTAGTAAGGTTTTTTGTTAATAAAATGTGTATATATTTTATTTTTATTTTATGCACTACAAGTTAGTTCTTGACGGCTATCTCACCTGGTGGTAAGTGACGTTGCATTCGATGGTAGCGAGCTAACCTGTTAGGGGTATGGTAAACCACACTCTTAATTGGTTTCTACGCGACATCGTGCCGGAACGCTAAATCGCTTGGCGACACGTCTTTGTCGACAGGGTGGTAACTAGCAACGGCCGAAGCCTCCCACCAGAGATATATACCCAATATGCAAGAACCCTGAAGACGTAACACTCCTGTTTTGGGAAGTCGTATCAAAATAAATGACCCTTTCTCAAATCTCGCGTCCTGAATGTGGAACACGAGACTTTGAGCACATTCATCTTCTCTTAAAATACCTTTATTAAGGGGTAATACACGACACGTCTGAAAAGGTTGCTCTTACGTGTCACCTGAAAGGCGCAAATAGATTTATCTCGGCTTGAGCTTGCACGTGGCTATATAACTTTTCAGTGTTCGAGCGACAATTGATAATTTTTTTATATTCATAGGCACTAAGTTGGAGAGGAAAAGGATATATGAGGTAATCCACGCATCAAATAATGAGTAAGTGTGAATTAAGTGTTATATGACATAATTATGAGTAAAGGAAATTATGACGCACGCAATTCTTGCTCTGTCTGTATGATGCCATTTCTATTGTACCCAAATCTCTAACTAAAATTTCCTTGCCATCCTTTCATTCCATCTTTTTCATTACCTAACAGTTTTTATGCTACATCTTCTTCGTTATAACTTAAGTTCTATTGGGCCAGAATCCATCACTTTGTTGAAATAAATGACAAGATATTAATATTAAGCTGGCAATAAACTAAATCGAATTAAATTCGACTTACAAAACATACATTGCTTTAAATCAGTCTCTGACGATCTCCGTGGCGCAGTGCGCAGTTTGAGGTCCTGGGTTCGAATCCCGGATCGAGTTTGGTCTGTTAGGAAGCTTCGGCCGTGGCTAGTCACCGATAAGACGTGTCGCCAAACGATTTAGCGTTCCGGCACGGTACGTGTAGAAACCAATTAGAAGTGTGGGTTTACCATACCCCTAACAGGTTAGCCCGCTACCATCCTAGCAATCCTACCTACTCATCATCACTTACCACCAGGTGAGATTGCCGTCAAGGGCTAACTGGTAGTGGATAAAAAAAGTCAGGTAAAGTAACACGAGTAGGTAAGCATTTATTTCCGCCGCCATTCATAAGTCAACGTCAGTACGTTCATAGAAGCCGCACCTAAGTTCTTTGGAGAGACAAATTACTTCTCGTCGTCCGCAGCACGTCACGCTCTCGTGGAAAAAGCTTTTCCATTTTCCAGTGAAAGCCCACGCGAGCTCTCGCTACTCCGAATGCTAAGACGTTGAGCTACTTTTGTAAAGGTTTCGATTTTTCGTAACTAATAAAACCATTTTCAATTTAAAAGGAATGTTCGTGACCAAATTATAAGACTGGTCTAAAAATAAAATTAAAATTTAATTATTTTATTGTTTAGGCCTACATTAACAGAGTGTTTCTCTAAATATTGTTGTTGTATTTTGTACTTACATAAGCTTCATAATTCCTCATTTCAGCTTTTTCAATTGGATCTTTAAAATGAGACTTCATGTGAAATTGTTAAAGGTTATGAATCCTATGTTAGAATAGGCAAATAAAAAAAATGATGCATAATCCTTAGGCATAACTTTCTAGAATTACATACAGATCGTACAAATTTATTTGTAGCTCGTTTTCTCATACCAGGGTATACTAAGCTAAATGTGGTATGAAGCTAATCCTAATGAAAAGAAACAGACGATGTCCGACGGAACGGTATTTATTTAAGAAGGGTACAAACGACCTGTCAGATTTTTTGAGAACCTCAGAGTATGTGCGAATTTAGAAATTAAAATTTGGAATATTTCAATTTTATCTCTCAATGATCTCAAAAAGAGAAAGAATATTAGAAGAGAAGGAAATCATAGAAATATGCTGTTGATTAATTTATAAATAGCCGATCTGACTTAGGCCGATGCCAGTTACAGAACGTTCAACCAACCAAGTAAATTAGCGTTTCAAGGGCTTACTTGTTTTTAATGCTATAATGTTAATATTGCCCGAAGGCTGCCAAGTTACGCAAGGCTCGAGTCTGGTCTGTTCTGGCTTCGGCCGTGGCTAGTTACCACCATTCCGACAACGACGTATCGCCAAGCGATTTAGCGTCCCAGCACGATGTAGTGTAGAAATCAATTAGAAGTATGTGTGTACCATACCCCTACCAGTTTAGCCCGCTACCATCTTATACCGCACCGAAAAGTACCTAAATAGTAAAAACCGAAACTTACTAAATAATTTCAGGCTTTACTAGTATCGAATAACGTAACTTCGTTATTGTTAAAGTCATGAAATAAAAGCCTAAAACGTACTTATATTGTATAATATAGCTCCGTAGTAATGATACCAAATACTGTAATGGGAAAGAAATAACAAGGAGTACAACACAATAGATAATAATTGACAATGATTGCCGAGGGGGGATCCTTTGAGAACAAAGAGCGGGAGGCAAACAACTGTTACATAATGAATTCGTAAACTATAAGATGTACAGTGACTTTGTTATTTTCTATATGCTTTTTATAGTAAAGTACCGATAGCAATATCTAGCAGCGTTTGCTATAATCTGATACTAAGATTTGTTAGAGCGTCACATGAACAGATGCTACCAATAGACCTACCATACAGATTTTTGATGAGTCACGTCGTACTGGGGACAGTTTTTTTGTTAGCCCTTGACGGCAACCTCGCCTGATTGTAAGGGATTTTGCAGTCGAAGATGGTAGAGGGCTAACCTGTTAGGGGTATGGTAAACCCGCCGGCCTGGTTGCGGTTGTGTGCGCGAGCGAAACCCGTGACCCGGCCACCAGGCGGCGGGAAAGAATATGCACCGTGGGGGTTTAGTCAGTAAGAGTCTGACATAACCGCCGCGTCTCCTCGGACGCGGGGTATCCATGAGGATTACCCACGTTAAAAAAAAAAAAAGGGGTATGGTAAACCCACACTCCTAATTGGTTTCTACACGACATCGTGCCGGAACGCTAAATCGCTTGGCGACACGTCTTTGTCGGCAGGGTGGTAACTAGCCACGGCCCAAGCCTTCCAGACCAGACTCGAGCCGGGAATCAAACCCAGGACCTCAAACTTTTATAATGCAACAGCGCACGCACTGCGCCACGGAGGTTAGCCCGCTACCATCTTAGACTGCATCATCACTTACCATCAGGTGAGATTGCCGTCAAGGGCTAACTTGTAGTATAAAAAAAAAGATAACTTGGAACCTCGTGATCTCAAAAACAATCCAGCAAACAAACTAACTAGTAATTAAAGTCCATATAGTTATTCCAACACTAACTCCAGTTGTAATTTACGGAATTCGCAGCATAGGTGGCCATTACTATCCGTTGTATAACAGCCATAATAAAGGGAATGGCATATTGCTTAGATTTGTATGTATACAGCGTCGACAAATAACTGAGCAAAGGGTACCAAAGGGTAGGGGAAAAGGGGCTGTCATAAAAAGGCTTTTATGAGTTAATATAATACGACCTTTTTACGGCTCCCTGAATAATGTTTTCTTTGTGCGAAAGCGGCATTATTTGGCGGTACTCCTGGAAATATGACATTAAAAACTGAAATCTAACTACTGCTCCATACAATCCACTCAATCAATCAATCAATCAGTCTATAGACGCCCACTGCTGGACATAGGCCTTTCCGAGAGCGCGCCACCACACACGGTCCTCCGTCTTACTCATCTACCCGCCACCAGCGATCCTTTTCAGGTCGTCGGTCCAGCGAGCAGGTGGTCGTCCTACGCTGCGCTTACCGGTACGCGGTCTCCACTCCAGAACACGTCTACCCCAACGGCCGTCGGTTCTGTGACAGATACGACCCGCCCACTGCCACTTCAGCTATAATACAATCGTGATCAACCCATTGCCGGCTCACTACAGAGCACGAGTCTCCTCTCAGTATGAGAAGAGTTTGGCCATAGTCCACCACACTGGCCATGTGCGGATTGGCAGACTTCACACGCCTTTGAGAACATTATGGAGAAGTCGCAGGCGTGCAGGTTTCCTCACGATGTTTTCCTTCACCGTTGAAGCAACTGATATTTTAATTTTTAAAAACGCACATAACTCCGAAAAGTTAGAGGTGCGTGCCGGGATTCGAACCGCCAACCTTTGATTAGGAGGCCGACGCCCTAACCACTAGGCTATCACCGCTTCAGCTACAATACAATTTACTAACTATAACTATAACTATCATGACGTCCTCTTGTGGCTCATAATTTAGAAACGTATCGTACTATTATGTCTGAAATAACGGATAACTTCACCCTATGGGTTCGGAATGATTTATCATACAGGCGCTCAAAGAAACCAACTAACCTTTCAATAAAAAGTATTGCAATCGTTACCCCTTTGAACCGGATAGCGGTAATTTCACCAAAATAAAAAACGTTCCCAATTAGGGTTTTTGTCGACCTCCGTGGCGCAGTGCGTGCGCATTATAAAAGCTGGAGGTCCTGGGTTCGACTCCCGGCTCGAGTCTGGTCTGGTGGAAGGCTTCGGCCGTGGCTAGTTACGACCCTACCGACAAAGCCCAGCGATTTAGCGTTCCGGCACGATGTCGCGTAGAAACCAATTAGGCGTGTGGGCTTACCATACCTCTAACAGGTTAGCCCGATTCGGTCCGGTCGATTTGACCACCGCCCACCGTAGCCGGAGACATGCAGGTTCGAGTACCGCATTTTCCGCATTATACATATTATAAAAATAACTGTTGCCCGCTTTATTGGTTCTTCGTTAATCCCACAGGAATCATTTTTCCAGAATATAAAGTATCACGTCTTAATCCGAGTATTAATCTATCTCCATTTCGAATTTCAATCAAATTTATTTCAGTAGTTTTTACGAAATAGAGTAACAAACATCCATACGTGCATACATACAAACTTCCACGTATATAATACTAGCTTTGACCCGCGGCCTCGCTTGTATTGCAGTTATTAAATAAGTATTATATAATATTACAATAGACATTAATCATTATGATAACTATATTTGGATAAACCATTTTGCTATCGATCGTAAAAAAAAATATATTAAATTAAAATGTCTCTCCCCTTTGTTACGTCACGTAATGATTTTTTTTTATCCACTACAAGTAAGCCCTTGACGGCAATCTCACCTGATGGTTAGTGATGAAGCAGTCAAGATGGTAGCGGGCTAACCTGTTAGGGGTATGGAAAACCCATACTCCTAATTGGTTTCTACACGACATCGTGCCGGAACGCTAAATCGCTTGGCGACAAGTCTTTGTCGGTAGGGTGGTAACTAGCCACGGCCGCAGCCTCCCACCAGACCAGACTCGAGCCGGGAATCGAACCCAGGACCTCCAACTATATAAATCGACAGCCTCTAGCTCTGCGCCACGGAGGTCGAATGATGATGAAGTTAAGTAGTTTTACCACTTACATTCAGATTTATAAGTAGGGATAATATTGCTAAGATACTTTATGTTATTTACCATAAGCCCGAAGAATTTATCCGACGGTATTTGTTTTTAGTTTCATATTTGAATCCGCGTAAACTGAGCATACGTGTCATAACGTGAACCCTTTTATCCCATTTCCCAGCGTCGCGTCGCGTTCCGAACATTTATTTCAATGAAAGCCTCGGAAAACTCCCTACTTGTTGATTAGATGGCGAGCAACAGCTTAGCATTTCCTTTGTTGCAAAACCTTTGTATTACAACAGAGAAATAAAGTTACTTCTATATTTTGTGACGCTACACGAGTTCATGACAAAAGGATTAAACGTTATTTTTTTATATGTGCCCAAATGTATGTACTGTTGCGTATGGCATAAAAAAACTTCTATTTTGTGATGCTAAAAAAGTTCATGACAAAAGGATTAAACCTTATTTTTTTACATATGCCCTAAATGTATGTACTGTTGCGTATGTGATTAAAATACTTTTATTTTATGACGCTAGACGAGTTCATGACAAAATGATTAAACGTAATTTTTTTATATGTGCCCTAAATTGTGCCCTAAATGTATGTACTGTTGCATATGTTATAAAAAATACTTCCATTTTGTGACGCTAAAAAAGTTCATGACAAAAGGATTAAACGTATTTTTTTATATGCGCCCTAAATGTTTGTACTGTTGCGTATGTTACTTCTATTTTTTGACGCTAGACAAGTTAATGACAAAAGGATTAAACGTAATTTTTCTACATGTTGTTTTACCCTAAATGTACGAAGCGTATGTGATAAACTTTAAATTGACAAGGAAGAAGCGATTTGCTTCCCCTTTTTTATTACTCACTCCATAATCTGGAATGTGTTTAAATTAATAGTTAAAAGGCATTGTCTAAGCCACAGCTCCATCCTTAGTTAGTCTTGCATCCAGATTTTTAGCAAATAAGCAAGTCTATAAATAGGTTGGGTCTCAACCTAGTCGGATTTATACCGACAATAACTGCGTACTTCAGCAAAACCTATTTTACATGAAATATATATATGGCAGTTTAATTTCAAAATAACCAAACAGATTTTTTTTTGACCAAAATTCTGTCGCATTCACCTAAATCCTACTAAAAAAATGTTATTCGTGGGGGTAAAAGTCACTTACCTTTAGTTGATACGTGGACACGGTCGTAAGTGATTTATCACAATATTTTTGAAGACATTCAAAGGGAAACCGCTTAATGGCACGACCGCTCGACTCGGCTGCCAGAGCCTGACTGAAAGCTTCAGCCTTTGTACCTTTACCTGTTACAGTAACACCCTGGGGGTGGGGACAGTAGAATGTAAAGCTAACTCCACACTTGCTACCACTTTTCTAACTACGTCGAACAAGGATAGAGAAATGGAAGCTTTCGCAGAGTGACAGAGACGAATACATTAAGCTTAAATCTACGCAGTTTCAGTTTCAACTTTATGTGAAGGCTCATGTTTTCTCGTACAGTATGGAAGTGCAGTTTTTACGGCCATGATTTTCCGTATTGTTGGTGCTGATAATTTAATTGGATGGTCCTTAATTATGTTTGTAGACTATTAAATACATTAATTAGTTAAGATAATATTTTAAGTTAATTATTAATTTAGTGTCTTCCAAATCAAATCGAATTATAAAGTATTTGTCATGTTGGTCTATCACACGCACATTTATATACATATAAATTATTGCATTTTTATGTGGTATTGTTGATAACTAACATCCCATGACTAAACAACTAAAATTTGGAACCCTACTAGGGTTCCAAACACGCCCTAGTCTAAGAATATATTTTTGTTATCACCATCTCAAAGTCCCTTAACATCTAATTAGCTATGCTTTGAATATGAATTTCATATATGGGACTTATATTCCATTTCCAATCATCAAAATCCGTTAGAGATTTTTGCGTGAAGAGTTTAAAACAGAACTTGATCTATCCAATAGAAAATCTGTATTTTTCAATGTAAAAATCCAGCCTATATTAGTCCCCAGCCTATCAGCAACTTCTATGTAGTCTATTCAAAAGTTAAGTGAGCCCCATGCTCCGTTGCTGCGTAATAGCACAAAGAGGTCCATTACTGTAAAGGTTATACCCGGCTTCTTTCACGTCAAGCCACTGCGAACAAAACTACGCCAGAGTTCTTTCAAGTTAATTACAGCAAAAACCGTGGGCCGCAAATGACTTTAGTAATAAACTTAATAATGCATGAGAGAGAATACGGCTTAAAATAACTTAACAAGGTTTTATTTCTTCGCTAATGAAATACGGGGCTCCTTGTAAGCTGTTTGTATTTCGCTTTGGATTCATATAAATATACGAATTAGTATACGTCGACTTACATATAAATAGCTAGCTTTAGTTCTATGTTACGAATGTAGTTATGACCTCATGAATAAAAATGAACGATTCATATGTATAACCTGTATTAGGTTTACATGAATAAAGAATTTTTTGATCTTCATAGTCTTTTTTATATTATTTCAGTACACAAAAATACGCTTTACTTCATCGTGACCAACCCATTACCGGCTCACTACAGAGCACGGGTCTCCTCTCAATATGAGAAGGGTTTGGCCGTAGTCCACCACGCTGGCCATGTGCGAATTGGCAGACTTCACACGCCTTTGAGAACTCTGCAGGTTTCCTCACGATGTTTTCCTTCACCGTTGAAGCAACTGATTTTTTTTTTTTTTTTAAACGTACATAACTTCGAAAAGTTAGAGGTGCGTGCCCGGATTCCAACCGCCGACCTCTGATTAGGAGGCTGACGCCCTAAACACTAGGCTATCACCGCTTTACTTACTAAAATTATATTTGTTAACATCTTTGTATGCTCTTCAATTAAGAAAGAAAGAAAAATAAAGAGTTTTGTTTGGTACAATTTACACGATTTGGCTGAAGGTATCCCACTTAGCAACAGCCGCGACTCCGTCTTCATTAGAAGCCTGAATATGTGTAAAAGCAGTGACACTTTAATAATATATAATAACAAGATATAAAAAATCTGATGAACTCACTGCCACTACAATAACAATATAAGTACTACCTACCTACGTATAACATATAATGTTATAACCAAGAATCTATATATATAAAAGCGAAAGGTCACTTACATACTTACATACTTACTTACATACTGATTAAACACGAGATCTCAAAAACTATTGTATGTATAAAGCTATAATTTAGCAAGTGGGTAGTTGATTGTTAAGAGATGTCAGCTAAGAAAGGGTATTTGGAAATTCCACCCCTAAGGGGGTAAAATAGGGGTTGGAAGTTTGTATGAAAATCCTTTGTTTTTAGAGTTAGAGACACAAACATTTGCATTAAGATTAATAATAATAAATAAAAAACATGTACATCAAATTTTTAAAAAATATTACCTGTTTATTAAGGGTGGTAAAAAAGGGGATGATAGTTTTTGCTTATTTTTTTATTATGCAGTCTACAAGCTTGAAATTTTGAAAATAGGTTTCTTTTAGGGCGTAAGTATAAGGTTAAAATATTTTTTCATCCAAATCTACCCCGAAGTAAATAAAAATAAAATAGGGGTTTGAAGTTTATATGAAAGTCCTATGATTTTTAATTTAAAAACACGAAAATCGGCAATTTGACATTTGCCTGTAGCTTACTTTCTGAAGCAGGGCATTGGCCACACGGGTAACCTCAATCTCAAGGGAAATCAGGAATTCTGCGCAGACGAAGTCGCGGGCAACAGCTAGTATTAAAATATATTGACTAGGGTATACCCTTCAATTTAAGATAAATGTAAGGTAAGGTAATGTTTGTAAGGTAATCCATGTAAAACGGGCAAATCGGCACGGTACAGTAATCGCTGCGATGCTAAGAAGCTTTATATATTTATACATTATGATGTATTTATTAATTGAGACATATATTTTACAAGTTGTTAGTAAGGGTTAAAATGTTATTAATCTGTATACGTACAAGAGAGTATAAAACTTGACTAGAATACTATTAGGAGAAAGGCGGCAGACTTCGTATATGGCGGGCACGATTTTTTCACGCTTTTCTTGAATTAATGTTTGTTGGCTGATTTTGAAAAGGACTGGTGTTGGTTGTGTCGTGGACAGTTTTGGTGTCGTTTGTGTAGTGGCTAGTTTTCTGTAAAGTATAAATTTGGGAAAGGTTTGAGGCGTCCGCAGAGTGCAAAGTTTTCCGCCATTTCTCCATAACTTCTACATTGCTATAATCTTGACATTGGCTAATCTGTGCAAAGCCATAAAAAAAAGAACTAATAAAATGATAAACTTGACATTGGCTAATCTGTGTAAAGCCATAAAACGAAAAAAAATACTATTATTAATGTATTAAGGAGGTTGTCATCATGTCGTGCCGCCATGTTTAGGTTCCCGCCAAAACGGTGGCAAGTGATTGGTCCACGCAAAATGGCAATAACAATGGACGACTTGGGAACATTGTTATAGGTTGAGTGATATTTTTGGGAGAAAGGTTTTAATGTAACTGGCGTATTTATCTAAGTCTTCACTCGGTGCTATATTGCCTTAACAAAAATTTTAAATTCTTTGTATACATTAAAAGACGATTAAAATATCTGACGACACGAATATTGTAAACACAAAATTAAAAAATAATAAGATAAATTTACTAAAGCTAGACTTGACACAAATTTACCCTATTAATAATGTAGGCAAGAAATGTGGCAGGCAATTTTGAAATTCTGTTGAAAGGGAATAAAAAGGATTTATATTACCGCTTTGTTATTTGTGCCGTAATTATAAAGTAATCACTAAAACTAATTAAAATTGCCTTTTAAAATTTCCTTAAGATAGAAAACAACGGGTAAGACTAGTCTTATGAAGAAGTCAAATTATCGACTTGGAATGTGAGAACGCGTAACGACTGTCTGCAAAATCCCTAAGGAGTCACTTAAAAGTAAAATACTTACTTTAATTTAAATAACTCATTACCTTACTTTCTTAATCAACTTCAAGAAGTACTTACGTTGAAATATTAAACTTATTTTAGATTTTTTTTACAATCATTTGAAGTAGTAAAAGTTTTGCGTTTTTTTTACATCTTTTCGACTTAAATCTAGTGCCTAAAACTTTTAATCTTAGAACTGTGATTTATAATATAGCGATTGTCATTAACTCTAACTATGATATGAAACTGCCGAACAAGCGAAAACTTGAAATCTTTACACAAAACTTATGATGAAAATAACAATGACACAATAGATATTTGAAAATTTTATATATGTCCATAAGAATATTGTTTATATTGTAATTGTTCAATACACTAGTTCCTGTAACTTTTCCTAGATGGCGCTAGTAGTGTTTTGCATCACGCTATCGTTTGTTTTCGCACCAGACTACATAAATAAAAAAAAACATTTACTCTCGAAAAGTGATAATATATTATAAAAGAATTATTACCATTGAAATGAAATGGTAATTATATCTACCTGTTAAGTTTGTTGTGGGTTTCTTCTTAGACCGGGCGCGTTTGGAACCCTCGTAGCTTTAGTTTTAAGTATTGTAGTTATCACCATCAAATTCCTACTATCTAAGTTATATCTAAGTGACACATCAAAACTGTCAATAAAAGATTTTTTTGAATGCAGTTTTTGATTTATTTATTCATCGATATCTAATCTGCAATATTGATGAAATACTTCTTGTCTTCTCTTTTAAATCAGAGTTATCTATATATTATCCATTTTTTATTATTAATGATTATTTTTGTAACTAATAGTTATCTTATTTGGCTATCCAGAAATTACTTGTAATCAAAGAATATCTAATGTTTAATTCACATAGTCAAAGCTTATTTAAAACTATCGGTTTATCCGCGTAGTAAGCCTTTTCATGTATTCCAAAACATATAATAATTTACTTACGAATATAGTCTAAAATATAGACTATGCTACTCGCTGATAATTTAACTTTTAATTGGTAAAAGAACTTCCAAAATCCGATGACTAGTACCGGAGGCTACCCTGACATCCGAACTTTATAATATTAATTATAGAAAATAATTTTTGATTTAAAGTTTAGAATATTTAAGTTAATTAATCATTAAAGTTAAAATTGAATAGTCAATAATTCATTATGAAGATCTTATAATAATTTGCTTTTCCGTATTTTATTAATTATAAAATACGGAAAAGCTCTTCCTTTGAAAGAACGAGCTTTAGAAATGTTAAATCAGGTTAACTAAACACTCAAATAAAATTTCGTTTAGGTTAAATAAACATTTAACGAAAATTATGCTGTCCAATAAATTTGTTACCTTCAGAGGAATGATTACTGACCAGCGTGTTGAAATTTATTTCTTATTTAGTTTAGACTATTACCGGCGAAGGCGGCTGTGTCAAGTTCGTAATTTAATAACTATGAACCTTCCATTATGACGCCCTTTGTGGCGCATTATAAACTTGGAGGTTCTAGGTTCGTTCTAGGGTTACGGTTACGGTAACCCATATTGGGATTACCATGCCCCTAACAGATTAGGCTGCTGCGATCCTAAACAGCGTCATTTTGACGACCTCCGTAGCGCAGCGCGCGCTGTCACATTAAAGTTGGAGGTCCTGGGTTCGATTCCCGGCTCGAGTCTGGTCTGGTGGGAGGCTTCGGCCGTGGCTAGTTATCACCCTACCGACAAAGACGTGTCGCAAAGCGATTTAGCGTTCCGGCACGATGTCGTGTAGAAACCAATTAGGAGTATGGGTTTACCATACCCTTAACAGGTAAGCCCGCTACCATCTTAGATTGCATCACCACCTTCTATCAGGTGAGATTGCCGTCAAGGGCTAACTTGTAGTCTATAAAAAAAAAAATCATCACTCACGAGATTGCCGTCGAGGACTAACTGGTAGTGAAATAAATAAAAATTCAAACCGTATTGGGATGATTTTTCAAAAAATCCAATGATATTTGTATGCCTAACTACAGCAAGGTTCCAGAAGAATATGAGCAAAAAAACTATGCCGTCGAAATCGCCACTTTGTATGGTAAGACTTAGCCTTGGGCTTAATAAGCGACAGTATGGGGTCACCTAGTGCGCGGATCATTTTTGGGACATGTCATAAATAAATTGTTTCGCGTCCGAAAACCATGGACTAATAACGTAATATTACATAATAACTCAGTATTTCCGGCGCTTTAAATTTTCGCAAATTCGGCGCATTTAAGCTGAGTTTTCGTCTGGAGGAAACATTCGTCCTTTATCGCCTTACTAGGCCGCGTGGAGTCCATAAGGATATTTTTTCAATAACTTCCGTCTCGCTTACAGGTTGGCCCGCTACCACTTTTGTCTGCATCATCACTAAAGACTAGGTGAGATTGCATTGATGGGTAACTTGTAGTGGAATTAAAGTTCCCGGTAAGTGAGACGTCTTAAGGACCACACCGCCCTGGTGAGGGCCGATGTCGATGAGACCCAATGGTCTGCCTCATCGACAACGGCATTACTTAAGAAATCATTCATTCAGCAATATAAATGGATTTATTTCATAATAAATATGCTAACGACTACCTAAGACTTTAAGTGTGATTGTCTTTTTAACACGCTTTTATTAGCTTCACCTGTATGTATGTATGTTTGTTTGTTTGTAACCGACTCCTTTGAGCTCGATTTTGCCCTACTTTGAACGATCAGATTTGATTCAAACTTTGCACACCTGTCAAAGGTCGATGACAATGCAATAATCCGATCAAAATATCCGATTATCCTAATTAGATTCGCCAGGATTAATTAATTTCTTTCCGCATCCTTTGCATGCGAGTAAGAGAGACAGAGCTAGTGCGCGAACTACGCATGCGTGCAGTAGCGTGTTTTTTTAGTTTTTTAAACTATTATTGAGGCTTCGGCCGTAGTTTGTTACCACCGTACCGACAAAGACGTATCACCAAGCCGTAACGACAAAGACGTGTCGTCAAGCGTTTTAGCGCTCCGGCACGATTCGGTTTTTCACGCCCTCAGTGGAGCAGTGCGTGGGCTGTCGCATTATAATGTTGCGAGGTCCTGGGTTCGATTCTAGGTTAGCCCGCTACCACCCTAGACAGCATCATCACTTACCACCTGAAATAGCCGTCAAGGGTAGTATATAAAAAAAGGAATTATGAGGAACTTTTTTATTTAGTGATAGTTTTTATTTGTTAGTTATTTAGTTGAGGTAAAATAGAAATCGAGTCACTAATTTAAATTGTAATATTTTTAATAATGTAATTAGTTTTAAGTTCTTTTATAAGTGAACAGCTTGTTCTTTGAGAGAATAAACTCTTAAAAATTGCAATTTCGAAATAATTACTTTAAATGACACCCTTAATATTTTTTTTAATTAGTTTGTAATTCATTTTTCCACACATCTTTTATACAATACATATTTTATTTTGAAAATAAACGTGAACGTTTTAAAAGCATGTAGAAAGCTGAACATATACTATAAATCACAACGTAAAGACATAGTTATAAAAAAATGTATAAGCCGATGGATTTCGGAAATTTTTAAATAATCCAATTCTAAAATAAGCTAAACGGGTCCTATGGATTAAAATATTTAAAAAAAAGCTGTTTCATTTTTAAAGGATTTCTGTAGGTAACTATGTAGCCCCGTCGTTGCGCACTATATTAAACCTAATCATACTTAATTGTACAACTGTGATAATTTGAGAATCATTAAAAAAAATCTATATACTTTCATAGCCAAAGGTTAAGCAAACGTTTTCTATGCATTATAAGTTTGCGAAAGGCGAGTTATCTGACTTAATTAAGTCAAAATAATTTAACGGCACATTGCGACGTTAACGCCAAATTAACGGAGCTCTGCCATCTTCAAAAGTGGGCATTATATTCTCAAATAGCATAGTGCATTTCTCAGAAATTTAACGCGGAGAGTTTCAACGAATATTATGCGAGAATTACATACAATTTAATTTCAACCGTATTTTATCGCAATAAAATTTAATTTTGTATAACAGTTTTGATTAAACATACAACGTTTCAAAAGAACTAAATATGTATCTACGTTGTGAGGGTGTCTTATGAATAAATAAATAATTATTTAAATAAGTGTTGCCTGCGACTTTGTCTGCCTATGTAATGGATTCCTAAAATTCTCGCGAAAAAAAATTCCTGGCTCCAAAAGTATATGATTAAATTGTACAAGCATTACTAGGGTTCCGTTCCCAAAGGGTGCGGTAAGACTACGAAAACTTGTTTGACGACCTCCTTGGCGCAATGCGTGCGCTCTCGCATTATAAAGTTGGAGGTCCTGGGTTCAATTCCCAGCTCGATTCTGGACTGGTGGGAGGCTTCGGTCGCCGCTAGTTACCACCCTAACGACAAATACCAAGCGATTTAGAGTTCCGGCATAATGTCGCGTAGAAACCAATTAGGAGCGTGGGTATACCATACCCCTAACAGGTTAGCCCGCTATCATCCCAGACTGTATCATCACTTACCACCAGGCGAGATAGCCGTCAAGGGTTAACTTATAGCATATACAAAAAAAACTCCACTGTCCACCCGTCCGTCTACGTAATTGATTGCTCAATCTGTTTAAAAATAATCAACTCTCTTTTTACACTTTTATCAAAATCAGATGTGTAGTTTTCATAACTTTAGGGTTTATTTAGTTTCGGTTGGCTTATATATATATTTTTTCAATATCTCAGTGGAAGAAGCGGTGATAGCCTAGTGGTTAGGGCGTCAGCCTTCTCATCAGAGGTCGGCGGTTCGAATCCGCGCACGCACCTCTAACTTTTCGGAGTTATGAGCGTTTTTAAACAATTAAAACTTGCTTCAACGGTGAAGGAAAACATCGATAGGAAACCTGCACGGCTGAGAGTTCTCCATAATGTTCTCAAAGGCGTGTGTAGTCTGCCAATCCGCACATGGCCAGCGTGGTGGACTATGGCCAAACCCTTCCCATATTGAGAGGAGACCCGTGCTCTGTAGTGAGCCGGCAATGGGTTGATCATGATGATGATGATCTCAGTGGATGCTGTAAACTTTATTTTTGTGTCTTATGAACGTGACTGATTTTAACCTGGTTCTCAATTTTTTTTTTTTTTTACACACTACAAGTTAGCCCTTGACTGCTATCTCACCTGGTGGTAAGTAATGATGCTGTCTAGGATGGTAGCGGGCTGACCTGTTAGGACTATGGTAAACCCACGCCCCTAATTGGTTTCTACGCGACATCGTGCCGGAACGCTAAATCGCTTGGCGACACGTCTTTGTCGGTCGGGTGGTAACTAGCCACGGCCGTAGCCTCCCACCAGACCAGACTCGAGCTGGGAATCGAACCCAGGACCTCCAACTTTAAAATGCGACAGTGCGCGCGCTGCGCCACGGAGGTCGTCAAAATTTAGTAATTTACTCTTCAAACGGAGCGAGTAATAACGAAGTGGTGAATGCTCGTGATATTTCAAAGCAAGCTTGTCCGCGCTGTGAGCTGAAAATTATATGTCTGCACCCCATTACATTTACATAATTATTATGCACCCAGTTGAATTTACATTTCAGCACAATGGCGTAAGGAGCAAGCGACACCGATTTGTTATATATGTTTAGGTGCAGAAATGAAAATCAATTAAAACATAACAATTTAAAATAATGAATAGAAGCAGGCGTTACTTTGCGGAAGTCCATGATAAACAATAAACAGCAAGTATAATTTGGTGTTATATTATACAAATCTCCCGGTTGTCGGCGGAATATAGCAAATTACACTTACTGTTAATTGTTCATAATAATTTATTTAACCTAAAAATAGTTCAATTGTAAAATCACAATTTATTAAAATACAATTGGAACAAAATATAAGCAAAATTACAAAAATAAACAAAAAGAAAGATCGAACCCAGATCACGTCGATGTTTACGCCTCGGAAGCTGAAAACCGAATACCACGCCCGTTGCCATCCTAGACTGCATCATCACTTACCACCAGGTGTGATAGCTGACAACTTGTAGTGTATAAAAAATATCTAAACCGCATTTTTTTTTAATTCCATTACAACTCAGGCCTTGACTGCAATATCACCTGGTGGTAAGTGATAATGCAGTCTAAGATGGTAGCGGGATAACATTTAGGGGTGATGTGACACGTCGTCACAACATCTCTTGAAGTTGCTCCGGTGCCGGAGTGGAGAGTTCTTTATTTTTTAATTCAAATTCAAATAATCTTTATTCAAATAGCCCTTTAAAAGGCACTTTTGACGCGTCAATAATTTACATAATAGTGATTTAATGGTGATAACTATATTCGTAAACTTAAAACTAAAGCTATGAGAGTTCCAAACGCGCCCCGGTCTAAGAAGAAGCCCGCAGCAAACTTAGTCGGGCTTTTTTTTTTGTTATCACCATCTTACATTATCAATAATAAATTATAGTACGTATGGAGATAGAGCAATTCACACCCAAGCTTTTTTATCGTTTATATAATCCTTAAACTCAATAGGATTTTTCTATGAGCTTTCGTTTTATAAAAACTTTGAACTTATTGATAGACATCTCCAAGATATCAATACGTAATTTGTTTGCGTTGAGAGCGCATTTTGAAGGTCTGTGCGGTGAGCTCATAGGAGATAGAAGCAATTATAATTATTTTTCGTGTACTTCCAGAAAACTGAGCTTAACTTTAGTTGTAAAGAAAATATGCTTTTAAACTAATGAAACTTACGTTGCGTGATCGCGAAATAAATTTAATATTCAATTAAGTGAAGCGACTAAACATTTCATAGGTTTTGTCGAGGCACCCATTGTGTTTTTTGCCAATTAGATTATTAATTTAGTATTTGGTTTTACCCGTGAGTTCTTCATAAATTTATACGTTTTTTTTCGGATTGACTATTAGCGTACTAACCCTATTGGTTGCAACAGCGTAACCGGGCTGTTTGGCGAGCTTCGGAAAGAAGCTCTGCCAGAAGAAATTTTGAGCCCTATGGCTTGAAGAAACTAAGGGAACGTCTGCCTAAGGGCGCCTCCTGTGAGGCCGAACCTCGGCTTAGGCGACGTTTGGGATAACGGGCGGTGAGATTATACAACGTTGGCAATACAACAGCTGTGGCACGTGGGTAATAGTTAAGCTTTATTTATGGAGCGGTGGACAAGCTGTGACAGCCTAGTGGTTAGGACGTCCGCCTCCTAATCGGGGGTTCGTTCCCAGGCACGAGCCTCTAACATTTCGGGGTTATTTGCGTTTTAAGCAAAATTAAAAAAACAATTGCACTTGGTGAAGGATGACCTCGGTGGCGCAGCGCGTGAGCTGTTGCATTTTAAAAGTTGGAGGTCCTGGTCCTGTCGATTCCCGGCTCGAGTCTGGTCAGTGTAACTAGACTAGTTACCACTCTTCCCACAAAGACTTGTCGCCAAGCGAGTTAGCGTTCCGGCACGATGTCGTGTAGAAACCAATTAGGAGTATGGGTATACCATACCCCTTACAGGTTAGCCCGTTACCATTTTAGACCGCATCATCACTTACCATCAGGTGAGACGCCGTCAAGGGCTAAATTACGGTATATAAAAAAAAGAATAAAATCGTGAGGAAACCTGCATGCCTCTATCATGTTCTCTAAGGCGTGTGAAGTCTGAAATGAGATCTGTGAAGTGTGGCATGTGAAAGTGAAATCCGCACATGGCAAACTATGGCTAAACCCTTCTCATATTGAGAGGAGTCCCGTGCTCTGTAGGCAATGGTTTGATGATGATGATGATTGATTGGAGCCAGGATTTAGTAATTTAGTTGGATTAATTGCACTTCGGTTGTCCGTCTGTCTATTGGATATTAAGAATTTTTGCGACATACATATTATGTGAACCAATACTATATACCAAAGCGGAAAATGAATGCAGGATTTTATAATAATAAAGAGGTCATTCTTTTTTAACCTTTCACAGGCTATTGGTCTAGTGGTTAATATGTCCAACTACGAATTTACGGATTTGTTTTAATTGGATCATTAAGCTGGTCACAATGAAATTACACGAATGTAAATTACAAAAAAGTAGAAGAAAAAGAGAGAAGAATTATATGAGATCGTAACCTTCTAGAAAGGACCACAACAATGCATAATTAAAGTTAACCTAACAGCTAAATCTAAATAATTCTAAGTATTTCGTAAAATACCTGCAATACTACACAAAAAAGAGAAAATAGTCAAGCAATATGAAAGAGTAAATAAAATTAAGTGCGTTCTTGTCTAATTTGTTTTAAAATGAGGTTACAGAACCTTTATGACTATCTCCATCCGTTTAGCAGGACGAAGGTTATGTGGGACTCCCCCCCACATCGTTGGGGTATATCCGAACTAAAAACCACCATGGCACTCTCACTGGATTTGTTGAACGTCTAGGGAACTTCTTGTAAAATTCCCGGACGAGATCTCCCGGCCTAGAGAATTGCAACGAGTCAGCGCCTTCATAGGCAAACGTATCACCATTGGCTCCATTATCACTTATGAGGTACAATGACAGCTATATACCTACTCATTAAACAATAAGGAAAGGGGAAATAAAACAAACTTTTTATCGAAGAGTTCAAACAGTTTATTAAAATTGAAATAAAACTAAACCTAGCATTATTTTTGGCATTCCCGATCATTACAGTCTTCGCTTCACATACCTACTTTTTTGCATTTCTATTTCCTTCATTAGAATACTCTTTTGTTTAGAATGCATCACAAGTATCCTGTCACAACCCTCTTGAAATTAAATTATCCTAAGATTCTTTGAAGATGATACAAAACCAGTAAAATAGTTAATATCTTAAATATGTTCCACTACAGGTCTACGGACCCCTTTGTATTAGAGACCCTATGAAGCCCACCCACAATGTATGCTGTGTTGCTAATACATAGAGATTTGTCAAAAAAAATATATCACAAAGTTTAGTAACACAGTCAAGAAATACACAATACAACCAAACAGAATTACAGATTTAATTAAATGCTACTGATAAAAATGCAATGTAATGCTAGGAGTAAACGAAATCTCTCTTAAATCTAAATTTCCTAAATCATAAATCATAAAGTAAAAAATAAAAAAAATAAAAACGAAACAAAAATTTAATACAATTTTCATTCCCGATTTAATCCTCTTAGCGATGGATTTAACAATTTGCTGTTTTGTGTTATTCAAGGAATATTCCCTCGATATTACAAATCACCACTTCTGCTGACGGACTTCACAAATAAAGAAATTATACTTGACAATAAGTGTGCGCAGGTTCCACTGAAGCATAAATTAATACATAGATACATAATTTAGAGGGTTTTCGTCTGTAATAGTAAAATATAATATTAGGGCTACAATGCGAACCTGTTAACTAATGACAAAAAAATCATTAAGGCTATGTGAAGACAAGAAAATGGCCGAAGAGACTATACAATTTTTAGGAGGTGCAGGACTAAATCTGCGTACTAAATAAAGTATTGTGACACGTACCTGCAGAGTTGACCATCTGTTATTCATAAATAATATGGTCACATGAAAACGTAATGTTCATAGATTAGCTCATTTATAAAAACGTGTTAACGGTTAATAAAGTTTATATATACAGTGGCGATGTTTCTCTAAATTTTGTACATCTTACAATACTATCTTTTTCACACTATTTTCAGAGATGTTATGTTAGTGTAGTTTAGAGATTTACATGTACATCTGAAATGGTACGTTTTAAATGAAAGATTTGATATCTAATTAAAAAATTACAAATTATGTTTTATAATTATAATGAATTTACCCAACTAAGACAATCCAATATACCTCACCTTCAATATAAGTACCTTCCCAAAATTGTGTAATTTTCAGAAGGTGCTCATTAAAAAAAGATCTTCAAAAAGGAGCTTTTTTTAATTTACTCCCAAATCTTAACTTTGAGTGCTAACAGAACTGTTGTAAATAAGTTGTACACTGAAGAGATTAAATTGCATTTTATAACATATAATGGTTGACTTAAAAGTATTTTACATTTAAAATAAATCATTAAATTAACATCCATAAATTAGCCAGTAGATCGCTTATAATTAAGACTCTAGCCTCCCTTTCTTGCGACCAAAATTTGATCATCAGAACACGCCTCTAAATTAATAGTTTTGAGCATTTTAAGCAATTAAATATTATTGGCTTTAACAGTGAAACCTTCATAGGTATCCTCACGATATTTTCCGTCACTGTTAAAGCAAAAAAAAAACCAACATCCCCAAAATCTGTACCGGGCCAGCAGCCAAATCCCATCTCATTAAGATACGCTAAAACGCTGCAGTGAGCCGGTAATGGGTTAAAAATACCAGCTCAATAGACAACGTGATCTATTTTGCTTTAATAACTAATATTTTAACAGGAAATTTCCTTAAAACACCCAGCTACATTGAAGCCTGGTGGGCTCACACCTACCCGAAGTGGAACAAGTTAAAGATAATCATCTTTTAATAAAAAAATATCTCAAAAGGTTTAATTTACAACTCCGTGTGAGTTGAGGGAAACTTCTTCAACACGGCATGGTATAGATTATAAAAGGCATAGACCGTAACACTTAATATGACGAACAGAGAACCGCCAAAGACAAACGACAAGAAATGCCCGTCGATCATGTTTGTGCCGTGGAGACTTGGTGCTTGGCCTTGGAATAGGTCTTTGGTGCCAGATCCAGCCGCTTTTCGCTCCTCCATCATGCGTTTCATGGAGGATAACCGTTCCTTCAGCTCGTCTATGGATTCTAAGACGTCTTCTGACTCTGAAAGAACAAGTTATAGAAGGTTAGTTTTCTGAAACATCTAGCTGAAAAGTGTGTTCGTCGAAACGAGTTTTAGGAAGGACCAGCCCGATTTGAAAATTTATTTGTGTGTCAGTTATGGACATACCAAAAAACACAAATGGGCGAGTTCATATAAAACTAAACATTATTTAAAATATAAAACACATTATATCTTTAAGGTACTTTGACCTTTATACTTTAGTACGTAGCCCGAAACGTTTTTTTTTACTAAAAATAGTTTTTAAGTGGACTCTTTAAAACATTTAACTATCTAAGATGATTAGAGTAGGTACTTGTGTTAATACTTTATACCAATTCGGCTTTTTTTATATATATCAATACACAAGTTATTTAAAAGTCTCTAGTCTAACTTAAGACATCAAATAAACACTTTAAAACAACCATAACTAACTAAAACACCGTGAACACTTGATAAAATTAATTTAAATTTATCATTATTATATTAACAGGATTGGTTAACTTCAAATTTTGTTTTCATTTATACTTAAACTATTTAAGTAAATAGCAGCCAAAAGGCTACCTACTAGAACTAAAAAAAAGCTTTATCGATGACTCTTCATGAATTATAATACCTCAGCGTCATCATTACCTCAGTTTTCGTTGGAAAATAATATATACTATATCTTAAAACAAATGCGTACCATGAAAGCTTCCAGGAACACCTATTAAACAATATCCTTGAGTGAATATTGACAAAAACTTTACTATTAATTTTTAATTCACAAATTAACATTTAAAAGGCTATCTACTAGAACTAAAAAAAGCTTTATCGGTGACTCTTCATGAATTATAATACCTCAGCGTCATCATTATCTCACTTTTCGTTGGAAAGTAATATATAGGTACTATATCTTCAAACAAATGCGTACTAAGAAAGTTTCCAAGGACATCTATCAAAAAATATCCTTGACTGAATATTAGCAAACTTTATCAATCTTTTAATTCACAAATTAACATTAAATATAATAACATATACTAAGTCAATATCTCAAAACAAATGCGTACCATAAAAGCTTCCAAGAACATATATTAAACAATATCCTTGATTGAGTACTAACAATAACTTCTACTATCAATGTTTTAAATCACAAATTAACATTAAATATAATGTTATTTACCTTGAGTTTCTCTTTCGGGGCTCATTTTTAATGATGTTTATCACTGACTTTTGTTTTCCGACCCACAGACTATACTGGTTTGGGATGTTTTAAAGATGGCCGCCGCGCATGCTCCGTGACGCTAGAGGGTAGTATATTGATCGTAAACCCCGGGAACACCTAGCTCAGCCAAATCTAGATTGATACAAATATTATAATCTAAGAGACAGCTGCCAAAACTATTAGGGATTCATCATGATCAACCCATTACCGGTTCACTACAGAGCACGGGTCTCATCTCAATATGAGAAGGGTTTGGCCATAGTCCACCACGCTGGCCATGTGCGGATTGGCAGACTTCAGACGCCTTTGAGAGCATTATGGAGAACTCTCAGGCGTGCAGGTTTCCTCACCATGTTTTCCTTCACCGTTGAAGCAAGTAATATTTTGATTGTTTAAAAACGCACATAACTCCGAGAAAAAGTTAGAGGTGCATGCCCGAATTCGAACCGCCTACCTCTGATTAGGAGGCTGACCTAACCACTAGGCTATCACCGCTTCTTATTAGGGATTGAGTGGAATTAATTAAAATTAATATTAGTTCGCAAATTACAATTAAATTCAAATTCAAATAATCTTTATTCATATAGTCCTTCAAAAGGCACTTCTGACGCTTCAATAATTTACATAGAGGGTAATAACTACATTCGCAAACTTAAAACTAAAGCTATGAAGGTTCTAAACGCGCCGCGGTCTAAAAAGAAGACCACAACAAACTTAGCCAGGTAAATTTTCTTTTTGTTATCACCATCTTACATGCTATTTAAAATTATATTATCTATCTTATTAGAGCAATATTTCATACCCGTGCTTGTTTATCATTTACATAATCCTTTACACTATAGTAGGACTTTTCTACAAGGTTACGTTTTATAAAAACTTTGAACTTATTGAGAGTATGAGAGTTCATGTTTAAAAGTGAACGCAAATAAATTCACTAACATCAATTACTGTTTCCAGATCTTAATTTCAAGACAAAATAATCTTATACCTTAAGGCTGTCGGAGAATAAATATTAACTTACAGTTTGTAAAGACAGAAATCGCGTTAGGTACTATTTAATTGCATCATTTGTCTTTATCAATTAATTATCAATCACTCACAGCTTAATTTGCATTGCTGACTTCTTCTTCATAAGAGAGAGTGTATACCATAGTCTTACCACGGTGCGGGTATTAACGATTTTTATCGAATTTTAGTAATGAAACCTTTATTCTCTATGTAATAAGTTCTAAAAATTTAGGGTATTATGCAAAAAAGTACTATAACTATGGTCTAACAATTTGTAGGCGTTAAAGAAGAATATCCATAATATAATCCATCTAAGACTGAATATTTATTTGATCAAAACTATATATGTTATACCTACCTTCCACAACCGTCTCTTTGTTTATTTACCTATATAGTTATCTGAACGCGTAGAATGAGGATTTTGCACACCTTTCTGTCAGGTAAGCTTGAAAATTAAAATATTTTGGGGATCTCATAATTTATCTGCCAAAAATATATATTTAATCCGAAAAACACGTTCTCAATTTCATGAGGTATTTTATTTAAAAATTAAACACAAGAATTGATCTGTAATTTATAAAATTAATAACATATAATTAGTCGTCTTTCCGTGCGTTTGTCCGAGCTAAACTTCAGATCGCCTAAGCAAATTATAAAGAGGTATACAAGTACGTAAGTTACGTAGGTACGTAAAGAACTATTCCAGGAGAAATAAGAATTTTAAACTATTTAATAAAATATGTCCGCTAAAGAGCATTTTGCAAGTAGTTACGAGTTTAATACTTTAGCTATACTTTCCTATTTATAATAGAAACTCCCAATTCATTAAGCTATCTGTAATATTTAGAGTTGTATGAAAATAAAAAGTGTTCGGTCAGAAAACCTGCAAGGAACGAAATTACTATAACCACCGGAAAAAGTTAACTGAAAAATGACGTAAACAAGTATGGCGGCCATCGCTTGACGATAATATTAAAAATACTCCTGACCGAACCGCAGCACGCATTGCCAAGGCATTATACGTTTTCGTTATGTTAGATTTTAATCAGTGAACATCCTTTCTATTCTCAGGTTAGCTGAATCTGTCTCCATTAGAGCTGAACTTAGCTAAGCAATGAAAGGAAAGTTTTCCAACGAAGCTCCATTTAAAACAAGTCTAATTTACGCGGGATAATATTTCTTGAATATTTATAAGCCAAACAACATCACAGATCTTCCACAAGCCACACTCAAAGTTTCGCTCGAACAACTTACTGCGTAGCATTCTCGTAGATGTTGACTTATGTCTGTATACAGACTCAAGAAGTTATAAATTATACCGTACAGATTTGTCTGACTTTCACGGACTATAGCAAATTAAGCTTTATGTTCAATATATCTAATAGACTTAAAGACATTTTATTTTTATTTTATAATAAATTACCTATTGATATCTAGGAGATGGCTATCAATAAGTTCAAAGTTTTTATAAAACGAAAGCTACAGAAAAATCTTATTACGATATTAAGGATTATATAAACGATAAAAAAGCTTGGGTATGAATTGTTCTATCTCCATAGGTACTATAATTTATTATTGATTATGTGAGATAGTGATAACGAAAAAAAACCTGGCTAAGTTTGTTGTGGGCTTCTTCTTAGACCGGGGCGCGTTTGGAACCCTCATACCTTTAGTTTTAAGTTTACGAATGTAGTTATCACCATCAAATCACTAGTATGTAAATTATTGACACGTCAAAAGTGCCTTGTAAAGGACTATTTGAATAAAGATTATTTGAATTTGAATTTGAATTTGAATTTGACATAAAGACCGCAAAGTAACGCCTACTTTTATGCAATCAGTTTAATTAATACCAAGTGGAAAGTGTGAAGCAGTTTAAGAAGGTAGCGAGCAAACCTGTTGCGGAGTCAGCGGTTATAATGATCCCATACCCCTCCCCGGGCTCTACGGCATGCAGATTTTGACGGCACGTTTTGTTAGAGTTGTAAATAGTTGTGGCTGAAACCTCCCACCAGACCAGATCATATAGAAAATTGAGAAATATAACTTACCCAAATTCTTCTACTGGGGATCGAACTCACTGCTACCAGGAAGGTCGATAAATATACATACAAATACATATATATGTCGGCGCGAAGGAGTTATTAACTTCATTCAGCGGTGCTAAAAAAATCAAGAATCCAATAATGACCCACATTTGAACTTAAATCACAAATTAATCATTTCTTAGCTAATCATTATGGTCGCAATAAAAGTATAAACCCTACAAGTTGTAGTTTTAATTACTATGAGCGAGAGTTAACAAATGCGTGACGTCAGCAATGCTAACGTCACTTTTATTAAAAAACAAGTCGGACGCCCTTCACTCGTCATATATATATGTATATCGTTTTGAATTCGAGTTGTGGAAACTAATAATTAAGTTAGATCCTAAAAGATTAATCATCATCTATGCAGTAAACAAATACGTCTGTTAAGTGCACATATCGACGTAGAATTTCTTTCTACGCCAAAGTGTAAACGGTAAATAATATATTCGGTTCAATTATTATGCGCGTAAACATAGGTTCACCAAAATTACAGTGTTTACTTACGAATTACTAATATTAACGATAAAAAAAGCTTGGATGTGAATTGCACTCATAGCTAATTATAATTTATTATTGATTATGTGATATGAAGCGGTGATAGCCTAGTGGTTAGGGCGTCAGCCTAATAATCAGAGGTCAGCGGTTCGAATACGGGCACGCACCTCTAACTTTTCAGAGTTATGTGCGTTTAAAAAAAAAAAAAAATTGCATGAATTATTTTAAATATGAGATAACTTTAATCCTGGATTGACAGAGACGTTACTATACTGTAAGGACAACCAGAAACCGTTCTCGTGGTAATCAAATGTAGGAAGGTCGATTGAAATAATAACTACTTCCTTTTATGATAAGTATTATATTTGAGTACACCTTAAAACGTTACGTTACACTTCTTCTCAATACTCCTCCGTAACACCAAATGTCCCGTCCACCTCTATCGACCATGCTTTTAAGTCGATCAATGACCCCCACCGTCACTGAGTTGTGATTGGTCGACGTTTCTGAGCATCGAAGTCATTGGTCGATATCAGCCAAGTCAAATTAACATCTTTTAAACACACAAATCTATCGGAAGCTAAAACTAAGTCAAATTAACGTCTTTTAAATATTATATAAATCTATCGGAACCTAACAGCTCGGCCATCCTAGCTTTAGCGAGTCCCATCGCGTTTATTTTTAACTGTATATAACCTTATCATTCTAATTTTAATAAACGTTTCTAACATTAGATTTTATTATTTAAACTAAACAAATTTGAAAAGAGAGTGAGAAAAAGAAAAAAAATAACTAACATAAAAAAAAACCTAAATCTGTGACATAATTATAGTCATAAAATTCTTATTACTAGACTAGACTTAAGATAACAGTACGCGTGTGTATTCAACTAGATATATTAATCATCTTTTTCGGTATTGTCTTCAGAGGATTCAGATTCAAAGTTTCTAGTAAAATTCATCCATGGTTGTATTTTGTCTATAGCCACAACACTTTCATATTTTCGACCTCGTTTCCGAGTCAGTGGTGTGTCCTCAATCAAAAATCTGTCGCTATCGAGCAATTTTACTATGCGATAGGGACCTTGATACTTCACCGCAAGCTTTTGTGATTTACCATCCTTAGGTACTTGCCTTTCTACTCTGACTAGATCCCCCTCTTTGTATTTCGTTGCGGTCTTCCTGTGCTTATTAAAGCTGGCGGCATCTTTTTCCTGTTGTGTCTTTATTCTTTCGCAAGTCTCCTGTCTCAACTCATCTAACCCTTCCACAGGTGTTCTGTTTAATGTGTCATTAATAACTTCACTCAGCTTACCTTCCGTCTTGCTAATAACGTTGAAACCGAACAGTAATTCTGAAGGACTCTTTCCAGTTGTTTTGTGTTTTGTAGTGTTGATGCCTACCTGTATATCTGCGATGTTTTCGTCCCAGGTTTTTTCATCTCTGCCGTGATTGGATGTTGAGAGTGCTTCTAAAATAGTCCTGTTGAATCTTTCAACTTGACCATTAGCCCTCGGAGTAGCGACAGCGTTCTGGATATGCTTAATGCCGTAAGATTCGACGAAGTCCTGAAAAGTCTTACTTGTAAAGCTCGTACCTCTGTCTGTAATCAAACGTGTCGGGACTCCGAAGTAGCTCATATATCTTTTAATGATTTGTACAGTAGAGGCGGATTTTGTGTTCTTGACCGCATTTATACTCACATATTTTGTGAATCCGTCCACAATGATCAGCAAGTAGCAGTAACCTTTCTTACTTTTGATGAACGGTCCCAGGTGATCTGCATGCACAGTATGGAAAGGTTTACCTACCTTTTCAATTGGATGTAATTCGCCTTCGCGTTTCCCACCGGGGGCTTTATGGTGGGCACAGTCCAGACACGAAGTCACGTATTTCCTAACAAACCTGCGCATTTTTGGGAACCAATAGTGCTCTCTAATACGTTGTAGGGTTTTCTCGAATCCCCAGTGTCCCACGTCATCGTGATTCATCTTTAGAATCTGCCATCGTACGCCTCTAGGTACGAGCCACTTTATCTCTTCCCCTATAATTCGATACACTCTATTGTTTTTGAGCCTATAGTTTTTATGTATATCCATGGCTTCTTCAACAGATGGGTCTAAAAGGATTTGTTTTATTCTTTTAACTTCTTCATCGGCAGACTGCACAGTTGATATCCAATCATGGTTAGATTCTTGTATCGGCAAAACGTCTAAAATATGAGTCTCACTCACTGCATTACTCACCGGATTCCTGCTGAGCGCGTCCGCATGCGTCATCCGCACCCCTGGGCGGTATTCGATTGTGCAATCGAATTCCTGCAGTTGGATCCACCACCTAGATATACGGGGTATTAGGTCTCTTTTTACTAGCGTTGCTCTAAGTGCATTACAGTCGGTTAAAATTTTAAATGGTATTCCTATAAGATATACTCTGAATCGGTTTAAAGAGGCAACAACCGCTAGGGTCTCTAACTCATAAGAGTGTAACTTGCGTTCGTCAACAGTTGTCTTGCGACTGAAGTATGAGACCGGCTGCAAGGCTCTGTTTGAGTATCGTTGAAGTAGAATGCCTGCTAACCCTTCCTTGCTGGCATCCGTATGCAATTCTACTTCTGCCTTAGGGTCGTATAGTGCAAGTAGAGGTCGGCTTGTAAGCAATTCTTTTATTTTCTTGAATGCTAGTTCTTGTTCCTTATCCCACGACCAGCCTACATTCTTCTTTAACAAATCCGTGAGTGGAGCAGTAATCATTGCATAACCTTTAATAAAACGTCTGAAGAAACCAGATAGACCAAGAAACTGACGTACCTCGTGCTGGTTAGTGGGTCGCGGGAACTTTGAGACCGCGTCACTTTTTCTGCTGCCGGGTCGGATCCCATCGGCGCTTACATCAAATCCTAGGAAGTCTACAGAACCGAGAAAGAAATGACACTTACTCAATTTTAAAGTCAATCCACCCTTTTTTAGCAACTGTAATACCTCTTCCAGACGGTTCAACCCTTCCTCGAAGTCCTTTGATGGGATCAGCACGTCGTCCATGTACACAATTGCGTACTTAATTTTCGCTTCCATGAGTATTTTGTTTATCGTCCTTTGAAAAACTGCCGGTGCATTAACAAGACCAAAAGGCATTCGGTTGAATTCGAATTGACCATCGGGCGTCACAAAAGCAGTTTTCGGTCGCGATTCCGTCGATATTGGGATTTGGTAATAGCCTGACGCCAGATCTAAAGAGGTAAAGAGAGAGTTACCAGCAAGTTGGTCCAGCTGATCTTCTACTCGAGGCATCGGATAATGGTCCCTCTTGGTTTTTCGGTTTAGTGCCCTGTAATCTACACATAACCGCTTATCACCTGTTTTCTTCTGTACCATGATGATCGGACTTGCATAAGGTGATGATGACTCTCTTATTATTTTGCTATCCAACATCTCTTTAATCATTTTATTAACGAGCAATCTTTCTGCATGTGACATACGATATGGGCGATATACAATTGGATCGCCGTCTATTAACTCTATATTCATTTCGGTTACCGTTGTATAACCTAAATCGTGCAAACCACTTGAAAAACAATCACCATACCCCATTAGTAAATTCTTTAGTGCTTCCCGCTGATTTGTGTCCAAATCCGGGTTACAATTCACTGACGTATCCATGACCTCATCATTGAAAGATACACTGAAGGAATTTTTGATGTTATCTGTAGGGGGTTGATTCCGTTCAAACGACCGGGTCAAAAGTGTTCCTTTAGCAATGCTCATAGGCTTCGCCGAAATATTATAAATCAGGATTGCGCCACGACCATCTCTGATCTCGTATTGTCCAGGAAGTAGATAATATTCCTTACCTTCTGGGCCACGCAACGTACCTTTTACGTGTACCTCACAGTCCAATACTTCTGTGTCCGTGGTAACCAATACTGCCCGCATCGTGTTGCAGGGGATTTCGCAATCATAAGTTGCTACTAACCTGATTTTATTTGGAGGCATTCTGTGAAATTTAATCGCGTCTGGTGTCTTGACTATTAAAATGTCTGGCCTTTCCGTGAAGGAATGGCCCAGAAGTACAGGGTACACCAATACATAATCTTCCACCACATACAAATCTATTGTCTCTGCTACGCCTTGCACTACTACAGCTGCAACGACTATTCCTATAGGGATCACTAACGTGCCTCCTATACCCCTGAGTGCAGGTAAGTTTGCTCGATTATTTATTTGAAGGCCAAGAGACTTTACCGCACTTAACCTGATAAGGGAACATTGGCTTCCTAGATCTATGTGGCAGGAAATCTTAGACCCATTAACAGTTATATCCAGTACATACTTCTCCATTCCCGTGTCCTCAGCCAGCACCTCGGATACCTGTTTTTGATTGGGTTTACTTGGTGATAAATTTTTTTCGGCTGCCATCGCAGATTTTCCCATATTCCTAAAACAATTGGAGGTAAGATGACCGAGTCGGTCACACGTAGAGCACCTTACCGGCGGTTCCCGACACCTGGTGCTTCGATGTCCTATCGCGTCACAGTTATGGCATTTAATCGAAGACGTTGGTTTATCGCATCTAAAGCTGGGGTGACCAACTTCGTTGCAGTTGAAGCACCTGATTGAAGGATTGGTGGCATTACTAGATTTGGAGGCGTCCGTCCGAATTGCGCTAGTACCAAATCTCCCTCTCCTTCCAGCGTCCGGGTTGTCCCGAACTGGTGCTGTTTTAACAGTCTTAAAGTACTTAAGTACCTGTTCCGGGTCCCGAAACTGAGCTGCTTGCGCGCCAACTTTCACCGCACGATCCTCTAAGCCGTACAGTAGACAATCTACTGCCTGCCTGCCAGTGATTCCACATCTGTTAAGCAAGTTAATCTTCGCGTAGTAATATTGCTCCAATGAGTCACCGTACTTCACCTTCTTGGCTAACATTTCAGTAAGTAATTCAGCATAATCCTCTCTACATGGAAAAGATTCTACTAATTTCTTTTTCCATTCAGTCCACGTATGCAGCACCGAAGTTAGACCCTGGTACCAAGTACGCGCAACCCCTATTAATTTTGGCAAGGAATAATGGATGATTTCTCTTTCCTCCCAACCATATATCTCAGCGCATTCTTCGACTTTGGTGATCCATGTCAAAACGGTTTGATCCTTGGACAACGGGTCGAATTCCGGTACTACGTTCGTGTTGAATGTTAGTTTAGGTCTATCCGAACCCTTAACCTTTTCTAAAATAGATAAAAACTTGTCCACCAGCTTTGTATCCCGTTCCCTTTGTTTATACGACGATTTTACCCGTTTCGGAGATGGTGATTCACTTCTTGATTCTGATGAACTGTTATCCAGAACACGTCTTATTCGTGAGTTTCTGTTCCTTTTAAGTTGCGGTATAGGCGACTCGTCCCCAGTACCAGACGATGAAGACCAGCGTTGCTTCCGCATCGCTGAGCGCGATGGCTGTTTTCTTCTCCTACGACGTCGTCTCCTGGCTACACTACTTTGTGTAGAGTCCTCCTCTGAGTTTTTCTCAAGACCCCTTTCCTCGGGTGTGATCCTTACTCTTAACCCTCTACCTCGGGTTTCCTTCCTTCGTCTCGACCCTCCACCTAGGGTTCCTCTCCTTTGTTTCGACCCTCCGCCTAGGGTATCCTCCTTTTGCCTTGACCCTCCACCTAGGGTATCCTCCTTTTGCCTTGACCCTCCACCTAGGGTATCCTCCTTTTGCCATGACCCTCCACCTAGGGTATTATCGTTTTGCCTAGACCCTCCACCTAGGGTATCGTCCTCTTGTCTAGACCCTTCACCTAGGGTCGATGCTTCGTTAATTTCCATTTTTTTTTTTCTGAAACTACCAGGTACCAGCTTAATATATAGCTAAGCTACTGAATATTTCTAACGTCGTAAAACATACTATCATAACAATAATTGCAACCGTAAGTCTATATAGAATTTTCAGTAAGATTTCATTTAGGAAAAACAAAACTACTACACTCCGAAAAATGGCTTGAAATCAAATCATTATCTAATAACTACAAAACTTCAAATGACAAGCAAATGTGTTGGTGATAATTAGATATTTATCTCTTCGCAACACAACAAAAAAAACCTTTTTTGAGTTTTATGAGGCAAATTTATTATTATTTGTAGATTATCTTTTAGACGGGCAAAAAAAAAAAAAACAAACAAACAATTTATTGTATTGATTATAAAAGTATTATATCGAAGATTTTAACAACAAAATATAAAAAAAAAAAACTACAATTAAATTAGTAATTTTGATCGTTACTTACGTTATTTTTATTAGTGGGCGTTGACAAGAAAATTTAAAAATTTTCTAAGTAATCCCTCTTCTGACCTGTAGGAAGGTCGATTGAAATAATAACTACTTCCTTTTATGATAAGTATTATATTTGAGTACACCTTAAAACGTTACGTTACACTTCTTCTCAATACTCCTCCGTAACACCAAATGTCCCGTCCACCTCTATCGACCATGCTTTTAAGTCGATCAATGACCCCCACCGTCACTGAGTTGTGATTGGTCGACGTTTCTGAGCATCGAAGTCATTGGTCGATATCAGCCAAGTCAAATTAACATCTTTTAAACACACAAATCTATCGGAAGCTAAAACTAAGTCAAATTAACGTCTTTTAAATATTATATAAATCTATCGGAACCTAACACAAAGAACTTGTGAATTTCTAATCATACAAGAAGTATGTTTACCTGTGAAATCAAACTCATTCTTGCTTATCCCTAAACACTTTTATGCAAGAGCAAAGAAGTTTTAATCCGCTTAGATAAAATTATCATGAACAAAAACATTAAAAGCATAAAAAAATAAATATAAAATTTAGCATTAAATAAACACATTTACAGTGTCTTTGTTTGCGCAAAGCCTTGGCGAAAGTCATTTGTTTAAACAGCGCATGTGTCTGGTATTCACGTCCCCATTGGACGCGTACGGCGCATGCGCTTAGGGTGCAAGGCAACTGAAAGATCGATATCCTCGAAAACTGTACCCAAGCTTTTTTTATTTATTTATTTAAATACAGCATACATTTTAAAATTTACATAATAATAACAACGAAGCGGCGATAGCCTAGTGAAGCGGCGATAGCCTAGTGGTTAGGGCGTCAGCAGAGGTCGGCGGTTCGAATCCGGGCACGCACCTCTAACTTTTCGGATTTATGTGCGTTTTTAAACAATTAAAATATCACTCGCTTCAACGGTGAAGGAAAACATCGTGAGGAAACCTGCACGCCTGAGAGTTCTCCGTAATGTTCTCAAAGGCGTGTGAAGTCTGCCAATCCGCACATGGCCAGCGCGGCGGACTATGGCCAAACCCTTCTTATATTGAGAGGAGACCCGTGCTCTGTAGTAAGCCGGTAATGGGTTGATCAAGAAGAAGAAGATACGGTGTCACAAAAACCCAATTAGGTTTATCCGTACACCATCACTCGTCACAGAGCGCTGGGTAGAACCGGTTTCGCACTACAGTCCGCAGCGTTTCAATAAATTTTAAACAGGATGTTCCGATTACAAACTCAAATCATTCTTTATACAAATTTTGTATAAAGAATGATTTGAGTTTTCCCTTAACGTTTTTTGAATTGATTACCATTGATACCATACAAGCTGAGGTTTCCTAAGCTCTTCAGTAATTTCCCAATAATATACAATCTAGGGTCTGCCTACCATACAAGCTCGAGGAAACAAGTGTCGCGTTAGATGCACTGCGTGTTTCTATTTCATACTTTATTGGTTTCTGTAAATTTATATTATTTCTTTTTTATTATTATGAGTGAAATTTATAAACTTATGTCTATAATTACACATGGCTAAGCTCACGTGAATTATCGTCCGAGTAATTTCTCCAGACTAGTTTCGAACCCATCCGGGGATCTTATTCATGAGCTTGCTCGTGCGGATATACACACTAGTCAGGCATCGCGTGTGCTTGCTTACTGCTGCTGTACTTTTTATAGGGATTTTGAGTTTGCACGCTGCTTCAAGTCATGAGGCTGGATGTTACTTTATTAATTATTACGTATTCACGATACGTAATAATTTTTTTTTAGTCCTGGTGAGAGAGAGACAGAGAGATTGGGCATTAGGTCAGAATTCGACTATCATTTATATATTACATAACCCTCAATTACTTTTTTCACTCCTTTTCTATATAAACTTAGAGTATACCAAATCTCTCATTCCTCTGCCCGTGTAGTAAGTCTAAAAAGGGATACGAAGTTTTCCATTTTTATTTTTTTTATTTTTTATTTAAATACAGCATACATTTTAAAACTTACATAATAATAAAAACTATACGGTGTCACAAAAGCCCAGTTAGGTTTATCCGTACACCGTCGACGTGTCATATCATACGTACGTAGTCATATCAAGATAACTAAGCAGACATGGGGCTGGATGAAGCCAACTACATAGGTAGAAGGCTCCGGAATTGTACTAATACTTGGCGCTTGGATCTCGGGGTCCAACGTCGAACTTGCTAACAATTTGACCAACGAGGCAGCCCAGCAGGAGAGCTTTATGTTTCACCGCCATCTATTACACTAACGCAGAACTAGGTCGGCCGGGAAACACCAAACACTGGACTGTCGTTATCCTCTACAACGTGTTTCGTCCTATATTTCGTCTATAAAGAGACAGGGGTCGTTGTTATGACTTACATTATGAAAGCAGTGTAATCTTCAGCGATCTTGACTAAAAATACGTAATTATTTAATAGACTTTATAGATTAAGGTTTAGTTATAGGAATTAATATAGAAAATCTTGAATTAAATGAGGCAAATTAGTTTTTGTAACCTTATGGTTAATCGGTAACGGTTTAATTTGAAACGTGAGTAAGCCTCACTGACATGTTCATTGTTTTCTTTGTATTTATACACTACAAGGGAGCCCTTGACGGCTATCTCACCTGATGGTAAGTGATTATGCAGTCCATGATGGTAGCGAGCTAACCTGTTAGGGGTAAGTTACACACACGCTCCTATTTGGTTTCTACGCGACATTGTGTCGGTAGGGTGGTAACTAGCTACGGCCGAAGCCTCCCAACAGACCAGACTCGAGCCGGGAATAGAACCCAGGACCTCCAACTTTATAAAGCGACAGCGATTGAGATCGTCAACAAATTGGTCAATACAATGACCAAAAATGAAAGAATAATGAATAGAAGCAGGCGTTACTTTGCGGAAGTCCAGTTCAGCACGTTCTAGTGGAAGATTTTGTGAGTCTTATATTATACAAATCTCCCGGTTGTCGGCGGAATATAGCAAATTATACTTGCTGTTTATTGTTTAAAAATGAAAGACATGATATGATTTGTTGACAGAATTCATGGATTGATTTTAAGGCATTTATTACAGAGCACCACATTAAATACATAATAACTGGCAGAGTCTTAGTGCGAGTAAGACCACCCGTTAACAGTATTGACAATCCAATCAGTGTACGACGCAATAGAGGTACTGATCCCAGGATATGTGCAGTTGGCACAGCTGTATCCGCCGGAGATGACACCGATGACGACGTGCCCCAAGTACATGGGTCCACCGGAATCGCCGTGGCAGGCATCCTGGCCACCTACGTCGAGGATACCGGAGCAAATCATGTTGGAGGTGACAGTTATTGGCCAGCCCAGTTTCGCGTATCTCTCAGCACAAAGTCTGTTGTTGATAGTGTACACGGTGACGTCTCGGAGGATGTGGGAGACAGGACCGCTAGCCTGGGGGAGAGTGGCAGAATATACTGTGAGATAAAGACCTACTTGTTCTTACGACGAGCCATCGACGACAAAGTGACGACGAGGCGAATCGACGAGCAAGTTCGACCATCTGCATTCAAATGAAGGATTTTTTTTTATACACTACAATTTAGCCCTTGACGGCTATCTCACCTGGTGGTAAGTGATGATGCTGTCTATTATGGTAGCGGGCTAACCTGTTAGGAGTATGGTTAACCCACGCTAATTGGTTTCTACGTATTGGTTTCTGGTTAAAATAAATCTAAACATATAATAACTTTTGCTAGATAGGTTGAACCGAATAGAGAACTTGAAAATGAGTCTAGCAAAGCTTCTATGACTTATTAGGGCGGGGCGCAGGAGACGGGCGCATGATTGCCTGCCCCCCTGATGAGGAGCTCCGGGTGATGGATGAGAAGTATCCTCACCCGTCGAGCCTAATCCTCGGGTCGTGAGGTACGCCCAATGTTTCTGGTGCGCCTCGGAGGGAGTTAGGGAGGCTGATCGATCGATCATAGGCCCCGGTGTCGGCATAGGGTCTGCCTCGGCGGACGCCGCTGGTTGGGTTGCGGTCTATTGCGCGGGTGTTCCCGTGACCCAGTAACCAGGCGACGCGAAGGAGCTTCGCTGGGTTTTAGTGGGTATTCTGGTCGCCAGTTTGGCCGCCAGGGAGTCCCACATACCCCTTCTAAAAAATTACTTACTATCCTTACCATCTACGATTGATGCTAATAAAATCGGATTTTTGAGCCACCTCTCAGTGAGTTACTTATAAAACGTAAGATCGTCCAAAACTCTCACTAAGTATTTAATGATATGGCGATTACAAAAACAATATCCAGCTAATTTTGAGTTCTATCTATATATATTTTTTTATATACACTACAAGTTAGTCCTTGACGGCTATCTCACCTGGTGATAAGTGATGATACAGTCTAGGATGGTAGCGGGCTAACCTGTTAGGGGTATGGTAAACCTACACTCCTAATTGGTTTCTACGCGACATCGCGCCGGAACGCTAGATCGCTTGGCGGCACGTCTTTGTCGGTAGGGTGGTAACTAGCTACGGCCGAAGCCTCCCACCAGACCAGACTCAAGCCGGGAATCGAACCCAGGACCTACAACTTTATAATGAGACAGCCCACGCACTGCGCCACGGAGGTCGTCAAATATGTTATTTTTACTTACTGAGACTCGCCCCCAGCCAGCAAGAACCACCCTCGTGTTATCAGGAATCAAAGAGTTAGCGAGGACAATAGTAGCTTGTTGGATGGTAGGGCTGTAGGTCAGAGGGGTCATCAGCCTGACAACGCTGACGTCAGCATCTAGTCCGTTAGAGCCGTATGAGGGATGGATGACTGCAGCTTCGACGTAGACAACGCTACCACCCATTTGTCGATAGGTGGCCCCAGCCCGAATGCGACGGTACGGGAAATCCAGGTTCCTGGAATTTCAAGGGAGGGTTATGTGGAACTTTAAACAATGTTCATGCTGTGTACAATAAGAAACTTGCGGATTGTAAAAACATTGATTAATACGCTAATTAAATTGAAAACCTTTCTTCCAAAAATATTACTCAACTTCTCGCAACGGTTCGTGGCGTCCATTTTTATGGCTATTTTTCGTGGACCAATCACTTGCCTCCTCCATCCTCCTCCTTATCTCCATCATCATCATGATCAACCCATTTCTGGCTCACTACAGAGCACGGGTCTCCTCCCAATATGAGAAGGGTTTTGGCCATAGTCCCCCACGCTGGCCATGTGTACGGATTGGCAGACTTCACACGCCTTTGAGAACATTATGGAGAACTCTCAGGCGTGCAGGTTTCCTCACGATGTTTTCCTTCACCGTTGAAGCAAGTGATATTTTAATTGTTTAAAAACACACATAACTCCGAAAAGTTAGAGGTGCGTGCCCGGATTCGAACCGCCGACCTCTGATTAAGAGGCTGACGCCCTAACCACTAGGCTATCAAGCTTTCTTACCTCCATAATACATTAATAATAGTATTCTAGTCAAGTTTTTATACTCTTTTGTACGTATATAGATTAATAACATTTTAACCCTTACTAACAACTTGTAAATATAGGTCTTAATAAATACATCATAATGTATAAATATATAGAATAACGGCGATAACAGGATTCACTACAAATTTCAGTTTGTTTAACACACTTGACGTTTCTATAGTGATTATAAAGTAATCATTCCTACTTGTAATCAATAAATTTTATAGTTTTAACGACCCATAGTGTATTCATGTAAATCAATATTAGTGTATGCTGACTGTAGTTTTACTGTGATAATAAAAAAACAAACGTTAGGAAGGACGTTTGTATACATCTTTCTCAAACCAGTGAACAATTTTTTTTTTATTTTCTACCCTCCGTCTACCCGTTTATCCGTCTTTGCAACGACTTCACAGAAATAGTTTGCACGGTCTTATCTAAACAAAACAGGACAGAATTTTCATTAAGTTACGAACGTTAAGAAGATAACTCTGAAAGGCGTATTAAAGGCTATTTCTCTTTATGAAAAACAGGAAAAAATAAATGTACTAACGTTCATTATCGCCACGATTCTAAGAAGCTACTTATATAATATATATACATGTCGGCGCGAAGGAGTTATTTATTGAGTTATTGAGTGAGTTATTAACTTCATTCAGCGGCGCCAAAAACCTCAAGAATTCAATAATTAATTTGAACTCTTTAAATTGCTAATTAAGTATTTAGAAGGTAGCAATCAATTTTGTACAAGCATGCATGCAAGTGTAATGTAGGTAACTTAGGCTACTTTTTTAGAAAAGGTCTTTTATTAAAAAACAATAAAGTACTGTCCAGTACCGCGCGCAGCACACGCGCCTGTGCCATCACGTCTCGGGCGCCTCCCACTTCTCCCTCTTTAAATTGCTAATTAATCAGTGTATTTAGAAGGTAGCAATCAATTTTGTACAAGCATGCATGCAAGTGTAATGTAGGTAACTTAGGCTACTTTTATTTTAGAAAAGGTCTTTTATTAAAAAAAAAAATAAAGTACTGTCCAGTACCGCGCGCAGCACACGCGCCTGTGCCATCACATCTCGGGCGCCTCCCACTTCTCCCTCTTTAAATTGCTAATTAATCAGTGTATTTAGAAGGTAGCAATCAATTTTGTACAAGCATGCATGCAAGTGTAATCCCGCAAGTTGTGGTTTTGATTACTATGAGCGAAAGTAAAAAAAAACGTGACGTCACTCTTACTAAAAACAACTCGGACGCCCTTCACTCGTCATACATTATGACATAATTAATATAATAAAACGTTAAGACTTTCTATATTTTTTTTTTTTCGGACTGTCTATTAGCTTTACAAACCCTATTGGTACCGGGCTGTTTGGCGAGCTTTGGAAAGAAGCTCTGCCAGAAGAAATTTTGAGCCCTACGGCTCGAAGAAACTATGGGAACGACTGCCTAAGGGCGCCTCCTTTGAGGCCGAACCTCGACTTAGGGGTTTTCTATAATTAATGTACGAATTAATGATAGAAGAACAACTCACCATCCAGTAAAACATTGAGCGGCAGACAAGATAAACCTAGAAGTCAGGATGCTTCCCGCACAGTTCTGTGACCAGATGCCAGTGATTTGGTTCAGTAGCTCCACTTGCACCATTGAGGGATGGCTCTCAATCGTAGTGGGATAACCCCCTACAATACGACCAGGACTTCCTGCTAGAATCCCTGAAATAATGACGTTAATATTTGATATTTTTATATAAAAAGTAACCTTACAGAATAGAACATTATGCATATATTTTTTTTATCCGCTAAAAGTTAGCCCTTGACGGCAATCTCACCTGATGGTAAGTGATGATGCAGTGTAAGATGGTAGCGGGCTAACCTGTTAGGGGTATGGTAAATCTATATCTACTACTAATTGGTTTCTACGGCACGACCGTAGCGCTAAATCGCTTGGCGACGCGTCCTTGTCGGTAGGGTGGTAAATAGCCACGGACTTCAGACCAGACACGAGCCGGGAATCGAACCCAGGACCTCCAACTTTATAATCCAACAGCGCGCGCTGTGCCACGGAGGGCGCAAGAGCTGGTTTCTGTGAGCGCGCCTGAAATACTAGAAGTTCGCTTTATATTATTTTTCGGAATATATATTCCTGTATTCGAAAAATAATATTGGACTAGCTGTTGCCCGCGACTTCGTCTGCGTATAATTGCTGATTTCCCGTGAGATTGAGGTTTTCCTGTGCTGTCCTGCTTCAGAAAGTAAACTACAGGCAAATGTCAAATTATCGATTTTCGTGTCTCTAAATTATAAAACACTAGCTGGTGCCCGCCACTTCGTCCGCGTAGAATTGCTGATTTCCCGTGATTGCCCTGCAGAAAATAAGCTACAGGCAAATGTCAAATTGCCGAATTTCGTGTTTCTAAATAAAAAACATAGGACTTTCATACAAACTTCGCACCTAGGGGTGGAATTTCCAAATATCCTTTCTTAGCTGACATCTCTTAACTATCAACTACCTACTTGCTAATTTATAGCTTTATACGTACAATAGTTTTTGAGATCTCGTGTTTAATCAGTATGTAAGTATGTAAGTGACCTTTCACTTTTATATATATAGATTAATAGATACCATTCTGATAATACTGTCAATAAATCAAACTGACCGTTAAAAGGTTTCTTCAATATTGGTGTCAATTCGGTTTCACTTCAAATTAAACTAATCTAATTTGACCAGTCTCAAGGTAGCGCTGTCCTTTTAAATATTTGAATACCAATTAAGTAGATAAATGAGTTTCTAGTCAGTCTTACAGAATCGTCGTGATCAACCCATTACCGGCTCACTACAGAGCACGAGTATGTATATATTTCAATATGAGAAGGGTTTGGCCTTAGTCCACCACGCTGGCCATGTGCGGATTGGCAGACTTCACACGCCTTTGAGAACATTATGGAGAACTCTCAGGCGTGCAGGTTTCCTCACGATGTTTTCCTTCACCGTTGAAGCAAATGATATTTTAATTTTTAAAAGTTAGGGGTGCGTGTCCGGATTCGAACCGCCGACCTCAGATTAGGAGGCTGTCGCCCTAACCACTAGGCTATCATCGCTTCCTCTTACAGAATAATTGCAATAAAAATCTGTATACAATCTATGGATACAAATAGCTTAATTTATTTATTTAAATAAGGTTCGCTAGCGATTTATACAAATGAACTCAAATCATGTAAAGTTTAATTACATGTACGGTGTATGTAAAATCATTTTAAAGCAAATACCACATGCATAACAATTTGTTATTCATCTATACAAATATATAAAATTGGAGTGTCTGTTCGTAATATTGAAATAACCGTTTTTACTACATGCATATGAATATGTGATATTTTGGTGTATTGGTATACACCAAAATAACATTTTTTTTCAATTTTTGTGTGTCTGTCTGTTTGTTCCGGCTAATCTCTGAAATGGCTGGACCGATTTTTACGGGACTTTATTGGCAGGTAGCTGATGTAATAAGAAGTAACTCAGGCTACTTTTATTTAAGAAAAAGTCTTTTATTTTAGAAAAATAAAGTAATTTTGCAATGTCCAAGTACTGTCCAGTACTGCGCGCAGCTCACGCGCATGCCACCGCCTGTGCCATCACGTCTCGGGCACCTCCCACTTCTCCCACCAATTGTTTTAGTTTAGTAATTATTTTAAGTAATACGGGAGTATTGCAAGATAGTTAATCAATTTTTGTTTTGTTTTGTCTTTTTTTTACAAATAATGCCTTGTTACTTATTACGCATGCTGAGTTAGCCTATAAGTGGAGGGTACAACATTACAAGAGATCTGTAGAATGTGTCCTTAAATTAAGATAGTTGTAGAATAGAATAGAATAGAATAGAAATATGTTTATTTATTAGCTTAACACGATTACAAAAATACACATAAAAAAACAAAACTTCTAAACTAAAAAAAAAAAAAAAAAATCTAAGGCATTATTGCTTACACATTAAATTAATATTTTAATATTGTGTCGCGCCAATAAAATGGTACTGACTCAGCTTAATGTTGTGGATACTAAAGTACCCACAACGCTGGTATTCTGTCAGTACCGTGCTGAGGGAAGTCCTGCACTTAAAAATAAAACTAAAAATAGTAATTATTGGAAAAAAATAAAAAAATAATAATAATAATACAAAAAAAAAAAAACAAGAGCAAAAATAAAAACTTCGCTATAAACAAAAAATGAAATAAAAATTGTATTCACGTTGGCTTCCTAATAAATAAATGTAGAAATTAACATATATACATACCTCTAATTGTGGTGTGTTTGTATTACTATTTTATCATGTATAATATTACCGATAAGGAGTCGGCAAGCGATTACGAGTTTAAGCACGATGTCGAGTGATAACAGATTAGAAGAAATAATCTTAATTTTACATGTTCTCTTTTGTTTAGTAGTAGTAAATCCAATTTGGAAGCGGTGATAGCCTAGTGGTTAGGGCGTCAGCCTCCTAATCAGAGGTCGGCGGTTCGAATCCGGGCACGCACCTCTAACTTTTCGGAGTTATGTGCGTTTAAAAAAAAAAATTAAATATCACTTGCTTGAACGGTGAAGGAAAACATCGTGAGGAAACCTGCACGCCTGAGAGTTCTCCATAATGTTCTCAAAGGCGTGTGAAGTCTGCCAATCCGCACATGGCCTGCGTGGTGGACTATGACCAAACCCTTCTCATATTGAGAGGAGAGCCGTGCTCTGTAGTGAGCCGGTAATGGGTTGTTTATGAGTTAATCCTAAAGAAATGCGTTCACATCACATCACCCTCAGGTCGCATAACCTTCACTGTACATAGCATTAAGACCACAATCTCCCACACCATAACATATCATTCACTATCGGAAACAAAAATTCAATTTACCTCTCAAATATACAGCGAACAATATCCAAAGAACAGACATTTTGGTATTAAAACTTTAAATAATATTTAAGAAATACTACTATATCTGCTAAAACATAATATGCACTGAGAATTTCTTCAATATACGTATCGATGTTTATCTTTATCCATTTTATCTGATATACTTTAGCGAGCCCGGTAGGTGGGCATTGTTCTACCTCAGATTCGGCAAGCTAAAACAACTGTTCCTCACCCCACCGCCAACAAGAAGAAATACCCTCAAGTATTAAATGTACAATAAAGATGCTAAAACATAATATGCACTGAGAATTTCTTCAATATACGTATCGATGTTTATCTTTATCCATTTTATCTGATATACTTTAGCGAGCCCGGTAGGTGGGCATTGTTCTACCTCAGATTCGGCAAGCTAAAACAACTGTTCCTCACCCCACCGCCAACAAGAAGAAATACCCTCAAGTATTAAATGTACAATAAAGATGCTAAAACATAATATGCACTGAGAATTTCTTCAATATACGTATCGATGTTTATCAATATCCATTTTATCTGGTATACTTTAGCGAGCCCGGTAGGTGGGCGTTGTTCTACCTCAGATTCGGCAAGCTAAAACAACTGTTCCTCATCCCACCGCCAACAAGAAGAAATACCCTCAAGTATTAAATGTACAAAAGAGACAGCCTCAACTTTCATTTAAAAATGGCGTCATACAATTTTTAAATAAATTCAAATTCAAATAATCTTTATTCAAATAGTCCTTTAAAAGGCACTTTTGAGGCGTGAATAATTTACATCATCATCATCATGATCAACCCATTACCGGCTCACTACAGAGCACGGGTCTCCTCTCAATATGAGAAGGGCTTGGCCATAGTCCACCACGCTGGCCGTGTGCGGATTGGCAGACTTCACACGCCTTTGAGAACATTATGGAGAACTCTCAGACGTGCAGGTTTCCTCACGATGTTTTCCTTCACCGTTGAAGCAAGTGATATTTTAATTTTTTTAAAACGCACATAACTCCGTGAAGTTAGAGGTGCGTGCCCGGATTCGAACCGCCGACCTCTGTAATAGGAGGCTGATGCCCTTACCACAAGGCTATCACCGCTTCAGGCTATCACCGTTTCGCTTCTTGTAAATAATTTACATAATAGTGATTTAATGTGAACTAAAACTAAAGCTATGAGGGTTTCAAACGCGTCCCGGCCTAAGAAGAAGCCCACAAAAAACTTAGCCAGGTAAATCTTCTATTTGTTATCACCATCTCACATGCCATTTAAAATTATACTAAGAGCTATCTTGTTAGAGCAATATTACATACCCATGCTTGTTTATCATTTACATAATCCTTTACACTATAGTAGGACTTTTCTACAAGTTAACGTTTTAGATAAACTTTGAACTTATTGAGAGACAACCCAGAAATTTAATTTGGTAATTGGTTATAGAATTGTATACAATTACCTTTAAATGAATTTAAAATTTGTTTTAGTCTAGTAGCGTGCAATAAGTTTATTTTTAAATCTGATGTTAAGATTGTTGCAATCCCATTTTTATTGAATTTTTTATATATTTCTCTGGACATACATTAAATTTTCAAATATGTATTGGCCATGCAATGTCACTATTTTGACTTCCTTAATTTTTTTTATTAATGACTCTCTCGGAGCCATATTATAATACTACCCCATACTTCTAAATCCGTTTAGGTATCTTGAAGTTAGGGTGGACTATAGAAACGCACATACATACATCATATCCCAGCCAGATTCCCAGAGATCATTATTAATGATAATAAATAATGTTACAAGGTATGACTCCTTATTTATTTATTAATAATTAAGATCCTCTTCTTTTTTATTTTAAGTTGTCAAGTAATACAAATATACATTTAATTACACGAGTAAGGTATTTTTCTTATTTCTCTATAGTGTTGTGTACTGTATCATGACACACTTCATTAGTTTATATAAAATTAGTTCTCAAACTATTACGGTAAATCTAATACATCTGACTGATAACTTATTAACAGGTTCTAATTGGTACGTTTCGGGTACGGAACCCCAAAATATATATTTAAATCGATCGTACCAGGTTTTTGGATGACACACGCTCTACAATCGATGACCATTTATAGAGATAAACGAATAGATTCGTACAAACACAATTTAAATCTTGGGGAATTCCTAAGTGTATAAAGAAATAATTACCATTTATCATAAGTAGTTTCAAAGATAACCTGTTTGTAGAAAAAGTAAATCTTCAGTCACAAGATTACCGTCGTCATTCTGCGAAACTTCTTTAACACTTTCACTTCTTTAACCGACTTGAAAAAGTGGAAGGTTCTCTCTCTCTATAAAATTTTGTTTCCAATGTTTTTTCATATAACCGCCAAATCCTATGCAAATCAGAATTATTTTGTTAAAAATTGGCTCAATTCTTTAATAAAAATCAGATAAATATCGAGGCCTCGAGGAAAAGGTAAGAATGGCTCAGCCCCAACACACATCCTCAGAGGCAACCCTCTGTCGATATGTGTTGGGGGGGGCGATCCTAAGGTAAGTTTGGGCCAAATCCATAACTTTCGTCTTCTATTTAACCATGCTTAAACATATATCTGACATCTAGTCCAATGTCTACTGAACGGTTCCTGTATAGAATATATTTCGAAAATTTCATCTGCGGAAGCTATTACCGAACCCTATACAAATTGTGATAAATTTCTGTTTGTTTATCAGTTTACATTAACTAGTTCAATTTTATCGCGTAAATACGAGCTGATTAAATCTAGAGCTACCCACCGAAGTCCGTAATGGAGTTTTTGTCTGACTAATGTTTCATGTTCACAACACAATCGAAAGCCTTGGACAAAACACAAAAGATGCCAAGTGCGTCACGTGACTCCTCCCAGGCTGTAAATATATTCTGTAGAAATGAAACACCATCGTCGGTTGGTGAACGACCCCGTGTCAAACCCAATTATTTGGCGTGTAGTAAACTGATTTTTTATCTTCTTAAAGGTCGATTACTCGGAACCATATATCGATACCAAAACATCACTTAGCGAATTTTCCCCCTTATATATTCAATATACCACATTGTATCATCATCATCATCATCATGATCAACCCATTACCGGCTCACTACAGAGCACGGGTCTCCTCTTAATAAGAGAAGGGTTTAACCATAGTCCACCACGCTGGCTATGTGTGGATTGGCAGACTTCACACGCCTTTGAGAACATTATGAACTCTCAGGCGTGCAGGTTTCCTCACGATGTTTTCCTTCACAATCCTTCACATGTTTTCCTTCCGTTGAAGCAAATGATATTTTAATTGTTTTTAAAAACGCACATAATTCCGAAAAGTTATAGGTGCGTGCCCGGATTCGAACCGCCGACCTCTGATTAGGAGCCTGACGCCATTAGACTACCACAGCTTCACTTTGTATGGTAACGATAAATCCTCGAGGATAGTCAGGTAAGGATCGTGTTGTTGCCGTTTTTAATTACTTAAACTATTATATATGGGTTTTTTTTCTTTAGTCGATTTCTGAAAATTGTGTCTAGTGAAGAGATTATGATAATCAGATCTAGATACAAAGCGATAAAAACAATAATTAAATAGTATATAAGCACGCGGTAAATGAAATAGAATCATTTTACAAGTGAAATTAACACAACTTACTCCGCTATACAAAATGGCGGCCATCCTCATTTTGAGCCTAGCTCTGTTCTCAGGTAATTGTGTACATAAGTTAATTACTGATTTTTATTGCTAATCATCCGAAACCTTTTGATATCCTATTGCTATGCAAAACCATCTCTTAGTTTATGTTTTGCCTCACCTAACTGATGCAAATTTAGTAGACTTTGACACTAACCATGACCGACAGCTTAATGTGCTCTCCTAGGCACGAGACCAATTTCCTTACTTCGGGCTGTACTTTACAGTTCTTTCAATTGAGCATCCACACCAGTAGGTAGATTGAGCAACCCATAATATTATTTTCTTCGGTTTTATATGGGACATTGAAATAAATTAAAAGGAAAACAAAACTGCCTCTCTGGTCCAGTGCTTGCTCGACTTTGGTTCACAAGCTTTATGTCCAGATCAGAAATCCTGTAAGTCAAAACATTATTCAGTAAAAATATCTTACCATTACCAGCCCCGAGTAATAAAATGATACTGTCAAGTGGACAAGTGTCAATTGTTATCAATAACATGTGATTGTGATCGTAAAACCCAGTCATTGGAGCATACGTACGCCCCGTCCTTATCACCTGTCACCCGCCTGCTGTCGCTCGCAATCACAGTCCACCGACCTTCGCCCTTAACTGCGATTCTTCTCCTCAGGCGCTGCGTCAGCATTCAAACTGCACGATGTTGTGATCGCGTCCAACGGCACCTCCAACGCAACCACGACTCTGCAGCAGTTCCCCTCCGTAGTGCAAGTGGAGTCGTACAGCTCTTATGGCTGGGGGGGATGGGGCCAAGTCTGTGCGGCCTCTATCCTGAACGAGGTTCACGTACTGACCGCTGCGAGCTGCTTCACCGGGCCGTGAGTTAAAGAGCTTTTTATTACTCTGCCTGTTTTACGAACGGGCTCTGTAGTGGGTCCAGCGAAGGGGTTATAAAGGGCCAGCAGCTGCCCTTAAAACATCTAGATCAAGGGTGGAGTGCGGTACGGGAGATGTTTGCCTATCTAGATATTAAAAATACACTCAACTCAAATACATAAATACAAAGAAAAATTGTAAATAGTTTTAAATATGTGCATTTTTTATTATTCGACCATCCCAGCGCCCACCACCGCCGCATCCGCGCTGGAGCCAGCATTCGCAACGCCGGTGGCGTCATTGTCTACGTGGACCGCGCGACCAACTACCAGCAAAACACCACAAACTCCACGGTCTTCCACGACATCTCCGTGGTGAGGCTCAGCAGCGGCCTGATCTTCAGCAGCCTAATTCGGCAAGCGGCCATTCTGCGACAGGGCTCTGTCATCCCGCGAGAACTACAGCTTAGTCAAGTGGGCTGGGGATACCGGGAAGTAAGTTCGTTAAATGTCACATTCGCTTTTGCTCGAAACATTCCTAATTGGAGCGAGGTAGGTTACTCTTTCCAAATAGACTCTGCTTGCTACTCCACTACGATCCTTAGCACCCAAGATGCTAGGAGCATCTCACAGTTAAATTGCTTAAAGAATTAATTGGCCAAGTTAACTGCCAATACAAGGTTCTCCAGTATACACGATGATCTTGATAATTATTCTAAAAGGACGGCGTGTACAAACATTTTTATACTTTATAAACTATTAATTTTATTCGCAAAAGAAGACTTCACAACACACAATGGCAAAGTGGAAATTCCTATTTCGTTTAATTTAATTTTCTTATATTGTTGACAGTTTGCGCACGTAGAGCTCAGTGAAACTTTCGTCAACACATTCCCGAGGGCGACCAATCAGACCCTGCCGTCCAACGTAACGTCCAACATCATCACAGCGTACCCAAAATTCAGCGTGAATTCCAACGGCGATGTCGGCGGACCCTGGATTTGGGGCACGATCACTGTTGGAGTGATCCCCGCCAACAACCTTTTCTTGAACGGCAGTTCCATCTTCGCCACCACTGTTTCCGCTTACACCGACTGGATGCTCAGGGTTGTTGGTTGATGGAGTTCACTTCTTTATTATATATGTTTAAAGTGTTTTATCGAACCTTATTAAAAGGTAACTTGTAGTGGAACAAGCAAAAAAGAAATGCGTGATATCAAATCTTTTTATATCTTAAACACATATCTTCAAAAATGCGTTCTCTAAGCATGTTTTGCTCCGACAATGGATCTTCAGGAGATGTTGACTGCATGCATATGCAGTAAATAAATAAATTGCAAACAACACATCACCAACAATATATTGAGCTGAAGTTTCAGCACCTTCTATCAATTTACTTGAATAATAAAGGTGTAAATGGTCGAATTAAATTAAGAGACCCACCGCTGGCGCGGATTCCAGGGCATAGCTAATGCACCAGCGTTGTGAAAAATTCAGTACGCGATGTGCGCTGTGGAGAAATGTTTCTGCCCTACATGCACCACTTTAGCTTTGTGTGTGTGGGATATCATAGGCATCATATGATATGCAGCGGGGAAGAAGAAAGGGCGTACGCACACTAACTTGGTACAACGAATATTCTGATGATTGCTGTACCTATCTCTCATGACAAACACTTACACAGCAATGTTCATTTTCCAAACGAGGAATCTCATAAGTATAATGTGAAAAGTTCCACTCGAAAATTCACACTATTTTGAGCGTTTTAGATCAATTCTTTAATACTTTTAACCATAACAAAAACAACTTCATACTTAAACCCCTATTGTAAGGTATAAATATTTCAGTAAGAACCTGTTTTACAATCCTTCAATAAGCTTTACTTATTTGTATTGCGAAAACGTTGTGATGGTAAATTTAACCGTTAGTTAAGGTTTATCGGAAAAATGTGAAACACGCTTTCCGATTAAAACACGATAACTTTGCGTTTTTGGCTAATAAAAATTTAAAAGCAAGAGATACATTTTTACATAGCTGCTAAGCCTTGCATAGGCAACAAAGTTAAGTGTTTGTGTGTAAAAGAGAACGGCATCTATCTGATTTTCCGGGATACTAAGTTATAGTTTCCCGGAAGCCAGTTGTCTCTGTACCAAATGACATCAAAATTAGCTTTGTGGTCGGACCAACTAATAAACTGTTTGATAAAACAGTTTCGCATTCCGAATATTTGTATAGATTATCGATCTAAACTTACAAAGAACTAAAAACACGTCCATAATAAACAAAGAAACTACCCTCATCGTGAGAATTTAGCTTTACAAGTTACCGTTCCGAGATCTGATTGATTACAGTATGGTAAGTAAGTATTAGAAGCGGTGATAGCCTAGTGGTTAGGGCGTCAGCCTCCTAATCAGAGGTTGGCGGTTCGAATCCGGGCACGCACCTCTAACTTTTCGAGTGATGTGCGTTTTAAAAAAATTAAAATATCACTTGCTTCAACGGTGAAGGAAATCATCGTGAGGAAACCTGCACGCCTGAGAGTTCTCCATAATGTTCTCAAAGGCGTGTGAAGTCTGCCAATCCGCACATGGCAAGCGTGGTGGACTATGGCCAAACCCTTCTCATATTGAGAGGAGACCCGTGCTCTGTAGTGAGCCGGTAATGGGTTGATCATGATGATGATTATGAAGTAAGTACGAAATCAACAAGGACTGCTAAAGCTTACCTCTTTAACACTCATTTTGTCTGAGTATTGTCAAATTACCTACGCTCTACAGATTTCAGCCTTAAAAAATATGACTACAAACTTCCGGGTATTCTTTTTGTTATCGCCATCTCACATTGTGACGTCAAGCATTTTAAGAGAAACCTAGTTTACGCAATAGGTTTTTTTATTTTTCCTTTATATAGGAATTTTATATGAGCCAATTATAAACTTTGACCTTATTGATAAACTTAATTTGACTGAAGGGCTTTGGGCTAGTTTTTGGCTAGTTACCGACAAAGACGTGTCGCCACGCAATTAAACATTCCGGAACGATGTCACGTAGAAACCGATAATCCTCAAGATAAGATTTAAGCCCTTGTCAATCCAAGATTGCATCGTCTTTTACCACCAAGTGAGATTGTGGTCAAGGTTCAACTTGTTGTGGCATAAAACGCTCTAAGAAATAGAAAGTCTTAGAAATGTCTAAGAATAAGAAGACCGTTCCTACTGAGCATGGTTATAATAATACTAGTAATTTATTTGCTGGCGTTGCGGGGAATGTCATTCTGATCCGGGGACTTATTTTTTTTTTTTTGTATGTCCGTCTGTTTCCCTATTTACACAGAAACAGAATGCCGGGAAGAGCTTGCTATGGAGCGATAAAGCTGTATGATAATAAGTTGTATAATATTTACTGTATTGGTTTTTCTGTTTTCTTTAAATATACCTGTACTTCATTTCATTTCATTTCATTTACTTCGTCAAATGCCTCCTCGTGAGTATTTCGTATGGAGCCTTGTATTTATTATTATTAGTTGTTAAGGAATACAAGTACACATTTTAATTACTAAGGTTCTGTCTCATTTGTTTGCACTTTTTTGTACATTGCAATAAAAGTGTGTTCTATCATTTATTAATCAGTCTGTAAAATTTCCAGTACTCTGTCTATTACTGTTAATGAGATACAGCTTACGGACAGACTTACGGATGAACAGGCATACGCTGCGGGTACAGAACCCTAAAAATATATTCGAATCGATCAAGGCATTGTCGAATTTTCAGGTGACACCCGCCTGTGATATATAAATACATTTATAGATAAATTATTTTTATTAGATTTAGAGATAAATGGGTAGATTCTGACTAATTCAATTCTAATCTTGGGGAATTCCTTAGTCAATTAAGAAATAATTATCATTTATGACAAGTAATTTCAAAGATAACACTTAAAGGAAAAGTAAATCTACAGTTTCTAAGATTAACTTTACCGTGCTCATTGTGCCAAAGATAAATTATTTCATTAACCGACTTCTAAAACAAGAAAATTCTCGATACATTAATTTTATTTCGTATTTCAATGGAATTTCAGATACCCGCGAAATCAACTAAAACTGACAATGATTTGTTTTTCATTTCAACCTTAGACCTATTTTGGTAAAAGTCTGAAAAAACTCGTAGCCTCGAGGGTCGAGAACCGACTTCGTCTGCGTTGAGTTAGTGTTTGTTTGTCTTTCAATCATGATAAATATATTACTAACCCGAATTACTTGAAATAATTACAGGATAAACATTAAAGTATCTTTCTATAAAAAAAAGAATTAGTGAAATCGGATATTGATTCGTTGGTGGGAGAAGTTGTAGGAGGCGCCCGAGACGTGATGGCACAGGCAATGGCATGCGCCTGAGCTGCGCGCGGTACTGGACAGTACTTGGACATTGCAATATTACTTTATTTTTCTAAAATAAAATACTTTTTCTAAAATAAAAGTAGCCTAAGTTACTTCTTATTACATCAGCTATCTGCCAATAAAAGTCCCGTAAAAATCGGTCCAGCCATTTCAGAGATTAGCCGTAACAAACAGACAGACAAAATTGTAAAAAATGTTATTTTGGTGTATGTACCGTATACATATTCATATGCATGTAGTAAAAAACGGTTATTTCAATATTATACAAACAGACACTCCAATTTTATTTATTTATATAGATACCACTTGGTATGGTAACGCTTAATCCTCGAGGATCGTGTTCCCACCGCTTTTAATTACAAAAACATCTTAATCTATGGGTTTTTTTATTGTACTCGATTTCTGTAAATCGTGTCTAGTGAAGAGATTATGATAATCAGATCTAGATAGAATACGATAAAAATAATAATTAAATAGTATATAAGCATATGGCAAATGAAATGAAATCATTTTATACGTGAAATTAACACAACTTACTCTTTAATACAAAATGGCAGCCATCCTCATTTTGAGCCTAGCTCTGTTCTCAGGTAATATTGTGGCGATAAGTTAATTGTATTTTGTTGCGTTTTCTACACTCATCCATTAATAGGGTTAATTAATATCCCATTAGGTTACCTCTCTCATAAGAGAGAGGGGTTTGTTCCATCTGCGTGCGCTTTGCCAATTATTTCTTGTCGTATTAGGTAGCCCAGTGGTTAAGACTTCTGTCTTTGGAGTGTCTAGTTTGATGCCCGGCATGACCGTCTTTTTTAAGTCATGTGTGTTTTAATACAATATAAAATCAGATTTAAATTTGCATGGACTATGAAGGGAAATATTGTTAGTAAACCTGCACGCCTGAGAGTTCTCCGTTAGCTTTAATCCGTATTCGGCCAGCGCGGTAGACTACAGTCACGATCCATCTTTCTTTTAAGTAGATATTATATTCAATCCATCTATATATATAAAAGCGAAAGGTCACTTACTAACTTACATACTTACTGATTAAACACGAGATCTCAAAAACTATTGTACGTATAAAGCTATAACTTAGCAAGTAGGTAGTTGATAGTTAAGAGATGTCAGCTAAGAAAGGATATTTGGAAATTCCACCCCTAAGAGGGTAAAAGGGGAGTTGGAAGTTTGTATAAAGTTTCTTTGTTTTTAGAGTTAGAGACACAAACATTTGCATTAAGATTAATAATAATAAATAAAAAACATATGCATCAAATTATTTTTTGAAATATTACCTATTAAGGGTGGTCAAATAGGGGATGATAGTTTTGCTTATTTTTTTATTATAAACTCTACAAGCTTGAAATTTTGAAAATAGGTTTCTTTTAGGGCGTAAGTATAAGGTTAGATTTTTTTGCATCCAAATCTACCCCGAAGGGGGTAAAATAGGGATTAGAATTTTGTATGAAAGTTCTATGTTTTTTAATTTAGAAACACGAAAATCGACAATTTGACATTTGCCTGTAGCTTAAAACCTCAATCTCACGGGAAATCAGCAATTCTATGCAGACGAAGTCGCGGGCAACACTTAGTGCTTATATATTGATTACAGAAGCTAAAGAAGATAACGAAGTACTTACCCACAGTATGTTATTGCTTATTGAGTTTACATCATGGTATTTATGTTTTTATGTTGCAATATAAAGCCGAATAAGTGTGATACAATCAATTGCACCTTATCTCGCTTATCAAGTTTTATAGATACCGGTTTTATACTACCAAATATATTGCAACTAAAGTTTATTGTTTAAAATTAGTTACGATAGTTTAGTTTTATTTTAAAAACTCACCAAAAAAGCATTATTAATTATATTTTGACTATTACCGAATCCACGTATAGGCATAATAACTATCTTAAAAATATTTTCTTCCCGCTGCAATTCTAATCGGTAAATAGGTTAATTTGAAAACCGCTGAAATGGGGTCAAATGAAATTATCTGGAAGACACTTTTTCTTGCTTACTGCATATAGTTTTTCACAGTGCAGGCAATCGAACTGTGGAACGCGCTCCCATTAAGCATAAGACAGTCAAAGTCACTCACTGTTTTTAAAAGACCTGTCAAATTTCATTTCCTCACGCAAAAATGACGACTTTTATTTTTATTTTATTTATTTTTATTAATATTATAAGGTATATATTAGTATATTTATTAATGTATTGTATTATTTATGTAATCCAGTGTATGTATTAGTATGTAGTTATTAGCATGCAGGTTTTTGCTTATATGCTACGCCACCTACTTTCTCTTTTCCTTATCCTAAGGTTGCCTGGCAGAGATCGCTACTAAGCGATAAGGCCGCCTTTTGTATCCTGTTTCTTCTTGTTTTTCTTATTATTTCCATTAATATGTGGTGTACAATTAAAGAATAAATAAAATAATAAATAGTTTTTATTACCAGTATTTCAAAACCAACCCTGCTGTTAGCTAAATAATAATAATATCGACTTAGTAGACATACGCCTGATAATGACACTGGGTCCATTGCAGATAATATGGTCCTAAGATTCAAATCGCAGATATGCTCTCGGTCTAATTTTAGATCAACAATGGTTGTTTGTTTGAACGTACGAGTAGTTCATAATCATAAGAACATATAACCTGGTACATATTAACCTTAAATCAATAAAAATATACACTTGTATTCAAGGTTATACTAAGAACGCGGTCTAGGAGGACAAGATCTCGATGGATGGTCTCGTGGGAAGGATTTTAGAGTTCCAAGTGGTGACACCATATTTAAAAACTCCCTAAACTATTGACCGTCTAGTTACTGGTCTTTGACTGGGAACTGTATAAGCCCTTAGAAAAGACCAAAATGTTATGTTCTATCGGTGGAGGTGATGATGACAATAATAAAAACAGTGATCTAGTTATTTGGTACTGGGTTATTTCTACGATTAAAATCTTTGGTTACAACATTCCTTCAATATTTTAGACAACTGTAATAATCCATTCGGTGTACTTCGCAACATCGACTCCAATCTTGGCGTTGTAAACTTCGAGGGTGTTCACCACTCCAACGATTCCCACTGTCACACGGTTGAAGATCCAGGGGCTACCAACGTCCTCGTTGGACGCGATACCGCTGGGGGGGATGGCGCACAGCATGTTGACGGTCGCATTCAGAGGAGCGGAGAAGTTACCACCTCGTCTGCCGCAAGCACTTCGCTCTGCTGTGAGGACTTCTTGGTTGGATAAAGCGGGTTGCTGCAAAAAAAAAAAAAATTATCCACTATTAGTTATCCCTTGACGGCAAGCTCACCTGATGGTAAGTGATGTTGCAGTCTAAGATGATAGCGGGCTAACCTGTTAGGGGTATGGTAAGCCCACACTCCTAATTGGTTTCTACGCGACATCGCGCCGAAACGCTAAATCGCTTGGCGACACATCTTTGTCGGTAGGGTGGTAAGTAGCCAAAGCCAAAGCCTCCCACCAGACCTGACTCGAGCCGGGAATCGAACCCAGGACCAACTTTGTAATGCGACAGCGAGTACGCTGCGCCACGGAGATCGTCAAAAACATAACATTAGAAAACATAAACTTAGACACAGGCGGTTGTTGCTGGTCTACGAAAGACCTAAGCCTAGACTGCTAGAGCCTAGGCCTTTGTTTAGCAGAGGGACATTAATAGACTTATAAGAAATTGATTATTGATTTAAAACTATATTATATTACTATAGTATTTTGGTTATCCGTAACTGTTCTTGTGTGGATTGGGTGTTGAAGTTTGTGGACGCATTTCTTATGAAGATTTTGGATGGTCTTGTGTTCTTATGCAATGATCAACACATTCTCGGCTCACTACAGAGCACAGGCCTCCTCTCAATATGAGAAGGGTTTGGCCATAGTTCACCACGCTGGTCATGTGCGGATTGGCAGACTTCACACGCCTTTGAGAACATAATGGAGAACTCTCAGGTGTGCCGGTTTCCTCACGATGTTTTCCTTCACCGTTGAAGCAAGTGATATTTTAATTGCTTAAAACGCACACTCCGAAAAGTTATGGGTGCGTGCCTGGATTCGAACCTCCGACCTCTGATTTGGAGGCTGACTTCCTAACCACTAGGCTATCACAGCTTCGCAATAACATGGTCGAATTCTAAGTTTTTCATATATGGGTGTTTCTATAAAGTTGTTAAGTGTATAGAACAGGTTTGTTGGGTGTGTGGGTGCTGTTAAATAAGATTACCGCAGCACGTCCCCATCCAGGTTGCGAGAGTCTCAAGCCAGTAGGAATCCAGGATCCCGGAGATGCCAACGAGGCCTGCTGGATGACGGGGCTGTATACAAGCGTGCTCATGGTCCTGACCACTGCCACATCGCCGTCGTAGTTGTTGGCGGTCCATGTGGGGTGCAGGATTCTACCCTGGACGTAATATATGATACCACCGGTGTTGCGGGTGCTGGAACCGGCTCTGATGCGGCGGAAACGGGCTTCGTAGGACCTGGAAATGTTACCAACTAAAGTTTTTTATTTTACTACAAGTTAGCCTTTGACGGCAATCTCACCTCATGGTAAGTGATGATGCATTCTAAGATGGTACCGGCTAACCTGTTAGGGGTATGGTAAACCCTAGTTGGTTTCTACACGACATCGTGTCGGAATGTTAAATCGCTTGGCAACACGTCTTTGTCGGTAGGATGGTGACTAAACACAGCCGAAGCCTCCCACCAGACCAGACTCGGGCCGGGAATCGAACCCAGGACCTCTAACATTATAATGCGGCAGCGCACACGCTGCGCCCCGGAGGTCGTTGTGGTTTTTTATCAATCAATCTCTGTCAGGGGTATTGTACAAGAATATTACGTAATTTAAGCAAAAAAATGGTCTGTAACGCACTGAACATTATAAGTAAAAACAAACTTGTAATGCCGCTTAGCAAAAAAAAAATTGTATATAATTCGAAAAAAATTGTATTGTATATTATAACAAATTACCTATTGATATGTTGAAGATATCTCTCAATAACCTCAAAGTATTTATAAAACGTAAAGTTATTGGAAAATCCTATTACGATATGTAGGATCATACATACGATAAAAAAGCTTGGGTGGGAATTGCTCTAACCTCATAGCTAATTATATTATTTATGGACTTCTTATTATTATTATTTATGTGAAATGGTGATAACATAAACCTCGGCTAAGTTTATTGTGGGCTTTTCTTAGACCTGGGCGCGTTAAGAACCCTCACAGCTTTGGTTTTAAGTTAACGAATGTAGTTATCACCATAATCACATGATTATATGTTACCGGAATATGTAAATTTAAGCAATTTATATAAGGCTACTCTAGCAAATTAAGTTTATTATCCTGTAAGGCTGGAATTAAGAGGAAATAAATTAATTAATTAATATACAAGGTGTCTCAAAAGTAAGTTCACATTTGCTTATCTTATTACGCGAAAGCAACTATTCTGAGGGGCGCGGGGGGTATGTCAGTCGGTAGTCTGGCTCTTGGGAATTTAGTCGCTATGGAGCGTTTCTCTGGTGCGGACCGTGCGTTGTGCGTACGTGAGTTTTACAAAAACGGTAATTCGGCGACTGTAGCGCGTAGAAAATTCTGCAGTATTCGACATATTCGTCACTTAAATGATGCGCCTAGCACTCGTCTCATTGCAAAATGGGTTGAGAAGTTTGAAGAGACTGGGTCAACTCTGGAGAAACCAAAATCTGGGCGACCAAGAACATCAAGAACAGCCGAAAACGTGGACAGTGTTACTCAGTCTATTCGAGATGATCCAAACCTCTCGATTCGGAAGCGTGCGTGCGTGGAATAAATTCCCAAACAGTGTACTTCAATATAAAATAAACATTTTTTCAATAAAGCTAAGACTTTTCTTTTAAAAAAAGATTTAAATGTGAACTTTCTTTTGAGACACCTTGTATTATATGACCGCTTCACAGTTGCCTGTATTTGGCATTTTACATGAAAAAACAATTTGGGTTTAATCAAACTAAAAGAATCCTTACCATCCAGACACGCAACCAGCTGCTGTCAAGCAATTCCTGTTGTTGAGGACGTTGCACACGCACTCCTGAGACCACTCCATAGTGTTCCAGAACAAGTACCACTCCAGTTGAACCACGGATGGGAAAGTTTGCAAGACCGCGATGTTCCGCGACTCCACCGCGGTGTCGACATTCTGCTGAGCAGCCGACGCGGCACCTGAAAATAATTAATAATTGATAACTCATTGATTAAGCTTTGATTGATTTGATTTAGCCCCATTGATGGTCAATCTCTGGCAACTATTCATTGATAACTTACTTACTTAAAAGATATAATGTCTTTCATACATATTTCAAACCCCCATTTCGCTGGGATAAATTTTCATAAAACCATCCCCGAGCTTTATAATGTTTTTTTTTTTTATATTACAATCGCGAGAAAACGTGCACCTGATTCGGGTTGGGTCACCGGGTCCCCTGATTTTAAGTGATTACTGTGAGACTGTCGCCCGTGAACAACGTAAAAAAACCTATAAAATATGAATAGCATGAATTTTAGAACAAGGACGCTCCAGTCCTTCAATGATGATTGTTATACTCAGAGGCACAGGGAAGACTAGAATTTCCCCAGTCAGTACTGATACTTAGTTTATTCTTCACAAATAAAACTAGTGTCTAACAACTTTCTGGCCTGACCCAGAATCCATTTAGACTTTCCCATTACACTATTACATTACATAATCCATTTTGGACTATGTAACTACACCAATATTCTTTTTTTTAAATAGCAATCTGTCCATATTATCCCAGAAAACTCTGAATAATTGTTCACCATCTTCGGAATTACGTCATATTGGTTTCAGAGTGCTGTAACTCTGCTACAGTGCATTTTCATAGAAACTAAAGATAATGCAATTATTCTTCCTAATCAGTTACACTGGTACGTTTAGTAGATATGTAACGCTTTTTTTATATACGCTACAAGTTAGCTCTTGACGGCTATCTCACCTGGTGGTAAGTGATGATACTGTCTAACCTGTAACATCCATACTCCTAATTGGTTTCTACGCGACATCGTGCCGCAACGCTAAATTGCTTGGCGACACGTCAGTAGGGTAGGGTACTAACTAGCCACGGCCGAAGCCTCCCACCAGATAAAATACTGTAGAAGATAAGATTGCTAGCATACTAACCTGCCACTAATGCCACACAAAACAACCAGTACAACATATTGCCACTATGAATTTATTCTTTGCAATGCACCCGAAATTATACTATTTTAAAATATATACGCATTCAATAACTCGTTATCTATATCAATCGTGTTATTTATGGTAATTTTATATAGGACGAATATATTTGGTAATTCATTTATCGTAAGCATTAAGTACAACTGTAAGAATACAACTGCCTCTTGTCCGCGACTTCGTTCGCGTTACTATGAAAATTTAGAATATGCATGCAATAGTATCTTATATCCCTCTCCTGGATATCATGATCAACCCATTACCGGCTCACTACAGAGCACGGGTCTCCTCTCAATATGAGAAGGGTTAGTCATACATACACATCCGCACATAGTCCACCACGATGGCCATGTGCGGATTGGCAGACTTCACACGCCTTTGAGAACATTATGGAGAACTCTCAGGCGTGCAGTTTTCCTTCACCGTTGAAGCAAGTGATATTTTAATTGTTTAAAAACGCACGTAACTCCGAAAAGTTAGAGGTGCGTGCCCGGATTCGAACCGCCGACCTCTTATTAGGAGGCTGACGCCCTAACCACTAGGCTATCACCGCTTCATACCGCACCGCTCCTGGATATGAATGTCTTAAACTGTCTATTTGTTTGTATTAATTAAGATTTTGGTCGCTCCTAATTAATTATTCTTGTCCGCTTTTTAAATTTATTTGCAATTACAATTATTGATCACTCGCGTAATGTCAAGATATTTTTATGAAACTGCTTTACTATATCTTTTAGCCCTTCTCTTTTACTGCTTTTCGTTTCTCTCCAAGTACCTATCTCCTTCGTAAGCGAAATTTCATATATTATATCCTATGTATTATAAATGCGAAAGTGTGGATGTTTGTTACTCAATCACACAAAAACGACTGAACGGATAAAGATGAAATTTGGCATGCATGTAGCCTTTGACATGGAAAAGAATATAGGTTAACTTTTATCCCAATTCCTTGAGTAGTTCTATTTCTATTTTTTCATCATCATCATCATGATCAACCCATTACTGGCTCACTACAGAGCACGAGTCTCCTCCAAATATGGGAAGGGTTTGGCCATAGTCTACCACGCTGGCCATGTGCGGATTGGCAGACTTCACACGCCTTTGAGAACATTATAGAAAACTCACAGGCGTGCAGGTTTCCTCGCGATGTTTTCCTTCATCGTTGAAAGCAAGTGATATTTTAATTCTTTAAAAACGCACATAACTCCGAAAAGTCAGAGGTGCGTGCCCAGATTCGAACCGCCGACCTCTAATTAAGAGGCTGACGCCCTAACCACTAGGCTATCACAGCTTCAGCTTTCTATTTTTTATTTATTCTTTATTTGTACACTACAACAAAAGATAGAAATAACAAGAAAACAAAATAAAGAAGAAGCAGATCTCGCGATGTAGCGATCTCTGCCAGGCAACCTTAGGATAAGGAAAAGTTAAAGAAGAAGAAAGTAGGTGGCGTAATATAAACAAAAAACCTACATACAAATAACTAAATACTAATACATAAACCAGATTACATAAATAACACAAAATAGTAATAAATATTTAGTAAATATACTAATATATACTTTATAATATAAAAAAATATAAAAAATAAAATGAAATGATATAAAAATAAAAGTCGTCATTTTTGCGAAATATAATGAAACTTGACGGCACTTTTAAAAAAAGATTTCCCCACGGAAAATCATTTTTTTTTACGAGGTAAGCCGTGAGCAGATAGCTATTTAATTTCGTAGGTATGTCACCTATGCTATGGAAAAGGGCATGTATTTTCTATACCGATCTCTCAAATAGATCCCGTGGGAAGATTAACGAGCGTAGCTTGACACCTAATTCTGGAGTCCACGCAGACGAAGTCGCGAGCAGAAGCTTATAACATATCATATAGATTATTATATGCTGCTTGTGAAACACCCTGTACATTATATTGTTTTAGTGGGCAATTTCCGTTTATTGCAATCTGATAACAACTATAGTCTTTAATGTTACGTATACAGCTGATTAGGGAATTAAAATAATCCGCTTCTGGGCATTTGCGATCAGCCAACATGCATTGACATAAATTCCTATAAATATTTATGTAGGTACCTATCTAGTGTTATTTTAGCGAAGAACACATTTTTGCATGAAGATATTAAAATTTCAATACTAAATATAACCTAAATATAATAATGAATATTTACAATTAGATACTGTCCAAATAATTTATGATTAGTAAATGAATTAATTTATGGTCGTTAACTTTTGGTCTTCCAAGAAAGCTTGGAGCCACTTATCGGATAGTGAAGAGAACTTTTGATTTCTCTCCCAAACCAAAAGTAAAGATATCAGGCGAAACGTATCGAAATCCTGGAGACAGCTTGGGCAGGTCCGGTAAACGTTGTGGTCCCACGGTGCTGGAGTGGCACCTTTGCAACAAAGCGGTAGTAAATCCCCCTCGGTCGACAGACGATACCAAGAATCATACACAAATTTGGTTTGTGCGAATCCCTGCAAATGTCTATATATATGTCCAGCGTTGGACTCCAATCGGTTGACTGGCGTAGACGAACGCATGGTTCCCAAAACGCTGGTGCTATTGCCTCTTTCTATTCCACTACTAGTACCGTATAGTGTGATCTAGTGAAGACTCTGAGATCTAGTAGAAAAGGGTGATGTGACCTCATGTGTCCAAGTGAGGACGGCGATGGGACCTAGTGAGTACGGTGTTGCCTAGTGAGGGCGGTGTGACCTAGTGACGGTGCTGTGACCTAGTGAGAGTGGTGATAAATGTCGACGGTGCTGTGACCGAATGAGGGGGATGTGAACTGAACTATTGACGGTGATGTGACATAGTGAGTTCGTGGTGACCTAATGACGCTTCTGTGACCAAGTGAGTAAGGTGGTGTAACCAGTGAGTTCGGTGTGACATTATTACTGTGGTGTGATCTAGTGAGCGCGGTGCAACTGAGTAAGGCATATATGATGGTATTAAAGCTAATGTGGTCTAGTTGCAGGCTCTCCTCGCGTCTACACCACTCTCCTATCAAAAAGGAGGTATGTGTCGAGCATTCGAAGATAAGTTACACTTGAGATGTTTATAAATACAAGGTATGCGTATATCAGAGATATCCATAGGGTAATCCTCCATTAATGATTTTATTTTATTATTATTCAATCGACGTTATCGTGAGTGTATTTGACGGCACAGTAAAATCTATTGATAGCTAAGCCGATTTTTATTGTAAGATAAGAGATTATAAGAGCCTTCTGGAAACTTGGCCATCCATGACCATGACTGGATATAAAAATGTATCTATACGCTTTTTTTTTTTTATACTCTACAAATTAGCCCATGACGGCTATATCACCTGGTGGTAGGTGATGATGCAGTCTAGGATGGAAGCGGGCTAACCTGTTAGGGGTATGGTAAACACACTCCTAATTGGTTTCTACGCGACATCGTGCCGGAACGCTAAATCGCTTTGCGACACGTCTTTGTCGGTAGGGTGGTAACTAGCTTTATGTTGTTAATATTAAAACAAGGTAACAACCTTGTTTAAATATCCGGATAAGAACTACTGACATTCACCTACGTCCAATAATAATGTCTTCTAGGTTTACTTATATCAAGATCGTCTTCAAGAGGTTAGGCAGAACTTAATAAGTAACAACGAGACGATATATTGATAGGCCTGCCGATGCCCGTGACTTCATCGTGGTGTTTCTTTGAATATAAAAGGTAAAAATCCATATATAATAATAATAATACTGATTGAAACAATAATGATGTACAAGTATTTATGATAATATTAATAATGTAGTCTTCAAATCGAACGTAATGTATTGAAATATATTCCTTGAATGAAAATCGAACTGGAGATAAATAAATATAAGTGACTCTCAGTCATTCAAACAATTATTGTAGTATAGTTAAGCCTACTATTTAAAAGTTAAGGCTAAAATCAACTGATTGGCGTTGTATATTAAGTAGTCCACGAACCTTCTTTGAATTTATTTATTTGTTTGGACAGCCAACAAAATTACATGTGAAAGAAACTTCATTAAACTTAATTAAATATAAGGAAGTGGGGCACATGTAAATCCACGTATATGTATAGTCACATCATGCACAAATATTCAAAATGTCGTACTTAAATACAATTATAAAATACACTTACCTAGATTAAAACTTAGCTAAATTCATCATGATCAACCCATTACCGGCTCACTACAGAGCACGGGTCTCCTTTCAATATGAGAAGGGTTCGGTCATAGTCCACCACGCTGGCCATGTGCGGATTGGCAGACTGCACATGCCTTTGAGAACATTATGGAGAACTCTCAGGCGTGCTGGTTTCCTCACGATGTTTTCCTTCACCGTTGAAGCAAGTGATATTTTCATTGTTTAAAAACGCACATAACTCCGAAAAGTTAGAGGTGTGTGCCCGGATTCGAACCGCCGACCGCTGATTAGGAGGCTGATGCCCTAACCACTGGGCTATCACCGCTTCACTTTGGCTATTTCCGTTTTTTAGCTAAATTAAATTAAACTTATTAAACTTTACTAAGAACGATAAATAAATTGCCTTTTTTTTTAGTTTTTAGGAGTTTAGTTTTAAATTTGTTTATCTTGTCACAGAATTTTTTATAATGTTATACGTATCAGGTGAAAGCACATAGACCCTTTCGCATTTATAATTTTGTTATGATGCATAGACAGTAGTCTCTATTTCCTTCTCTCTACGTTATATTTTTTTTGTTCTCATGTAATAACTTCTTTTCCAACAATACAATTTCTTGTCAATTCGTCCCAGAAATTATGGAATTGTAAGTTTTTACTTATTTTTCATAAATTTATTTTATTAATTTTCAGAAAACCTATATTTTAGCCATAAGAGGGTACGTAATTAAATCATTATAATGACAATTTACATGGTTTCAAGGTGATAAATAAAATAAATGTGTTAACATAAACTATTTATTTTTAAAGTGGTAAATCATTTTATATAGTGTTATCGACGATCCATTGAGTGTAAGAAGGTACGGAGGTGCTGACGCCGGGGAAGGTGGCGTTGGCACATCCCTCTCCCCAAGATACCACGCCGATAGTGATGTTCCCGTAGAACAGAGGGCCGCCGGAGTCGCCCTGGCAAGCGTCCTTACCGCCAACGTCGAGGATGCCAGCGCAGATCATGTTCTTCGTGATGGGGGGTCGGTTTGGGAGCGTTGCATAACGTTCACGGCAAATATCGTTGTTGATGGTGAAAATTGGCACGTCCAAAAGTACTTCGGATGGGCTGCCACCTTGCTGCAAGGATATAGGAAAGAGCATTATAAAAAATTGTTTTTTTTTTATACACTACAAGTTAGCCCTTGACGGCTATCTCACCTGGTGGTAAGTGATGATGCTGTCTAGGATGGCAGCGGGCTAACCTGTTAGGAGTATGGTAAATCCACGCTCCTAATTGGTTTCTACGCGATATCGTGCCGGAACGCTAAAATCGCTTGGCGACACGTCTTTGTCGGTACCCACCAGACCAGACTCGAGCCGGGAATCGAACCCAGGACCTCCAACTTTATAATGCAACAGCGCACGCTCGGCGCCACGGAGGTCGTCAAAATAATAATTATATTAATAAAATAGTTTTAGTTATATTATACAGGAAATTATAATAGCTTATATTATTTTAAAGTTATACGGTTATCGTCTATATACAAGAATCGATTGTCAATTGGAAGCCACTACAATTTATCCATACATGTATTCTAAGATATACGGATAACTGGTTGGGTAACCCGTATTCCTAATTGGTTTCTACTCGACACCACGTCTTTATTGGTAGTGTGGTTACGACTGTAGCCTTGAACTAGATCAGACGAGAGAAAAGTCAGAACTAATATCTATGCATTTTCCCTGCCGGGAATCAAAGCTGGGACCTCCCTCAACGCTCAACATACGATGGCGCGGTTTCTGTGACTTTGTGATGAGTATGGCCCAATGCGCCGCATGCAAAGGGTTATATATATATATATATATATATTTGATATATATATATATATATATATATATAGCGAGCAAACGAGCAGGCGGAAGTGTGAGAAGTGGTGGAAGAGGACCAGGCATCCAGGTGGTGAGGATGAAATTTGTTACTGCGACGAAAAGTGCGACTAGGTACGGAACATTTGGTGTGTGAGTGTAACTAAGAGGGTTTTATCTTACTTCAGTGGTACCCCAACCGGCATGCACAACTGGCAAATTATCAGGAATACTAGAGTCCTGCGGTGGGATGGACGATCTCTGAATGGTGTTGGAGTACTCCAGGGCGCTAGCAAGCCTGACGATACTGATATCACCATCGTAGCGTGAGGCGACGTTATAAGTCGGATGGTTCAGAGAGAACTGCACGTAGACGACATCGCCGCCGGTGTTGCGGAAGGTCGTACCAGCTCGGATGCGGCGGTATCTTGGCTGGTACGTACTGAAAGAAAGGAAATAAAGGCATACAAACATATAAAACATAGCAATAAAGAGAGACAGACGATTGTTTTGAATGATTGCTTTGTCTGCCAACGCACAGACGTGACGTTTGAATGGAGAGTCAAATATTATGAAAGCTATTTGGTTCATTAATTTTCTAGGATATACAAAGAAAGAAAAAAAAACATATATAATAGATATACAAACAGTACATATTATTCTAATGCAGAAACGTTGTCTAATTGCAGCATCAATGAGAAAGCCGTGCATTATAAAAAAACACTGATTAACAGCTACATTATTCGTTTAATTACAGCTACATATTTTGTGTTAGATAAAAATAATTACCATATATATCATCATCATCATGATAAACCCATTCTCGGCTCACTGCAGAACGCGGGTACACGACTATCCGAAAAACAAACCGGTTTTTCGGATAGTCGCGTAAACAATTGAGTAACAAAAGAACAATCTCACTCATATTATTTTCATCATCATGATCAACCTATTATCGGCTCACTACAGAACACGGGTCTCCTCTCAATATGAGAAGGGCTTTGGCCATAGTCCACCACGCTGGTCATGTGCGCATTGGCAGACTATTCTTTTAGTGACTTTATTTTATTATCTGAAAGTGAAAGTTGATGAAATCTTTTGTTTGTGACACGATTTCTATGCGGTTGTTCAAACAATATGCAAAATATATTTGATTATATTTATTTTAAAACAAGTCAGCCTTTTAAAGCAATCTGACCTGGTTGTAAGTGACGATGCAATATAAGATGGAAGAGGGCTAACCTGTGAGGGGTAAACCCGTACTCCTAATTACTTTCTACGCCACATCGTACCTGAATGCTAGATCGCTTGGCGACACATCTTTGTCGGTGGGCAGATAACTAGCCACGGCAGAAGGCTCCTACCTGGCTCAATTCAGGACCGCCAACTGTATAATTCGACAGAAACTTGCTACGCCACGGAGGTAATTTTTTTTTATGGTTGTATATGACATGATGTCACGTAGAAATCAATTAGGAGTGTGGGCTTACCATACCTCTAACAGGTTAGCCCACTACCATCTTATACTGCATCATCACCAGTCGAGATAGCCGTAAGGGCTAACTTGTAGTGAATAAATAAAAACTTGAGAGGTGTCAAGGGACACCTGGATGGAACGAAGTTCCTTTTGATTAATTAGTGAAGGAATTGTATTAAATTTTATGTTATTTAAGTTATAATATTTTTTTTTTTATTATTAACAAATATAATGTTATATAAACTTAATCAGTAGGCTCAATTATATATTCCATCAGCAATATTCGGAACTTGTGCAGAAAGACTGTCAGGATTCATTATTATTTTTTTTTTTTATTATTTATTATTTAAAAAAAAACCTGTATATACTCAACAAAAATAATCGTCGCGACACCACACTGTTCAATGCGAAATAGAAATGAAAATATCTGGCTTGCTTTCTATAAGAGAGAGAGAGACAGACAGAGAAACATGCAACGCCGCACAGCCTTCAATAACAAAAAGTGTCGTGACAACTTTTCGTAAGAATTTTTTCCGTCTTTTTCCCCCTTTCACAACGCGCGATAAGGAACTTCGTTCCAAAAAAAAGTTACTTATTTTTGTCTGGTGCGAGGCTTCCGCCGTGGCTGGTTACCACCCTACCGACAAAGACGTGTCACCAAGTGATTTAGCGTTCCGGCACGATGTCGTGTAGAAACCGATTAGGAGTATGAGTTTACCATACCCCTAACAGGTTAGCCCGCTACCATCTTAGACCGCATCATCACTTACCATCAGGTGAGATGCAGTCAAGGGCTAACTTGTGGCGAATAAAAAAATAACAGCATTATAAAATTGGTAATCTATCTTGCTTGGCAGATCAGGCTTCGTGTCTGGTCCTCTGGTAGTAAGAATATTGAAGGCGGTGTCCTTAAAGCTACTTACGGTCCTTCGAAGCAATGCGCAGCTGACAGCACAGTTTGAGCCGTGAGGATGATGGCCGCGCACGCCTGGGACCAGACGTCGAAATCGGGATTAAACCTCTCCACCTGGACTATGGAGGGGTACTGCTCTATGGTGGTTGGCGAACCACCCACTATGCGGGCTGAATGCACTGTTGCAAATACTGAAACGAAACCAACACTAATGTTATTATATGATCAACCCATCTGGCCTGTTTTCAGCATCTGGACATATATTGGTCAAGATAATGTTCGACTACTGCCCGCGATTGCAATTTAAGCCCATTCTCGGCTCACTACAGAACACGGGTCTCCTCTCAATATGAGAAGGGTTTGGCCATAATCCACCACGCTGGCTATGTGCGGATTAGCAGACTTCCCACGCTTTTGAGAACATTATGCAGAACTCTCAGACGTGCAGGTTTCATCACGATGTTTTCCTTCACCGTTGAAGCCAGTGATATTTTAATTGATTATTATATGTTGTGTTGTTATTTTTTATTTATTGTTTATACAATACAAGTTAGCTCTTGTCGGCTATATCACCTGCTGGTAAGTGATGAGTCTAGGATAGTAGTGGGCTAACCTGTTTGGGGAATGTTAAACCAACACTCCTAATTGGTTTCTACGCAACATCGTGCCGGAACTCTTAATCGCTTGGCGACACGTTTTTGTCGGTAGGGTGGTAACTATCCACGGCCGAAGCCTCCAGACTAGAGCATGGAATCGAACCTTTATAATGCGACAGCGCACGCTCTGTGCCACGGAATTCGTCAAATGAGGTTTGTTTATATTATGTATAAAACTTTAACGCGATGAGTGTAATTTTTAATCGAACGTTGTTTGTTGATGTTTGGCTTGAAACCGGGGTATTACGAGAAATGAAATGACTTATTACGTACAGTTGCATACAATGTTTTAGCTATGACGCGGAAAACATATTAATAATAAAAACTCACGAATAATACCTCGAAATGAAGATGAGTGCTGCCAAAATCCAGCATCAACAGAACCAGATTTTTCATCATAAATTGAAATCAAAACTCTATGTTGAAGGCTATAAAAAATGCGAGATTGCATGCGGTCTCGCTATTTTAAAGCCTTAATCATTCCAATAAAAGAAAAAAAAACAGAATATTGAATAGAAGTAGGCGTTACTTTGCGGAAGTCCATGATAAACAATAAACAGCAAGTATAATTTGCTATATTCCGCCGACAACCGGGAGATTTGTATAATATAACAGCACACAAAATCTTCCACTAGAACCTCTACGCACGTTTCGACCCGACACCGGATCATCCTTGGGAGATGTTGACTTCACAAGCGCGAAAAGTAAAGACTTTCCTAGTGGAAGATTTTGTGTGGTGTTATATTATACAAATCTCCCGGTTGTCGGCGGAATATAGCAAATTATACTTGCTGTTTGTTGTTTAAAAAACAGAATAACAAAGGTGATATTAAATTTTTGGAGTAGTCCTCTAACGTAATAGTTAAAAAAAACTTAATAATTATTGTGGTATTATTTTTTGTGCTCAAATTTTGATATGTGTTTATTGTGTTTAATACGTTTTGATATAAACTTACATATCTACCTCATTAGAATTCTGTGATATGAGAGTAGATTAAAATGTTTTTTCTGTCAAGAAATTCTCAACGTTTGACCTCCGTGCCACAGAGACCACAAAGCCGTATGTAAATCCCGAAAGTGCAGTGCGTACTTTGTCTTAGGTCAATCAAAGTTAGCACCAAAGCTAGACAGATTTATGGCGGACTTATATCTATATTTTGGCTGTTTCTTATGTCTAAAAAATACAAAGTACTCTTTACAGATTTGTCTAAGAAGTGGTCCACGAGACAGCTGCATCTTAGCTACCAAGCAAGCTCCGAGTAGTTGCGGTGTTGCCGAGTATGCTTGGTAAAATGTATGTTTGTTTGTTTGGCACATATATTCGGTTCAATCACTGCACTGATTTAAATGAAATTTAGTAAATTTCACTCATTCTCAAGGACACTTCTTGTCCCGAAAAAGACCCGGTAACGTTCCTGAAGGATTCAAAAAATTTAGGCTTCCCAGCAAGCCTATCTTAGCGAATCTTGGAATAGATAGCTTAAGAGATAGCTTGCATCCAGAACACGAACATAGCTACATTTTATCTCGTTAAGAGAAATGGTTTACAGAAGATTCATGCACACCCTAAATAAATGCTGCGTAATTATATTATGATTCAAAATAAACATTAATCAAATTGGCGATTAACAAGCATATATTTTGCCTCTGTGATTCAATTAACCGTCTTAGTTTATAAACATTAACAAAAAATGTAAATATCACTTGTTATAGATGTACATATAGAATATGTATATATTTTATATATACTTTCAGAAAAAATATATTAATAAATCGCGTCCTGGTCTAAGAAGCAGCCCACAACAAACTCACATTCATCATCATCATCATCATGATCAACCCATTACCGGCTCTCAATATGAGAAGGGTTTGGCCAAAGTCCACCACGCTGGCCATGTGCGGATTGGCAGACTTCACACTCCTTCGAGAACATTACGGAGAACTCTCAGGCGTGCAGGTTTCCTCACGATGTTTTCCTTCACCATTTTAATTTTTAAACTCACATTATCACAGATAAAAACTAGCATCATCATCCTTCTCAATAATTTTGCAGTCTTGGCCATGCACCGCATAGGACATAAGGATCCAATGTGGGTCGTTGGGCTTAAACTATTTATCATAAAAATAAATAAAAAAAAACGTAAATCACCTGCAAAAAGCGCTATCGCTATATAGCAAGCCGACGTCATCCTGGCAGTCGCGAAAAACTCCGTCAAGTCAATAAAGATCACTTACACCGCTTAAATATATTTCGTATTTATTGACGGCTTAAATATTTTTATTGTGGCGATATAATAACTATATAAACTACGATTGCCTATTGATAATAAAACTGCCTTATCGAATGGGTAATTTTGAGGGTAAAGCTATTTTTCCTTGGCTAGATAAAGGTAAGGTAAGCCAGTACATCATTTCCTTCTACTATCAATAAACCTCAAGGTATTGAAACTAGTAGGTACTGTTAAGTAAGTCTATGAATCAATTTTACGTGATTTTTTTTTCGAAAACATATAAACATATAAGTTTGTAACAAAACATTGTTGTGAATTTTGTGGCACACAAATCTCTAAACTAAATTTATTTGATATCATCACCATCATCATTTCAACCGATAGACGTCCACTGCTGGACATAGATCTTTTGTAGGGAGTTCCAATGGCCACGGTCTTGGGCCGCTTGTATCCAGCGGCTCCCTGCTACTCGTTTGATGTCGTCTGTCCACCTTGTTGGGGGTTGACCAACGCTACGTTTACCGGTGCGAGGTCGCCATTCCAGCACCTTGGGACCCCAACGTCCATCGGTTCTCCGAGCTATGTCCTTAATTTTTTGATATGCCTAAATAATATTATTTTGCCATATGTTGCGGACGAGTGCCACTAGTTCCCTTGACCCAACTACCAGGCGACGCGATGTAGGACCTGAGGGATTTAGTGGGAATAATGGTCGCACCTACCCCGCCGAAAGCGGCACAGTTCTGCCTGCGTCGCTACCAGAACGGATAGTAAGCGCATTTGCCAGCGTTGAAAAATCTTTTTCCGTATACTTATTATGAAAATGATGCCACTAGTTAGGGACTTGAAAAATTTAGTTTAGTTCTGAGATTTGTATGCAACATATATTACATAAGACATAACATATATATTACATAAGATGATTGAACAATCATTCAGAAGTTACGGTGGAATAAAGAAACTTACATAATATATTAATTATTTAACCCTGAAAACATTACACTATTTTTTTGGCAGTCGAATAAAAATATGCACTGTTCCTCGCGTTGCTTTCTTGTGCCAATACTGATTTCAAAGACTTGAAATACCCTACAGCTCAAGAACCCGTATACCGAAGAATTTGATACATCACCTTGCGTTCTTATGGATATTTTTCCGGCCACTAAAATAAACGTGGTCTTAGTCGTGGCCATTTAATACTGGTATTATTCCATTTTTTTATTAATTGCTACAGTAAAAAAGTCCTCTCGTGGAATATATATAACCTTAAGAAATATCTAACACCCAATCCAAAACTGAGACGTTTGGTTTTTTTATTCCAGTACAAGTTCATCTCACCTGGTCGTAATTGAAGATGCAGTATGAGATGCGACGTCGAATAAGACGTGCCGCCAAGCGATTTAGCGTTCCGGCATGATGTTTAGAAACTAATTAGGAGTATGGGTTTACCATATTTGTAACAGGTTAGCCCGCTACCATCTTAGACCGTATCATCATCAGGTGAGATGCCGTCAAGGGCTAACGTGTGGTGTATAAAATGAATGATTTCTCTCTCAGTTGTTCTAGAGCATAGAACCGTCAGTTTGCACTTGTGCTTGGCTATCAATCTCATGTTGGTGGTAAGTGATAACAACCGGGAAGAGCGGGACTCTCCGAGGGGATAAACCGGGAAACCAATTTGTACTGAGAGCTTAACAAAAATTCTAATACCTAAGAAATCTTGACCTGGCCCGGAACTAGCAGTTCATGCGAATACTTGCAATAGCCTTTTCTTTTTCCACGCTGGGAAATGCTTTTACGCATCCCCTCCGGAAGCGACGCAGGCAAGACCGCGCCGCTTCCGACGGGGTATGTGGGACTCCCTGGCGACCAGACTGGCGACCAGAATACCCACTAAAACCCAGCGATGCTCCTTCGCGTCGCCTGGTGACTGGGGAACACTCGTGCACTCGACCGTAAATACTTGCGATAGCCTAGTACGTTTGGTTTCCCTTTCGGGGGACCGAGTTCGATTCCCCGAACGAACCTCTTACTTACAAAGTTGTGTTTTAAGCAATTATCATTTTGCATTAACGGTGAAGAAAAATATCGTGAGAGTTTTCCATAATCTATCTCACGGAACTAGACACCGACAAAGACGTGTCGCCAAGCGATTTAGCGTTCCGGCACGATGTCGTGTAGAAACCAATTAGGAGTATGATTTTACCATACCCCTAACAGGTTAGCCCGCTACCATCTTAGACCGCATCATCACTTACCATCAGGTGAGATGCAGTCAAGGGCTAACTGGTGGTGAATAAAAAAAAAACTAGACTGCAATTGCATAGTTCCTTGCCCTAGAGTGACCCGATAAAAAGCTGAAAATATTTTTTTTATATATTACTGCTTTAATAATTTGATAAATTACTGCATAATGCGTGATTCTTTTTAATGACCATTAACAGTATTTGATGTAACCTTAACTGAAAATTTATATCTTTGAATTGGGTCCAATGATTTATCTGATCTGGTGGGAAGATAACTTGTCTGGTGGGAGGCTCCGGCCATGGCTAGTTACCGATATTGACGTGTCGCCAATTTAGCGTTCCGGCACGATACGCGTAGAAAACTTTTAGGAGTGTGGGTTTACCATACCCCTAACAGGTTAGCCCGCTACCATCCTAGACTGCATCATCACTTACCACCAGGTGATATAGCCGTCAAAGGCTAATTGGTCGTGTATAAAAAACTGGGTTGTAAAAGATGATAGATGCTATTGGTACCCGCGTTTTATATTACCAATATGAGTAAAACTAGAAAACATAAAATTAAATAGTTTAATTGTCATTTATTCAATTGTTAGAAATGATCCATTCGACGTAACGGTGCACCGCGACGCTGACGCCGGGGAAGGTGGCGTTGGCACATCCCTCGCCCCAGGACACCACGCCAATAGTGACGTTCCCGTAGTACATGGGCCCGCCGGAGTCGCCATTGCAGGCGTCCTTGCCGCCCACGTCCAGGATGCCGGCGCAGATCATGTTCTCGGTCACAGCCGAACGTTGCGGGAGGGTAGCGTAGCGCTCCCGGCAGAGGTCGTTGTTGATGGTGTAGAGGCGGACGTCCAGGAGAACTTCCGACGGTGGTCCGCCTTGCTGTAAAAGACATACCAATGATAATCAAAAATCTAAAATAAAACTGCCCCGCTTTACGCCCCTCACTAAATATCATCTCATCTCTTAGACCTCGACACAGACGCCTTTTTCCTATATCTAAAGCCCACACAAACTACGCTAAAAATTCAGTTCTTCTACGTCTGGCTAGAACCTACAATAAATCTTATTACGATTTAGATTGCAGCTAAAAAAATAAAATAATTTGTATAGACGTCAGAAATGCTGTTAACTCGGCTTCATGGAGGGAGATTCTTTTATAAATAAGAAAAAGAGGTTTTCCAGGCTACATCCAAAACCTAACAAGTAGCTACCTGGAGGATAGATATATAAAAGTAAGGGACAATAAAGGAATACTAGAGACAATCAAAGTCAGCAGCGGAGTCCCACAAGGATCAATACTTGGCCCGACACTTTGGAACCTGATATATGATTGGCGTCTTCAAGCTGAAACAGGAGGAGGATATCCAAATGGTAGGTTTCGCTGACGATTTGGCTCTCGTAGCGGTGGCCAAAACTGAAAGAAGCCTTGTGGTGCGGGCAAACCAGGCGCTGTCGCGAATAAACACTTGGATGCAAGAAAAACTGCTTACTTTAGCACCGGAAAAACGGAGGCGATAGTTTTCAGTGGAAGACGAAGGCTAGAGACTGTAAAATTTTCGATAAAAGGCGCCTCAGTGACCCCAAAACACCACGTAAAGTACCTGGGGGTATGGCTTGACAAGTGTTTAAACTTCAAGAAGCACTCTGAAGAGGTAGCCCAAAAAGCGCGGAAACTCACAGAGGCTTTGTATAGGCTGATGCCGACAAAAGGAGGTCCCCGAGCGAGTAAGAGAAGGGTGCTGGCATCAGTTGCCCACTCAGTGATTCTCTATTGTGTAGCGCTGGCGTTCCAGGGCTGTGCTATAACTACACGATAAACAGCAATTTCACGCGGTAAACAACACCTAAACGTTAACAATCATCATCATCATCATGATCAACCCATTACCGGCTTACTACAGAGCACGGGTCTCCTCTCAATATGAGAAGGGTTTGGCCATAGTCCACCACGCTGGCCATGTGCGAATTGGCAGACTTCACACGCCTTTGAGAACATTATGCAGAACTCTCAGGCGTGCAGGTTTCCTCACAATGTTTTCCTTCACCGTTGAAGCAAGTGATATTTTTAATTTTTTTTTTTAAAACGCACATAACTCCGATAAGTTAGAGGTGCGTGCCCGGATTCGAACCGCCAACCTCTGATTAGGAGGCAGACGCCCTAACCACTAGGCTATCACCGCTATACTAGGCTATCGCTGCTATATAAGTATGAACATATTATGTATATATTGTGTAATCTGTTTAGCCTTATTTTATAAATTTCTTAATTGTATATCAATGAGATTAACGTAACGTAACACTGTTGATTTCTTTCAAATAAATAAATAAAATAAAACTAGTGGGTTTTGTACTTGGGAAAGGCTATGTCATCATTACTACGGTACTGTAGAAAATTGCCTCCTTCTGCGAGGAGGGGATGACGCGGAAGGAGGCGGCGGAACGGCGCCGGGAGGACAACGCAACGCGCACCCTCACCAGCGTCGTAGCGCAGAGCACAGGCTAGGTATTCATTCATTCATTCACTCATGCATCCTTCATTCAAACATTCATTCATTCGTTTGGTATAAATGATTGATGATATAAATGAAAAACAGAAGAATTTTCAAAACCAATTCTGACAACTAAGTAAAAATTGTTGTAATGCTGTTTAATTAGTTAATTAAATTATTGAATTGGAATATTGTTATGGAAATGTTAATTATTTAAATACATATTAGTTATTTCAATTATTTTTAAATATATTTTTTTATAACCAAATAGCATAGATAAAATAAGGTTCATTGTTTACTCATATGTTCTCCGACCGTCGTGTTGAAGGAAAAGCAGATACCCCATGATTTAAAAACAAACTCCTGTGGTGGCTGTAATCCTGTGGGGATGTCTGAGCCCAGCTGTGGGATGCTACTTTTTTTTTTTATCCACTACAAGTTAGCCCTTGACGGCAATCTCACCTGATGGTAAGTGATAATGCAGTCTAAGATGGTAGCGGGCTAATCTGTTAGTATGTATGGTAAACCCACACTCCTAATTGGTTTCTACGCGACATCGTGCCGGAACGCTTAATCGCTTGACGACACGTCTTTGTCGGTAGGGTGGTAACTAGCCACGGCCAAAGCCTGCCACCAGACCAGACTCGAGCCGGGAATCGAACCCAGGACCTCCTACTTTATAATGCGACAGCGCGCACACTGCGCCTCGGAGGTCGTCTTACTTACCGATGTTGCGCCCCAACCGGCGTGTACAACCGGTAGGTTATCTGGGATTAGCGTGTCCTGCGTTGGGATGGTCGTCGGCTGTATCACGGGGGAGTACACCAAGGGGGTTGATAGCCTGATCACCGAAATGTCACCGTCCATCCCATTGGCTCCGAAGGAAGGGTGGTTGTAAGCATACTGAAGGTAAGCCAACATGCCACCATAATTCCTCATCGTGGCACCCGCTCTTATGCGGCGTAAGGTGGGGTCGAACTGTCTGAAATTGACAAAATATCTCGCTAAGAGAAAGTTTTTGTTTTTTATCCACTACAAGTTAGCCCTTGACGGCAATCTCACCTGATGGTAAGTGATGATGCAGTCTAAGACGGTAGCGGGCTAGCCTGGAAGGGGTATGGTAAACCCATACTCCTATCGATTTCTACGCGACATCGTGCCGGAACGCTAAATCGCTTGGCGACACGTCTTTGTCGGTAGGGTGGTAACTAGTCACGGCTGAAGCCTCCCACCAGACCAGACTCGAGCCGGGAATCGAACCCAGGACCTCCAACTTTTTAATCTGACAGCGCGCACGCTGCGCCACGGAGGTCGTCAAGAAAGTTGGTAAGGAAAAACACAAAAAAGTAGATTCTTGCTACCACCAACACCCATTTCTGTTCTACTATACTTCTCTTTTATTATAACAATAAAACCCAAATCAAATAATTTTTTTTATTCATTTGAACCTACAGGCGTCTATAAAGCGTACATATAATACATTTTTCATTATTTTAATTCGTGAGGTGCTGTTGAAATCACATTTTTTATTCACTAAAAGTTAGCCCTTGACATAAAACTATTTATTATATAGCTTAAATCTTACTTGTGTTAGCTTGATAAAAATCTTTACGTCAATTTTAAACATATATCGCATATTTTCTTAATATAATTATGTAAATATAAAGAAGTGTTAATAAAACTGAATTATTCAAATCAGATCAAAATCCAAAATAGCTTTATTCACATACACCTATTACAGGCATGTATGAATAGTTCTTTTTGAATTATTTTTATTCGTGAAGTGATGGTGATAACTACACTCGACAACTTAAAACAAAAGCTGAGAGGGTTCAAATCGCGCCCAAGTCTAAGAAGAAACCCACAACAAACTTAGCCGGTTTTTTTTTGTTATCACTATCTTACATAATCAATAATACGTTATAGTACCAATAGAGATACAGCAATTCACACCCAAGGTTTTTTATCATTTATATAATCCTTAATGTAGTAATATGATTTTTCTATAAGCTTTCGTTTTATACAAAACTTTGAACTTATTGATCTTTGAAATTATTATCTCCAAGATATCAATAGGTTATTTACAATAAAATAAAATACAATTTCCTTTGAATGAGTTAGTAATTTTGTGCAGCCTACTAAACGGTACTACAAGTTTACTTTTACTTCATTAATTTAATTTAATAAGATCATCAATATATCAATTCAGAGATTTCATCAATTAATTTGGACAATAAAATAAATTCCAATAAATCATGTTTACTTCATTTAATATTTAAAAAACATTGGTAGCTCTATTTTGATTTCCGGTAACTGTGACAAAATTTGATACAAAAGTTTACATTTTTCATTCAGTAATAAAAGGACAAATTAATATTGTGAGAATAAAGAATAAAGTAATTTGTGAGAATTAAGTTCATTTAGCAAATTGTGTCTCTAATTCAATCATTTTAAAACACAATAAGTTAACAATTAAGAGCCTGATTTCACCCTTAGCATAGCAACGAGGAAGGCTTTGGTGCTTTTCTCGAATTTACTCATCAAAGAGATAGTTTTAACTTAAAGATTCACTCAGGTTCCGAAGTCACTTACTGTCCATCGAAGCAGTGTGCGGCAGACAAGATCAATCTCGAGGTTAGGATGCTGCCGCCACAGCCTTGGGACCATATCTCTGTCCAGATGTTTTTCAATTCAACCTGAGCATAACATTTAAGCTCATTTCGAAGCTGTGATAGCCTATTGGTGAGGACGTCAGCCTCCTAATCAGAGGCCGGGGGTTCGAACCCGGGCACGCACCTCTAACTTCTCGGAGTTATGTGCGTATGTACCATAGGTATTGTATAATTATATTTGTATAATTTTATACATATTTAATATAGACCAGGGACACATTATTTTTTATTATTGTTACGAATGCTCAAGCAACGACCAAAAATGTTTGAAGTTATCAGTGGAGTATTATAGGGTTATATTTTGGGACCAACACTGTTCTAAGTATTGGACTCTGGGATAAATACCTGAACAATTGAAGGGTACTGCTCCAAAGTTGTCGGTGATCCACCGACTATCCGATAGGCGTGACATGTCCCTAATCCTGGAAGAAACAAGTTTTTTTTTAAACGTGGAATTAAGATATTTTGACGCTGGCGACGTTTTGCAGCGATTCAGAAGCGATGTCACAGCAAAAACATAAGTTTGAGATACCGACGAAAACCGAAAGGAGTTGTCGTTTGGTTACATACATTAAATACGTGACGCGTACACCTCCAGCGTATTTTGGATGCACGTACTAAACTGACAGCGACTATATTTTATTAAACACAAAGTAGTTTGGAGGTTCAAGATTACAATTTGTTCACGTTTTGAGAAATTATATTAGATTATTAATACCAATGTTGTTTTTTTTTACTACGCAATAGTTCCAAAATAGCCATAAAAAGAGCGCCGTCTATTGGATATCAGACAAACTGAAGCCAATGGGTAAAACAGTCAATCAGGAACAAGAATAAAATAAATTATATATTTGCACCGCAACAGAATCGGTGCTGAATCGCTTTAATCGGGCTTTCAAAATGTGACAAACTGTCAAAAGCATCGATGAGAACTACTGGGGCTCGGGTCTCGACTTATTTTGACGTTGAGTACTTGACTTTCTGGACTGGGAGTTTTAGTCCCCCGTCTCACAACCGATGACGGCAAAAATCAAAGAAGCGTCCAGATGTAACAAAAAACTCATTTTACACAATTCAAATGGAGGGGTTTCTGACAGCCGTTACACTGCGTGTAAATTTTCTTTTTCAACGATCGCGTCATTCACTACACATATTTGGTCCGTATAAATAAATCAGCTGTTTTACTTCTCAATCTATAAAATTTCCCATGACGGAATTCCCACCTGTCAGTTTTCTTAAAAATCACAACCGATAAGCAAACCATCACTGGTATTACGACTCAAGGGTATTTTGAATAGTTTCTTAAAACTTAAAACTTGCGATTTGAAACCTAATTGTTAGATTCGCGGTAGCGGACCCATTGCGAGCAAGTGCAGGCAAATACTGGATTAAGCCTCATGCTCAGCAAGTCGGTGTATAGCAGTCCTAGGCATCTTATCACATTAGGGAGAAGTCTTGCTGCCAAACGCGGGTTGTTGGGCTTTTTTTTTTATTCACCACAAGTTAGCCCTTGACTGCATTTCATCTGATGGCAAGTGATGATGCAGTCTAAGATGTTAGCGGGCTAACCTGTTAGGGGTATGGAAAACTCATACTCCTTATTGGTTTCAACACGACATCGTGCCGGAACGCTAAATCGCTTGGCGACACGTCTTTGTCGGTAGGGTGGTAACTAGCCACGGCCAAAACCTCCCACCAGACCAGACTCGAGCCGGGAATCGAACCCAGGACCTCCAACTTTAAAATTCAACAGCGCACGCGCTGCGCCGCGGAGGTCGTCTTAGACAAATAATCGTACAAAATAAAAAGATATATGTTAAATCACCTGCAAAAAGCACTAACGCTAAGTACCAAGCCAACGTCATCCTGGCAGCCGAGAAACACACGAAAATTCAATAAAGACCACTTACACCGCTTAAATATATTTCGTATTTATTGACGGCTTAAATTAGTTTTAATGTGGCGATTACGCATAGATATAATATGATATTGTAATACCTTATCATGATTAAAGGTATCCAGCGAGTTTCTACCAACTATGAGTCATCGGAACCTTTCACCTACCTATATCATTCTCATTTAATCACATTTGAAATGCCATCATAGACCCACGCCTTTTTATATTTAATAAGGATGTATTGCCAACGTTGCTCGGGTTGGTGTCAGAATTCTAACAACCAAATCTACGCAAATTATGGTACAATAAAGAAAGTCACATGTTTACGTGAAACCTATATCACATTTTTATTTTTTTTTATTCACTACAAGTTAGCCCTTGACGGCAATCTCACCTGATGGTAAGTGATGATGCAGTCAAGATGGTAGCGGGCTAACCTGTTAGGGGTATGGAAAACCCATACTCCTAATTGGTTTCTACACGACATCGTGCCGGAACGCTAAATCGCTTGGCGACACGTCTTTGTCGGTAGGGTGGTAACTAGCCACGGCCGCAGCCTCCAACCAGACCAGACACGAGCCCGGAATCGAACCCAGGACCTCCAACTATATAAAGAGACGGCGCGCGCGCTGCGCCACGGAGATCGTCACATTACACTCCTTTTTTTGTAGTGGAGATAAAGTTTACACCGTACTTTATATTACATAGACATGTATGAATTGCTCCTTTGTCCCAATACAAATCCCAGAGACCTCCATAATCCTCCTGATAATTTATTGTAAAAAGAATTTAAATTAAAATTGCATGGAATTGTGATTAAATTAGGTACAAAAACTGGAAACGGCCATACACATGGGACTGTTTTATCCCAGAAGGCATTGCTACTGCAGAAATTAATACTTGACCTCGCATGCAGAAGACCAAAGCAAATGTTTTTCATCCATATTTGTATGTGCCTCTTATAAGTGATTTGGCGATGTCACTAATATATGTCAGTACATAGTAAGGTGTTTTTATATGTCCAGTATTTTTATGAAGTAATGTTTGATCTTATAAATATTATTATAAATATGTTGTGAAGTACTTTTTTTTTTTTATCCACTACAAGTTAGCCCTTGACGGCAATCTCACCTGATGGTAAGTGATGATGCAGCCTAAGATGGTAGCGGGCTAACCTGTTAGGGGTATGGTAAAGCCATACTCCTAATTGGTTTCTACACGACATCGTGCCGGAACGCTAAATCACTTGGCGACACGCCTTTGTCGGTAGGGTGGTAACTAGCCACGGCCGCAGCCTCCCACCAGACCAGACTCGAGCCAGCAGTACATATCTCTATTTGAGTTTATATAAAACGTAAGCATGTAGAAAAGTCCTATTATATGAAACGGTGATAGCCTAGTGGTTAGGGCGTCAGCCTCCTAATCAGAGGTCGGCGGTTTGAATCCGGGCACGCACCTCTAACTTTTCGGAGTTATGTGCGTTTTAAAAAAAAAAAAATTATATATCACTTGCTTCAACGGTGAAGGGAAACATCGTGAGGAAACCTGCACGCCTGAGAGTTCTCCATAATGTTCTCAAAGGCGTGTGAAGTCTGCCAATCTGCACATGGCCAGCGTGGTGGACTATGGCCAAACCCTTCTCATATTGAGAGGAGACCCGTGCTCTGTAGTGAGCCAGTAATGGGTTGTTCATGATGATAGGATTATGCAAATGATAAGCAAGCTTGGGTATGAAAAATTGCTCTAATAATAACAAATTGAAAATTTACCTGGCTAAGTTTATTGTGGGATTCTTCTTAGACGTCTTTAAGTTCTTTCTGGAGTAATTCACGTTTATATATTGCTCGGTCAGCTCTTTGTTATGTTAAGCTCTGTGTTTAGTTATTCTTTCGCTCATGTTTCAGGATTAACTCCCGAATCTAGTAATGATTACGACGGGTAATATATGTTTACAATGCGCCTTTCGGTCTTTTTGATCTTGATGACCGTAACGTTTAATACGTATGATATCATGAATACGATAAGATTATTTAGCTACATAACAATATTATTAAATAAGATTATAAAAGCGATAATAATACTCATTCAACTTCTGTATAGTTACTATGGCTAGCGATTATAGAAATGATGTGAGGTAAGTTTTAACACATAACCTACTTTAGCAACTTCAGAGAAGCGAGAAAATTGATGCCAACATTGCATTGAATATAGTATACTTCGTATGGATTCATATAGTATTTATTTCTAAGAATGTTTTTAAAATAAACTGTTATGAGAAAAAATATTTTATTTAACTTTACTTAATTTGCTTTTGGATGCGGTCCGTTTTTAAGCTTATGATCAAGATGGCCTAATTGGTTCAAAAATAGGCCAGCATACTCCGACGAAAATTCAGGCCGTTATAAAATAAAATAAAATTACAATTTGGCTGTAAGGAAAAGACGCTACATCCGAGTCACATTTTCTGACCGTAAACGCCTATTTATCTACGCAATGTGTTAGAAAAATTTTCCTGACAAAAAGATCACGGACCACACTCTTTTCTTATTAACTTTTTTTCTAAAATAATGTGGTATTACATTTATTTAACACATGTTTTTTTAACATTGTTATGTACCTATAGTTGCCTGAAATACATGGATCATAATAACTAGTGAACACTCCTAGGTTGGAAAACATCGAATAATTTATGGTAAACAACCATTTTAAACTCAATATAAACGACGCTAAAACTCATACGCGTGTTTGCGCAGTACGATAAGCCTCAAGAAAGGTTCACTTCGCGTATAAATTTATAATAGCGATACCCTTCAGTCCCGTGAGAGACTCAAACGGCGCGAAGATATCTAGTGTGTTAAGTCGTTACATTTCAGAAGTGGGATGTAGGTATTAAATTTTAGCTTTGCAGTGGCCATGTATTATTATTTATATGTTATTGTTATTTATGTGCTTGTCCCAAGTATAAACCATATGTGCGCCAAATATTCTCCATACCCATGCAGCCCATTTGGCGTGATTTTGACAAAATTCATCTAAACAAACTACCGTATTTATAACAGTCTACTACTGTTATAAATACGGTATATAATAAATTGGTAATTCCGGAGCCTCATAGAACTTCTTACCCCGGGAAACAAGTCTTCGCGCACGAGTCAGTTCATAATTATAAAGAAGACAGGAGCTAATTAAACCGATTCTATTTACAACAAGACTCGTGTTTGCAACTAAAAATGGCAACTGCGCGTTGCGTACGCGCATCTATTTGCGCGTCGTGAATCAGTGTCGTATGAATAACCGTCGAGCAGCGCACATGCAACGGTTATCTATTATTTATACATTCTCGATTAATTTCCATTCGATTACTATAATCATCATCATCATCATGATCAACCCATTACCGGCTCACTACAGAGCATGGGTCTACTCTCAATATGAGAAGGGTTTGGCCATAAGTCTACCACGCTGGCCATGTACGGATTGACAGACTTCACACGCCTTTGAGAACATTATGGAGAACTCTCAGGCGAGCAGGTTTCCTCACGATGTTTTCCTTCTATAACGCACATAACTCCGAAAAGTTATAGTGCCCGGATTCGAACCGCCGACCTTTGATTAGGAGGCCGACGCCCTAACCACTAGGCTATCACCGCTTCTTACTATACTGTGAATACTAAATTATAACAACAGGTCAGTTTATCACGTTGTTCTGACGTTGACATGATTTATTTTTTTATTATTATCATCCTCCTACCGTTCGGCATAGGTCTCTTATCTCATAGGAGTGACAAAGTTTGTGCTAAACACTCGTTACGCTGCTGCAGTACGGAGTGGTGGGTTTTAGCGTTTATTATGACATAATTATAAATTCTTCTTCCTTGTACTAAATTAATAGTGTGCAAATTATATAAAAAATTGCAGAATTAGAATGTAATGACCTCTTAACCAATTGACATCGCTTAAAAATTTTTTTTTTTTTTTTATCCTCTACAAGTTAGCCCTTGACGGCAATCTCACCTGATGGTAAGTGATGATGCAGTCTAAGATGGTAGCGGGCTAACCTGTTAGGGGTATGGAAAAGCCATACTCCTAATTGGTTTCTACACGACATCGTGCCGGAACGCAAAATCGCTTGGCGACACGCCTTTGTCGGTAGGGTGGTAACCAGCCACGGCCGCAGCCTCCCACCAGACCAGACTCGAGCCGGGAATCGAACCCAGGACCTCCAAATTTATAATGCAAAAGCGCGCGCGCTGCGCCACGGAGGTCGTCAATAAACATCTAACTATTGTACATACATTCTGGCAAATAATTGATTATTAATAAATATCGGGTTTTAACGGAGTTGGATAGCTCCAACTACATAACTAAAGGCTGGTAAAAGAAACTGTTCGCCGAAAAACCGAACAGATTAGTTTGCAGTGTTCATAAAACCTAATCCCAAAAGTGGCGAAGCTCCGTATGAGTTTAAGTGGTTAGCCACTATTTATTTTAGCCATGACCACAGTCAATACCCGTTTCGGTATCGCGTAACGCCCACGCAAGACGCCTGAGCCGGCGCCATGTTTGAATGCTATTTACATTCATATTGCTCATCACTAATCAATCCCGCGTTCTAGACTATTTATAAACGTTTATTGTGATTCTGAAGAGGCAATGACGAGGCGCTCTCGTTAAACCAATACACGCAGCGACCCGAATAACTCTTCACAGTTCAGGGAATGCAGCTTTTGTGTCAGCCTATAGATGTCCACTGTTGGACATAGGCCTTAACAAGAAAGCGCCACTGCACAGGGTCCTCCACCTTCGTCATCTACCTGCTACGAGCGATACTTTTCAGGTCGTCCAACGGGTACACTTCAGAACACGTCTGCCCCAACGGCCGCTGACTTCGAAAAGTTAGAAGTCCGTGCCCGGGATTGAACCTCCGACCTCTGATTAAGAGGCAGATGTCCTATCACAGCTTCACAGATTAAATTATCAAAATGCAACAAATGCAGAAATAGCTAACGATTATAATAAATAACACAATAGAAATAACAGTGTTTGGGTCCTGAAATCATTTGGTTTGCATATTTTATACTTACCTATAGATATAAAACATAAGCTTGTAGTAATAAGTAAATAAGTTGTAAAAGTCCTATTATAGTGTAAAGGATTATGTAAATTATAAAAAAGCTTGGTTACGAAATATAATTCTAATAAGATATAGCTCTTAATTAATTATAGGAGCCACGTGAGATAGTGAAACAAAAAGAAAATTTACCTGGTAAATTTTGTTATGGTTTGTTCTTAGAACAGGGTGCGTTTGGAAACCTCTTAGCTTCACTTACAAGTTTACGAATGTAGTTATCACCATCAACGCACTACTATATAATTGACGCTTCAAAAGTGATTTTTAAAAGATTATTTGAATAAAATTTACGATTGATTGATTGTTTGTTAATCAGCCACTCCATTTCAACCATGACCACAGTCAATACCAGTTTTGGTGTCGCGTCAAGCGGTAGCTACGCTGGTGCCGGACTTGCGTACACATTCCTTGTCACGTATCCATCTCGCGTTCTAAGCTATATATAAACGCGTTGCGGATCCAAAGTGACAATAGGTGGGGCATGTAGACCGGTAAATCAATTCACTTCAAGGTCGCGGGATGTTGGAGTGGTGACCTAAGCGGTAAACACCGAAAACCTACTAGATAAATACTGTACAGGTTTATATATGTTATAGGTTATAGAAGCTGTGATAGCCAGAAGCTGTGATAGCCTAGTGGTTAGAGCGTCAGCCTCCTAATCAGAGGTCGGCGGTTCGAATCCTGGCACGCAACTCTGACTTTTCGGAGTTATGTGCGTTTTTTAACGATTCAAATATCACTTGCTTCAACGGTGAAGGAAATCATCGTGAGGAAACGAGCATGCCTGAGAGTTCTCCATATTGTTCTCAAAGGCGTGTGAAGTCTGTCAATCCGCACATGGCCAGCGTGGTGGACTACGGCCAAACCGGCCAAGCCGGTAATGGGTAGATGAGGTTTATATATGTACTAGGAGCCTATAGTTTTTTTTTTATATACTACAAGTTAGCCCTTGACGGCTATCTCACCTGGTGGTAAATGATGATACGGTCTAAGATGGTAGCGGGCTAACCTGTTATGGGTATGGTAAACCCACAATCCTAATTGGTTTCCACCCGACAACTTGCCGGAACGCTTAATCGCTTGGCGACACGTCTTCTTCGGTAGGGTGGTAACTAGCCACAGCCGAAGCCTCCCAGCAGACAAAAAGATACGGATGTATTGTTTTCGATGGTTTTTTATCATGCGACCACTGGACAGTGGCTTGTAGTGGCTCAAGATCCCGTGCCCCCAATATAGGCGAACGAAGTCGGCGGACCGCCTTCTGGATGTTGCACGAGGAAGGCGTCGGATTCTGGTACCTCCCTATAATATCGAGGGTGGCCACCGAGGGGTTCCAGTGGATCTTCTCCTCAGGAAGGAATGGGTAATTCAACGATCGTGTGCAAAAACAACATAGCAATACACATAAAAAAAAACAAATGACCAAAATAATTATTAAAGCTACAATTATCAATCACAATACTTTTATAATGAATGCAATAAGATAATTCTGTGATTGTATTTTTGATTATGCGTTATCTATGTGCAGCTGATCTAGTGATCAACGTAGCCCATGAACAGCCAGAGGAGCGATGCGTTGCCGGCTGAACCCATCCTCCTCATCGGTTTTTCCTCATCATACCGGAGCGCTAAATCCTGGTAATGTGATTCGGTTTTGTTTCCTTTTTCCCTAGGTAAGTCAGTTCAATTTCTATGAAGCGCACCAACCTTATCGATTCCACTGAATAAAGGGACTTCGAGAAACCGAAGCACACTCGGCACGTTCGGGCAAAATTTAATCTATGTAGGTATATAAAAGCGAAAGGTCACTTACATACTGACTTACTTACATACTGATTAAACACGAGATCTCAAAAACTATTTTACGTATAAAGCTATAATTTAGCAAGTAGGTAGTTGATAGTTAAGAGATGCCAGCTAAGAAAGGATATTTGGAAATTCCACCCCTAAGAGGGTAAAAGGGGGGGTTGGAAGTTTGTATGAATTTTCTTTGTTTTTAGAGTTAGAGACACAAAAATTTGCATTAAGATTAATAATAATAATTAAAAAACATGTATCATTTTTTTTTAAATATTACCTGTTATTGGTGGTAAAATAGGGGATGATAGTTTTTGCTTATTATTTTATTATGAAGTCTACAAGCTTGAAATTTTGAAAATAGGTTTCTTTTAGGGCATAAGTATAAGGTTAGAATTTGTTTTCATCCAAATCTACCCCGAAGGGGGTAAATAGTTTGTATGAAAGTCCTATGTTTTTTAAAATAGAGATACGATAATCCGCAATTTGACATTTGCCTGTAGCTTACTCTCTGAAGCAGGGCATTGGGCGCACGGGAAACCTCAATCTCACGGGAAATCAGCAATTCTACGAATACGAAGTCACGGGCAACAGCTAGTTTTTTATAAATACAATGTAATTCCATCCTCTCCTATAAATTAGGTGCCGAGACACCAGTTTTCAAAATCATTTCATAACAAAATGTTACGAGTTAACCTTCACAGACATAACAGAAGCCAGTTAACCCCTCGCCGCGCGTCAATGTAGTTACGGCTATTTATACTACTGCCGCAACCCAGGTGGACTCGTGCTAATTGCATCGCGCACCGGCGGTGGCGCGATCCCATTTGTAGATTTTTGTTTTGCTCGAATCTTCATCATTGAAAGGTTTCATTGTTTGGCTGCATCAGGTGCGTCCCAAACGCTACGCAAAATAAATTCCTTGGATACGCGTTTTCACAAGAAAACCTGTGATTTTCCAATGAATTCATCTAGTTAAGCATTTATTCCTACGCTTACTGATATTATATATGCAAAAGTTTATTGTTAAATATGTTTTTGGTTCACGCAGTAATAGAGCAATGTATTGACGTGATTTTTTGCACAGTGAGCGCTTGAGCCAGAAAGAGATAGATGCTACTTCTTATTTTGGAGAAATGCACAGTTCCCGTAGGATACACCCAAAATTTTATCATGTCTTCTTCTTGGGTGACTCTTCGACAAACCGATTCCGTAGCACAAGATTTGTGACAATTTTGATGTTTTCATGGCATAAAGGTACGCTCCTCTAATGGATTCGCGGCGCGATCTCTTGCCTGTTGGCTCTCGGAGTGAAGAGATAAATCACGAAAAAATATCGGAAAATTTAAGTCTGTTTTCCTTTGCAGGATTATCGGACAGCACCTCCGTGACCTCTGTGAAATGCGAGACCTTTATATTGCCGAAATAAGCATAGGGTGAGTAAAAATTACCAAAATGATTAAATACTAAAATATTTTAATTATTTTAACATGTTAATCCGCTACCATCCTAAACAGCATCATCACTTACCACCAGGTGAGATAGCCGTCAAGGGCTAACTTGTAGTGTATAAAAAAAAATTAAACAAAAATATCTATGATTTAAAAAACCTATGTATGGTTTATTGGCACTATAATTTCTTATTGAAATGCAACATAAAATTTAACAAGTGACATTCTACATTGTTAGACAATCTCTGTTTTGCAGTTTAAAGACCACCGTGGCGCAGCGCGTGCATTATACAGTTGGAGGTCCTGGGTTCGATTCCCGGCACGAGTCTGGTTTGGTGGGAGGCTTCGGCCCTACCGGCGATTACGTCAAGCGATTTAGCGTTCCGGCATGATGTCGCGTAGAAACCAATTAGGAGTGTGGGCTTACCATACCTAACAGTATAGCGCGCTAACATCTTAGAATGCATCATCACTTAGCACCAGGTGATATAGCCGTCAAGGGCTTGTAGTGTATACAAAAATAAAACATAGCTACAATAGGATTTATCACAAGTGAAGATATAAAACATGACGTGTTATGTACTATATGTAAGAAGTCTCCATTCTGTAATGCATAGCTATGAAAATAGATTGTCCCGCTGTCGCAAGATCATTAAGAGGTTATATTAGATTCATAATGTATAGGCAATATTATAAACGGGCATTATTCAACCAGGGTTGGGACCAACTTCGACCCGACCTGGGAACCAAATCCCCGTGATCTGCAATCGCGAGCTACCAGACAAACGAGGCAGTGAAGAGAATTAAACCTTATTATAGAGACATCAAAGTCTGACACAAAACTTAAAATAAATAATTTCAAATTCAAAATAATCTTTATTCAAATAGTCCTTAAAAAGGCTCTTTTGACGCGTCAATAATTTACATAGTAGTTATTTCATGGTGATAACTATATTCGTAAACTTAAAACTAAAGCTATGAGGGTTCCAAACGCGCCCCGGTCTAAGAAGAAGCCCACAACAAACTTAGCCGGGGTTTTTCTTTTTTTTCCTTATTACCATCTCACATAATGAATAAAATTAATACTAAACTATAGTACCTATGGAGATAGAGCAATTCACACCCAAGCTTTTTTATCGTTTATATAATCCTTAATATTGTTGTATGATTTTTCTACAAGCTTTCGTTTTATAAAAACTTTGAACTTATTGATAGACATCTCCAAGATATCAATAGGTAATTTATTATAAACTAATACACTAGTATTATCATCAGATAGCCAGCCAACAGGTTTTTTTCTTTCATGTTGATGAATTTACCATCCTACGTTTATAATGGTGTCTCTAAAATATCATCATCATCATGATCAACCCATTATCGGCTCACTACAGAGCACGGGTCTCATCTCAATATGAGAAGGGTTTGGCCATAGTCCACCACGCTGGCCATGTGCGGATTGGTGGACTTCACACGCCTTTGAGAACATTACGGAGAACTCTCAGGCGTGCAGTGCGTCCTAACCACTAGGGTATCACCGCTCTAAAATATACGTTAATATAATTAATTAAACGCTACCCAAATGCATGAACCTGCATGACCTTATAAACTAGATATTAATCATGACTTTCTTACCACAATACTTAATGATAACAAGTAATTGATTATTCATACAAAATATATGCCAATGTCATAATTTGTCATAATCAATTGAAACAATTAATTATTATTTACATAAATATACATATATAATTATTCGTTTCAAATTGTTTCAAAGTTCGTTTTTTCTGTATTATAGATAAAAATAATAAAATTGAGCAAAAGAGTCGTCACAATAATTTTGCTTTTTATTTTAGCAGGCGCTGCTTAATATAAATATGTCGCTTTATTATTACTCCATATTGTATCGAATTTAATATGGATCGAAATGTTTTTAGATGTTCATTGACAGCGATTTCACCCGATGGTAAGTATCTATATAATCTGTTTGTCAATATACCTACACACAAAAAATTATGCTTACTTCTTGTAATTAATAATTCATATTTAAATGTAATAATATCATAACTTATACATTTAGAAACATAAGTTAAAATTATAAACTCTATGTAAAAAGAAAATATGGCAGGGTGATTTGTCTGATTGGCGCGGAGTTTGGAACGAGATATTTTTTAAAACATAGTAACTAACTCTTGAACGCAATTATTGATATGGCAGGGTGATTAGAAAGTTCCTCTACTCGATCTATACCGTACATTTTTTATCCACTACAAGTTAGCCCTTGTCGGTAATCTCATCTGATGGTAAGTGATGATGCTGTCTAAGATGGTAGCGGGCTAACCAGTTAGTGGTATTGTAATCCCACGGATACCTACTGATAAGATATAAGACTAAACAAATACTCTGTGAAATACTTCGTATTATTTAATTTAAATGTTATAAATTAAATTCGGAAAGTAATTTGGTCTATATTCTGTTATGTTTCGATATTCTTTAGAATATAAAAAAAAACAAGTACCCACGAACAAGCCATGCTCCTGCGCACATACACACAGACACACACACACAATCTTCTGATTCAATTATTCCGAAATTAATTCTTTAAATTCCACCAAAGCAGTACTAAAAACAATTTAGTTTTTTACTTTTTACTAAATAATTATACACTTAAGAATTGTACTTAACTTTTTTACTTAATAATTATACACATACTATTTGTATGGTGATTTGGAAGTGGTTAGAACAAATATTTTGTATATCAGGTATGACGTGAATGTACAAGCCACCACGTTTGCCGGTACTACGTTTTGCTCTGTCATTCTTTTAAATACAAGGCATTTACCTTGTTTTCGTATCGTCAATAAAGATTGTATCTTCACTTATACAACAATTTTGACGACTTCCGTGGCGCAGCGCGCGCGCTGTCGCATTATAAAGTTGGACCACCCTACCGACAAAAAACGTGTCGCCAAGCGATTTAGCGTTCCGGCACGATGTCGCGTAGAAACCAATTAGGAGTATGGATTTACCATACCCCTAACAGGTTAGCCCGCTACCATCTTAGACTGCATGATCACTTACCATCAGGTGAGATTGCGGTCAAGGGCTAGCTTGTAGTGGTTAAAAAAAAAAAAAAAAAAATTCTCCAATAAGCCTCCAATATATGTGTTATACTTATATGGAAGCTGTGATGGCCTAGTGGTTTCGGCGTCGGCCTCCTAATCAGAGGTCGGTAGTTCGAATCCGGGCACGCACCTCTAACTTTTCAAAGTTATGCGCCTTTTTAAGCAATTAAAATATCGTGAGGAAACCTGCAAGCCTGAGAGTTTATAATGTTCTCAAAGGCGTGTGAAGTCTGCCAATCCGCACATGGCCAGCGTGGTGGACTATGACCAAACCCTTATCATATTGAGTGGAGAGCCGCGCTCTGTAGTGAGCCGGCAATGGGTTGATCATGATGACGATAATAGTGTGAAGTCTGCCAATCCGCATATGGCTAGCGTGGTGGACTATGGCCAAACCCTTCTCATATTGAGAGGAGACCCGCGCTCTGTAGTGAGCCGGCAATGGGTTGATCGTGATAATGATGATGATGATAATAGTGTGAAGTCTGCCAATCCGCATATGGCTAGCGTGGTGGACTATGGCCAAACCCTTCTCATATTGAGAGGAGACCCGCGCTCTGTAGTGAGCCGGCAATGGGTTGATCTTGATGATGATAATAATAGTGTGAAGTCTGCCAAACCGCACATGGCCAGCGTGGTGGACTATGGCTAAACCCTTCTCATATTAAGAGGAGACCCGTGCTCTGTAGTGAGCCGGTAATGGGTTGATCATGATGATGATGATAATAGTATTGAAACGGTGAACTGGCCATCCTTACACATATTCGTTTCCAAGGATAGCGCACTATGCTTTCATATTATGCACTAAACTTGGTGAAATTGAAAAGATATATAAGAGGTGAGGCAACCCTGAGCAGAGGCAGGTAAAGGTATGCGTGGCGCCGTCTATTCCGAGGCCGCATTAATCAGTGGAATGGACGATTTATTAACATCTGACGACGGCAGAGCACGCGTCGAACATTTCTGTCGCACAACATACTGGAATTTGGCAAGCTGGTATACTACTCAAGGGAGCATTCAAGTATTACATAACGCAATTTTTGAAGACTTCATACCCTCCCCCATGTCATCAGGATTCTAAACTATTTATAAACGCGTTGCGGATCACAAGTGACAATAGGTGGGGCATGTAGACCGGTAAATCAATTCACTTCAAGGTCTCGGGATGTTGGAGTGGTGACCTAAGCGGTAAACACCGAAGACCTACTAGATACTGTACAAGTTTAGATATGTACTAGGAGCCTATAATTTAAGTTTTTTTTTATATACTTGCTACAAGTTATCGGACAATCTATTTTCATAGCTATGCATTACAGAATCTTCCATATATATATAGGATCAACCCATTACCGGCTCACTACAGAGCACGGGTCTCCTCTCAATATGAGAAGGGTTTGGCCATAGTCCACCACGCTGGCCATGTGCGGATTGGCAGACTTTACACGCCTTTGAGAATATTATGGAGAACTCTCTGGCGTGCAGGTTTCCTCATGATGTTTTTCTTCACCGTTTCAGCGAGTGATATTTTAATTGCTTAAAAGAAATCTCCCCCACGTAACGCACCGTAAAGTTTTTCTGTAAGGTGGACCAATCACTTGCCACTGTTTTGGCGGGAACCAATAGCGTGGCGGCAGGACATGATGACAAGCAACTTAATACATTAATAATAGTATTCTAGTCAAGGTTTATACTCTTTTGTACGTATATAGATAAATATCATATTAACTTACAAACAACTCGTTAAATATATGTCTTAATTAATAAATACATCATTATGTATGCTTCTTAGAATTGCGGCGATAACAGAATTTTAATGGAAATTTGTACTCACACGAGATTTGCCTCGTTGGTCTAGATAACAAGTTCGCGGGAATTGTTTATCAGGTTCGTACACCAAAACCAGCAATGGGTTCGTACCGTGGTGGGTTTTTGTTCGGGTTTAACGCCTTACGGGTGGGAGTTCCATATAAACTCATCATAAATATTGTGTATGGCTTTTACGAAAACGAAGATAGAGAGATAAAGTCTTTATTGCACATTACGAAACTTAGATTCTAAAACAAATAAAACATAACAAACATAATGCGCAAAGGTGGTCTTATCGCTTAAAGCGATCTCCTTCAGACAACCTTTTGTGAAAGAAACCATTTACAAGGAAAGGGGGATACTGCAATAATGAAGTAAAATTAGTTGTATAATAAAAATATAAAAAAAAGATGTGTGGCACTCGGGGACTGCCGCGGTAAACATAGCATTTTAAATCAACTCATTCATTAATATTTCAAAAAAAAAAAAAGTAATAATATTGAGGTTATTTTTGATACAATTAATTTTTAAAAAAGCAAACCGGAATTAAGTGAAATTTAACTTTCAAGATTTGATTACATACAGACAACGGGACAGGTGAAACTAAATGAAAATGCTTGTCATAATAATAAAAAATGAAAAAACGTGATAACAAAATCAAGACGTAGGTACCCCAGGCTCGAACCTGGGACCTTCTGCACAAAAAGCATACGTGATAACCGCTGTTCCACGAAATGTGGCGAAATATCTATATAGATCTAGTGGGGGGTGTAAGATTATTTTCGTTACGGAATTTCTGGATTCGGTCTCCACGCTCAAGGCCAGCGATAGAGGCTATGCAATAGCTTAAAAATAATAATAAAGATTACAAATACTATATATATATATATATATATATATATAGTAGTATTTGTAATATATATATATACATATGAGCAATATAGACATACATACAAGATTACAAATGTTATTGATATCAGACAAGTAATAGTCTTTCAAACGATTTTAGAAGATATTGGTTTTACCAGGGATACTCTTATCTTTCCTGTTCAAGGTGGCACGTAGAGAGCCCACTGAAGAATGCCATGAGTGCGGCTGCGCTATTGATACAGCGCAGCACACGCTGGCTGAGTGCCCGAGTTGGTCTCAGCAGCGTGCGGCACTCACTTCTGTAGTCGGGGGGGACCTCTCCCTGCCGATCGTGGTTTCGGCCATGGCTGGCAGTGAGAGGTCTTGGCAGGCGATGGTCTCCTTCTGCGAGGATGTGATCTCGCGGAAGGAGGCGGTGGAACGGCTGAGAGAGGACGACGTAGACTCTCAGCCGATCCGTCGCAGACGTGTTGGGCGCAGGCGGCTCGCGCTTCACCACCGCCTACCCCCTTGAGAGTAGCACCTCCGGGCGTTGAATACGAGGATCTGTCCAACACCCAGGAGTTAGGTCCTCGAGCTGGAAGACGCACCCTGTGCTCCTGGTGCGTCTTATGGCGTTCAATTGGGGGGCATCTGATATTGCCCCCGAGTTGGCACCGTCCTAAGGACGGACTCTGCCGGCCTGGTTGCGGTTGTGTGCGCGAGCGAAACCCGTGACCCGGCCACCAGGCGGCGGGAAAGGATATACACCGTGGGGGTTTAGTCAGTAAGAGTCTGACATAACCGCCGCGTCTCCTCGGACGCGGGGTATCCATGAGGATTACCCACGTTAAAAAAAAAAAAAAAGGGATACTCTGATCTAGAAAATAGTTAGTTATTAGGTTTGATGCGAAGAATCATTTCAGTTCGGAGTTCGGTATGGACTTTGTCTGTTGTTGTGAACGTCTTTCCCACTTGCAGCTTATCTATCTCGCTCATCTTTTGGTGCTGCCGTCATTAAAGGACGTAAACAGTGCTCGGCGTAATGATGATGATGATCAACCCATTACCGGCTCACTACAGAGCACGGGTCTCCTCTCAATATGAGAAGGGTTTGGCCATAGTCCACCACGCTGGCCATGGGCGGATTGGCAGACTTCACATGCCTTTGAGAACATTATGGAGAACTCTCAGGCGTGTAGGTTTCCTCACGATGTTTTCCTTCACCGTTGAAGCAAGGGATATTTTAAATGTGTAAAAACGCACATAACTCCGAAAAGTTGGAGGTGCAAGCCCGGATTCGAACCGCCAACCTCTGATTAGGAGGCTGACGCCCTAACCACTAGGCTATCACAGTTAATTCGGCGTAATAATAAACCGTAATAACTGCATCAAATAACACAACAATCGGTCATATGTCAAAGATCGGCCATTGAACCCGAGCTCTATAAAGCAGGTCTAGCCTTACCTCTGGCTTCAAAAACGGTTAAAACGAGACAAAGTGATGTGCTTACGACATAAATTTGTCTTGTTTTAACACGAACTTGGGCTGAGGTAATGTCAAAGTTCGCTCTATACGTTTCAGCTTGAGACAATTTTGCTCCCATGCTTGTTTTTTGATATCCACCATACATTTAATTTAATTGTTATTTAATTTATTATGATTTTCAAATTAAATAATAAATGATGAATAGAAGCAGGCGTTACTTTGCGGAAGTCCATGATAAACAATAAACAGCAAGTATAATTTGCTATATTCCGCCGACAACCGGGAGATTTGTATAATATAACACCACACAAAATCTTCCACTAGAACCTCTACGCACGTTTCGACCCGACACCGGATCATCCTCAGGAGATGTTGACTTCACAAGCGCGAAAAGTAAAGACTACTTTTCACATATATTATTTATTTATTATGCACATAACCCGCTCAGTAGCCAACTGAGTGGCTCTGAGCTCTCTAGTCAGGACCATAGCTGCCAGTAATTATGTCATCAGAGTCCAATTGACAGAACAGTGTAACAGGAAAGCCTATTGCTCCAGAAACGGCATAAAGAAAATGGCGGTAGTCTGTGGCACCTGCCGCCAAGGGTGATAAAAAGCACAACAGCGCGTGGCGCCTATACGTCACAGAATTACTGACCGGTACAATCGAGTGCAATGGTCTACGTTCAGAAAAGCACTGCCTACCAGGAAGATTCGCTTTAGTACAAGACATTTTTCTTTGTTTTTTCCTGCTACCCTGCTACCCTCCTAGGCTGCATCATAACTTACCACCAGGTGGGGTTGCAGTTACGAGCTAACTGGAACAAATAAGAATGGTGACATAGGAACTAGATAATAAAACCCTGAGTATGCTTTAGGAAAATTTATCGTAGCGAGACATTGAATCTCTATTAAAAGTCTAAGTTGTGTGGCTGCCACTGTAATGACAAAAGTATTCTGCTTCGTTACAACTTAAAAATTAATATGAATCCGGTTTCCGATTGAATAGATCGATTACCGAATAGGAGTCGAATTAATTAGTAGTATCTCTAACTGATAGTACGTAAGCACTTCCGTCGCCGACTGTATCTACAAGTAAAAGCACGGACGACTTTATGCAACGGCGCGCCAGCCGCATTACAGTTTAATTGCTATCGGCCAGCACTCCGCGACGCCGCCGCTCGCCGCCCTGTTGCCCAGACACCAGTCGCTCTGTCGCTTTTTTTCTAACATTAAATACTAAAAGATATAGCCTAAGTAAAGTAAAGTATATACTTTACTCAAATAAATTGAAGGTATATACTTTACTTAGGCTATATCTTTTCAGACTTATACTTTACTTATATAAGTAAAGTATAAGTCTGAATCAGCAATATGCAAGTAAATTATTGCTATTATGCAAAGTTTTTCCTAAATGTGACTAAAACTTAAAAATACGAAATGCTGAATCTGGTAAAATCCAAAAAAAAACAGTTTGTACTGGCCACTGTTAGTGGTCACCAAAGTAGTGTTACCACTGTAAAAGCACTATGGCGAACTTTTTAAGTTGTCTTTTTTATGAATCATCATGATCATGATCAACCCATTACAGACTCACTACAGAGCACGGGTCTCCTCTCAATAAGAGAAGGGTTTGGCCATAGTCCACCACGCTGGCCATGTGCGGATCGCCAGACTTCACACGCCTTTGAGAACATTATGGAGAACTCTCAGGCGTACAGGTTTCCTCACGATGTTTTCCTTCATCGTTGAAGCAAGTGATATTTTAATTGCTTAAAAACGCTATGATTTTTATGAATACTAATTTTAATTCATACAGTGCAAAATGCTTAAAATCATAATAATCATATATTGGTCGACAATTGGCGAGCACTAGCGTAGCGTTTAAATTTGATTGGTTAAGTACTTACACTGATGACAATTGAGCAAATTGTATACAATAAGTTCATTGTACTTCGTGTGATCCCATGCAAAATAGATTTATTTATAGAGGCAGATAAACGTGCTCTATAAATCGATCACAATGTTGGGTTGTTGACGCGATGATACAAAGTTGCTGATTAACAACTTGCAACTTTACATGTATGCAAATATTGGATCGAATGCAAATACAAATGTCCAGGAAGATCTGTCCCCGTGGTCCATGAAATTATATCAAATCAAACCAAATCAAATCAAATCATTTATTTATTGCACAGATTGAGTCGGTATATTGGTGTTATATTAAATTAGTGATGCTTAACATTCTGCCGGGTAGGCATGTAAAAAAATAACATTTTAATATTTATGTTTATATATATGGTAATATATCGTATGAAGTCGTCAAAGTCAGATTACTAAATTAAGTTTTTAAATCCATCCGCGTAGATTTAACTTTCCGCTAAATTTAATTAATTGCTATTGCGTTAAGCTACTAGGTACATAGTTATAACGTCTAAATATATATTTCACGGGACTTGGTTCCCGGAGAATGGCCGATTCTAAGGGACCAAATATTCCTGTGTGCGTTAATGCAGGTTATAAACTATTTGAAGTCCAAAATGGATTCATTCATTGTGGTGGTAAGTTACAAACATTCTGCCACATTCATAATATCAGTAATCTCACTGAATCTAGTTAAGTTCAAAGTTTATATAAAATGTAAGCTTTAAAAAAATGTCCTACTATAGTGTAAATGATAAATAAGTATAGGTATGAAATAAAGTTTTAATAAGGTAGATCTTAAATAATTTTAAGTGGCATTTGAGATGGTGGTAAAAAAAAAGAAAATTTACCTTGCTAAGCTTGTTGTGGGTTTCTTAGCCAGGGCGCATTTGGAACCTTTATAGCTTTAGTTTTAAGTTGACGAATGTAGTATCACCATCAAAAGGTGCCTTTTAAAGGACAATTTAAATAAAGATTATGATTGATTGCTTGATTTACCTCTCTATGAACAAATTCACGTCAATCGAATCGGCAAATTACGTCAACTTATGCGTAAAAGTTTAAATTAACTTGTTAACAAATATAGTAATTCTGAAGGACTAGGAAATCAACAATCAAAATAAAGATTTCTATTGTTATTGAACAGCCTTTACCGCTACTGCAAAGTAATGTTGAAATAGGAAAAGCATATACCAAAAAACTTATTGATGGCTATAAATCTACACTCATTGATTTTGTTCGAATATATTTCACCTTGTCATTTTTCGAACAAACACGAAACATCGCTTACCGCAGAGCCTTGATCGTCAATCTGCGTCAGATAACGCAAACAAAGCTTTAGATAGCACAACAACTTCAAGATACTGCGTTTAATATAACCAACGAGCGTTCAGTAAATAACTCTGCCTAAAGCTAAAAATCTACGAATGGAATTTTTCTACGGATTTGCGACGAAATATATTCTGGCTTTATTACAATTATTTAATTTTGAAACAATAAACACTTAAGTTACGCAATTATAACTAAATAGATAATGGGTGAGAATAAAATGTCTGTCGTTAGGTTATAAGTAAGCTTTAATAAAAAAAATACCCTGATCATAAAAACTGTGTACAAAATAAATCTTAAACAATCACATCGTAACCATTCTTATTATATTAGTATATTAACAAATAATATATAAAACATAGCACATAGGGGCATAGCATATAGGGGCACATAGCTCGGAGAACCGATGGACGTTGGGGTCCCAAGGTGCTAGAATGGCGACCCCGCACCGGTAAACGTAGCGTTGGTCGACCCCCAACCAGGTGGACAGACGACATCAAACGAGTCGCAGGGAGCCGCTGGAAACAAGCGGCCCAAGACCGTGGCCATTGGAACTCCCTACAAAAGACCTATGTCCAGCAGTGGACGTCCATCGGTTGATGAAGAAGAAGAAGAAGAAGATATAAAACATAAAATACGAGTACATTGCATTTGAGTACGCTAATGTGTAACGTTATAGGCCGTAAATTGAAGTCATGAATTTATCTTCATTTGGTAATAGAAGTAACATCAGATACATTACTAGAAAAGAAAATGGGAGATTCAGGATAAAATTGTGCCACGCTGTTATTGTAAAGGCTTTGGGGATACGATCTGTCTATTGATTTCACTAAGGCCTGCAACATATTGCTCTGTTCCATTAACAATGTGTTCAAGTGCCTCATCTCTTGGTCTATCTTCTTCAAATTGAAGGTCGTCTGATCTATCTTCTCCTGCATTCCTCTTAATTCTATATTTACGTTTTGGTCGTTCGACTCTCCGTTTTTGAATTTTGAAGAGTATCGATTTTTATGTATCAGTTCCTTGATCGATTTGCCAGATTTTAATTTGTTTATCTGTGCCAATTCGTATGCTGCCATCATAATATCAGTTGGTAGACGTTTCTCATTCGGATTCAATGGTTTTACACTTAATATAACTTTGCCTACATCTGGTGATACTAAGGCGGTTCTGTATACATACTTATGCAGACACTTTGGGAGGAGTGCGCTAAACATACCCATTTCAACAAAAAGAATTAGTTTCGTTTGGCGGACAAGCTTCGATAGCCCAGCCGTTTTCCGCAAACCTTGAATATCATGGACCGCTATACCAACAAGTAAATTCATCAATATTATGGTAACAAACATAACAAAAAAGATGAATATCGTTTGAGATGATAGCTCCCATATTAGCGGAGGATCTTCGAGCATCGGATCATTGATTAAAATATTAAGATTTAATTCTCCAACCATCATAGCCAATGTACTGATGAAACCCATTAAGGGGTTAGAGAACATCTCTTCATTTGGAAATAACACACAAAAACATATAGCAAAACCTAATAATAGACAAATGTAAGCCAGCAGTAACTTTAAAAACTCGCTCAACACTTTCTGGTACATAGCGACGTAATCACCAAACATAGGTAGCTGACCCATCATCAACATCAAATTGGTCCAAGCGCCTAAAACTGCGTAACCACCGACATGATTCTGCCAACCGTACTCCTTCTGTATATTATACAAAGAAAATACCGACAGAAGGACGAACCACTCCATTAAGTTTTCAAAGGTGGTAAAATACTGATACATACTCGAATATCCAGTAATGCCTGTCAGTTTTCTCATTATTTCGAATGCTGTAATAGCAATCAATACCCACCTCTCAAATTCAATAGGATTTTCCTCCAATATATCACCAAGTATTGATTGCTTTTGACAAAGTTCGTTTAGTACACCGTACTTTTTAGAGTTCTTTCCTTTACACGTTTTCACTACCGCTGTCAGCACATATATTGAAAGGAAGGAAACAAACAAGAAGCAAAATATAAGTCTCGCCAGGTAAAACTTCCGTATCTTACGCCACTTCATAAACAGAAACGCCGAGCATAATGGATGTTGCAATATGTCTTTTTGACCTTCATCTATCAAACTGTTCAAATATGTAATTTCCCTGGGATAAGAATATTTCACCAGTTTCCCAAAGTCAAATTCTATTTGAACTTCTTCATTGGCTTCCGTTGATCTGCTAACCGAGATTCCATTATCTAAATTATGTCTCAAAATAGCGAGTGATTTTGGCGTTTTACGTACTATAACACTTAATGCTGTATGACCTTTCTTAGATTTCGATGTTACATCAGCTCCTAAAAATATCAAAGTTTCCACGCATTGCGTAAGGCCGTCCATAGCTGCTAGATGTAATGACGAGTACCCGTATTCATCCTTTTTGTTTACATGCGCTCCCCAACTTACAAGCATGTCAATTATGTCACAGGCCCTATCTGAATTGCAGATAGCAGCGTGTAAGGGTGTCCTTTTATCGTGATCTTCGGCATTAGGATCTGCATTTCCATCTCGCAACAAGAGCTCAACACACTCTAAATTCGAACATCTAGCAGCTAAGTGTAAGGCAGTGAATCCCCTGTAGTTTTTCGTATTAGCTTTGGCTCCTTCCGCCAACAAAATTTCAACACATTCCGTGTAGCCTCTCGAAGCAGCTAGATGCAATGCTGTGCACTCCTTATCTCTTTGTTTTGTTCCTCCATTTACACTTAATTTCGTTTCCTTTAATAGATACGAGAGACATCTCTGTGCTCCAATTTCTGCAGCTAAATGCAATGCGTTGAGACCGCCTGATGTGATATACGCTGGATCCACACCCTTCTCAATGAACAGCTCCATACATTCCAGTGCATCATTTCTCACGGCGCAGTGGACGAGGTTGTCTTCACATCCAGCTCTCTGAACTACCGCATGCAATGATGCTCCATTTGCAATCAAAAGCTCGGCAACTTCTAATGAATTGCCGAAAGCAGCACAATGCAACGGCGCAAAATACTTGGGAGCATAATCAACATCTGCACCTATGGATAGCAAATACCCCACGGACCTGGTTGCATTGCTGTAAGCTGCAATATGTAGCACAGTCAATCCAATAGGCTCTGAATAATGTATGTCTGCTCCTGCTTCAATTATTGGCGGTAATAGTTCATCTCTTGTGAGGAACGCAGCCCACAATAAAGTCAAATTAACAACTACCTCTGGGGCTGAAGAAATGTGCTCTTCGATGTTATCGGCTGTGATCAAGCCGCATTCAACGTCGTCGAAAAATCTGCCGGCTCCCAATGTTAAAGCTCTTTCACAAAGAGATTTTCTTATAATATCTTCCGTCAATCTCGCGTCGGGGTCAGGGGCAAGGATGTCGAAGCTCTGGTACATGTTCGGCGCATTTTCAGCAGGAGGTGAAGGCCCGACGAAGAGATATTCTTTGGCGTGGCCGGGCTCTTGAGCCGCTTCGAGCAAATCCAAGTTACGATCATGTTTGAAAATGCCTTTCAACGGATATTCTTCAGGTTCTCTAGACCGCGAGCTGTAACTACGGGAGATACGCGACCTATTCGAAGTGGCGGTAGGAGTTTTCAGAGGTGCAGACCACCCCATCTCGCGGTAACCGAAGTTGTCCATAGTAGGACTACGACTGACTGTGGGACACGTTTTATCTTATCTCAGTTGACAGGCTAGATCTTGTTTGGCTTTGTGATTTATTGCGCTATTTTTACTACGTGTAATTAGTAAAATACCATTTTGGCGATAGTGAAACAAAGTAAAAATCGAGCCTACAAATTAATGCATTAATTTGTTATAAGTATAATAAAATACAAGTATTTCGTAACCGCTATTTGTTTGGGAGTTTTAGACAACAACACATGTTTTTGTTTCTTAGTGATAAAGTCTTAAGGTCACACCTTGAACCTTATAGTGGAAACTGAATTAGGTTTGTTTGCACTAAAAATAAAGTTTTATGTAAACACTGAAAGATAATTTTCGAGGAATTTTCAACCACACATTAAACCTCAGGCTTACATCATCCAATAACTACGTGCCTGGCAGAGCTTCTTTTCGATATAGCCCGGTTACGCTGTGGCAACCAATAGGGTTAGCACAGCTAAAAGACAGTCCGAAAAAAAAATGCCTCCTCTCTCATAGGAGATAATTTATAGTAGACCCACCACGGTTATGCTATCCGCGTTGTCAGTGACATTCCGCATTACTATTAAATAATATGTACAAACAATATACCCAAAATCTTGTAGTAAGCTGATAAACTGTGCCGTTTGCTGAGTGTTAAGCTGGCGGCACATTTTATCAGCATCGCGGTTAAAAATTGTTTGCGAAGTAAACAACTGCGCCGGCGCTGCTAATATTGATAAATATTAAAAAAGGAAAAAGATAACATCACGTAAGGATACTAGGCTTTTCTTTGATCAACACATCTGGTCAAAGAAAATGTGTTGATCAAAGAAAAGGACTAGAAATATAAAAATCATCTTCGACTTTAATTTACCAGGTTTTCTACCTGGTATTTTTTATTTTTTGTTTCGTTGTTATTTATTTTATGCCACAATTTAACCTGAACCTAACGCGAGAAATAGTTTTATTTTATTCTATACATTTTTTTTATACAACACAAGTTAGCCCTTGATGGCATCTCACCTGATGGTAAGTGACATTTTAGGGGTATGGTAAAGCCATATTCCTAATTGGTATCTACACGACATCGTGCCGGAACGCTAGTTCGCCACGGAGGTCGTCAGAGAAGAGAAGAAAGAATTATTATAAGAAGAGTTTAGTGACTGATGAGTTATGATAATGATAAATGATAATGATGTACACGTTCAGTTTACTTCAATATGTTTAAAGTATAATTCTTACAACTATAGCGATAGTATCCAGAAGGCGTGTATTGTTATCATTAAGATATTGTTTTGTAGTTATATGCAATTCTTAGAAATAAACATACTCTCTAGCCTTCAGTAGAAAATGATAATTGTTAGTTTACTATTTCAAGCAGTAGTTTGAATCGACAAGAATAAGTATGGCATGTATTGATAAATAAAACTGCTCAGTTTTATACCAGCCTTATCACGTAGAGATACTGATCAGAGATGACATGTACGTATTGGCAGACTTCACACGCCTTTGAGAACATTTTGGACACCTCTCAGGCATGCCGGTTTCCTCACGATGTTTTCCTTCACCGTTGCAGCAACTGTTATATTTATTGCTTAAATTGCACATTACTCCGAAATGTTATAAGTGCTTTATAGTTATAGGGTGCCCGGCTTCGACCTCTGATTAGGAGACGACGTGGACTTTGGAACTCCCTTCAAAGAACATACGTTTATTAACTAAACAATTGGTTGAAATTATGACAATGATTATAACGATAATGAGTTCAGTATTGACCAACTTTATAACACTGAGCGAGCGTTTTCCAAGCATTTGGAACGCTGATCATCTGAAAACCCAGCATCTTCGCTGACGGTACGTCAACCCACAAGCGAGATAGACATACAAATATTTGCGCGCGCGATCCCTTTGTATTGTTGTCAGTTTGTTTGGTTTGTTATTCATTGTTGTGAGGGTTTGTTCGTGTGATGTGACAGGCGCTGGCAAGGGTTTTGACCCCTCCCAACAAGAAGGCGGAGCAATACTCCCTGATCTATATGGAGTGAAGTCAACTCTTATGTCTCTTTAGTCCATTCACGATATGGAAATAGAGATAAAAATCAACTATATTATCCTTTGTCATAGTATATAGCATAGCATAGTCATAGTAGCGTATAAAATATACGCTACTATGACTCTGGCTATTTCATTTAATATTTGTTGTCGCCTGGAAAAGCAAACTTAACAACCAACCTTCTCCCTTACATCACCATAATCATCATAATCATCGATATCAAAAGCCTATTAACGTACCACTGCACACAGCCCTCAGCTCTCAAAGTAACGAAGGTTGTAAGGACCTCTTAAAAGGTCTATTAATTCTTTCATATAAATTAATCAATAAATTGTACCTACTTAGAAGATGAAAGAATTCGGCAGTTTTCTTTTTATACACTACAAGTTAGCCCTTGACGGGAAACTACCCTGATGGTAAGTGATGATGCAGTCTAAGCTGGCGAAACTGTTAGAGGTATGGTAAGCCCATAACTCCTAATTGGTTTGTTTACTGGGGTCAATATCATTAAATCCAATTCTGCACTTTCAAAGTTTAACGAATACAAACGCGTACAAATTATTTCCCCTGTATATTCGTATAGATTTATGGAAAAGGAAAGTGTCCTTTCAGTTTTTCATGCAAGATCTCATTAGTGCAGAATAGAAGCGAACTGTTTGAAAGTCATACGTTTTCACTCGCCAGTCGTGATTATCATCATTATATTATTGCACCTCATTAATGCACTCCATATTACGCACCGATGGTCGCCGGGCTAGTTTACAAGACGTTTATATCACACGATTCGACGACCTCCGTCATCTTTTAAAGTTGGAGGTCCTGGGTTCGATTCCTGGCACGAATCTGGTCTGGTGGGAGGCTTCGGTCGTGGCTAGTTACTATCCTACCGACAAAGACGTGTGGCAAAGCGATTTAGTTATCTAGGGGTTTACCATACCCCTAACAGGTTAGCCTGCTACCATTTCTTTTTTTTTCCGCGGGGAAATGCGTTTACGCATCCCCTCCGGAAGCAACGCAGGCAAGACTGCGCCGCTTCCGACGGGGTATGTGGGACTTCCCGGCGGCGAGACTGGCGACCAGAATACCCACTAAAACCCAGCGATGCTCCTTCGCGTCGCCTGGTGGCTGGGTCACGGGAACACTTGTGCACTCGACCGCGAGTATCTGTCAAAAAATTCTCAGTAGGACCGAGTCATAAGATATACCTAATGGCAGGCGTCTGACATCTAATTTCTGTACCGAAAGTCCAAATCCAATGAAATATATTAGTTTACTATCAATTTTTGACGACCTCCGTAGCGCAGCGCGCGCCACCACCCCACCGACAAAAACGTGTCCCCAAGCCAATAATACTACTTCCTGTAAGATACTTTGCTATTGGTTAATTGATTAGAATAGGAGTAGACTGTATTGAGTTGGAAGGAGATCCTCTTCCACCACCCGCTATTCCAGGTAATTTCTGCCACGCACCTGTAAATTGTAGAACCAGCTTCCATCTTCTGTGTTCCCTAATGGTTATAATATGGTGATCTTCAAAGGGCGGATTAACAAATTACTCAAAAGCCAGCAACGCATTGGCGGTTCCTCTGGTGCTGCAAATGTTCATGGGCGGCGGTAATCACTTACCATCAGGTGACCCGCCTGCTCGTTTGCTCGCTATGTATATAAAAAAAAAAAAAAAATTATATGTTATAAATAAGAGAAGGTTTGCTATTAAAGCAGATACGGCTGACGCGCGGGAGTGTTCACTATTTATAAAATATAAGATCTATATAATTGTAATATAGTTTGATTCTATATTTGAGAGTTTACAGATGGTAACTAACCACGCGGGCTAGAGGCAGACCTTATAGCTGATGGGATGACGATATTAAAAGTAAAGCAGGACAAAATTGGCTGGTGGTGGCTGGAGACAGGCAGCGATGGATATCTCTGGGGGGGGCCTTGACCCGCGAGGGGTTTTCCAATAATTGATTACAACACTAAACTTTTTATGTTATACTTACATATTTATATTTATTTAGTAATAAGTTACATTACAAAATTACAATTCTTAAATCTTAGTATTAAGATTTAAAAATTGTAATTATGTTTATGTTTTAAAGGAAAAATAAAAGGCTTTTTTATTTTTATTTATTTATTAACTAACCACGGCCGAAGTCCCCCCCCCCATATAAGCCAGACAGCAACTCTGTCTTCTGCCTTCCAAAGTTCGCACAACTTCTGCAACAGTCGTATCGTGTGGTGGAGCAGTAGGAGTTTGGTTTCCATAGAGCAAGATTAACGTGAACGATCAAACAGAACAGTTGGCGCGCCGCCAGCTCTGACGCTGCGGCATCAAACGACACAGCCGGCTGGTCGCAGCACACGGGACATGAAGCGTCTCCATCACATTACCTGCACCATTAGCATGCTGGCTTCTTCCACTTTCAACGAAGACACATATTAGCGAGTGGGGCTTATATAAAACCTCTGACGTATGTTGCGTGCGTGCGCTGTCGCATTACAAAGTTGGAGGTCCTTGGTTCGATTCCCGGCTCGGTTCTGGTCTGGTGGGAGGCTTTACCGTCGCTAGTAACCACCCTACCGACAAAGAAGCGATTGAACGTTCCGGCACGATGTCGCGTAGAAAACAATTAGGAGTCCGGGTTTACCATACCCCTAACAGGTTAGCCCGCTACCATCCTAGACTGTATCATCACTTACCATCAGGTGAGATAGCCGTCAAGGGCTAACTTGTGGTGTATAAAAAAAAATAATGGAGAGAATAAAATAAAACTATTATCTCTATATATATTCTCGCGTTAGGTTAAGATTTAAATTATAGCCCTAACGCATGTGTAGGTGCCGAGCGGCTGTAGGTATTTATTTCAAAGATAAGCCCGAGTTACAATACTGTATACATATTATTACCGTGGCTCTATTATATTTGCATTCATTACTAAAAGAAACGTTATTAATTTCGGTTATTATTATTCTAAGTGGGTACAATAAGTTGCCTACACTCAAGAGTATTTATAGACGGAAAGGAAAATTTTTACTTTCACTCGTCCATATTAACTAGTGCCCAAGCGATAACCGTCGCGTCGCATTACCGCCACCCAACGCACACGAATCCACGCCAAACGCATTATCCGCTGCAGCGTCACTGCCAAGTTCACGCACATCCTTATCGACGCTGCCATCGGCGACAATCCGTCCTGCCAGCCCGAGCGCGGCATCGGATCGACGCCCGCACTCCGAGACCTTTACTCAGCACGACATCGGGAGGGTATCTGCCTCTTTGTTATCTATTTTCGGCCCAGCCACTACAATATCTTTACGAAATAGCCACGTAATCATATTATACTCGTATTAGTTTGTATCTTGTGTTTACTATGTAGAAAAGAGTAAAAGTATCTTTAAAAGTTTTTAAAAGATGATTGCACGAATGGTTATTGGATACATGCTTTTATTCTTCAAATCATTTTTTCAATACAATGACATATTATTAATGTTAATATTGCTATTTAGTTTATTTTATGACATTTGTTAAGTAAATTACTTAATTATTTACATATAATTAAAATATTATTTTTGCACGCCTACCCGGCAGATTGTAAGAAAGTCTAATTAAATGTAACACCAATTTACCGAACATTTTTGTACCGAGAAAATTTAGGGTATAAATCAAATCTAAATAGTTTTATTCCTGGAAACCTATTACAGGCATCTATAAAGCGTTCATATCATCACGATCAACCCATTGCCGGATGAATGAATGGTAGAAGTAACTTAGGATATATTCAGTAAGATAAACTACTGACGAATCATTGCTTCAGCCTACAATGCCGGTAGTAATAATTTTTATAAAGCAAGCAAGTAGAAAAACATAATGTAATCCTTACTAAAAAATATTTTACTATCAAGAAAATGTTATGAAGATAAACCTTCCCCTTCACAGCGTGTTATTTTGACGTAGACTATATTATGCTAAATCAGTCTTTCTGAAAGTGACCTAGAGGAGCGCGTTGAGGGGCGCTAAATCAGTCTTTTTCAAAAAGGCGTTATACGCCTAGACGATAACGTAGGAGACCTAGAGGGGCGCATTAAGGAGCCCAGAAAAAAATGCGGGCTTTGTTTAGGGTGATTGATTTGTAATTTCATTTAGATACTTTATATTTTAAAATATGGAATAATTAGTTAATACTTTTGCCCTATATATATGATAGTATAAAAACTAGAAACACTAAACATAGATTTCGTAGGACAGCCATCTAAATACGGCGACGACACACCGTCTTCGCCGGCGAAGACGATTTCCCCGCTATCTTACGTCATCCGGACGTGGGCTCCATCCACGGCCTCGGACATACGGACGTACGGACCACTCACCGTCCGACCCCCCCGTTATCCCAAACGTCGCCTTAGCCGAGGTTCAGCCTCAAAGGAGGCGCCCTTAGGCAGTCGTTCCCTTAGTTTCTTCGAGCCCTAGGGCTAAAAATTTCTTCTGGCAGAGCTTCTTTCCGAAGCTCGCCAAAGAGCCCGGTTACGCTGTGGCAACCAATAGGGTTTGTACACCTAATAGACAGTCCGAAAAAAAAAACGGGGACGCCATACGCAACAAGTTTTAGGAGTGTATAAAAAAGGGGGCTGAATAATAATTGATTTTCAAAGGAGGCGGTAAAAAAAATAAGTTTAAAAATCTGTGTGCTAAATGAAAGAAGCCGCGGGAAGCAGCTATATAAAATAAGTGTCCACTGCATTAACAAGTATAGTGCATTCAATATTAACTGGCGTCCTTCCACTTGAACCTAAACAACAGGGGTAATAAACCAAACACTCCTAGAGCCCATTCATTTTTAAAGAAGCCGTTTTGGCCTTATCTGTTTTGTTGCAAACCAACCAGTGTTGATACTTTTGAATAATCATAGAATAATTTAAAGAAATGGCGTAATTTACAGGTATGTTAAATAAAATACAATTACAAAAATATTTGTTTATTCTAAAGTAATGGGGGTTTTAAATTATGACGACTCACTGATTTCTTCTGATTCCGAATTATTTTCCACGGTTTCGTTGTCCGATGAATCGCTTCCAACATTTATTATAAAGTTAATGCATTAATATCAAAAACGTTTGAAACACCGTTTTTTTTATCCACTACAAGTTAGCTCTTGACGGCAATCCCACCTGATGGTAAGTGATGATGCAGTCTAAGATGGTAGCGGGCTAACCTGTTAGGGGTATGGTAAACCCACACTCCTAATTGGTGTCTACACGACATCGTGCCGGAACGCTAAATCGCTTGGCGACACGTCTTTGTCGGTAGGGTGGTAACTAGCCACGGCCGAAGCCTCCCACCAGACCAGTTTGAACGCCGCACGTGTTTTGCAATACAAAGAATTCACCCGCCACGACTTAATCCTATTGTTATGCTATGCTAATGACGGTCTCAAGTGGTAAGACGCCAGTTAATATTGAATATACTATACCTACTGCACCAAAACACGGCGCCTCGATACATCTGCGCAAACCAATCATCTGTACTGATAGATTTAAAGGAAACGGTATTTATAGGTCACTATTGAATACATTAATTAATATCACCCTTCCCAGTAAGTTGAGAAATGAAAGGAAATGATAGAAATTACTAGATATAAATGTCCCGTCCAATGACGAATGGCTCATCACTTAGAAGCTATATATCTTGCGCACGTCGGATGCAAGATGCTGGCCGCTGCCTAGTAACTTGTTAGGCTCTTATTTAAATAAGGAAACTATAAACATATAATAGGATGCAAGATAAATAATATCGTATATTGGAACAGGGGACAGCCGAATGGCATGGAACGCTTCCAGCATTGTATGACGTCACTTTTTGTATATCATACAAGCTGACCGCTTTGACAGCTCTTAATATTATTATAAGTTAAGATAGTGTCTTTGTTTAGTCATTTTTTTGTAATGTCAGTACTGTTATCACGATTCTAAGAAGCTATCATCATCATCATGAACAACCCATCACCGGCTCACTACAGAGCACGGGTCTCCTCTCAATATGAGAAGGGTTTTGACCACAGTCTACCACGCTGGCCATGTGCGGATTGCAAGACTCCACACGCCTTTGAGAACATTATGGAGAACTCTCAAGCGTGCAGGTTTCCTCACGATGTTTTCCGTCACCGTTGAAGCAAGTGATATTTTAATTGTTTTTTTTTTTAAACGCACATAACTCCGAAAAGTAAGAGGTGCGTGCCAGGATTCGAACTGCCGACCTCTGATTAGGAGGCTGACGCTCTGACAACTAGGCTATCACCGCTTCCTAAGATATGCTATATATATATACTATATGATGTATTTATTAATTAAGACATATTTTACAAGTTGTTTGTAAGGGTTAAAGAGTATAAAACTTGACTAGATACTATTCTTGTTGTCATCATGTCGTGCCGCCACGCTATTGGTTCCCGCCAAAACGCTGACCAGTGATTGGTCCACGAAAAATAGCAATAACAATGGACGCCAAAAAGTTTCAATGTAACTGGCGTTATCATTATCAAGACTTCATTGGAAGCCTGTAACAAGTAGTTAATTACAAAAAAAAATGTAACTAACCTTCACATTTTAAAATACAGCTAACCTACATAAATATATCCTTATATTCCATTTTTAATTGTCTTATTATGGAAGCAATTTTATTTGTATTCATTTCAACCCACTTGTTTTTTCTATTCTTAAAATAAAGTTTATACTATAAACTTTTCCACAAACAAAATAAAGTTTTGTGTAGGTAAGTCTTAGTGAATGCTTCTGCACTTCCAGAGATGACATCATATCTATTTCAATATCTTTTTACAAGTAAATTAACAGATGAAGATTATGGGAAATATACATTAATAAAAACAGAATTAACTAATATACTTTTTTTTTACGGAAACGCGTTTAACGCATCTCCTCCGAAAGCGACGTAGGCAGAACTGCGCCGCTTCCACCGGGGTATGTGGGACTCCCTGACAGCCAGCTTGGCGAGCGGAATACCCACTAAAACCCAGCGAAGCTCCTTCGTGTCGCCTGGTGACTTGGTTACAGGAATACTTGCTCACTCGTCCGTAACCCAGCCAGCGGCGTCGAGGGCCTATCTAGGACGCCCCCTAATTCTGTCCGAGGAGCACCAGGAAAACATGCTTCCAATTCAGTGTCTTAAGAAAATTTACATTCTAATAAGGTAAGGTTTGATTCTTTGTCGTATAGTCCCACCATTTAACTAGAATCAAATTAGAATATACATACTTACTAATATTATGTTCTCGTGTTTGCTGCCTCAAGTAATGCGAAGTCTGTCAACTGTTTATTAGCTAATTAACAATCTTGATGAACCAATCACGGTCGGAGCCGTACATTATCATCGTGTTTTATCTTCCAATAACAGATCGCAGATTATAGGAGGCCGTTCATCTTTAAGCGATGTCATGTTTATTTATTAGGTGGTTTTACTTCTAGTACTATTTACATCAGTAAGTCTTGGGATTTTTCCAGAGGTGGCAGCACTCATGTTATGGGGATTAGAGGTCATAATTTAAAGTTATAATTAAAGATTAATTCATGATCAACCCATTACCGGCTTACTACAGAGCACGGGTCTCCTCTCAATATGAGAAGGGTTCGGCCATAGTCCACCACGCTGGCCATGTGCGGATTGGCAGACTTCACACGCCTTTGAGAACATAATGGAGAACTCTCAGGCGTGCAGGTTTCCTCACGATGTTTTCCTTCACCGTTGAAGGGAGTGATATGTTAATTGCTTAAAAACGCACATAACTTCGAAAAGTAAGAGGTGCGTGCGCGGATTCGAACCGCCGACCTCTGATTAGGAGGCCGACGCCCTTACCACTAGGCTATCACAGCTTCTAAGATTAATTATCATTCGATATAATTTAACAAAGCCTAGGATACGAATGTTTGTTACTAGCATGGAATTTAACAAACAAACGTTGGTGGTACATAAATGCTCCTAAAATCACTATTTCTCCTATTTCTCCTTAGTTTTTTACGGTCTCCTGGAAGCTTTCTCCACAGATCATACCGATCTGTTATAAACTAAACCCAGACAAGGAGGTGACGTATTTGGCGGCTGACCCGAATCGACAAAGAGCAATATTAAATTATGCCGTTTTAGTTCCCGCACCGCTATCAGTATTCTAATTGCTGCCAAGTGTCGAAGTGGCACTTCGCAGCCGCTGATATTGGCACTTTCATTCACGACTCGTTCATTTAAGTGGATCATTACAGAACTTATAAATCGAGAGATCAACTTCCGTCTATGGTTTAGGAAAGAATCTTTCTTTGAACTTTGCAAAAATACGACATTTTAAACGTAGTTTCTTATATTGGCTTGTGGTAGAAGATAGCTGGCAGAAATTGTGACATAAGACATGAGGATAATGAATAGAAGCAGGCGTTACTTTGCGGAAGTCCATGATAAACAATAAACAGCAAGTATAATTTGCTATATTCCGCCGACAACCGGGAGATTAGTATAGTATAACACCACGCAACTCAGGAGATGTTGACTGAAGCTTTTCGCGCTTGTGAAGTCAACATCTCCTGAGGATGATCCGGTGTCGGGTCGAAACGTGCGTGGAGGTTTTTAGTGGGGGATTTTGTGTGGTGTTATACTATACTAATCGCCCGGTTGTCGGCGGAATATAGCAAATTATACTTTCTGTTTATTGTTATAAGACATGAGGGTAATTCGGTATGTCCCCGCCATGCGACCTGAATGTCAAATTTCGGTTATTATAGACAAATATTAGCTCCTATCATGTGTTGAATTGCTGTACCATAAAGTTGGAGGTCCTGGGTTCGATTTCCGTCTTAAGTCTGGTTTGGTGGGAGGTTTCGCTACTTTCCACCTTAAAGGCAAAGATATATTTTTTTATACACTACAAATTAGCCCTTTACGGCTATCTCACCTGGTGGTAAGTAATAATACTGTCCAGGACGGTAGCGAGCTAACCTGTTAGGAGTATGGTACACCCACGCTCCTAATTGGTTTCTACGCGACATCGTGCCGGAACGCTAAATCGCTTAGCGACACGTCTTTATCGGTAACATATCGCTAAGCGATTTAGCAATCCAGTATGGGTACAGAAAGTAACCAATTCAATATCAAACGAACGAGTATTCAATTCCCATATCCTTGGGTAAATGACTCAACCGTTTCTTTATTGAGAATGGCTTAAAAGAAGTTTAAACAAGGCACATGTAAAAAGCTCGCAGCTGTTTTTAAATCCATATTAAGGGAAAAACAACAATCGATTGTAAATCGGTTTCCAATCAAGGATCAGCATTCCGATTTGACTGTATGGATATAAAATTTAACGCTGGAAGGCAAGGCGTTGCCACATCAAGATCGACTACGTTAACTTTTTTTTAAGCAAAGAGAAATCCTGGCGCTCTAGCCTGATACGATGTAAGACAAATACAATTGTTAATTTAGTCACACTTCATTTAAATAATAACAATAGTTAAATTTATAATAATAGGGTTGAAATATGCAACGTAACAAATGAGAGGAAACAACTTATTATTATGCCTTTCTAACTTCATCATCATGATCATAATCAACCCATTAGCGGCTCACTACAGAGCACGGGTCTCCTCTCAATATGAAAAGGGTTTGGCCATAGTCCACCACGCTGGCCATGTGCGGATTGGCAGACTTCACACGCCTTTGAGAACATTAAAGAGAACTCTCAGACGTGCAGGTTTCCTCACGATGTTTTTCTTCACCGTTGAAGCAAGTGATATTTTAAGTTTTTAAAAACGCACTTTACTCCGAAAATTTAGAGGGGCGTGCCCGGATTCGAACCGCCGACCTCTGATTAGGAGGCTGACGCCCTAAGCACTAGGCTATCACCGCTTCGATAATTTAGTCACATTCAACTTAAATAATAGCAATAGTGAAATTTATAAAATAATAGGGTTGAAATATGCAACGTAATAGGGTTATATTTGGAAGTTCAGAACATATCTAGAGGATGTCGGAATCATTTAAATCAGTGCAGTTACAGAAAATGAGAGGATACTACTTATTATTATGCCTTTCTAACTTCATAGCTAATCATAATTTATTATTGACTATGCGAGATAGTGATTAGCAAAATAAGGCAAAGTTTTAATTGTGGGCTTATTCTTAGACCTCCCTCTAAAGAAATTGGCGAATGTAGTTATCACCATCACCTCACGAATTAAAATAATGCAAAATATATAGAAACGCTTCATAGATAGGTTTATAAAGTTTATAAAGGCTATTGAATTGAATTGAATTGAATTGAATTGCCTATATTAAGGTTTAGTTTATTGTCAGTTCAGTCATTACCAGAACAAATAAACGTTCAGTGGTTAAAACTTATTTGTACGGGAAATAACTGTAGCGCTAAAACTGAGTTGATATAGCGGAACGATGAGGAAAAATGTAACACTAAGTTTATACACTAACCTCCTTATAAATAAACGTTGTGTAGCGATTGTTCAGTAACACAATACTTACTTTGTCTTCTGTCATATGTTAAATTATCGGAGACGGAAAGAGAGTAAACGGCGTACAACTAAGTATTAAAATTAACAACAACAATATACAATCAATGACGAATTCCTGTGTGAGAGTTCGGTTAGAAGTAGCCGGCTTAGCTCTCATAATAAACGTAAAAACGTAAAATAATTATGTTGAAAAAGAGCAATTCCTGGCTTTCTGGCCGGCTTCTTTTCGACAGAAAGCCTAGCCTTTCAAACCAGTGGAGTTACTGAAACCAGATACTTGGATTCAGGAGTGCTTCTAAAGTAAGCACACTTGAAATAAATTCATTTTGTATTAGATATATTGAGAGATATATATTTAGCTTTGTCTGACACTATGAACCTGTAAAATTAGGGGTCACAACAGAACAAAACGCTTTTGTTTAAGTATCACCACTGTTATTGTTATAGGAGCACTCGGAATCCAAAAACAAAAGCTCGTATAACGCACTACACCAGCCTTCCATTATGTCGATGGTTAAAATTTAAAGCATCTACACGAATAATGTAACCACGCCTTAAAGTTAAGCAGTTTATAAATCGCAAGATTGGCTGCAATAAACCGCTATTGTTGGGGGCACGTGCCGCTGTATCGGTATTTATTGGCTTGACCTTTGCTGGGAGGGTGAAATAGATGCCTTGTTGATTAAGCCGGACCTTAATTCAATGTATTTCCTTAATTGTGTAGGCTTAATGCGACTCAGCGAGCTTACTTTGCTGCAATCCGCTATGATATTTAAATCTTTGTGGTGTTTCACGGGGTATTCTCCGAGCTCCGTCTGTGCTTCAATTAGTGTTTACTTTATTTTCAACAAAATGTTTACTTTATTTTCGAATGGATATATATTTTGTAATGACAATGGTGCTATTTCTGTTGAAAATAAATCTCTCAACTAATCTAAATTTGCATGTCTAATACTGCTTCACATAATGCTGCTTCCGACGGGAACATTTTGAAAAATATAGTATTTTCTTTGTTTCATAACGTACAATAAGATAAAGTACGCAGTAAATATATAAGAGTTTTAAGGTTGCACCCATAACTCAAAAAAAACCAGAATCCAGGCTCAGATGGTACGGACATGTAATGCGTAGACCTGACGATTACGTAGTGTAAAAGTGCCTTTTCATGGCTGCAGGGAAAAGGGGAAGGAGAAGACCGCCAACTACATGGTTGACGAATGTCCAAAAGGACATGAAATGCCTCGGCCTCAATGATGAGGATACTAAAGTAAGGTCGACGTGGCGCCGAATGATAAAAAAGCCGATCCCGCGTAATGGGATAAGGCGATGCCAAAGAAGAAGATGGCGAGATTTGTGTACCACAGAATCGCTACCAATGGCTAGATCAAATTTTACCCAAATCAAAAAATATAAGTTACAGACCTACAGTTTTTGATTAAACATTGTATTATAGCTAGTGCTATCACTTTTTACTTTGTAAAAAGTGATAGCACTAGCTATATACCCCTTAGTTTGAATCAGTTAAGAGAATTGAGTACAACAACAAACCTCTTAGCTAAACACAATCAACAACACTATTATAAAACAAAGACTCTAAATGCAACCATCGCCAATAGGTGATTAATTGATATGCAATGGAACTAGAGTTTGCAATACTTGTATTTCTTCAAATAAAATTTACAAAGAAAAGTTAAAACCAGATCCTGGTGTATTTAAATACACGGAACCTTTAGTAAACAGATACCGAAAAACATCTTCATTTGTTACATTTTCCATCATAATAATCTCAATTAAAACTTTCGCTTCTTCTTTTGCTTCAGGTTTCCAATTGTATTTTAAACTATCAGCAAAATAGCGAACAAAATTTCCTAGTAACCTCGCTATGTTCAGTTTATCCCTTCTAGACCATTTTCTTAATGCTGTCAACGTATTGCCTATGTAGATCGATAAAACTTCATCGTCGCTACCATCAAATGCTTTATCAATAATATCAATGAGCAATGTTAACGATCTTGATTTTCTAATAACTTTTTTATCTTTACTTCTAGTTACCTTATGTTTTTTAATTAAAATTTCTCTGAATTCTTTGAGATGTTTTCTGACTTTTACCATATCATTATTAAATATTGATCCCAATTTACTACTAAGTTTTGCTGATAATTTATCAGATAAGATTTCATTAATGAAATTGGATTGCTCATTAAATAACAGTTCTATATTCATAAGTAAATACCTTAATTCAACATCTGGTAATACTAGTATCTCTTTAATTATATCTGAAATGTAATCCGAGTACGCTGGGACTTTTCTGCATGTTATGTATTGATGACAAACATACTCTATTTCTTCTTTCTTGATATCAACTATGAAGTTTTGGAGGGATTCTAACAGAGAAATGAATTTGACTTGGTAAGCCCTATATACAGTATTTGGCGATTGGCTATGCATGAAGTTTAAAATGACTTTACAGCTATTAAAAAGAAGTTCATTTGAGCTCTCAATCAAATCCAGTATTATTAATTGTTTATCTAAATCATAAATAGGATTAACATCATTCAATAAATTTTCGCTGTAGTTTTGAAATTTTACAGAATAATTTCTGTTAGCCGTATATACTATTTTAGAAACGTCCTTATCGTAATTTAACTCAGTTTTTAATAAGTTGGTTTCGGTTGCGAGTCTCGCGTTCGCGTTAGTAATTAGATGATTTACGTAACTATTAACATCTTTTCTGATTCCATGTTTCATTGCCTGTATATTTTTATCAGTCAGTACCATAAATTTATTAGATTTTTTTTCATTAAGTGATTTTGTATCAGAAGGCAATAAATTTAAGATATCACTTTCAAGTTCTTCGTTGACCTCTCTTGAGAATAACTGCTTGTTATTCATTAACAAGTCATTGGTATTTATAGCCCATGTATCTGAAATATTATTTATGACATCTTTATTCAAGTAAAAGGGAGGGAAACATACTAGTAGAACTTACAAATACACTTCCCTTCAAATTTTTTGTGAAGCGATATTATACAAGTTAAAATATAAATGACCGGCTATTTAGAGAACCGATTACGATCAAGTTCTTTGCTAATTAGAAAAATGGTAAAATACAGCACTAGATGATAACGTTTCATCCAACACCTCTAAGTGCTATGTAAACTACCAGAAACGCAGAACTCTATCCATTCTAAAAATCGGTTAAATGGGAGTAAATATTTTCTGTAAATATTTTTGTAGCTCATCGTTATTTTATAGTATAACCAAATGAAATTTAAATTAATGAAATTATTTGAGTTACATTAAAAAAAGTATGAAATCATCTTTGTAATTTATGATATTTTTTCGTGGTGGAAATCAGCTTAAAAACATATTTAAATTTGATTAAATCCTTTGATGTTTTATGTAAAGATTTAACGTTTGATACACTCAAAGCTTGAAGTTAACTCGGCGAGCATAATATATCTTCATAGCAACGAGCTTCAGAGTTATTAACATCGTCAATGTCATGTAAATGAAAATGAATAATTAAATAACTATAACTAATTCGTATTCTCGTCAGTAAATTACTTACCGTAATGCATAAATAGTATACAATAAAAGCAATATGGCCGCATATTGTGTGCTTCCGGGTGGTTGCGAATGAAACTAACCATTTCCATTAAACTTTATAGTTTCGTGATATGTATAGTAGGCCACATTCCTTTCGCAGATGAATATTTAAACGCTCAGCAGTCATTTCGATAGTAAAAATAAATAATTTTCTATAAAAAATATTTCAAAATACGAAACATTACGTGTAATCAAATGATAATCAAATCTCCCGAACAGAAACCAGCAAAACTTATAAGTTTTATTAAAACTGCATAGATTCAGTGGATATTTAAACATAAAGTACCTACTTACCTAAATTCACTCAAGAGCAGGTATTTTAGCCAGGCACTCCTGTACAAAAGAACAAACAGGTAAATATATATATACAGGTAAATATAATACCGCTATTTCACAAAATTTTTTTTAATCACTTTTTTAGTTATTTTTCAAGATGATTAAAAACATTAATCCATTGGAATCTCAAATTTTAAGAAACCCAACATTTTCCATACCTATGCAGCCATATTTTTTGGTGAGGTTAGAAATTTTATGAGAATTTATACCCTATGAAGTACTAAGAATCTCCTTTATCCAATATTTCCTTGGAGTCTGTTAATTATCTTCACTCCAATGTTTGTAGGTTCAAGGTGGATGGAACACGACGGGCATCAGCTGTGTCGCCGGCTGTACGCGCGATTCATCACACGCCTAATGAAATACACAAACTGGTCGTGAACGTATTAATGGGCTTTTAATAACAACGGCTTTATCATAACTAATATTCTGATAGCTTCGGCGTTTTAACTGTTCTGAATATACGTAACAATAAACCGTATAGACAATGCTTTTATTTCGGTTTTTTAATACCGCAGAAACTGTCTCCAGGAAAAAAAAGTATTTTATGTTGTGCCCTAGGATATTTTATTAAAAGCTGAACCTGACGGAGAGTTTCCTTTTTTTTATTCACGACAAGTTAGCCCTTGACGGCAATCTCCCCTGATGGTAAGAGATGATGCAGTCTAAGATGGTAGCGGGTTAACCTGTTAGGGGTATGGTAAACCCATACTCCTAATTGGTTTCTACGCGACATCAAGCCTAAATCGCTTGGCGACACGTCTTTGTCGGTAGGTTGGTAACTAGCCACGGCCGAAGCCTCCCACCAGACCAGACTTGAGCCAGGAATCGTACCCAGGATCTCCAACTTTATGATGCGACAGCGCGTGCGCTGCGCCGTCTATCGTCGCATTTTCAAATCCGTAATATAACTAGCTAATGCCCGCAATTTCTTATCTCTATTCTGGTTCCCGTTCCGTTATTTTTCCCTATATACAAATCTAATTTGAGGAAGATTGCTATGACAAACTATAGTTGTAGTTGCTAGATAGCATCGACGTGGAATCAGTTTTTAAAAAATCCCGCGGACACCTTGATTAACTATCTAAAGGCGACCTTCGCTTTGCTTTACTTGCCTTCGTGTAAATCCAGGATATAATCTATCTCCATTCAAAATTTCAGCCAATTTGGTTCAGTAGTTCCGAAAAAAACATGCAACAAACATAAATACATTTACAGATCATCATCATCATCATGATCAACCCAGCTCACTACAGAGCACGGGTCTCCTCTCAATATGAAAAGGATTTGGCCCACCACGCTGGCCATGTGCGGATTGGCAGACTTCACACGCCTTTAAGAACATTATGGGGAACTCTCAGGCGTGCAGGTTTCCTCACGATGTTTTCCTTCACCGTTGAAGCTTGAGATATTTTAATTCCTTCCTCCTTCCTTTAATAAAAACGCACATATATCTGAAAAGTTAGAATTGCGTGCCCGCGTTCGAACCCCCGACCTCTGATTACGAGGCTGTCGTCCTAACCACATCTAACACATACAACGCGGTAAACCCAGCAGCGGGCACCTGATCTTAAGCGATTACTACCGACAGTGAACATGTACAATCCATCCTCCTAATCGTTTCCTATGCAGCATCATACTGGAACGCTAAATCACTTGGCTGTGAGGCTTTGCCTATAGGATGACTAAAGCCTCTCAGACCAGACTCGAGCCGACAGTCCAATCTGGGAATTCCTATTTTATTGCTGTAATACGTAATCACGTTTCACATCAAAAGACATGATTCCACCTCTTCCACAGCTGAGCTATCGAGGCGTCAGAGACGATGTTACTAGGTATAAAGCCGTGGAATTCACATTCCAGCGGCCTCTACGAAATGACGACTCGTTAGCATTTCATCGCGGAGCTAAGTTTAAAGCGATATTCCTTGTTGACAGAAAGATGCCCCTGGTCACTCCTGCGGTGCAAGTCATAGGCGGCTGGGATTCTTACAACATGATTACAATATATAAAGAGAGATCGTTGTGGATTTTGAAATCACTATGTAAATGTTATACTGTATGAGAAAAAAAGTATTTCATATTACCCTAAATGCTCCGTGGCGCAGCGTGTGCGCTGTCGCATTTTAAAGTTGGAGGCTCGATTCCCGGCTCGAATCTGGTCTGGTGGGAGGCTTCGGCCAAGCGATTAAGCGTTCCGGCACGATGTTGCGTAGAAACCAATTAGGAGTGTGGGTTTACCATACCCCTAACAGGTTAGCCCGCTACCACCCTAGACTGCATCATCACTTACCACCAGGTGAGATTGCCGAAGTTATTGTTACCACCAGGTGAGTTAGCCAAAATAATTCTTTTTTCAGTATGGTAGCCAATTGTTAAAGAATTCGATGACCTATAATCATGGACCCGAGGAACATGGACAGAGTTCTTTCCCTGGCACGGACTTTTAACTTTTTGCGGAATTGCGTCTTTTCAAATAAAATAAAGACTTTCAAAATGAAATATCACTAAACTGTTATCTCCATCCCTAATAAGGTAACAGTTAAAATAAGGCCATTAATCCGCTATCAGAATTATGTTATCCTCATACCCTCACAGTCAGGTATCTATATCAACAAGAAACATGTTGTAGAAATGTATGACAGTATTTATTATTATATTGAACAATCAATGAGAAAAATGTACCCACACGTACACGGAACGTGATTATTTGTCTAATAAACTGAGAGTAGTAAGATTTATCTAAATAATAATTTTCATGGACATGTCAACAGGGGATATAGCTCAGTGGTAGAGCAATCGACTGCAGATCGATAGGTCCCTGGTTCAAATCCGGGTGTCCCCTATTTTTTTTCGTGGCTTTTCCTTTTTTATTTTAATATCAAGCTTCCCAAATTTTTTCTGTTTTTTTTTTTCTTAATTTTTATCATAATCGCGTTAACTTGTAATTTAGTCCACAGGTAAGTAAAGTGATAAATCAGCTGGATGGTCTACATAACAGCCCTAATATGACAATTGGGACGGACTTATAGTTGCTTTGCGCACTTTCTGAGCAATGTAAGTCAAGAAGATCAGAATCTACGTATACAGTGTTACGTAGATTCTGATCTATGCGGTACTGAGTATGCGGTGTTATTCTGAAATACCCAGGGTCGCTGTTGAGTTCACTTTTAATAGAAACTAATAGATTAAAGTGGCCCAGCTTTCCTGTGGTACAGTCTGTTACTTATTTCCGGTATCGTGGGAACTTGGAGATAAAACACTTCAGAAAAGATTGGTCGCAGCAATAAGATATTAATTGGCTGAAGTTTATAAACATACAACGTTGTATATACTAATTGAAGGTGAATTGGTATGCATTTTACTTTGGTTTAGTTTGGGCGTATCTATAATAAATGAAAGTTATTGAGCGGTACCAGAGAACCAAGTTAAGGAAGTCGTAGTCAAAAGTATATTAGTTTGATTTATTTAACAGCAATTTTGTAGCGAAACATACTGCACTTGTGTTATGTAGATATATAACGCTGGTGCCATAAAACCCGATCGATATGTCCTAAAGTTAATATAAAACTAAATTGTCAAATGTTTAGCGCTACGCCAAGACCTGGTGTTTTAGTTAACTTGAACACGGACCGCATAAGAAGTACAAGGTCCATGCTTTATATGATAGTAAATAATGGGAAATTAAAAGGCTGAATGTGATAGCTACTAAGTAAGGATAATCCGGCCAGCGTTGTGTTTGTTTGGCATCGTCAACGTTGACAGCAAAGCTGCACATATTACTTACAGAATAGCCGTAGCACTGAATAGACACATTCTTGTCTGAATTCTGGAAGTTATATTTCTTGGGAGATGCATTTTCCACTTTGTTTATTATAATTTTCCTGTTTTGAGGTAGAGGGATTAACCCTAATTGGTTTGCCCCAGCTTCCGTGTGTTGGTAATTATTAAAATTTATACTGAGGAATAATCACAAGGGCTTTAAACAAGAACTGTGATGTAATTTTGTCACAACTATTTTGCAATCAATCCTTCTAAAAGGAGGAAGCTGCTGACACGATGCATTGGATCTTATTGGCTAAATTTGTATATCAAATGGGTTCATCTTATATTATATTCTTAATTAATTCTAGATATTTGCATACATGTTTAATATTAATTATACCACCTACCATGATGTTATATATGGCCGTTATAACTGAATAATGTCAAAAACAAAATTAAAAATAAAACTGTCACTATACGCAGCTCGTTGTTTCATTACACATGATAATGGCTATTTTATTTTAGATTTTTTGTAGCTTGAAAAACCAAACCAACCGACAAATCTTCCACCTTACATCACCATAATCATTGATGTCAAAAGCCTATTAACGTACCACTGCACACAGCCCTCAGCTCTCAAAGTAACGAAGGTTGTAGGGACCTTTTAAAAGGTCTATTAGTTCTTTCAATTAAAATAATCAATAAATTGTACTTCGAAGGTGAAAGAATTCAGCAGTTTTTATTGTTATTTTTTTATACACTACAAGTTAGCCCTTGACGGCTATCTCACCTGATGGTAAATGTTGATGCAGTCTAGGTTGGCTAACCTGTTAAGGGTATGGTAAAACCACACTCCTAATCGGTTTCTAGACATCGTGCCGGAACGCTAAATCACTTTGCGACACATCTTTGTCGGTAGATGCTCTTTTAAAGTTAACGTTTTACGATAACACTTTTAATTGCATCTTGAATAAAGTGCTGCGTTTACTAATGGAATTCAATGCCTACTTATGATTTATAGATCCATAGAAATCATCATCATCATCATCATCATCATGATCAACTCATTACCGGCTCACTACAGAGCACGGGTCTCCCCTCAAGAAGGGTTTTGGCCATAGTCCAGCACGCTGGCCATGTGCGGATTGGCAGACTTCACACGCCTTTGAGAACATTATGGAGAACTTTTAGGCATGCAGGTTTCCTCACGATATTTTCCTTCACCGTTTCGGTGATATTTTGATTGTTTAAAAAATTTCAGATCCATAGAAATAAGTGAAATATATTCCATTTCCGTCAACGCAAAATAAACAAGTAGGTAAGTATATAAAAAATAAATACCGCATACCATTCAGAAATGCCAACCATTATAATGCAACTATTACCTACAGCTACGTAATTAATTAAGAGACATGTTTTCAAGTCTAGGTCACCTTGTGAACAGCAGTGACAAAAAAGTGTCTATAAATATATTTATATGAATACGAATAGTAGTTTAAAATACTATGAAATTATGATTATTTCGTAGGATTTTAGGCCGTTAGTAAGCCAGTATTTTACGATTTTCATCATGATCAAACCTCCGTGACGCAGCAAGCGCGCTCTCTTATTATAAAGTGGGAAATCCTGGGTTTGATTCCCGGTTCGAAACCGATCTAGTGGGAGGCTTCGGCCGCGGCTAGTATCCTTCTGGCAAAGACGTATCACCAAGCCATATAGTAAGCCGGTATGATGGCGTGTAGAAACCGTTAGGAGGATGTGCTGGTCTTTACCAGGCTATCCTCCTAACGGTAATACTTAACACCAGGTGATCTGTCTGCCCGCGATGTACATATAAATAAATAAAAATAAATAAATGACAACTGCCATATATTCAAATTCCAATTCTAACAGTCCAGTCCAGTCTAACACCACAGCGCTTTCCGGCTCTTGGCCACCACATCCGCACCTTGGAGCCTCAACTACCAGCAACCCCACTTAACCCCAGCTATGTTCTCATGATATCTCATCATCATCATCATCATGAACAACCCATTACCGGCTCACTACAGAGCACGGGTCTCCTCTCAATATAAGAAGGGTTTGGCCATAGTCCACCACGCTGGCCATGTGCGGATTGGCAGACTTCACACGCCTTTGAGAACTCTCAGGCGTGCAGGTTTCCTCACGGTGTTTTCCTTCACCGTTGACGCAAGTGATATTTTAATTTATTAATGAATAATTATTATAATTTCTGATTAGAATAAGATGTATTGTGTGAAACACCATATGAGAATAAATAAATATTCTTTCTTTCTTTATTGTCCACACACTTGGGAATTATCAGTGAAACGTTGATATTGGTGGTGTTAAAATCAGTTGTGTAAGACAAACCGCAGTGTCTCTTGCACTCTCTATTTGAATCACAATACAATCGCTAGGGTTAATCGCAGTGCGTTCAAGGACTTTTAATATAACGCAAACCGACGGGTTTGTCCATTAAAAAGAGTGATGGGACAGTCTTCTGAATAACTATATTGTTTTTGAGTACTATAATAAGATCCGATCTGTCATATTAACTACCGCAAAAGAACTAGATATATGTTTGAGCTTGTTTTAAACATAGTTTTGGATACATTTTACAAAAATCAGTATATTAGAAGAATATGCAAGACATTCTTATAATATATTGTTTTTTTTACCATCTTCCTGACAAAGCCGTGTCGCCTAGTGCTTCGGCGTTCCAGCACAATGCCTAGTAGACACCGATTTGGAGATGGGTTCAAAATACGGTAAGTAGACCTTTCACCTCAAACCATTTTTATCTAAGACAGTATTGTCCAGTGTTTATTTTATATCCGTTGCTATATTTCTGCATTAGCATTGGCAAACATATTATTCTTATAAAATTACAAATTTCAATACTAGCTTCATGTAACAAGAAGCATGTAGGTACTTAGCAGTAATCACTAGAATTCTATGAAATATGATGTCGAAAATCATAATAAATATGTGTAAAAGTAAATGCATATTTCACACATTTTATTTGCCTGGATATAGGATGGGCTAGCGTTAAAACAATAATTGACGAATCATTATCGTACACCATTCCTTCCGGTATGCCATGAAATGAACTCAAACATACTAGCGCAATACCTCAATATGATGGCAAAAAAAAAAAAAAAACCAACTTTAATTGTATTAGAAAACTGTTTATAATTAACCAATGTATATTTAGGTTACTAATTATTTTATTGGTTCAATTTTATGTGCGATATGTAAATTTAAAAATGTGCTTTATAAAGTGTACACGACCATCTCCAGGACAAAATGGGTATTTTAATCGTATAAGAAAAAATTCTGAGCATTCCATCTGATTTTGTTCGTACCGCGATCGGTCAGAGCAAATCTCATAGAAATAACCGAAAAATATTACTATGTTACATATTCGAAAATCCATACAAAATTCTGTTGCATCAATGTAAAATTCAATTTTAACCTATACTCACTCCTATTCATAAAGGATTCATGATATCTAGTGAGCAGCTATATTTCGGAGCCATAAGTCAACACTGGTTTCACGCACTATTCGTTTTTCATCTACTCTGGTACCTATTTAAAGATTTTGGACGACGCGACCAACCCTCATAGCTATAGTTTTAAATTTACGAATATAGTTATCACCATGAAATAACTACTATGTAAATTATTGATGCCTTCAGCCTTTTTAAGGACTATTTGAATAAAGATTATTTTGAATTTTGAATAAAAAAAAAGAAAAAGTTGGCTCACGGTACATCCAAGTTAAATTCATCGTCGCTATCCTCAGTAAGCTGGGATGGGCACTACACTATGATAGATAACACACCCTTCACCAGACTTAGATACATTATTATTACATTTTAACATATTAGTAAATAATAACCGTGGCTATACCCTTTTTTTTCCGCTGGGAAATGCGTTTACGCATCCCCTCCGGGAGCGATGCAGGCAAGACTGCGCCGCTTCCGACGGGGTATGTGGGACTCCCTGGCGGCCAGACTGGCGACCAGAATACCCACTAAAACCCAGCGATGCTCCTTCGCGTCGCCTGGTGGCTGGGTCACGGGAACACTTGTGCACTCGACCGCAACAAATGGTTGCGAACGTTGCGAAGCACTGGTATAGCTCCATAATATAGTAATAATTCCTAACTTCGAGCAATCTACTGATACTGATTTTTTTCAACTGAAAACCCCAATACCTAGGCCATTTTCTAGCTTCATCTGGACTTCAGGACCTGGTGATCCGTGGTTGAGCAAGCTAAGTAATAAACCAACAAGATATTTTCGGCTTTCATATATCTGGTATAGATTAACATCATATTTGGGATTTCTCGCTCAAATAAACACTAAACCATCGCTTCGCTCGCATCAAAAATGTATTCAAGAACGGTCCTTTATTTTTGGGATCCCTTTACGTGTAATTTGCATATTTATGAACCAGCTACCGTTTGATTCGTGCCGGACCGAGATAATGGTTGTTTACGACGTTTTAATGTACCGCGACTACTCGGAGCGGGGTTTTTTAATGCTACACTTACTTTTGTAGGCGGTTTTGTTTCTTCTCCGCAAGTGGGTCGATGCAAGGTCGTTTTCAGCCCTCTGCATCCCTTCACCTTATCTTCATTCTTAATAAAGGAGACAAAAATCAAAAAAGGTCGTAAAAAACATAATCATAGTCCTTTGCTATAAAAAAAAATCTAGTTTTAATATCCGAACAGTCTCATTTAACTGTGATGATGTAAATAAGTATGGCGGCCAGCGCTTGACGATAAATACCGAACTCGAAAGGAAACGAACAATGCTTTTTCATCACGCGACAATTTCCACTATTACATTCACACGGGACCGCAAGCCGCGTAAAGTGAGTTCGTTCCAAAAATACTTATTTTGAATTCGATTTGAACTTTCTTGGAGATATCCGCCTTATTTCCTCACATTTATTGCTCTATTTCATCTTTATGATGCAGATAAGTTATCTCGTGTCGCGTATCTTTGCCCTTAAAATTACTGGAAAGGAGGAGGTTTTTCTTTAGCTTTATGTCAGACTCGCTAAGGTCGGACACTTATTCGTCTAAGTCAATTGTCTGTGAGTATAGAAAGAATTATCATCATTATTATGATGATCACTCCATTGCAGCACACTACAGAGCACGGGTCTCCTCTCAATATGAGAAGGGTTTGGCCATAGTCCACCACGCTGGCCATGTGCGGATTGGCAGACTTCACACGCCTTTGAGAACATTATGGAGAACTCTCAGGCGTGCAGGTTTCCTCACGATGTTTTCCTTCACCGTTGAAGCAAGTGCAATATTTTAATTTTTTTAAAACGCACATAACTCGAAAAGTTAGAGGTGCGTGCCCGGATTCGAACCGCCGACCTCTGATTAAGAGGCTGTAGTCCACCACGCTGAGAAATAATTATACCGATGAGTAATATAAATAATAAATAATAAAATTCACAGAATAAGATTATCTCCCGACATATTATATGTTGTCCAGTGTTGTTACATTAATTAGGTATCTCATTTAGTTAGTTTCACTACATCTCAGCACCAACTCCTTACACGAAAAGAAAGTGGCGAATGACCAATACACGGACATGATACTCACTTATTTTCACTATAGCGTAACGTATATAAGAAAAATGTACCTACATGTTAAAGAACGCAACAAATGAATATAGATTACCCGCGTTCATTACTTACATGTGCATAATATGAAGCATTTTAAAATATTAAGCATAATTCGAAACAACCGTGCCAAGAATGCCAAGTTAATTGCCAAAGGTCCATTTATACAAAGTTAGGTATTCAATTATTGTACCTTATAAGGCCCACCCAGTGGGATTGAAAAAGTGCAACTTTTTGCAAAAGAGTGGATTAAAGCAAAGCCGACTCAACTATCAGTGAGTTTAAAATACACATAGCTACTTACTAACTCGAATAATATAAAACGGAATATATACACTTTATAAAACTGAAATATACCTATTTATTTACCAAAACGTTCTAGAAGAAGATTGTAAAGATAAGCCTATAAACGGCTCACTTCAATACCTACTTGGAAAAATAATGGAGTTACGAATTCCCAAATTGTCCCTACCTGGAACCTCCCACTCGCATTTGTTTTTTTTTTTTTTAATTTATTTGGTTCGCCAACAGCCAAAACATTTTTACAAGTTTCAGTACCTTGCACTGAGGTACAGCACAAAAATACCGTCCGACCCCTCCGTTATCCCAAACGTCGCCTAAGCCGAGGTTCGGCCTCAAAGGAGGCGCCCTTAGGCCGTCGTTCCCATAGTTTCTTCGAGCCCTAGGGCTCAAAATTTCTTCTGGCAGAGCTTCTTTCCAAAGCTTGCCAAACAGCCCGGTTACGCTGTGGCAACCAATAGGGTTTGTACAGCTAATAGACAGTCCGAAAAAAAAAATCACAAAAATGTTTAGCCACTTACAGGCAAACACCGCATGCAATTAAAGGTAATGTAAACTAACTTATCCTAGTTATACTATGGTATCTAACAATAAAACAATATCATAAAATGAATAAAACCAAACTAAATGCACTTAAACTACTAACTACAACTATCATGCACTTAAAGCTAAATCAATTGCCCTCCGGAATTTTGCCAGCGATCCACTGTGTTTTTCATTTTTTTAGTAATACCAACCACTTAACAATTGTAATAGGCTACTAAAATATTTCTACGTATTTAGGTATTAAAGCTAAATGCTAAGCTAATTAAAAAAAGGTGTATAACATCAAAGCAAAAAAAAGTGTAATACGTATTAAACTTGACTAATTCTTGGGACTGGCGAGTTAGCACCCATTACTGTAGAAAGTCGCGAGAAATGTAAAAATAAGTTTACTGACTTTCTTAGATTTTTTTTTTATCCACTACAAGTTAGCCCTTGACGGCAACCTCACCTGATGGTAAGTGATGATGCAGTCTAAGATGGCAACAGGCTAACCTGTTAGGGGTATGGTAAACCTAATTGGTTTCTACGCGAAATCTTGCCGGAACGCTAAATCGCTTTGCGAATCATCTTTGTCGGTAGGGTGGTAACTAGCCACGGCCGAGGCCTCCTCAGACATTCTCGAGCCAGGAATTGAACCCAGGACCTTCAACTTTATAATGTGATGTCGTCATATCTATGTAAAACTTATGATACTATGAAGTGCTATTAAATTAATCATTAACCTCATTAGAATGTACTACCTCACTTAGTTTCCACATTATATACTTATTTCCTTATGTTACTTGTTACACTCATCTTTTATAATGTTCACTTGTATTTATCATTCTGTCTTATAATGCCATCGTTCATACGCAAGTACTAGGTTGAAATAACAGAGGACAGTTCATTATAATAAGTTTGTTATTAAGAGCAGAAACAGATTTTTTTTAAACGTTGTTAATAGGAATAAGCTAATACAATTTATCTCGTTTAAAGAAAAATAATTCGGAAACTGTGCGTGTTGAAATGTTGATTCTGTAATGTTAATAATTTATGTAATTCTCGTAACCATTACAAAATAATTATCATCATCATGATCAACCCATTGTCGGCTCACTACAGAGCACGGGTCTCCTCTCAACATGAGAATTGTTTGGCCATAGCCATGTGCGGATTGGCAGACTTCACACGCCTCTGAGTACATTATGAAGAACTCTCAGGCGAGCAGGTTTCCTCACGACGTTTTTATTCACCGTTGAAGTAAGATTATATCGATATTTAAATTCCTTAAAAACGCACATAACTCTGAAAAGTTAGAGGTGCGTGCCCGGGTTCGAACCCCCGACCTCGTATTAGGAGGCGGACATCCTAACCACTAGGCTATCACAGCTACTAATAATACGATTTATAAAATTAAGCTATTATGGTTATGATATATATGTATATCATTGTATAGCCATAGTTTCGCTTTAACGCTGAAGGAAAACATCGTATAAAATCTACCATCTGCGTGATGATTTTAATGTCATAATGTTACTTCTTTTCTACGCTAATATAAGTTACTCAAAATGCTAATCCTGCGCAGACGAAGTCGCAGCTACCAGCTAGTAGTTTAATAATAGGATGATGATATTGATAAAGATGATATAAATACTTCAGCTTTAGATCAAATTCGTAAGAACTTACAACATACAAGTTAAACTAGCGTACTCAGGCGATCTTGAGTGAGAGAATGACACAGATTTAAGAAGAGACGGTATGTGTGTTTGAGAAGTCAATATCTCCCGGCTTCGTCTGGCTAGCGCTGCACACATTGGTATAGCAGTACATGACGACCTCCGTGGCGCAGCGCGCGCGCTGTCGGATTATAAACTTGGAGGTCCTGGGTTCGATTCCCGGGTCGAGTCTGGTCTGGTGGGAGGCTTCAGCCGTGGCTAGTTACCACCCCACCGACAAAGACGTGTCGCCAAGCGATTTAGCGTTCCGGCACGATGTCGCGTAGAAACCAATTAGGAGTGTGGGTTTTCCATTCCCCTAACAGGTTAGCCTGCTACCATCTTAGACTGCATCATCACTGATCATCAGGTGGGATTGCTGTCAAGGGCTAACTTGTAGTGGATAAAAAAAAACATACCCTTTTTTTATTTAATTATGTATGTTATATATTATATTTTAGGTGTTTATATGATTTATTATAAATTTTACACCTGCTAATCTATATATTATATCCCGGGTTGCCTGGCAGAGATCGCTCTGTAGCGATAAGGCCGCCTATTGTACATCTTCTGTTTTCAGTGCTGCCTTGTATTTCTTCTTTTGTGTGGTGTACAATAAAGAGTATTTTCATTTCATACTCTTGTATCCTATATGTCGGTCTTTTATTTTCGATTTGCTATCGAATTTTTCAAGTCGCTCAGCGTGCTATGGAAAGAGCAATGCTTGGAATCTCTTTGAGAGATAAAGTCCGTAACGAGGCGATTCGGCAAAAAACAAGAGTAACCGACATAGCTCGAAGGGCTTGCACGCTGAAGTGGCTGGCACTGGTCACGTTTGTCAGAGAACCGACGGACGTTGGAGTCGGAAGGTCCTCGAGTGGAGACCACGTCTCGGCAAACGGTGTGTGGGCCGTCCTCCGGCCAGGTGAAGTGATGACCTCCGAAAAGTGGCAGGCATCGACTGGATGCGAAAACCCGGAGACAGGATGAGTTGGCGCTACTTCAAAGAGGCCTATGTCCAGCAGTGGATTAATGTTGGCTGATGATGATGATGATCGAATAGTTAATTTTTAATTAATCCATCCAGAAGTCAACCCAGCGCCTTACGTAGGAGAGTTACCTACTTTCCGCGTCTCTCACTCGTCATCATCATCATCATGATCAACCCATTACTGGCTCACTACAGAGCACGGGTCTCCTCCCAATTTGAGAAGGGTTTGGCCATAGTCCACCACGCTGGCCATGTGCGGATTGGCAGACTTCACACGCCTTTGAGAACGTTATGGAGAACTCTCAGACGTGCAGGTTTCCTCACGATGTTTTCCTTCACCGTTGAAGCAAGTGATATTTTAAATTTTAAAAACGCACATAACTCCGAAAAGTTAGAGGTGCGTGCCCGGATTCGAACCGCCGACCTCTGATTAGGAGGCTAGCGCCCTCACCACTAGGCTATCACCGCTTCAAGTGTACTTTCATTTCATTTCATTTCATACCCTAGTATCCTATATGTCAGTCTTTTATTTTCGATTTGCTATAAATTTTTGATTCGTCCATCCAGAAGTCAACCCAGCGCCTTATGTAGGAGAGTTACCTACTTCCCGCGTCTCTCACTCGTGGTAATAGCAATTATTGTAGTTTTCTGTTACGTAACTCGCAACAAGTCATCGTTGACAAGTATGCGGACGTTGTTAGTCGACGCGAATTACTCTCCCACGATCAATGACTGACTCAACTGATTATTGGCATCATAGCTTACTTCACTTCTGTTTCCATTTTCTATACAAAAAAAAATTGTATCTTAAGTGGAATTTTTTCGAAGAACATCCTTGGCTTAGTTAAGTTTTGACGACCTCCGTGGTTCAGCTTTCGCATTATAAAGTTGGAGGTCCCGGGTTCGATTCCCGGCTCGAGTCTGGTCTGGTAGGAGGCTTCGCCCGTGGATAGTTACCGACAAAGACGTGTCACCAAGCGATTTCGCGTTCCGGCACGATGTCGCGTAGAAACCAATTAGGAGTATGGGTTTACCATACCCCTAACAGGTTAGCCCGCTAACATCTTAGACTGCATCAACACTTACCATCAGATGAGATTGCCGTCAAGGGCTAACTTGTACGGGATGTAAAAAAAAATAATCCTGCTGTTACAAGACTTAGAGTTTCGGCTATACTATCTATCTACAATTAATAATATTATTGAAAGATATTAATACATGCCAACTCGTCAACAGCCGAATATTGCAAATTCAAATTCAAATTCAAAATAATCTTTATTCAAATAGTCCTTAAAGAGGCACTGTTGACGCGTCAATAATTTACATAGTAGTTATTTCATGGTGATAACTATATCCGTAAACTTAAAACTAAAGCTATGAGGGTTCCAAAACTTGCCTGTTAAAAAATATTAGCAACCATAAAATTACATGTTCACGAGTAATTCTGTTGAGTAAGTAAAACTCACAAAGTGAAAATATCTAGAGCAGACATTTAGGTAAACAATGAATAATAACCGAGTTTGAAACAATCAAATTATTTGATATCAACTCCTCATGTGGGAAATAAATGAACTGATTTTTAACTAAATCAAGCCTAAATATTTTTTTTTCATTAAGAATTTTTAGGAAGAATAAGTGCTTGTTTTTAAAGTGTACAAAAAAGTGTATTTACATTTCATTCCATTTTCAATCTTCGCCACAAACTACCATAACTTTTTAAATTACTTATAAATACTTTAGTTTCACATACTTAGTTTAAGTTCGCATACATCTGCCATAAAAAGATCTTTAAAAGCATTAAAAAGTGTCAAAGAACTGCATTCCAACTTCATGAGAATTTAAAAGCTCTGACGGCTCTGCTAAATTTTCCGCTAGAAAAATCTTAAATGACGGAAACGTCTGTCTGAAATATTCAAAAGCTTCGCCAGACGCCAGACATTAGAGAATCATAAATTTGAAAACATTAGGGATTTTTGAACCGAAGTTGTTTATTTACTTCTCCACATTACTATAATTAATTAAATATTTGTCACAAACAAATATTTAGTGCTTGTGACTTACCACCAATCATGACTCAAGGTAATCTTACTAGTAGATCTATAAAGCGTGCTTAGTTTTACACTAGATATGAGAAATAGTTAAAACGACACAAATTTGTATGCTTCAAATGTGAAGGAAAACATCGTGAGGAAACCTGCATGCCTAAGAGTTCTCCATAATTTTCTCAAAGACGTGTGAAGTCTGCCAATCCACACATGGCCAGCGTGGTGGACTGTGGCCAAACCGTTCTCATATTGAGAGGAGACCCGCGCTCTGTAGTGAGCCGGTAATGGGTTGAGCATGATGATGATGAAATACATTTATTTACTTATGGAGGCGCGAATGCCGCCACTGTTCACCTTCGAAAGGTTAAACTAGTGGACTCTATGGTATATGTCGCGTCAAGGGCGTCCAAATTGTTTTTTTGTAAGGGTGACGTCACGATTTTGTTTACTTTCGCTCATAGTAATTAAAACCACAACTTGCGGGTTTACACTTTTATTGCGACAATAACTAAGAGGTCCGAACAGTCCGACGTCTCGAGCGAGAAAAAGCCACGAAAGGCATCGACCGCCCTTATTTATAGCACAAAGCATGCTTGTACAAAATTCTAAATTGGGTTAGCAAAATCATCAATAGTTAAAATGTGGGTAATTATTGAATTCTTGAGGTTCTTGACGCCGCTGAATAAAGTTAATAACTTCTTCGCGCCGACATATATAATTTAGAATTTAGGCGTCCACGTATCGGGCAAAGGGAGCGTGAAGGATACGGGAATCGTGCACTAACCTTAGCAGGTCCGCGACCTATACCTTTATATGTAAACCTCGGCGACGAGCACAATCACACACGCAGCCAGCACACACAACCTAGCAGACCACAGACACCTCGCGGGATCCGATGGCACTCGGCAGCACCCACGTCACCAGACTTCGAAAATAGCGGAACCGAAGATCGACCCGCTCCACTTACGTACGATCGCAGAGAGGTCGCTAACAATTAGTGACAGTACAAGCTAAGGAAGGGAGGGTAGTCGGATAATAAACGTGGACATTGATCGAATTATTAATCCAAACACAGCCAATAGTTGGCGTTACCAACTTATATATTGTATTTTATTACTTACTAGATGACGCCCGCGACTTCGTCTGCGTTGAGTTAGTGTGTTTGTTTGTCTTTCAATCACGAAGCATTCTATTGCTACTAACCCGTATTACTTGAAATAATTACTAAACTAAAACAATTGGTGGGAGAGGTTGTGGGAGGCGCCCGAGACATGATGGCACAGGCGGTGGCATGCGCGTGAGCTGCGCGCGGTACTGGACAGTACTTGGACATTGCAACATTACTTTATTTTTCTAAAATAAAAGGCTTTTTCTAAAATAAAAGTAGCCTAAGTTACTCCTTATTACATCAGCTACCTGCCAATAAAAGTCCCGTAAAAATCGGTCCAGCCATTTCAGAGATTGGATGGAACAAACAGACAGACAGACAAAAATTGTAAAAAATGTTATTTTGGTGTATGTGCCGTATACATTAAAAAACGGTTATTTCAATATTACAAACAGACACTACAATTTTATTTATTTGTATAGATGTAAATAAATATTTGATCATGATGATGATGATGAAGAAGATGGCTGAGCAAAGTACGGCACGGTAGATATCGACTCACAGTTCAACGTTAAGCCGACACCCAAGTTAAGCCTTAAACGCAATTTGGCCGGGTGTTGGATACGTGTTCGTACCATAACGCAATATGTAGTTACTACATATAAACGATATTGATCAATATAAAGGAACATGTTCCATCTCGCGGATGCAGATTAGGCATCAGGGGAAAGAGCGGGACAGCCTTATCGGATGACGAATGGCATCCTATAGCGCATTCATTTAGACTTATCATCCGTATGGCGTTATTCAACAACGAGCAATACGGTTAGGAGGTGCCTCATGCTAAGGTTTATGACTTATCAGTTATGGCCTATGCTTTACAGGGTTATCCTGACTATATCACACTGATACTAAAAAAGTTTGTATGGATGTGTGTTTGTTTTGTGTTTTTTTTTAATACACTACAAGTTAGCCCTTGACGGCATCTCACCTGATGATAAGTGATGATGCAATCTAAGATGGAAGCGGGCTAACCTGTTAGGGGCATGGTTTACCATACTCCTAATTGATTTCTACTCGACATCACAAACGCTAAATCGCTTGGCAACACGTCTTTGTCGGTAGGGTGGTAACTAGCCACGGCCGAAGCCTCCCACCAGACAATTGTGTTTATATTTATGTGTGTTTGTTACTTATTCACCCGCCTTCATTTGATTCAATTTTGAAAATATTAATAAAGATAGATTAAACGCTCTAGTAACATACGGGCATTTTTTATCCTGTGAAAACCATGTTGGATTTGTGAAAACTGATTTTACATCGATAAGCTACAAGTATAGAAAACAAACTTCTCGAAACGAGGTTTATATGATGAGAAAGGGAGCGGAAACGGGAAACGGTACAGGGATAAGAACGTTACCTTTTTCACAGGAATTTCTAAAAACCACTACCCTACTGAAACCCTCAACCTCTCATCCGAACATTATGAATTTAGCAATAACATAGTATGAAGAATGAGAAATATCCTGAAGATAAACTTAGGATCTCGTGAAAATCCAAACGTTTCCATAATCCATATAATCGACCATTAATCATTGTCATCGTTAGTCTTTTTTAAAAAAACCCTCTTTTTGCATCGAAGCTACTCTTAAAAATAGCATAAACAGGTACATAGCTCCTTCTCTATTTCTTAGACCCAGTGGTCCGATAGTTTGACATTACTTTTTTTAGAATGTCACGTATAAAGAGCACCTCCTCGAACGTAAAAACTTGGTAGCTTTAGGCCCAGGGTACATTAATTTATTCAGACTTATCATTGGTACGTCGTTTTTCACACTCGTCTTTGAATGATCATCTCGTTCAATTATTTATCTTTTATCTCGGTGGCATGTTTTATGGATTTGCATGAGTTATGTAGGGTACGAACTTGAAGGTAGTTAAATCAAGCTTAGGAACCACCAACCGGAAATCGAATCGCAAGGATTCAAGCCTGGGTGAAGGGATCTTTTTATCTTCCCAAGACTTCAGTCATAAAAGTTTTGATTTTTATTTTTCGGTTTTCGTTTTTTTTTTGTATAAAAAAAGCCAACATGTCCTGAAAACGTATAGAAAACGTATATATATATATCACTAGTATATATATATATTATATATATATCAACATTGCACTGTTATTATTTCCTTCTTTAAAACCAATAGTTAGTTAGTTTTAAGCTGTTATAGCCTAGTGGTTAGGACATCCGCCTCCTAATCAGAGGTCGGAGGTTCGAATCCGGATACGCACCTCTAACTTGCGGAGTTATGTGCGTTTTTAAGTAATTAAAATATCACTTGCTTCAACGGTGAAGGATAACATCGTGAGGAAACCTGCACGCTTGAGAGTTCTCCATAATGTTCTCAAAGGCGTGTGAAGTCTGCCAATCCGCACATGGCCAGCGTGGTGGACTATGGCCAAACCCTTCTCATATTGAGAGGAGACCCGTGCTCTGTAGTGAGCCGGCAGTGGATTGATCATGATGATGATGATGATTTAGTTTTTATTGTTCGGCCATAATGACCCAATGCTGAACTCCATTTTGTTTTTGAAAGAGCGCCTTGACAATCCACCTAGGTTATGGTAGAGACGGATTTAGGGAATAGATCTCCCACGGTGTTCCATGCGTTGGTCCGATCAGATCAGCACTGCACTCGGTACATCATTCCACGCCGCACTACATAAGGCCGGTAACAGAACCACCTGGAGAGACATCGTACGGGAGAAGGAGATAAATGCTAAGGATCGCGACCCTCAGTAATGAAAATGACGATGCAGAGAGAGTTCCATGGCGGTTTGGATTAGAGCCTAAACGCGAACCCATCTCGTGTTTAGCCGGTTTTTTTATAGAATGCGAAGTCTTTTCATATCAATATTCGTTAACTGTACTAAACTTTACTTCTAGTATGTCAAATGTTTCGAGAAATATAGTTTTATGGTGATATAAATTTGAATAAAATAGGGAATTAACAGTAAACCGTACAAAAGGCAGGAAATCGTAACGCCGGCCGGGGAAGTCGTTAAAAGGCGCTTCAATAAAAATCTGCATATTCGTGATGTAGGAAACATGTTTCTAATATCTCTGTTATATAGTATTTTTTATTTATTTACCTTAAACATCCTAGGAATGCCCAATTATGTTTAGTAAGTATAGATAAAAGTATAAGGCTTCTTATATCATCTAACATCATAGAATAAGATGAGTAAACCACGGAGTCATATAAAGTCTTGATCAACCCATTATCGGCACACTACAGAGCACAAGTCTCCTCTAATATGAGAAGGGTTTGGCCATAGTCCACCACGCTAGCCATGTGCGGATTGGCAGACTTCACACGCCTTTACGAACATTGTGGAGACCTCTCAGACATGCAGGTTTCCTCACAATGTTTTCCTTCACCGTTGAAGCAAGTGTTATTTAATTGCTTAAAAACGCACATAACTCCGAAAAATTACAGGTGCGTGCCCGGATTCGACCCCCCGACCTCTGATTAGGAGGCGGAGGTCCTAACCACTAGGCTATCACAGTCACCATACAAAGTAATGGCTGAAAAACTTAAAACCAAGAATTTAATGGCCCCTGCACTGAGTAGAAACCACCATAAAATTTTCCAATTTTCTTTTTCCAATTTTCATTATGAGAAGTACTATTTTTAAAAAAGGAAATTGAACTAGAGTAGTGGGTTATAGCTCGACTATTACTACTGTTAGATATCCTAATTACCATTCAATAGATAACGCTAATATATTTGTACTAATATTAATGTTTACCAATGTAGAAAGTGTTAGTATACTCATTACCTACAAAGTGTATGATATTGCTAATTTGTCTATGTTTCTGTAGGTATAGGAATGAAGTGGGGGTAGAACTTTGATCATTCTTTACTAGAGAATCAACGAGGCACTTCATTCCTATTACTACCATCGAAGTGAATACAACTTATGTAAAATCTTTATTCGTTTTTATATTTCTTAAAATAAAATACGTACCTACGATATTCTAACATCAGAAGTGGCACGTCCCAACCAAAAATTTGTATAATGGGTCGCCGTAAGCGATCTAAACGCTCACATAATCTCGGCAAACGAAAACGACGGCAAGATGATAAGACGACTGAGTCATCGGACAGCTCTGGCACCAGGGATCGAAGTCAAAGGAGACAAAGCAGAGATCGCTCGACTGCATATCGATCTGGTAATCAACGCAGCGCAAGTAAACGCAAGGCGGCTACGCCAGATTTATACGACGTTGTTTCTGCGACCGGACGAGATATAATTTGTACTGAAGGCGTGAGAAGAGAAAAAGTACGTTCAAGAAATTCTGCGACCGGACGAGATAGACGCCAAATGTCTTTAAGGCAGACGAGCCACGGCGATCCTGTGCAGGCGCCGAGCTGTCTGACTGAGGTGGCTACTGACCCGGCGGCGGCCATTGCTGATACGGACGACGCTATACCGCAAGCGCAGGTATCACATGGTGACACATCAGGTCAGTACAATAATAGCAAAATACCTAACTTTTTGGTAAATTCTAGCGATTTAGCTCAAATATTACAATCTTTTATAAAGCCTGGTTTCTCATCACCAGTTAACACTAACTTAAATAATATGATTCCCGAATTCGATCCATCAATTAAAAATCATCGCATCGATTTATGGTTAGCTAAGGTGAACGAATGTGCGAAAATATATCGGTGGGACGAAGCGCATATCATGCACTATGCGTTGCCTAAACTTGTAGGCAATGCGAAAAATTGGTATCAGGGTCAGACGTCTGTTTTACGTGAATGGCAAGAATGGCAGGTTCTTTTACGCAAAGCTTTTCCAACTGAGACTAACTATGGTGTACTATTATCAGAAATGCTCGAGCGACGGCTAAAATTTGGTGAAAATTTGGACGAATACTATTATGAAAAAATAATGTTATTAAACGCGTGCGAAATTTCGGGCAAAAGGGCTGTAGATTGTTTAATACATGGCATAGATGATAGAATGGTTCGCGCTGGCGCATCGTCAGGACGTTTTACAGAAACTGAAGATTTGTTTAAATTTTTGAAGGATGTCTGTAAGGAGCAAAAAGATTTTTATAGAAATTCTAACCTCAATAAAACTAGACCAGATATTAATTGTAACCGATGTAACGAGTCTGGCCATAGGGCAGCGCAGTGCAGAGCCATTAACCCCCAACCCAATCAAACCATGGTTGTAACGTGTTTCAATTGCAAAGACAAAGGGCACAGGATGCAACAGTGTCCTAAACCGACCGTTAAGTGCGAAGGGTGTAATCGCTTTGGACATAAAAGTGAGGATTGCTATTTTAAAAATGCAAAAAAATAATGAAATGCGTATTGTTTGTTGATAGTAAAAAAAAAAAAAAAAAAACAAATAATCTAAAGTATTACAAAAAGGCTGCAGTCAACTGGTGTAGTTTAGTTAATTTTTTTGTTGATTTGTCGAGTGATTGCTCACTCATTACAAAAGAAACTGTAGAGAAATTCAATTTACAGGTATCTAAAGAATCTATACCCTCTATACGAGATGTTGCTGATGTGGTCATTCCAACCATAGGAAAAACTTCCTTTTCTTTGTGCATCGAATTAGTTGAAGCAGATGCTACCGCTTACGTAATTGCAATCGACATTGCAAACTTTACCGAAATACCCGATATTGTCATTACAAAACTTACAAAAGAATTCATTAAATATTCTGTCACGCAATACCATATCTGAGCTTCCCAATATTAATGAAGGTTATTTAACTAGCAGAAAAATTAAATTCAAATTTTCAAATTCAAATAATCTTTATTCAAATAGTCCTTTAAAAGTCACTTTTGAAGCGTCAATAATTTACATAGCAGTGATTTAATGGTGATAACTACATTCGTAACCTTAAAACTAAAGCTATGAAATTGATTGTCCTATCCGATGCCAAAATATAATAAAATCAGTGGATTTACTTAGTATAACAGATGCTGAAATATATGATCGAAGTAGGAGTAGTGTGTTCAAGACTGGTGGTTATCGGTTATGTTTCGAAGATTTAGCCTTGATATGTCTAGCGGCTACTACCAAATACCTATTAAAGAAGACTGCAAACATTTAACTGCCTTTATAACCCCTGATGGTCTATACCAGTTTAGACGTGCTCCTTTTGGTCTTGCTAATTACCCAGCTGTTTTTCAAAGAACAGTTAACAAAATGCTTGGGAATTCACGTGAAAAGTGTGCCATAGCTTATATGGATGATTTACTAATTTCGGGTTAAATTTTTGATGAATGTTTAAGCAAACTTGAACAAACTAGTATATTATAAAAAAAATAAATGGTCTTACATTAAATATCAGAAAATGCCGGTTTTTGATACTATAATTGATCATTTAGGATTTGAAATCTCTGCTGAAGGAGTAAGACCTGGTAAAAGAAAAACTAATGCGGTTTAGCTCTTTCCTAAACCAAAAACCTTCATGAGATTCGTCAGTTTATGGGTTTGGCAAGCTAATTTAGAAAATTTTGTGAGAATTTTGCTACTAGAGCTAGGCCGTTAACTGACCTTACAAAACAAAACAATTCTTTAAAATGGGAACAACCACAGAGTGAGGCATTTATAACATTAATGAAAAAAAAAACTCAACGTCCCATCCTTGCTATATGTAATACAGAGTATATTATGGAACTGCATTGGGATGCATCTATAGTTGGATTAGGGAGCATCCTTTTTCAAAAAGAAGTCCCTAATTCATGTTTGAAACCTGTGGCTTACTTTAGTAGAAAAGCCACTATAGATTAAGAAAAATTGCTTGCATAAGAACTTGAAACTCTCGCTATGGTTGCCTCATTAAGTCTATTTAGGGTATATTTATAGAAAGGCCTTTTATGATCATCATTGATTGCAACGCTCTGCGATACACTATTACGAAAAGAGATACTCGCGCCAATGGTCAGGTTGAGAGATTGTTATTACAATAGGACAGTTTTAGATAGTCTCGGAGCTTATACTAATAAGATGGGTGGAAACAAATAGGATCAGAATGTAAGGAAAATACAGTGGGGACAATAACACTCTAAATAAGGTTATAGGTAAACGAGGGCATGTTAGGTGACTGAATGACTGAAACTATTACAGAAAAACAATGGCAAAAATATTGAAGAAATTCAAATCATTTCATATTTTTTTTTATATATATTTATATATATATATTATAAGGTATATATTAGTATATTTATTAAATATTTATTACTATATTGTGTTATTTATGTAATCTGGTTTATGTATTAGTATTTAGTTATTTGTATGTAGGTTTTTTGTTTATATCACGCCACCTACTTTCTTCTTTAACTTTTCCTAATCCTAAGGTTGCCTGGCAGAGATCGCTACTAAGCGATAAGGCCGCCTTTTGTATCCTGCTTCTTCTTTATTTATTTTTTCTTGTTATTTATATTTTTGTTGTGGTGTACAAATGAAGAATAAATAAAATAAATAAATAAAGAAATAAGAATAATAATAAATAATAATTAATGACCATGTAGACAAGGATCAGAGTCAACAAAAACAAAGGTTTGATCAGAAATGAAAAGACGCTAAAGTATATAAAATAGGAGATCTTGTTAAAGTTTTGAAAAATATACCATCTTGAAAGTAAAAGTCGAAATCTTTTGCCAAAATATACGTGACCTTTTAGAATAACTAGTTTTTTAGGTAATGATAGGTATGAAATCTCTAATATTCCCGCCTCAAGCGACCAAGGGAAAATATTCTAACGTTTGGTCTGCTGATCACATACAACCGTGGATAACAATCTCTAATGATCAAAGTGATGATTCAGATGATGAGGTCGGCTCGATAAAAGATAAGTGATTTTGATTATGGGTTTTACAATATTACAGATTAAGATTACTTAACTTGGTAAACATAAATTTACAATCGATAATTTAGTGGCTATTTTACAAGATCCATTGTTTTTAAATGATAATAATGAATACAATTATATGAATAATAATTATAATTTTGGTATATTGTGGTTATATTGATAAACTTAATTTTGTGATCATATAAGATACTTACTATTAATTTGATGTCAGTAAATTTGAAGACAATGAAGTTGATGTTAATTATATCAATGTTAATGTTAATGTTATTGTTATTTGGTTATTTTGTTATACTTATTAACTTGATATTATTAACTTTGTGCTTCCGAAGATATTTGTTGCTATTGTGATTTACAATTTTATTATTATAACTATTGATGATGATATCAATGATTGTGTATGTGACATGTTTTGTTATATATTACTCTGAATAGTGATTATTTTGATATGATAAGAGAACAGTGAAATAATCTGGAAGGCGTGATACGATCGCGACTTTGCGATGAGGGATCCGCTGCAGATGAGTGATATTAATCTGGAAGTCGGACACGGCCGACAAGTCTGGCTTCAAGATTAGCTTTTGACTTGGCGGTGAGGGGTCCGGTGCAGATGTAATTAATGGGATTGGAAGGCGAGGGTGGCCCGGATTGGGTGAAGTCCTCGATGCAATCCAGTATGTTGGGAAGTTGTATAAATGGGATTGGAAGGCGAGGGTGGCCCGGATTGGGTGAAGTCCTCGATGCAATCCAGTATGTTGGGAAGTTGTATAAATGGGATTGGAAGGCGAGGGTGGCCCGGATTGGGTGAAGTCCTCGATGCAATCCAGTATGTTGGGAAGTTGTATAAATGGGATTGGAAGGCGAGGGTGGCCCGGATTGGGTGAAGTCCTCGATGCAATCCAGTATGTTGGGAAGTTGTATAAAGGGGATTGGAAGGCGAGGGTGGCCCGGATTGGGTGAAGTCCTCGATGCAATCCAGTATGTTGGGAAGTTGTATAAATGGGATTGGAAGGCGAGGGTGGCCCAGATTGGGTGAAGTCCTCGATGCAATCCTGTATGTTGGGAAGTTTTACACGATTATGCAATATAGTGCAGTGAAATGAGGGGTAAAGTGCCAACATTAGAAATGTAAATTTAATACTTATTTATAATGTTGTCTTCTTCAACATGTTTATCATAGGACAGAGGATGAAGTGTTTTGAACCACGGTGTTGATCAGATGCGAGTTGGTGAGCTCTAGTGATTCTTAGCATATGTACTACCTCATACTGTATTATATTAATTGCTGAAATATATTAATGTCTGTATGTCATAAACTAACTTAAATACTAAAAAAAATATTGTGAATAAGTTTGAGGACAAACTTAGTGTAGTCAGGATGGTCGAATGTTAGATATCCTAATTACCATTCAATAGATAACGCTAATATATTTGTACTAATATTAATGTTTACCAATGTAGAAAGTGTTAGTATACTCATTACCTACAAAGTGTATGATATTGCTAATTTGTCTATGTTTCTGTAGGTATAGGAATGAAGTGGGGGTAGAACTTTGATCATTCTTTACTAGAGAATCAACGAGGCACTTCATTCCTATTACTACCATCGAAGTGAATACAACTTATGTAAAATCTTTATTCGTTTTTATATTTCTTAAAATAAAATACGTACCTACGATATTCTAACACTACTATTAAGTAATCCCAGCTGTTTGACGTAGGGCTTATGGTTATGGTGTAACAACGTAACAACGTAATAGTAACGACCTATATGGCGCAGCGCGCGGTGTCCCATTACATAACATAATGCGCAAAGGCGCTCTTATCGCTAAAAGCGATCTCCTCCAGACAACCTTTTGTGGAAGGAAAGAGTTAAAAGGAGATGGGGATAGTGCAATAGCTAAAAGAATATAATAGAAATTAAATATTGCATAGCATTCTTTATCAACTAAATTATTAATATTCCAAAAACAACAATGAAAATAAAAATATTAAAAATATTGAGGTTATTTTTGATAAAAATAATTTCAAAAAAGCAAAAGGGAAATGAGTTAAATTTAACTCTAGATTTGATTACAGACAGACAACGGGACAGGTGAAACTAAATAAAAATGCTCGTCATACTAATAACAATTAAAAAACGTGATAAAAAAAGTAGTCATACCTCAGGCTCGAACCTACAGCTTTCTGCACTTAATGCTTACGTGATAACCGCTGTTCCAATGTAACTGTAATGGCTTTGGCGAAATATCTATATGTTAAAAAGTATCACCGCTGTGCCAGTCGGAGTAAACGGGAACGTGAGGTTTCTTTTCGTTACGGAATTTCTGGATTCGGTCCCCGCGCTCAAGGCCCTCGATAGAAGCTATGCAATAGCTTAAAAATATTGTCATTGCTGTTTGGTATTTTCGGCGAGGTATCCGTCACCCGCCTGTCTGTCCGTCAATGTCGGCGAATGCGCATTAGCGGTTATTACTCGGCTAATATGATTTACGGCTCTGTTTACCGGCGCCCGGCCGCTCACTCTATTTGTTAAATATTGCTTAACCGCATTTCTGCTAATATATCTATTCCGCACTTACTTCTCAGTGTGGTTTTGCCCGCATCGTGCCACTAAAAATAAAGAGTTCCAGTGCGTTGAGACGTGAAAAAATATTTCGTATGCCTTCGACATGAAAAAGATGACATGCAGTTCCCGAGGGAAAATTGGAATTTTGTTTAAAAGTTAAGGCGCGGGCAGACAGCTTTGAAATTTGGTATGCATGTCACTTAAGCTATAGAAAAGGACGTGTACTGTCTATACCAATCTCTCAAATAGTTCATGTGGGAACATTAAAAATTGTTAACGAGCGAAGCTTTAGACCGTATTCTAAAGTCCACGCAGACGAATTCGCGGACAGAAGCTAGTAAATGATAAATTAGTGAGGTATAAACTCCTCGATCATAACTGAATTAAATTAATAACTAAGTAAATATACTAGATATTAGATATTAGAGCCGCTCCCGCCGCAAGGTGAGCGACATGTCTATTTGTATAAAGTCGCTACCTACTGAACTCCTGCGCATTACGCGTATTCCTACCTAAGGTACTGCGCACACCTTGAAACTGTTTATCACCTACAAACCTCGACCCTTTGCTACTTATGCACTCCTGTTACAGTTTTATTTTTGGCAGAACAATAACGTTTCGCTGTAAATACACTGGGTGATGTGTTAAATAGAATCATGTCACCTAAAATGGTGCGCACGATTATTGTAAGTGGTGGGGAAAACGGAAGTCGGAATAATAGACGCCGGCTGAACTATTTGTAAGGGGATGCATTCAGCCTCCAGGGCTGTAATAATAATACAGTAGTTAAGGCCAATTTCCTTATATATTTTTATAGGAAGGATAATAAGTAAAAGAAATAGTAAATAGGTTAATGGCCAGTCAATAAAGTAGGTAATTGTAGTTTTGGTGAGATTATCGCAAAACTGTTTTTTTTCGCCGTTCAAGCCCCCCGTTATCGAAAACGTCGCCTGCCTCACAGGAGGCGCCCTTAGGCAGACGTTTCCTTAGTTTCTTCAAGCCCTATATTTCTTCTGGCAGAGCTTCTTTCCGAAGCTCGCAGCGCGGTTACGCTGTGGCAACCAAAAGGGTAAGCACAGCTAAAACAGTCCGAAAAAAAAAGTTTTTTGCATTTGGTATTTCACTCTCACCCTGGATGGTAAGTTATGAAGCAGTATAAGATGGTAGCGGGCTAACCTGTTAGGTCAATGGTACCTACATTCCTAACTGATTTTTACGCGACATCATATCGGAACGCTAAGACGCTTTTGTCGAAGCTTCCCCACCAGACCAGAAAAAAAGATAAATTACTAATTCCCTGCCGGGGATCGAACCCGTCATCCACAAGGCAGCAGCGTTCAACGCTTCGCCAAATTATAGGTGCATAGAACTGGTTCTTAATTTTATTGGTTTCAACAACCCATAACATTAAGAAACAGTTCAATTCAATTAACTAGATAGCGTGTTTAATATTTGTTATTCTTACATGATTGTTATAAGAAATGCGAAACGTGTTTCGATAATGCCAGAGGAAAGGAAAGAAGTCACTTGTGCCTACTTGCCGGCGCCCACACTAGCATTTCAGACTATTGCCGTTCGTATTGGAAACAAAGAAGCGCTTCGACCATGGGATATCCACCACACAAGTTAGCCATTGACGGCTATCTCACCTGGTGGTAAGGTAAGTGATGATGCAGCCTAGGATGGTAGTAGGCTAACCTGTTAGGGGTATGGTAAACCCACACTCCTAATTGGTTTCTACGCGACATCGTGCCGGAACGCTTAATCGCTTGGCTAGCCGTAACTAGCCGGGAATCGAACCCAGGACCTCTATAATGCGACAGCGGACGCACTGCGCCACGGAGGTCGAAACATCTCTGCGATTTGATCGTAAAAACGTAAGGAGGGGATGAATTTAGTTTCTTCAGACTTCAACATCTGAGTGCAGACTGGGAGATTTTCAAGTTATTCAATCGCGTCGTTTGAACAGAATTAAAAGAGCGCCATCTATTGTGTAACCGATGGCGCTTTTTCGATTCTATACAATTTGACGATTTTTTTTTTTCGTTTTATGGCTTTACACAGATTAGCCAATGTCAAGTTTATTATTTTATTAGTTCTCTCTTTTTATGGCTTCGCAGAGACTAGCCAATGTCAAGTTAGTTAGAAATGGCGGGAAACCTCGCACTCTGCGGACGCGGCTCCCTCAAACATTTCCCAAATTAATACCTGTTAACCATTCAGAAAACCAGCCACTACACAAACGACACCAAAACTGTCTACGACACAACCAACACCAGTCCTTTCCAAAATTAGCCAACAAACATTAATTCAAGAAAAGCGCGAAAAAAGCGCGTCCGCCATATACGAAGTCTCCCGCCTTTCTCCCACCATTTGACGATTTGAAACTTTAGATAATGGATTTAATTGTTATCTGTACAAACTTCTTCACTTTATTTTATTTTAAATAATAGTAATAAGTTTTAAAGTTTCAAGTTTGGGAGGCGGGAGACTTCGTATTTCGCGGGCCGCGGTTTTTTCACGCTTTTCTTGAATTAAAGAAAATAAAATAACACTAATTTTGAAAAGGATTGGTGTTGGTTGTGTCGTGGACATTATAGTTTTGGTGTAGTTTGTTAAGTGGCTAGTTTTTTTAATGGTTAACATGTATTAATTTGGGAAAGGCTGCATCCGCCGAGTGCGAAGTTTCCCGCCATTTTGCCCTAACTTCAATTCTCCATTGCTATAAACTTGACAATGGCTAATCTGTGTGAAGCCATAAAAAAAGAAAAAAATATATTTCTAGTTGCGTACACATATAATACATATATATGTGTACGAAACTTACAGGGCAAAACTTGTTGTTTATATTTTGGTTATAATATAGTTATTATCTGTTTTTTGTACCTGAGAAATAAAAATTAAAAATTGTTTTTTTGTATGCAAACTGAGACACCAAAATGACTGTTTGCGCAATCCCTAATCTAACTACACAGAATAAGTATAAAGTAATAAAGCACATAGATAAGTAAAGATAATGGCAACCCAGATTTAAATCTCGCGGATTATAGGAAATTAAGCCTTATGTTTATGTACTGATCTCTGGTTCACAGTGTGTTGTCTATACTGACATAGATGAGTTATACATATCGAGACGGGATCTGTGCTAGGCCACGAGCCAGATTAAATTACGTCATGCATTCTGTACAAAAAATATATATCAATCTTACAAATTTGAAACATAATCTTTTAGTAAATAAATATTGATTACTTTTTGCTTGCGAAGCAAATCTTAAATGTTTATAGTCAATGTATTAACCATGTACTTTTGAATTCATTTTTAAAGTTTAGGCCATAACTTTGGATATTTTTTGAATCCGCAGTGTTTTCAAATTCTCAAAGATTTGTGAATTGGAAGGTACCGCGTACGGATGTAGGCTCGATGATAAAAGGGCTCTGTGCCCTCAATTTGATTAAACAATCATCAATACATACATACAATATTCGAAATAGGTTCTGGCAGTGTTTAAATTTAACGCAATTGGTAATAGATAAAGTAGATAGAAGTAGAAGTTTCTGAACGCAGTGAGTGGGAAATCTCAAGATCGCGCGGTGTCACGATACCCTCCCCCGACCCGCGCGTCAGTTCGCTGCGCGCCGCCGCGCAATTTACACGTGCGTATGTTCCTACCATACAACACCGCAATTTTATGAACTGTGTGGAAAAAACGTGATTACTGTGCCGAATTGTTATAACAGTGACTTAAACCTGTGTTCTGTCAGTGTCTAACAATTGAAACAATCTCCTCCACTCACCTACGGCCGTAAAAACGTAAGTATTTCTAAAGTTTAACCATGTTAACTGTACTTTCGAACGAATGGTTCGTTTGAGTCGAGCTACGCTGGTTTCTTAGGTGTTATGCGTATTCGCGGAAAAAAAACCTGTCGTCTCAAATGATTGGCCACGGTGTTATTTTTGTGTGAAATGGTCTTAGAAGTAGGTCGCTACCAGCAAAGATCTTGATGCTCTGTAGATATGCACTAAATTAAATCAAAATCGTCCATGTTTTGAACATCTAAAATTTCACGTCAGGGTTGGTTATAAACAGTAAACTTGTGATGCACCAACCACACTATTAGAATTATGTTGTTTTATAGTTAGTTACAAACACGATAATATAAAGTAAGTAAATAATATAAGATTAAATACCGAATTTCGAGATGACCTGCGGGACCGACCATAGACAAATTTATGAATGTTGTTTCAGTAGGTAAATTATTTAAAATTTTTAACGTTTTCCGGCCGGCTTTTACACATTCTATTTGGCGTACTTGATTGTTATAATATTATACCTTAACCATTAATACCCACGATAATCATCAGTAGATCTATCAAGAAGTCTCTGGAAGCATATTATACCGATCTCTTAAAAGCCACTACAGGGCATATCTTTTCTCCATCATAATTAAAAAAATAAAAAACAACTAAGTATCAAGGTAATCTTATCTAGATAATATAACCTTACCCTTTTTAGTGTGTTATTTGGAATTTAGGAAATGTATACATATTACTGTGGTAATAACCTACCTACGTACGCGAGGATAGTTTATGCCTTATGTTAGGCAAGTTAGTTTTACTCTTAGGTTAGGCTGGTAAATAATAAACTTCTATGTAGATACAGCTAAACAGTACCTAGTCACGTATTTTGTATAGATTTGCAACACTAACGATAGTTTTCTACGTATTTTTATGATGAGAAGGTACCTGCTTCTTCAGTTTATTGTGTTTTCATTTTAGACTGCTTTGTTAATGTTTGCATCGCCATATACTATGGTGTTAGTATTTGATTAAACATAACATTGGTAAATTCCTAATACCTACTACCAAAGTTATTTTATGCAGTGTACCTACCTGTATTAGTCTTCAAACATTTTGGCCGCTCTGAAGTAAGATTTTGCGTCGATTAGGCGAGTTAAGTTAGCAAAAAAGATTAGAGACAACTTTTTTTTTTATATATACACTACAAGTTAGCCCTTGACGGCTATCTCACCTGGTAAGTGATGATGCTGTCTAGGATGGTAGCGGGCTAACCTGTTAGGAGTAATGGTAAACCCACGCTCCTTTTTTTCTTTTTGTTTGCGATTTGCGACACGTCTTTGTCGGTAGGGTGTTAACTAGCTGGTAATCGAACCCAGGACCTCCATCTTTATAATGCGACAGCGCACGCACTGCGCCACGAAGGTCGTCAAAGGCTGGTACAGACATTGGACACTTCTAGTCTGGCTTAATAAAACTGTTCTCTTTGGAACGCAGACGCAGTTGCAGGAAACAACTAGAAGCAAACACACAATATAAATATAAAAGAAAATTATACAACATTAATTAACAATTTAATAAATGATTGATGACTTGACAAATAAAAAAATGGAAATGAATGAATACTTATAGTGTTTAGGTACTACACAAAAACCAACACAGCGTCTTCGCCGGCGAAGACGAGGTCCCCGCTATCTGACGTCATCCGTACGTGGACTCTATCCACGGGCACGGGGGCGCTCGGACTGACACACCAGTCCAACAAACCCACCAAATCCCAACGTCACCCTAAGTCGAGGTCCGAGTCTCATAGGAGACGCCCTTAGGGGGACGTCCCTCAGAAGTCGACGAGCCCAGGTGCTCCACTCTCAGGCTGAGCTTCATGCTCGCCAAAAACCCCCGGTGACGCAGTAGTAACTATTATGGTTATCTGCAATTGTCAATTCGAAAAATAAAAAAGTGTTTAGGTACACACGATCAACCCATTGCCGGCTCACTACAGAGCCCGGGTCTCCTCTCAATATGAGAAGGGTTTAGCCATAGTCTACCACGCTGGCCATTGCGGATTGGCAGACTTCTCACGCCTTTGAGAACATTATGGAGAACTCTCAGGCGTGCAGGTTTCCTCACGATGTTTTCCTTCACCGTTGAAGCAAGTGATATTTTAATTGTTTAAATACGCACATAACTCCGAAAAGTTAGAGGTGCGTGTCCGGATTAGAACCGCCGACCTCTGATTAGGAGGCTGACGCCATAACCACTAGGCTATCACCGCTTACATTATAATTAATATAAAAAAAAATTATACAACATTAATTAACAATTTAATAAATGATTGATGACTTGACAAATAAAAAAATTGAAATGAATGAATACTTATAGTGTTTAGGTACATATATACTTATCTATAGTTCTGGACAAAAATGTGTCAACAGTTTAAACTTATTGAACGTAACGTGTGTGCAAGCGCATTCAATACCTACGTAGGTACGTAGCTACGTATTTCGTACCATTTCCTGCAGTTTCTCACGTGCCGGCCGCTTACATCAACAATTTACGAAAGGCCGGTTTTCCGAACGCAACATGCAATGGTTATTTTATTGAGACATCATTTTCATTGAGATGTGTTACATAGATATGCCTAATAGTATTATTAATAAAAAAGTCGGTGGGACGCGGTAATCTAGATTTGGAGTGCGAAACTTCTGTTGCGTATATACCAGTACCATGTACCATTGTACCTGGTCTAGCAAGTTTTGCAGATTGCTTAAGCGATAAACCCGCCTTTGCATACTTATGTGTTAAGTGTTCCATGTTGTTGTTTCTCTATAATTTGTGTGTAATAAAGAGTATAGATATCTATCTAGTCAAGCCGTTATTTTACGTTTATTTTTTTCGGACTGTCTATTAGCTGTACCCTATTGGTTGCCACAGCGTAACCGGGCTGTGCGGCGAGCTTCGGAAAGAAGCTCTGCCAGAAGAAATTTTTAGCCCTAGGGCTCGAAGAAACTAAGGGAACGACTGCCTAAGGGCGCCTCTGTGAGGCCGAACCTCGGCTTAGGCGACGTTTGGGATAACGGGGGGGTCGGACGGTAATGTTACTTTACGAAGTACCTACCTCAGTAGTAGGACTCATTTGAAATAGTTTTTAGGGTTCCGTACCCGGAGAGCGCCAACGGGATCCTAATAACAAGCCAACGCTGTCCATCTGTTCGTATGTCAGTTCGTCAGAGTTGAAATTTTCAGATATGTATTAATAATTTGATTTGATATTTTACAAAATGGACAAAGTATATAGTAAAATTATAAGTACTTATATTAAATAAAAATGTGATTAAAAAAAATCTTCCTCTTCTTCTATTGACCGATGGAAGCCCACCGCTTGATCTTGAAGGGACTTCCTTACTTGACGGTCTCTTGCTTCTTATGACCGACCTCCCCCTTAAGGCCCTTGATATCGTCTGTGGACAAGGTTAGTAGGTCTACCAGAGCTAGTTTTTAGTTTAAGTTTACTAGGGGTTATTACAATAACAATTACCTTTATCATAAGAGGCACATGACGAAATGTTATATCAATTCCATTCATTGAGAAAGTCTCGCTGAAGACCGAGTGTAGTGGAGGCACTTGGCTCAGCAGGCTATAACGGATTTTGAAGATAAAAGGAGGGTGGATCTGGATTTGTACAGAGATCAACTGAAAAATAGACCACCCTCCAATATAATCTATAATTACGTTGATAGTGCCCTGTCATGTCCTCACTGCGCGCGTTTATTCCGTGCAAAAATAGGGTACATCAGCCACATCAGGGCACACGAACTACGCCCTTATTAAACAAAATTAACAGAGACCCAGTCGCTGTTGCCGAAACGGCAGTGATATGATATATACCTTTATCATACAATACAATATGCTACATTTACTCACGGCTCGATAGCATGCGTCGCGAACCCAGTTCCCATCGATAAGTTGTCAACTAAATATTTACTAGCTAATGACTAACGTTTACCTAACCTTATCACAGGATAAACATCCAATAATAATATTGTCTTTATAGAGGTATCGTCAATATTAGAGTTTTTCTATTGTTTCACTGTCATCATCATCATGATCAACCCATTACCGGCTCACTACAGAACACGGGTCTCCTCTCATGAGAAGGGTTTGGCCATAGTCCACCACGCTAGCCATGTGCGGATTGGCAGACTTCACACGTCTTTGAGAACATTATGGAGAACTCTCAGGCGTGCAGATTTCCTCACATGTTTTCCTTCACCGTTGAAGCAAGTGATATTTTAATTATTTAAAAACGCACAAAACTCCGTAAAGTTAGAGGTGCGTTACCGGATTCGAACCGCCGACCTCTGATTAAGAGGCTGGCGCCCTAACCACTAGGCTATCACAGCTTAACAAGGTCATCAGTCCAATTTTGTATCTTATATTATATTATAATATCGTTACAAGTTTTTAGTAGAAATGATTGTAGTTACGTGATATAAAAAAATGTATGTGTACAAATTTCCTTAAGGTGCAACGACATTGCGACACGCCTTGCAAAAAATCCGTTCCCTCAATGTTCCGCGGTTTGGGCCACTATTTGCAAACAATGGGCCCCACCGCCGCACGCTCGCCGGGTACTAATTATATCATAAATTGCCTTTTGTGCACGAGCAATACGCGACAAACATGCGACGTGCAAAAAAACAACGGTTGAGAGAATGATCATCAAAAAAATATTATATGTCTTAATGTCTAACTTATTTTAGGTTAGTCGACATCACAGGGGACCGAAGATCTGCCAGCTACCTCGGACAAAGAATAAGTCTAGCCATTCAAAGGGGGAACGCTGCCAGTATCTTCGGAACCTTGCCTAAAGGGACTCCTTTTAATAATATATTTTAGTTATGATGTTTAAATATTTATTTATTTTTTAGTTGTAGGTTAATCTAAGTTTTATGTAAAATGTTTGATGTATATACAAATAGATCTGCAATTGAAGAAATCTGAATTCACATTTTTTTTACACACTTAATAACAGACAAATTTTTTTGACGACCTCCGTGGCCTAACACGTGCGCTGTCGCATTATAAAGTTGGTTTCGATTCCCGGCTTGGGTCTGGTCTGGTGCGAAGCTTCGGTTGAGGCTAGTTACCACCCTACTGACAAAGACGTCAAAGCGATTTAGCGTTCCGGCACGATGTCGCTTAGAAAGCAATTAGGAGTATAGGTTTACCATACCCATATATACAACGGGTTAGTTCGCTACCATCATAACTTAACATCAGGTGAGATGGTCGTCAAGGGCTTACTTCTAGTGTATGAAAGAAATCTTCCACAATTGCTACAACAGTAATTGATCGTTGCAAAGTAATCTCCTGAAACTGTCCCGATATCGGCGCGAAATGTGCCTAAGTAAGTAGTACTAAGTAAGTCGAAGCAACTGAGGTGATGCATATAAAATACATAATACTATATACATATACATACATAGTAGGATCATCATGATCAACCCATTACCGGCTCACTACGTAGCACGGATTTCCTCTCAGTATGAGAAGGGTTTGGCCATAGTCCACCACGCTGGCCATGTGCGGATTGGCAGACTTCACACGCCTTTGAGAACATTATGGAGAACTCTCAGGCGTGCAGGTTTCCTCACGATGTTTTCCTTCACCGTTGAAGCAAGTGATATTTTAATTGTTTAAAAACGCACATAACTCCGAAAAGTTAGAGGTGCGTGCCCGGATTAGAACCGCCGACCTCTGATTAGGAGGCTGACGCCCTCTCCACTAGGCTATCACTTGGATATGCAATTTTAGCTTTAATGTTAGTTTAATTGATCTTCTGCAAAGTAACACGTGCGTCAATTGAATATAACTTTGGATACTAGAAAATGCAACACAAGCCAAGTTCAATTATCACAACGCGTAAAACAATGAAATTGCATAAAACCACTTTCAAATACAGGCAGGGGCCAAACTCGGCGTTTCGCGTAATTGTTTTTAAATAAGCCTACAGATAAATGGATATGCGAATTTACATGGTCTTGCGAAATCGCTTGCGAAAAAGAAAATAAGTTTTACGGGGTGTCAAGGTAAAATTAGAATAGGTTCGCGAATTGCGCAACAAAAACCCATTTGCTGGTAAAAAATCAATTACGCGAGCAAAAAAAGCCTTCAAAAATGTAGTTTTGAGTTTCTTTTTAAATGAGATAACTGTTTTCTTTGATGGTGTCTTCTGGAGATGTAGGCATTCACGGGCTTTTTGTCGTACATCCCATACTTTTATTGCAGTCAGGTAGATGGAGTTTATTTTACGAGTATTTTATTTGTGAACGACTGAATAATTATCGTGAAGTAAATGAGAACAAGGTGTTAAATCAGCACTTTACCTCTTAATCATCAGATTACATCGTAAAATAAATCCTAAATTTCACGGAAACAACTCTAATGCGTCTATGTATAAATAAATTTGTTGCTTATATCTTATAATTAAATTAAATAAATTGTAGCAATAAACATTTATTGAAATACATTGAAAATATCTAGTCAGAAGGAAACGCGGGCTATGCCTACGCGCCTCGATCTCGGGGTGCATTCGGCATGCAGACAGTTGCGACTGTGCCGCAGTGACGAACGGACGGTGTTTTGTTTTTTTAAACAATAACCGCGCGATTTTTTCATTTAAAATAACTTCAACAATATATTTAATATGACGAGTAGGATATATTGTGCACTTTTTGGTTGCATTAATAATAGTTGTTTATTGTACTGTTTGTATGAATAATGCCAGAAAAAATAAATTTGACCGTCTGTCTGTCACTAGATAGTTGAAATTTGAACACAAAGTAGGTAAATGTAATTAAAATGTTGGAGGCGGGTAGCCCTATCGCATGTTTAGGTGCCGAGCGGCTGTAGGTATTTATTTCAAAGTTAAGCCCGAGTTACGATACTTACATATTATTACCGCGGTATTGGGTTATCGGGATGAGACGAAAAAATCTAAGATAAAGTAATTGTTAGTTTTTGTGCTGCATGTAATTGACGTTAATTAATTGTTTGCACATTTTGTATGTGCCATCGAAGGCAGTGTCTAGTCATGCGGCCATACGAGTGGGCGCCGAGCCTGCTTAAAGGTTTTTACGGCTGTTGCTTCACAATTTGTCAGCAGTTTTATGATCATTAGCGCATAAACTGAGTGTGTCGTAACTCATCAACAATGGATAGTAATACAACTGCGGATTCTGCAGAAATTGCTATCTGTATGAGTGTTAACTGACTTCCCAAAGAAATAGTACGTAAATTGTTAAAAAAGATTTTATTTTACGCCCCTCGTAAGTGATTTAAAAAAATCACGCTTACCAAGTGCGCGATTTTTAGACCACGCCAATTTAGAGCTTACGATTTAGTAATCGTAAGCTCTAATTTAATCTAATTTCTAATTCGTATCAGGCTAAGTACTAAGTGTATTTAAGAGAGACAACGAAGGACTTTGAGAAACTATGAGGACCCTTTGCAATAATTATTAAATCATTATCTGTATGTAACACATCAAAAAGATCCCCTAGTGCCTGAAGACCAAATTCAGAGCTCTGAAACCTGGGCTTGATAAGAATGCTTATAGCCATATACCAAGGGATAGAGAAAACTACACTCGGAATATCTCTACTTTTACGTGAGCAAATCAGAAATGAGCAGATAGCCAAAGAATAATCAGAATTACCGATAACTCTGCGAGTTAAGAAGCTAAAGTGGCAAACGGCGGGCCACAGAACACAGGATCGATGGACAATGGGGTCCCAATGTGTTGGGATAGCAACCCAGCACTGTCGAACGCAGCGATAGTCGAACCCTAACTAAGAGGAAACAAGTCTCAGGGAGTCGATGGACACAAGACCGTGGACTTTGGAACTCCCTACAGAAGTCCTAAAAGTAGACATCAATCAGTTAATAAATGATGACGATAATAATAACATAACACATGGAAGATTCCAGAAAGATTTACTTACTACTAAGACTTGATAAGAACGTCAGCTAATATCACTGGTCAGAAGTACCTGCCTCAGGTACACATGTAATAAAGAGTACCTACAGAGCTCTGTGTACTCGGAGCACGATCAAGGTGATTATGATTGTTTGCTGAGGTCGTAATAAACTGCGGCCAGGTAAAGAGAACGGGAGATTATGGTACCGTCCACAGAAAACATATTTAAAGTAAGAAGAATATGGTTCTAAATAATAGGATTTAAAAAGGGATGTAATATTTGCAAGTGATTTCCAGTTGTTTTTCATTTAGTCAGATGTTAATACTATCGGATCCTCAAAAAAAGTAGGATAGTCTAGTAAAAAAAATCTTATAAAATAATAATAATAATTTGTCGAATTAATCGCCACAAAATAACACATTTAATAATTATTTTCTAGTGAAGTAATTTATCATCGATAGCGTTGTCTGTATTTGAAAGGAAAGTAAAATGAAGTGTGTATTGTTGTAGTAAAATGAAAGTATGAAACCTACAAATCTTTTTATTCTAGAAACCAAGACTTGTGCTGTAATATTTTTGCTTTCAAACTTTAGTCGTTGTTTATTGTCTAATTTTAAGGTTGTGAATTTCCTGAATAGGCAACTTTTATGAGACGAAAGATACGAAAAGAGAAAGAGACGAAAGATGGGGGCATCTTTCGTCTATCTCCTTCAAGATTGTTATTGTTTAACAGCAATATAAATATACTTACTAAGTAAAATTAAAAAATGTCTGTAAGATTAATTTATTCAAAGTAGGTAAATTTGTGTTAAACAAACAAAAATTATATAAATTATTTGACTTATGTTATTCAAATATAAAAATCTTTGATGAATTTTTTTTCTTAATACAAATAGCAAATAATCGGCAGAAGAAACACTTGAGTCAATAATTACTTATTTAATTGGTGAGAATAATCAATATTTATATAGCTATTGTGTTTTTAAGTACCAGAGTAGGTAAGCGAGTACTATCGAACAATAGATTGCAAGGGCGTGCAACTCGCAGTACCTTATTGTATTATTAAAAGGATTGGTGTGGGTATGGTTAGATAAAAAGGAAATATGGCTGAGTAACTCTTCAGTAGACAAAACCAAAATTACAATCATCATCATCATCATGATCAACCCATTACCGGCTCACTACAGAGCACGGGTCTCCTCTCAATATGAGAAGGGTTCGGCCAAATTACAATAAAGTGTGTTAATAAAGTAATAACGAATTGTTCGTACCTGCCCGTAGGCTATATATGTCTTGGTATGTATTTTCAAATCCTGCATTTTAATTAGTCCAATTTACATATATTTTTCGATCGATTATATATAGACACATTATACAATAGAAAAAAAATAATAAAATATAACTTATCGTCGTTTATATATTTATCCTTAGGAAGAGGTTTCTTTTGTCGATAGTCGATTGATAGGCATAATTTTAATGACATCTCTTAACGATTAGTAGTATCGTATCGTATCGTAGCTCTCATAGGCAGTATCAAAAAATTAATTAATTTTCCATCAAACTATGAATGTGTGGGCGTTTTTTTTGTTAATCCTTTGTCTTTTTTTGCTGTCTTTATTTATGTACCTACGACCTTGCTCCGATCTTGGCGTTCAAAAGACATTTCAAATCGTTCATTATCTCTGTCCGCCTGTTTTAATTACTTAAATTAATTATGTCTTATTTCAATTGAATTGTTCTGCGGCGTCTTAGTGATTGAAATACGCTAATATTTGGCTTTAAACTATTAGATACTCATTTAATTTCTTATTTGGAATTTGATTAAATTTTAGGCTTCGTTTAATTCTTATCTTAAAATCTGTACATAAAGCAGGTACTATTTCAATAATAATGAAATTTGTTATAAGCTATGACGAAATGTTTTCCTGGTTAATATAAATATTTTGAGTTCACGATTGCCCTCAATAGAACACAACATTACAACACCCTTATATTTGTCAAAACTGACAGTATAGGTAATATACCATATTGACCCTTTACTCGTTGAAAAATTGCCTTCGGTGAACGGCGATCACGATTAAAGGCAATTTGTTTTAAGCTTGTAAGTACAACTTGTTAACATCCAAGATTTTGTGGAAGGCATAAATCAATAGGAGAAAAATCGACATTTAATTGTATGTAAAACTCGACATTTGCAAGAGAAAGCCCCAACGGTCGGATATTTTATGGGAAAACGAGGGGAATGTATTCAAATATGTTAATATGAACCAATAAAGTAGGATGCATTTGCAATGTATTCACGTAATATGCAAATGTTTTATAAATGCGCATGCGCATGTTGTGTTTAATTTAAGGACGGACTCTTAAGATGTTGTACATAATACATAACATCTTGAGTCATGGAGACTTTCGAAGATTACCGAATCTTAAATTGATTCGAAATTTAGAATTACACCCGTTGAATCTAGTTATTGTTGCTTTAGTTTAATTCGTTAATAGTAATTACTTTAATTGTTTGTAAGTTAAACTATACCTATTAATGTTATGTGGAAATACAAAATATATCGCTGAATATATACCGGCATGAATGTATTCTTTTTATTTGTCTGGTGGGAGGCTTCCGCCGTGGCTGGTTACCACCCTACCGACAAAGACGTGTCGCCAAGCGATTTAGCGTTCCGGCACGATGTCGTGTAGAAACCGATTAGGAGTATGAGTTTACCATACCCCTAACAGGTTAGCCCGCTACCATCTTAGACCGCATCATCACTTACCATCAGGTGAGATGCAGTCAAGGGCTAACTTGTGGTGAATAAAAAAAAAAAATGTCTTCAATGCCTTTCGGCCATAATAATACTTCGTTCTTCGGACATAACTTCGTATAAAGATTTCCGGCAATTTTTTTTTACCCTCAAATGTTCTTTATTACAACTTAAAGGTTCTCATTTTTCTATAGGAACTGCATCAGTTGTGTGAACGTGTACTCGACATTGTTGCACTCTGTAGTCTGTACTTTAAACCCTAGGGTAAAAGATATGACAAAAAGTGAATTGAGAAAGTGTAATATATTGTATGCAAATCTGGTTTGCATTTATTTATGAAGGTGTTATGATTAGACTATAAAACTGGTGATATTTCAGCTCAACCAGCCGGGAGAGTCATTTAGATTATCTATGGTGCCTTTTATCAAGCCTTGTACTATGACAGAGGAATTAACTATTCCACTTTAGGATCGGACTTGTGTAAAGCCTTTGAAACTGTTAAGCACTAAGTAGTTTTAAACAGTTTATAGTAGTTTAATTTGTCAAACCAAAAAAAGGTACAATTAATTAAAACAAAAAGGCTGTGAGTCCGTTTTATATTTGAACCTTTCTTTTTTCCTTTCAAATGTATTAGTCGAATATCCAGTAAATTCAGGTAATTCGATGTATCCAGTTTTTATACAGAATATTTTACCCGCCTTGAGTTGAAAACCGGCGAAAATTTTGTCCTAAATTTAGTAAAAGTGGTTGTTTTTATTCCGCGCTACCCTTTTATTGTCGACTGAGGAACTAAACAAATCTTATGGAAAATGATTAAAGGTTAGAACTTCAGCTAAAAGAAAAAGTAGAAAAGATGAAAAAATAAACTATGCACCATTATTGCATATTTCACCCACATTTTGACACACAATTCCAGGTGATGAGCCATACATGCATCTTTCCATGAAATCAAGTGGTTGTTATGATCATCTACTAGCGAAAGTTAATACTTTAAGTACGATCAAAGGAATATTGAATCGTAGAGAGATTCGCGGTAACCCTATACAACCACGTTCTCTATGCAAGTGAGCCGGCTTTGACTAGTTATAAAGTAGGAATATTTAAGCCACTTAACACTGTACCTAATCCCTTATCTTCTAAGCCTCGTGCCCCTATTTCTTTAGTAAAATACACAACACTCCCAAAGCGAATGCTCCGCGTATAATAGAATAATGCTCTTCATTCAATATCCAGTAGTGGCTGTAAATCATTTATGAATCCAGGCCAATAATAATTTCTCTTATCATTGATGCACTGGTTCACTGCTAAACGAAAGTGTATTCTATTCTTGGCTTCGAAAGTCCACTTTTCATTGAACCAGTTAAGAATTAATAGAAACATGTACGATGCTATGTATCAGGTAAGCGAAATTGCTTTTTGGAGATGAGCTCCACATACGGTTGAAATAAAGGCAGGATGTTTGTTTTATCTGCTTTCAAGCCCCGTAAACGAATGTTCGGACTAATTGAGTATAAGCTGAGAACACGTGCTATTTCTGAAATTGCTTTATCGGAATGGTTTATGTTAGATTTCTCGTATGTTTAGTTTTTACAAATGTTTAGCGTTTTTTTATTCGGTGTTTTTCCTTTCTTTTTTTTAATTATGCGGGTACTGCTACATTTTCCGGGATTTTATATCTCTGATAGCTCCTAAAATATTCATTTTAATTGCTGATCACTTGTTTTTTATTTTTATTTATCTATTTCTGATTTAGCGCTAAGGCTACCAATCTGTATCCTCTATCTAACGGGCCCTATTATATTTATTATTCTCAATATTTCTACTTGTAATTTTTTTTAAAGTTTATTAATTCATTCATTCAAATGTAGTTTCTATTAACATTAGAAGAATCGATTTTTTATGAATAATTAATATTTTTTAATTATAAATTAATTTTATGGTGGCTCCCTACAGTACAGTACAGTATAAATGCTGCGTAGTAACTTGACCTCTAATATTATGGAACAATATCGTGCCAATCGCTACAGCTTTTTGTTTCGGTGAATTTTATTAAGAAACCCATTTTGATCGGGTAAGACATGCTTCAACATTTCTGAAGAGTGATTTATGTGCTGTGGCAATCAGACTTTACGACCTTTTCCTTCTTAATCAAGAAAAGGGAATCTCCGAGAACCAGTTATTAAAAATTTGGATGGATCTAAAAGTAAGCCAAAGTTAGGTCAAAGTTAAAAGATTAATTGCGGAGATAAGTTTTTTTACTTGCGAGTAACGCCTACTACGTTTATCTCAGTTCTGAGATCACATAAATTTTCTGATCGTACGGGCTATAATGAGAGCTTGGCATTCTTTAACTTCCTTGTACAAGATATTTCTAAAAGGGTAAGGAGGACATAACAAACTTTGCAGAAATGCTGTCTTAACAACGACAACGGATTCTTTTAAATTTCATCATTTCCTCGTAAGTGATTCAGTTTGTTTTTGTTTTTGTGTAACTACTGACTTTTATCGTTGGAATTCGATGATATTGAATGAGTACGTTCTTATTATTTTCATGATATTGCAATTTGCTAAATCGGAAATCGTCGAAATAAATGAACGAAACATTATTTATAAAGATTGATAGTTACAGTATTTTTCATAAATTGCTTACTATAGTTTTGATAAGAACTAGTTAAAGTTATGTTTGACAACGCAAATGGTTATAACATTGTATTAGTGGGTATTTGGATAAAAATGTGGGCACATTAGCGATATTCTGCCTTTTTGAGTGACTCAGCGACGCGAATATACCTTCTGACGTGTCACCTTTTGGACTTTCTTGTAAGTGGAAAACTTGTTTCAAAAAATACTGCGTCTTATCTTCGAAATGTCATTTTCCGTTTAGTATACAATGCAGAAGCTATATGAGACAAGAGTTTTAAATAATATCTAATGAGTACGGACCCAGAAATCTTCAATCTTAATTGTGATAGAAAAATTCATGAAATTTTAATATTTTCATCTGATACATGCAATTTATTGGGCATATATGATGCCTCACTTATTATATAACATATATACTGTAACAGGACAATTTCTGTAGGAACATTGAATATATATTTTAAATTTTGTTTTTGGGACGCTACGAGTTTAATATCGATAGGGGAATCGAAACAGATATTGATTTATTATTTGTCTGTCTGCCTACTCGCAATAATTACTGAACGAATTTAAATGCATGTTTAGTACAGTTATAGCTGTTGCAAGCTTAAAGCTTAACAATAGTTTTTTATTTGGGAAAAATTATAGGATTTCTTAGGGCTAGGGTCATTTGACCTTGTGTCGATTTGACTGCCATAACTCAATGAATGTGAACCGATTTTAGTAACTACTTAGTCGAGAACCAAACAGTGAAATCCTTAATCTCCGCGGACGAAGATGACAGCAATAGCAGTATTAAATAAATTTACCAATTTATGATCGATGTAGACGAAGCACTCGTAATATCGCAACGTATTACGTAAATCCAGAGACTATTGTTAGCGCAAACTCGTCACAAATTCACAAGTAACACTGTGGGAACACGCTGACAATGGGAGGTTAATATTTTATCCACCTTATGCATGTATTCCTCATCATTGTGTGAAAATGAAGAGTAATTATCTGTAAATGGGATTTACAAAGTTTAGGACGTTTTTATTGCTTTAAATATCTACGATAAAATCATAATGCTTTGAATTACGAATTTTAACACACCATCCCATAGAACACTAATCAAATTCATATCCTGATAACTTAATAAATAACTAACCTAACCTAACTTAAATGAGCACGTGAATTTTTGTTACGTCACTGGAGACTGGCAATTCTAAAGTCAAATTCAAAATTCAAATTAAAATTCTCCTTAAAAAGGCACTTTTGACGCGTCAATAATTTACATAGTAGTTATTTCATGGTGATAACTATATTCGTAAACTTAAAACTAAAGCTATGAGGGTTCCAAACGCGCCCCGGTCTAAGAAGAAGCCCACAACAAACTTAGCCGAGGTTTTTTTTCGTTATCACCATCTCACATAATGAATAATAAATTATAGTACCTATGGAGATAGAGCAATTTACACCCAAGCTTTTTTATCGTTTATATAATCCTTAATATCGTAATATGATTTTTCTACAAGCTTTCGTTTTATAAAAACTTTGAACTTATTGATAGACATCTCCAAGATATCAATAGGTAATTTATTATAAAATAAAATACAATTTCCTTAGAATGAGTTACTTATTTTGTGCAGCCTACTAAACGGTACTTTTACTTCTATCTAATCTATCAAATCTAATTTCGCAAGATTCTACTTAAACGAATATAACACGAGATTTACGTCTGGACTAAGGGTATGATCGATTAATTTTCAACGGTTTTATTACCGAGTCGTTCGCGGCATAAAGCAATGCAATTCACCTGGAATTCAGTTTCATTATTCAATTAAATTAAATCTTTCCTCATAAAATGTTCGTTCCGAATTATGTTACGTACAACCTTTAATCACCAGAACTGCTCTAGTCTCCAATATTGTCATGTATTTAATTCCCTGCTATAAATTTTGTTTTATCAAAGAATTCAACCAAATTAATGGAATCCCAATCGATTGGTAACTAATTTTAATCCCGATTTATTCCTGGATAATAATTTCTACGGATATTTCTGATTTAAAGCGTTGTAAGATAGATGTTCACTTGTCGACTTAATGCAGACTAAATGATTTTATGGAGCTTTTAACTGCCCTTGTAAAGAGCCTTTAATTTTCGTGATTTAATGATGATCTTTATGTAGTTAAATTTCTTCCAGTTTAAATAACTGATACTGATATAGTATCAGTTATTTAAAAGTTATTATAGTCTCATCTTCCAATTAATAATATAATTGAAATGATATCATTGTATTTAAGTTAAAAATCGCGATTCTTGTTTGTTTCGAGTGTAAGATTCAATATGAAACACATAGTATTGATATTATTAAGATCGAGATCGAGATTTTTTTTTTTATATTTGTCGTTATAGCAGAAACGTATAAAGATACTCATTCTCTAACAATTAAAGTTCATGAGATTACAGCCCGCTGTCAGACCGACGGATGGACGGTCAGCGGAGTCTTATGTCCCAATGGCACCTTTCAGGTACGATACCCTAAAAACGATATTTAAATGAGTCCATATCTCAGTTAATTATCTCGAAAGAATTTTTTAACTGTCGTCCATTAACGGTCGCGCGTTTTGGAGGAACAAACAGCATCGCGCCCACCCCTTCCGGTGTCGCCCGACGTGAAAATTGAATGGTACACAACTACCTACCTAGCCCAAATTCTCTTTGACGATGCTCTTTTGTTTATAGTAAACTAGGCCTGCCACTCTATTAGTGTTATTATCACGTTGGTTCCATATTGCACGCTATGACTGTGGTCATTGTTCAAAAATATAGTTGACGACCTCCGTGGCGCAGGGCGTGCGCTGTCGCATTATATAGTTGGAGGTTCGATTCCCGGCTCGAGTTTGGCTTCGTCCTTGGCTATTTACCACCCTACCGACAAAGACGTGTGGCTAAGCGATTTAACGTTCCGGCACGATGTCGCGTAGAAACCAATTAGGAATGTGTGTTTACCATACTACTAACAGGTTAGCCCGTTACCATCCTAGACTGCATCATCAGGTACCACCAGGTGAGATAGTCGTCAAGGGCTACAATATACTAGTGTTAAAAAAAATTTACACAACTCTCGAAAAAAAATATCCTCTCGAGTCTCTTGTCTTTAGTTTGTTACTCAGACCGCCTATGTGTTCGCGCATTTGAATAAGCAATAAAAATGACTGGAATATCTCAGGTAACGTGACGTCACACTTAAAAAAAAGTTATGGTCAAAATTATTAAACACACATAAATAATTCTAAATAAAAGGATTCTTTTCTGCTAGATTTTGTACGTAACATGTCAAAATTGAAGAATGTCATATTAATAAGTGAGAGTCACTAAGCGGGCTATGCTCGAGTAATTCTTTGAATGGTTTCCAAGGCACTGTAGTGGTGACCAAGTGTTGGTGGGCAGTCTATTGGTGAGATGGCATTTCGTCGATAAATATATGTATCGAGATATGCGAGCTAAAATACAGCACATGGCCGAACAACCCTTATGAGACTCGTATATCCAGTAATGGGCGTGCATCCGTTGAGACCAACTAACGTAATAGTTTCCTGCAAAAGTTTTTTTTATAATAAGGTCGCGTCATAAAGTTCACCTCCATATTTGGATGAAACACATGGCGTACTAAAAGGAAACATCCACGTCACATTCCAGCCAACACGTGCCGCAGTAAAAGCTATAAGAAGCGAGGAAGTTCACTAACTGGTGACCTAAACATCTGCCACGAGAAATAAACACGTGGGCTTATTCCGGGTCTTACCTAAGGTTGAAGCCGGCTTCTTGTGGAACTCCCACAATAAGTAGTTGAACCTGAATGAGTAAACAGTATGCTTTGTCTCAGTTTTTTTTCGTATTACCTTGCATTTGACAACTATCATGCCTTGAAAAGTTGTCTTGTAAATACCTTTTCTTGAAATAGTAAGAGGTTATTGATTAGGAAAAAGATTTTTACCACACTCACTCACCTAGTAAATAACTAATTTTGACAGCAAAAACAAAACATTTTTTTTGACGGTGAGTTCGAATCCGATCTGGTGTGAGCCTTCTGCCGAGGCTAGATACCACACTTACGATAAAGACGTGCCGCCAAGTGAGTCGGCGTTCCCGCACGATGTCGCGTAAAAACCAATTAGGAGTATGGGTTTACCATACCACTTACAGATTACCCCGCTACCATCTTAAACTGCAACAAAATTTAGCACCGGTTGAGATTGCCATCATAGGCTAACTTGTAGTAGAATAAAAAAAAATTAAGCTGTGATAGCCTAGTGGTTAGGGCGTCAGCCTCCTAATCAGAGGTCGGCGGTTCGAATCCGGGCACGCACCTCTAACTTTTCGGAGTTATGTGCGTTATTAAAAAAAAATGAAAATATCACTTGCTTTAACAGTGAAGGAAAACATCGTGAGGAAACCTGCATGCCCGAGAGTTCTCCATAATGTTCTCAAAGGCGTGTGAAGTCTGCCAATCCGCACATGGCCAGCGTGGTGTACTATGGCCAAACCCTTCTCATATTGAGAGGAGATCCGTGCACTGTATGAAGTGAGCCGACATTGGGTTTATCATGATAATGATGATGATAGATATTTGGCTAACCAACTTCAGGCCAACTAAAATCGTGAAATCTGCCGATCCGCACATGGCGAAACCCTTCTCATATTGAGAGGAGATCCGTGCTCCGTAGATTCGGCTGAAACAGGCTGCGAGCGAGACGTGATGCGCTTGAAGGACACCACCAATTTCTAACTTCGCGTGGGCTGGTACTGAGTACAACATAGATGTCTAAAAAAATACCATAAATACATGCCTCATTAAAAGCTACACGCAGTGGGAAGCCGTAACCGACCGCTGCACTAATTTTAGAACATCTGCTGCGTGAGGTAAACACGTATGTTGTATGTCTTTTTATGTTCACTCCGTTTGTAGTTCCAATAAACTGTAATGTTTTGAACTATAAATCTCCTTCCTCTTCTTGTTTGGATCTTTCATCACACCAGGCCTCCGATGAGACAGTTATTATTTCCAAAAGGCCAAACTAACAATTCATTAAGTAATATTTTCTGTTCTACCAGTGTAAAGATACCGCCGCTTTTAGAGTTGCAACTGACGTGAGAAAATTTTCTTTTCATACTACGCCAATAACGACTGGACTCGATTTGATATATGTCCGGCTAGTTTCGAGGCCTTTCAGTGCTCTTATTCATGAACACCGATCTGTAATACCTACTCAACCGAATATCCGTATAAGTCTGGTAAGATGACCAAAAAATAAACATGAACTAGTCGTGTCCAACGGTTTCGCTGGCAATAACGGCGCTGCCTAAAATAACCCTGATAAAAGGTTAATATATGACAAGTAATATAAACAGAAATATTATCAGAGACGCTCCACGTCTCAAGATACGAGCCAAAGGCTATATACTCAATCTATACCATTGTTATCGATAAGCTGTGGCAAACTGCGACAACCTTACCAGCGTCAATTAAGATTCGTGACGTAATTATACAGTTAATCATCATCATGATCAACCCATTGCCGGCACACTACAGAGCACGGGTCTCCTCTTAATATGAGAAGGGTTTGGCCATAGTCCACAACGCTGGCCATGTGCGGATTCATACGCCTTTGAGAACATTATGGCGAGCTCTCAGGCATGCAGGTTTCCTCACGATGTTTTCCTTCACCGTTGAAGCGAGTGATATTTTAATTGCTTAAAAACGCACATAACTCGTCAAACTTAGAGGTACGTACCCGGGTTCGAACCCCCGACCTCTGATTAGGAGACGGACGTCCTAACCACTTGGCTATCACAGATTTTAGTTAATAACCTATTCTTAGAAACGGGTTATCTGACTATGATATAATATAAAAAACAGGAATGTTCTCCTTGAGATGAGCGTGTAAATAAGAAGATATTATGTTCCCGGTTCCATACTAAAGTAAACTATTAAAACACTTTACTATTGCTTTTAAATGGGCAATTACAACACAGACACAATGTTGCAAAAACAATCAGCTTTCTTAACAACGCCGCACACGCGAGCGAATCTATTTTACGTGCACGTAAAAATGGCACATCTAAAATTACTGCACTCAGTTTCGTTTCAATGGAAATTAACTATTCGAAATCGGTTCAAATTCCTGTCTACTTCGTACAAAGAACGTTTTAAGTGTTTACGAATTCCTTACTTCGGCCGCTTTTCAGTTAGAATTATATATTTGTTGACTGTAGAAAATGTTAAGAACCTTTACATCTGTCAACCTAACGTGAGTTAAAAGGATTTTAAATTCATATTATATATTATAATTAGTGGAGGCGCGAATGCCGCCACTGTCCACCTTCTAAAGGTAAGAATAAGTTGACTGTATTGTATATAATTTGGAATTTAGGCGTCCACGTGCCGGGCAAAGGGGGCCGGAACACGGACACCTCGCGGGATCAGATGGCACTCGGCAGCACTCATGACACCACACTTCGAAAAAATATGGCGGAAGCGAAGATCGACCCGCTCCACGTACGTACGATCGCAGAGAGTTCTCGAGCCGACTTGAGGCGTCGCTTGCGTCACACCGCGAACATTGGTGACAGTACACGATAAAGAAGGGAGGGTAGTTGGATAATAATCGTGGACATTGTTCGAATTACTAAATCCAAAGACAGCCAATAGTTGGCGTTACCAATTAGGATCAACGATCTTTATACGTTACTCCATTGCATGGCATGTGTAAGACGCTGTACTTATAGCTGGTGCTAAGATTTTCTTAAAGCAAGCCCTCGTTATTTTTTCATGTTAAATGCGATCTAGTTATTGTCACCTATTTATTGATACTGACAAGGTTACTTGGAAGCAGCTGACTTATCTATTTATAGAGAGCAACCTGCTGAGTTTCTGACTATCCACTAGATAGAATCTGATTATATTAACAGACAGCCTTGGGTTAAATCATTTTGAATATTGATGCAATAAACAAGTAATGTTTTAATCTGGATTCAACGAAGGAGCGCTTTTGCAAGTATAAATAAATAACAGAACATAAATTGTATATCTACAAATACAAAAAACCTGAGAGGTGTCAAGGGACACCCGGATGGAACGAAGTTCCTTTCGATTAATTAGTGAAGGAATTGTAATAAAATTTTATTTTATTTAAGTTATAATAATATTTTTTTATTATTAACAAATATAATGTTATATAAACTTAATCAGTAGGCTCAATTTTGTACTCCATCAGCAATATCCGGAACTTGTGCAGAAACACTGTCAGGAATCATTATTAATTATCTTTTATTATTTACAAAAAACCTGTATACACTCAACAAAAATAATCGTCGCGACACCACACTGTTCAGTGCGAAATAGAAATGAAAATATCTGGCTTGGTTTCTATAAGAGAGAGAGAGACAGCCAGAGAAACATGCGACGCCGCACAGCTTACAATAGCTTACTAAAGCAAAAAGTGTCGTGACAACTTTTCGTAAGAATTTTTTCCGTCTAGCCCCCTTTCACAACGCGCGATAAGGAACTTCGTTCCAAAAAATAAAAACTGGCAATTCGCAGTAGTTCTTCAACTATCATCATTAGTCTGTGAGCTTGCTTCGTTGGGCACAGGTCTTCCGGGGGAGGAGCAGATGGTTTTAGAGCATGGACCCACCGCGCTGCGCCTAACGACCACGCGTACAACTAATGAAGCGAAATGTCAAAGCCGAGAACAAAGTTCAGATATATCAACAATCTATCAACATTACGCAGGAACGCCGGTAATGACGCAATCTGCGCTTAATCTCGGCGCTGTTAATGTGAGAACCCACGAACAATGCTAGTCAAATCCGGAAGGCACGGTTGATCGAGCTAATGATCGCCTGGAGTCCACTGCGCGTGGCTATGGAGTATGGACCGCATATTTTCTTCATTTATGATCGTAGTAACGTTCGCATCAGATTCACTGGACTTAGAATAAGTATAATATGGTCGCGTCCACTGTTCTTTACTTTGCTTTTAACCCCGGCTAAGTTTGTTGTGGGCTTCTTCTTAGACCGGGGCGCGTTTGGAACCCTCATAGCTTTAGTTTTAAGTTTACGAATATAGTTATCACCATGAAATAACTACTATGTAAATTATTGACGCGTCAAAAGTGCCTTTTTAAGGACTATTTGAATAAAGATTATTTTGAATTTGAATTTGCCTTGTTGATATTTCATATAAACTGTAAGTAAGAGTCATAATGCACCTCATACGTATATTAAAAGGTCCAGAGAACATGTTGTAAAGGGCAGTGGTAAAATAAAATTCTTCTTTATAATAGAATGACTTATTTTTTTTGTAAAGATAAGTACCATAATCACAAATGACGATTGAAAATTACTTTTATTTTTTGGATTATTTTCGATGCTTATTGCGTTGGTGTGGGTTATTTATATGGTTATTCTCTTATTCTGATTATCAGTAGTTAAACCAGTCATTATCCTTATTATCCCGGGTTGGATACGATCTTAAATTAGAGATATATCATACCTGTTTTTTTTTCTCGTCTGGTCTGGTTGTAGGCTTTGACCGTGACTTAATTAAACCCGACACCCGTGGAATTAAGAACAATCTCATCATCATCATCATGATCAACCCATTACCGGCTCTGTGCAGAAGGTTTTAGCCATAGTCCACCACGCTGGCCATGTGCGGATTGGCAGACTTCACACGCCTTTGAGAACATTATGGAGAACTCTCAGGCATGCAGGTTTCCTCACGATGTTTTCCTTCACCGTTGAAGCAAGTGATATTTAAATTTTTTAAAAACGCACATAGCTCCGAAAAGTTAGAAGTGCGTGCCCTGATTCGAACCGCCGACCTCTGATTAAGAGGCTGACGCCCTAACCACTAGGCTATCACAGCTTCAAGAACAATCTAACCGATACAAAAGTCTTATTATAATAGAACGGTTAAAGCAAAATATACAAAATCATAAATCATGCGTCCGAAGGCACGCGGCCTCGGCCAGTAAGTAATGCAGTAGGTATATCGACGACAGGTTGAATAACTTCTCAGTGATGTAATTACGCTGAAGGTAGTAGTAGGTGTTGACGTGGTCTTGAAAGGAGCAAATAAACCATCGCAGTCTAAATAAAACACAGCTCGTATAGCTTAATATTACACATTACGATCTACATTCTCAATGACGCTCCAAAAAATGTAACTTTGTTACTCCAGTCTAGGTAGCCTATCTAAGGCTGTATTAAGTCCAAATGGTTTACAATTAGCAAAATTTCGTTTGGGATGGGTCCAAATGGTTTACAATTAGCAAAATTTCGTTTGGGATTCACTAGGCAAGCTAGAATCGAAGTAGCTCATTCGGGCATTATAGCCATTGCTTTATTGGTAAAACTTGCTTGCTAATCCTTGCGCTTTTGCCTTCTTTTTTAATCTAATGTTATTTCATAATATGAAAGGAAGCTTTATCATAGGCTCCTCCGTTCTTTTACCGATAACTACAGCAATATACGAGTTATCTCTCTTTTTAATGTTTGACGACCTGCGTGCGCTGTCGCATTATAAAGTTGGAGGTCCTGGGTTCGATTCCCGGCTCGAGTCTGGTCTGGTGGGAGGCTTTGGCAGTTACCACCATACCGACAGAGACGTATCGCCAAGCGATTTAGCGTTCTGGCACGATGTCGCGTAGAAACAAATAAGGAGCGTGTGTTTACCATACTCCCAACAGGTTAGCCCGCTACCATCCTAGACTGCATCATCACTTACCACCAGGTGAGATAGATATAACTACCAATGGCATCAAACGCTTCAAACGCACCTTAACAGTCAACCCACAAACACATCCCAGTCATAAAAGCTGAAAAATCAATATCCAAAGCTCGCAAGCTGCATACGGCATACCTAAAGTTTGTCACTCGGTTGCGGAATTCATTCGTTATGAATCACCGTCGTGTGAAATACGGAAGACAATAATGTTTATTTCGGTCCCCCCGATCATCGCAGAATACAGTTGGACACGCTCGCAGCTCAATGCGATACAAGCGCGGAGCTATTTATAGCCAGCTGCAAGAAAAAAGTACATAAAGCCGGCCGCTGAAGGGTTCAGTGGAAGGGAAGTTTTTTTACTCCGTTTTGTCTATAATATTCTCCGACCCAAAATGATCATATGACTTTAAGTTCGCGATATCTTAGTTAACCGAACTGGAGAACGTCACTAGTTGACTTCGCCTTTAAGATTTATACGTAACAGTCGCTGTGACGTGTGGTGAGAACTTTTTGATTTGTGATGTTGTAATACTCGTAGATACAGTATGGTAAATTATCATTTTGTTTAAATTTTAATCGCGGGCAAATATAAATATATATGAAATCTCGACCGTGTCCTTAAACTAGGTATGCTCGTATCTTATAGACAGATCACACATCGTGTCCTTGCCAATAGATTGGTTGTTTTGAGACCACACCAGAGCTGGGAATCGAACTTCTTTATAATAATACAGCGCAGGCGTTTTGTCACGGAGTTCGTCATATATATGCCATAATATGCTAACCTAAACCTTGTACACTCTTAACTACACTCGAGCTTCTTGATGACTATTCATTTAGTCCTATTTGGATTTATTGATTTCATCTACATGAGAATATAATATTTTTTCATTGTTTACTTATTGTGCCTTTTTAACTACTGCTGCATTTTTTTTCTAATTACTTAAACTTAACTACCTGGTGTCCAATCACAGATCAATGCTTTTGATGTTTTAGTAAATAATGAACTTCTTTGGCAATGTTTTAGATTAATTAGATATTATCCTTGTGTACTATATAACTAAGTTACGTCTGTTTTTGCTTAAATAAAATTGGAAAACTGAGGGTAGTTAGTACATTATGAATTTAATCAAGCAGGACAGAAGGGAATTTTAATTTAATATTTAGTTGATAGGTAGACTTTGAGTAAAGAGCGACACTGCGAAACAGAGATTCCATTAGTATTATTTATTTATTAGTAGAGATTTCCATTAGTATATTGACGACCTCCGTGGCGCAGCGCGTACGCTGTTGCATTTTAAAGTTGGAGGTCCTGGGTTCGATTCCCGGCTCGAGTCTGGTCTGGTGGGAGGCTTCGGCCGTGGCTAGTTACCACCCTACCGACAAAGACGTGTCGCTAAGCGATTTAGCGTTCCGGCACGATGTCGCGTAGAAACCAATTAGGAGTGTGGGTTTACCATGCCCCTAACAGGTTAGCCCGCTACCATCTAAGATTGCATCATCACTTACCATCAGGTGAAATTGCCGTCAAGGGCTTACTTGTAGTGGATAAAAAAAAAATACCTACTTTGTATGTTAGCTCTACTTTATAGCTTCCGTGATGGAGGTGTGGGCTTAATAAAACAACCGCTCGACCTTGCCATTATACCACACCTCTCACTTGCAATTACAGCCGCCGAGCGAGATGCTGGTGCACATAATTATTGCTAATGTTAATATCGGCGCAACTGTTACAGCTTCTACAGACAACGCAACCTCTGGCTCCCACCAACTTCAATTTATCCCCTTAATACTCGTGGGTAGTCAATTAATTAATATTACTTTAGTTTAATACTCTAAAGTACATTCATGATCAACCCATTACCGGCTCATTACAGAGCACGGGTCTCCTCTCAATATGAGAAGGGTTTGGCCATAGTCCACCACGCTGGCCATGTGCGGATTGGTAGACTTCACACGCCTTTGAAAACATTATGGAGAACTCTCAGGCGTGCAGGTTTCCTCACGATGTTTTCCTTCACCGTTGAAGCGGTGAAGGAAAACATCGTGAGGAAACCTGAGGTATAATATAATAGACAAATATGATCTAAACACCCAAATGTGATGTTCGTATTTAATAAATAGAATTTGACTTAATTTTTTTTTAGTTTAGTCATTAGTCATGAAAGATTTAACAAAAATAACCTGTTGGTGTATTAAGAAATAAATTTCGATAAGTAAATATTAGTTTTATGAGAGTTTTAAGTGCTATAAGCGATTTAGCTTTCCGATACAATGTCGAGTAGAAGTCGATTGGGGAGGAATGAGGGGGGGGGGGGGGGTTATGGGTTTCATATAACTGCCATATCCTTCAGGTCAGCTAACATTATACAATGCATCTTCACTTGCCGTCTAGCGAAATTGCGGTGCGTGTATACTTGGTCAGGTTTTTCGCGGACTGGTCGGTATGTCGTGATCAGGTCAGTGTCGGCACAGCTGTCGCGTGCGTTATAGAATGTTTATATCTGCACAAGTATAATACGATTTAAAAGGGACCATTAGCGAAGTATGCGAGTTATTGCAGGTTGTTTTAAATGTTCGCATGTTATGAGTGGTTGCGGCGGTCGTAAATATAAATGCTTCGTGTAACAATGGTCAAAAATGCATTTATTTATGTTTATTTGTATACATTGTTGACAATCGACGGACGGTCACCTGGTGTTGTGTGATTACCGCCGCTGATGAACCTTTTTTTTTTATTCACAAGTTAGCCCTTGACGGCATCTCTCCTGATGGTAAGTGATGATGCAGTCTAAGATGGTAACGGGCTAATCTGTTGTTAAAACCGTAATCCTAATGGGTTTCTACACAACATCATGCCGGAACGCTAAATCGCTTGGCGACACGTCTTTTACGGTAGAGTGGTAACTAGCCACGGCCGAAGCCTCCCAGACAGAGGACAATTGTTGAAAAAGTTTTCGAATTGGTATTAGTTATCTTTCCAATGTTTGAGCTCGCGAAGTAGTGAGACATTTAATAAAACAAAGTTGTAATAGCTTTGTCTTACTTTTGAGGCATTTGATAGATCCTTCAAAAGTAAGGGTTAAGCGGGAAAAAATACCATTTCTGACCGCTCGCACCACGCTACGTTAGTCACCATTGGTGTTTTTAGTGAGGTTTTTTTTTTATACACTACAAGTTAGCCCTTGACGGCTATCTATCCTGGTGGTAGGTGATGATGCAGTCTAGGATGGTAGCGGGCTAACCTGTTAGGGGTATGGTAAACACACTCCTAATTGGTGTCTACGCGACATCGTGCCGAAACGCTAAATCGCTTTGCGACACGTCTTTGTTGGTAGGGTGGTAACTAGCCACGGCCGAAGCCTCGCACCATACCAGACTCGAGCCGGGAATCAAACCCAGGACCTCGCAACATTTTAATGCGACAGCGCGCGCACTGCGCCACGTAGGTCTTCAAAGGAGGTTGGTGAAATTAATCGATATGTATTAAACTTAGATACAGTTAGTAGATATAATATAGTACAGGTAAATTAGTTTAGCCTTAATTACCCTATGGATTATTATTATCTATTGAATAGAAACTTATTTCAATTTTAAATATGCATTTTATTATAGCCCTTTTTATATGAATAAATAAATAGATTATAAACCGCGTATAACCTTGAGGCTTGATTAAAAGTCAATACTGATTAATTCGTTTAAAGGTCTTATGTACATTGAGATTATATCATTATTATTAATGGTGGTGTTTTTGTACAATTTATTTAATAAGGTTGCATAAAGCTCATAACGTTATGGTCATAAGATTAAATCACGGGAAGCTGAAAAGCTGTTTATTATAATAAACATATATATGATACAAGCTGTTGCCCGCGAGTTCGTCTGCGTAGAATTGCTGATTTCCCGTGAGATTGAGGTTTCGCGTACGGCCAATGTCCTGCTTCAGAAAGTAAGCTACAGGCAAATGTCAAATTGTCGATTTTCGTGTCTCTAAATGAAAAAACATAGGACTTTCATACAAACTTTAAACCCCTATTTTATCCCCTTCGGGGTAGATTTGGATAAAAAAAAAAATCTAGCCTTATACTTACGCCCTAAAACAAAACTATTTTCAAAATTTCAAGCTTCATAATAAAAAAATAAACAAAAACTATCATCCCCTATTTAACCACCCTTAACAGGTAATATTTAAAAATAATTTGATGTACATGTTTTTATTTATTATTATTAATCTTAATGCAAATTTTTGTGTCTCTAACTCTAAAAACAAAGAAAATTCATACAAACTTCCAACCCCCCTTTTACCCTCTTAGGGGTGGAATTTCCAAATATCCTTTCTTAGCTGACATCTCTTAACTATCAACTAGATACCTACTTGCTAAATTATAGCTTTATACGTACAATAGTTTTTGAGATCTCGTGTTTAATCAGTATGTAAGTATGTAAGTGACCTTTCGCTTTTATATATATAGATATATACTTGTTGGTATACAATAAAAGTGTATTCATTCATAATATAGATCTTACCTAGAAGATGCCCACTCACTTTTGATTTGAAGTTAATATTTACATACAGGCCACAAAAAGTACTAACCCAAGACCCGGAAGAAGAAGCTATCGTAGGAAAGGATATTGCAGATGTTTGCGATATATATTAAGAGTTTGTTATCTACCTATTTATCAGCGTGTAAAATGCAAAAAAATACTTGTCAGGTAACACGACATGATGTACGGAAACGGAATAGTATAAGATAACGGCGAAGAGGGTAATTCAGATCTAAGCGACGCATATCTATCTAAAAGCGTATAAAATGCATAAAAAAATAGGCTCACTTTTCAGTAAAGGAAAAAGTTTCAGTAAAGTTGGGTAGTCTGCATATATTTTTTTTTTTTTAATACACTACAAGTCAGCCCTTGACGGCTATCTCACCTGGTGGTAAGTGATGATGCTGTCTAGGATGGTAGCGGGCTAACCTGTTAGAAGTATGGTAAACCCACACTCCTAGTTGGTTTCTACGCGACATCGTGCCGGAACGCTAAATCGCTTTGCGACACTTCCTTGTCGGTAGGGAGGTAACTAGCCACCGCCGAAGCCTCCCACCAGACAAAAAAATATTATTTATATAATTTCTTACTACCTTAATGGTACTGTCAGTTTTATTTAATGATATGCACTCTTTTGACTGCGACACCTTATTTGATAATACGAGTATGTATTTGTTTTATGTAGTTTGTAAGCTTATTAATTAAATAAATTTATATATCACGAATCATCGTTTAGGTTGTTATGCCCGATTTTAATAATCAATCAACTTTCAGATAGCGCTTTAGTTGTGCCATCCTTGTCCACAGCGAAGAGTAAAGAATAGGAAAAAGACAGCACCACTATATACAATCAACTATATGAAGATTTCGGATAAGATTTTAATAATAACAATCGTTTGTTTAATTTCAAAGAAGTAAAATTTTATCTAAATTACCCTGGCCCCCAAACTAGGATAGTATGTAACTTGGGGGCCAGTATCTGCCAATTGTGCAGTAAAAAATATATTAAATTGTGCAGTAAACAATATAGCAACAGTATTTATAGTTTAAAGGTTAACTTAATCACATTTATTATTAAAATCTTAGTGAATCTAGAACTATTGTTAACACGAAATATATAAAGAGAAACAAATACGCTTGTCAGTACGTTGCACTTTTACATAATACGACCAATTCTCAGCTGTCTTCGTAAGATACCCACTACATAAGCTCCTCTTACATAAGATCATACCTATGTAATAAACAACAAACAGACTTCTCCAGTTCACATCTCAAACATGTTTTGTGTATAGCACTCCAAAATGTTACAAAGAACGACACAATTCTCCAAAGGGCTCTCATTCGGGAATGAAAAACTTGCTCTTGTATTCCTTCAGCGGGAACAACATTCTTCAGCGGGAGGGGTTTTCGCTTGTTCAGCTCACTCCTTCCCTCTAGCCCTTACGGAGCACTCATTACAGGAGATGTTGAGTTGCGAGCTTAAGGGATGCCGTAGTGCTCTCAAAAAGTACTAAGGAGACAAGGGATGGTGAGTTGTTAGTTTTAAGATTTGGCTCTGTAATTTGGTCACGCTACAAAAAACTATCAACTTTTCTGTATTATAACAAATTGAAACTTAAGTTTAGTTTTTTTTTTATACACTTCAAGTTAACCCTTGACAGAAATCTCCAGGTAGTAAGTGGTGATGCTGTCTAGGATGGTAGCGGGCTAACCTGTTAGGAGTATGGTAAACCACGCTCCTAATTGGTACGCGACCTCGTGCCGGAACGCTAAATCACTTGGCGACACGTCTTTGTCGGGTGGTAACTAGCCACGACCGAAGCCTCCCACCAGACCAGACTCGAGCCGGGAATCGAACCCAGGACCTCCAACTATATAATTGAGTAAATCAAAGACTTTGATGGATGTAAATGTGGATGATAATCATTATGAGGTATATACATAAAAGCTTACTTTTCTGTCACAAGGGTAAAGGTGGAAAAGGGTGGTAAGTGCCCCATGTATGTACCATCCTTTTGTATAAGACAGTTTCGTTAGTGGAATAACTCTTTCTTACTCTTATGATAAGAAGATATAGCAGCATTATTTTCGTATTTCAATTTCATTGAAAACGGGCAGAACTTATAACTTTTTAAAACTCATATCTTTTTTAATTGTAATATTTAATATATAATAATATTTATTATTTACTTTATTAATAATTTTGCTTATACTAATTTTAAAATTAATTTATTTAATATGAAATTCGATCTTTTAATTTGTTTTTTATACATAAAAATGGGCGAAACAAGCAGTTACAACTCTTCTTTAGAAGCCTCTCCAATTAGTGAAGGTTGGCAGTCAGAATGGCATTATTTGTCTTGTTTCTCGCGAGGCTGAAAAGCTGGTCGGCACTCTCGATACCAGTCAGTTAGTTATTATTAAAAGGTGCATAAAAGTAAACGGTCTAATGGTCTTATAGTTTGTTAGATGGACACATCGCGGGGCACGCCTCCTTTCGAGGTGAGTGAGGGCGCTTTTTGTTCAGCGCTTACTCATTCCACGTAACCCTTAGACTCACAAAGGATTCAGGAGTCTACAGATCTCGGGCGCCGGCGAAAATTATAAAACAAAGCGCAACCAGACAAAACAGCTGTTAGGCACGTACTTTACATTACCTCTGCCACCTGCACACGAAAACCAACCGTAACATTCAGGTAGTAAGGTCCAAGTTCTCACTAATATTGATACAGTTACGTCGTATAAGCAATTCAGAACTCTAAAGAGATTGTTGTAAAGTTGATTTTACATTGTATAGATATAAAAGGTAATATTTGTTACCATAGCAAATGTCACAGCAGTTTTATTCCAGGAAGAGGATATCGTTGATGGGCTTGAGACAGTCTGGGGTGTGCATTAAAAATGGCGGACTGTTTACTACTAACCGCATTAGAAAATGAACCCTTTCTCCTAAGTCAGAAACGTTGTTTTTCTATGGTATGATATCTGCGTACGTGAGTACGCCAGAATAATGAACATGGTAATGCGTAAAAAAAATACCTTATAGAAATTTTAAATTGATGGTAAAATGGTGTACGGGTAGCAAAAACCAGATTGACTATGGTCTTAGTGGCCCGAGTGCTCAAGAGGTGCAATTTAACCCCCTCATGCCATATACGAGGTGCCAAATGGGTTTATTTAGACTATGCAGCTTCTAGTCATCGTCATCATCATAATAATTAGCAACCTATATAATTTGGGAAGCGGTGATAGCCCAGTGGTTAGGGCGTCAGCCTCCTAAACAGAGGTCGGCGGTTCGAATCCGGGCACGCATCTCTAATTTTTCGAAGTTATGTGCGTTTTTTAAACAATTAAAATATCACTTGCTTCAATGGTGAAGGAAAACATCGTGAGGAAACCTGAGAATTCTCCATAATATTCTCAAAGGCGTGTGAAGTCTGCCGATCCGCACATGGCCAGCGTGGTGGACTATGGCCATACCCTTCTCATATTGAGACCCGTGCTCTGTAGTGAGCCGGTAATGGGTTGATCATGATGATGATATAATTTGAGCATTTTTCAGTTTTAGTCAAAAATGAAACAGGAATTGGAACATTCTTAAAGAAGAATGAATGTAAACACAATCCATTTATTTAAAATCCTCAAATCCTTTTTTATTAAGATTAAAAAAAAAAAAAAAAAAAGTGAATGTCAGGAATTGCGCCCATATAAAACCAAACCCGAATGCCATTTGGGCGACCATCATGATTCATGAATCACAAAAGTGCAAAGCGATAAAAAGCAATATTATTCACCGATCCTTAAAAGCATAATTCCGCAATCAAAATACCAAAACGGCGTTTCACGATAAAGGTGACAATACCATGATATTACATGCAAATACAAGGACATTGAGGCATGGACGCTGCGAGCATGCATAATGCATGCGGTGCCAATGCGCCTTATTATGGAGACTTGAGCGTTTGTGTTGCATCTAAGAGCCCCTTCATATTACAATTTTCTTTCGGACTGTCTATTAGCTGTACAAACCCTATTGGTTGCCACTGCGTAACCGGGCTGTTTGGCGAGCTTTGGAAAGAAGCTCTGCCAGAAGAAATTTTGAGCCCTAGGGCTCGAAGAAACTAAGGGAACGACTGCCTAAGGGCGCCTCCCTTGAGGCCGAACCTCGGCTTAGGCGACATTTGGGATAACGGGGGGGTCGGACGGTGGGTGGTCCGTACGTCTCCGAGGCCGTGGATGGAGCCCACGTCCGGATGACGTAAGATAGCGGGGACCTCGTCTTCGCCGGCGAAGACGGTGTGTAGCGTATGATTGTGTGGTAGGTGGTACGAGTGTGTTGTCAGTAGTCATCTGATCGTCAGGGTCATGAAGGATATGTTTAGGTCTCCTCTTTCGGAGAGGAGCGCTTAGGTCGGGGGAAATTCATATTACAATTTTCAAAGGTTGTAACAATAGTCAGTACTAGCCCATAGTTTAGAAATTAGCTTTAGCCTACCTCATGCCTTGTAGAGCACGTTAAGCCTCATATTAGTATTCATAATAATCGTCTAAAGCTCACAGACCGCATTGGATCAGCGTGTTGTTACTTTGATCTCTATGGTGTGGTGTATAAAGATTGAAGAAATTTAAAAATGCACCGAGCAGATTTGACTTCTAAACAAGGATTACAGAAAACTAATTATAATATGGGGATCTTCAAAGGGCGGATTAACAAATTGATCAAGGGCCAGCAACGTATTGGCGGTTCCTCTGGTGCTGCAAATGTTCATGGGCGGCGGTAATCACTTACCATCAGGTGACCCGCCTGCGCGTTTGCTCGTTTTGTATATAAAAAAAAAATAACAATATGTTCATTGAACATGTTATTAGTATATCTGCTATGACTCGAGGTCACATGCGATCGAATGTTGGTCAAATTTAAACGCTAGATTTAGAATTCGTAATCGATAAGAGCCCATATATACTTTAGTTTCTAGTGGTTATCGTTGTTAGGCTTCTATCTATCTACTTGCATATGGTTTTTGGTATTAAATTTAATTTTGAATTAATTATAATTTAATTAATTATAAAAGAGTATTTTTAATTAATTATAAAAGAGTAGCTTTTATCGCAACCTTTGTACCGGTCATTTATCTATATGTATACAAATTTTGTGATCAATTTTGAACTACGCAAAAAAGGTTGTTGTACTATTTCATTTTGGAAACCAAAAATAACAACAAAGTATTCGGGTGACACTCTGCCTCAAGTTATAGTCACATTATCGTTCTGAACCGTGCTAATATCATCCATTAACCGCAGCCTTGCAAAGTCCCAAAGATTGGCATATCTCGAGGCAGTGGACGGTTTCTGGCTTAGACCCTCCGCTCCAAAACATCGCAATGTTATTAATCACGATTGAGGCTGAGTATTTCTTCGAGGAACCAACAAACCCGTAATAATAATATTAAAATAACAAAGTACCAAAGTAATGCATACAAAGTTTACCTTTCAGTAGAAGCCTTTCTATTGCGGCAAGTGCGCGCGCAGGACTGCGACAGGATGAAAGACCCCTTGCGCTTATGACTGCGTTTAGGCATGGATGACGTTATGAATATTGAAGGCCCTCGAGAGCCGGGGGACTGAGTGGGCCGAGGGCCATTAGGAATTGCAAAACGCGAGGAAAAATTATACGCATTACGTATGTGTTGGTGAAATCTGTCTCTCCACTGAGGTCATTATCAATTCGGTCTGACTTTCTTGACTCAATTAGATTCTTGCGTGAAGCTGTATCTCGAATGGTGATTAATCTTTATTCGCCGACGAAGTGACCTTGAGATCCATCCCGCCATTTGAGAAACAGCTACTAAGTTGAGTTTAAATCTGCAATGCCGGTAACTCGCCATTTCCGTCTATGAGTTCAAAATGTGGGAAAAATCGCTAAACATACCTACCGATGTTGGTAACGAAGCATAATTATTATCATTTGGTTTGGATGCCAAGCAATGTTTTAAGTTTAAACAAAAGGAAAATATTAATGATGCATTTTGAAAAGTAGCCATATATTTTATAATGTTATTTTCGGCTATTATTTACGTTCTACATGTGAATTTCAACAAAATGAAACAGTCCTTCTACTCTCTGTTTATTACATATGAAGGATTAAGATAGTCCTTGCATTTAAACGTGTGTACCCATAAGGTTGGCAATTCAAGAGTTGCTGATGATTTTTGGAGATAGTGGACAATCCAGTGACAGTCGGGTCATAACTTTAGTCACCAGTTTATTAACTTTTATTCATACTCGGGTTTAAGTTTTGTTTAAAAATCGTTCATAATAAATACTCCAATAAATATAACACCAAGTAGAATACATAAAACGTGTAGTCTTTTTTATAAATATGAGTGTGTAAATCCTACTGTTTATTGCTTGCCATTTAAATATAGACGTGAAAGTAAACACTGATTTAAATATCGATTTGTAAATCGTTTCCTGTGCGTTCCCGACCTTCAGGCCGTCATTCGCTGATCAGGTTTCCAAGGAAATTGGCAAACTGACAACCGACCGGTCCACATTGCTAATGTCATGAAACGGACTCAGGAATTAGTGTATGGTGCAACGTGAAGACTCACGGTAGCTTTGATTTACTTTAGAACGAATATAAAAATTATTGTCTATCGCTTGGTTGCAATTACACCTATTGGTTAGTGAATATGCAGCGTAATATAAGCGCGCTTGTCTACAAAAAAAATATGTAAAAAGCTTTTTAGATAACATTGCCAAAATAAGATTTTATCGCCCTAATAGTAATTTTTATTCAACACTATACAAAAAGCTTAGGAAGAAATAAAATAAAAGTAGTTTATATTTGCCACATAAAAATTTAATCCAATGAAGAACATGCGATTTAGTAAATGGATGAGCGAGAAGATAAAGTAGGAAGATTTTTTACCTATATAAGTATGAGAATATTTTGTTTATATTGTGTAATCTCTTTGACCTTATTCTATAACTTTCTCAATTGTATATATGAGATGTAACGCTGTTGATTGCTTTCAAATAAATAAATAAAACAGGCAATTTAATAAAAAAATCAGACACTTAATACCGTAATACATTTATTTCTCTTTGAGTAACCCATTCTATTAGTGTACAGAGATATTTTTTTTCTTGCTTATGTCGATAGTTTTTCGGTGCTGCTGAAAACTCTTGAGACCTCGCTTCGCTTGGTTTAATTAGTAATTCTTTTGTCACTTGAATCGGTGTCGTACATACTCGTAACTTGAATATTTGCACTCAGTCGTTGGCAGTGCAACGTTGTATAGGAATGTATTTATCCGTATAAAATAACTTGTTGTGACCCACAATTCTTGGCTAACATATTTATTATTGTTACTCTTATTCGGATCATAAAGGTCATCCTAGCTCGTGTACCGCTTATCACTTGAACCCATCTAGAACGTATTGCATAAAAATCGCCTATTGTAACTGTTCGCTCCCAATTCAAAACAATAGATACTGGAAATTTGATTTATTACAATGGCGACGTATCGAGAATTAGTTATGTCGACCTTTTCTCCGATTTCGTTTCAACAATAACTGTAAGGAATACCAATGGTGGCACCCAGCTTATGACAGTGTTTTCACGTGGTTTGCATATGATTTTTATGACATTGATAATCGTTCCCAAGCTCGAATGTGTTCACAGTTGTCACATTTAGAAACTTCCTCACAAAGGTAAATACTAACTAGGAAAAAAACCAAAATCATTTCACTCTTACTACGTAACCTCTTCACCTTGGTTGCAGAATATAATTCTGCATATGTTGATTTATTCATAACACAAGGTAGACTGCAAAGTCTCATCTGAATGAATGCGGAAGCGGTGATAGCCTAGTGGTTAGGGCGTCAGCCTCCTAATCAGAGGTCGGCGGTTCGAATACGGGCACGTACCTCTAACTTTTCGGAGTTATGTGCGTTTTTAAACAATTAAAATATCACTTGCTTCAACGATGAAGGAAAATATCGTGAAAAAACCTACAAGCCTGAGAGTGCTCCATAATGTTCTCAAAGGCGTGTGAAGTCTGCCAATCCGCACATGGCCAGCGTAGTGGACTATGACCAAACCCTTCTCATATTGAGAGGACACTCGTGCTCTGTAGTGAGCCGGTAATGGGTTGATCATGGTTGATTTATTTTATGGTCTTTTCAGGGTCTAACGTAGCGCTTGGCATTCATTAAAAGTGGCATTTTTTATAAGATAGAATGTAAAGATATATGTCTCAAGGATTTGACAATTCACGTAGTCGTGATTGCACGAAACGTAAGTTATGTCGTACCATTTTTATTAGCTACTAGACGAATAAACTGTCTAATAACTACATATTGTCGATACACAGCCGATGATTCAATGGTAAATAACCAAAGAAATAACGATGCCTTCCATCCTGTTTTGATATATATCTGTTAACGATCAGGTTCATTGTCAAAGCTGCAAGCTTGGCGGACGGGGCGCACTAATGTTTTCCGTTAATTCGGACGAACTGACAGCACTGACAGTTTTCAATTAAACAACCCATATGACGTCTGTCACGATTGTCATTTGTAATCTGGACAACAAAAAATATAGCAACCATTTGAATGGAAAATGTTGGTATTCCAATACCTACCTTATAAAATATCCATTCAAATATTTTGCGTGTAGCACGTTCACGGTGATTCTAAAGCACATTCCCTTCTCTCATTTAAAGAAGTGTTGCTTAAAGAGTTACCCGGCTAAGTTTGTTGTGGGCTTCTTCTCAGACCGGGGCGCGTTTGGAACCCTCATAGCTTTAGTTTTAAGTTTACGAATGTAGTTATCACCATGAAATAACTACTATGTAAATTATTGGCGCGTCAAAAGTGCCTTTATAAGGACTACATGAATAAAGATTTTTTTGAATTTGAATCCTTGAAAGCATTTTAATACTTGAAATGTGTAGTATCGAGCCTGGATTACCTACTCTCCCCTATTTATTTTATTTCTAAAATTAAGGCCATGCATAAAATCTAGCGGATTCTTCGAATAAAGACTACAAAATGGCTCATCGAGATCAAGAAGTTAAAGTCGAAATAAATTGGACGCAAAGCTAAGAGGGCCAATAAAAGTCGGGTTGTAAAGGGAATGGCGACAAGTAGGTGACGGTTCGTGGTTGGTTAGCGTGGGCGGGTGGTATTTTTTAAACTATCACCACCACTATCATCATCATCATCTCATCCCACTGCTGGACACAGTCTTCCTATCCAATACGAGAGATCTTAATAGGGTCTATACCCCACCACTGACAAACTGTACTGTCTTCGATTTGTTCCATAATACTTATGGTTACAAGTTTACTGTTATATTATGTGTGTACCAATTGCATTACTCAAAGAACTACTAAAATAAACCATTGATACAACGATTCCGACCAAGTTGAAAAATAACTAGTAAGTAGGCGGCACCTTTTCAATCGACAAGATGATTATCGAAATCAGCTTTCATTTGACGGAGATCTTAAATGACACCACCGCGAAAAACGCGTTAAATTGAACCACTTAAAATCAGATCGCGAGAATATATTGATAAATTGCATATGGCACTCGAATTGATATTGAATTCCAACAAAAAATACTTTCGAAACTTTTAATCACTTCGCGGGCATCAATAAAAGTAAAGGTATAATTTTCCGGTGCGTTGTCGAAACAATCGGGTTACCGCGGCCGTATATTCGGCGCTGACGCCACGATGCGCATAAAAAAACTTTAATGACATCGGTTCTGTCATACGGGGATATATGGCGCCTTTTTTTTTATAACCACGACTTTGGTTTCAGATTTTCATTTCATTTAAATTAATCAACGATGAAAGCGGTGATTCCGAGATTTCTGTACCCATTACCCAGCACGCATTAACTTTTCGCCTATTTAATATGACTTGCTTCAATCGTAAGGAAACCTTCGTAGAGTATATCTTCTATATTATTTCGTGATGTAGTCCTTTACCGTAATCTCACTTTGTGTGATGATACAGTTTAAGATGATAAGGAGCTAACTTGTTATTACTACTACTAGGCTTTACAGTTATTATTAACCCATTCTTCTAATCCAGTGATTCTCAACCATTTTTTTTATGTTGCGGCACATATTTAACGATTTCAAAATTACTACAACACACTGCAATGATAGTTTATGACAAAAATTTTAAACACACGAAATAAACTAATATATACTACAATAATAACAAAACGATTATTAAGGGATTAATTATTATAAATTTGCAAAATTACGCCGCACACTTTTGAAATTAGGCGGCACACAAAAGTGCCGCGGCACAGTGGTTGAGAATCACTGTTCTAATCGATAGAAATTTTACAATGCTCCCCAAGGCATGTGAAGTCATCCAATCACATCAATCCGCACTTGTGCACTGCGGCCTTGATTCTTCTCATAAGTAGAGGTAATGGGTTGACATTAATGATGAACCACTTCTCCAGTGAGAAGTTTTACTTTGTATTCAATACTTCAAAATTTCAAGGATTACTATCTTGGCGCCATTCAGCGCTACCGTTCACGGTCTGCGGCTGCGCTAATAAGGTTGAGTACTTTCTGTTATAATTTCACCCCGATTTCTCCCGGCTCAAGTTTTTGTTCGATCGATTAAATTACCACTAAGTATTCCATTACATTTGCATGAAACTCAATGAAGGCTGGTACATTTTTGGGATTTAATCCTTTATGTATATTGCAATACCAGTCATATTCGCGTTTGCGATGTTTCGCAGACTTCTGAATGAACTAATACTGAATTCCTGTGGTTACGTCTAAGGTCATATGCATATTGTTTTACGGTCGTCGTATTGTTTCGATGTTTAATTTTCATTAAAATATTTATCGTTGTCGAACCGATAATACATTATTATTTGAATCGAATCAAGTCTAAACCGCAAAAAACATTGTTTAAACGGTTTTGTCTGATTATGTTGCAATTAGGTCCAATGAGCGCTTTTGAAACGTCAAAAACGTCTGTATGCAACATCACATCCGGGAAAAATCTAATATTTCGTTAAAATTTGTCCCACTTCGTATTTAGTTAGTTACAGCTAAATATAGCTGTGATAGCCTAGTGGTTAGGGCGTCGCCTCCTAATCAGGTCGGGGGTTCGATCCTGGGCACGCACCTCTAACTGTTCGGAGTTATGTGCGTTTTTAAGCAATTAAATATCTACAACAGCTACAACGGTGAAGGAAAACATCGTGAGGAAACCTGCATGCCTGAGAGGTCTTCATAATTTCCTCAAAGGCGTGTGAAGTCTGCCAATCCACACATGGTCAGCGTGCCAAACCTATCATACTGAGAGGAGACACGTGCTCTGTAGTGAGCCAACAATGGGTTGATCATGATGTATTTAGCTAAAGTAGAATAAAATCTACCATCTATACACTATTTATAACGATTGTGCAAGGGTTCGCGAATGCCAAATAATCGATCAACAAACATCGATTCCGTATCGATGAGCACCTCCGGCCGACACGTGAGAAAGTCAAATGAAACCGCCAGTTGACCGTAAACCGTGGAGACTTAAACAATAGCTGTGCGGCATGCTTTGTGTGGAAGTGAAAACGGACTAGATATTTAATAATGGATCTCGATGATATACCTAGTTCAACGGAAGCTATAGCCAAGGCGTTTGAAAGTTATTAAGTTAACCATGCATAAAGTGCAGGCGCCTGTTCGATAATGCGCAGGAATCATTAGTACCTTCGCAAACGTATTTATTTTATTACACTTTGTTTTTGAACGATACATTTAAGTAATAAGCGGTGATAGCCTAGTGGTTAAGGCGTCAGCCTCCTAATCAGAGGTCGGCGGTTCGAATTCGTGGTGGACTATGGCCAAAGCCTTCTCATATTGAGAGGAGACCCGTGATCTGTAGTGAGCCGGTAATGGGTTGATCATGATGATGATGATGATTTAAGAAATGAAAGATAACAGATAAGTGGAATATAAAAATAGTGCTTATTAATGAATATTAAAAAAATTTAAAAGATAGTTAATACCACTCTAGTTTGTAAAACGCGTAAAAAGCTTCCAATTTTAGTAAGTAGTAATTAATGATCAGTAGTAAGGACCAGTCAAGGTTTAGGCTGGGCCTGTCGGACCAAAAAATGTATAAGGTCTTATATTTACAGCCTAATTTGTGCTGTCCAATATACAAGCTAATTTGAAAGGGGATACTAAGATATCGAAAAAATAATAGTACTTGATTTAGATAAATTATTAATATAACAAATGATGACTAACTAGTGATAAGGTCACCTTATTACTTCGTTATTTTGTTGTGCTTTTGCCGTTTGCAATAAAATTGTTTGAATTTATAAAATAAATATTATGTTTGATAGATATTTGTTCCGCTATGTCATGTTCGTTTTAAAGACATTTTTTTAAGGCGGTTATAACTTACCATTCTAATTCAAATTCAAATAATCTTTGTTCAAATAGTCCTTTAGAAGGCACTTTTGACGCGTCAATAATTTACATAATAGTGATTTGATGGTGATAACTACATTCGTAAACTTAAAACTAAAGCTATGAGGGACTGCATGTAAAAGCTAGTTCCAGTATTAAATATAATACAAATAGTATGGTCCCTATTCTAATTTCGAGAGTGAATTCTTGAGTAAACCGTCAACCATTGATATTTATACAATTGTTTCGTTACTGCACCTGGTAGTGAAAATGGACTAGAAACCTATTTTAAAACAAAGCCTTTGGCCGTGTAGCAATTATTGACAGTGATAAACCTTTCAGCTTTCAAAATAAAGTGCATATTTCAAAATAGCTTTATTCATGTAAAACTATCACAGACATCTATCTCTCTCTCTAGTCGTTCCTTCATTACTGAAAATCGTGGTCCTGGTGTCCTTGCAACCTCGTGCGGGTTAATTGTTTCCACTGGCTTCTATCGGAGACTAGTCTTGCAATTGTGTGAAATTTGCACTTAGAGTCCCTCAGCTGGTCTGCCCATCGGGTTGGTGAGCGGCCTCGCGATCTTTTGCCGTCTGTATTGCCTATATATACAGACATCTATAAAGCGTTCAAATTAAAAATAATAATTTTTTCAATTCCTTTCAAATTTCATTATCAAAATCTCCTTATTACAATCAAAATTTCCTTGATACACTGTGCTAGAGTCGTTAAATTAGTTTTATTATACGTACATATTTGTATCGCTCGATGTACACAATCATTTACCTTTTCAGCTGCAGAGCTGGGATTCAAATGGGAGCCTATGAATATGAACCTGATTAGGAGTGAAAATAAAAGTCAAATTATTACATATTATGTTAATCAATATTCGCTTGAGTAATTAAGGTAAATCATAACGGTCAGGGTGATATGAGGTGGCTTTGAAATTTTTTGCACTGTTATCACACTCTCCTGTTACGCACAATCATCATCATTATCATCATCAACCCATTCTCGGCTCACTCTGTAGTGGTCTCCTCTCAATATGAGAAGGGTTTGGCCAAAGTCCACCACGCTGGCCATGTGCGGATTGGCAGACTTCACACGCCTTTAAGAATATTATGGAGAACTTTCAGGCGTGCAGGTTTCCTCACGATGTTTTCCTTAACCGTTGAAACACGTGATATTTTAATTGCTTAAAAACGCACATAACTCCGAAAAGTTATGGGTGCGTGCTAAATTTCGAACCCCCGACCTCTGATTAGAAGGCTGACATCCACAGCTTCATTTTTCATAATTTTATTAGCTTAATTTAAAAAACACCTGCAATTTTTAACTTGCATTATTCATAAACTATAATAACTTCTCAACCGTTCAGTACTACAATGTATACCACATTGTAGTATTGAACTGTTAAATCACTAAAGGATTTCGCAGTTAAGGTGATAAACAGCCTAAGCCGACTTTCGACCATTAGACCAGGCGAGATATTTCTGAAAGTGACAATTATCGTCATCCACTTAAATTAACCCCACAGCTGGACTCAAGCCTTCTCTCATTGGAAGGAAGATTTTAGAGATGTTCACAACTAGTATAAAGCATGAAACGATTGTTATGAAGTGTTATTAAGAACTAAATGATACATAAAATTCTAAGTATGATCTAAACGACACAGGAACAGAAAGCCTTAAATTTACGTGACCAGGTAAGTTGCCTGTATTTAGCTTGTACCTTATCAGCAAAAAAGAAGGTCATAAGTTATTTTGGGTGGTATGTATGAATAACTTAATGATACATAAATCTCTAAGTATGATCTAAACGACACAGGAACAGAAAGCCTTAAATTTACGTGACTAGGTAAGTTGCCTGTATTTCGCTTGTACCTTATCAGCAAAAATGAAGGTCATAAGTAATTTTGGATGTATGTTTTCGGCTCAGAGCCACGACGAGCGTCATAAATTGAGCTACTAATTTCTTTCTCGATAATCGTAAATTCCCATAAAAGCTTCCGAATTTAAAGCATGACATTAAATCTGTGACAGTTAAAAGATCTACTTTGAATTAATCTGAAATAATCCTTTTCACTTCGGTGCGTGCACTTGAGGACTGATAATGAAATGCCAATGTTATTACCTTACTTAAAAAGTGGGCTGACAATCCATTTATATTGGTTTAGCATCACTCGGATATATTCAGTTCAATCTCTTCATAATGTTAGTTGCATCGATTCAACAATTGGTCTTATTTTATGTTAAATTAGCTAAGATTTTTTTTACCCATTCAGGTATGTTGTCAAAAATATTAAGATAATGACCATCTCAAAAATTTTATTTCGGATACATATGGGCTTTTCGCATCCAGTCGAATCCATCCACTCCACAGAGTGCGAAAAGCCGGTGACAGGATGAGTTGGCGCTACTTCAAAGAGGCCTATGTCCAGCAGTGGATTAATATTGGATGATGATGATGGTACATATGGGATAGACTTGATAATGTCTATGAAGGTACACAATTCTTAGACACCAGGCAGAATTTGCGAATGCTTCTTAAACAGATTTCTGCTACAATTTCTTACCTGATAACAAACTACAATAGTAGATTTGACCCATTTATGTATCTTATCCACTAGATTCAGGATCCCATAAAAGTCAGGATTAGAATTTCCTGAGCTCCAGACTGGAAAGGAATACGTGAAACGTCTCGGGGACGTCATTGAGGTTGCTTGAAATAGTTTTGGGCCTGATAATATTCCGTTGTCGGTGTTTTATGAGCAATGTTACGTGTAACCGATATAGTTTACTTTACAAACTAGTAAACATGTTGGTCAACAATATTAAATTACTACAAACACAATTACGCTCTATTAAAGAAATTTACTGCGATGCCTTTGATAAATATCTTGAGATAGGCTTACGCTAAGGTATCAAATGATAGATTGGATGATTATTTAGAATAGACGTGTGCAAAATTAATATGAAAAAGTTTAAGGCTTTAGATCATAAAACGAAAACAGGTTTTGATATCTATAGATGAATAGCGAACGAAATATTAACACTGCCTAGACTCATCACTAACGATGCGATCCTACGGAAGTTAATATTAGTAAAAAAGAAAAAAAACGTGAGAGGTGTCAAGGGACACCCGGATGGAACGAAGTTCTTTTCGATTAATTAGTGAAGGAATTGTAATAAAATTTTATTTTATTTAAGTTATAATATTTTTTTTTTATTATTAACAAATATAATGTTATATAAACTTAATCAGTAGGCTCAATTTTGTACTCCATCAGCAATATCCGGAACTTGTGCAGAAACACTGTCAGGATTCATTATTATTATTATTTTTTATTATTTATTATTTACAAAAAACTTGTATACGCTCAACAAAAATAATCGTCGCGACACCACACTGTTCAATGCGAAATAGAAATGAAAATATCTGGCTTGCTTTCTATAAGAGAGAGAGAGACAGACAGAGAAACATACGACGCCGCACAGCTTACAATAACAAAAAGTGTCGTGACAACTTTTCGTAAGAATTTTTTCCGTCTTCCGCGCGATAAGGAACTTCGTTCCAAAAACTTTACAGAATTAACAACCAATTCTAAACTACTAAAGCGCAAGAACGGAAGTGTACAGCCTAGGACCATAACCAAACTGCCTCTTTATATACCTACACGTTATTTTCGTACTAAACTATTTGTATAAAAACTTTTGTGTTAATTTTTATTTCATGACATGATATATGTGTTCTGTAATTTGCAATATAAAATCGTAAACCGCTTAACAAACTGCTAACAGTATAACCAACCAATTTAAGTCAAAAAAAAGAAATCATATTGATAGTAGTCCTAGAGTTGCCTGATGATATATAGATTCGTTGACAATTAAACTTAAATACATCGTGCGCGATCTACTCGTATCTAAAGATTAACTAGAATATCTAGGATCATTATGCCTCGCGTGTTTGTGAAGGAATCATGAGGTGGGAGACGTATAAACGCTAGCTAATTAACACTGACATATGGTCAGATGGCCTGCTCCGATCCTTTTACGGGTACTATTATTAGCTAAGCGGAGAGGAGCTTCATGTTGGAACTTGAAAATAAATGATCGTATACACTAGCATCGTGATTTTATGTTTTTTTTTAATTCACCACAAGTTAGCCCTTGACCTTCACCTGATGGTAAGTGATGATGCGGTCTAACGGCCGATATTAATAATGTATCTACATTCTGAGATTGAAACCAATCGCAGATTGATCAATATCGAAAGATCTATCTCCAATCTGCGTGCCAATATGGGAACTTGACAATCCCGATCTTATTCTCTCCGTGGATAGCATAGCAATCCATTCCCTCTTGAACGTTCCGTTGTAAGCAAAACGCAGTAGAATCTACTTAAGTTGGCATAATTTTATAATCGTTAATTTACTATTTAAACAAAAAACAAGTAGAATATGCCTGAATTTGTATTGGAAACTATATTATATTTTAATGTAATACTATATTTGTAACAAAATATGAAGACATAACTATTTTTATTCTTGCATTGAAGTTAAGAATTTGCATAAGTTGGAACGCAAACCGAACTTATGACGCTTAGGATTGGCGTTGTCTAACGGCTACAGTCAAGTTGTTTTGCGCGTGTTTACGTTTAACACCACGTTTAATTACTCTGCGTCTTTTTATAAATCTTTGTTTTTTACCAATTTGAGAACAACAGTGTAAAAATGGATTCGGTAACCGTAAGTGATAAAGTAATTTTATATTATTTGTTACAACAATAATTAACTTCTTTCCTCATAAAAGATCCCTGCTGACTATAAAGTTTGATTTGTTACGTTACAGTTAGTTAGATATTGGATGGTAATTAAGGGATGAATAAATAATATTACTTGTTGCCTTAACTAATTCATGAGTCGTCGTAATGATGTAGTTTGCGAAAACTCAGGAATTAGTCTGTTTATATATTATATTATAAGAAATGTAGTAAAGCCTCATTAACCTAGTTTCATGGTTTAAGTAATTTCTATAATTTTTTATTTTGTAACCACCTTTTCTATTTTATAGGTAAAAGGTAAACCCTTAACCAAAGAGGAGACTAAAGCTCTTCTACAGCTTATTGAATCCAGCAAAATTATAACCACTAAGACCACAAATGCTGCCAGCAACAAAATGAAACTGGATGAATGGAAGAATATAACTCATATATTCAATGCCACTGCTACCTCTTGTCTCCGAACACCGCAGCAATTAAGATTAAAATGGGAAAATCTAAAAAAGAATGCTCGGAAGCGTAGTACAAGAATTAGAATGAACCATATTCAGGTTTCTGTCCATAGCATAAAGATATGAATTATGTATATCTATTGTTTTCTTATCTTTCTCACAGCTAGATAAACATATTTGAAAAAGGATTAAAAAATATCTACTGTAAAGAAGCCTATGAATACACTAGATACACTGAATAGATGAGATGTGTTTTATGTAAATAATTATGGTAATGGTAAACCAATTTAAAGTTAAGCCAGTACAGAGTTATAATAAATACATATTTTTGTTTATAATAAAACTGCATGCTTTAGTATATAGTGGGCTTATATTTTAGTTATTTCAACTATTATTTTCAGACAGGTGGTGGTCCCGCTGACTATATACCCCCAGATGATATATTGGACAGAGTTACTGGCATGCTAGGAAGTACTGCCAGTGGATTTACTGTGCCATTTGGGGGTGACAAAGAAGTAATGGGGCTTGATGTTGGTGATGGTAGTATTGGTGGGGATGGTGATGGTACTGTTGATGCTAAGGTATCCATAGAATCAACACAAGATATAGACATGATGCCAATATTTATTGACAATAGTGTAGAGACATTAGTCTGTAATGCTACTCACGATAATGCTAATTTGCAGAATAATGACCAAACGATAACACCAAATAAACCAAAGAGGTTCACATTAAGTACACCTAGGACAGGTAATTATTTTAGTATTATTGGGTAGGTGTTTTAATATGTATGGTTTAATAAATTAATTAGTTTTGGGGTGTTATCTGGAAGCCCAATCTATAGAGTATACTAAAACTGTATTATTCTAAATCTAAGCAAAGTCCAAGTGCACTGGACTGTCGAGGAATACATACATCTAAATTGTAAATTTTAGAACAAAATACAGAGCAACCATAGTTGTTCTGTATGTTGTCTGCCACTCAATTATACAGTACATAACCATAGATGCAATCAATTTGCAAGCAATCCTAATACTTGTTTATTTTTCAGTGGGCAAGAAATTTAGATCCGATGACAGCAGGACTTTAAAAAATAATGCCATTGCTGAATATTTTTCAGTGAAAAAACAGTGCCTAGATGAGAGGCTAAAAAATATTGCTCTTGAAAACGAAAATTTAAAATTATTAAACAATAAATTGTTATTAGAAACAGAAAAATTAAAAGTAGAATTAGAGGCATTAAAGAAGCAATAGCACTTTTGTCTTTTTGTATTATTTTTTTATTATTGTTATGTGTAAGTTACAGAATGTTTAAATAAATAAAACGTGAATTAAAACAACTGTTTTTAATTATTTTTTAACATATTATTACCCATCCTAGTAACAGAAAGTATGAGTTATACTTTCTGTTATTGAAAATAATTACTTATAAGCATGGCTCTTTCTTGAATATCATGGCCTTCATTATTTACATTTTCAGTACTAAATTCTAAAATACTGTCTTCTGGTGGTAGATCCACTTCTGCAGGTACTTCTTCTAAATTATAGTTCCTGCAAATGTTATGAAGCACAGCAGTGGCAATTATTACTGCTTGGGCTTTGGGTAACGATAAACGCAACATTAGAGCCACAACAGGAAATCGCCTCTTCCAAATGCCAAAAGTTCTGAAACATTCAAAATATTTCTATAACAACTTGGAGGGGCTTCGCCACCCAATTTTATGGTCTAACCACAAAGACAAGCCTTTTTTATGATAGGTATTGGTCTGGCAAGTTATATCAAAGTAACTTAAAAGAAGCTATTTTTAAAATTACCTCTCTATGGTATTCCTAGTTTTGATGTGTGCTTCATTGTATCGTTGTTCTGCTTGAGTAACAGGATTTAAAAGTGGTGTTAATAAATAAGGTCTATTTGGATAAGCACTGTCACCAAGCATCCAACGATTACCAAACAGACCTGCGTCACATTGAGCTGTAGACAAGTACTTATTTATTAATTTATTTATTCAATTAAACAAAAAAAGTTTGGTTACTACTTTAAAAGATACTTATAATTAATCAAAACACTATAAGCTTACCTCTAAGAACAGAATTGTTGAAAATTGTAGCATCATGTGTTGAACCTGGCCACCGGGCAACCACATTCATAAATTTTAAATCCGCATCACAGATTGCTTGGACATTCAAGGAAAAGTAACCCTTGCGATTTCGAAATTCTTCACCTATTAAAACACCTGCAAGAAATAATTATTTCACTTTAATTAATTTTAATGTAAATTAAGAACATAATATTAAATAATTTATTGAGCTGTTAAACACTTACATGGCGACTGGATACGTATATGAGTGCAATCAATTGCAGCAAGAACGCGAGGAAACTGTGCAAATCTGTAGAAGTTTTCTGCACTTTGTTGGTGCACAACAATATATTCATCATATAAGTTGGCGATTGCTGATGAGATATCTCTGACAATTCGACCTGCTGTTGATGTGGAGACTCCAACAAAATCGGCTACAGAAATTAACATAGTACCTAATGAATAAAACCTTAATGTTAACAACAGTTGATGGAGTGGTGCCACACCATGATTCCTGTAAAATAAAACATGAATTATTAGATATACTGCTATGTATGAGAACAAAAAGTTTCAAGTCTGAAGACATGCTTAGGTAGGTACCTACCTGGTAGAGGTTACACGGACAAACGGCATTAACTGTGTTAGCAAATTATTCACTGCAGGTTTCGATAACCTAAACCTAAAGGTGAACTCGGCATCATCCAGACTCTGCATGTAGTTGACCCTTTTTAATTTTCGTGCGCGTTGCCTTTCTTCCTCTTCGCTATCTGTATCACATTCCGATAACTGAGCAAGTATCTCCATATCACTATCGTCACTATCAAATAACACTGCCATTTTCCGAAGAGGTATTAAAATGATTTAACGCTTATATTTGTTTCTATGAAAGAAAACAATCACAGAGTCTACTATCTCTTATTTTACTCAACAAACCCACGACTTTCTCAGATTGCAATCTGGATTGTTTACACCGATCGAACTTAATGTCAAATCTGACGGATTGGTTATTGACACGCACAAACTGTCATTTTCGAACAGAGGCCAATCTTTAATTTGCAATCTGCACTCCCAGAGATCGATTGATTCCAAAGATACCAAACTCAATCCGAGGATCGGTTATTGGCATGCTTAGTCCAAAAAATAGATTGAAAAATCTGTCTTAGATAGAAAGAAATGGATTGAGATTGATTATTAATTTCGGGCGTAAGATGGTAGCGGGCTAACCTGTTATGGGTATGGTAAACTCATACTCCTAACTGGTTTCTACACGACATCGTGCCGGAACGCTAAATCGCTTGGCGACACGTCTTTGTCGGTAGGGTGGTAACCAGCCACGGCCGAAGCTTCCCACCGGACCAGACTCGAGCCGGGAATCGAACCCAGGACCTCCGACTTTAAAATGCAACAACGCACGCGCTGCGCCGCGGAGGTCGCCAGGAGGTGTGTTACAGATATTTAAAACAACAAATGTATGTATGTGTTAATGTAAAAAACAAATGTGTATGTGTGTAATGTAATATTTTCATGTAATGGCTTTCAATCCTGTATCTGTAATACTTATTAATCTTATACACACAATACAGTTACGAACCTTCTAAGAACCGAGTCAAGAAAGACTTCTGTAAAGGTTATATTGTAAATGGAGAAAACGTAAACTCTGACCCTTATCGCTGCCAACACAAATTATAAAATTCGTTCATCAATTCAAAATCATTATTTATTTAAAATACAATAATATAGTTTGATTCTACTAGTGTTGTTGAACATGCTCCTCTCCATTTTTCTTTAGCATTTGAGGAAAGTATATGTATGGTGATAATTATACATTTATTGATGATAACTTTTTTTATCATGTTCTACGTTTAGGTCTATAATAAAGTATTTACAAGTCATATAAACTCTAACACTCAAAAAATAAAATGACAATATCAAGAAATGTAGGTGTAGGTTAGTGGCGTAGCCTAAAAAAATCTGTCACTCCGAACTTATTGTAATGTCTTCTCATTGCTTTTACACTTGTATGTGAGATAGGTGTACGCGTGTGAACGCGTGTGTTAGCTGTTGCATTAATGTTATCTAGCACCACAATCGTCTTTACCGTCATCATGAACAACCCATTACCGGCTCACTACAGAGCACGGGTCTCCTCTCAATATGAGAAGGGTTTGGCCATAGTCCACCACGCTGGCCGTGTGCGGATTGGCAGACTTCACACGCCTTTGAGAACATTATGGAGAACTCTCAGGCGTGCAGGTTTCCTCACGATGTTTTCCTTCACAGTTGAAGCAAGTGATATTTTAATTGTTTAAAAACGCACATAACTCCGAAAAGTTAGAGGTGCGTGCCCGGATTCGAACCGCCGACCTCTGATTAGGAGGCTGACGCCCTAACCACTAGGCTATCACCGCTTCTTTACCATATTTGCATGCATAAGTTTAAAGTCAGTCGGATCCCCATCCGTGACCCGACTTACTTTAAAACTTAGTAATTCAGATGATATGTCTGTCACTGCTTATTTTTACTGACAAATGTATCCCAGAAGTTTTGTTGAAAAGTTTTTCATAAACATAGGTTTCATATTTATCATTAAATCGTTCAACAGGTTCATATCAGCACATGACTTGAATAGTCATGTGCTAAGGGCTTTAAAAATATTCTGAGCTACTTTAAGTACATTACCAGACGCCAGCCGATCCAGGTATGCAGGATTGAGGGTAATTTGCTTAATTGAGGACGTCGCTGGTCTGATCAATGTAGTTGCTCATAAGCCTCCCTATTACAACTGCTATCACTTGAGTTCAGAAGGGCGTGGAAAGATGTATAAATAATATAAGAGAATAATTGTGATACCTCTCAAACAATTCTTAATAAGTAAATAGTAATAGATACTTTTTCATATTAGTGTACCTTTGATTCATGCATCCCCGAATATAACATCATGAATCATCATGAACAACCCATTACTGGCTCACTACAGAGCATGGGTCTCCTCTCAATATGTGAAGGGTTTGGCCATGTGCGGATTGGCAGACTTCACACGCCTTTGAGAACATTATGGAGAACTCTCAGGCGTGCAGGTTTCCTCACGATGTTTTCCTTCACCGTTGAAGCAAGTGATATTTAATTTTTTTTGTAAAACGTACATAACTCCGAAAAGTTAGAGGTGCGTGCCCGGATTCGAACCGCCGACCTCTGATTAGGAGGCTGACGCCCTAACTACTAGGCTATCACCGCTTCCCCACGAATATAACGGTACCCATCATTATCTCTATTAACGAAAACTCGAGCGTCGCGTGTCGACATCGCTCTCGATAACCAGTCTGTTCAGTCCAATCAATCATCTTGTGCTCCCGGATTACAAGCGCCAGTAAAGAACCTCACTCATTGACCGAGAAACTTAGCTGACTAGCTAGCTACTATTAAACTCTTCCTCTTTTTAATCGCACAATCTTGATGATCGAATTAGTCATGGATGCTGGGCTAATGTACTCATTGGGTACGCGTACGTTTCCTCGTATCTGACCCTACATTAGAAATTGCGTTAGAAATTTTAAAATTGCTACAAATATATTTTAGTTAATGTCAATTTATCAGGGCTCGATAGGAAATCCACTTGAAAACTCTAAAACAGGGATATTTATTTTGTAAAATTTCAAGTTAAAAATATACTGAATAATAGATTTAAGCGCGCAAATCTTTAAGGCACATACTTGGATACAGAACTTGGATTTAGAAATAAACCCTTTTACGCTGCCCCAATCCAGCATACGTAATAGGTGCCTCCAAATTATGCGATGGTTTACTACGTAGCAAGATTTCATATTATAAGCATTCAATTCAATTGATTGCAATGATTTAAGTTTTTTCTTATATTTTTTTAAACAACTTTTTTATGAAAATAATTGAGTCTATTATTATTATCCTTTTAAGATTATATTCAGTGAATTTCGATTGCCCATTAGTTCAATCTATCTTTATGTCACGAGGATACTAAAGTATCTACTAAGTATTTTTGTCGACCTCCGTGGCGCAGCGCGCGCTCTGTTGCATTATAAAGTTGGAGGTCCTGGGTTCGATTCCCGGCTCGAGTCTGGTCTGGTGGGAGGCTGCGGCCGTGGCTAGTTACCACCCTACCGACAAAGGCGTGTCGCCAAGCGATTTAGCGTTCCGGCACGATGTCGTGTAGAAACCAATTAGGAGTATGGCTTTACCATACCCCTAACAGGTTAGCCCGCTACCATCTTAGACTGCATCATCACTTACCATCAGGTGAGATTGCCGTCAAGGGCTAACTTGTAGTGGATAAAAACAAAAAAAAATCAAATTTGTTTTGTCTCTGATCCATTATATACCTCCACAATTTTTATTTTACCATTTCCTTCAAAGCCAGGTAATTAAACAGTTCGAATGATACATTCGTTAGTGGATCAGGGCCTTATTCGTCTTTGTGGTGCCAAACTCGATTTACTCCGGAATGTTAATCTGTTGTTGCGCCAGTCGCACAAATTAATGGAAATTCGTTTGGCTGCGAAATATTTGGGTCACCTTTTTTGGGTGGTATTACTTAGCGTGCCAGAGCAAAATCCTTACAGGAAATAATTTGTATTCCATTTCTTGTACACAATTTAAATAATGTAATGTAAGGGATGTACAAGTCTTCCTTCTCTTTTACCAACAAATAGCAGACGCCCATGACTTCATCTAAATGGAATTAGGTTTCTATTGCCAATCTCGTAAGAACATTTTCGGTTATGTAAAATATCGCTATAAACTTTAGTGCAAATTATAACGGTTTATTCCCTAATGCATTAAGAAAGAAAGCTTAAATCATTCGTTTTCAGTGATTTAGAAAATACTATTAAAGCTTTGATAAATTCAAAGTATTTAATATCATAATATAACAATATAATCAATAGTATTTTCTCTACTCTATCTATTTCTGATTCCAAATGTTTTACTTCAGAAGAGATACCGAAGCCATACCATTAAAAAACTCAGCGGACGGTCGTTTGAAAAACTCGACATTGATGTTTGCTAACGAGACTAAATTTTCTTCGTGTTATTCAATTCGTTGTGCAGAAGCCCCTACTGTGAAACGTGTGCACGTCTTCTCTATATTGGATTGCGCCCATTGTACACTTACGCATCAACTTGGATTTTCTGCCGGATACCTTATTGTCAACATCACGGTTTCTGGTGCTACACTTTTTGTCTCTCGTATTACTACACTAGCTGATGCCTGCAACTTCGTCTGTGTTTGTTTGTCTTCCAATCACGAAGTAATGAATTACTAAACCGATCTTGAAATAATTACAGGATAAACATTAAAATATTTCCTTTCTAATCAAAAAAAAAAGAGAAAGGGTGAAATCGGAGTACGCGGTAATGAATCACAACTAAATACACATTTTGATTTTGATTTGACTTTCATCCCCTCTCCCAAGGGAACCGTGCTGAATTCCGGGATAAAAACTATCCTATATGTTGAACCGGAGTATCAGCTACGCCTATACCAAATTCTAATCCATCCAGTAGTTTCGGCGTGATGCGCGACCATATACAGATAGACAGACAGACAAAAAATAAACAAAATTGTTTTGTTTTCAGTATCGATAGTAAAGTGATTGTAAAATTGGAGGATCCAATTAAAATTTTCAAAATATATTTAATATAAAGAATTCGTCCTGTTACAGTTTTATTATATCATAGATCATCGTATAAATAAGCCACCATAGCTGATTTTCTTTTCACGCTGTCCCCTTTAGAAAAGTACTTAACTTGTACTTGTGTTTGACAAAATGTAATTAACTTATCTATCAAACGAGTGTGTCTTGGGTCTTAATGGTACCGAATACAAACAATGTCAAACACATATACAAAAATAAGTTGACGAAATGCGTACTAATTATTATACAGGTTTTTTACTATCCCATTTTTAAATGTGGATATTTGTATGAAAGAAGAGAAATCATGTTGTATGGCCTTTCGCTGCCACGTCGTTCGAATTGTTTATTAAAATAGATAAGTTTGAAGACTTTCGTGGCGGAATATTTCTTATAGAATTCCAGTAGACAAGTGACCTTGAAGCGATCTACTTCATAGTGGGATAAAATGGTACAACACCGAGAGCCTCCTCTGCATGCAGAGCATTTATTTTTGTTGTCTTTGCACCAAATTTGTGGTAACAAACACTTATATAAGCTTATGTCTTTAAGAGATGTCTTCTAGCTACCCTCAGATGCGAGTAAGATGATTTTATAAAGTGGAATAGGTCAAACAAGGTAAATCTACTAAAATATACCAAAGCAAAATATACTTAGAAAAATAGAAACAAGGGGAAAAAACACACATGTATATATTTGATATGATATAATATATATAAATATACATACTATGTTAAAAAAATAGGTAAACAATCGACTGTTGCAACGATGTTTCTGGACTTTCAAGTGCGTAGAAATTTCTAAATATGTAAATAGATTTTCATTTTGTGACTACTTCTGAGGTAATTAGTCCGCTTGTGTTATGTTTCTTGCTTCTTGTTTAGGGTTCATGATTCCAGTTCATATGCGTCATAAGCAGCCGTATCTTTTATAATTCAATTGAATTTATTTTATTTGCAATTTCGGGTTTCAATAGTTTGACTTTATCACAGCTCTAACTGATTGTAGACCTAGGTATTGAATATAAATATTAATTGAATCATGAGTTTCTAATAAATGGTCTTGTCCAACAGTATGGACGGTTAGCGAAATGATCCCAAGAGGTTCGTTTCTTCCTTTGCTGTACGGAACCCTAAAGTAGTACACTCGTTCTCCGTATAACCAGGGCGGTGTGTCGCTCGTGCAGCACAATTCGTTACGCAGCTTGACCCAGTGCGACGCGTGCGTGCATTAATTCTTTTTTTATAGCGCGGTTAACGCTCGCTAGATGCCGAACGCTAAAAATCTGACAAAATTGGGTTCAATTTCTTGGGACCTGCTTATGCGACTTCTGGTGCAGTGTGTGAAGGATTTCCCAATTTTCAAGCCCTGGGTACTATTATCAGATAACACTAGTTTAAATAACTAATATGTAAATTTGGGCATAAGTTGAAATCACTACCTTAAAATGTTGGTCACTTGCTCCAAAACTGTGAGTTAGATGATATCTCTTTCTTATATATGAAGAAAAGTAAAAACATGAATTTGGAGAGTTTATTTTTGATATGTTGTCAGTTTTATTAAATGCCTGATATAAAAGACTATTTCTTTAAGTTTGCTCTTGAAAAGTTAAGTTTGGTGCGTAAAAACAATAAAAGTTACGTCAATGTCAGTTTAAGTAAAGGCATTATGAAGTATTTTACAAATTTTTAATACTCTGAAGTGATCTTAGATATTGTATAGGACTTTATATCTAGTACGTACATTATTGGTCGAAGATGGACGTCCTATAACTCGGTAATAAGTAGCAATTTGCGAGAGTAAAGTTTCCCAGTCATCTTCAGCCGTGCAGCGGCGCAAACCCACATACCATCACCGGCCACGCCGACCACGTTCATTAGATCCCCTCGCGCCCACTGGCTTACATAGCCGCGCAACTTTTTGCCGGCCACCGTAATTGGTCTAACAGCATTCGCGACTCATCTGCCTGTTTGTGGGACTCGCGGACTTTGCGCCGTCCCACTTCCAATACCCTTAGTATAAGATTTGTACGCTCACAAGCGTAGAGTCGAATTCGTATATCGAAACATATTTACGTCAGAGTGAATTGAAACGTACTCATATAAACTAGTTTGGCTACCAGCTTCTAACTCATACGTTTGCCTTCAAAAGATCACTCTGAGCGATAAGGCTGTTTTTACATATAACACTACATTTAATACGGTTTTGGTTTAAATTTTTTTGTACTGTGTCTTTGCGTTTATCTATATATATCAAGCGCGAAAAAAAGCGAAAGGTCACTTACATGCTTAAATACTGATTAAACACGAGATCTCAAAAACTATTGTACGTATAAAGCTATAATTTAGCAAGTAGGTAGTTAATAGTTAAGAGATGTCAGCTAAGAAAGAATATTTGGAAATTCCACCCCTAAGAGGGTAAAAGGGGGGTTGGAAGTTCGTATAAATTTTCTTTGTTTTTAAAAGAAAGAAGAAATTTTATTTAGAATAGGTTGATTTTAATCCCGGATTAAGCCACACGTCATAGTTGACGTGTGGCTTAATCCGGGAGGGAGGTTTAATCCTAACGTTCTAGTTGAGTCTTTCTCTCGATCAATTAGAACGTTACAAATGACAGAGTGACTGATAATATTTAGTGGAACTCATTAAACCTAAACTTAAACATGTAAACCATACTTTAAGTTGCTACTTAAATTAATGTTTTTCGCATAAGTTATGGCAATCCCATTTACCTACCGCTCCGAGAGATCTAAGCGTAACTTATCAAGTTAAAGCTTGAAATTGGCATGCATACAGATGGAATGCGGCTGAGAATTATGACTTCATTCATCAACGCTAACAAAGTCATTTGTGGGTGATAGTGTTGTTTTAAAAAAATCGATAGGTTGTCCTCAAAACATTACTAATGTAAAACAGCGTGTAAGTATCCTATTACTATTGCGTCTCAATGGTGGTTCAATGTCAATAATATACTCAAACAAAAAGTTTATTAACATTATCCTATTTTGTGCAAAAGATATAATTTCCATAGACACCCTATGCAAGCCTTTATCGCATTGCACGTTCAAGTGTTTACATTTCACTCATAAAACCTTAATTTTTTTACAATGAGGTATTTTGGAAAGAAACTATAAGTGTATTGTTTCTTTTGAAGGTCATTTATGTTTTAATCTTAATAAAAGTTTTTAATTTTTTTTTCTTCAATGCTATGATATCAACGACCTGTGAAACACTTTATTAGCCAGAGTTGGTCCCCTGGTGGTTGTTCTAGGTATAGAATATATATAAGTGGACTGTTATCTCACTGTATACTTAACCTACTACGACTCAGGATGGGTACTGACAGTTTCTTGTCAAAAAAAACACCAACCTTAACTAATACAATTGTACGTAGGAAACAGATTGTGTTCAATTGTAGAATATGTTTACTGTAAGACTGTTTGCAGTAATTAAATAAAAATTAGTAATCAAAAATTTGCTTAGTATAATTTTATAATAAAATACAAATTCAGTAGAAAAGAGCTCTCATTATACAAAGGCATTGATTAAACAACAATTGTTATTTTTTATGATGTCTTAAGTTTCGATAATATTTCTCGACAACACTAGTGGATTATTAGGATATTTATGGCTCTCTTTCAATCAATAAGACAGGAAAAAAGTAGAATAGTGTATCGCGATACAGTTTAGTGGCCTATGCTCTTGTGCGGGCGTCTATGGAGTTGTTATGGACGCATTAATACGTCAATGTCATTGATTCCGATTTATGAGCGGAACGGAGCGGGGTCCTAATGAGCCGTGGCAGGAAATGTTTCGTTTTGCTGAATTATGCCCGCACTACATACTAGTGTCTAATTTAGTGGTTTATTCTAGGGCTGAAGGGCTGATAGCCTAGCGGTGAAGACTTCGGGGGGCCGAGTTCGGCACACAGCTTTCACTTTTCTCAGTTGATTACTTTTTTAGTCCATTTCAAAATATTCTACTTAGCTATTGTTATTGAAGACAATTTTTTATTTTTATCATAATCATCTAGATTTTCCGGGATGAAAAAGTATCCTGTGTATTTTTTTTTAATTTTAGATTTAGCCTTTTGAGTGCAAAGAAAACAAACACCTCGTTATTTAGGCTCTTTGTTTCTTATACGCACCGCATAGATCTAGAATGCCCTTTCGGCTTTCGACTTTTCCACCTTCAAATTAAAAGCGGATAGGTAAAAATAACCGCGAATCACCACTATAACAGCCAGCATCCAACTATAGCTTCATAAAAAAAAGTAAAAGAAAATGTGATGGAACAGTCGTCAGTGGATATCGTCAGCTCCGAAGTACGAATGGAGTTTACTCCTTCAGATCGACTGTCTAAACAGGCACAAAAAGGATGACTAATCTAATTTACCATAATTAATACCATATCAAATGGTAAATAAACAAAACGATCAATGAAAATACCTAAATAATCTATATATTTTTATTCTATTTGCATTGTAGAATCATAATACTTGATACATCAAACATTTTACAAAAATAGATTTGACATATCATAGATGTAAACAATACTCAATCCTGAAAAGTGACAGGTGCGCAGAATAGGTTGCGCACAAAAACGTAACGAGCTTATTGGTTCAGTAGATTTTAGTGATCATATTTTTTTCATACTGCGGGCCTATAGTGTAAAGGATTACACAAATGATAAACAAGCATGGGTGTAAAATATTGCTCTTATAAGATAGCTCTTAATATAATTTTAAGTGACATGTGAGATGGTGATAACAAAAATAAAATTTACCTGGCTAAGTTTGTTGTGGGCTTCTTCTTAGACCGGGGCGCGTTTGAAACCCTCATAGCTTTAGTTTTAAGTTTACGAATCTAGTTATCACCATCAAATCACTACTATGTAAATTATTGACGCGTCAAAAGCGCCTTTTAACGGACTATTTGAATAAAGACTATTTTGAATTTGAATATGACGACGTCGATATCAGTATACCTTCATACATGCACAAAAAAATTAATAACAGTTTTGAGATGATAGCACGCAATGGTTGATCGCTTCAGTTTTCAAATATTTTATAGCTCGACTAACGCATTAGCTTCCATCGCTCCATTAGTACATCGTATTATGTAAGGAATATAGTTTCAAGGTGAAACACCCACAGTGACCGTTGGTGACGCACAGACCAGTAGGTACACCACGTAACGAGATTAGGTCTGAAGCCGATTTGAGAGGGGACGCTAATAAAATATAAAGGCTTTTTAATTTTCTATTGCGTCTCACCTTACACTCGCACGTTGCTTCGTTTTATTTACTACCTTGATTTTTTTCTTCTGTACGGATGTGTCAGTTCCTTCATTTCCTAAGCTACCTTCATATTATATTATGCATGGCTAGAATAATTTTCTTCTCAATAGCCAATAGCTTTACAGGTGCTAGAGTCGTTTAGTTTCTGATAGTTTTATATCATTATTAATACTCATCATCATCATCATCATCATGAACAACCCATTACCGGCTCACTACAGAGCACGGGTCTCCTCTCAATATGAGAAGGGTTTGGCTATAGTCCACCACGCTGGCCATGTGCGGATTGGCAGACTTCACACGCCTTTGAGAACATTATGGAGAACTCTCAGGCGTGCAGGTTTCCTCACGATGTTTTCCTTCACCGTTGAAGCATGTGATATTTTAATTGTTTAAAAACGCACATAACTCAGAAAAGTTAGAGGTGCGTGCCCGGATTCGAACCGCCGACCTCTGATTAGGAGGCTGACGCCCTAACCACTAGGCTATCACCGCTTCTAACTGCTTCTAGCTTCTATCAATACTCATTTTACAAAATTTTGGACGTATTCTTTTCTAGTTTTTTTCGTTTTTCTGCATTTTATAGATATAATGAAATCAAATGAAAATTAAAATACACTTTATTGTACAATATACAAAAGAAGAAACACACACACAGAAAAGAAAATAGCTGAAATAGCATAAAGTATGCTTATGAGGAAATTTTGAACAAGTACCTGTCGTAAGATTCCATAGAATGTTAATTAGTTATGAAGATTAAATAATACGGCTATAGTCCACTCGCGCTAAGAAAATAATAAATCATCATTACATACACGCAACATTAATGTTCTCAAAGGCGTGCGAAGTCTGCCAATCCGCACATGGCCAGCCTGGTGGACTATGGCCAAACCCTTTTCATATTGAGAGGAGACCCGTGCTCTGTAGTGAGCCGGTAATGGGTTGATCATGATGACATACACGCAAAATGAATTAAGTTGTTAACTAATATACTTTATCTTCCTGGGTCGTGCCAATGGAAAACGACGACACGATTTTCTTAACGCGAATAATGTGACCAGTAAGCATATAATTGCCGTCTATTTTGTCTTTATATAACTCATCGAACGTAGACGACCATGATGTCCGATGACTTATTTAAATAGTCAGCATCATTTACAGTCATAAATCCGTTAAGATCCCGCTCGGTTCTAGCATTATAAAAGCTGGAGGTCCTGGGTTCGATTCCCGGCTCGAGTCTGGTCTGGTTCTGGCTTCGACCGTGGCTAGTTACCACCCTACCGACAAAGACGTGTCGCCAAGCGATTTAGCGTTCCGGCACGACATCGCGTAGAAACCAATTAGGAGTGTGGGTTTACCATGCACCTAACAGGTTAGCCGGCTACCATCTTAGACTGCATCATCACTTACCATCAGGTGAGATTGCCGTCAAGAGCTAACTTGTAGTGGATAAAAAAGTAATTAACCACATTGTGTTTTTTACAGGTATGAGCTGCCCAAGAGATTAGTGTAAAACGGTAAGTTGTATATAAATTGACTATTTGTGATTTTATTTTATTACCTACGAGTACCTAGTGTTAGGATATTGGTTGGTAGTTAAATGTGAATATGATCTCGAGTCCTGTCTTCCAGGCGAGTGTTTTTTTATTGTGATGATGATATATATCGAACTTGATCAAGTTCTTAATGAAGGTGAATGACCTTTGCGGCAACCGGAACATCAAGGACGCCTATTAGTTAATAGGTAAACAATAATTTCTGGAGTTAATCGTCCGTTCATTATGGGAACGAGGTATTTCGAGTTTAGACCCACCATGATCCACCAATGCGTGTCGGCAGCTTAGGTAACGAACTCTGGCTAAGAGCTAACCTTTCATTCTTACGCGTTCGTAGTTATAAAGGAGATCGACGACGTCACATATTTCAGTGGCAACCTTAACAACAAAAAACACTTGCTATTCGAAGTGCTAGACCTGAATGTACTCACGTAACTCGGTAATACCATTATGTTTAAGGGGGTCATATGACGTTCCCATATCGCGCATACTGGCACAATGACATTGGACGCGTCGTCACGCGTTAGTGACAAAATCGGCACTCCGTCGCGAATGAACACGTCGCATGACGTGCTACATCGTGGGCCGGGTCAGCTGTATTGGGGAAACTGTTGTTGCTATTAGAATTGTTTTTAATTATAAAGCTACTCAGTTCGACGCCACTACAACGTGGAAGAATAATCACATGTGCTTCCAGAAGTACGTTGTGTCTGTTACTTTTTTAGTAGTCATACTTTTTTTTAATATAATTTTGTTTTAGTTATACGTTTGTTTGTTATTTGTTTAGGAGAGATAATTGGGCTGACATGTTCGTTTCGGACATAATCATCATGATCAACCCATTGCCGGCTCACTACAGAGCACGGGTCTCCTCCCAATATGAGAAGGGTTTGGCCATAGTCCACCAGGCCATGTGCGGATTGGCAGACTTCACACGCTTATCAGAACATTATGGAGTGAGATTACTCCAGACGAGCAGGTTTCCTCGCGATGTTTTCCTTCACCGTTGAAGCAAGTGATATTTTAATTACTTAAAAACGCACGTAACTCCGAAAAGTTAGAGGTGCGTGCCCGGGTTCGAACCCCCGACCTCTGATTTGGAGGCGGACGTCCTAACCACTAGGCTATCACCTGTCGGACGTATGTCCCAAAAAAATATATATTCAAAATATAAATATATATATATAGCGGTAAGGGTACCGCTGAACAATTATGTACCTTGACATTTCTTTGTACTTAGATCTCAGATCTTAATATTTTTAAAACTCCAACCACCAAAAGTCACTTCTTATTGAGTAACAGTTATGTAGACCCTCCACCTAATAATCTTTTGACCCAGTGGGGTCTAGAGACAAGATATAAGGGACCAACCAAAAAATATTGAGTCGATCTTTATATTTGCATAACTAACAAAAGCGGAATAACATTAGTAACATCACCAGGCGATTAGGTCTGTACCAGATGAGGTGTAAGGAAAACTGTTATCTTTTCTAAGTGAAGCCTTTCTTTGTTTTATGTCGTTCTCTTTCTCTCTCTATTTCAGAGTCTCCTTGTTTGTTATAACGTGTAATCATATAAACGTTTTTGACGGCCACCGTGGCGCAGCGCGTGCGCTGTTGCATTTTAAAAATGGAGGTCCTGGGTTCGATTCCCGGCTCGAGTCTGGTCTGGTGGAAGGCTTCGGCCGTGGCTAGTTACCACCCTACCGACAAAGACGTGTCGCCAAGCGATTTAGCGTTCCGGCACGATGTCGTGTAGAAACCAATTAGGAGTATGGGTTTACCATACCCTAACAGGTTAGTCCGCTACCATCTTAGACCGCATCATCACTTGCCATCAGGTGAGATGCCGTCAAGGGCTAACTTGTGGTGTATAAAAAAAAAAACGTTATGATTACGAGTGATACTAAGAATATGTCATAAGAATGATTTCCAGGAAACTTAAAGGAGTAACGCAATACCTGTATTATTATGCTAGTATTTATGTAATTCCCTTTAAGCATTCTGTAATAGTTTCATTGTTATTAGTGCATAATTAGATTACAGGTAGAAACGTCTTCGGTCGGTTTATTATCTAACGCGAGGCGCTCACGTAACGCAGTGCGTTTCTTTATCTATTTAATACCTGACTTCATTGTTTACAATGAAGTTTTACTATATATAAATATAGTATGCATACATTCAGCGTAGAAAACGTGAGACTGTGTGTGATTTTTTATAATTATAGTTATAATCTCTTACTACGCACTAAATTGTAAGGTTGTCAGTGTGACATCGATCATGTGTGTATGTATGTGACAAATTTCATATGCTTCTAGGGATACCAGGACCACATCGCTTTCAAGAGATTACTCGTAGGCCGTTCGATACATCGTATCACGTCAATGGAAATTAAGCTTCCAATAATGTTCTAATAATAATTCCAATAATGGTGATAGCCTAGTGGTTAGGGCGTCGGCCTCCTAATCAGAGGTCGGCGGTTCGAATCCGGGCACGCACCTCTAACTTTTCGGAGTTATGTGCGTTTTAAAAAAAAATTAAATATCACTTGCTTCAACGGTGAAGGAAAACATCGTGAGGAAACCTGCACGCCTGAGAGTTTTCCATAATGTTCTCAAAGGCGTGTGAAGTCTGCCAATCCGCACATGGCCAGCGTGGTGGACTATGGCCAAACCCTTCTCATATTGAGAGGAGACCCGTGCTCTGTAGTGAGCCGGTAATGGCTTGTTCATGATGATGACGATGATGAATGTGTTAAATTGACCAAGTCGAGCCGGGAATCGAACCCTGAACCTCCGACTTTAAAATGCGACAGCGCATGCGCTGCGATACAGAGGTCGTCAATTTAGTAAATTATTGGAAGCTACCTAAATGTCCATTGACGTGATACGATGTATTAAATGGCTGACGAGTAATCTCTTGAACGCTATGTGGTCCTGGTGTCCCGGCGGCCAGTACAGCGGTATTTGGGTCGTGCCCGTACCAGTATGCCACGCGACTTGACGGCGTTATTTATATCAATTAACCGCACGTCGCCCGATCATTTTTATATCCCACTAGATCTGCACCCAGGTTAAACTAAACAATATGACCAACTCGCTTCCCACTAATGTTCTAAATGGGAAACTATCTGTATGCAAGAAGCAAATATGTACCTAATAAAATAATATGAAAATAATAAACTAACTGTCACAACAATATTTCAAGAGTTTTTTGGTGATATATATGTATTAGTTAGGAACGTTCCAGTTAAAACAGAAGGCAGACGTACAAGTAAAGAAGTAAAATAGTCACAAATAGAGATTCAATTCAAGTCAGATATTAAGGATACTAAATTTTCAAAACCGACATTAAATTTTAGTATGAGAAAATAACGAATCGCAATTTAGATGTATCCCGTAGAAAGCTAGAATTTGTTGCGGATTAAAACTATATTCATTGTGTAAGTAAAGGACAACGTTCGATGTCATGTGGAAACCCCTGACAGCTTTAATCATCTAAGATCATGCAGTCTAGGGCTAACTTGTACATAAATAAAAGATTGTATGAATTTGTAGTAAACGATGAAAGAACTCACAGTGGCCAGTAGGTAAGTTCAAATACTAAACTCGGCAGCCTCGAAAATTATCGAGCAGCAAATAATTCCACTAATTATGGTGCATACGCTACTGGGTGCCGTTATGGGAACGGTTACTGCGGGCCAGCGTCGGACACCTCGTCACTCGTCACTACAGCGGCGCTTCAGTGAAATCGACAATTACTGACCAGACCAGGTCTGGTTGATAGATATACTAATTATGAATAAAAATTCCCATATATATATACTTCGCGGACAGATGAGTTACCTGATATGAACTGCTTCAGCCGCCCATAAATTTACTTACTGACATTACAGAACTTCCAAATCGATAGAGAAGTTATACTTATCTAAAGTGTTAAAACTATCTTACATCTACACAAATTAAGGTATAATAAATAGTCCACATTGCTGTCCTTATGAGTTCACTCAAAGAGCAACCAAAAATATCAATATTTTCAGCTATCAATTCTGTAGTATCAGAGGAGCCACCAATGCTTAATCATCCATGCTAGTGTAATATAATAGAGCCCAACAACCCGCATTGGAGTTAGTTCGCGTGGAGGCTTCAAGATCTTTACTCTTTCTCTCCCGTACCTAGAAGTAGTTAATTAACAGTCCAGAGAAGATGATTTTGATCAAATTCGTAACCTACTCTTAGCGACTTTATAATTAATAAATTATCCAACCCTTACTTATCTTTGACCGCTTGGTATTTACAGAGGTTTTCCTGTATTGTTTGGTTCTTTATTCAAGGTTGGTTTCCTGACAAACAACCCGTTTGAATTTTCAGTACTCAGGTTCTAAGATATCATAGAATGTTTTTGAAGTGAAAACTTCTTTAGCGGCGTTGAGCACTTTTTCTGTAATGGGTATAAAATCTTAAACTCGCGTCAGGACACGTGACCTGATCGAAAAAGCGTAAGACGGATGGAGAGTAGACAGCTATCCCCTCTCTACGGCGCGGCGAAAATGTATGCCTGGGCCTACTGTTTCGTTTAGGCAGCGCAGGAATGGTCGTGTATGTTACAGCGTGCCACGCGCATCCATGGATAGTTCTGGTAATGATGATGGTGAAAAAGTCGTTGAAATTATGGATGAAAGTTGATTTTTCGGAGAGATAAACTTTTTAATGTAAAATAATTGTAATAGTTTTAAAGTGTTAAATTTTTAATGTAATATAAATTGTCATGTTTGTGTACGATAGCGCAATAAATGAATATTGTATTCTACCACATAAATGATAGTACTTTTATACTGATAAAGCAATTGGTGCAAAATTATTCCCTAACCATTCCAAAATATCAAACATGCTCAACGTTAATAATCAAGTTTTCACTTCTGCCGGCACTCCCGGAGTGCAACCCGTCTTGTATTTTTTTTTTTTAATTAAGTGTGACACCTATTCATTTATAAACCAAATCAAAGAAAAATTACATGCGACACGCACTCTAGTCTTCAAAAGTTCATGGAAGCATTCTCTAAACTAAATAAATATTAGAACTGGGTGCAAATAAATCTTCAAAGTACCTACGTGTAATAAAGATAACTAGTTACTACTAATTACTAATAAATTTAAGAACTGGAATCAAATAAATCTGCGAAGTACGCGTAATAAAGATATACCTTTAACTCACCACTAATTACTGTAATAGTAAAGGTTGCTTCACTTTATGTGGAACGTAAACTGTACTTACTTCAACACCATAAATCATGTGAGTGTATCTTAAGTGAGTGCAAAGGCTTCTAAATGCTTAACAACATTATGGTTGCGCGATAGAATGAAGTGTCCTAGTGAGATGGCATCTAAGGCCTGGTTCCCAATACATCACGCGTTATTTCTCTTATTATAAACGGTATTTTTATTTTGATCTATAATAGGTATGTACTAACAGCTAATAGAAATGTCTTTTACGTGTAAATAATATGACAAAAGACTGTTATTTTAAATTGCAGATGTATAGTATTTGAGATTTAAGAAAAGTGTGGATAAGGGAGACCCCAAACAGCTGAAAAATAAAACAAGGGAAAACTGCTAAGTAGTCAATGCCACACTAATTACAAATGCGAAAGCTTGAAGTATGTTGGTTATTCCTACACGCTGGAAGTACTCTATATATATATATATATATCTTAATATATATAAATCTCGTGTCACAATGTTTATCCTCAATGGACTCCTAAACCACTTAACCGATTATAATAAAATTCGCACACCGTGTGCAGTTCGATCCAACTTGAGAGATAGGATAGTTTAAATCTCAAATTATAGTCACAATTTTAATTTATTGCTAATTATTTGTTTGTTTTTATTTGACAGTCACAATTATCTGTTAACTCCAAATGATTCTAACAGATGTCGATACCTTTCGACTGGGTTGAGTAAGTAATCAATAGATGGCGCTGCTATGGTAAATCTACGAACGTGTCATATAAGCTACATTTTAACAGCATAATTACCACGTGTTGTTGACGCTATAAAGTTAATTAAATTTATTTTGTAGTGAACGAAATACCGTATAATTCAATTATTTCCACTTTTTCAATTTAAGGTGTTAGCATAGCCGGTCACGTGTTACTTAGACTGAAGTGTAAATTGAATTCATATTATAATGAAGATAATACAGTGAAATTAATCCTGTTTTTTACTTATTTGTGCTTCATTGATCAAAACTTTATAATTTAATTTGAATCGTGATCAACCCATTACCGGCTCACTACAGAGCACGGGTCTCCTCTCAATATGAGAAGGGTTTGGCCATAGTCCACCACGCTGGCCATGTGCGGATTGGCAGACTTCACACGCCTTTGAGAACATTATGGAGAACTCTCAGGCGTGCAGGTTTCCTCACGATGTTTTCCTTCACCGTTGAAGCAGGTGATATTTTAATTGTTTAAAAACGCACATAACTACGAAAAGTTAGTGGTGCGTGCCCGGATTCGAACCGCCGACCTCTGATTAGGAGGCTGACGCCCTAACCACTGAGCTATCACCGCTTAATTTGAATATATGGATGTAAGTATTATCACATAATTATAAAATTTAATTAAAATGTCAATGCAAAAATGATACACAATTTCCTACACTTTTTCAATAGTTGTACAAATATATTTTTTTATTGTTTTTATTTAACCTCTATTAAAAAATATTTAGCACTTATTATTTCAATGTGCTATGATAACAAGTTTTTCAGTTTTTTTTTTCTTATATTTAAACGATTAAATTAGTATTTCAATTCTTATTGAATTTTTTTTTTTTATCCACTACAAGTTAGCCCTTGACGGCAATCCCACCTGATGGTAAGTGATGATGCAGTCTAAGATGGTAGCGGGCTAGCCTGTTAGGGGTATGGTAAACCACACCCCTAATTGGTTTCTACGCGACATCGCTAAATCGCTTGGCGACACGTCTTTGTTGGTAGGGTGGTAACTAGCCACGGCCGAAGCCTCCCTCCAGACCAGACTCGAGCGGGGAATCGGACCCAGGACCTCCAAGTTTATAATCCACAGCGCGCGCGCTGCGCAAGGAGGTCGTCAAATTTTTTTATTACTTATTACCTTTTTAATTTTTTTAATTTTTATTACTTATTAATTTTTTTTAATTATTACCGGTTATACCTCGCTCTACTTTCGCGGATGAGATTAATGCATGTTTGAAACAATCATTCTTATGGCGAAGGGTTGAAACACTTCGATTGACCATAAATATGCGAGTACAATTGCAAAATGATCCATCAGCACAAATATTTTAACTACTAGATATTGGGAACGGTAAAATAGAACTGCAACCAAATACGCAATGCATTAAACTACCAGACAATTTTTGCACTGTTGTTCAGGATGAAAATGAATTGATTTAGAGTATTTTCCCGGATATACAGAATAATTATTTGAATCATGAATGGCTTAGTTAACGGGCGATTTTGGCAGCCAAAAACGTTGATGTTGACGAAATTAACTTCCAGGTACAACAGTTGTTACTAGGTATCTGATGTCTTTTAAATCAATCGATACTGTTGTTGATGAAAATGAAAGTGTAAATTTTCCGATTGAATTTTTAAATTCATTAGATATCCCTGGAATGCCACCACATATTATGTAACCACACACCTCAATTATGTAACGGTACGCGTTTGGTCATCAAAAAGATCACCGGAAACATTCTTGAAGCAACCATTTTGGCTGGGAAGTTTAAAGGAAAAGTGGTCCTGCTGCCACGTATTCCGATGATACCATCAGATTCTACCATACCCTTCAAAAGGCTACAGTTTCCAATTCGTTTAGGTTTCGCCATGTCTATAAATAAATCTCAAGGTCAAACAATGTCCATTTGTGGTTTAGATTTGGAAAATCCATGTTTTTCTCATGGGCAACTATATGTTGCGTGTTCACGTGTTGGGAAACCGTCGAATCTATTTGTGTTAGCTAAAGGCAGGTTAACCAAAAACATTGTGCACCGATTGGTGTTAAATTAAATTGAAATTGAAAGTATTTATAATTCAAAAAATAGATATTAATGTTTAAAAGTTTAAGACTGTCTGCCTTGCCTACCTCATTCATGAGTTTAAGCGTCACATGTTATTTACTGAATTATACTGTAATATACTTATATTTGTTATAAAATTTTTATAACAAATATAAGTATATTACAATTAAAATTTTTATTTTGTACCTATTGATTTCTGCTTAATATAAAGTGTAAGAACTGTTTAATTAATTGTGTTCAACGTACTTCCCCTTCAAATCTTAATCCAGTGAATTTGTATACCAACATCAACATTTTCGTCTTTGTTCGTAAATAATTTCTTTGTACTAAAGGGCTATAGTAGTAAAAAGTCAAATAAGGAGATCACCATATTTTTTTACAAATACCATCTGTGTGAAAAAGCATAGTGGACTCCGTGACTGATGTTCTCTTATTGTTCCATTTAGATTGTTTACTATAATGTAATATAACAAAAACTTTAGCCACAGCAACGCGTGGCCGGGTCAGCTAGTATATATATATATATAGTAGCAGTCAAATAAGTGTTGATTGTTGACTATAATACGCGAGATATTGGTTTTTAACTTAGAATACTTTGTTAAATCTTAATGTGATTTAATTTGATATTGCCGTTAAAGTCATTATTTAATTTAAAGTCACTATTTTGAAAGACTAGCTACGTCCAATCGGAGGTAAGCCCTCGAGCGGAGTCGAGGCGCCATCTTGTTTTTCACGCGGGAGACAGGTGGATGTTTTGCAGCGTTCGTTGATCGAGTTGGATCATTTTTAGAGTGTTTTTGGTGATAATTGAAAGAACGACATAGATGTGCGTCGCGATATATATATAGGCTTTATCATTTAGAATATATTATAATTATCCCAGGTAAATATGTGCCTGTACTCTTCTGTGGATAAAGATGGCGTTAAATTCAATATTTTAAGTTTTTGGATTGAAATTGATAATTAACATCGGCCATAACGGTTTAATTTATAAGGTCTTTCAAAATTAGCTCTTAACGCGCGTTTATGTCACACTAAAGCATGCTCAGGAGATGTTAACTTACAATTGTTCAGTTTAACCAAAAAATTACAAAGCGAAACGTGCGTTGAGGGTACATATTGGAAAATCTATGCGGTAGGTTCATGAAGGTTGAAGCAATTATAAATTTCACCGTATAGATTTGCATGTGTTTCACGGATTGAAGAAAACTGAGCTTCTCTTAACGAAGTCTCATTATTTTTCATTGAATCAAGGGATACTTGAGCCACAGTGCATACGCAGCGTTAAGGCGGCAGGTTTACGAGATCAAGGATTAGAGACGTGTTAACATCAAGCAGGGCGTGTGTACTCCGCGACAGGGCAAGCTCGCAGATAGCTCAACAGCTATTTATTAAGCCTGCTGAGCTAAATACTGGATTTGCCTGAGTTTGGTGCAAGTCATTACAGTTGTTGATTTTGTGAATTTAAAAGATGGCAGTACTATATAAATAAATTCCATAATAAATATCAGATGAGTTGTTTATTCTAAACATTCGAAAAACATTTTTATTTTTCAATAAGGCGGGTATTCACCAACTACAACTTTATAAGGCAATATTTGTTGGATCACAATGCCACGTAATCATCATGATCAACCCACTATCGGCTCACTACAGAGCACGGGTCTCCTCTCAATATGAGAAGGGTTTGGCGATAGTCCACCACGCTGGCCATGTGCGGATTGGCAGACTTCGCACGCCTTTGAGAACATTATGGAGAACTCTCAGATTTCCTCACGATGTTTTCGTTCACCGTTGAAACAAGTGATATTTTAATTGCTTAAAAACGCTCATAACTCCGAAAAGTTAGGTGCGTGCCCGGATTCGAACCTCGTATTAGGAGGCACCCTAACCACTAGGCTATCACACAGCTACGTAATATAACCTGTAAATCTATCAATTTAGCTTGAGTACGATAACTAAATAGTAACGTATCCAGGTAATCACAGTAATAATATAGTCATGTGTGACGTAAGCTGTGATCGGTGTGACGTAAGCTGTGATTGTAAAAATTTGTTCGTTATTCAATCACACAGACAACGGCAAAATACTTCGCGATCTAGAAGTCATATTTAAGTGCCACGGGAAAATTGACGCGAACAAAGTTACGGGCGGAAACTAAAAGCGGAAATAATTTGTAATCGCAGATTTCACTTTACTTTCAAGTGATATTTTGACACTTTTTAAAGTGTTTACTAAAATTACTCTTTCATAAACTGATAAGATGGCATAGATATATAACTGCTGCTATTTCAAGAAACAAAATCAATCTATTTAAAGTGGGTTTTAGATAGATTGATTTTTTGCTGTTTTTGAAAGTCAATTTTAGTCATTGTCGTGACTCTTCCACCAGTCCGGAAGGCAGTTTTTTTAAATACACTACTAGTTAACCCTTGACGACAATCTCATCTGATGGTAAGTGATGATGCAGTCTAAGATGGTATTGGGCTAACGTGTTAGGCCATATTGGTAAACCCATATTCCTAATTGGTTTCTACACGAAATCGTGCCGCAAAGCAAAATCGCTTGGCCGAAAGCCGTAAGCCTCCCACCAGAGCAGATTCGAGCCGAGAATCGAACACAGGACCTTTAACTTCATGATGCGACATCGCGCGCGCTGCGCTTCGGGGCCGTCCAGATTCTACAGAGAAGCCAAACTTTATAGTTATGATTGGTTAAGCTGACCGAAAATTTCGTACTGATCACTTTTCTAGTTTCGCTAGGTTTGTATAACTACCAGGAGAGCACGTTTACGCAGGAGTAATCTTTAAAGCTTTGAATTCGACGCTATTACTTGCACCACACTATAAACGAAGGAACGCGTGAAGGCGAGGCGGTAAGTCCCTCACTTCACGACCTTGCAGCCGTACTCCTTACATTGGCATACATTAGTGCAGTACCGCTCTTGTCCGATTGTCATCTAAATGTTACATTCAAACTGCACAATCATGTTGACAGATTACCCCGGGCTGTCGTTTTGTTGTTACTCGTTTAAATACGGCTTTAAGCTAGTTATCCAAATCGGAATACTCTTCTCTTGAGAAACTAAAGGACATTGACCAGTGTGTTAGGACACAAAGACAAACAAAACAAAGGAGAGTGATTTCCTTACTTCTCTATACATATTATGTTAGATTGTGGGCTTGTACCTCCATACTGGCAAAGACATACCGCCCAGCGAGTTAGGTTTCCACTATGATGCTGCGAATAAACCGACTAGGATGGAATCAGTCGGCAACGCATTATTGCCTCCTGTGGAGATGCAGATGTTCATGAGCGGCGCTACCGTGTCCTGCCCGCAGACGCGATTATAAAAAAAAACTATATTTTAAATTTCATTCCTTTAGTAATAAAAAAATAATGATACCAAGCAGTTATGTAAAAATTGGCCAAATTATCAAAAATTTATTTTCAATTACCTGCATTCTTTAATAAAATTCACACTTCACAACGAACCTGAACCTGATTCTTTTTTTAACAAGCTTCTCGACGATTATTGCAGAGCCCCGTTCAGTGTCCCGCAAGGCACATATTGAGACCACTATTTCATGCATAAACTCTGCAACATCACTGTAACACTAAATAAAGGCAAGTACACTAAAATTTTTACGTCTTCATCTGATCTTTATGCCTTACATATCGTTTATTACTGTGTAAACCTCAAGTGTGTCACGAGCGCCTAACTGTACAGTAATCTCCGTTAAATAGGCACCGATTTGAATACTCTCGATAAATCCTAAGGCATTGTACAGGCGGCGTCGAATACATAGTGTAAATATAGACTTAACTCGATAAGCAAACGCAGTAACTAATCTCACTATGCCATGCATATTTTTACAACTACTGTAAATGCTTATTTTAGCGAAAATAAAACTTAGACTTGGAGCTTTAGAGTGCCTTTTTTATTTTTATTTTTTTGTTTTTTTCTTATTCACCACAACTTAGCCCTTGACTGCATCTCACCTGATGGTATGATGTGGTCTAAGATGGTAGCGGGCTAACCTGTTAGGGGTATAGTAAACTCATACTCCTAATCGATTTCTAAACGATATCGTGCCGGAACGCTAAATCGCTTGGCGACACGTCTTTGTCGGTAGGGTGGTAACCAGCCACGGCGGAAGCCTCCCACCAGACCAGACTCGAGTCGAGCCGGGAATCGAACCCAGGACCTCCGACTTTAAAATGCAACAGCGCACGCGCTGCGCCACGGAGGTCGTCAGATTTAAAAAAAATAGTTACCGATCAATATAACACATAATATTAATGTGTAACTAACTACTTAAAAATCTAGCTAAGACGAAATGCGCTTTAAATCTTCGCTTGAAGTTGACCTTGTCAGCATGGAATTTCTGTTTATCTGCAATAGTAAAATAATTTTCATGAGTGGTTTAAATTATATGTATCAAATGATTTCCCATTACCCATGGTAATATTTACGCATCTTTACAACATCGCAAATCATATTTCGTCTCCACAATCTTATGTAATCTATCTGACATGAATCATGTCGACGTGTCAACTAGCAGATAGAAATTGCATCAACCAATTTCGATCTGCTGGTTGATTGGAACCATGCCTTACTACTTTATTAGATATATCTAGATTAAATTGTCGTTCTTGGATGCGTATCTATCAAGTTGTTTATCTGACTGCCTCTGGTTTAGTGGTTAACAATATTGCTTGATAGAATGGAATGTTATTGCTTGATGTTAAAGCTGTGATAGCCTAGTGGTTAGGGCGTCAGCCTCCTAATCCGGGCACGCACCTCTAACTTTTCGGAGTTATGTGCGTTTTTAAACAATTAAAATATCACTTGCTTCAACGGTGAAGGAAAACATCGTGAGGAAACCTGCACGCCTTAGAGTTCTCCACAATGTTCTTAAAGGCGTGTGAAGTCTGCCAATCCGCACATGGCCAGCGTGGTGGACTATGGCCAAACCCTTCTCATTTTTGGGGGAGACCTGTGCTCAGTAGTGAGCCGACAATGTGTTGATCATGATGATGATGAATATCGCCTACGGATTTTGTTAGACTTTTTCAGTCTGCGACAATTCTAGAAACAAGTTTGGTTTTACGCAATTGTCGTTGTACTATTTCGATGGTGTACATCTGTCTCCAACTGTACATACGACATCGTTACCAATTTACGAGATATTGGTTGAACTCGATCATCGTTCGAATTGCAGAAACGTGACAATCGCGATGATATTGTTCCAGATTAGCGTCATGTACCAATTGCAGATGTACTTTGTACAAGCAGTACTGAATTTGATACACTACCATTACCAGGTCATTTCTGCCACGCACCTGCAAATTGTGGAACCAGCTTCCATCTTCTGTGTTCCCTAATGGTTATAATATGGGGATCTTCAAAGGGCGGATTAACAAATTGCTCAAAGGCCAGCAACGCATTGGCGGTTCCTCTGGTGCTGTAAATGTTCATGGGCGGCGGTAATCACTTACCATCAGGTGACCCGCCTGCTCTTTTGCTCGCTATGTATATATATATATATATATATATATATATATATATATATAGAAGTTAATTGTTAGTTGAGAAGTGAATTCAAGATCATTATCTCTGAAAATAATAGAACCTCGAACAGTTTAGCGAGATGCTGAAAATACATGCCACTTATTAAAGCTAAAGCTTGTAAGTAATCTTAGTTGCTTCTGTCTTGCCTGATGGTCGGCATTTGGGTGTCGTGACTCGCCTGACAATAGCCTCCGTTCTTTGCCGGTTGTCTGTCTCGTATTTTGATATTCCCAGGCTCTTATGGAATTTATTTGTTCCGTCCATATTATCGTCGGTAACCAAAGTGCTCTGGTATCTAGGCTGCCCGTTTAAACTTTCAAGTGATGTTTTTATTTCAAGGTCAATGTTGAAGATTTGAGAGGAGGTAGATGAAAGTCAAGAAGTGGATTTATTTATTTAAAATAGCAAGTACGAACACGGAGAATACTAGCAGGATACAATGCCTTGTCTTTCCATCAAGCAGCCTTAAGTGGCAGGTATATATACGACTGGTTCTCATAGATCGCAGAACTGTCAGACGCTGGGGTCCAAAGGACATGAAACTACACCACACCGGTAAACGCCGCTCTGGTAAACCTCCTAACTAGATAGAGAGACCTTACAAAAGACCTGTGCCCGATGACATGATTATCACCCCTGCCCAAAGATGTAGACTGTAAAAGATATATTAAAATTTTATTTGACAAAGGAAGTGATTCATCCTCTGATAAAAAGACAGACAAACCAAACCAAAACGTTATAATTTTTCCAAGGAACATCCACGGGCTCAATTTAAGTCACATCTAATATACAAAGGGTCATAAATTGCCACCAACACTCTCCATCGTTATTCCAGCAACGTAAGCATTTAAGATTCCACGTTCGACGCCCGGTCGAGGCGATCTTGAATCTTGATAGACTTACTGACGAAAGGTAGGATTATCTCAGACGATAAAACCTTATTTGACATTTGATAAGGAAGTGAGAAGTTCAGTAATGATCCCAAAACAAAAGAGGATTAATCTTAACGGCACTATTGAATAGATCTTTTATACCTTGTACGGATAATTCTGGTGGAAATCTAACGTGTTCTTCTTTCTGTTTGGACTTTGAGTTAAGAGATATATATAGGTTTAAATTCATGTAATTGAAGTTGAGATTATTATCCTAAACCCTGACTGCACAAAACTAAACATATCTATATATACTAGATAATAGATAGATAAATGGATCTAGATAAAATGGATTTTATTTCATGAAAATCATTATTTAGCTAGATTGTATATAGCATATGTTTTCTACTTTATTTGGGTTTTGCAATTTTAATACAACACACACAATTCAACATGATAGTTGACACATGACACATTACCGGCTCACTACAGAGCACGGGTCTCCTCTCAGTATGAGAAGGGTTTGGCCTTAGTCCACCACGCTGGCCATGTGCGGATTGGTAGACTTAACACGCCTTTGAGAACATTACGGAGAACTCTCAGTACAGGTTTCCTCACGATGTTTTCCTTCACCGTTGAAGCAAGTGATATATTAATTGTTTTTAAAAACGCACATAACTCCGAATAGTTAGAGGTGCGTGCCCGGATTCGAACCGCCGACCTCTGATTAGGAGGCTGACGCCCTAACCACTAGGCTATCACAGCTTTAGCATCAAGCAATAACATTCCATTCCATCAAGCAATAACATTCCATTATGATGTACCATATTTTTTTACTAGATCCCGTGTTAGGACACAAATAAAAAACGCGTCGTTTAAGTACCTACCACACCTACAAAGAGTTGTTTTAACTACCAAAACCAATCGTACCTTCAAGTTCATTGAAATACTGCTGACATCCAGATGCTTTCTATCCACGTGAATTATTCCAATTCCAAATATTTGCCCATTTCATGATTATTTTTTTCACAAAAACACATGTTATTCATTCATTGGTAAAAACAGGTCGAGCAAACGCCGGCTTCGCGTAAACAAGTTCGTCTGTTACGTTAGCACGGCCCACGTTAATTTGGGCACAGAGCTCTTTGTGCAGTGTGTAGAATATAGCATGACTAACTGTACTCCATAATTTGTGAGATGAAATGTGCAGATTTCGCTTGTTTAATTGTAGGGTACATTTATTTCGGAGATAAGACTCGATGGTAATTCCACGGCAATTAGGTGCTCGGCGTGTAATGGTAAAGCACCCACTGTGGGTTCTGATCCATACTTAATATTTTAAATTTGAAAACGATTCGCTTTGTTTTTAATTTATTTGTCACCTATGATCTGCTTGAGTACTTTTTTTTTACATACTACAAGTTAGCCCTTGACGGCTATCTTACCTCGTGGTAAGTGATGATGCTGTCTAGGATGGAAACGGGCTAACCTGTTAGCCTGTATGTATGGTAAGCCCACACTCCTAATTAGTTTCTACGCGACATAGTGCCGGAACGCTTTATCGCTTGGCGACACGTCTTTGTCACTCGAGCCGGGACTCGAAATCAGGACCTCCAACTTTATAATGCAAAGGCGCGCGCACTGCGCCACGGAGGTCGTCAAACAGTACTGCACCGATATTAATACCTTCCGTTCCTGGCGCATTGTTGAGTTCTGTTCTCTGTTGAGTAGTACGTCCCGTTTTTGCCCCTGGCATGTACATCTTAGAATGATCATATCTGAATTTTATCCGGTCTGGTGGGAAACCTTCGGCCGTAGCTGCAACCAGACTTGCTGCCAAGCGATTTAGAGGACCAGCACAAAAATATGCGAAAATTTTTGCTCACATGAATCCCTTGCAGGTTGTCGTCAACCTATTGGTTAGTTTTTTTACTACAACCTTTATTAAACTGTTAAGTTAAAATATTTACTAAAAAAAACACGTCTGCGTAAAGTCCTGTTAATATTCTAATTATCTTTTCAAATAGAATAACGACATAACGTTCAGAAATAAAACGCTCTACGCTCTGTTTAACAATCGCTCTATAAATAAATTTAAATACTAGCACATGCCGACTTAACAATTGTTATATACATTTTCCATAATATATATTTATCTCTTAAAGGAAAAGGTGCCTAATTGAATGACACATATTAATTATATATCAACAATTTTGGCGTACAAATTTTGTCTACGAAACCATTATTGAAAATCCATCTACTGAGCGTGCAAGCAAACAAGGTTTTGAAATTTGTATTAAATCCGACAGTTCTTCAATCATGAAAACGCAAAGCCTTGGGCAAAAGCTAGTTGTATCACAGTTATAATTATTTATGTAACTAGTTAAACAAATTATACATTATATAACAAATTATATATTATATTATTATAAAAACTTTGAATGTACCCGATTTTCTCATTGGCTGCATTCGCACAGGCATTTGGTACGGTGCGACTTGTTTGTATATAAAATAAATAAATAATTCTTAAATAATACTACTTTTAATGATGATAAATAACGCCTATTTAGTGTTAATGTTATCTTTCTATACCTGCGTACCAATTAATATACGTGATAATTTACAAAATTTACGTATGTGCTCCGTTGCTGCACCTGTTGGAATCACCCAGATCTTTTGACAAAAGTAGACGACTTAATCAAAATTAGCTTAGAATCGACACTTAATATGCAGCTGAACGAGCAATCTTGGACCCAAGCATCCCTACCCATCCGTTATGGTGGTTTAGGGATTCGCAAAATTTCCAGTGTAGCTTTACCAGCCTTCCTATCTTCTGTCCATAGTTCAGCAAATCTCATAAGTAAAATTTTAAGGGCATCCCCTTCAAACTTTGAGATTGCTGGCTTGGAAGAAGCTAGAAAAGCTTTCTTAATTGCATGCCCAGGTCAAAATTTTCCAGTTTCTCCAAATTCACAAAGGAGCTGGGACGACATTAACTCCAAATTTATTTATGACAACCTTTTGAGCTGTTGTACAGGTTCGGCGCGTGCTAGGCTTTTGGCCGTGGGTGCACATGAGGCTGGCTACTGGCTTCACGCGTACCCATCGTCAAATACAGGAACTTTTCTCGAGCCTGACACGCTCCGAATCGCAACCTGTCTACGGCTTGGGGTTCCGGTCTGCGCTCCTCATAAATGTCCCTGTGGCAGTGATGTCGACAAGCTAGGGCATCACGGACTGTCATGCCAAAAAAGTGCAGGCCGTTTCTCAAGACATGCTGCACTTAACGATATCATACGCCGGTCCCTTGCCACCGTCAACGTGCCAAGTCTACTTGAGCCGACTGGTATTGCAAGAGACGATGGCAAGAGACCGGACGGTATGAGTTTGATTCCATGGAAGATGGGCCGGGTGCTGGTATGGGATGCAACCTGTACAGACACGCTGGCCCCTTCCCATCTACATGGAACCAACAATAGAGTAGGTGCGGCTTGTGAAGCGGCTGAAAAAGCTAAAGCATGCAAATACAGGGGTCTAGGCTCCGAATATGATTTTGTCCCATTCGGTGTCGAGACCCTGGGTCCGTGGGGTCCTAGCGCACTAAGGCTTTTTAAGGAAATAGCAAAAAGGTTAGTCGACATCACAGGGGACCGAAGAGCTGCCAGCTACCTCGGACAACGAATTAGCCTAGCAATTCAAAGGGGGAACGCTGCCAGTATCTTCGGAACCTTGCCTAAAGGGACTCCTTTTAATAATATATTTTAGTTATGATGTTTTTTATTTTTTAAGATTTTTAGTTTTAGGTTAATCTAAGTTTAAGTTTAAGTTTTATGTACAATGTTTGATGTATAATAAAAGCTTTGTTAACATAAAAAAAAAAAAAAAAAAATTAATATATCTACTGTCACCTCTATACCCATAAGTATTATAATATGCCTCAGACATGTTTTCAATACAAGTTAAGACTATAATTATGTTTTTGCCTTTTATAAGTAATGTCACATATTGACGGAACTGTCTGGAGTATAGGAGTTCTGATCGAAGGGCTGCTGACTTAAGATAATGGAAAAGTCATCTTGTATGGGCTGTTTTAAATATTGCTATTCTTTTCTGGAGCAACCCTTTTTTTGCTACCTATGTACTTCTACTTCATTTCCTGGAAGGGAGTTATGTTAGACTCCCATCCCCGAAGGGGATTTACCCGAACTAAAAACCACCACGGCATGTCCCTCTCGCTGGTTTTACTGGACACCCGGGGGAGCAACCCTACGAACAACGAGTAAGTCCACCCATTTTAGTGAATCGCAGTGCATTGCCCTTGAAAGTTTATTTTGACGGCTAAATCCGTGCGCCATACGGCTGCCTTCACGGCAACATACCTCCGAACATTATCAACATCTGCCGAGTGCCGGGTAGGGCTGCCACCTTGGCCAGAAAAATCCTACTACAGTGTAAAGGATTATGTAAATGATAAACAAGCATGGGTATGAAATATTGCTCTAGTGAATTACTCTTAATATAAATTTAAGTGGCATGTGAGACGGTGATAACGAATAGAAAATTTACCTGGCTAAATTTGTTGTGGGCTTCTTTTTGACTAGGGCGCGTTTGGAACCCTCATAGCTTTAGTTTTAAGTTAACGAATATAGTTATCACCATGAAATCACTACTAAGTATTATTAACGCGTCAAAAGTTCCTTATAAAGGACTATTTGAATATAGATTATTTGAATTTGGCTTGCTTGACGGACTATATTAGCAGTGCAATGAACATTCAGCTTAATTCGAAAATTAAACTTAATGTTCACTGTATACCATGGATTTCCGCAAAATAACTCCTGCTTCTATTCAATAAAGCAAAGTATAATAAATATTACAAGAGCTTATCGTTATATAATAGGTTAGCCTTTCGGAGGGACACGATCCTCTAACTTTGTAACGGACAGTTGTGTGTTAAATGCAATTAAATATCACGGTGAAGGAAAACATCGCTTGTGATTTACTGCTGCCCATTGAAGAGTTCAGTTTCATGGAATATTTTAAAATCCTGCCAAACTTTTATATGATCCAACTAGACAATAACATCGTTCAAATAATATACCTAATAACATTTTTGTAAGATTTACCTATGTGGCAACCCTACCGTCAATACCATTCGTTTACCTCAGGAACGGCCGAGTTCCCAATCGATGTCTGTTGCTGAAAATATCTGTAAAAGTAATAGAAACAGAGGTCTCAGACGGATGTTTTGATCTAGATTTTGTTTATTGGAGAACATTGCCTGCTCAGTGCGTGGTGCGTTACTTTTACGGTGAACTATAAACTGTAATTTGAAATACATAAATGTCGAACACGCTGAAAACGCGCCGCTGTAAAGTTTAAAATAACTCGTTATAATGGACAGACAGCAATGTTCTCAAACTTATGTGTCATGAGCTTTTGATTGAAACAGTTTATCTTTAAATTGAGAACTAAATTAACGTGTATTTAAATGAACATTTTATAATAGCATAAAACTACACGATCATCATCTCTAATGTTTGATCCGTGGTATCCTTGTCTCCATAAATAACATGAATAATTCGAACAAGGTGGTCGTACTAAACTGCACATGGTTTTTGTGATTGGATTATAGCAAATCAAGCTCTTAATAATATCCATTGTTCCGCAAAGAACCGCGTGTTTCTGTACAAAAAAAAATCCAGTCAAACTTTTTTGGGCTTACTGGAATGATCCTCAATATGCAGAATAATTTAAAAGCCTTTGTGCTCGAAACAAAGAGAGCGTCTGTCTAAGGGCGCTTTTCGTAGGCCGAATCTAGGCGTTGGCGACGATACGGATGAAAGGGCGTTGGATGGTAAGTAAACGGTATAACAGTTGTATTAGTAATACACAGCGCAATTTCTAGTGGAAACTATTTTATTCTAATCGTATGAGACCATTAAGGGAACAGTATCGGAGAGGAATGAACCATCCACATTGAAGGCGATTAAAAACGTTTGTTTTATTTTTACCACTACAAGTTAGCCCTTGACGGCAATCTCATCTGGTATTGATGATGCAGTCCAAGATGGTAGCGGGCTATATCATTAAGGGTATGGTAGACCCGTACTGCTAATTGGTTTTTACGCGACATCATGCCGGAAAGCTAAATCCCTTGGCACATCATTGTCGGTATTGTGGTAACTAGACACAACCAAAGCCTCCTACCGGACCAGACTCGAAGTGGGAATCGAACCCAGGACCTCCCACTTACAATAATGCGATAGCGCGCACTGCACCACTGAGATCGTACAAAGCGAATATAGTACCCGGAAATGTTAAATTGTTAAAGTTAAAAAGGGTTATTATATCGATTATTGACGCGTCAAAAGTGCCTTTTTAAGGACTATTTGAATAAAGATTATTTTGAATTTGAATTTGAATTTGAATTTGATCTTAATGTTCCACAGAAAACACGAAATTCCGCTGAAGTACAACTCACTTGAGTTCGCAGCAAAACAATTGTAAACCTGTTAAAATATGTATGTAATTAGGAGGAACTCTATGAAACAAAAAACAATAGTCCGTTCCCACACTTAATCCTTTCTCTGAGCCAGGCATCGCGTGATGCCGCTCCGTTAAACTGTAGCATTACACACCACGTTACTACACGCTTTAACTACACCTTGTGAAACTACTCCGGCCTGACGAACGACCTCAAATGTAACCAAGCCAATAAAAGTTTAACTATCGACTTTAACTTCATTAAAACAACTGCGATTAATAAAAATAATGGACAATTACGGACAAGTATCACAGACGATTATTTTAAGTTGGAGTACGGAGAGGTCTAATGTTCTGAGTCAGACTAAAAATATTTTGCATCAGTATCTTCGTAAAAACATTATCAGTATAGGGTTAGAAAATATGTATTATCAAACCAACGTGCCTCAGAGAGCACGTTGAGCAGCATCTAAATTGTAATCTCCAATTCCTTTCGTATGAGAAAAGAGATTTGTTCCCAGTAGCAATTATTATTTGAATACTGCCTTTGGAACGCAAATTCATACGGATAAAATAATGACTTCCGAAATTAACATTTAACAACTTAAACCACGTTTGGCCATCAATCTTGACCCTTCGCCGTCTCAACGTGGGTATTGCTTTCGGTCCTCACTCCACCGAATTTCGCCCCTTCAGCTTCGCAACACGCTGAATTACGCAGATTACACTGGTTCATCAGATTTCCTAAGTCTATCATTTTTTTGCCATTAACCTTGACGGCAATTTCATATTGTGGTATGTGATCATGCAGTCTAAAATGTTAGCGGTCAAATCTGACATAGCCAAAGTCAAAACCTCCAACCAAATCAAAATTCAGAAATAAAATATTTTCCCGATTTTGGATCGAACCCGGGGCCTTCACACTTACAAGACCTCAGAGAGAACTGATGTTCACCGAGCATACTCACCAGATGTCCTGGAATGCTATTGTAAAGATGTGCCAAGGAGAATCCGCAATCAAAATTAAAACTCGGCTTTGAAACAAAACTTCTGTGTTCCCTAATGGTTATACTATGGGGATCTTCAAAGGGCTGATTAACAAATTGCTCAAGGGCCAGAAACACATTGGCGGTTCCTCTGGTGCTGCAAATGTTCATGGGCGGCGGTAATCACTTACCATCAGGTGACCCGCCTGCTCGTTTGCTCGCTATGTGTATAAAAAAAAAAAAAATAACGAGTTAAAGTCATAATGTATGATGTTACTATATATAGGTATGTACATAGTTATAAAACATAGGTAAGTACATTCTTTCGTCGGTGACCGCTAAAACGCTTGAACAAAGCGTACAAACAGACAATAGGATAAACAATATGTGTTTATTGTATCTACATATGTGTACATTGATACCTACAGTTTATTTTGAAATCCAGAGGGCCAAGAGCCTCTTTATGACTCTTTAGTGGAAATGTACAATTTAAGCCTGTATGACTCAGACGTTAACGAGTGGGCTCAGGGTTGATGTTTAAAGGGCGTTAAGTTGTTTTTTTTTTTTTCACCTCTCAGTTATGGTGCGATATTGTCGTTGGTTTGGCTTAAATACTGCAGTGAGGTCTGAACGAGCTTATTTTGACGACCTCCGTGGCACAGTGCGTGCGCTGTCGCATTATAAAGTTGGAGGTCTTGGGTTCGATTCCCGGTTTGAGTCTGGTCTGGTGGGAGGCTTCGGCCGTGGCTAGTTACCACCCTGCCGGCAAAAACGTGTCGCCAAGCGATTTAGCGTTCCAGCACGACGTCGCGTAGAAACCAATTAGGGGCGTGGGTTTACCATACTCCTAACATGTTAGCCCGCTACCTAGACAGCATCATCACTTATCACCAGGTGAGTTAACTTGTAGTGTGTAAAAAAAAATGTTGGTTTGCCATATGGTCTACCAAAAGTTAGGTTAGGCTTTAACTACCTCTTTGCATATCAATTATCATCATTCTACCTTTCCCAGTCTAACTATTGTGAAACTCCTGATCCTGGAAATCGAACCCAGAACCTGATATGTATGGAACATGCTATCTGCTAACAAGGTGTCTTATATCAATACCTAATCAATAATCACAATCGCTACGGAAGTGAGGCTATGCTTCTTGTAAGAATGGTGAACAAAAAAGGAGTAGGTACGAGGCGGGCGTTGGCGACCTTGTACGTGATGAAATATCTTATATCAAACAAAAAATTGCTACTATTCGAGCAATAAAGCTAGGCTAGTTACCACAATACCTACCAGCAATTTTGTAGAGATGATTTTACCGTCCAGTAGAAAGTTTGCACGAAATTCCTATTGTTGAAGTTGTTGAGGTGTGAAGTACTGTAACATTGTCTATAACATAAAAATAACCGCTAGTTACTAATCATCATCATCATCATTTCAACCGATAGACGTCCATTGCTGGACATTTTTGTAGGGAGTTCCAATGGCCACGGTCTTGGGCCGCTTCCACCAATAATCACCACGCTTGGCATGCTAGTTGGTGATCGCAGTGCTGGTCCTCTCGCACCAATAACGCTGCTGCCCGTTATTGTCGGTCAATTTTGGACCAGTTTTTTTTATACATATATAGCGAGCAAACGAGCAGGCGGGTCACCTGATGGTAAGTGATTACCGCCGCCCAAGAACATTTGCAGCACCAGAGGAACCGCCAATGCTTTGCTGGCTTTTGAGTAATTTGTTTATCCGCCCTTTGAAGATCCCCATATTATAAAAATAAAAATTTAATATTTAATGGTTATACCGCCATTGATCGGTAGCCTCGTCGGTAAGTCGGCAGGGTGCACCACGGGCAGGTGAGCTTGGCAATTGGGAAGGCGGACTGGTACTAGTCTTGCCCATACACCCCAGTTACTAATAATACCTTTTTATTTTTCAGGTACGTTAGTGTCAAATGATGCTGTCTTCTTTTAAAAATCTAAGGTAACGATGAAAACAAATATTTTCTTAATACCTAGGTACAGAAACCTCTTAATAGAATAACTAGTTCCGAACAATTTGACTTGGGAGACAAGAGCGAAACATGAGCTCGTGATACGTATTTAAATGTGTTAACTACTAGGCCAACGTTAGTTAATTTTTTTACCTACTCAGTGACACATGATCAACCCATTACAGGCTCACTACAGAGCACGGGTCTCCTCTCAATATGAGGAGGATTTGGCCATAGTCCACCACGCTGGCCATGTGCGGATTGGCAGACTTCACACGCCTTTGAGAACATTATGGAAAACTCTCAGGCGTGCATGTTTCTTCACGATGTTTTCCTTCATCGTTGAAGCAAGTGATATTATAATTGTTTAAAAACGCACACAACTCCGAAAAGTTAGAGGGAGGCCCGGATTTGAACCGCCGACCTCTGATTAGAAGGCTGACGCCCTAAACACTAGGCTATCACCGCTTCTAACACAAACCTAACTGAACGGTTATATGATTAATAGAAACAGGTAACACGATTGTCCCTATACTTGTTATTGAAACCTTCAAACAATGTCACTCTATCTGGTCACGGTGCTGCGCAGTCAGGCCGCGTGACGGGCGAATGGTTGGCCACCTCTGTCTCTTTATGCTTTCGCCGCTCGCCGACCAATCACAAAGCGCGGTGATGTCAACCGAACGGGTATTGTCAACTTTTTGTATCTGTTGTTTTGTATCAAGCACATTTTAAAATAACCCTTTTGTATAGTTAAGTAATTTAGAGTATGCTTTTCAGCGTTGACTTAATCCTGTGCCTTTGGCGTGTCTTTTGTTTCAAAAATAAATAAAAAAGTTAACTGTTTATATATTAACGCTTGGCTGATTAACAATCGGCTAAATTGGGCTAATATTGTTGTTTATTATGTTGTATTATGCAATTCTTGTAGATCTTAATTGAAAGGTTTAAAATTGTGCTGTTCTTTTCCAATGCAAATGTTTTGTAGAGGAAAGAAATATTTTTAGACCTATCAGTTTAGTTGAGAGATTTGTCTATCAACAGAAAACCAATGTCATGTGATAACGTCCATTTGACATTGAAAACATACTCGTGAAAAGCAAAACGAGAAATCTTAGAAATGATAACAAATTGTTTGTCTTGCGTAAAACGAAGCGCTTGTGCACAGGTGTTTGGGAATAATTAATTATGCTTGTACGAATTCGTTGGCAACTTCCCTGTATGTATTATTCCCAGTATTCCTATAAAGCCAGACATGTTAACAGATATCTTTACTGAGTTATCCCGAATAATAAGATGCTGACTTATTTATTGGTTATCTGGGTTTAATTTTATCTTTTACTGGAGATTTCATTGCATGGATGTAGCTTTGAAAACACTGACATTCAAAGAATCTTTATAAAATTGGTAAACTGTAATTAAATACATGGTCTAGACTGTATGAAGCCGCGATAGCCTAGTGGTTAGGGCGTCAATCTCCTAATCAGAGGTCGGCGGTTAGAATCCGGGCACGCACCTCTAACTTTTCGGAGTTATGTGCGTTTTTAAAAATTAAAATATCATTTGCTTCAACGGTGAAGGAAAACATCGTGTGGAAACCTGCACGCCTAAGAGTTCTCCATAATGTTCTCAAAGGCGTGTGAAGTCTGCCAATCCGCACATGGCCAGCGTGGTGGACTATGGCCAAACCCTTCTCATATTGAGAGGAGACCCGTGCTCTGTAGTGAGCCCGTAATGGGTTGATCATGATGATGATGATGACTAGATTGTGGAATTAAATCAAATTATTTTCAGCCAGAGTCACAAGCAAAAAATTTGAAAACTTCTACACTGTGGATCAATTTCAGGCACTGATATCGTAGTCTTTGAGAGTACCAAACCATTACATTAATTGTATTGATATCGATACGATTTCTGTTGAGTTCATATTCGGTAGAAAGTACCTCTAACCATTACGAACGCTTATTTGCAACTTTGTAACGCGATAGCGCTGCCGCTTTGTAAGTCCAAACAACTGAAATCACGAGATAAAAGCCATTCCGCCTTGATACGGTTACATTCTCCTTTGCTCTCGAACTAAATGTTAAGTACCTCTAACATTAAAATAAAGAAGTGTTCGTTTCTATTTTCACTTTTTCTTTTCTCTATTTTTTTATGTTTGAAAACGATTCTGATGCATCCTGGACAAGTAAAGGTCTTACTTTCTTACTCGCTCTCTTTAGGGACGTGTATAAAAGACTTAAGCAAGAATACATTGTGACTTGGTTTGCTTACCGGGTTAGACATATTTAAGGTAACTTTTATTTATTTGGGCTCAATTGTGACCACAATCCACCCACAATCTTACCTGCAGGAACGTGTAGGTGGCCTGAGATGGTACGCACTTGTCTATATTGTCCATTTAAGCTTAAATTGTAGGAATCCGCAGATCTTGAAAAGGCGTTTTAAAAATCCTTAACTAGATCTGTGTATAATGGCGACGACAAAGCAGTTCTTCCGTTTGGTCAAAATTTACTGGATTTGGGTTGATTTTTATATATTTAATATATGAATATATTTTTAGAATTTCCCTCATTATAAATTGTAAATATCAATAGTATTTTTTTGTGTTACGGAGTTTTATTAAAAACTCCCTATGAGACGAAAATTATACATAAACATTAATAAAGCTTAAATATGTATTAATATAACTTCATCAACTACGAATTAGACTTCTTATTGTTACGAAATTGTGTGAGAAAAAAAAATATCGGTTCAAATTCAAATTCAAAATAATCTTTATTCAAATAGTCCTTAAAAAGGCACATAGTAGTTCAATTGGAAACGTTGTTTTTGTGTTTCACGAATGTAGTTATCAAAATCGCCTCACTACGAGTATATTAGAAAATAAAGTCTGGGAATGCTATGACACGTTAGTCTAAAACATGTTCGATTTGAAATGATAGTATTAAAAGGTAAAAATGCTGATGGCGCGTTTTAATGATTGACTGCTGTACCGTAAGCGATTACGGGTCCCGTCATGTCGCCGCGCTGATATCGATTAGGGCTATGGGCTTAAGACCCTGCAATATCCCGTCTAGGTTAGTGCGCGTCCACTTCATTCTGCAGTCTCACATACCGGTACAAAAACACATCGCTGACAATACTCAAATTTATTACACATTTACGTCTACTAACAATGAAATGTTTAAAACTATGTGTTCGTTACGGTTCATTGATTTATTATGAAGCCCACGTGGTATGCAATGTGGTATGCAATGACTGCTGACTTATATATTATTTTACAATTTTTTACATAATATTTTTTTATTGGTATATTATACCCAATTTTAAGGGCTAACTCTACATGTAATTACAACTTTATTTTTAATAAGAAGATTAATTTGTTTGCATAAAAAAAAAACAATTTACAAAAAAAAAGGTTCTACTCAATATTACAAATATAAAACTATGGAAAAATAAAAGCTTCAAACAATTAGAGAAAAAAAAAAACAAAAAGCATAGGTTGTATAGCGGAAGAGCATACAATGCAAGCCTCCCGTGTCGCTTAGTTCAGCGATGTACGGTTCAAGCATTTTTTTTGCCGATCTCCGTTAGGCAGCTCGTGCGTTGTCACGTTATAAAGTTGGAGGTCCTGGGTGCAATTCCCGGCTCGTGACTGGTCTAGTGGGAGGCTTTGGCTGTGGCTATATACCACCCCACAAACAAAGAGATGACGCCAAGCGATTGCGATGCGATTGTAAACCTATATTATTAATTGGTTTCCATGCAACATCGTGCCGGAACATTGTGCTAGTATGCTGCCAAATAGTAAAGGCCGAAGCCCAACAGACCAGTCTCAAGCGGGGGATCGAACCCAGGATCTTCTACTTTACATTATTAATGCGCACGCTCTGTACCACGGAGGTCGTCAAACATTTTAACTTTTACTGAAAAAAAAAAAATTGTGCAAGCATATAGAAGTTTGGTGTATAACACGGAATATCCAGCATTCAAAATAATCTATGTTTCTTTATTGCCATATTTTGTTTTGTGTTTATTTTCATTAATACATCGAACATGCTGGGAAGCATCCTGCAGTTACTGTAGATTAAAGATAAACTAAAAGTAATGTTACCGTCGTAACAATTACACAAGTTATGATTATCTTGTAAATTTATTTTATTATTTCTTTTATTTCTCTTGCCTTAACTTTTATTGTTTTCATTTCTAGCCTATGTATTTCGTTTCAATTGTACGAAAAAAACGTTTTATGTGGTCAGCTCCCTTGATAACCTTTTTATTTGCTATCGTTTATTCCTTATAAGCATGTTTTCCTTCAATTGGATTTTTATTACTGCCCACACTTTTGACTCCGTGTCACAGTTGCTTTTAACTTGTAATTCAGAATCGTGTGTATATTTTTGTATTTGAATATATCAGTGGCTGACAGTGCGGTCTGAAAATATTGTTTTGTTTGGCTATCTAACACATTGTTTCGAAATTTGTCCTTAAATTCAAATTCAAAATAATCTTTATTCAAATAGTCCTTAAAAAGGCACTTTTGACGCGTCAATAATTTACACAGTAGTTATTTCATGGTGATAACTATATTCGTAAACTTAAAACTAAAGCTATGAGGGTTCCAAACGCGCCCCGGTCTAAGAAGAAGCCCACAACAAACTTAGCCTGGGTTTTTCTTTTTTTTCGTTATCACCATCTCACATAATGCATAAAATTAATAATAAACTATAGTACCTATGGAGATAGAGCAATTCACACCCAAGCTTTTTTATCGTTTACATATCGTTTTTTCTACAAGCTTTCGTTTTATAAAAACTTTGAACTTATTGATAGACATCTCCAAGATATCAATAGGTAATTTATTATAGAATAAAATACAATTTCCTTTGAATGAGTTACTAATTTTGTGCAGCCTACTAAACGGTACTACAAGTTTACTTTTACTTCTGATGTTCAGTGCGTTACAGTCCATTTTTTTCTTGAATTTATCAATATTTTTATGAACATACATTAAACTTACACGCAGCCAACCAAATGATTCGACGTGTTTGCATAGATATGGGTAAAGAACAGATTAGCGGCATTTGGACGTAGACACGGGTAAAGCCAGTTCTTCATAAATTTAATTAGTATTTTATACTATAATGTCAAACTGTTGCGTTAATCCCATAAAAGCTAGTTACTGCGCAACGTTTGCTTCACTAATAAAAACTACCTTTATGTGTGTCTGTCGCAATTAAGTTCCGTTGCTAATAATTCTCGACCCAGATTATAAAATATTATGAGAAAATATTAAGATCTCGTACATGTATTATGTTATGATATCATAAATAATTTTGAATAATTTACTCAATAAATTTTTCCACTGTTTATTTTGTCTAATTACCTATACCGTATACATTTGAAGCGGCGGTTAGGACGTCCGCCTCCTATTTAGAGGGGTTCGATCCCTGGAACTTTTAGCAGTTATGTTCGTTTTTAAGCAATTAAAATATCAGTTGCTTCAACGGTGAAGGAAAACATCGTGAGTAAACCTGCATCCCTGAGAGTTCTCTATAATGTTCTCAAAGGCGTGTGAAGTCTGCCAATCCGCACATGGCCAGCGTGGTGGACTATGGCCATACCCTTCTCATATTGAGAGGAGACTCGTGCTCTGTAGAGAGCCGGCAATGGGTTGATCATGATGATTTTCATTGGGATACGATTACGTCGCCAAACAAAATATAAATTACTAAAGCAATGCCAAACAACTTGTAGCCAAACCAACGTGAGCGTATTATAATTTGGGAAACGTTTCCCTGAACGTCTTGTTAAGAAGCGTAAATAAACAGCCGTAACTTCAAAGGCTTTGTTAAAGTTTAATTGCAAAAGTCTGTTAAGTGTCAAATGTGGGCAGTATTGCCAAATGTGTCTGTTACTAACAATCGCTTCTAATTCTCATGGTTACTAAACCTTCATTAACCAAAATTACAGCTTACCAAATTATCTACCGGCAGGTATCTATTAAAATAAGGAATAACGCTGTTCATAGACTGGCCAACTAATCAGAGAGTCTTAGACACGTTCGAACCAGGAAATAAAATTGCTTGTGACACTGTATATTACCTCAACTGCCTCATCGGTGTAGTGGTTAGCCTGAACAGCTTCGGATATTTCCTCGAGGTTCCCTGGGCACTGTGTAGTTCCGGAACATTTATTGGTAGTGTTTGGTACGGATCATTTCTCTGGTTTAGATTCCCTGGTCGCATCAGAAAGAATTAGGTATTGAGACTGTCAAGAAATTTTTAGTACCCTGCCGGAACTGCGAAATCAACGTTGTTACTGGTGCCTCGCAGAGCACATTTCTTATTGTCTCTTTTCCATTAGATTCGACGCCTGTGTACCAGAATAATACTTACTTTCAAATATAAAGAGTTTAAAGGCATCATCATCACTTACCGTCGGATATGATTAAAGATTCAAAAAAGTGGGCATCCACAGACCAAGGTATTAAGAAAGTTGGTTGGTCTATTAAAAGCATAACATAACGTACGCCATAAATAACAATTAGGGGCAAATCAAAATAAATACCATTCATTGCTTTCGAATTGCTCGATAAAGCCATAGAATTTGATAACCTCTGTAGTTACCTCATCGACGTAAAATAGTCTGTATGTCTATTGTGCTAGAGTTCAAGCTGGAAATCCTTAGAATTAAGGTGATATTGTAAGCCACACCTAGACCTATTTCCATACCCATGTAGCAATGGTAGCGACTAGGTACAAACTGTTTCTAAGTCATAGGTCAGGTGTTAGCCAGGTAGATACGTCAAGGCGTGTTTCCTATCGTTTGCAGAAGTCTACAAACTGCTAAAATATTTCTTTGTTGTACGATATTATATTCATACTAACAAGTATTAAGCTTTTCGTAAATTAAGTATTATATTAGACAATTTTTTAATGTTATCGATTAGGTCCCATTACTTTGTTGTTGTTTTAGCGTCACTTCCTTCAATTATAGACTAATTTTGTACAACAAAAAATTTTAAGATAGGCACTACTTCCTTTTTTAACTCTGGACTGGATTTCGAACTTTCCTGGATTGTAATTAAGTCTGTATTGTGTGTGTACCCTCAGAACACAAAGGTTGCACATCTATAGCGATTTATTTATATTGTTTGTATTATATATCTAGTATTTGCTATTTTGGGTACTTTTTCTTGAACTCTTATAAAAAAAAAATGAATGATATTATTGTGCAAGAATAAATGTGTGAAAGGTAAAATTTCGAAAAAACCGAATTCTTATCAAAAATAAACTTTCCTATCTGACAAATGACAACACTCACTTGTGTTACGTGCGTAGATGTAAGGGTTCCGCGTTTCCGCAGCAAACCAAAACGGACCGTATACCATACAGCATTAAGCTGACAATCCCTTAAAAGTGTTGTTTATTTGGACAGGTATGTTATGAGATTAATACCTTATCTGACATGTCCACTCTTGTTGTGATAGCGTTGCAGCGAGGTGATATTGTACGGAAACTTAGGTTTCAACAATATTTGAAATGTACTTTTTATCTATACATATTGTATGGGAATTCCAATATCTACATTCTGCACAGCGTGTCGAAAAGAGGTCTCTACGATTAAACTTTTCGTCAAGTAGGTATATCTGTATCATGCCTTTTTCATGTCATCATTGTTGTCAAGTTTGTATGGAAGCTGGTTGCTGAAATAGAACTGCGACAGATTTAATGGAGACTGGCTAATGAGTTCACGGCTAGAAATGTAACTTAAACCAGCGAATCCTTATAGCAGTATCGCGCCAACCAATAGAAAATTACTCTTTAATGTAATTCAGGAGTCAATATTGCCATAAAAGATGTTTGCTTTCACCCCAAGACTTATCTTTTAATTTTGATCGATGATTAACGCATACTACTGTAATTTGAACGCGGCTTCTTAATATTTTCATCTTTTTTAAATATTCTCCTATAATTTAGGATTTGAATTATTGCAAAGAAAACCGATAGTTGACTTTTCGACACTAATTTATCAAAGTAGTTACCAACCACTGTACTATATAAATGTTTTTGACAAAGTATTTCATATGAAACGTTTCACATTGATATTGATAACCATTAGCCTAAAACACACAATTTTTTTAATCTTTTTTTTTTTTTTGCAAAAATGTACTTGTAACCTTGACAACAAGTTGTTGACTGAAGACTCGTTAAATCACGTCATCGGCATTCCAGCCGTTACACAAGGCAAAGTTGTTAACAGACGCACTAAATATACACCAGTGTTTAAAATAAGAAATATACGTAAGGATACAAATATTTTGCAAACGTATCGTATAAACGTAGGAACATAGGTATATCGGAAATTATATGTTTAGATTGAAATACTGCCTAGCTTTGATTTTGGAGTCCTAGGAGTACCATTATAGACAAAGGTTGAACTAAGATTTTAAACAGTAGGTGAAGCATATAAACTCAAAGTTTACTCAATGCAATTAATTAGAAGATCACCTGTAAAACTATCAGGAGCAAAGGTTAACAACAAAATGCTGCTTAAGAAGTAAAGTATTCTAGGATAGGAATGGACAGAAGCGGAGTACCCATTAAAGTTAATATTGTGCAAAAAGCATAGTTATGAACCGTTCTTTTTATGATTCCATCCATGCACCTTATTTAAGGGCAATTTACTTGCTGTTGCTAGGACATTGTCTACCTTACGAGTCTTGACATAGTTAAGGTATCACTGTCTGTACCACTTATTATATAATATAGTTTTAATTAAGCTGTGGCCTTGACCACCTCTGGCCCAGCGCATGCGCTATCGTGTTATAAAGTTTGAGGGCCTGGCTTCAATTCCCGGCTCCAGTCAGGTCCGTTTCTAGCTCGGGCCGTGTCTAGTTACCAGACTACCAACAATGATGTGCCAAGGGTTTTAGCTTTCCGGCAATATGTCGTGTAGAAACCAATTAGAATTAGGAAGGAAGGTAGGAATTGCTACTAACCTGCTAACAGGTTAGTCCGCTACCATCTTTGACTTCATCATCACTTACCACCAGGTGTTGTGCCTTCAAGGGTGTATAGTGTAATACACAAAAATTATCTATGTATCGTCATTACAGTGAATCAAAGTTTTTTTTATTTTCATTCAATTGTTGTATCTCTACGTGATCAGAAATGAAGAGATCCGTAGAAGGACCAGAGTTACCGACATAGCTCAGCGGCAATGGGCGGGGCACATAGCTCGGAGAACCGATGGACGTTGGGGTCCCAAGATGCTGGAATGGCAACCCCGCACCGGTACACGTAGCGTTGGTCGACCCCCAACAAGGTGGACAGACGACATCAAACGAGTCGCAGGGAGCCGCTGGATACAAGCGGCCCAGGACCGTGGCCATTAGAACTCCCTACAAAAGACCTATGTCCAGCAGTGGACGTCAATCTATTGTTGATGATGATGATGTATGGGTTTAGCAAAAGTAAACTCATACTCGTACTGTTGGGGTATGCCCCAACAGGTTAGTCCGCTACTATCTTTGACTTAATCATCATCATCATCACTTATTACTTGGTGAGATTGCCTTCAAGGGCTAACTTGTAGTATAAATAAAAATAGATCTCTATGTACCATCATTAATTTGAATCAATATTTTCTTTTTATACAATTGTTGTATAACTTCGCCAACGCGTTCTCAGTTTATGTCGAGTACTCCCCAATGACAAATATTTAAAGCAACTGAAAAATCTGCTCACCGAGTTTGACGACCTCCGTGGCGCAGCGCGCGCGCTGTTGGATTATAAACTTGGAGGTCCTGGGTTCGATTCCCGGCTCGAGTCTGGTCTGGTGGGAGGCTTCGGCCGTGGCTAGTTACCACCCTACCGACAAAGACGTGTCGCCAAGCGATTTAGCGTTCCGGCACGATGTCGCGTAGAAACCAATTAGGAGTGTGGGTTTACCATACCCCTAACAGGTTAGCCCGCTACCATCTTAGACTGCATCATCACTTACCATCAGGTGGGATTGCCGTCAAGGGCTAACTTGTAGTGGATAAAAAAAAAAAAAATAGTTCCCACCGGCTGTGTCACAGTAATAAAGCCGGCATGATCCAATGTCAGCGGCAGTTTAGCCACAATCACTAGATCCGAGCTGCAAGTACGTCGTCACGTTACGTAAGCCAGGCCATTCACATCGCCGTGACATAATGTACGTGCACTCTCAAGATCTATTTTAGTTTATCAAGATGCGAGCTTCTAATAAGACACGCCTTTATCATTTATCTCAACTGTTATAAAGTTTTATTTCCTTAGCACTAGTGTGGAATTAGTAATTTGTAGTGGATATAAAAAAAATTATTACGAATACGACTTATGAGTATAACTGTTACGTAGGTTTCTGCTATTATTAACCAGCACTAACATGTGATTATAAGCCACACAGATCCCCAATGTGCATTCGACCAACTTGGAAGACGTATATTCCTCTCCAATGGCAGTATATCAATAGCAAAAAAGGGGAGGAAGTGCAGAAGATGTTGCTGGGATGAATATAAAAATTTTCGAAACCTTAACCGCTTAGGAGTGCATGATTGGCCTAATGTTGTAGTCCTACTAGTAGGATTATTATTTAATTTACATTTTTCTGTATATTTATTACCTTCATCATGATCATCATGATCAACCCATTCTCAGCTCACTACAGAGCAGGGGTCTCCTCTCAATATGAGAAGGGTTTGGCAATAGTCCACCACGCTGGCCATGTGCGGATTGGCAGACTTCACACGCCTTCGAGAACATTATGGTTTTCTCTTCACTTTCAGAAATTACTTTAAATAATTTACCGATTTTAAAGTTAAAGCTTGTGCGCAAGCGTACAGTTTAAGCAACACTAGTTTAGAGTTGAACTATAATCGCCATATCATTTCGGAGGCTGCGTTAAATTTTGTAACGTATCTATAATAAAACGTAGACGCGTGTGGCGATACTGTGCAGAGTACGTTTTTGTGGGCAGTGGTGTAATGAAGACGCCGAAGACATCAACTAATGCTACGAGTACGTTAAGATCTTGTGAGAAATTCTTTGACTTTAACCAGTAACTTGCTCTAATAAGTCGCGTGCACACAAGCCATCGAGTCTTTGTTACATTTTTGTTTAACAATCGAAAAGATACACTTTTGTGAATGAAAGATAATTCTTATTTATTTATTAAGCTATTGCATAGCTTCTATCGAGGGCCTTCAGCGCGGAGACCGAATCCAGAAATTCCGTAACGAAAAAAAACCTCACGCTCCCCACTCCGACGGGCACAGCGGTGACACTTTTTACCATATAGATATTTTGCCACGGCTAATACAGTTGCCGTGGAACAGCTGTTATCACGTATGCTTTTTGTGCAAAAAGTCGTAGGTCGCCTGGGGTGTCTTTATTTTTTTTATCACGTTTTTTTAATTTTTATTATTATGACAAGCATTTTTATTTAGTTTCACCTGTCCCGTTGTCTGTCTGTAATCAAATATAGAGTTAAATTTTACTCATTTCCCTTTTGCTTTTTTTTAAATTAATTTCATCAAAAATAACCTCAATATTTTTATTTTCATTGTTGTTTTTGAAATATTAATAATTTAGTTGATAAAAAATGCTTTGCAATAGCTTTACCGCGGCAGTCACCGAGTGCCACACGTCTTTTTTTATTTATACAACTTTATTGCAAACAAAAAAGAAAAAGAAAAAAAAATACATAGTATAAAAGCAAACGGCGACCTTATCACTAAAACCGATCTCTTCCAGGCCACCTTTTTGAAAGAAGCCGACAGAAATAAAAGACGGAAAATCGCAACACTTAACATATATATCTACATACTAAATATAATTCTTCAATTAAATTTATACTATTGTGTCAGATATTTTATCCAGGCCAGAATTTTAATCACTGGATAATCTTTAACTGTGGGACAAATTTACGATATTTTCTGGAAAGTTATTATTAAGGAGATCTTGCAAAGTTATTCACATAAGATACAATCTGTTACAATCGGTTTATGGTTGGAAAATATTATAGTAAAAGGTTAAAGTAAAATGAACGTTATGGTCATAATGTTAAAGACAATAAATTCATTTGTTACTATTAGTCATTAGCATTCCACTAAGACAGCTGGCTGTAGAAGAGTGAAACTTAAACTATAATGAAGAAGAGATAAGGTTGAGTTTACTTGAATGTTTTAGTGTTTCGTTTCTCGATAAAGACCATAGGATTACGAGCGTGTCAAAGATTTGCTAAGGCTGCATCTCCAGGAGCAGAATATCAAGACTGTTTTGACCAAAAATTCGACTCGCATCGAATAGAGATTGCCTCTATTGGGTAGTATTGAATTTGATGACATCAACGGCAATTAAACATAAGTAAGGCCTTAGGATAAGTTACTGTTATGTACGGAATATATCGTGGAACTAAATGTCTCCCACTCGCAGACGTCGACCTACAGTTTAAGAAAAGGTAATAGGACTGCCAATTGTCCAGGTTATAGTTTAGCTTGGACTATAAATTTGGCGTTAAATTGTGCTTGAGCCTGTAGGGTTGTCGTTTCCGAGATATTCTGCGTTTTCACAGACAAATATTAAAGGATATATAGAAGATGAGGTCAATTTACATAAGCAGTTTTCGACCGTGTCGTGCAGTGCAGTGTTGTGGGTCTAACCTCCCGTCAACTACGCCTGTAAAAAAACAGTCGCACATTGAAATAACGTGATGATGATTACACACTGAAAAAAAAATATCGTCTAATAATTGAGAATTTCACTTATTTTCGTTACGTTACTTACAATAAAGTCATAATTATTATAATATACTTCGTAAAAATAATTAGGAATAACTGTAAATTTAATTAGGTATCAAAATGAGGATGGTATGGTATTACATTGACACAAATGATAACTTACTTAATTTAACTGTGTAAAGTGGTAAAGTTGGCTTTATTGCTCGAACAACTTAGAGCTATGCTATTCAAACATTTTACTTGACAGTGACTAGCAAAATTTTGTTGGCATCAATATAATTTATTTTTCTATGAAGAAATCTCACATAAATGACCACATGGTAAAAGATGCAACCCTATAATACTAAGCCACACATTGTAGATTTTATCTTTTAAACAGTCATAAACTTTATGTTTAAGATGTTAAGATACAAAATCACAGACACGTGAGAGAATTACAAATATAGTGTTTCAATCTCATAAAGGAATGTGGATACGCTAATGAAATTTGCGACACCGGTTATTACGCATTGGGACACAAAACAAGTAGCTTCGGATATGCATGCAACTTTACATTTTAGTGATTTAATTATAGGAGCCATAATTCCATTGCATGACCGATAATTATTGTATCGTGGCTTACTGTATGGATTATATATTTTTAATGGCATATTAGAGTCGACTTGAAGATTTTTATTTACATACATTATAATACAGAAGACTTTCAAATAAGTATGACAAACTTCGTGGCGCAGGCTGCGCTGTAGTATTATAAAGTTGGTTCGATTCCCAGCACAAGTCTTGTATGGCGGCAGGCTCCTCAAGTGCTGCAGATGTTCAGGGGCGACGGTCATCCAATCAGATGAACCATCTGCTTTTACCCGCGATGCACATAAAAAGTATTTTTTTCCTGGGACTTCATCGGGTTGGATCTGTTTTACCGGGATAAAAAATTGCATATGCCACTTTCCAGCTTTATCTATATCCATACGAAAAATACATATTTCTATTTCTGTGTTGCCGTATCAAACAAGAACAGACCCGAAGTCCACTAAAATCTATCTATCTATCGCTACAACTATTTATCTTAACGCCTAATTTAACATCTCTCTCGCAATACCTAATTTCCTTAGTTTTCCAATACAGTAAGATTTGATCTCTGTACGCAGACACGAGTAGGTACAGTTAATATTTAATATTCCTTTCGCAATTACCTAAAAGAAATACACATACTAATGTGCTGCGAAGTGTTAAATTAATTCGAAAGAAGGTTAATCTCTAAATCTGACAAGGCGTCTCAATGGAGAGATAATTCCCAGTGTAGTGGTACATCGATTTATAAAGAAGCGTTACCCCAATACTGTCGCATTAGAATCATCAGTCGACTCTCATGAGCCCCGTCTTGTTAAAATTACTTTGGGGATTAAATTTTGGAATAGATACGGTGAGTTTATCCATCAAGCGGTAATCAGATATATCTTATATGTTGTTTTGTCTGGTCATATAAATGAAGCTGTGATAGCCTAGTGGTTAGGGCGTCAGCCTCCTAATCAGAGGTCGGTTCGAATCCGGGCACGCAACTCTAACTTTTCGGAGTTATGTGCGTTTTTAAACAATTAAAATATCACTTGCTTCGACGGTGAAGGAAAATATCGTGAGGAAACCTGCACGCCTGAGAGTTCTCCATAATGTTCTCAAAGGCGTGTGAAGTCTGCCAATCCGCACATGGCCAGCGTGGTGGAACTATGGCCAAACCCTTCTCATATTGAGAGGAGACCCGTGCTCTGTAGTGAGCCTGTAATGGGTTGAGCATGATGATGATGATATAAATGAAATTGAATTGTTTGTCCATGATTTAACAATCTCTTGTTACTCGATTTTTAGTTTTGTATATACACAGGGTCACACTTTATAATATTACTAGTCGATGCCCGCGACTGCGTCCGCGTAGATTAGGGGTTTTAAAAACTCCTATGGAATAAGCTACCAATTCGAAGAAAATTTCTGTAAGCTGAAACTATAACGATAGTTCATTGACGTGAAATTCAGTTTTTCATAAATCCCGCGGGAAATATAACGGGGTAAAAAGTATCCTGTGTCCATATCCTGGTTCTTAGCTACTTTACCCACCGATTTTCAGCCTAATCGGTTCAGCCATTCTTGAGTTATAAATAGTGCAACTAACACTACTTTCTTTTATATAAGTACTAGCTGACGCCCGCGATCTCGTCTGCGTTGAGTTAGTGTAATTGAAAGTGTGTTTGTTTGTCTACCAATCACGAAGCAATGGATTACTAAACAGACTACCTTGAATTACAAGATAATCTCTTTAAAAAAAATATATATAGAATGAAATCGAAGTACGCGGTAATGAATTACAACTAAATACACATTTTGAGTTTTGGAACGCGAACAAAAGATTATTTTGATAGATATGAATGAATTTGAACTTCATGCAGCGGTAATAAATCGCAAATGGACTCTTTAAAGTAAGGAACACACCTACATTTCTTAGACAACAGTGAGTTATTATAATTTAATATGAACTTTATGTCATTGCAGTAAAGTTCAAATTAACTTTACATTTTTGTTAGAAAACGTTTATATGGGAAAAAGAAAAGGGCTGTTTTTAGGGTTTTCCTGGCAATTATTCGAATGTTTCACTTTTTAAACCTTCCCCAGACCTCCGTGAACATTTCAAGACCAAGATAAATCCGTTCAGCCCTTCTCGAGTTTTAGCGAGACTAACAAACAGCAATTGATTTTTATATATATAGATAGATTTAAAGGGGATCTTAAGATCTAAGAAGGTGTTGATTTGAATAAACGCGACAGATGCCGTTATCCATTACTCTAGTAGCCAAATTGAACCGTTCTATTGTAAATGGAATAATAATGCCCAGTGGCTGAATTAAATGGCATGGAACTATAGTAATTTAGTAACAAATGTAACCGAATTAAACTAATAATAACCATTGTAGAGTAATATAAGAGAAATTAAATTAAAACGGTTGCTTTCCCATTATACAAATACAATGTAACTGTACTTCAAACGTGGTGGTATTTGTGTGCATTCAAATACGAGTAAGTATGATTCAGGAAAAAGATAGACAAGTAACGCAACGGAAATACTACCAAGAAGCTGAAATCGACAAAGCCAGTTGCATTAGAGTGTCTTAATATCTCACAGTAAATATCTAGGAAAAAAAACAAGTTGGACGAAAGTTTTCTTTTAAGAAATTCTGATTTCCCACTTAGTTATCATATGATAGTTTATATATAATTTATAGAGAGAATAGAAAGTGTCGAATCTATATTACAATAAGGGTTTTGATTAAAAAAAATTAATTGGTTATAAAAATTACTGAAATTTGTGATTTTTATAGCAAATTTTACCATCGAATGTCTTTATTAAATTTCTACTTAGTGCACCGCTATATTAGTTCAGCAAATCTTGTTGTTGTGTTGTGTAGTTGGTGACTATTAATTAGTTATTTGTTAAATTTACCTCAAAGCAGAAGCTGTGATAGCCCAGCGGTCAGAACTAATTAGAGGTCGGGGGTTCGAACCCGGGCTCGCAACTCTTAACTTTTCTGAGTTATGTGCGTTTTTAACGAATTAAAATATCACTTGCTTCATCGGTGAAGGAAAACATCGTGAGGAAACCTGCACGCCTGAGAGTTCTCCATAATGTTCTCAAAGGCGTGTGAAATCTGCACATGACCAGCGTGGTGGACTATGGCCAAACCCTTCTCATATTGAGAGGAGATTCGTGCTCTGTGGTGAGCCGGCAATGGGTTGATTATGACCTCAAAGCAGAGGACATCGGAAACAGAGAGAGATAGAAGAGAAAAACCACATTTCGTACTACTCTCATTCATACTATTCACGAGTGTAAATTCCATCTATCTTGTTTGTATAGTCTGTGCGTACAACAAATATTAAAACCTTAAAATCGCCTCCAGTCTTAAATGTCGGACTCTGATTTGATCTGTTGCGTTAATGACGGCAAGAGGTAGAGCCATAGAGAATGTTAATTTTTATTGCGAACGCTCGCGGGTCGTTGGCCTCGGTAGCCATATTTGACCATAGACTATGGTTTTCTGTTGTGCGTTAACAGAGCGTGACCGTACAAAGGCTGTATTTGTATATGGTCCATCTCGGTGCGTCGCTGATTTTGATGTATGAATTCGTTGCTAAGAGATTTGTTTTTTTATTTCAGATTCAATTCTCCCAATCAAAAGATATCTGTTAGAAATAAGGCAATAGAACCGCCTTTGCGTGCCAATAATTATCTTGCCATATGGTGTTAATCTGTTATTTTATGTTAACATGTTTTTGTAATATAGTAAGAGACTAGAACAATATTTGCCTATAAATATTAATATCGGAATATAATTTTTTTTCCTAATTTTAAAAACTTTAATGTATGCTAATCCATGTTATTTCTGAAAATTTAAGTGCTAACTTTTCAGAAAGAAACATAGTACTTTAAAGCCAGAGGATTCTTGCACAGTTCTTACGAAATCGGTTTACTACCGAACTTGTGGTAAAATCTTACTATTTGGTAAAGATTTAAAGAACGACAATAGTGAACGTTCACCTTAACTTAATCTAAGTAAGTTTTCTAAAAAAAAATTTTTTGGTTACTTATTTACTATCTTTTATTTATTTACTACATAGGAAATATTACAACTCTGATGGTAAGGTAGCCCTCTATGCTTGAGGCCTTGTACTGCTTTATAAAAGTACGTAAAATGTCTAGTGATGGATCTGAGCGCTGAAAACTTCTTACTTTTTAAAAATGTTTCACCAAAATCCACTAGTTCACGAATTATTTTAAACATGAAGCTTGTCAGACATTTTTAGCGCTCAAATATATTACGAGTATTTTGTTTTTCATTTTAAAAGGCATCACGAAGATACCTACTGGCATTTAGGATTTAGATACTCGATAATATTAACATTACAGCTTTACCTTGAAAGTACAGCATCTTCACGACCTTAAAACTACTTTTTATTTTTTTATTAGGTACTTTACAATGGCAAGGTAACTCTTTCATTACGATCTCTGCTGATGGTCATGATGCGGTCTAAGATCTCGCGCCTACCCATTGGCGGATTAAAATACTTTTTTGGCAAACATTTAAATCTGATTCCCATTCATACAAAACACAGGAACTGAATTTTGTATGGTGATCAACCAGGGTCCTTATTGAAAATCAGCTTTGTTCCAGAATCCTCCAATACAGCTTAGTAAGTGACTCTTAAGACTAAAATGACAAGTGCATATATTTTTTTAATTTTTCTCTGTGATATAAGTATTGTAAATATATTTTTCTTTCAGTTTCTTGTTTTAAAAATGGGTCAGTAAGAGTAATTTTATTAATTTAACAGTTAGCTTATGTTTGAAAGTTATGGATCACGCTGCTAATCCTTTGGCTCGTATCATTAGGGAATGATACGAGCCAAAGGATTACTCCTTTTTACATTTGTACTAGCACGGGCGAAAAATGCAAGTCGGCGGGTCGAGATTAATTTTGTAGAACAGCGTATGAAAGTTTATGCGAAAATATTACATCAAAATAGCAGTAGTCGGACGAAGTCACGGTGAAGTCTTGATACACTAACGTCTTAAGGTAATTTCGGAATGTGTAGGGTTGAATTGCGAAAGGCTTATGTCAGAGTTTAGGCATATTGCCATTTTAAACTGCTTAACAACACCCCGCGGTGTGATACGGAATCTTAACCTGAATACAAATAGCCGGTAAAACGACGTCTATGTTGAATGTTTCATAAGATTACACACGGGCCTGACTTCAAGTACAGTATCAAGAATAATGTATTACTACCTACCTGAAAAGCGTTTATTCCAATTGTTTCTCATACACACAGTTTTGAAAAAACTTTGAACTTATTGATAGACATCTCCAAGATAATTTGTTATAAAAAAAATACAATTTCCTTTGAATGAGTTACTAATTTTGTGCAGCCTACTAAACTGTACTACAAGTTTGCTTTTACTTCTGATCTTCTTCTTCGTCGTTACACTCTTTGCAGAGCGGTCGTGGTCATCACGAATCAATGTCTTTAAGGCCAGATGTTATGCGCCTCACAAGCATTCGCCACTTCCCTCTTCCGGCCGCAAGTCTGGTGCACTCATGCAAAGGACCACCCACAGCATACTTTATCTGATCGGTCCATCGCATGGGTGACCTTCCTCGCCCTCTGGTGCCCTCCACCTTGCCCTGCACGACAAGACGCTCGATGGAGTCACTCTCACGCCGGGAGACGTGTCCAAAAAATTTTAAAATGCGACTCTGTACTAACGACGAGAGTCGTTGTTTAATGCCGAGTTCTTGGAGGATAGAGACGTTGGTGCGAAATTCGGTCCATGAGACGCCTAGCATTCGTCTCCAGCACCACATCTCCAGAGCATCAATCTTCTTCTTCTCGACTACTCGCAAAGTCCACGTCTCCGCAGCGTATAAAAATATGGGAAAAACAAGTGTTTGAACTAGTCGGATCTTGGTAGTTTTTGTTATGTTCCTGTTCTTCCATATTTTCTTCATCTTGTGCATCGCAGTTCTTGCTATCGCCATACGTCGCTTAACTTCATCTACGCAACCTCCATTGTTCGAAATTAAAGCACCAAGATATACGTATGATTGGACGACCTCGCAGTTCGCAATCTGGGTGACTTCTGGCGTGTTATTGTTGGTTCGGTCTACAATCATCATCTTGGTTTTACTGCGGTTAATCTTTAATCCGAACTCTAGGCTCACGCGCTCCATTTTGAGAAGAAGTTCCTCCATATGGCGAGCACTGGTCGCAAAAAGGGTGGTATCTTCGGCGTAGCGCAAATTGGATATTTTGTAACCACCAATAGAAACACCGTCGGTCCAGTCTTCAAGGGTGATGCGCATAATGAGCTATATAGTATGTATAGGCATTGAACAAAAGCGGTGATATTATGCATCCTTGGCGAACACCTGCACTGGGATGAAAGTCTTTTGACAAAACATCATCCGTCCGCACCGATGCAGTTCCCTCTTCGTAAAGGCGTCTAAGAAGATGAACTAAGTGTTGCGGTGTACCCATGTCCAGCAAAACGTTCCAAAGTTGAGGCCATTTCACAGAGTCAAACGCCTTAGAGAAATCAACAAAGCAAATATATGTCGGTTTGTTGAATTCTCGTGCCTTCTCTATAATCTGGCGAACAATAAGGATTTGCTCACGTGTACCCTTTCCTTTAACAAAACCAGCTTGTTCTGGTGCTATCTGCCTAGACAGAAAGGTCTTCAGTCGCTCATTTAGAATGTGTAGCAAAATTTTGCTAGCATGTGATATAAGTGCTATTAGGCGGTAATTGCTACACTTCTTAGTAGAACCCTTTTTATGTAACGGAATAAAAACCGTATGAGTCCAATCTGCTGGCCATGTTCCCGACTGCCATATCTTGGTACATATGATATGGAAGATATTGACACCTATATCGCCTAAAGCCCTTAGTGTTTCAATCGGGATTGCATCTCTACCGGTAGCTTTCCCATTTTTGAGATGCATAATGGCAGCTCTGACTTCAGATTTAAGTATATCTGGCTCTAGGTTCTCATATCCGGGGTCTGTATTTGGAAAGTTTTCCGACTGGAAGTCCTGGAACAGGGACTGGCAATAACTCTTCCAAACTTCAGTTATGTGATCTAGCTCAGTAACTACTATACCATCACTGTTTTCAATAGCCCAGGTCTTTGAAGTGAGTGATTTTGTGATGGATCGAATTTTATGGTAGAGATCCCTGGACTCATGTCTGTTAGCGTGAGCATCGATTTCCTCGCAAATATTGCAAAGGTAGGAGTTATAATCCCGCCTGCATCCTGCTTGAATTTGCGCTGATAGTTTATTCAAGTCACTAACCGCTGCCCCTGTTGCTTTCAATGCGCGTCTCCGTTCAACTAGCTCCAGCGTACCATCCGTCATCCAGTGTTGTCGCTTGTGTGGTATATTGGGTGATCCAGAAGCCGCAGCCGACTCTGTGATTAGCTTCTTGGTTCTTTCCCACAACATGTCAGGTGTCTCCTCAGCGAAGTTTGCGTCAGCCCATTTCACCCAGCTTTGTTTAGCTGCAGCGTAAAACTTTGAGTTATCTCTTACTTCAATTCTCTTCTGTTTTTCGAGACTTCGAGCCGCTCTTAGTTTTAGTTTAAACTTTGAGATCAGTAGTTGGTGGTCTGATCCGCAGTCTGCGCCGGGTAGTGTATGAGCATTTCTGATAGATGTTCTCCATCGCGATCTAACCAAGATGAAATCTATTTGATTGCGATATCTACCATCTGGCGATGTCCATGTATAGAGCCTACGTGGATGGTGCTGAAATAGGCTATTCACTATCACCAGGTCATTTTCAGTTGCAAACTGTATTAGGCGTTCACCTCTGTCATTCCGTGTTCCAAGACCAAATCTGCCCACACATTGACCAAGCTGGTTTGCGTTTACACCAATTTTAGCATTGAAGTCGCCCAGTATTAACAGCGTTTCTCTTTGAGGGACTTTTGTAATAGTGGTCTCCAGTTCCGTATAAAACTTCTCTATAATGTCGTCACTGGCAGTGCTGATGGGGGCATATATTTGCACGATGGTTAGATTCACTGGTGACGCTTTAAGTTTGACGCTGATGATTCGGTCACTTACTGCTTCGAAGCCCATCACACAGTTCCTCTGGTGTGCGGGTATTAAGAGAGCAACTCCATTCTGGCTGCTGGTGTCGTTGCCAGAAAAGTATACGGCATGGAAGTCAGTGAGGAAGTATCCGTTACCTCTCCAATGAGTTTCACTGAGGCCACAGATGTTCAGGCCACATCTGGTAATCTCTGTTTCCAAGATGTTAAGTTTCCCGGGGCTAAGTAAGCCGCGTACATTCCACGTTCCTATCGTTTGAATTTGACGCAACTTAACAGATATTCCAGTAGCTGAATTTCCATGGGGAGCCTGGTCTCCTGCTGTCCCATGGCCGGTAGCACATTTCCCACCGTCTGCCCCGGAAGCAGAGCGGCGCCGGTTGCTAGGCGGATTACATGGCGTCAGTGATCTGTCTGTTTGTGTTTCCATGATGACTTTCTTGGGAAGATTAGTTACAGTGGTTTCCCCTTGCCTTCTGCACCAATCATTCTCGTCCGTTGTCTAGCAGGGGGTACCGCGTGCAGGTGAGGTTGACATTTGGGGCCGACTGGTTGTCGTTCTCCCCCTTACCCCCCTTCTCCCCCTTACCCCCCCTTCTTACTTCTGATGTTCAGTGCGTTATATTCCATTTTTTCTTGAACATATATTAAATTTTCATATATGCACTGTCATTGTTATAAATCTTTAAATTTATCTCTTAATGACTCTCTGGGACCTAATTTATATATCGCACGAACAGCCCTCTTCTGCAAAACGAATATAGTGTCAATATCAGCAGCATTAACCCATAATAAAATACCATATGACATAATGCTGTGAAAGTAGCTAAAATACACAAGTCTGGCAGTCTCTATATCCGTCAAATGACGAATCTATAGTCTGTTCGCCATACTTGTTAACATAATAATATGTAAGTTGGTTAAATATGTAATTTTCAATGGTCAGAGTAGAGTGTTTCCCTGGGCACGGTTTTTGGGATAGTTGCTCTTTATTGTAGAGGCTAGACGCGAGTGTCTAGAAAGCGCGCTCGTGCAATACACTAGTGTGGTGAAACTGTAGACAATCGACAGGCATCTTATGTGTATATCGTGTGAGGTTTGAGGTTATCGCAGTCATTTGAGCCATATATTAATTTTCATCGGTAGGCGGGTCACGTTTTGTTGTATCACGAAAATTAGATACTGATGAAAGTATACGAGACTGTGATAATTAGCTACTAGACCTAATGGAAATCATGTTTAATTAGGGATCACGAGGTTCAGAATTGCCCGTTATTTCGATGCCATTATCGGCACAGAGTTTGGAAATCGGCGTTATTGACTTTCATGCCTAAGAGAGCAAGCAGTTGGTTTTGATTTTTATTACCAACATCACAAATACAGAGCTTGTAACCCAATGAGAATGTGTCACTTTTTATTTTCGGACTGTCTATTAGCTGTACTAACCCTATTGGTTGCCACAGCGTAACCGGGCAGAAGAAATTTTGAGCCCTAGGGCTCGAAAAAACTAAGGGAACGACTGCCTAAGGGCGCCTCCTTTGAGGCCGAACCTCGGCTTAGGCGACGTTTGGGATAACGGGGGGTCGGTGAAATGTGTCACTGCTACAATAAGAAGATTCAATATATTTACTCATACTGTAACTTTTTTTCTGAATAAAGTACATTTAAGGCAAAAATATTTAAACAACAAACAGCAAGTATAATTTGCTATATTCCGCCGACAACCAGGAGATTTGTATAATATAATACCACACAAAATCTTCCACTATAACCTCAAAAAATATTTTTTCATTTGAAAGTTAAAGCTTTCTGACTCAATTATGAGAACCTTGATCAACGTCTATGAACGTGACGAATTTTTCTTCACTCGATGAGTTGTTAGCAATATTCCAAGTACAAACTTGATTGATCCCGTAAACTACAGCACACCACCGTCTCTCATCATCAAATCACAACTCTCAGACCAAATTATCTACTAATCTGAAATGACAGAGACATCTTAAAAAGTTTAATGAAAGATTATAAATGGATGAAATCTTGCCAAAACATGAAACTCTTTTTTTTTTTTTTTGAAACTACCAAAACATAAGCGTCGTAAAAAATGGTCGAAGAACACGTCGATCTCGTTTTTGAGATAAAAGGATTACGATACCAGCTTCAAGATATTACACGTGTTACACACACTTGAATTGTCGAGTAGTTTGGGAATAAAAAATACGAGTACCTCACGAAATGCGTACTTGTATGTGACACAGTGCTCGTAGCCTTACAGACAGACGAGTTTTGTTCACAGAGATTTAAAAAAAAAGGGTTTTAATAGTGTTTGTTTTTTAAAGAGAGATAAACATCATAGGCAAAAATTAAATTGCAAGATGTGCACTAACACCTACTTAAACCTAAAGTACCTCTTAAAAGAGCTGATAAAATTGGAATGTATTTGGAATAGTCTGACGACCTCTGTAGCGCAGCGCCCACGTATTATATAGTTGGAGGTCCTGGGTTCGATTCCCGGCTAGAGTCTGGTCTGGTGAGAGGCTTCGGCCTTGGCTAGTTACCACCCTACCGACAAAGATGTGTGTGTCGCCAAGCGATTTAGCACAATGTCGCTTAGAAACCTATTAGGAATTTGGGTTTACTATACCTCTAACAGGTTAGCCCGCTACCATCCTAAGCTGCATCATCACTTACCCCCAGGTGAGATAGGTGTCAAGAGCTAACTTGTACAGTATAATAAAAAGGAATCGGTGAAACCAGTAAAATTTCACTTGTATGCCCTGTGCTATCAAGAGTGGATGTCTGTGCTGAGCACATGATGCTAATGATGACATACCTAGTAGTGGCAGTATACATATCTACCGTAACCCTAGAAATCGATTCTAATTAGAATCAATTTGCATAAGCTCGTCGGCATCTATTTCGAGATCTGAACCGCTTCTAAAATTAGACTGGAAACAATCAACTGCGGCTATTGCAATAAACTAACTCTGAACTACTGTTCTCAATAAATGGTCATAGACAATGGTGGCTAATGAAGCGAACCGCGATACTACGAAGATACCCTGTTCACAGCATTATAGCCCCTTCTGACGTTTATACATACATAAGTAGTGACCCTCTGTTCTCAAACCCCTTTTTCCTATAAGACTGGTTATATTCCTATAGGACATTAAGAGCTGAGAATGATGATGTCTGACAGTTAGATATTAAGGCTACACTTTTTGAGATTTAGGGAGAGGTATCATATGACAGTTACTCTGCTTTGTTTGTTGTATTATAGTAAAATAAAAAAAAATCGTTCATCATTATCGAATTCATTTGATAAACTCGAAGACCATTTCAATATTTATCTAAAAGTGTGAGGAGGTTCATCTTCCATTCATCAATATCTGATCGCTGCTTTGGCTTGAAAAGGGGTCAATTAGACGAATTTGGAAATGTTCAGGACTTTGAAGGTGGAGTAAAACCTCGCCAAAATTTAGTCGTCAAATTGAGAACCTATTTTAATATTGTTTAAAAATTTTTGTGATTGTATCTCGACAAAAATGAACTGTCAAAAAGTAGATTCAGTAATGGACGATGTATAACAGTCCTAAATATGCAATATTTACGAGGGAGCAATGTTGGATCTGACTAAGGGAAATAGGACTGTCTAAATCTATGAAACAGTACCGTGAGTTACTGGCTATAAAACAACGCATAGCATAAATCGATTAAGGTTTGTATAGTAACGCTCTGTGAAATGAAACGATTACACCGGAATTAATTGGATAATTTAATTTTTTTGGGGCTAATAATTACAATTAATAAACAATTAACAATCGCATATATGTATTTACGTTATCTTAACCCCTAGATTGGAGGTTATTATACCACTCGAATTTTTGAATGAGTTCAATTCGGCCAGTTAACTATGCACAACAAAAAAACGACAGAATCTATGCTTCATTCGACTTTTAACCTATCAAATAACATTTGGTAATAGACGGGAGTAACCCAGATATGAAATATTTACGAGGGCTCTTGATATTGGAACTGATTAAGGGAATTGAGTTTATCACTTAAGAGTCCTAATAAAAAACAATTATAACCAATTGCACATTCAAACGGTTAATGGACACCAAATGCTTTAGAATCATTCCATTCTATTTAGTTAATAGATATTGGCACGCGAATGCTTAGCGTCGGTGTTCTGTTATTTATATTCATCGTCATCAGCCTAATTGTGCAACTGGTGGGCACAGCCCCCAAAAAGAAGTACACTCTTATACCCCCGTTGCTGTCCTAATGCAAGTTTATAAGCTGAAATCACGGACTCTTATTATTATCTGGAATTAGTGTCGTTTAAAATTAAAGATGTTTAACTAGCTCAACGGAGAAAGGCGGGAGACTTCGTATATGGCGGGCGCGTTTTTTTCACGCTTTTCTTGAATTAGTTTGTTGGCTAATTTTGAAAAGGACTGGTGTTGGTTGTGTCGTGGACAGTTTTGGTCTCGTTTGTGTAGTGGCTGGTTTTCTTGATTTGGGAAAGGTTTGAGGGATCCGCCTCCGCAGAGTGCGAAGTTTCCCGCCATTTCTCCCTAACTTCGACATTGCTATAAACTTGACATTGGCTAGTCTGTACAAAGCCATAAAAAGAGAGAACTAATAAAATAATAAACTTGACATTGGCTAATCAGTGTAAAGCCATAAAACGAAAAAAAAAAAAAAAAAAAACTAGCTCAACTGATTAATCGATTAATAAAGACTATCGATATTGACTACTAGTATTTACAACTGTTGCCCTTTGGATTGTTTCGCGTGGAAATTATGGCAGCTGGATCAAAAATCCATCCCACGTGAAACGAATCCTTTGCGGTCAATTAATTTAAAGTGATCGTGATTGTGGTATTCGTTACTTGTATTGCTCGCTCGGACCATTAAGTAATGTTACAGCAGCATACAATTGAAATCACAACAAAAGTATCCGAACCAAAAAACCAGACGTACAACTCCAAGGGCCCCAAAAATCAATCCATCAAAACAAGACGGGAGTGGTCCCACAAAAACAAAAACCGGCTAGGCATACCATCGTCCTTAGGAGCAACAGCCGGCATGTGGCCTACAGTAAAAACCAAGGTCGTTTATGTACCGCTTTACAAACTTATTCTCTTCTTTTTGTACCACCTTTCTTCCTAACCAATATTGCAACGTCATATGTACCACCAACCCGTGGTAGAATATCAACTTTATAACAATCCGCATTTGATTTAAAATCTCTTATGTTTGACCTTTCCTGCTAAGGTTTGGAGTCCTTGTAATCATCACTGGATTATTAACTTTAATACGTCCAGCATTCGATTCGAAATATATTGTGCCAACTTGAGGAATTTCAAAGGTCATTGAGGCCATGTGTTGTGTTCTTTTTTGCAAATGTTTTTTCGAAGTTGAAATGATAGGTTAGGTTAGCCCACTCGTTTTGATGTCTGTAACGTGGATCTGGTTTGGGTTTGGCTGGATGTGGGTTCGATTGCCATCTCGGAATAAATCGTATGTTTTTTCTGATTGTTTTTCACCGATTTGTAAAAAAGTTTATCGATTCCACGAGATTTTAAATTTTGGTCCTATTTAATTTTGCGAAGTGTTGAATCCATTTTATTGTTTATAATGTTGGTGTGTTGTCGGTTGATGTTTTGTATGAAGTACCTACTTATAAAGCGATTGTATATTGTTTTTTTTTTTATTAATCTTTACTTAAGGAGCTTGATCCTGGATAGGATTAGAATTGTATATTGTTAATGCTACTAAATGTTTCTGACAATGTTTATTGTATTTTGTTTTCACGTAAACATATTTCATCACTCGCAACTAATGTATTGAAAATTGATATAATTGATAGTATACCACCTCGTTAAGCGTTCAGTTGAAAATACCAATTTTCTCAAGCCAAACAAAGTCATAAATATTTACTTAACCAAATTCAAAACTACGTGTAGCAAAAAGTTACAAGGGCAATAAAACAGTGCCATAAACGGAAAACCTCGAAATTGTACTCGTAACACTCGTGTCGTGAATAGACAAACCAACTTAGTTGGTGCTACACGGACCCAACTACATTCACCCTAGGTTTTCCAAAATTTATGACAATCGATTTGAATTTCATTGTTAACCTTCATTTCCATATATAAATTCATTTTAAAACTTTTTCATACCTACTATTGAGTTAAATATAATCATAGGCCATCACGTCTCATTGATATACCTACAGACTGGTTGGTCCGGATCTGATCTCTGTACTGCGCCGTGTCAAACTGGACATTTCGATGATTTGCTTATAATTTGATTTGATGATATGCTTACTGTCTTCCCGCTCAACTTTGGGTTCACTACCGATATGCGCCTGTCAGGCTCTCATTTAATCTTTATTAGCTGCCGATATTAGCTTGTGTTTGTGTTGGAAACCATAATATTTCTTGGTTTACATTACCATTCGTTATATCTAGACCACTTTAAAATGGTCTTACTATATAGCCCTTGACGGCAATCTCAACTGATGGTAGGTGATAATGCACTCTAAGATGATAGCGGGCTAACCTGTTAGGGGTATGGTAAATCGCCTGGCGACACGTCTTTCACTCTTCTTGACTTTTAGTCAGTACATGTTGGAACATCTAAAACCAGCTAACAAAGTATTTAATTGATCTGAACCATTTTCCCTCGCCTTTTTCGATAACTTAACAGTTTCGGTATTGGAAGTGGCATACCGCTACTAACTTGGTTCTGTTAAACGCCATTAAGTAACATGGGCAGTTGTATTTTCATATCCATAGAAGGCGTTGACACATGTCGTCTCAACCGAGACTGGTATTTGATACTGGACATTCCGGTGACGAAATACTACCTGCTAGGAACTGGATACCCGCTGCACTAGTTCACACTTGTAACGTTGCGCGAATTTGAGCTATTATAACATCTGACATACCAATTTTTTTGCAAATAATTATAGTAAGCAATGCTATTTTCCAGTATTTGCATGAAAAAACATTTCGATCAGTAGCTTCGTTCCCACTTTACAATTGATACGTACAAAGAGACAGTTTCGCAGATTACAAATAATAATATTATCTATTTTAAGTAGGCTATGGGGGTCTTAAAAAATTGAGTCAACTAAAAATAAAAAAGTAATTCTTTGGCCTTTGCCACCGTTTGGAAATTTCTACTGAGGAGGAATCTGCAAGAATCTTAGCTTAGTATATTATTAGCATTGTGTTGTCTATTAAGACATTCAGCGTTGTTGGTTAAAAGAGTTTTTTCTTCAAGATATGTTCACTTTCGAGACTTATGACTCTGTTATTAATATTATAGTTTTGATTAATTACAAATTTTAGCCAATTAATCCTAATGGTTGTTGAAGTACCCGTATAAATCTCAAGATCCCTAAGAAAAATAACCTATCTAAAGTTTTTTTTTATTCGCCACAAGTTAGCCCTTGACTGCATCTCACCTGATGGCAAGTGATGATGCGGTCTAAGATGGTAGCGGGCTAACCTGTTAGGGGTATGGTAAACTCCTACTCCCAATTGGTTTCTATACGACATCGTGCCGGAACGCTAAATCGCTTAGCTACACGTCTTTGTCGGTAGGGTGGTAGCCACGGCCGAAACCTCCCACCAGACCAGAATCGAGCCGGGAATCGAACCCAGGACCTCCAAAAAACCTCCTCTCAGAAAAGACAACATTAAAATACAGGTAAACACTTCCTTCTACTGGGTTCTTTATGATTCCATCTTGAAATTTCAGCACATTTCTTATGTCGCTGTATTATAAAGATAACCAAAAGTTTTAATGAATAAAACTTGTTGTTTGTATGGAAAACATCGAAAACAAATTCCGCAAGGAAACAAATCATTATTTATAAAGACTTTCGCTTTCGAAAACCTCAATTCAGTTTTTCTTGGCCTTTTTTCGTAAAGGGACACCCGATGAATCGTTAATTGACTCCGAATTGTTGACAGAAAAACTTGCACTCTGGCCTTGAATGGTTGTAAGTTACTCGTTATAGCTGAGGAGCCGGTAGTAATATTTCGCTAACGATTCAATCGTTATCAGTCTCATCCTGTATGCTATTCAGTGCTCCTATTCTATTCTATGTTTAATTTTGGTTTAAGTCGATCTTGATGGTTAAGTATAGACAAGAGAAGACTGTGGACCCTCAATAGACGAATGATGGTGCTCCCTATAACTTCCTTACTAATATAATATTATAAATGTGAATGTAGGGACGTTGGTTACGCTTTCACGCATAAACTACTCAACCGATCGTCATGATACTTTGTACACATATTCTTGGAAGTAACAGGATACTTTTTATTTAAAAATTACGAAAGATAACAAATTGATTTGTTAAAATCTAGTTATCATATTGATTCATTTCTATTTAAATCACGTGTGATATTTATTTAAGGGCTTCAATGCGAGCGAAGCCGCGTGTAAAAGCTAGTATTTATATAAAGAAATCAGGTATATTTTTCTTAAGAGATACATCTGTTTTTGCCACCAGCTCTTTAACTATTTTATACTAATTAGGAGTCAAAAAATCGAAAGTCCGAATCCGCATTTATAGTACAAATTGTAATATTTCACAGCACGGTTTCGTGGTCAGCCGTCAACGTGAAGGGCCGAAGCTGCGGTCTCATGAAAGTGGACAGCGAAAGTGGTTTATCGGGATCGAAAGTTAGCCGTGCTATACCTTGACAAAGTCCTTTACGTATTTTTGGACACCTTGAGCATGAAGGGGGGGGGGGGCTTATCTGTAAGTCCGTGTCATCGTAGCCCCCAAACAGATGCATTTTGTGCGTCACCGTTAGCGGCTACGACGAGGTTATTAAAATTTGTCACATTCTGAAGAGAGGAATTTGCGTTAAACTATAAAGTTAGCACTTTACCCATATAAGAAATCATCATCATGATCAACCCATTGCCGGCTCACTACAGGTCTCCTCTCAATATGAGCAGGGTTTGGCCCAATAGTCAACCAAGCTGTCAAGTCTTCACCTTTGAGAATATTATGTAGAACTGTCAGGCGTGCAGGTTTCCTCACGATGTTTTCCTTCACCGTTGAAGAAAGTGATATTTTAATTGCTTAAAAACGCACATAACTCCGAAAAGTTAGAGGTGCGTGCCCGGGTTCGAACCCCCGATCTCTGATTAGGAGGCGGACATCCTAACCACTAGGCTATCACAGCTTCATAAGACATATAAGACACATGAGAGTATATATACTATGCTGTGGGTAATCTTTATTTGATTGGACGCCGTTGTCATATCATCAACTATAATCAGAATCACAACCTAAATATTTAATTGCTCAGTTTTTGTTAAGAGTCTCTTCCGAAAGAAGATTGAATTCTGTGTATACACAGATATGTTTGTACCGTTATATATAATACTAAATCCCTACTTATTACATTCTACCCTCAATGTAAAATATTCGTCTATTGAGTAAAATCCATTGGACAGACGACATCAGACGAGTCGCAGGGAGCCGCTGGAAGCAAGTGGCCCAAGACCGTGAGCATTGGAACTCCCTACAAAGGACCTATGTCTAGCAGTGGACGTCAATCGGTTGTTAATGATGATGATGATGATGAGTAAAATTGAGTCGAATCGATAGACTATCGGTATCTCGATAACTAAAAGGAATAAAAGTAACTATAAGCAATCGAAAGTAAAGGTAGCACTTTACTAGCTTTTTTTATACTCTACACTACGGCTATTTCACCTTGTGGTAAGTGATGATGCTGTCTAGGATGGTAGCGGGCTAACCTGTTAGGAGTATTGTAAACCCACGCTCCTAATTGGTTTCTACGTGACATCGTGTCGAAACGCGAAATCGCTTGGCACGTCTCTGTCGGTAGGGTGGTAACTAGCCACGGCCGAAGCCTCCCACCAGACAAAATATATATTATTATGATGATAGCAGTAGTATCTCCATGATACGGATCACCTAGTGAGGAGACCTGTGGAAATGGTTAGAATTAAGTCTGTTTGAAAATAAAGTTTTTTTTTTATCGATACTACAGATTGTTCTACGTAAGTATTTCCATAGTTTTGCAACAGTAAATCTCATGATGCAAAGAATGGTAGTCAGCTAGTAAAGTAAAGGCGGCGACGCGATTTCTTAAACGAACAATATTACAACATTCCCGTTACACAGCTAAATATGGCGCTGTTCGCACCGACGAAACAATTTTCTATCTGCGACCACTGACATCCAACCACTCAAAGATACCGTCCCTTCGGAAAGTAGACCTCATAAAATAGAATTAAAGCGACTTCAAAACCACGAAATCATTAAATAACATTTAGGGTCGAAATAAACAATCTCATCACATGGTTTTAAGTCAGGGTTTTTTAAATGGTTTGTTTTGTCTTAAGTGCAAACCTTGCACATGTTAATGTTATACTTTTTTTGTTACATAATATCACAATGGGAATTTCTTCGATTTGAATTTATTGTTATTAGTGCTATTTTTATCATGTAAAGTTTAAAACTGTTTGCAAACGTACCGATTAATATGAATAACTCACTAGTTTTGACATATAAGTTGGTGTTAGTTTATGCTTAATGCTTCGTTTTAGTTGCCTGATTGCGATTTTGTGTAGGGCACTAAAATACTTTTTTAGATTGGCCTGAGAAACACGTCCGACCGACGAACAAATTCCTAAAGTTTATAATGTAAATTTTTTAAGTTGTACTTTTATTTTCGTTACAATTACTTAAGTAATGTGTAGCGAGTGAATATTTACACACCTTTTTCTATATCTATCATATCGATAAAGAGTGTTTTTTGATGAAGATTTGATTGACCTGAGCATGCGACAGATAATGATGTTCAGGTCGATACCTGTGCGACGGAAAAAGACAAATCTTCATCGATATGATGATCTTTGTCTGACTTTATAATCGCTTAAGGAAGGTTAGGTGTTATGTGTGTATCTTGGGGTCGCGTATCATAGGTGCTGCAGACATTATGGGTAGGTTAGCTACTAAAATGGCACCGGCAAATGTAAGACACGACACTTAGCGCCTATTGACAGTGTTTACCGCATCGCTCTCGTTTCACCACGTCACCATTCGCTGTACCATCCCAGACATGCCTCCTTACACTGTCGCTTGGAATGTTAGGACAGACACACAGCTTGCTTCCACCAACTACCAGACGCGAAGCGAGTTTGTCGCGTGCCTGTTTTTTTTTTATATACACTACAAAATAGCTTTTGACGGCAATCTCACCTGGTGATGATACATTCTAAGATGGTAGTGGGCTAACCTTTTAGGGGTATGGCAAACCAATACTCCTAATTGGTTTCTATGCGACATCGTGTTTCGCTTGGCAACATGTCTGTGTCGGTAACTAGCCCCGGCCGAAGCTTTCCCAAGGCTAGTTTCGCGCCGGTAATCGAACAAAGGACCTCCAACTTTATAATGCGACTGCGCACCTACTGCGCCACGGAGGTTGTCAAATTGCAACTTGCGCCAACGAATAATCCGTTAATCCGTAAATCTATCCTATTTGTATACAAACCCGGGTGTTTACTTTGTTTATAATTTCTCATCTTATACCCCATTACCATTCATGTCTTATACACAGTTGCAAATATCAGAATCATTATTATGATTGTCTCAACTATTACTGCTTGCTTAACAGCTCTTTTGCAGAACCCAAAAGCGACGATCCGATGCTGCATTTATCTAGTGTATGCAACTCGTATTATGTTAGTGAAGACGCTACCATTGTCACTAAACTCCTAGCAAATTATGTAAAAGGGTGCTATACCCTTTTTCTGAAAGTTGCTAACCGGTAGCGTGCTGTCATCTTCACACAAATTTTGATACCAACCCACACTTCTCGTCGTGCGAAAACGTTCTAAGAAAGAACGGCCTTGCGTTTAAAATTCTCACATCTGGAACGTGAATAAAGGACCAAGCGTGTTCACTCACCAGACCGTGTAGCAAAGAAATTAGAGCTTTAGACCCTGGAGAAGAAGTTCCAGTAGGAAGAAACTGTAGCATATTTATTAACCTACAGCTTCTGCCTACAGGTATTTCTTTTTCAGGGTCTAAAGCCCTAATTTCTTTCCTAAGCGTAGTTTATGAAACTGATAACTATTACAAGCTTCCGCTTTCATAAAATTTACCTTATAAGTACTTTTGAAACGTTACCGTCTGTAATTATTGTGTGTTGATTACCATCGTCTGCTACCTCCATGTGAGGTCGAAAGAAAGAAAGAAAGAAAAAGTTTTTTTATTTAGTCATATTTTGCTATACATACTATCTCTACTGTACATACATACGATCGACATGACCACATAAAGGCAACCCACTCAGCAGCTCGCAGCAGCAGATCGCTGGCACCTGCATACTAATTATCATCGAGAATGAAAAGCAATCAACCCCACCCTTGCCAACTTCGTTAATAGTATCATCATCATCATCATTTCAACCGATAGACGTCCACTGCTGGACATAGGTCTTTTGTAGGGAGTTCCAATGGCCACGATCTTGGGCCGCTTGTATCCAGCGGCTCCCTGCGACTCGTTTGATGTCGTCTGTCCACCTTGTTGGGGGTCGACCAACGCTACGTTTACCGGTGCGGGGTCGCCATTCCAGCACTTTGGGACCCCAACGTTCATCGGTTCTCCGAGCTAATAAATAATTTAATAATATAGCTACGTTAAAAGTATAGGACGAGAGCGGCCTTGGATTTGGATGCTATACATCCGCAAGGTGTGGACCAGCGTGGTAGCCGATTGTGTATATTGTGTGCAACAACAAAAAGTGAGTGGTCACCGCTCGGCATGCGCTCCGTCCCGTTACGCTCGCGTTTTTGCGACAGATACAGCTATGCGTAGGGTTGCCACTCGTGATGATGGTCTACAAAGTTGAAAGTAATGGAAGACCTTGAACGTTTTATCGCCGCCGCCCACTCTGCCATTACATTATTAAGAATGCTAATGTGGCGCCTGACCCCTGGCGCCTTATGAGACGCGAGATAAACCCACGTATACTAACAGTATCGCTCAAGTAAGACAAAACGTACTGGGGCACTAGCGAGATCACAGAAAATACTTATGCATTGATTTTTGACGCAACGTGACATTTGTTATTATCATAGGTCTATCATCTAATTTGTAGAACGATAGTAAGTTTTTCATTCGTCCAAAATAATAATGAGGTCACTTGCTTATCAGTCTGTTTAACCATGATGAAGTAGTAATTGAGTGATTAGAAAAGTGTTTACGAAAGCCGAAAACTACAGCTCAGTTTTTCTATAGTATTGTAATCTAAACTACGCATGGAGTGTATTTTACGATTTTAATTCAGACCGCTTATAAGGTTTATGAATATATGTCACGATGATGTTACAACGATAACCCCTAAGCGCCATACATAATGTCTCGCTTAATGCATAGTGTGGATAATATTCCTGGGAAAAAATAACGAGACAATATTCAGGGTTTATTGAATACAAAGAAAAAGTCATACAAAAAGGTTAGGGCACCCGATTTATGTCAGTAGCGAATAAAAATAAAATAAATAAGAAGAATGCCTTACTCTGAGGTCCCAATTGTTGGTTAGCTCATTGAACTTGATATCCGGTCAAGTTAAGTTTAATTGCAAAAAAAATTAACAACGGTACATTTGTTTTAGACACCAGTCTGTGACGCGTCAACCCTGATGCGTCACCCGGCCTACTTGTGTGCTGCGCGTACTGAAGGCAGCCGCTCGTTAGATAGCTATCAGCATCAGGCTAATGCGACAAGGCTCGGGAATACCAACGTCTATAAGCTTATAAAGCCAGCTCGTCTCGAGAAAGACGCTGCGAAACGCCGAGAGAAGCTGCTGTAAGCATCGTCACTCGAGCTCAAGCACCAGATTCGGCAACTGTTGCCATACCACAACTGTTCGTCTTCAATACAAAACACATAGTTTGATAATTGCAAGTTGAATCTTTTGGCTTACAATTCGTATACTAAATTTTTTTTACCTAAATTTTTTTTTTATTCACCACATGTTCTTGACTGCATCTCACCTGATGGTCAGTGATGATGCGGTCTAAGATGGTAGCGGGCTAACATGTAAGGGGTATGGTAAACTCATACTCCTAATTGGTTTCTACACGACATCGTGCCGGAACGCTAAATCGCTTGGCGACACGTCTTTGTCGGTAGGGTGGTAACCAGCCACGGCCGATGCCTCCCACCAGACCAGACTCGAGCCGGGAATCGAACCTAGGACCTCCGTCTTTACAATGCAACAGCGAACGCGCTGCGCCACGGAGGTCGTCAAATATCACTTGCTTCAACGGTAAAGGAAAACATCGTGCGGAAACCTGCACGCCTGAGAGTTCTCCATAATGTTCTCAAAGGCGTGTGAAGTCTGCCAATCCGCACATGGCCAGCGTGGTGGACTATGGCCAAACCCTTCTCATATTGAGAGGAGACCTGCGCTCTGTAATGAGCCGGTAATGGGTTGATCATGATGATGATGATAATAACTAAAATAATATATTTACTAAAAGGAGCCCTATAGGCAAGGTTCCGAAGATACTGGCAACGATCCCACTTTGAATTGCTAGACTAATTCCTTGTCCGAGGTAGCTATCAGCTATTCGGTATTCTTTATAATGTGTGGCAATGACAGTCGCTTCAAGTGAGCAACTCCCAGAAAAGTTAGAGAATAGGGGGCTCTAAGGCTGAGATTTACGGACTGTACTTTGACTTTGTTAAGCCAAAGTTGTTAGTGTTAAAACGAGACAGATTTATTACGAATATATAACTTTATCACATTTTAACTGTCTTAAGTTAAACGTAAGGCAAAGCGTGCTTCAAAGATCTTGACCTAATCTCTCCTTCTTTCATTTCTTAAATATATATAAATATAGTAAATTTTACCTTAGGAACCGTCTAGACAGATATTACAAAAAGACAGTCATGTAGTTTCAAAAGTGCTCATAAGGCAGACCCAATCTTTTATTGTCACCCATCACTCACTCACTTATTGTAATTTGCGCCAATCGTTATACTTACTCGTACCTGACAATATTCATAACTACGAGTAGCTAGCATTCGATCGGCGTGTTTGGTTTCTATATATCCCTACCTCCTGTGCTAGGAGAGCACTGCGCTCGGAAATACCTTGTTGATCTAGGGGCATATTCTAGGTAAAAGTTTCAAGGTCGATTCCAATTGGATCAAAAGTGTGTATCGGGTTTTACTGTTACGTAAATTCTTGGTGTACCTACCGATAGGACGGACTCTGCCGGCCTGGTTGCGGTTGTGTGCGCGAGCGAAACCCGTGACCCGGCCACCAGGCGGCGGGAAAGGATATGCACCGTGGGGGTTTAGTCAGTAAGAGTCTGACATAACCGCCGCGTCTCCTCGGACGCGGGGTATCCATGAGGATTACCCACGTTAAAAAAAAAAATGGTGTACCTACCGATAGTTGTACCAGCAGTGATAAGTATGGACATATGTTACTCTCATGATAATATTCATCTACACTCCATCCCTTCTATTAACTAGGTCTGTATTCATCAGTGCTAAATTTACTGGCTAAGGATAAATTGAGCTTGATAAGTGGGTTATGAAAAAACCCCAAAATCGGGTTATGACGACCCTACGGCCAAGCGGTTTAGCGTTCCGGCACATGTCACGTAGAAATCAATTAGGAGTGTGAGTTAACCATACTCCTAACAGGTTAGCCCGCTACCATCCTAGACTGCATCATCACTTACCACCAGGTGAGATAGCCGTCAAGGGCTAACTTGTAGTGTTCAAAAAAACCCTTTCAGACAAGCGTTAATCTATCAAACCCGACTGAACCATATCCAGGACACACTTTCTAAATACTACTCTAGTCTAAGACGGGATATCGCGCTTGCATGTTGTTATCAATCAAATATCTCTTAATAACATAGCAATAAAGTGCAGATTGCGCGAGCACTTCCGGTCATTGTTCTAGGACTCGGGAGAAAACGTGACCTTATTCGCAGCCGATTGTATTGACTGGTCGCGCTCGACGGATTCAGGGTAAACGCGCACTGCGCAATACTTACGCGTCAAACTTTGTCTCCATTTCACGTGTTTTCGTGCATGCTTGCCACTTCTATGGCAACCACTAGAACATGTATACGAGAATAAGGATTATAAAATGCTGTATAGGTATTTTGCATTCCCATATAAACTAGAGGATTAAGTTGGTAGCTTTTTTTCCAGTCTAGGATGGTAGCGGGCTAACCTGTTAGGGGTATGGTTAAAGCAATAGTCGGGTATCTCACTAAGAGATTTCCCCCCCGTAAACAAAAAAAAAGGGTTATGGTAAACCTATACTCCTAATTTTGGTTTCTACGCGACATCGTGCCGGAACGCTAAATCACTTGGCGACACGTCTTTATCGGTAGGATGGTAACTAGCCCCGGCCGAAATCTCCCACCAAACCAGACTCGAGCCGGGAATGGACCCCAGGACCTCCAACTTTATAATGCGACAGCGCGCGCACTGCGCCACGGAGCTCGTCTAAATATTATGTAAAACACTCTCACATACAAATGTAACATCATGATCAACCCATTACCGGCTCACTACAGAGCACGGGTCTCCTCTCAATATGAGAAGGGTTTGGCCATAGTCCACCACGCTGGCCATGTGCGGATTGGCAGACTTCACACGGCTTTGAGAACATTATGGAGAACTTTCAGGCGTGCAATTTTCCTTCACCGTTGAAGCAAATGATATTTTAATTATTAAGAACGCACATAACTAGTTAGAGGTACATGCCCGGATTCGAACCGCCGATCTCTCATTAGGAGGCTGACGCCCTAACCACTAGGCTATCACCGCTTCACAAATGTAACGTTCTGTAATAATTCCAAGTAAATCCATCTAGTGCGGACCAAAATATTTAAGAAAATGTTTATAGATAAAGAATTAAAACCAGCTTAGTGAGTTTTGAACTAGCACAGGAATGGTTGCGTACCGTAAGATTGTAGTTTAACACTCTAAACACTACAAAATATTGGCGTTATTTAAGATCGGGCAAAAAAAAACACGTTCCTTGTTTTATTTTATTTTTTATTATTCTACCTACATCACAGATTCACTTGCGCACTTTTCGTCGCAGAAATAAATATTTCTTAAATATAATTATATTAATAAATATTATCACCACCTGGTGAGGATGACCTCTTCCACCACCCGCTATTCCAGGTCATTTCTGCCACGAACCTGCAAATGGTGGAACCAGCTTCCATCTTCCCTAATGGCTATAATATGGGGATCTTCAAAGGGCGGATTAACAAATTGCTCAAGGGCCAGCAACGCATTGGCGGTTCCTCTGGTGCTGCAAATGTTCATGGGTGGCGGTAATCACTTACCATCTGGTGACCCGCCTGCTCGTTTGCTCGCTTTGTATATAAAAAAAAAAAGATTCATTAGATACAGACCGTTAATAGATAGACAGCGGAGGCTTACTGATAGGGGCTAATGGTAGCCTTCGTGTGCGAAACCCTAAAAGAAGCTGAAATTGCTAAGATCGTTTTAGGTTGTCCTTAAGTGATAGCAATTTAGCTCACGTATATAAATATCGAGCTTGGCTATAAGATTAGTGTTAATAAATGTACAGTGTTCGTTATTTTGATACGCAAATTACAGCTTCCGGCCAAACCGTTAGCCACCGGCCGAGCGCCTAGACTATTTATTGAATAGAGTTCCGATACTATACCGGAACACAAAAAAACAAGCCACTGCGTTCAATGGCACCGAATTCTATAGTTACTTTTGCGCGCTCTTCTGTCCACGTGGATTTGTTTTCGGTTAAACTGTCTACGATCAATCACAGACTAGATGTGCTGTCACACTTTTTTATTTAAATAGTCCACAAAACTGACTACAAGTTTATAAAATAGCCTTAATGCAGTAGTGAGATTAATTGATTTACACTCAAGTCTCCTGGATGTGGACCTGAAATGTATAAGGGGAAGGCACAAAAGAACCGCACAATATTAAACTAAGATTACAAGAAATTCTAGTTAAAATAAAACAACAAAACAGAACGTTAACCAAATTACTTACTAATAAGTTAGTCATTATTTACCCAAGTGTACATAATTTCTTCTTATGAAGCGGTGATAGCCTAGTGGTAAGGGCGTCAACCTCCTAATCAGTGGTCGGCGGTTAGAATCCGGGCACGCACCTCTAACTTTTCGGAGTTACGTGCGTTTTTAAAAAAATACAATATCACTTGCTTCAACGGTAAAGGAAAACATCGTGAGGAAACCTGCATGCCTGAGAGTTCTCCGTAATGTTCTCAAAGGCGTGTGAAGTCTGCTAATCCGCACATGGCCAGCGCGGTGGACTATGGCCAAACCCTTCTCATATTGAGAGGAGACCCGTGCTCTGTAGTGAGCCGGTAATGGGTTGATCATGATGATGATGATGACTATGTATATTATTACATAGAAGATATCTACAGACTTAACAAATTGTCCGTCAAAAAGTAAGAAGTCACTTGCGAATTGCTAGCTTATTTATGTTAGTTTGACAGTGAAAGAGCGTAATGTACCTAAACAGTATTGATAGCCAAGCACTGTAAATGAATTGCTATATAGATTGTTAGTATCAAGTCGGTGTCAGTTGCTGCTGATAAACAAACAAATGAACTCACCCAGTAAAATATGCATTTGTGTTACATTCTGCTATTCGAGGATGTTATAAATTTGAGGAATTTCATCAGCAAACAAGATTGATTACAAATAGGTATTGAGTAAGATTGACCTTCGAAAGAGCGAACGCCAAGTTTCTATCCGGCTTCTCAGTGGAATCTGCATTCAGTAGTGCAAATATTCACAAGCACACTTGACTTGAAAGAACCGAAAAGGTACGCCTACCGGAATGCTTACACATATCATAAATGCGAATGTGTCTATTTATTTATGTGTCTATAAAGCCTATGTTCAGCTCAGCATCAATGTTGCAGGTATGCAATACTCTTGATCTCGGGCTAGTAAAATGTTTCCGCGTTTCAATATTACGAGAAAAACGTAGGAAAGTCAAGGGCACTAACCTTTCGAGCTGCTAAACCCGGCTAGGTATTCAGAGTACTTACTATACTATATTAAAGACTTGTACTCTTTCCATCTGTGTAATCTTAGTTGTCATATCGAGTTAGGTCCGCGCGTCTCCGAGACCTTGGAGCGTGCCCACGTCCGGATAAAAAGCCTCGTAAAAAAGGAACAACGTAACCACCAAAACAAACCAAAAAAAAAAAAATTATAATAGCGCTATCGATCGAAATGAAAGATCGAGCTGCGCGCGAGTTGAGCCGATCTCCTGCCGAGCGGTCAGTCTGAATCACGACGCGGTGCTGAGCGGACGTGCGGTTATTCCACAATAGCCAAATTGTACCACATTGTTACCGCGTTACGTGTTGTTTGCGAACCGAGCCGTACTGTAATTAGTGTTGTTTAATACCGTTGGTGTTGCATAAGCTGAAGAAAGAGAAGTGTTTGTGTTTGTTTCACGGATATACTGAACTCACTATTTGCAGTTCGTATTTTATTATTTTATCTCACATTAACATACATAAACGTTTTCAAAAGAGAGTAAGATTAGAGGCTATTTTTGATTTATTTATCGCTGAACCACGACTATAATTTCTGACTATGTCAAATATTTTGTTATTAAAAGGGTGTTGCATTCATTTGGGTCTTATTTAACGATTATGATCTTGAAATGGAGATTGGAACTTCTTAGGAAACGGACGATCAAATCAGTTGCAGCGTGCCAATTAAGCTTTGCGTTATTAACTTAGTCGGTAGGAAAGTATCTTGGGTGGTGGTTTAAAAGACGTAATAGAGGGTTTTACAATTTTACGTAAGTTCAATTATGGGTTTAAAAAACGAAGCCAAATTACGTGTCTCAAGTATTGTAATCTTCGATGAATGGTAAATTTGCTAGTTGCGCTGTAAAAGTGTTCGCTATTAATATGAATTCAATCACAAATTGGGAGTCCATTTTTTGTTTTGCTTGCATATGAAATAGCTAATGTGTTAGTGCTTTATACGAAAAAGTGATAAAATTTCCGAAAAATTACTTTACATCTACATGTTGCACCCTTGAAATTTAGATGTTCTATCTGATTCGGTCTCTTTCTTTCCAAATGTATTATTATGAGCGATTGTCAACTAAACTAACTGTTTTATAGGAGGTCTCACTCTTACTCTAAAATGAGCCTCTTAACTGAGTGGGTTATAGAGTATGTTTTTTCAGTATGGTCTAAAGCAAACCCAGAAAATACTTTAATTTAAAAAAGGTCACTTTAGATCTAAAGGTGTAACGTTATCTGTATTTAAAAAAGGTCACTTTAGATCAAAACGTTATCTGTAGAGTGCAAAATCCAGACTGGGACTGTGACGCATCGAAGGAAGGATACGTACAAATAAACTGTGTATAAATGATTGTAGTGTTGTAGCGGTGATAGCCTAGTGGTTAGGGCGTTAGCCTCCTAATCAGAGGTCGGCTGTTCGAATCCGGGCATGCACCTCTAACTTTTCGGAGTTATGTGTGTTTTAAAAAAATAAAATATCACTTGCTTCAACGGTGAAGGAAAACATCGTAAGGACAGGTTTCCTTCACGCCTGAGAGTTCTCCATAATGTTCTCAAAGGCGTGTGAAGTCTGCCAATCCGCACATGGCCAGCGTGGTGGACTATGGCCAAACCCTTCTCATATTGAAAGGAGACCCGTGCTCTGTAGTAAGCCGGTAATGGGTTGATCATGATGATGATGATGATGATGAAATGATTGTACTGAATAGTCTATTTGGTTGTAATTCGAAGATCTTTTTTACCAACCTAAGAAAATTTGAATTATCGAAAGATCTTTGTCAAACTCACTAATATAATAGTTTCATTTCAAATCTTAACTCAGAAAATGGGTGTTTACCCAAAGCTGGTGGAAATGACTAATTAACGGGTTTAGACGTAGGAAACAAAGCTTCGCAGCAAATCTAACAGGAGTCGGGTTTTACTAAATATAACTGGGTCCAGGTTGACAGTAAGCCCGCTCGAAAAGAAATAACATTATAAAAACTGATTCCGATTTCAGGCATAACAACAGATAGAACTGTTAGATGTCGCAAGATTAGCCTTATCAAACGATAACAGTCGTTGTTTGTTGCACAACGTTATCACTTTAAGTTATCAGCCTATCCGAGTTACGCATCACCTTTATCACGGTTACCTATCTGAATACCTATCTAGAATATCTTCATATTCTAAAATATTCTCTATTAAACTGGGAGAAGAGATTAAGATTTTGTCTTGCTTGGCTGTAGGCTTCTTTATACCAGGATGCGTTTAGTTATCACCATAAAGTTAAGTGTAAAATAATGGAATAACTTAATTTTATGTGCTCGTATAAACAACCATAAGCTACTATGATAAAAGAATAGAGATGTTTTAATTTGCCTTTTAAAGTTCATACATGCAATTTTTTTTTGTTCACTACATTTGTTTTATACACTACAAGTTAGCCCTTGACGCCTATCTCACCTGGTGGTAAGTGATGATGCAGTCTAGGATGGTAATGGGCTAACCTAGGGTATGATAAAACCACACTCTTAATTGTTTTCTACGTGACATCGTGCCGGAACGCTAAATCGCTTTGCGACACGTCTTTGTCGGTAGGGTGGTAACTAGCCACGGCTGAAGCCTCCCACCAGACCATACTCGAGCCGGGAATCGAACCCAGGACCTCCAACTTTATAATGCGACAGCGCACCCACTGCGCCATCACATCATGGAGCGTGTTGGTAAAATTAACCATAAATATCATCAGGCTATTAACGAGTCCCACTGCTGGGCACAGCCCTTCTTTCTCTTCAATCAGAGAGACGGATAAACCCACCAATTTGAAACTGTATAAAAAATTTAAACAGTTGTAAACGTGTGGGTATTTATAGTATACAGGAGAAATAAACATATATACTAAATGTTCGTTATTCTAACCATAGTTAACTATTTGACTGGCTACCAGTTTTTACTTCCGCAGCCCGCGTAGGAGACAAACAAGAAGATCCGGTTGAAGTAGTGGTGGCCACTTAAGGTTAAGGTTTATTACCTGCTGTTTGAAATGGTTTTTTAACAACTTCAATAAAACACCGGTTTATTTATTCAATCTCTTTATTTGCACAACAAGTTAACCTCTCGGATACCGCAATGTACATTTTGCCTTGTATACATTTCGTCCTTTCAAATGGTTTGCAGTACACCCACGGTTTATTTTAGTAAGCACGCGAATTGAATTAAATGAATACCTACATTTATTCAATTTTTTTCACAATAATTCATGATCAACCCGTTCTCGGCTCACTACAGAGCACGGGTCTCCTCTCAATATGTGAAGGGTTTAGCCAAAGTCCACCACGCTGGCCATGTGCGGATTGGCAGACTACACACGCCTTTGAGAACATTACGGATAACTCTCAGGCGTGCAGATTGTCTCGGGATATTTTCCTTCACCGTTAAAGCGAGTGATATTTAATCCCTTAAAAACGCACATAACTCCGAAAAGTTGTATGTGCGTGCCCAGGTTTGAACCCTCGAACTCTGATTAGGAGGCTGACGTCCTAACCTCTAGGCTATCACAGCTTCAATGTTGGCTGTCACAATAATTACAATAGTAAAATTTACTATGTATTATTTTTATTATGTACTAGTGATATGAAATCTCCCAATAACCCCTTAAAGTTTTGCTGTCAGTTAAGCGCGACGCGTATTTTATGAATGTTTTCTACTTAAAGACATGTTTGTAGCATTTGTTATAATAGTCTTCAAAACTCGTGAGAAAAAATCAACAAAGACGTTTTTTTTTTTTTTCGCCAAAGCAGCCAAGACGGAATTTTACCTGAGAAATCCGTACAAGGATAAATCGGGATACATTATTATCCCAAAAATGCTGGGAATTCCGAGAATTTTGCATCAATAAATAAAGGCCTAGAGATGTTTGGGTAACTAGCAAGCTACCCAAAACTTTGTGCGGATGGAATTTGTTTTCTCCTTTTCTCGTTGCTTCAAGCCCAAAACTCTCACAATCTTTTACCTACCTACCCTACTCTTTCTACCCTCTCATACTCTTTTCTGGCTTGGATTTTCCTCTACTTGCTTAAACATCAAAATGGGCTACATCGTAAGTGTCTCCAGCCACTATCAACAAACCGACATACATTTTTTAACGTGTATATTGAGGGTTTTCTTGATATGTTTATACGTACGTCCTTAAGGGTCTCGTTCTTTGGTCCAACGACTCCCTACCATTTATACAACACACCAACATACATTTTTTAACGTGTATATTAAGGGTTTTCTTGATATGTTTATACGTACGTCCTTAATCGTCTCGTTCTTTGGTCCAACAACTCCCTACCATTCATAAATTATCATTCTTATACATAAAACTATATCAAAATTAATAAGAGGCCATTCTGACGAAATAACAACGACGCTTATTTTTTTGTTGGATATAGATTTAGGTCGAGAATTGTACGTGAGCGGTTTGTTACATACTTAGTTTTCAACCGCAAATTACGTTTATAATAGAACCATTCATTTAAGTAAGTGGGTACTTTGATATAAACGATATGTCTTATCAATTCGTCAAAGAGCAATAACTATTAGCTGTTGTTACTTACGCAACGGCAAAGGCATGAAAAAACTTATCATTACGCAAGGCTTACGTGTGGTTTTATACCATATTAAGTGTATCTAGTGCAACATCTTGCGATATGTTGACAAATATGGCGATTTACATCAAAATTGCTTCTAGCTACTTACTTGCCGCTGTAATTATCGCGTTGAGTAAAAATAATATCGGTTTTTATGATCTGGATGAGAGAACTTTGTAGATCTACAAAACAATATCCCTTACTAATAGGAATAAAAACCTTAAAATCGGCATACAGTCTTTGTATGTAGGAATATATGAATACTTTAAGAATTGGAAAACTGATAAATTTTTTGTTGTACTCATGTTTCGTACTCATAAATATTTTTCTGTGTTATTTTAGTTTTAATGTATGAGGAAAGCATAATACCGTATTATTTTCAGAGATTTTAAGCTCTGTGCTTTCAGAAACAAAAGTGGGGATACTCGTTTGTATCTTAGCTTTATTGAATTTATTTGTATGAGCATATTAAAGTTATATCACTCACATAGACGAGATTTTTATTTGAAACGTCCAGTGATATGTTTTGTCTCGCAATAATTATTTGACCTAACTGCCCTACATTTTGGGCGTTTAGAGTTGGAGGGAAGCCGCTACTTACCATCTCAGATGGAGAAATTGACAATTCCTAGGTGCCAAGACCCAGGGTTTTAGAATTACGATGATGATGAATTGCCCTGCTGAGGCAACGTTTACAAGCTTATATGATGAGTGAGCAATGCTTTGTTCCGTTTCAGGTAATCACGTGAGAATGGCCCGCCGGGACGTGCAGTGCAGTGCGTGAGTGTAGTGATGTGAACGCCATGCCTTCGGACAGTGGAAGCACGTGGTCGCCGCCCGCCCCCGGCGAGCGCCGGCTCAGCAACTCCTCCGATGGCAGCGCGGGCAGCGGCTACTCCAAAGCCGTAAGTACCTTACCCACCTAGCTGATCGTACGTATAACGCGGAAACGAACTTCAGCCCCACCAACTGAATGGCTGGTATACCTTAATGGTACGATTAGATCCAGCTCGCTGATGGCACCTGTTACTCAACCATTCGATACACAAAAACATTTTTTAATAACATATACCAATTGTGGGTGGTTTACCAATACCAAGCATTACTACCAAGTATTACCAAGCTTCCTCCAGTGGTGTTTCCTCTCAGTTAATACTACTTATTCAAAGAGCAGAAAAACAATTTTTACACTTTAAAACAAATCTATTTTTCTTTCTATTATGTGTAACTATTCGGTGGGAGTCACTTAAAAAGTGATTAAGTGTTCGCTAGAGCTCGCTTTAAATTTTGCAAAAAAAAAATCATAATATGTGAACTTAATTACAACTACGTACCCCTTGATAAATTGGTAAAACATTCAAACAACATAACCTAACCAAAATATGTATCAATAATAGGTGTCAAAGTTTACTTCACTAAATGCATTCCGTGCTAATTATTTAAATTCCTTTCATGCCATTAATGGTGGAAGGCCGGTCAACCTATTTGAATACTTGTGATATACTATGTTCTTATCTATATGGTTTCGTTAGTTAAATCTATAACTGACTGATTTCCATTAATTCGGTTATGAGGAGTGACTTGTTTCCTATCCAACATAGTATTTCAGCTACCAAGTTAATCATTCGTGTCTGGTGCAATTGGATTTACTGTCCAGTTAGACTGAAACAGCTCTTTTCCATATTTTAAGTTTAAGCGTAATATAACCTCCTTACAATACTCTTGGGACCAACTGACCACTATTCCCTTTCAGGAATACGTAGACTGAATTTCAATTCTGTCCACCGTTCACCGGCTGACGCTGTCCGTCAGCCAGCAAGACAATCACGGCCCACTTTCACTTAGTTCGAAAAATTATTCGTTATTAGTTTTTTTACGGACTTCAGCCAATTCTTTTATTGTAGTGTTTATTACACTGAATTAATACTAATTAAGTAATATAAAATAATATTACGTAATAATAATTATTTTAGATAGCTGTAATGAATAAAACTTAGAAATGTTAAGTTTAATTTGCTCAAGCAACCGTTTGTTTTATATAGACCAGATATATCTCCTGCCATTCTCAGCTGTACCCACGTTTCGCTCCGACACAAACACCTCTAGGGCCGTTGACTCATCACGGGCAATTGCCAAGACGTCTATCCGATGAAATAAAACGAAAAAATATCGTCACAAAAGTGTTAATCACAGTTGCGCCACGTTATTGTTTACGTTACGACACGATATTTATGACGTTATTGTGTCACGCCCATGGGGGGTCACGACGGTTTCGCAACGAGCGATTTGTTTTAAATTGCTTTATTACGTGCTATATGTGACATTTGGTGATTCGTGACACCGCGCTATGTGAACGTTAACATCCATCGGTTATCGCGGATTGGATAACTCTTCTGACAATGCCTGATCTACAGCGTACAGAAAAATATATTTATGTGAGATGGGTATAACAAAAAAAACTGCTAAGTTCTTTGTGTCTCTTATCTAAGAACTTAAAGCTAAATATTTAGCTTTAAGTTGGCGAGTGTAATTATCACCATTACTACTTCACGAATAGAAATAATGGAAAATGTGATAGATATATTTATGAACGATTCATAGCAATAGGTTTACATGAATAAAGCTATTTTGTGTGTGACTTTTCAATTTCAATGGAATACCTTTCTTCTTACGCCTATGCCATTAGAATTAAATGGCAAACTAATTTTACGGAATAGTATCATTTTGTTGATGACATTCTTCCAGATTATTGAAGAGAATGTTAGACCGGTGCTTTTTAATTATCTGAGAAACTTTTTATGAAAAAGAAGTTCATACAACAGAATTAAAGTATCGATACAGTCGCTAATTTGTGTGCAAAAAGCTTCAGCAAAAAATGTGACATATCCAGTATTTCCGGCTCTTAAATTGCATAACCCGTCATATTACCGAGCACGCATATTAATAGCGTATTAAATTGTCGGATGGAAATTAATTAATTCAGTAATAATCTATTAATATTGAATATTGGAATTTATAAATTATATTGCGGTTATCTTCGTTATTGAATACGTAATGATGATTTTGAATGTTTAACATAAACAATGACCAACATTTCCAAAACGAGGTTTAAATCGTATTTGTGGCTGGGTGATGGACAAATAGCTGAAGCTTTTTGGCTTTAATTTAGTACATTGTAATCATCATCATCTATTATTGGTTCTGTCAAGCCTTAGAATGAAAAATTCAATAGCAAAGTCATCGAATCCGGTGGATCGACAAGCTGAACGACTCATCGGCAATTTCTTACTTTTCAACTTCTATCGAGTTTACCTAAAGGAACACAAGCTATCTGTCTTACATACGTAAGATTCGATTTAACGTTCCGGCACGATGTAGCGTAGAAACCAATTAGGAGTGTGAGTTTACCATACCCCTAACAGGTTAGCCCGCTATCAATCTAGACTACATCATCACTTACCACCAGGTGAGATAGCCGTCTAGGGCCAACTTGTAGTGTATAAAAAAAACTGTCTCGTTTAAACGCTTATTTTGACTGAGCAAAGTCTTAAGTGCACTCCATGGATGAAAAAAAGCCTCTAAAGCTCTCGAAAACTTCAAAGTTTGGAGCCACTTCGCAAGGTTAGCTGTCTATTTGCTGTCACCAATGAGGAGTATGACCTCACTAGCTTTTTTACACATTGTCCTTTATTGTGCAACTCCGTAGCCTCAAACAGAAATAGTCACTCATAGATGACTTGAGGCAGGCGGCTAACAAGTTAATAATCGTTTTCCGATACATCGTGGTTGAACAGGAAGTAATTATCGGCTAACCTCAATGCTTTACGAGTTTATTTCGTATTTAAATTACTTGAATTAGTGCGATAAAATTACCACAAGATTCCGTTGCCTTCGCAATGCTCGTTGGTGATAATTTTATTGTTCAAAACGATTTCATAAAACAAGTTTTTAAACATTGTGTGACATTTCAAGAAATTAACTAGCATTCTTTAAAATATGATACTTATTAATTTTTATTTAATTTAAGTAATAGCACTTTTTTTTTTTAAACTAAAAGTCATCCGTGAAGATTTCTCATCTGTTGTGGTGATGTGATCTAAGATAGTAGCAGGCTAACCTGTTATGGGTATGGTAAACAAACACTCGTTAGGAGTGTGTTGGTTAGGTACATATTGTATAATTATAGCATAAAAATAAAAACAGATTTAGTCGATAGATCGGAGATAGTCGTAGAGGCAGGGTTTGAATCAACCACGTCCAAAATTGGTTTCTACGTGACATCGCGCTGGAACGCTAAATCACTTGACAATAGGTTTTTGTCAATAGGGTGGTAACTAGCACGGCAGAAGCCAGCAGACCACTCTGAAGCCGGGAATCGAACTCCTCCTCCAATCGAACCTCCAACTTTATAATGCGACAGAGCAGGCACTTCGCCACGGAAGTCGCCAAAAGATTTTAATACCGATTTGGTTCATTTGGTGGAAAACTACAAACATACTTTCGCATTTGAAATAACTACACGTACAATTTAAAAACGTCTTATTTATCTTTGTATTTTTTTAAACGCTCCTAATTTGAATTGGTTCATAAACAACCCATTACCGGCTCACTACAGAGCACGGGTCTCCTCTCAATATGAGAAGGGTTTGGCCATAGTCCACCACGCTGGCCATGTGCGGATTGGCAGACTTCACATGCCTTTGAGAACATTATGAAAAACTCTCAGGCGTGCAGGTTTCCTCACGATGTCTTCCTTCACCGTTGAAGCAAATTATATTTTAATTGGTAAAACTACCCAATTAACAATCGCAAATATTTTTCAATCACACGATAATCATCAGAATGATTAGTAAGTTTGTTACTCACAAGTAACGTTACTTAATCCAAAAATAAATACTGATCCCGCTGAGGCGTAAAGAAAAACTGTTATCTTTCACTTTCGTTGCAGTGGCAAATAACTGTTTTTTTTTATATAAACCGTAGGAATGAAGGCATTGTGCGCAGGGGCTCGCTCAGAGCGTTTTCTTTGCGATGCTTATTCTTCTATGTACCCCCTTATCATTTTTTTTTAATATACATAGCGAGCAAACGAGCAGGCGGGTCACCTGATGGTAAGTGATTACCGCCGCCCATGAACATTTGCAGCACCAGAGGAACCGCCAATGCGTTGATGGCCCTTGAGTAATTTGTTAATCCGCCCTTTGAAGATCCCCATATTATATATAACCCATCCCCATATTATATAATATATAATAGGGATTAATAAAATTTATTTGATTTCCGTGTATTGATTTGACGGTCGCAGTGTGTGTACTGTCGCATTATAAAGTTGGAAGTCCTGGGTTCGATTCCCGACTCGAGTCTGGTGTGGACGTGTCGCGAAGCGATTTAGCGTTCCGGCAAGATGTCACGTAGAAACCAATGAGGAGTGAGGAAGGAATTATTTATTGCAACTATGTCACTGATTGCAAGCGATTTAATATGTAAATTGATAAGTTTTATTTCATTACAAGTTAGTTCTTGTCTGCAATTACATCTGTTAGTAAGTAAAGACTTTGATGTTTGCGGGCTAACAGCGGGGTAAACAGTGGTAAATCCATACTCCTGATTGGTCTTCTACTAGACATTGCGGCACGGCATTTTCGGGTAATATGTACATTTCTAGATTGCTTCTTGTTCTCGATCCCCGGGATTGAACTTGGGACCTGCCACTTATAAGACCACATCAAAACAGAATTATACGTAGTACTCGTATATGAAAACAAATCCCACTTCATGTACGTATGGTTTAACTTTACATAAGTTATCTATTATTTATAAAAAATATAAAAGAGTGCTTTAATTTTCAGTGTTTATTGAGCATTGAAAGCGATTTCAACGATATTTGTTTGTAATAATATTGTATTGGTATACAGATACTTTCATAATTATTCCTCGTTGAAACACACTCGTGACAACGGTTTGCGGTCCCTACTGTAAGGGTTCACAAAAGTAGAGGATTTTTTGAAAATAACATATTATTTTTTAGGTTTCATCCTCTATAACTTTTGCTCCGTTATTCTAGTATGTTTTTAACGCTAAGGTCGACTTGTTTTCATGATATTGGAAAGTATATTTTCAACTTTAGCCCTCTACCAATAGAGGCGATTATACTTAAGGTTCTACGCGTATTGAGGCCTTTCGCTGCAAAAGTGTCGCGTGCCAAGGGCAGGATATAAATGGATCAAGACGTGTCATGTTACTTAGCCATTTCGTGATTTTTTAAATGTCAACTTTCCGCTCTAGGGACTCTATCCAGTTATAATACAACTAGTAGAAGGCTGTGGTTTCGCTCGCATGTACGTATGTACGTACGTACTCTATTATTCCAGGAGAGGTTATAATCCGAGATGCCCGGCACGCACCTCTTAAGTTTTCGAAGTTATGTGCGTTTTTCTTTTCATTTGAGCAATTTTGAATTAAATATCACTAGTTTTGATAGGCATTATGAAAATACCTGCATGCTGGAGTATTCTCCATAATGTTCTCAAAAGTATGTGAAAACTTTTTTCTCTGTTAAGAGGTTATGGCCATTGTTCGTTACCGATACCGACGGTGCTGCCAAGCGATTGAGCGTTCCGGGACGATGTCATTTACAAACCGATAGTTTGCCGGTCAGCCCGCTTCAATAAAAGGCCGCATAATCTATTAAGGTCGGCGGTATATTACAACCAAAGTAAAACTTTTAATTCAGAAATAAAAGACTTCCATTTCTCACTTGGCCTGCAGTGGATTCTCATGCTGGGTCTTTACGCGCCCTATAGCCGGCCGGTGATGTGTTGGTGATAATAATGATTATCTGCATTTCCCCACGATTGTTGCTAGAGCGAACCCGTAAGCGGAATGACGTAACAACGGAACATGCGCTTTACTTATTTCCCAAAGGAACTGTGCATATTTTCTGCGAGCCTGTTACACTCGCCAACCTATCAACCCATTGACTATCTATTGTAAAACACGTCACGGTGACATGACCATTCTCCTGTGCTCTATTTCTGCGTAATTGACGGACTAACCAAATACTGTTGAATTTAAAATTTTAGGAACTCATAGAAATAAAGATAATGAAAGGATGTAACGTGAATTAATTAAAAAATATTTGATCATAATTACAATTTTAAGTCTATAAAAAGTCAATACAACTCAAGTGTTGGACTAGCTTAGAGAAATCTGATTTTAGCCCGTTCAAACATACTACTCTTCACTTTTTTTCATTTATACTTATATATATAAATATATATTATATGTAAATCATTTTCAATAATTATTTTATTCATGCTTATTATGATATTGAAATTTCCATTTAAATATTATCATAAATAAAATTCCGACGCCTAGAATAGATAGATGGGCAAGTTAGCATGTTGCAGGAAGACTATTAATTGCGTTAAATTGTGTATTTCCTGCGATGCATCTTGATTCAGTCGATACGTCTCCGCGCGGAGCGCCAGCGAGCCTCATTCCGCAATCGCATCGACAAGTAAAGGCAGCACCACAACGCATTCACATTATTTGCTACGTTTGACGGCCACAGATATATCCACTAATCATGACTTCAACATAGCATTTACGAAATGGGTAATTTTAATCCAAATCATCAAAATAGCTTTATTTATGTAAACCTATCACAGGCAAACTTCATATATAACATACATATTTTCATTATTTCAATTCGTTAGGTGATGGTTATCGGTTATGACACTCGCCAACTTAAAACTAAAGCTAAGAAGGTTCCAAGTCCACAACAAACTTAGCCGAATCTTTGTTATTACCATCTCAAATAGCCATCGTAATTGGACGTGAACTCGGATTAAATACTAGTAGATAGATGAAGCTTTCGAGCGAGGTCAGCTCAGGTCTACTCATATATTGTACTTATTTATTTCCAGGTTTAATTACTTAAACTTAATGATAATTGTATCATATCATAGAGTTCACATAACGTGCTTGTATCAGATAACAGTGAGCTGAACGTCCGTATGTGCCGCTACCCTAGCATACTTCTGTGCACCTGCCGTTCACAGCTGACATTTGGGCCGGGCGACCTTCGACGCCCCTACAGATTTCACAGCATCACCCGCAAGTTCAATCGACACAGCACCTTATCACCGCCGCACACGGGCCATACTAGTTTAACAGACAATCAGGATGCGGCTGCTTTATCTCCTGCCTATAGCTATAGATTAACGATTGCCTGCGACTACGCATGTTAAATTTAAGTCAAGGTGTATCTCAGGCTCGGTTTTGATCGTTTGTTTCGATACTCTGTGCGTTCCGGAAAACGGAATATAAAAAAAAATGCTACCGGATAACTCCATGATCCATTCATTTCAAAATCTTAATAAATATACACCGTCTGGTAGAATATATAAGGCTTTAATTGTATGTGACTACATCTGTATTTACTTGTAGCAAATCTTCATAGCAATAAAAATACAGAATAATTAAGTACATGGAATTATCAATCTGGAACCACTGGTGAGTGAATGGTTAATAAAATCAACACGTATTGGAAAGTAACAATCCGGAAATGTTGATCAGTAGAATAGACGTTTAGTTATTTAGTTAACCTTATTGATTATCATGATATTGGTGTTTTCGATAAACTTTCGTCGGATTAAAAAGTATTAGGGTGAGCAAGACCAAATCTCCCCTAGTAGTCATGATTGATGCATTTTGTATTTGAAAGTTGTCCTATAAGTTGCAGGCCTCGGATTTAATGCAATTCAGAAATTACTACCTTACCGACCAAGAGTTACCATCAAAATTCAAAATAGCTTTATTCATGAACACCTATTACAGGCGTCTATGAGGTTCATATACAACGATTGATTACACATCAAGTGATTTAACGTTTCTATATGATACCGTGCGGAATCTGATTATGGGTATAAACATAACTACCATCATTTGACGACCTCCGTGGCGCAGTGCGAGCGCTGTCGTATTATAAAGTTGGAGGTCCTGGGTTCGATTCCCAGCTCGAGTCTGGTCTGGTGGGAGGTTTGGGCCGTGGCTAGTTACCATCTTACCGACAAAGACGTGCCGCCAAACGACGTAGCGTTCCAACACGATGTCGCGTAGAAACCAACTAGGAGTGTGATCTGACCATACCCCTGACAGGTTAGCCCGCTGCCATCTTCACTTCACTGCATCATCACTTACCAGGTGAGATTGCAGTCATAGATGACTTTCCTTACATGTTGTGAAAAAAAAACAACGTGCGGGCCACGCCTTAAAAAGGCAAGAACAATTTAAAGATATGCATGTTTCAGAAAATGTAATTTTATTAATAAATGGCGATCCTGCAAGAAAAATGTGACCTTGTGCGGCGTGATTGCTTTTTCTTATTTCCGCGGTGCTGTGACCTTGTCGACATTATTCGACTCGACGTGACAAACACGGAACGGGCTTGCTTTAATTGTAAACATGTCATTTAAAAAAAACCGGCTAAATGCCATTCGATTGACGTTTAGTACTCTTGGGAGAAGCTGTGATAGCCTAGTGGTTAGGATGTCCACCTCTTAATCAGAGGTCGGGGTTCGAACCCAGGCACGCACCTATAACTTTTCGGGGTTATGTGCGTTTTTAAACAATTTAAATATCACTTGCTTCAATGGTGAAAGGAAACATCGAGGCGTGTAAAGTCTGCCAATCCGCACATGGCCAGCGTGGTGGACTATGGCTAAACCCTTCTCATACTGAGAGGAGACATGTGCTCTGTAGTGAGCCGGCAATGGGATCATGATGACTCTTGGGAAGGTAAATTTAATTTGGTGACTTTTATCGCTAATAAACCGTTATAATGCTGCAAAAAATTTTGTTGGTCGCAAGTAAAATATTTGGAACATAACGCACACTTCTCATTGGAATCATGGAATTGTCACTTGGTAGACAATCTTTGTTTTCAGTGCAATGGGTTCATTGGGCTGACCAATTTGACGAATGTGATCACATAAACACATGCCCATGCTTGTTTGGTTTACAAAACAGTTTACGGTAAATAACTATCAATATACACTTACGTGTAAATGATAAATAATTTGAATGCTTCTATTTTTCTTTCTAATTGCGTTTTCATGTGAAAGATAACATAAAATGAAAAAGCCCTTCGTTTGGAAGTAAAAAAATAAAGAAACTCAAGTATACGTACTTGAGATTCTTTATTTTTTACTTTACCTACCTTACCAACCTTCCTACCTTTACCTTACCTGGTACCTTTTTTGGGCATTCGAGTTATAAAAAACATGGTGCAAGTTAATTAAAGAGACAAATAATAATCGTCATAAAACCAAAGAACAGATACTAAATTTCTCTCTAGATGAAATCCTCGAGTACATGACGTAAACAAACAAGAAAAAGGCAATGCTAATTAAAACTTTTTAATAAATCCAAGGTTCAGCAGCCGCGCTGTGGTGCCTTTCACTGAGGAAATGTCCAGCCGAGCTTGTACTCGTAAAATATTGAAATTATTCCAAAATTATTCATACAAATATAAAAACAGCGAAGTGGCCCCTTTTTTACATATTATAATTTGAGAACACAAAATGGTATTTTTTTTATTATAATGGATTTATTGCAAATGCGGGTAGATAGACCTTATTTTTTGTTCTTGGTTTTCATGCAAGTTACAAAGTTGTTACAAAACCGTTTTTATAATATATATTATGATAAAAAAAATATTTTAACGTACTTCCAGGCAATCTTTATGCAAAGTTCTACAAAAGCAAAAGCAAAAGCTATTTATTTTCTTCTTTCGGGAATGTTCACCTGGGTTTTCCAAGATGCTAGTAAAGCCGAACATATGTTATAATAAAAGGAAGAACTAGCTGATGTCTGCGACTTTGCAGTATATATATAATAATAAACAATAAACAGAAACGGAATAAACAACTTTTGTAGTTGTAAATTATCGATATCGCTCGTTTCCATACAAAAATAATTGCTTAAAGTGTTCTATGGCAAACTAAAGCTATATTTAAAGCTCATCGATATGAAATTTTGACATGAATCAGTGTTTCACAAATCCTGCTCGAACCATGAATTTTTCCGGTACCCACCCAGGGTAGAATTTATCTCCATTCCAAATTTCAGCCAAATTGTTTCTAGAGTTCCGATATGAGAGTAACACACACATACATGTAAAAATACAAACTTTCGCCTTTATAATATAGGCGTGATGTAAATCAATAGATAAATAACAATTTGTCAAACTGTATTTGGAGCAACGTGAATGGTCAAAGAAGAGGCTTATGTACCTTTTAGCTTTTATAAAGGTCTTGTGATCAACAGAGAGACAGTGCTGGGTTGACAATCATTGTCTCTTTCATTCTTATATATTCTATTCATATTTTATTTCACTAATTGCGAATGAGTTTCTGTTTCCCGCTCATGAATTTTTGTACGTCTCCGTTCTATCTACGTTATATTATATCTTATTTCTCTGTCATGTAACAAATGTGCTCAAACTAAATTTTCAGTTTAATTCTTCATTCTTGTCTAAAAAATTTAACGAACCCTCGCTTAAAAAAATATATATATTTATGAATTCGTTACCGAAACACTTAATTATTGATGTAGTATGTCACAAAGTTGTTGCCATAGGAAGTGCATTATCTAGGAAGTGACACCATAACTTCATACATTTCATGACTGCATACCGGAACTGGTTTGAACCTCCATTATTTTCATATCTCTTGAGCCTCACTTTCAATCACTTTGTATACATTAGTGATATGACCTGAGCACACTTTCCATATCGTCCACTTAACCTTTATCGCCTTCACAATAAGGCTTTGGATGGTTTGAACAACTACATGATAAGTTTGTGATGCAAATTCGATCCCTCTATCATACAGCGTAGTAAACCTCTATAGATATGCAAATAATGTCTAATCTCCAATGAACTGATCGCAAATATATGTTAGTTTTCTTCTAAGTGACAACTATTGTTATGCTTACGGTCACTAAGCTGTATAATTGGAGCAATATAACCAGTTGTTTTAGGGTCAAGTGCGTTACTGTATGCCCTACTAGTCCCGGTAACGGTAACTAGGTATCGGTATCGGTATCGATAAAGCGTATCGCCAATAAGCCTGGTATTAAATCCGTATGCATACTAATGTTATAACCGCTAAAGTCCGCTTGTTTTTTTTAAATATATTTTCCTCCTGAAAAAAACATTTTGAATCGTTCAGGAGGTTAAAGGAAAATTACCTCTTAGTCTGGCTTAACAGCCAAACCGATCTTGACAATGTTATGCAAAGAAAATCCAGAATACAGACTTGATACTTTTTAAAACTTACACTATTTCCGAGGGGTTTAAGACGTTTACAAACTAGACTTAAAAGTAATTCCGTTCTTGTCACACTGTATTTCGAAAACCATAGTACTATTATAAGATTCTAGTTCATCTCATTTAGTTAGGGGTTATGTACCCAGAGTAAATTTAACCCATATTTACATCGAACGTTAGATGAAAGACCTTTCATCCCTGGTAAGAGATGACAGTCCCCACGAATGAGCGAATTGAATGTATGGTAAAAAAGCTAAAATAAAACTGAGTATCCCACGAGTTAAGTCAAATTCAAATTCAAAATAATCTTTATTCAAATAGTCCTTAAAAAGGCACTTTTGACGCGTCAATAATTTACATAGTAGTTATTTCATGGTGATAACTATATTCGTAAACTTAAAACTAAAGCTATGAGGGTTCCAAACGCGCCCCGGTCTAAGAAGAAGCCCACAACAAACTTAGCCGGGGTTTTTCTTTTTTTTTTCGTTATCACCATCTTAATATAACATAAGTAACTTGTACTAGTAACTATAGCAGTCTAATTAGTTTCAAAGTTAAAGTTAAAGACGTATATAAGAAATATAATAGTTGTGTCAAAGTGTTTGTGTGTGCCAGCCTGTGTGTGCGTGTGTACGCGTAACATTGTCTGTATGGAATTCAAAACTACGCTTTCAAAAGTGAAAATTTGAACAATGTTCAGTAGATGCGTACATTTTTATGTAGGTATAATACTTGTTGCATCAGATCTTTCATAATAACTTAATTTATGCAAACACTCTTTTTGAAATTATAATACGATTATGTATAAATAATTAAATTATTATTTATTATTTTGTACAGATGAGTCGTTTCTCTAGTAAATTGTCGGGAAGCAAATTTAGTTTTTCTTAGAATACAATGTAGAATACTATTCCTTCTTTACTTAATTAGTTGGAAGGTTTACAACTGATTCTTAAGTCTGAGCGAAGTCATGGTAGGCCAAAATATATCTCAGTCCAAGTTATGCTAAGTACAAAAACGTCCAAGGTAGTACATATTTTTTGGGTAGAGATTTCAAGCAACTAAGCAAGTCGCTTTTATGACCTAAAATCATAAATGCATTGTTTCCTTATGAAATTGTAATAAATCATCGCAACCTACTTGATTGTTCTGTAAATCTTTAGAAACAAAATGATGTGGAATTTAACATAATAATCGGTTTCTTTGTCCATGCCATACCAAAATCCCACCAAAGGTTCCCACAAATTAAAATGCAATAAGCTCACAACGCGCGCGTTTCTTTTCGTAAACTATCTATCTCATCTCGGTAGGTAGGAAAGCGTCATTAGGTTATTCCTGTTTTTATCATGTGTATTAATTGTGGTGCCGGTAACTATGGTAATATAAAAAAAAACTCGTGGGTAAATTTCTAATTTTTTTTCTCAGATTTGTGTGGTTCAGTCAGTTCATCGTCCTTGTAACACCTTTTTTGTCCTTGCACAGAATATTTTAACGTTAACAAACGATAATTAGGTTAAAATTTTTAGCACGGATAAAATGTCTAAAATCCTTGAATCACTGGAAATAAAGGACTTGTTGAAATTAAAAAACAAAAACTCATGCATTGCACCTATATGTCGTAAAAAAAATGGGATAGCTATATTTGTATAAACTGGGTTGAGATAGGATTTAGTATCTCAAATCTTTTTCTAAACAATAAAACGTCAAGTGAAATGGACTGATATTGTCAACAGCGAAGCGACTTCCGTGCGGTTTTTTTTTTATTTCACAAACTTGTGTTGGTTATATAATTGTAGACGAATTTGAGTTTTAAGATTAGGTGTATACGTTCCAATGTACAATGACGCTAGTATATTTCGATATTCGAAATCGACTTTAAGGTTGTGATTATCCAAATCTACTGACGCGAACGGTACTGTATGTCAAATTCAGTTCGTGGATCACTTTACACACAGACTAGGCTAGGCTTCTATACGATATCTAAATAACTTGGAACAATTTGGAATTCCTGTCCCCAGAGTGTCCAGCTGGGAGACATTCATAAGACCGTCATAGATGATGACGATGCCATCGGAAGGAAAATAACTATGAGTCATTAGATTGCGTGTTATGATATAAATTAGCTGGAATCTTAAACTCCTCGCGATATGTGTCAATGTGTAAGCTAGTAAATAACGCTGGAGTTATCGCTCTTGCTCACCCAGGGGTGAGAGGTCGCGGCGCATGTGTTTGGTTTCAATTTACGTATGCGACATTCATTGCGCAATTACGTGACATTTGAAACCGACTTCAAGTAAGTAGTCAACATTAAAAAAAACACCACGTTTTTACACAGCTTTACATTGTTAAAACATTCGTACTTTGACGTTTTTGAAAGATATAAATTTCCCGGCTCGAATCTGTTGGTGGAGGCTTTGATTGTGAATTGTTACCACTCTACTGACAAAGACGTGTCGCCAAGCTATTTAACGTTCTGGCACGATGTCGTGTAGAAACCAATTAGGAGCATGGTCAGCCCGCTACCATCTTAGATCGTATCATCACCAGGTGAGATAGCCGTCAAGAGCTAACTTGTAGTGTATATAAAAAAAAACCTGTTCTACAAACGTTGTATACCAGCGATTACTCGCAATATTGGCGTTTTGTTGGGATTTTTATAAACCCCGGCTTATTTGCCGGTCTAAATAAAAGATGTCTCTTGTGTCAAGGGAAATTTTGATAAGGTCGGTTAAATTACGATAACGATGTCCGTTTACAGAATAAGCGAAACGTCTGAACCAAATTTCATTAAGAGCAAAAACTGAGTCAAAGATGTGTGAAAAACAAACAAATACATAAACAAGCAAGCAAACTTACGCATATGTAATATTATGTATTATCTATACATGATCTTTTGGTTTGTCGTTCTATGCCCATCAACAACAATTAACGTGTTCTTTGTATAAAGAAGGCGGGACGAATATATAAGAATGAATAAGCTACTTTTTATTTACAGTTCCAATTCCAATGGATTAGATAGAATACCTTAAGCGGGATTTTGCTATAAGCTCGGGTAGTAAGGCGCGCCCAATGTTCCCGGCGCGCCTCAATTAGAGTTAGGGGGCCTCGATCACAGGCCCCCGGTGGAGGGTCTGCCTCGGCGGACGCCGCTGGTTGGGTTGCGGGCGAGTGCGCGGGTGTTCCCGTGACCCAGCCACCAGGCGACGCGTAGGAGCATCGCTGGGTTTTAGTGGGTATTCTGGTCGTCAGTCTGGCCGCCGGCGAGTCCCACATACCCCGTCGGAAGCGACGCAGTCTTGTTTGCGCCGCTTCCGGAGGGGATGCGTAAACGCATTTCCCAGCGGAAAAAAAAATAAGCTTCTCACCAAAAGAAAATAATGACTAACTATTTTCTTTACCCAAGGACCAAAGTAGGTATTATGTTTTCCAAACGGATCGATTGCGAATCTGTACAACTTGGGTGTGAAGTGTTTAATGTAAAGTAAACGCCCGCCGAGTGAACGACTGACACACATTCGCGATGTGCACACCCCAAAAGCCTTATTAACACACACACAACTCTGCAGCAGTTAGCAAACACGCCGTATGCCCATATAGGGCGACCTAATTCTACACAAATATTATTTGCGAACCGTTCGCGTATGCGCTGCAGTAAGAAATGAATAACTAAGAAAACTAAACTGAAAAGCAAAAAACCTGACAACGAAATTGGGCTTCCTCAGTGGTCCTTAGCAATATATAATAAATCAATAACAGATGTCTAAATTGTTAGTTAACATAAAATTAGTATTTTGGCTTTTAATTAATATAATTTTATAGTTGTAGATTATTATAGTTTTTTTTTCTTTTTTCTTTTTGGTAAAAAATGTTTTAGTTTATGATTATTATTTTAGTTTTATATTATGCATGTCGAGTTAGCCTGTAAGTGCGTATACATTGATAGTCCTAAGTATACATAATTTGTCTTAGAATATATGTAAATATTACTTTGTATACTGTTGGCTTCCTAATAAATAAATAAATAAATGTATAGTATGTTCATCCAAATATAATATATATATAAAAGCGAAAGGTCACTGACGTAGTTACTTACTGAGATCTCAAAAACTATTGTACGTATAAAGCTGTAATTTAGCAAGTTGATAGTTAAGATATATCAGCTAAGAATATATAGGAAGTTTATATGAAATTTCTTTGTTTTTGGAGTTAGAGACACAAAAATTCACATTAAGATTAATAATAATATATTTGAGATTAATTGCAAAAATTAATCTTCTTTTATAAATGTATTTAAACGTTAGTTTTTTATTAAAAAAAAAAAAACGATGTGCGGAAGTAACGAAATAGCGCCATCTCTCTTTAATCGTACTCAACTGTGCTGGGAGACTGACTTATTACCGTCCTTGTTAATCGATAGTACTTTGGCTAGTATATTTTTGTATCACTTCTTCACTATTCAGGTTAGTGACCAAGCCAACACGTTGTATTTATTATATCACCACACCTAGTTTCCTATAAAAATAGACACTAGAATGATAAATTCTTATTTTTAATCGTACAAAAAGAAAGGTTTAGTGTGGCCCACTTCATCTTTTTCTTCCATTCAAATGGCATATGAGCGAGATGAATGTTTGAGACTTTAATAAAGAACATTTCTAAAAGGCTCTTTCAGCGGAACTAAGATGTCTCTGGAGATTGTGTTGATGTTTTCACTCAGGTATTCTCGCTCAAGTTATAAAGGTCTATTTTTGTTTGCGAATTTGACGACCTCCGTGGCGCAGTGCGCCCGCTGTTGCATTATAAAGTTGGAGGTTCTGGCTTCAATTCCCGGCTCGAGTCTGGTCTGGTGGGAGGCTGCGGCCGTGGCTAGATACCACCCTACCGACAAAGGCGTGTCGCCAAGCGATTTAGCGTTCCGGCACGATGTCGTGTAGAAACCAATCAGGAGTATGGCTATGGGTATATGGCTATGGTATTACCATAACCCCTAACAGGTTAGCCCGCCACCATCTTAGACTGCATCATCACTTACCATCAGGTGAGATTGCCGTCAAGGGCTAACTTATAGTGGATAAATGGCCAAATCCCATCGTCGCTTCCGGAGGGGATGCGTAACTGAATATTCTTTGTGAACAAGTCTCTGGTGTGCTTAAAAAAAAAAAAATTTTTGAAAGGTATATCCAAACACATATATCTAAATTTAACTTATTGGGCTATTTCAACAAACCATTATTTTTTAACAGAAGTTTGTCTGATTGTTCGCTTATTTTTGTTAAATTGGTGGCATATGACGCTTCGGCCCATCGCACCGATGCATTGCCGGTTGAACATTTATCAATTGCGCACAACGTTATAAATAATAATAAACAAGACTATTATCGAGATAAAATACCGTTAAAGTTAACACAGATAACATTTAATTATTGCAGATACGCCGTATTAATTGGGTATTAATTATGCATACAGATAGATAAATAAATAATTAAAGCATTGATATTATTCCTCTCGTCCATGACTTGTCTAGAATACGCAACTTATTAGATATAAGAAGTGTATGATCAATTATATATCTAACATATTTACCATTATATACCATTAATGCAGCAGAATCCGCTGCAACAATCCACGACTTGACGATCTGAGTTTTTTTTTTTTTTTATCCACTACAAGTTAGCCCTTGACGGCATCTCACCTGATGGTAAGTGATGATGCGGTCTAAGATGGTAACGGGCTAACCTGTTAGGGGTATGGAAAACCCATACTCCTAATCGGTTTCTACGCGACATCGTGCCGGAACGCTAAATCGCTTGGCGACACGTCTTTGTCGGTAGGGTGGTAACTAGCCACGGCCGAAGCCTCCCACCAGACCAGACTCGAGCCGGGAATCGAACCCAGGACCTCCAACTTTATAATGCAACAGCGCACGCTATTTTGATGATGATTTTTATGATGTAATTAATATATGTATTATTTTTTTTTTACAAGCACATGTCTGTTCTTGTAAAACTATACCGGTCATCTGAAATATTCTATCCATTCCATCGTAAGATATGTGACTTTATAAAAACACGCAGTAATTCGGGAATTTTACTCGAAACAATTCGCGGACACCAGCTAGTAATATATATTCCGATATGAATAAAATAAAAACGCACTGATAATGAATTACAATCATAGGAAACTATTACGCAAAAAATAATACAGGTTTTTTGATATGTATTAAACGTTTTTTGAACCGTTAAAACCTGATTGCTAAAGTGAAAAAAAAAAACAGTATCGAATATTGCCATAATTTTTTAAACGCTTTACATAATAAATGTATCGGCGCCATCTTGAAATAATTAAATCGCCTATCCGGAACAGTTATAGAATCAGATTTACGATTATTATAAATTCGTGACCAATATAAATTCTTCTAATTATTAAAATCATATACAGTAGCGCTGTTTATTGGCAATGATAATACTTGGGCAAAAAAAAACTATCTAACTTGTTTTTTATAATTATCAATAGTAATTAATATGTGAAGAGCGTAAATTATTCTTTTCTGACTTCCAAGAATGGCGAAGGCTATCTTACGAATTATTATTCTAATTAATTACTGATACGATTATTTTTATGGAGCATTTGAGTAGATACACCTACATCGATTTCGGAGTCTTAGCCAATTTATTTCGGTGTGGGAGCTCCCTGATCTAAAAACAGAACTACCCTCACAGACTTGGGAGGAGATGCTGTTAAGGGGCTAATTCGTACGTAATAAAAAAGAATGAACCAATTTGGAATATTGAAAATAGTCTGCAAACAACTGCGTCGAAGAGCACATAAAACTGTTGTTCCCAATTATGAGCACAAAGAAGTGAGGTCTAAAACCGTCTCCTCAGATCTATTCAGCCTGTGCAAAGCAGTAGGTCATTGAGGTAGGATGATGAGATGGTTTGATCTGGTGGCTAGTTACCCTACCGCACAAAGACGTTTCGCCAAGCGATTAGCGTCCGGCATGATATCGCGTAGAAACAAATTATGATTATGGGCTAACCATACCCCTAACAGGTTAGCCTGTTTCCATCTTAGACTGCATCATCACTTACGATCAGGTGAGATTTCCGTCAAGATCTAACTGGATAAAAAAAAAGACAGCTCTCTTCTTCTTCTTGCCCTTATCCCACATTATGTGGGGTCGGCACAACACGTCTTCTTCTCCCACTCACTTCTATTAGCCGTCACCTCACGACCCACACCTTTTACCCGAATATCCTCTTTTACACAATCCATCCATCTCTTCTTTGGTTTTCCTTTACTCTAAAAAAAGACGGCTCTAAAAAATTAAACGTCATATTAACGGTTATTAGTGAAATTAACCATTATTTTTGCACATGCACTGTACTAAATATAAATGATGAGTGCAGAGGCCAGTGCATTATCCCTGACACAAAGGATGGGCTCAATTGCATTAATTTACGTCGGGTTTGTACAAAGCTCTACTAATTGACTTTCTGTTTGCTGAACCGTTTTGATGCGATAACTCGCGTATGCGACTTCTGTGACCTCTCGAGCAGCGGTTGCCTGTGACCTTGTAAGCGAGAGTTTACGGGTCGTTCAGTAACATCGCCAAAACCCGACAAGTGATAGTCGGATTCGCACGCTGAGGGTTTATTTTGGAAGGAAATGAATGATAGTAATTTATTTGCGCATATCAGAAATTTAACAGCGTTATAAATAATAACGATAAGTTGTAGTGTTTTCTATTAAAATCTATGAGGTTAAAGAAGTAAATTATTGCTATTATCGTTTTTTTTTATATTGTATTATTATTTATATTTGTGAAAACTTGTAATTACCTTTAATTTTGTTCTGTTCTTATCTATTTACTTTTTTTACTAGCTGTAAGTTTTCCTTGTAAAATAAAATAAAATAAACTACTATAAACATATTTATGTATAAAAATAACCTAGTCCAAAGCAATATAAAACTAAATTAAATCTAAAACGTCTTCGATACCACCGCCGGGAAGTATAGAACCCAAGACGCAGCACTGCCTCTTTTTAATGGTCTGACTAGTTCTTTAACCAACGTAACTACGTAACCGGTACGTTACGTAGTTACGTTGGTTAAAGAACTAGTGTGGGCACAATAATCTAAAAAAAAAAACATTATCAACTATTAGGTCTTTCTATTATTTCTATTTTATTTGGATTTTGTGTGTTTGTATAGATAATTAAAAGTTATTTTGAAAGTATTATGTCAGAGTAGCGATGAAGGACATCTCTGTTAAAAATATATTGCAAGCCTGTAATGGCAAAACATGTTTGTTTCCATGTCTTTGTAACCATGTTTAAAGCAAATAAATAAATTATAATTTATAAATAACCCTTTTTTATATGACCTTAAGTTGAATGTTAAATTGAAACTTCTTGTTCATACATAATAAATGTAGCCACTTAACTACTTTTTTTTACTAACGATGCGCATTTAAATAAAAACCGCAAATACGTAATGACGGAAAATATATCGATTGAGTCACGAGTGTGTTTGTTCACGATGTAACGCAATAAACCGAATTCCTTTGCGGTCAGCCCAATAAAGGTTAAGGTCGAAACGAGCAGCAGAAATTTTCTGTACCAGTGTTACTCCCAACTATGCTATTTTAGCGACGATAACCACTGCTCTGGTGCAGATTGATCTTCAGTAGGGGCATTTTAGGTATTGAATTTTGTCTAGTCTGGATTGGTTTTTTTTTTTTTTATTCACCACAAGTTAGACCTTGACTGCATCTCACCTGATGGTAAGTGATGATGCAGTCTAAGATGGTAGCGGGCTAACCTGTTAGGGGTATGGTAAACTCATACTCGTAATCGGTTTCTACGCGACATCGTGCCGGAACGCTAAATAGCTTGGCGACACGTCTTTGTCGGTAGGGTGGTAACTAGCCACGGCCGAAGCCTCCCACCAGACCAGATTTGAACCGGGAATCGAACCCAGGACCTCCAACTTTAAAATGCAACAGCGCACGCGCTGCGCCACGGAGGTCGTCACAGTTCCCACGTTGGTGGGAGTATTCGGCCCTGGCTGGTTACCAGCGTACCGATGTTCCGAGACGATTTGTCGGTACGTGCAACGTCAAAACTGAGTCATAAGTTTGGCTATAACTTCCATACGATTAACAGGCTAGCCCACTTTCATCTTAAACTACATCGTCACAACCCATCACAACCTGGGACCGGAACGTTTAATCGTCTTTGTTGGCAGGCTAGTGGCTAGCCACGAGCATAGTCTCCCATCAATTCAGACCAGAATAGACAATTTAGAGAATACTAAATCTTAAATTGTCACAGCCTTACGGAGTTATGTACGTTTTAATCAATTAAAATAACACTTTCTTCAACGGTGAAGGAAAACATCTTGAGGAAACCTGCAAGCCTGAGAGTCCTGAAAGGCGAAGTGTGTTTGTGTGTTGTGAAGTCTTCCAATACGCACATGGCCAGCATGGTGGTCTATGGCTGTGAAACTTTTATTGAAGTGAGACCCGTGCTTTTTAGTGTTGTAGTTATATATAATAATAATGATTGTGTAGATAGCCGCCTTAAGTTTGCAGCAAAGCTGAATCAGTCGTGGTGACGCTTTTTTTTGACTTTTTTTCCCTACCAAATCGGAAATTACCACCAATGAGACATTACATATTATAAAATATGAATAATCACTTGTCATGAAAGGTGATTACACGATAGGTATGTTACAAAGATCGAAACATCGCGAAGGTTATCTCAAATATCCGAATTAGCATTGCGTTAAGAAAACAAAAGGCGTGTAACCTGTCCGGGTGAGTCACTCCACTTGTTCTACCAATTTACGAGCGACCAGCGCAAAGGTCAAACTACTGTTTTATTTTATCTCACAGCTTGAATTTTCTTTATTAAACTGCGTGGGTGTGATAAAAATACCCATTTCGGAACATTATTGATAAGCTAAGCACGCGACTCTTTGGCGCTGTTAATATTTATTCATTTACTAAAGTAGTTTTGAAAACTCCAATGTATTAATTATGTTTTATAATAATTAAATAGGATAAACAAATTAAACAGATCTACTTAAACAGTTGTCTACGTACGTTTCGGTCCGACACTGGAAATGCTTAGATATTGACTTCATAGCTCTAATTCCTAAATCTATACTAAGTATTGAAGACTTACCTGACGCAGTGGTAGGCTTAATTTATGAATGGATACCGAGTGCAATCTCCGGGTGAAGCAATTTGGGACGGATTTGTCTCTCCCTCCTCCCGTTTCCTTTTTTTACTAAATTATTAATAACATCTGATAACTATCGGTACTCGACATTCCATAATAGTTAGACTCTACTAGTACTAAGGCGCAATATCATCGGTTAAATAGAAAAGTGACGTTATTCAAAATTATCAAATTTTGCAATACATGCATTTTAAGTTGTCACAATCTATTATTTACTTTAGAGTACCGAAGTTACACTTGTGCCATCTAGTGAGCTTGCCGTGTAGTTTTATAAAATGTCTTTTATCCATATAAAAATAATGTTGATAATAGACTCTTTTTAACGAACACCTTAGTTTCCGAAAATTTTGAGTATATATATGTAACTCTGTTTCATTGATATGATGATATTGATAAAATAAGATGCAGTGAAAAACACCAAAATGTAACCTCTCGTTTTGCGACTCCCTTTAATTTAAACTTTATTTATATCCTATATTTGTTGCAATAGCAGCAATGCAAATGCAAGTTCTGTAAAAAATTCAAGCATCTACCTTTTACATGAGGTATAGCCTGGACGGTTGGTAATAGGGGCCATTCGCGTACGAACTCTAAAAACCTTGAACTGTTATACGATACTGTTCCCTACTTTTTGCAGTTCGCATTTTCCCAGACCTAGGACAATGAAACATATACTCTTGTACTATCTATGTATTACAAGTAATACCTACATTCACTTAGGTTTTTACTCTGCTTGTTTTTATAGCGAGCGGTAACCTCCCTGCTTCATACGAAAATAAAGTGAACAAATGACTTGACCCCTTTACACTTGTTTTCCTTGACCCCTTTACCGAATTTATACAAGTGTTTATAATTAATCACCGGAACTGTTTGAGCAGCTGTCGTTAACTCAAACTGATTCACCAATATACCCAAACATAATATTAACATTTGCCGCCAACTCCAGTGAGATATTTGATCGAAGGTTTTTTTTTTTTATCCACTACAAGTTAGCCCTTGACGGCAATCTCACCTGATGGTAAGTGATGCAGTCTAAGATGGTAGCGGGCTAATCTGTTAGGGGTATGGTAAAGCCATACTCCTAATTGGTTTCTACACGACATCGTGCCGGAACGCTAAATCGCTTGGCGACACGCCTTTGTCGGTAGGGTGGTAACTAGCCAAGGCCGCAGCCTCCCACCAGAAAATTCACCTTCGCAGGGCATCCATTTCTAAGCATAGGTATTTTTTGTATGTATTGCCGCACTCCAAGGACGTATTTGTCCAGTTCCCCACGATTCTTTGAAGTCATCTATCCACCTTATAGGAGTCTACTAACAATGCGTTAAATATTCCAGCACATAGCGACTCCAACGGTCACAGCCACACAGTTCTGCGGTCCTAGTCCATTGCCACTGTGGTTAAGCTACTCAACTCCTTTCTCAAGCTCAGTCACTTAGCTGATAAAGATTAAATGTTACATACATTTGATAATTAAGCGCTTTGTAACTAACTAAACGCTGTGTAAAATCAGATAATTGTTATAACAACGACAATATTGACCTAACACAATAACAAGGAATGCTAGACTGATAACGATAAAACTGCTCGCGTTATCTTTTAATCGAGGTGACTTTACTTTGCGGAAAGTTTATTGTACTAAGATAGTTAAATGTGTTGATGTAAATATATAATGAGGAACACAGACGAAACTAATCAGTATTAGTGGGCTGACTAAAATCTCTTACGGCTGTACTATTTTAAAACTAGACTGTCGAAACTCGCAGAAAATGTTTTCCCGATGCAAAAGTATCATATGCAGATCCTGGAAATACAGGATACGAACACTGGAAATTTCAGAACTAATGCTGTAAATTATGTGTTTCAATGACATTGAGAAGTTAAAACACGTTATAAATACACAGACTGACATTCGCATGTATAATACCAGTTAGGATTACAACCTTATATGACATACCTTAACGTTACTTATAGAAATAGAACTAGTTTGCAAGAGCATCAAACATATTGATAATACATTAAACATCATTTTAAACTAAATAGCTATGTTGGCCATAAGGTATCAACCTTATGGCCAACATAGCTATACGATGCAGGGTGAATTTGCCTACAGATCATTTTCATATGGAACGCAAAATTAGGTAGCGTCGTTTGTATACTCCTCGCCATATAGAAACGACATTTCAACTGACACTTAATGGCAACTGTCAAAAAAGTTACAGAATTACAAAAATATATTATACGTCTTTGTTCCATTTTGGTAATCAAACTTTTTGTCCTAGGTATTTGATTGGTTGCTAACCAGCAACATTCATACCATTCCAAATATATAGCATGGTTTGAAAGCAGCATAAAATAACCTCATTTGTGCAATAATTATAAGAAATCACGAGAGAAATATGGGAGACAAAGAGAAGACTGCAGCTCTCGTTATTTTAGACAGCCCGTCAAACATTTAGTTTATCAACATTTAAAGACTAAATATCAATCTAGATAACAGATTAAAAATACCATAGAAACGTCAGTGATGGATCAAATTTCGTTGAATTGAAGATGGAGAATAATAAATCATAATGACGAATGAGTACTAACGCGATGACAATGATCGAGAGAAAAAATGAAGTGTCTATAGACAGACATTCCAACTACCAACTCCAACTTAAGTCGGCTGACTTTTTCGCGTTCTGACTAAAGTCGAATAATATTTATTGTTTGAACTCTAATATTAAATGCTAATGATAATTCTTTATATTTTTTTTTTTTTTTTGAGAAGCGGTGATAGCCTAGTGGTAAGGGCGTCAGCCTCCTAATCAGAGGTCGGCGGTTCGAATCCGGGCACGCACCTCTAACTTATCGGAGTTATGTGCGTTAAAAAAAAAATTCAAATATCACTTGCTTCAACGGTGAAGGAAAAACATCGTGAGGGTTTCCGCAGGTTTCAGGTTCTCCATAATGTTTTCAAAGGCGTGTGAAGTCTGCCAATCGGCACATGGCCAGCGTGGTGGACTATGGCCAAACCCTTCTCATATTGAGAGGAGACCCGTGCTCTGTAGTGAACTGATAATGGGTTGATCATGATGATGATGATGATTATGATAATTCTTTTTATATAGCCGTTCTTTTTATAAAGCCGTGGAAAATTATATAAACTTGTTAGGTCAGATACAAGTCGGTATACGATATCAACTATAACCCAGCCGGGAGTACCATCTAAATCCTTGATTTATAAAGTCCGCGTAAAGCGAAAATCAAAAAATATACTGTGCGATTTATAATTTCATCAATCCTTATATGCACTCTTCGCTCCGACAGAGCATCTTCAGATATTGACCTCACAGCGCATTTTGGAAGATCTGTATGAAGTATAAGGATCAAAGAAATTATTTTTATGCGGATTATAGCAGTTTAAGCTTTATGTTTATAATTTATTGAATACGAGACGACGGTAAAATTGATATCGTCCAATTTTTGTAACAGAAAAATATTTGGAACAAGTCGGAGTCCATAGCTGACGTGTCGGCACATCTGCAGAGCCTTATAATCCCGAAAGAGTGATAGTGTCGCGTGCGCAAGCGGGTCATGCAGTTACTTTCACCGCGGCAAGGTCGGTCTAAGTCTATTGTGCATTGTCTAGTCCATGGGAGATACGCGCTAACTGTGCTTTACTTGGAATGTTATTGTAATTGTACTGTAGATTTTTTGTACATAGACCGGCGCTTGATTTCAATCAATTACATCTTGCATAGAAAACATAGCTCCTCCAAAGCCCTTGCATAGAAGATGCCTAGTCTTTAAGTTTTTATTTATTTATTTATTCATTGGATCTCTAAATTTAATGGAGCCCATGTTATAAATAGCTCGAAAGACGGAATCGGGAAGTGTCTTCGAAGTCTTTGCGGTGCTTTTTTCAATCAAGCTCAAAACAAGGCATACAAGTTTAACTCGGACGAGATCGGTTTCTTTTATTTTTGATACCACATTATACAAAGCGATTAGGTAAATTAAACTATTGTAATACATCATCATTATCATCACGTTCAACCCATTCTCCTCTCAATATGAGTAGGGTTTGGCGATAGTCCACCACGCTGGCCATGTGCGGATTGGCAGACTTAACGTGCCTTTGAGAACATTACGGAGAACTCTCAGGCTTACGGGTTTCCTCACGATGTTTTTCTTCACCGTTGAAACAAGTTATATTTTAATCGCTTAAAAAACACTTAACTCCGAAAAGTGAGAGGTGCGTGCGTGCCCGGTATCAAATCCCCGACCTCTGATTAGGAGGCGGAAAACCTAACTACTAGGCTGTCATAGCTATCATACTGTAATACATACGTGCAATAGGATTACGACAATAGATACGTTTAAATAATCCACTGCAACTACTTACTAATCTCTTCTATTGCAATGTAATTTAACTCCAATCATGTATTATCGAGCTATACGAGTAGGTACGTAGACGGTAATCGAATCCCGGTCTCAACCTCCTTGACCCGTCATCGATCGCCCGAGCCCAGCGTCACAAATCCCTACAAATGCACGAATAGGGTAATTGGATACCGTCGGGGTGAGCATGATACCCGTGTCCGGTTATCGGAATTTTATAGCTTTTTTTTCTGTTGAAAAACGAGCCGGACATCCGATTTGTGAATACAAGCGGTTTTTAGTAGTAGTTAAATTTTTTTTGCAATCAAATCAAATCAAATCAAAAATTGCTAGATTGAGAACATTAAGGAGAACTCTCAGGGTTGCAGGTTTCCTCACGATGTTACCTTCACTGTTGAGGCAAATATTTTAATTGCTTAAAAAAAACGCACATAAATCCGAAAAGTTAGAGGTGCGTGCCCGGGTTGGAACCCTCGACCTCTAATTAGGAGGCGGACGTCCTAACCACTAGGCGATCACAACTTCAAAGACCCAATACCATGATATAATTATAATATGCCGAACTCGGAAATCGAAGCCAGGAATTCGTATTTCATAGCCACGAACAAGCTGACCGCCCGACATGGCAGTTAAGAGTGAGAAACGGAAACTCCTAAGGCGTGTTATCACGAAACAAACAATGGAGGCTGGGTGACCGATACCGGGGGTCGACGACCCGCGCCGGGCTCCTGTGCGCCGAGAACGCACACATCAATCTCTCCAGTAATAAACGTTTTACTATCACTTTGACTGTGTGTTGTGATTCGGTAAAAACTGTCGACGTTATTTCCGTAGTCGGATAAAAAACTATCCATTGCGCGTAATGGTTTCCATACTGGAAACATATTTTCCAAATCCCGTTTAAGCTAACTTAATACCCACTACCAGTTAGCCCTTGAAGGCAATCTCACTCGATGGTAAGTAATGATGCAGTCTAAGACGGTAGCGGGCTAACCTGTTAGGGGTATGGTAAACCCATATTCCTTATTGGTTTCTACACGACATCGTGCCGGAACGCTAAATCGCTGGCGACACACCTTTGCCGGTGGTAACCAGCCACGGCCGCAACCTCCCACCAGACCAGACTCGAGCCGGGAATCGAACCCAGGACCTCCAACTTTGTAATGCGACAGCGCGCGCGTCATCAACATACACGTACGGAATGTACATCTTTTACACTTAAGGAGCAATTTATTCAAGTGTTCAGTCCAAAAACACACTCTTTGTAAGCCAACAAAAGCGTAGTTATCAGTAAATCGAAATAACGCGGATGAAGTCGTGTGCATAAGCTAGTTTTTAATATGCACAGCGAGGAAACGAGACAATTTCATCTGATGATAAGTTACTATCACTGCAATGACAACACAAACATCGGAAAACATCGGTATTGCAAAAGTATTGCAGTCAAATAAACAAGAAATAAACTTACCTACAGGTATCCCTAAGAACCGTTGCGCCGTTGTTGCTTAAAGAAATTTAAACAACTCCCTTCGTATTTACAATACCTACTAATATAAGAATGCGACTATTAGTTTGTTTCAAATCAAAACAAATCTAATCATTTATTTTGCATACATTGAGTCGGTATATTGTGTTACATTAAATTAGTGATGCTTACAATCTGCCGGGTAGGAAGGAAAAAAATTATATTTTATAATTATGTTTATGTTAATTATGTTAATTTTTTGTTCGTTTGTTACATTTTCAAGCTTTACCGCTAATCTTATCCAATTTTTTTTTTTGCTTTCTATATAATATGAACATAGGATAATTAGTGTACAGAATAAAAACCGTTTCCCCGAGAATTAAAAAAAAAACTAATGTTACTACTAGTGATCCAAATTAATTGGTATGATATGATAAGGTTTGTCTTAATGAGACAACGTAGGTAGGTCACAGCTGTGTGATTACGAGAAATGAGTTATCTAATTAATTGTGAATTAATTATCCGTAAAAATTGCCGGTTTCCAAACCGGTCCTTTGGAACTTTAACTAAACAAATAGACTAATTACCTTTTAGACGACCAACCTACTCACGACCTGTTTTTATTTTAAGGTATTTTTAATAGTTAGTTTATTGTAGGTAGTATGACAAATCGCAACTGCCGAACATAATACCAAATTTCCACTTTAAATATTGGCGCCATATTGTTTTTTTTAAGAAGTTAAGGTGTACCACAGAATCTGGCATTTTTATTTTATTTTTATAAAATACAAGTTATCCTTGACGGCAATCTCACTTTATGGTGAATGATGATGCCATCTAAGACTAATCGTTAGGTGTAAGATAAATCCATACTTCTAATTGGTTTCTACACGACATCGTGCCGGATCGCTAAATCGCTTGGCGACACGTCTTTGTCGGTAACTAGCCACGATACTAGAATCGAACCCACGACCTCCAACTTTATAATGCGACAGCACACGCGCTGCGCCACGGAGGTCGTCTTAAATACATCCATACATTTTGATTATAGATTAGAAATTTCTATAGAACAGGCCTTAAAATATTAATGTCTTTTTTCACTTAGGCCGGTCAATTTAGTTTAGATGAGTTTAAGCTAGTTTAATATAAAGCTTAAATTATGACCTTTATTTGAAATTTGTTCAGTATGTCTGCCAAAAAGGAGGTTTTTGATGTCATAAAATATGATACATCCTTTATATCACCATGTTATCACCATGAAATAACTACTATGTAAATTATTGACGCGTCAAAAGTGCCTTTTTAAGGACTATTTGAATAAAGATTATTTTGAATTTGAATTTATCTCTGGGATCTTTACGCTGACAAGAGACCTGTACGATTACTTTGTCAGCCACAAGTAAATTTTTAATGTAATTATGGCTTGAATCCTTGCATAACTAGGTCCAATTTAGTTTAACGTTGCAATATATTGACAGTTGCTACAAAGCGGAGGTCAAGCGGGTCAAATACCAGAGTGACCTTACATTAGGCAAAGTCAAAGTGTACAAATTACGCAACATCACCATGTCAACGTCTGGCAACACTCGGTCATTGCTTGTCGGTTGAACGTAACTGTTATTGCGAACGACAAAGGTCTTACACGGGATTGAGTCATATTGGTTCTGTTTTATTTTCCTGTATTCCGTTAAAACGAAAGAACTTATAAATAAAATTCTACTTTCGTTGAAGTTATAACTGGCAAAATGCGCTGTTCGAATTTTTTCTCAGCTAGGTCAGAGGACCGATAGTCGCTAGGCTGTTTATTAACTGTAAGCCCAGCGCTGGTCGAACCCCGGCTTAGTGAGCGAACGATATCAAACAAGTTGCTTGTACTGCTTGACAAGAGGTACACGATCGTGCAATTTGAAACTTTCTACAAAAGACCACTGTTGCTTGTGGAGGTGTGGATGCCAATGGTTGGATATGATGATAAACGTTTTTGTTGATTGTTTATCAAAAAGAATATGCCTATTATTTTATGAGATTAGGAACACCTGCGGCATCTCCTGCAGTTCTGTGGCCTCCTTTAAAAACCAACTAAGACTGTCCATTATAGGTATTAATTGAATTATTTAGATGTAAGGTTAATTTTAAGGATGCATGCTGTGATCATTCCTAGAAAATCACTATCTCATGTTTGTTCTTCTGTTTTGGTTTTTCGTTGTTTATATTTTGATTATGACTAGTTTAATGATCCAATAAAAAAAAATAAGTCATTTTCGTTCTGTTTCGGCCGCACATATAATATATATTGAAAAAAATATCTAAAATAAAATAATCATCGTCAAAATTATCCTCTACCTATTAATGTTTTAGCTTGCTGGCCAATGGTGTTTACAGGATGCCATTCTCATGTGAGAGAAGAATCAAGGATTTCCACTCTCCACACTGATATATGAGATTATTGTCCCTCTGTGCAACTTGACTGACCTACGCTAGGGATTCATGAATGTAGGATTAATATACAAACTTTAAATTGGCGGTTACCTTGGCCAATGTGTTATATTGGCTATTTAAAGGGGAAAAGCTGCCAGCGTTTTGGGTACTATACCTTGTTCCGGTGACATTCACGACGTTTTAGGTTTAATGTAGTTTTATTTTATCAGTGTTACATATATTTAATTTTATTTACTGTTACAAACTAAATACCTGCACCAATATTTAATGTATTTTAATATCTCGGTAAATAGAGACGGCCTAAGATGGTACTGGGTAATCCTTCACGAATTAACTTGTTTTTTTAATACTCTACAAGTTGGCCCTTGACACCTGGTGGTAAGTGATGATGCAGTCTAGGATGGTAGCGGGTTCACCTGTTAGGGGTATGGTAAACCCATACTCCTAATTGGTTTCTACGCGACATCGTGCCGGAACGCTTAATCGCTTTTGCGACACGTCTTTGTCGGTAGGGTGATAACTAGCCACGGCCGGAGCCTCCCACCAGGCCAAACACGAGCCGGGAATCGAACCCAGGACCTCCGGCTTTATAATACGACCGCGCACGCACTGCGCCACGGAGCTCGTCAAAAAGGAGGTTGTCTCTTCTTTTTTATGAGTTCCGAGTTACACAGTTACTACAACATACATTACAACCTTTGCAAACGTTACGTAACAGAAGCACCGGAACACTGCAACAAGTCCATTAAATGAATTATGATTTATATCACTTAGTATTAAAGAGTGAGGGTCATCTTTATTGCCTTTCAAATGTATGTCTCGAGTTGATGTAATGAGTTGATCATGCCGCTCGCGTACGCTGTTACAGTGCGTCGTGCTAATGCGGAATTACCTGCGCAGTTAAGGCGGTGCCTCTTAATCTGAACTACCCCGAGATTTTATCGCGTTACTGCAATGCATTCATCATCATCATGATCAACCCATTGCCGGCTCACTACACAGCACGGGTCTCCTCTCAATGTGAGAAGGGTTTGGCCATAGTCCACCACGCTGGCCATGTGCGGATTGGCAGACTTCACACGCCTTTGAGAACATTTCGGAGAACTCTCAGGCGGGCAGGTTTCCTCACGATGTTTTCCTTCACCGTTGAAGCAAGTGATATTTTCATTATTTTTAAAAACGCACATAACTCCGAAAAGTTAGAGGTGCGTGCCAGGATTCGAACCGCCGACCGCTGATTAGGAGGCTGACGCCCTAACCACTAGGCTAACACAGCTTCTTGCAATGCATTAGTATTTGATTTTTATTTCGACCAAGTTTACTACTTCACTAGATTCAATGTGACACAGAACTTTCTTTCTCTTGCCCTTATCCCACATTATGTGGGGTCGGCACATCACGTCTTCTTCCACTCACTTCTATCAGCCGTCACCTCACTACCCACACCTTTTACCCGCATATCCTCTTTTATCCATCTATCTCTTCTTCGGTCTTCCTCTACTCCTTTGCCGTTCCACGTTCATATATAACATTCTTTTGGTGACATCACTTTCTTTCCTCCGCATTATATGACCATGCTAGCCTGTTACTCCTCATCTTTTCTGTCACTGGCGATACTTTTAAGCTTCCCCTTATATATATTCATGTGACGCAGAACAAATATATAATTTTGCTTTCAAATAAAATCAAATCAAAATAGCTTTATTCATATAAACCTATTACAGGCATCTATGATAGTTCATATTAAGCACATTTTTTAAATTTTCTGTTTTATCGTAGGCGTCCGCTAAGAAAGGATTTTAGGCACCTTCATCCGTGTCAAATTTATTTATCGTCTATTAACGCTTAGATATTGCGTGCAATAAAATTTTAAAGATTCAGAGTGAAAAGTAAACATAACCCGAATAGGCACCACGATACAAGCCTGTGTGGGTAACAACTGTATATATTGTATAGCTAGCTAAATTCCACTTTCTGAATTTTCTCTGGTGGGGAGGCTTCGGCCCTTGCTTGTTACCGACAAAGATGTGCTGCTAAGCCTTTTGCGTTCCGGCACGAGGTTGCGTAAAGGGTTTTGTGGGTTTTAATTGCTATAAATATATATAGAGATAATAACCGGGGCCGACGTCTAACGTACCTCCAACGCATGGGGGGCGTAATTTTCTTTCCAGATACGTATCCAATACCACTTGAACAAAGTGGCAGGTACAGCCTATATAAGCTAATTATTATGTACCATAGATAAAGGCACCTGTAAAATATTCGTGAGTTTGTTACGCCTTGCCTTATCTATTAGGTCACTCGTATGGCCGGCGCGAGGGAATTAAGCGAATTTTCAAAAAAGTCACGTATCTGGTGAAAGCGTCAGTATCGTAACGAGCAGCAGTGTACGGTAAACATTGTTCAGTGTACCGTTAAGAGTCTCCCTGGCAGGTCCTTTGTTACTAAAAGCATAGTGGTATTAAACAATAAACAGCAAGTATAATTTGCTATATTCCGCCGACAACCGGGCGATTTGTATAATATAACACCACACAAAATCTTCCACTAGAACCTCTACGCACGTTTTGACCCGACACCGGATCATCCTCAGGAGATGTTGACTTCACAAGCGTTTCATTATAGTGGTATTAGTTGAATTGAAACGTTAGTGCAAGGTTTACTAATCTGTCGAGAAACCTAAGGTTAGTACATTTTGTTTTTGTCTCTACTTACTGTAAACTTTATGTGATTTATAATTTCACTAGCTGAGCCCGCGGTTTCACCCGCCTAGTTCCCGTTATATTCGCAATACTGGAATAACATACAGTCTATGTTACTCGTTGATAATTTAGCACCTGCAAATTGTGGAACCAGCTTCCATCGTCTGTGTTCCCTAATGGTTATAATATGGGGATCTTCAAAGGGCGGATTAACAAATTGCTCAAGGGCCAGCAACGCATTGACGGTTCCTCTGGTGCTGCAAATGTTCATGGGCGGCACTTACCATCAGGTGACCCGCCTGTTCGTTTGCTCGCTATGTATATAAAAAAAAAAAAAGCTTTTCGTTAGTGATACAGTTTTTAAAATCAGTTTAATAGTTAACGCATAATAGCGTACTAAACTAACATACTCGGGGTTAAGATTAGGATATAAGAATGTCAGCCTTAGCATATTGTTATTCAGTGTTCAGCTTATTATTGTATTGGAATACGTAGCGTTAGTGAATAACACAAAATAAATAATTATTACAATATAATAAATCCCAATCATTCACGTTCAATTGTAAAAGCTGTCAACTGTGCAGGGCGATCGTCAGGTGTCTATTTACGTGAAACAACCTATGTCACCACAATGATATCACTGATTCGTTTGTCTACGGGTTAACGTGTTTGACTGCGGGTCGCGAGGTTCTGGGTTCGAATTTCCGGGTCGGGAAAGAAATGTTAAGTTTATGAATTATCCTGGCAGGATTAATACAGTCTTTTTTATTATGGGTAAATCCTCTGTGCCACAGGGAGGAAAGGTACCAAGAACACTGGCAGTTTATCCTGGAAGAAAGTCAGATAGATTTTCTGCTTAAAAATGTAACCAGGCTTTTTTTATTTCAACTTTTTCAAATAAAATAAATACCCTTCTCGTTGTAATTTTATGTTAGGGTATATTCATGGCTGCTTAGGGGCAGACTCATGCGCGGAAGAAATCGTACGCAAACGCTTTCTCACGCTATAATCGTTGACGGCAACTCGGTGTGGTGTTGAAAATTGACAATTATCACAAAGCGAAATCACACTCGCAAATTATATTCCAGCTGTCACAAATAGCAAGTTTCAAGTCTAATTAATCAGCATCTCATCTTCCTTTCTAATTGCGCCGCTAAACACGAGTCCCACGATTTCGCCATGCGCTATAATGACATTACATCAACAATGGCGTCACACGTCAGGTGTAGCCCACTTCGGGCACTGGCGTTCAATTCATGTTATGTTATGTGCGTTATAACAAATGGGATGATGTGTAACAACATAATATATAAAAGACATCATTTGTTATGAATTACAAGAAACCAAAGTATTTAAGTTATTGAATAAGTAAGATTTAAAAGAAAAAAAAATTTTCACCAATTTTCAATAGAATTTTATAACACTTTTTTTTATCAGGGAAACAGTAATTTAACTTAATATAGTAAAGTATAGCATAATAATAGTTAAAAAGTTTCGTTCACTAGTAATCCATTTTCGGTAGATTTTAGTAGACTTTTTTAGTTTTGGGGTCAATATTTCAAAGTTTTTTTTTTTAATTTCAGGTTTACGACTAAAGATTTTCTATTTCTTGCCTTACTAGACTACTTATTTACCTCATGCATTTAATATGCTTAGGTAACTCGAACCAAACAGATTACAAACAAAAACAAAGCAGCGCTGCGCACGCGCATCCTATATCCGCTAAATAGAAATGCATAACCAACAAAAAAAAAACAATAGTTTCCGTGCATCCGGAATCGTTTTGAGTCAGTCAGTCAGAGTGAATACGATGAACCTGTCGCTTTACATTCACATATTCAATAGCCATCGAGCGGAAAATAAATTGACATGTTACACGACACAGGAGGTATGTCGTACCCGTTGGTTAAGTAACGACTCCGGGGCACGCGAGCGAACATGCGAAAATGAAAGTCGGCTCCGTAAACATTCTGGGTTCCGTACACGCCATGGAAGAAACGTTTCAAGGGCCGCTGTGACTATGCCCTAGTAGCGATACGAAATACATAAATCAAATCAAAATAGCTTTGTTCATATAAACCTATTACAGGCATATATGAATCCGTTCATATATATCACATTTGTCATTATTACTATTCGTGAAGTGATGGTGATAACTACACCCGCCAACATTAACAAAAAAGCTTAATATAAATAAAAGGGGATTCAAATCGCGCCCAGGTCTAAGAAGAAGCCCACAACAAACTTAGCCGGGTTTCTTTACTGTTATCACTATCTCACAAAATCAATATTAAATTATCGTTTATACTATAATCCTTAATATTTCGGCGAATCCTTAACTGCGCTTATGTTCGAATTTTTTTATATATTAAAATAATAAGAGCAAATAAGTTTAATTACATCTATGAGGTATAGTTTTTAAGTATTCTTTTTGTTGTGTGTAAAAGTTGTTAAAAGTAGTTATCTTAAATTTTACTATCGCTAGTTTTTTTTTATTGTTAAAACAATTTAGTTGGGCATTGGCTATTCTTAAAATCTTCTATCTATTATTAAAAAATTGCTTGCTAAAATTAAAAACTATTCAACTATTTTTAGATATTGTATTTTATTAAATACTCAAATGCGGTGTGGATTACACTGCCCATTATTAAAAGTAGCGGGCAAGAAATAAACTTACCACTACTTTTATGTGCACAAAACTCTCGGTCACGCGAAACGCCAACTATTAGTTGAAATGATTATGAAGCGCGCTTCGATCGTCAACGTGCATTAAGTTTTGCGTTAACTATTTATTAATAATACTTACCGTATTAATTAACCGCGGTTTTACTTTCCCTCGGTGGAAAAGCGCGAAAGCCAGTTGCCTCTGCTCAGGTTGAGAACTCGCGCGCGTAACTTGCACATAATAGCATTCGAGTGTTAGTAAGTTTGTGTGTGAAGAGATTTTATTCTTTTAAGTTTATTTAACACACTGCGTTTGGTTTTCTTCTCTCAAGTACTTTTCCAAACAGATATCGGTGTTAAAAGTGTTGTCTGTGAATGGTTTCGTTGTTATTGTTTATTTAATATTCTAAGCAGCGTGGTGTTTGTATCTTCTTTGCATTTTACTGTATATGATTTTTTTTTATTCGTTCGTTATTTTTTTTTAAATTACCAAAGTTCATAACTTCCACAGACTAGCATACGAGTGTTGTTAGTTATTTGTTTATAGTGTGAAGTATGGTTATTGAAAAAATGGTAGATGAATACCACTCATTATACTTAATACAAGTGTAAGAAATTGTTACTATTCTATTCTGTAAAATGGCTGCATTGTGCTGCATCTAACGTTAGGCTTACAATTCTATTATTTTCTTTGTAATTCATATAATGTAATATGCACAGAAATAGAATAGTGTTTTGTAATAATGGTTAGTTATTCTCGTTTGCTAATAAAAATAATATTTCTGTGGCATAATAGCTTTAAACAGATTAGATAAGAAATACTTAGCTAGTTATATTTCGTTATTAAATTCTCTATAAAAACTAAAGTGATTTCTATTAAATTAAAAAGCGTACTTATTTTTACCATAGTTCTAGGTGTAGACTAATACATAGGACATATAAGTCGGTTTATATGACATTGTTTTCAACAGTCAATGCGGAAGAGGTATGCGTTAAAATTAAAATTTGGAATTCCAGTTACGAAATTGGGTTACTACTAGTGCCCGAAGTAAGGTTTGATTTGATCGAGTTCGAAAATAGCCCGAGTGACAAGAGTGTACCGTGAACTAAGTCTGTGGTTCTAAATTTATTCGTTCGGAAATTTAGAGCGCCATCGGATTGCAGTTTAAATTTAACTCCCACAGCTGCCAGTGTGAACTTTGTCTTTTTTTCTACGCAAGGAGGTGTGTACAGTGAAAAATTAGTCTGATGTAAGTGGTAAGAATAAACGTGAATTTATTTCAGACTAACTGATGCCCGCGATTTCGTCTGCGTTCAGTTAGTGTGTGTGAAAGTGTGTTTGTATGTCTTCCAATCACGAAGCATTGGTTTACTAAACCGACGACTTACAACAATTACAGGATAATCTGTAAAGTATCTCGTTTCTAACAAAAAAAAAAAGAATTGGTGAAATCGGAGGACACGTTAATGAATTGCAACTAAATACACATTTTGACTTTCATCCCCTCTCCCAAGGGAACCGTGCTGAATTCCGGGATAAAAACTATGCTATATGTTGAACTGAAGCACCAACTACTCCTATACCAAATTTTATTTGAATCAATCCAGTAGTTTCGGCGTGATGCGCGGCCAAGGTACAGACAGACAAAAAAATAAAAAAATTGTATACTACTGTTTCTGTTATTTTCTGTCTTTTTTTGTTTTATTTTTCCTTTTTCGTGGTGTACAATAAAATGGTGTAAATAAAAATAAATATATAAATAAAATTGTTTTCGGCTCAGTATCGATAGTAAAGCATCCTCCAATTAAAATTTTCAAAATTATTTAATGTAGAGAATTCGTCCTGTTACAGTTTTATTATATTATAGATCACTATGACAGTACAATCCTCACTCAGTTGGTACTAATCTATACTGACGTAAAGCTGAAGGCTTTGTACCTTTTTATTTTAAAGGCGTCATTCTCAGAATACACAAGTTCGAACAGTTAAAACAATGACAAACTCACGTTCGCATATGAACATTTATCAGATAAAAAGTAGGCTATTCAATACTTCAATAAAAGAATTAAAAAAAAAGTAACGTTTAATAACGTAAAAGTCGAGGGTCGCTCCCCTACTAGGTGGACGGACTCAATCCGTTCCGCTACAGATTTATCGATCTCAGAGTGCTTCCGTGATGCTACGAACAGAAATCGCTGGAGGGAGATCGTAAGAGCTGCTGTGAAGGCCAAATCATAACCACGACCACTCTGCCAAGAGTGAACGAATAAAAAGAAGAAGAACGTATAAATAGACCTTACACTGTTATGCATAAAATAACGTCACCACATTTCCATGTCACTGCGTGAAAGAAAGGCAACATACACAAACACTGTTGCAAAATTCTTTGCTTTATTGTACGAGGTGTAAAACTGCGTCTTTAAGCGCAGAATAATAATGAAATAGCAAGGAATGTCGGTCGCTCTCCGCAGGTGAGATGTTTGAACATTGTGTAACGTTTACGTGTTACGGTGGATGACTGACGCGACCGTTTGAGAATATTAATCGTTATGGCGGACACACACGCACCGGTGCGCCGGCTGTCTACCGGACAGCACTATACCGTCCGACTCCCCCGTTATCCCAAACGTCGCCTAAGCCGAGGTTCGGCCTCAAAGGAGGCGCCCTTAGGCAGTCGCTCCCTTAGTTTCTTCGAGCCCTAGGGCTCAAAATTTCTTCTGGCAGAGCTTCTTTCCGAAGCTCACCAAACAACCCGGTTACGCTGTGGCAACCAATAGGGTTTGTACAGCTAATAGACAGTCCGAAAAAAAAAAAAGGACAGCACTATGCTGGTGTAACTCCTAACCTGGAGACCAAGTCTGCTATTGCAATTGTGACTTATATTTTTGACGACCAGCGAGGCACAGTACGTGCGCTGCAGTATTATAATAGTTTACCGTGTTCGATTTCCGGCTCAAGTCTGGTCTGATGGGAGGCTGCGGCCCTACTTTCAAACACATATACCGCCAAGCGATTTAGCTTTTCGGTGTGATGAGCTCGCGTAGAAACCGCTTAGGCGGATGAATTCAGCCGGCACTGCATCAGTGCCTCCTCTGATGCATCACATATTCATTGGGCATCAGGTGATTAGTTTTCTCGTTGTCTGAAGATGTTTATTTACTTACTTAGCATAATAAAATTGCCGAGGGTAAAATAAACTTTACTTGTATAGACACCACAATACAAGCATTTCTAACGTGGTTACCAATGGAAGTTGTATTTACTTTAAAATTGTTTAATGAACGTATTTTTGCCTTTCCAAATATGGAATTTCCAAAACTTGTTACACCTATTACAGTTAAGTTATTACGATTTTGGGGGCTTTTACGACTATCACATGGAATTGTTAATAATTAAGACCGTAACCTTATAAACGTGATGTCCGAGGCACGAGACCTGCTAGTTTACTAACTCTTGGCTGGTAATGATAATTTCTTCAAAGAAAAACCAAATATTGCTATAATTGCTAGGTAGCTTTTTTTGTGAGATTTATCCCAGTGTAAGCTTTAGGAGCCTATTAGGAATCATATCCAGTTACAAAAATCGACAAAAAAATAATAAAGAAATATCTAATATAACATGTAGGAAGTCAGTTGAATGTTAGGTTTAAAACCTGAACGTTTGTGGCTCCATTTATAAACATGATGAAGTTTAATTACAATTATTAGCAATTAGTAGATACCCACTTATTATGACGGGCATTTTTAATATGATATCAGGGACGTGCCTCGCATTGGCTATTCATGGTCTCTCTTGTGATTAGACAGTTCAAGAGAACTATTTATGTAACCTGTTTGTACCTATCTCTCTACAAATTATAATGTACAACTCGTGACTGCAAAATGTTTATGATTTTTAATCTAACATGTTATATTATACTGTATAGGACAGCATTCTCTTATACATTTTTCATAGTCCGTTTTTAGTTAGTGCTTTTGGCACATAAACTGTTACTACTAACTGATAATTAAATTTATTTTATGTAACATTGAGAAATCATCGTCATCATCATGTTCAACCCATTGTCGGTCACTACAGATCACGGGTCTCTCAATATGAGAAGGGTTTGGCCATAGTCCACCACGCTGGCCATGTGCGGATTGGCAGACTTCACACGCCTTTGAGAACATAATAGAGAACTCTCAGATATGCAGGTTTCCTCACGATGTTTTCCTTCACCGTTGAAGCAAGTGATATTATAATTGCTTAAAAACGCACATAACTCCGAAAAGTTATTAAGAGGCGGATGTCCTAACAACTAGGCTATCACAGCTTCCATTGAGATTATTACATTGAGAAATAACACTATCCAATTACATAGAATTAAACTTTACACAAAACTAGATATTTCCCGTGACTTTGTTCGCGTATATTGATGAATATCTGTTTTTTTTTTTGAATAATTTGGTCTTTGTGCTATTATTCCATACTCTGATCTGATCTGATCTGATCTGTTATAATTTTCATCCAGATCAGTTTAGCTGTTCTGGCGTAATAGAGTAGGTACGTAAAATCCAATATAGCATTTATAATAATAGTGAGATCGAGTATTGCGTTTCCATCGGTTCGGATTACGCCATTTTCTTATTGAAAAGCTGAATCAGTCCGTGAGTGTGCCTAATTCATTATGCACGTAATTTTACACTTCGGTAATGCTTCGGTAGCATGAAGCGTTTACTTTTCATTTTTCTTTTAATTTTATTATGAGTTTTTATTACAGGAAGCTATCTATGAGTTTCTCTTCTTTTATAGTTGTTTTCGAGGCGGCAAGTCATGCGGCGAATTTCAACATTCCAGCGCTGTTTTCCGGCATGTCTTTTTACGCTCAAATTGAACCGTACCTTAACACATACACCACTATTAGTTCTGGGTTAAAACAGCTTACTGCAATTCGGAATAATCAATTCGTAGTCAGAATGTGCATAGGAGTAAGAGAAAAAGTTCTTAACTAAAACATATGAAAAACTATAGCCGTGAAATGGTAGGCTCAACTGACCTCCGCACACTCGACTCTAGATATTGAAATCCTGGTTAACCTCGTATATGAGAGGCCGGCGTCTGGAAATGAAAATGTAAAATATATCGTTGTTCTACCTATTCATCATAATATTTTTTATTTTTCGTTTTTATACGGTACAAATTAACCCTTAACGGCAATCTCACCTGATAGTAGGTGATCATGCAGTCTAATATGCTAGCGAGCTAACCTGTTTGGGGTATGGTAAACCTATACTCCAAATTAGTTTCTACGCGAAATCATGCCGAAACGCTTAATCGCTTGGCGGCACGTTTTTTTCGGTAGGGTGGTACGTGGTGTAGAAGCCTCTCATCAGACAATACTTGAGCCGGAAATTGAACCCAGGACCTCCAAGTTCGTAATGTGACAGAGCACGCACTGCGCTACAGAAGTCTTCAAACCTTACCGGTTAACACCTTCTACTTTACAAAGATATTTCGTTGAAAGTTCAAAACTCTCGGTCACCATTCCAGGATCATAACATCCAGCTGTCTTCAAGTCAAAACTTATTCCGGTTTTCCATTGTCCACAGACCACAGACAGCGCGGACTTCCTCGCGACCCGGCCGCACACGGCGGCGGTGCTGCCGGGCAAGCCGGCGGCCAACCCTCTGCAGTTCGTGAAGGTCGGCCCCGCCGAGCTGGGCCACCGCGCCCGCGAGCAGCTGCGGCGTGCCGAGCTCGCCAAGAAGACCGAGCCGGCGCGCGTCGAGCGCCAGGAGGACTGGCAGTCGGTGAGTCCAGGCGCCATCGATCCGCTATTTATCTAAGGAGCGTACTCTGACTTTACCCTGCTAAGTCTCTCATTAGTCTGTCTGTATCTTTGTCTCGTTTTAACTGTTTCATAAGTCAGAGTACCGTTTAGTAGGCTGCACAAAATTAGTAACTCATTCAAAGGAAACTGTATTTTATTTTATAACAAATTACCTATTGATATCTTGGAGATTTGTCTTGGAGATTGGTCTATCAATAAAAGTTTTTATAAAGCGACAGCTTATAAAAAAATCATATTACGATATTAACGATAATAAAGCTTGGATGTGAATTGCTCTATCTCCATAGATATTATAATTTATTATTGATTATGTGAGATGGTGGTAACAAAAAAAAAACCCGGCTAAGTTTGTTGTGGGCTTCGTCTTAGACTTGGGCGCGAATTAAACCCTCTTAGCTTTAGTTTTAAGTTGGCGAGTCTAGTATCACCATCACTTCACGAATAGAAATAATGAAAAATGTGATATATTATGTGAACGATTCATAGATGCCTGTAACAGGTTTATTTGCATAAAGCTATTTTGGATTGATTTGATTTAGAGGTCATAAATCGGCCAGAGTCCAAACGTGGAGCCCAACTTCGTGTTGCAATGACGAGATCTTTCCAACATATCACTACATTAGTATCGTCTTATCAGCACTGCATTTTTTCATACTACTGAGTTACGTCCTAGCTAGCACATCTAAAAACGTACTTTTTTTTCTGTAAATTATTGTTGTTATATGTAAAAAGAGGAACTGCGGAGATTCGACACTCCACAAGTGCTTATATTAGGCCTACTTGACTAAATGTATGAATATTATTATGAAGCCAAATTCACTAGTATGTCAACACCATAAAAAGTGTATAAGAAGTGAAAGATCGGGATTACAGAACATTTCCAAATTTTACAATGGCACAAGACCCTAGATTTTAGGCGGCTGAGATGTTGGATGTTTCCGATGCGAAGTCGTCGTTTCAGGATCTGGCCCTTACCAACGAATCTTCGAAATTCGTCAGTTTTATTTTTCGATAATCTCAATTTCGACACATTTGTTAGAAACATCTAACTAAATGTGACCTATTTCAAATTGTACTCGAATTATTTATATACCACAGAGAGTCATTACCCTTTCTTCTAGGCCATTTAGGTAAGTTCAGTTGTTTGAGATACAAATAAACATGCGTACATTTGTATCTCAAACAATCGTGCGTACCTACCACTGAACACATTATGCATGTCACAGCGAAGCAAAACAAACTTTGATCACATACATCGCATAACTCATAAGGTTTGTGATCTGTGCCAGTAAACATAACTGTGCAAATCAGAGCAGAAAAAATGGCGGTCGCGGACTTTAACAAAAACAGCAGATTAACGCACCGCTCTTGTAATGCACGTGATTAATGTATAACAATGTGGAGAGCGGATAAAGGCGCTTAATTTAATTACCTCACCACCATTCGAGCTTTGCAGTGGTTTTCACTTTTTACCTCGAGAGATTAAAGCTGCACGCTCACTGGTTAAGTAACGAGACGCCTTCAATTAATTGCAAATTAAATTCACCACTCGAATGCAATTTTTTGTTCTCTCGAACTCGATTACATGCTCAGTTTAATTAATCTTAAGATTCTGTTATATAAAATGCAAACATCCACAATCTGTTTTCTACCGCACAAGAATTGGTTAAATTAGGAGGTATATATATAACCAGTGTGTACAGATAGTATATAAAAAAACTACATAAACGGTGCTTGAATCAATCACATATTCATTAGGTATATTCACACACAGTATCACAATGGTTAAAGACTGCGGAGTGGAATCTGAAAGCTCTCTCTTTTGTTGTTGTTGTTGTTTATTCGAATGGCTAATAACTTTAGGGGGGAACCAGTTCTGTCCCTGGCGCACTTCTGACCTTTTAAATTTAAAAAAACACAACTGAAAGAAAAATTTAAAAAAAGGGATTTGTTTCTTTGTTAGTTTTTATTATTTCGGACTGCTTTTAAAACTTACTTTTAATTGTAATAATACGAAATTATTAGTGTATTACGCGCGATCTAGATCTACTCTGCATCATGATCCAAATTTGTAAACACAAGTTACGCGTAATCTAATATGGTGGCAGTACACCCTTAGTAAGTGGTTAACAATCTTAGCGGAAACACGTGACATTCCGCCGGCGATGGCGTCTCCCACTTCCGGCGGTACACCTACATACGTCTACATGTATAGCATAGGACGGAGCGCATTGCATCGCTCAGGTGCTTCGAATGACTGGCGAGTGGCTGGCCTCGGAATTGGTCGTTAAGATTTTTGGGTCTTAATTTGGTCTGAGTTATATTGAACTTGAGAACTGCTGGAACAGGAAACATTACTTCGTAGAAACAGACGTTAGTTTGTGGAAGATCCGTTACCTGTCTGGTGGGAGGCTTCGGCCGTGGCTAGTTACCACCCTACCGATAAAGACGTGTCGCCAAGCGATTTAGCGTTCCGGCACGATGTCGTGTAGAAACCAATTAGGAGTGTGGGTTTACCATACCCCTAACAGGTTAGCCCGCTGCCATCTTAGACTGCATCATTAGTTATCATCAGGTGGGTTTGCAGTCAAGGGCGAACTTGTAGTGGATTAAAAAAAAAAAAAAAGACGGGTTGCACTCCGGGAGTGCCGGCAGAAGTGAAAACTTGATTATTAACGTTGAGCATGTTTGATATTTTGGAATGGTTAGGGAATAATTTTGCACCAATTGCTTTATCAGTATAAAAGTACTATCATTTATGTGGTAGAATACAATATTCATTTATTGCGCTATCGTACACAAACATGACAATTTATATTACATTAAAAATTTAACACTTTAAAACTATTACAATTATTTTACATTAAAAAGTTTATCTCTCCGAAAAATCAACTTTCATCCATAATTTCAACGACTTTTTCATAACGCGAATGTTCGTGTAACATACACGAACATTCGCGTAAGCGCCCTGCGCTGCCTAAACGAAACAGTAGGCCCAGGCATACATTTTCGCCGCGCCGTAGAGAGGGGATAGCTGTCTACTCTCCATCCGTCTTACGCTTTTTCGATCAGGTCACGTGTCCTGACGCGAGTTTAAGATTTTATACCCATTACAGAAAAAGTGCTCAACGCCGCTAAAGAAGTTTTCACTTCAAAAAACTGAACATTAATCTTTTACTATAATTAGAAATCGCCAGACAAATCTCTTTCTTTCCGTTTATATCTGTGTTACGTGGCTTATAAGAAAAGTAAAAAGTGAACCACACAGTTTCATGCATTATTCCGCCGGCACTGGCGTCTCACACTTCCGGCGGAGTACCTACATACGCGTCTATCATTACATGCATTGACTAGTTGCTACCTATTAGCTTAACAACGCTGAGATGATTCCGATTTCTGGCTAGTAACGTGGCCTCGGAATCTGAAGATTCTTCGGGTCTTAATTTGCTCTCAGTTACATTGAACTGCCGATATAAGAAACCTAACAAAGTATTAAAAATAACCAAAAAATCACTAGATACATTGTGTGGTGTATATTTCTCTATTTCATGTCGTTTAAAAGAAATATATAATACTAGCTTTTACCCGGGATTTCGCTCGCATTGAAGCTTTTATATAAGTATCAGAGATCATGACAATAGAAATGAATCAATGTTTTAGTTATATTTTAACAAAATCGATTTTTTTAGTAAATAATATCTTTTGTTACTTCTAATACCTCCAAGATTATGTGTACAAAGTTACTCAACTTTGTACATATGAGTACATGACAATCGGTTGGCTAGTTTTTGAGTGAAAGCGTAACAAACATCCCTACATTCACATTTATAATATAACTAAGGATGCATTACGGCAGCCATATTTATGTGACATTCGTATGTTTCGTGCGTAACCCACTTTCGACTTTTTGTCCTTCATTGTGTCATTCAAGTCGACAACGAACTTGAAAAACTATCTCGAGTTTGTTGGAATTTAACAGCTAAAGATGCCAAAACAAAACGTGCTAAAAGACATTGTCAAAACAAATCGTTGTTATTTGATGTGTTTGTGTGTGTGTTTTGTTTTGATTCAGGATGTTGTGTATTGCTACTTTTAGGTTCGATCGATAATTACATCAAATAAAGCTTAATGTTAATTGGATACTTACGTCTACATAATTACTTGAATGGCAGTTGGAATTTGGCAGCGCTATCCTTTTCTGACCACTAACTGTAGATGACGATAGGGCGACTGCAATTTAATCTGCCTTCTGAAGATTTTGTAAGAGAGTTTTAATTTATTAACCTCATTTATTTCTTGTTTCAATTTCATCTCCATATGCTATGTAGAATTTAGGCCTGATTTTTAAGGTTGACGATGCATATGTTTAGCAGAGATCATGCTAACTTACGAAATTTTTTTTCGTGATCTATTTTGCTGGGAGGTTCCTCATGTTCTTGATGACAAGTCAAACTAGATTGAAACGCTTTTATACTTCCGAAACCGGTATAAGGCTATAAACATTTATTTGAGCTACAGCCATTTCCGAGGAATATTGTTTGTCAGTCTGTTCGTCAAACAAGGATAGACTTAGAGGTAAAACGCAAAGCAAAGTGATCTTATAATTATTATGCGGTAGGAAGACCTAACACCGGATTTTAAAGCAACTTCTTTACGTAACTAATCTAAATTGTTATCCGCCATTTTTCATAATATAGCTACATAACGAAGGTCAGTTGAAGTCATTTACCGAAACGTGTATTATATAACGTAACCTACATCCTCGTCGTAAAATGGAATAATAACTCTCATTAACCTATATGATTAGTGTCCGTGGAGGCCTTCTACATTCTGCATGTGAGATAACTATCTAGAACAATAGATTTTCTAAAGTTTTTGTGCCTTAAAGGCGACATTTAAGCCATAAAATTGTATCAAAGAACTAGGATATATTCTTTTTTGTATTTATTGTTTTAATCCAGATTATTATCACGATCAACCCATTGCCGGCTCACTATAGATCACGGGTCTCCTCTCAATATGATAATGATTTGGCCATGGTCCACCACGCTAGCCATGTGCGGATTGGCAGAATTCACACGCCTTTGAGAATGTTATAGATAACTCTCAGGCTTGCTGGTTTCCTCACGATGTTTTCCTTCACCGTTGAAGCAAGTGACATTTTAATTGCTTAAAAACGCACATAACTCCGAAAACTTAAGGTACCCGGGTTCGAACCCCCAACCTCTGCTTAGAAGGCGGACGCCCTAACCACTAGGCTATCACATCTCTTTTTAGATTATTATAAAGATTAGTTACTTATTATAAGTAATACGGACGTCAGAAAGTGAGCCAATAATTTAAATCTAAATGATTAACACATCTGTTAATCTGATAAATATAATGTTTTGAAGAACACCCAATGGCATAATTACTCAATACTATTAATCTTTTAGTACCGACTCGGTCATCAAACGCAATACGTTGCAAACGTAGGCGAGCTAGCTGATTAAAAGTCCAAAAAGGCAATTAAAGCCATAGTTTTTATTTCCTTGCATCAAGATCATTATATTGAGTGATGTTTTTGCAGTTTTTGCAAGGATTTTCTCGAATCATGGTTTTACTTGTATCTGCTACTTCTATTACTAAGTTTATGTCATTTGACGCGCTGAGTGTTCCGGTACGGGGTTGCAATTCCAGCTCCTTGGAGCCTAATATCTTACGTTCACCGAATAACGATCCTCCGGCCTTATAATTCCCTTGGTAGTAGAAAAAAAAATGAATATGTATTCAGTATAACCAACTATACATTATCAGCTTCTTCACATATATTAGAAAGATATACAATCCATAAGCATGACTTATCTTGCCCAGCCTCACTAATTAAGGACAGTCTACAAAGACGAAAAGATTGATTGCAATGTTTTAAAAACGTACTTATCCACAAAGTGAAATGCAAATGGCTGTCTGCTCATTAGAAACCTACCATTTATGAAGAAAAAACACATTTTTCAACGATAGAAATCGCTATCTGTTATTTTTTAAAGAGGTTAGTGGAACGTCCTACGTCGTGTAGTTTCCTCAAGGTTTTAATGAGCTTATCTATTTTGTTCATAATTAGCGGTAGCGTGCGCATCGCCTACTTTTTTTTTTTTTTCGGACTGTCTATTAGCTGTACAAACCCTATTGGTTGCCACAGCGTAACCGCGCTGTTTGGGAAGCTTTGGAAAGAAGCTCTGCCAGAAGAAATTTTGAGCCCTAGGGCTCGAAGAAACTAAGGGAACGACTGCCTAAGGGCGCCTCCTTTGAGGCCGAACCTCAGCTTAGGCGACGTTTGGGATAACGGGGGGGGGGTCGGGCGGTGAGTGGTCCGTACGTCTCCGAGGCCGTGGATGGAGCCCACGTCCGGATGACGTAAGATAGCGGGGACCTCGTCTTCGCCGGCGAAGACGGTGCGTAGCGTATGATTGTGTGGTAGGTGGTACGAGTGTGTTGTCAGTAGTCATCTGATCGTTAGGGTCATGAAGGATATGTTTAGGTCTCCTCTTTCGGAGAGGAGCGCTTAGGTCGGGGGAGTCGCATCGTCAACGTTTATTCGTTTTAGTTCGCCAGCTCGCATTGGAGTAGTTTTTGAGTCGATCTCTATATTTATAGCTTACTCAATGTACCATCGCTGGCCAAAAAAGCCTTATAAGTTATCTACAACATAACATATATAATAAATATATTCCAGACACATGTAAAAAACATCGACACAATTAAAAAATTCACCAGAGTAGGTTTGAACAGTGGTTGGCTTTCGACCTTTCGTGTAAATTTAAAGCCCTAAAAATTTACCCATGACCCATTGAGAATGGGATTAACCGTTACAATCGATTAATTTGACCTGTCCCATCTAGGACACTCTACCCATCTTTTAAATACTGTCAGTAAATTAATAGTTATATAGTAATATTTTAACAAACACTTCCCTACAGATTTCCTTACCGGCGGGTCAACGACCTGCCATAAAAAGTCACTTAATGCTCAATGAAATTCATCGAACCGTAGTAGATAATATTTCGCAGGCTTTTGTCCATTGTACACGTCTATTATCTAGGTTGGTGTGCGCAGGGTCGACAAAATGCCGCGCTGCTGGTTAGTCAATGTGGTTAGCGAAACATACGTTTCTGCAAATTTCAGTTAGTTCAAACTGTATGTAAAGAAATGTATTGTAACTATACCGTTCAGAGTCGCTCAGCGGGCGATAGATTAGTATATTATAAACGTTTTCAAAATAGCAATAGAGCTTTTAAAGAACCAGAGATAGATCAGAGAATTACGAAGCTATTAGTAGATAGAGCAAGTAGCTCGAAGGGTTTATAGAAATGAGCGGCTCACGCTTGTGGCATGAAGATATCTGCAAGGACTTATGTAACCTACGTCCAATTTAAAGCTACCCATTGGTTGTTGCTTGCGTGAAGAACTGTTGATGATAGAACCTTGATCATCGTGGAAAATTAGCCGGCTATTCAATAGATACATCTCGACAAATGTCATCATCATCATCCTTAGTTTACAATGGGCTGAACTTATGTCTCATTTCTCATCGGAAACTATGATTCAGAGGTAAAGGTCTACGATGCTCCATAAAGTTTGGCGGGAATTGAAAAATAAAAGAATTATTGACACATATCAGTAATAATCTCCGGAATAAGCGTGATTGAATGGTGGGCATGGGCAATTTTCTTACAAGACACCTTAAACGAAAGCCAAGGGTCCTGGGCTGGCCCCCAACATGCTTACAACTAGACCGCCGAGGCAGTTGCTATGATTGCAAATATAATTATAGGCAATTCCTAGATGCAACAGTAATTTTTTCACCATAGTATACAATTAGGTACTACGAAGTAACAACGCAGCAACAAAAAGTAGTGAAATTATAAAGAAAACTACATACTAACATGCGACGCCCGAGTCCTAATATTAACTGCAGTTAAAACATTCCTGCAATAAGGAAATTGAACCATTCTGCGGTATGGTTAGATAATGCCACAGTTTAGCGTCTGTACTCGTGCCTTGTACGGAAATTAGCAGTTCGCCTCTACAACTATAATAGCTGTTAAGGACGATTTTGTTTTGTGTTTTTTTCATACTACCTGCAAATGTTCATCTACGGTCTGTAAGGTTGACATGCGCGCCACGAGATAATTGTCCTCCCATTTACTCTTATTATCTCAAGCAAAAAATGCATCACAAGACAGCGTCGGTTGTACTTATATGAACAGCGTCGTTTGTCTAGTTTTTAGCATGTTGAACTACGGATTACGTTGTCCTGGGTTTAAGCCTCAGGTCGGGCCAAGAATTTATATAGGAATATTCTTTTCTGTTCTAGAACTTGGACAGCTGGAAGTCGTCGCGACGGAAGCGCGTGGAGCACATCATCGAGCGCTGCGTGGAGGTGCGAAAGTTCGAGAACGAGGTGCAGCAGCCCAGGGCCAAGGCGAAGACCTTCAACGAAATGCTAGAAGAACGGTGAGTACCACTGTCACTGCCAGCTTTATAAACTCAAATTTTCTTACGATATCAAAGTCCGAAGTTAAAACTTATAACAGTTCTACCAATTTATAGGAATTTTCGTCTTTAAAATAGAAACAAATTGGAAATAGCGTTTTACGCCGAACATTTGTAACTCTAAAAAGTTGTTTCCGAGTCAAATTCGTGTTTGTTATTTTTTTTTTTTGTATAGGCTTATTAAATGGAATATAGTAATTTGTGCGTGTGTGTGCCTTTTATATTGTTTGCTAAAATCGGTTGTAATTTTTCGACCCACTTTAATACATAACCGTTTACAGTATTACCTAATTATCTTTGGAATGTTCTAGATTCAGGCAATAAACTCTGCTCGGTTTACTGCGAAAGTATTTAAATCCAAGTTGTTTAGTTAACATCCGATATCGATTGTAATTGGGATCGCGTTGCGCAATTAACCGACTGATTCATATAAATGTAGAGCATCATAATAAGCAGATCAATTTCACCAATAAATTGTTCTTGCATCAATATAATTTCCTGACCAATACGGAGCGTCCTTAATTACCTAGGTACATTACTGAAGAATTGACTTGCAATAAATAATTTGCCCATAGTAAATCAATCATTTATGCAAGCCCTATGATTACGTAGGCACTATATCCGCCCGAGATTACACTTGCAATATATAATATCACAGCAAATCGCACTTTGAAAATATAATTTACAAAAACATCATTTTTATTTAATAGAAAACACTTTTTTAGTTGTTTTGCTCACTCAATTAAATCTTTCTCGTGTCGTGAGATGTGATAACACTGAACAATTAATTAAATATAGTTATTTCTAATCTTTATCATGAGGTTTGAAAGTACTTCATCATGATCAACCCATTACCGGCTCACTACAGAGCACGGGTCTCCTCTCAATACGAAAAGGGTAGTCATAGTCCACAACGCTGGCCATGTACGGATTGGCAGACTTCACACGCCTTTGAGAACATTATGGAGAACTCTCAGACGTGCAGGTTTCCTCACGATGTTTTCCTTCACCGTTGAAGCAACTGATATATTTTTTTTTAAACGCTCATAACTCCGAAAAGTTAAAGGTGCGTGCCCGGATTAGAACCGCCGACCTCTGATTAGGAGGCTGACGCCCTAACCACTAGGCTATCACCGCTTCAAATTAAATTACTTAATGATTAAAAAACAAATTAAGTGTTTGTATTTCAGTAATAACAGTTAGAAAGTTAGTGTTAGAAATGAGCGATATACTAATATTTTACTACAGCTTGGCCTATATGGGTTTTAAGCGGCTGCTATAAAATGGTGACTGAATAAATAAGGCAAAATATTCGCCACTTTTTAAATCGACCATTTCTATACTTTATATGCTCAGACAAACAATGATCCTGCGATACAATATGTCAGTGCGTCATAATACTTGATCAGTAACATTAAATTCCTAGTGTGTAGTACTATTAGCGATCCAACCACGGCTGGTAATTTGCTGTAATTTGATACGTTTTTTGTACACTTGACAAACACTGTTCGTAACGCATCGTAATCCAATTTATACGCCATTGTACCATACGCTTTTGAAACGTCTTTCGCAATGGTACATAGAAAATCTGTAATAGGAATTGCTGTTAAAATAAGTCATCCATTATCATCAATTGTATTGTGATCATTAAGTTGATTTGGATGATCATGAATCTCCAGCCGAATGATTCTTCATCATTACATTTAATAATGTACATTAAATTAAAAATTAACTAATTCAATTGGTTTGACCATTCTTGACGTTTTTAAAAGTTCTAATCGTTTCAATTCGAGAGAGAATTCACACGTTTTTTTAGTTCTTTATTTAGTAAAAGGTGCTTATACTGCTGCTGTAGCCCTTTTTAAATCTAAGAAAGTTTTTTTTTTTATTTCAGTAAAATATGTAGTATTATTATCACCAGTTTAGTTTATGGCCCAATGCTGGGTACATGCCACCTCAGGTCTTGTCGTTATTAAGTAAAACCTACCCTTTGTTTTTGTAGTTTGTATGTCTTTATACTGAAATGTGTTTTAGTTTTATTTAAATTATCTAATCGTATGCCGACTCGTAAGATAGCTAGGATTGATTTCTCATTGGTATGCTTCAAAGTGCCTTTTGCAAGATTTGATCAAAGAGCGCTACTCGTGTCTATTGTGTAATACGCTGTGATGATTTCATATAAATTGAAGTTAACTTACACGCGATCGAATAAGTGTAATGTATGTACGTTTAAACAAGTACTATAGTATGCACGACAATACAATTAAAACTTAAAGTTCGAACGTGTTAAAAAGTTTTTTCGTTACAATATCCATTTCTTTATTTTAACAGACTTTAACGTAGCCTCTTTGTTCATTTTCCCTGTGTATTTAAATATTTTAGTCGACAGTTAAATACAAAATGATTCATAGAAGTTTACTCTGTCATAGTATATAGGTATATTAAGAAGTTGCAAAGAAAGGCTTAACAGAATAACTTTCTTAAGTGAAATCCACCGTTCAAGTAAGATTATCTGTTTAAATTCCCCCGAGGAAATCAACTTTCCGTCACGAGCGAGTTGCTCCGGTGTCGGTTACGTCCGTCGCACTCGGTGGCCGCCGCGCGACTGATCGGGTTACGCCTGGAGCGGCGCATGTGCATCCAGCTGTCGTGTCGCGCAAACTAGTTGTCTATGGTTTCGATCATATTCATGGAAAGTTGAATATTGAGTGAATTGTTATTCTTTTACATATAGCTGTACGACGCAAAACACCAGTAATGAGTTAATCAATATTTATTATGTTTTATTTTCAAGGACAAAAGTTTTTTCTATTAAACATTTGGCTATCATTGGTGTTTTTTTATACACCACAAGTTAGCAATTGACGGCATCTAATCTGATGGTAAGTTATGATGCGGTCTAAGATGGTAGCGGGCTAACCTGTTAGTGATATGGTAAACCCATACTCCTAATTGGTTTCTACACGACATCGTGCTGGAACGCTAAATCGTTTGGCGACACGTCTTTGTTGGTAGGGTGGTAACAAGCCACGGCTGAAGCCTCCCACTAGACCAGACTCGAGTCGGGAATCAAACCGCGGACCTCCAACATCAAATTGCACAGTGTGCGCGCTGCGCCACGGAGGTCGTCAAAAATAGATCAAAGGTTCCTCTTAGTAGTGTTTCACGAAGTATATAATTCTTGACTGCTACTTGATGGGTCTAACCTATCGTATCATTTAAAATATTCAATACTTACATAGACCATAGGAAGGTCTTAAGAATGCAAACTTCTTTAAATTTTTAATAGGTAGTCGAGTTATATTATTTTTGAACCGTAATACGTATCACGATTGCGGGTTGATTTTATATCCATCATCTCGTTATATAGATTTAATTGTCAACATTGTTGTACTAAGTACGTATAACCAAGTTGTTAGAAATCAAGAATCAAGTCTTGAGTGAACTTGACCTTAACAAAGTCATATGAGTCGTCATGTCGTATGTATGTACTCATTATTTGTAGTATCTTCTTAGTTGGCTGTTGCGTTTCAAGCTAATGGTAAATCATTATTTTTAACTGCAAAAACAAGCTATGTACGTATAAGTTATCACATTACTAAAATTAACGACGACGATTTGACGACCTCCGTGGCGCAGCGCGCGCGCTGTCAGATTATAAAGTTGGAGGTCCTGGGTTCGATTCCTGGCTCGAGTCTGGTCTGGTGGGAGGCTTCGGCCGTGACTAGTAGTTACCACCCTACCGACAAAGACGTGTCGCCAAGCAATTTAGCGTTCCGGCACGATGTCGCGTAGAAACCGATAGGAGTATGGGTTTACCATACCCCTTACAGGTTAGCCCGCTACCATCTTAGACTGCATCATCACTTACCACCAGGTGAGATAGCCGTCCGTGTATTATATAAAACAAAAAGTTCTCGAGTTACAACTCAGCCATACAGACAGTGGTGAGATTGCCGTCAAGGGCTAACTTGTAGTGGATAAAAAAAAAACATACACTTAATATACATATGTATGTATTTAGAAATATCATAATATTTTGGGGTCCCGTCCCGAAATGTGGCAACGGGACCCTATTACCAAGACTCTGGTTTCCACCGGTCCGTCAGTCCATCTATCATTGGGTTGCATCTCATGAACCATAGTTATATTTTTGATATAGAAAATATGTTTCCTATTATAGTGCAAATTAGATTCCTAAAAGCTGATAAAAAAGCCGATAAATATACCCGAGGGTATAAATTCTTGCTCTGACTTGGTTGCTTCTTTTAAGTAGACAATCTGAGATGGTGATAACAAAATAAATGATCGGCTAAGTTTGTTTGGAATCCTCATAACTTTAGTTTTAAGTTTATGATGTATCATCACTTCTCACTGCAGTGTACGAAACTGTATGTAAGCATTAAAAGCGGCTTTTTGCGGTACTACTGATATACTAAGAAATAATGAACCGGTGGTCTATATACAAGAAACGTTTTTGATTTTATGTGCACTATTAATAGTGTCAGTACTATGTAGTGTTTCATATTTCATAGATAGATAGATAAACTCTTTATTGCACACTACAAACTTGAATTCAAAATAAAAAAAACAAAAAAAAAAAAACAAAAATAATGCGCAAAGGCGGTCTTATCGCTAAGAGCGATCTCCTCCAGACAACCTTTTGTGAAAGGAAACAGTTAAAAGGAAAGGGGGATAGTGCAATAGCTAGAATAAAATAGAATATAATAGAAATTACATATACTACACATTTCATATTAGTACGGAACCCTTTTTTTCTCTCTCCATGCTGGGAAATGCTTTTACGCATCCCCTCCGGATGCGACGCAGGCAAGACTGCACCGCTTCCGACGGGGTATGTGGGACTCCCCGGCGGCCAGGCTGGTGACCAGAATACCCACTAAAACCCAGCGATGCTCCTTCGCGTCGCCTGGTGGCTGGGTCACGGGAACACTGATGCACTCGACCGCGGCCCAGCCAGCGGCGTCCGCCGAGGCAGACCCTCCACGGGGGCCTATATTGACCCCCGAAGTACGGAACCCTTGCGAGTGCGATTCCAACTCCTTTATTCCTTTATTGTTAATGTTTATTGTTCATTGTTTAGTTGTATCATTTTTTTTGATATTTTTTCCTATAATTATGAATTAACTAAGAATATTCTATAGATATGCGTGGGTTCTTCAGTGAGACATAGCCTGCATAATATTTGCTATATCTACATGTGTAATAACCAGTTAATTGAAGGATTGCGGCAAGCTTTCACTTTAAATATTATTAATTAAAAGTTAGCATTGACGTTTTATATGTTGGCTTCATTTTAAATATTGTATTAATGATTCGTGTAAGATTGAAGTATTTACTTTAACCAAATAATAATAAGTAACTTTAAGCATTAACAGAGAATTTTGTTTTTGCATATGTCATCTATACTTAGGGAAGGGTACATCAATTCTGGGTTTTCCGGTGTCGTCTCCTATCCAGCCCCTTAGATAATTTCCGATAATGTCCCTGCCGGGTTATCGAATCCGGGAACTCGCACTTATACGACCAGAGCGCTGATCTCTGCGCTAGAGACGTCGTCAGAACGTAATCACGTACAAATCGTAATTTGCGGCTTAAGAGGAAACCAGTGACACCTCGGCATATTCAGCCGAGATAGCGCTCGGAAGCGAACTCGCCTTTGATAAAAAGCAAATGATCGATTACCGAGATCCCGACTGGTTTTTATAAAGTGAAATTATAATGACATCTGATATACAGTGGGTGTCCACTGCCGGGTTGGGACTTTCTTAATACAGATCGCACATCTGAGCTGACCAGTAGTCAACTAATAGTCGGACTTCGACCAATATATATTATGTGGCTAGTTACCTCACCGAAAAAGACTAAGCGATTTAACGTTCCGACACGATATCGCGTCGAAACCAATTAGAAGTGGGTTTACCAAACCCCCCACATATAAGCCCGCAATCGTCTCAGACTGCATCATCACTTACCATCAGATGAGATTGCCGTCAAGGGCTAACTTGTAGTGTGTAAAATATATATGCATATATATAAAAATATACTGGCTATGAAAATTTGCTCGTACGCGTCACAACTGGCGGCCTGATCAAAAATCTAACACTACGGACCCGTTCCTTTTTTTCCAGGTTTAAAAGTAACCTATTTGCTAACTTAAGCATTTATAATGGTAGCGGGATTTATAAATTTTGCTAAACTGTCCCAAATGTCACACACCACCGTTCGTAGAGTAAGTCTCACAAGGTCTACGAAGATTTCTCTTCACGTTTTAATTTTACACTTCGACCTGCCTCAAGCGTGTCAATTCTTTATCTGCAGGTACCTACTAATAAAAGATCGATCTAAAAACTTGTATTTGTGAAAGTGGTTTCCAAAAAAATATCATGCACAATAAATCAAATATATTCATATTTGATTTATTGTGCATGATATTTTTTTGACTGTACCCTTTAACTGTATCCTAAGTCAGATATTTGTTTGAGTAGATAGTTTTCCATATAAGAACCGGGTTTGTAATATTTTTATTTTATTTTTATTTATTTTTATTGGATCATTAAACTAGTCACTATCTATATAAAAACAACAAAAAACATTTCAGAAGAACAGACACCAGATAGTGACTTTCTAGAAATGACCACAGCATGCACAACCTTAAAATTAACCTTACATCTAAATAATTCAATTTATACATAAAGCAAGTAAGACTATCTATAACAGTATTAAAATGCTGTAATAGATAGTCTTACTTGCTTTTTAAAAGAGGCCACAGAACTGCAGGAGATGTCGCAGATATTCCGGTGATCATTCAGCATTGAGCATATTCTATAGATAGACGCATGCTGACCAGCCTTGGTTCGACAAATCGGTAAATGAAACGGTTTTCGATTCCGAAGGTGACTACCCTTACGCGGCACACTAAACCTCAGACGCTCCAGGATTTCCGGTGAATCAGTGTATCCATTAATGATTTTGTAGAAAAAACCATGTCTAACATTTTACGTTTGTTCTTTAGTGACTATTAAATTCATTCATTCATATATCATAAATATTCATTGAATCAATCATATATTAAAAAAGGTTTTCGAGATCTATCAGACCAGATCGTCTTTAGGGCTTATTACCCAAAGGATTGTGAAACGTCATCCCTATAACTCAGCGCGGTTTAGCTCCAGACAGATGCGCGTTCAGCTTTAGGCTGCATAACAATGAGCGTATTACGCAATGAGTGGTCATCAATCGCCGCCAACTCTTAGATAACGATTAATTGCATTTTTATCACGTAACGCCAAACACCTAACTAGTGTCTCGTATCGCGTATGCGATACTCGAATTGCATATAAATAGGTATGGGATATGATCTCTTGATATGTGTAGTGTTATATTTTACTCTTATATTTGCTTAAATCGCATACAAAACATTGGGACAACTTATTATTTGAATTGAGGGAAAGATGAAAATTTTGGAAAAAAAAAACAATTAGATATTTCAGTGGGTAGTATTATACGAGTCCTGATATTTTTGAACTCATATTGCATGTAATTAGGTATTTCAGTTTCAAATGAAACACAGAAGGGAAGGCTTGGACAAATTTCATCGAACTTTTCCGATTGTTTGCGTTGTACAGAAGATTTGTCGCATCAAGACCTTCCGGCTAAGTTTATTGTTGTCTGTTATTATTACGAAAAATTTACGCGAATAAGGTACATTGGTTGGTTCAAAATGTATACGTATGTACACTGTTTACACACATAGTCGGTTTCGCGATAGTAATAGGCAGGATGCCAGACTAGATGCAGGACGCGATCTGAGTGGAATGATGCGTACTGCTTATTACTCGTCTAACGGTGATAGGTGTTCCTTATAATAAGGGTATAAGCTAGGATCAGAATTTTTAGCTCTTCAAAAAAGGTGCCAATGGAACCCTATTACGTCCATTCGTTTGTCAGCGGCTGCATCTCATGAGCCGTAATAAATTATTCATATTATTTCATAGATGCCTGTAATAGGTTTACATGCATAAAGCTATTTTGATTTGATATGATTTATTTTTAGTTTATTTTATTAAGTTGTGATTGAATTTACGTTATTTGTTTTAGCATTTCCAGCTGCCAGTGTCTATTTTTACTTTCTCTTCTTTTGTGTGATGTATTTATAACAAAAGTGTGTGTATTAATTTATTTACACAGAAAGTTACTATTGACGATATATTAAATAATAAAAATGCGATAACTATTGTTTTTTTTTATGGTAGTTTACTCTCAATGTGCTACGGTTATCGTGACATTTTTTTTTTTGACCACTACAAGTGAGCCCTTGACGGCAATCTCACCTGATGGTAAGTGATGATGAAGTCTTAGATGGTGGCGGGCTAACCTATTAGGAGCATGGTAAACCCACACTCCTAATCGGTTTCTACGCGACATCGTGCCGGAACGCTAAATCGCTTGGCGACACGTCTTTGTCGGTAGGGTGGTAACTAGCCACGGCCGAAGCCTCCCACCAGACCAGACTCGAGCCGGGAATCGAACCCAGAACCTCCAACTTCAAAATGCAACAGCGCACGCGCTGCGCCACGGAGGTCGTCAAACACAAACAAACATAGGACGACTATACCTATATCTAGGTGCCAATGTAAAGACAGCGACAGGGCTTTGCCCTCCAGTGGGACGCTGACCGGTGAACCCTTCTCATGGCTCGACCGCAAGCGGCTCATGCTCATCTGACCGCAACTGGGTCGCATCGCTTTACGGATGCCGGGACACTGGAGCCGACTAAATGCGTATATCAAACTATTAGGAAAGGTTGACGCCTCGGCCCGACCGTTTAGACATCATCTACTCATACATATATAGAAGTGGTGATAGCCTAGTGGTTAGGGCGTCAGCCTCCTAATCAGAGGTCGGCGGTTCGAATCCGGGCACGCACCTCTATTTTTTCGGAGTTATGTGCGTTTTTAAAAACAATTAAAATATCATTTGCTTCAACGGTGAAGGAAAACATCGTGAGGAAACCTGCACGACTGAGAGTTCTCCATAATGTTCTCAAAGGCGTGTGAAGTCTGCCAATCCGCACATGGCCAGCGTGGTGGACTATGGCCAAACCCTTTTCATATTGAGAGGAGACCCGTGCTCTGTAGTGAGCCGGTAATGGGTTGTTAATGGTACTCATACATACTCTGATAAGTAGTCCAGTAAGGTATGACTACAGGCTTATTCACGCTTAGTTCTATTCTCGACAGATTACTTAAACCCCGGTGGTATATATACCTTTTGTTTTGAAATTTCCGTCTCTAGTTACCTTGTCACTTTATACAATACGGAGCTGCGCGGATTTAAAATTTCAAGCCGATCCATCTACAAATGAGATGTGCGTTGATAGGTCATTTATTATTTAGTCAGTCAGTGTCGTTTTTCTTTCATACATATTGATCAGGCTGTTGAATCTTTCACAGCACAGGTCACTCCCAGCTCTGTCATAGTAGACAGGGATATATAAATTTAGATTATCGTTACATTTCTCCAATGTGGGATCCTGAAGTAGATTCTAGATCTATTGTAAATTAGATAATGCGCGCAACTTCTAACGCTATTTTATCGTGTTATTAACGCCTATGTCCGCAGGAAGCAAGCTTTTGCAATTCAAAATTCCGTTAATATTGGTTTTGCCGTACCTGCAGACTTAACAATTTTTTTTTCTTTCCCCGCATAAAAAACATATCATGCAGGCAATCTTGTGCCAAACCTCATCAAAATCGGTCGGCTGATTTCTAATATTAGTATTAATGTATTAGGCTGTAGTATTATCCCATAATACTCCCTCGCGTTATAATGGATCAACCGGTTTAGCAAGCATTTGGATTGGAGATCGATTGTTATCAGAATTAACGAAGCCTACATGCCGGAGAAAACATAACGATCCCGCAATAATAACTGTAACCAAATCCCACGTGGATGAATTTGCCTGTCCGCACAGATGTTGTATTTAATATATCATTCAAGCCATAATACGCTATATAAGCTTACGTATACCGGTAGTTAAGGACGCGTCTGCCCAGCTGTGGGCTGTTGTTAGGCTGAAGAAATGATGATGATGATGATCATTTGTCATACCACCGATACAGCTCGCCGTAATTTAGAGGTAATATTCTGTAATATATGATAAATTTATTTATTATATTATTAGTTGTCGATCATCGGTTTGTTTACTTAACGCCGGATTACAACACGCCAGAGATCCTGCGTAATGCTAAATAATAGTTCGGGGTCTGGTGGATATTTCAGTGTGGTTAGTTGGCAGTCATTATTTGTTTTTTTTATGCATACATTTTTGACGACCTCCGTGGCGCAGCGCGTGCGCTGTTGCATTTTAAAGTTCGAGGTCCTGGGTTCGATTCCCGGCTCGAGTCTGGTTTGGTGGGAGGCTTCGGCCGTGGCTAGTTACCACCCTACCGACAAAGACGTGTCGCCAAGCGATTTAGCGTTCCGGCACGATGTTGTGTAGAAACCAATTAGGAGTATGAGTTTACCATACCCCTAACAGGTTAAGCATCTTAGACCGCATCATCACTTGCCATCAGGTGAGATGCAGTCAAGGGCTAACTTGTGGTGAATAAAAAAAATACAATTTAGGCTCTTAACTGCAAGATCACACTCCATCAGTTATAGCTATTGTTGCAGTCTACGATTTCGGTAACTTTTTAGAAGTATGCCAGTGATTTGAAACTCATATCACTTATTGTTACTACCCGGAACGCTCAACCACTTAATGGCAAGTCTACGTCGGTAGGGTATTAATCAGTCTACACCAAACCAGTGAAAATTCACGGGTATCAAAAACCCATTCCATATCTAACCAGAAAAACCCACGGTTATACAAACTCCCATTCACCCATGAGAGCAGTAGATTTTGTAGTAGATGGCAAAACGGTTCGGTACACGTACTCATTAGGTGTCTCAAGATACACCATCTAAGCTACATCATTGGTTAACGGGAAGCTTGAGAAGTAAGTTTTAAGTTCAAAGTTTATATAAAACGTAAGCTTGTAGAAAAGTCCTACTATAGTGTAAAGGATTACGTAAATGATAAACAAGCATGGGTGTGAGCTTGCTCTTAATATAATTTTAAGTGGCATGTGAGATGGTGATAACAAAAATAAAATTTACCTGGCTAAGTTTGTCGTGGGCTTCTTCTTAGACCGGGGCGCGTTTGGAACCCTCATAGCTTTAGTTTTAAGTTTACGAATCTAGTTATCACCATCAAATCACTACTTTGTAAATTATTGACGCGTCAAAAGCGCCTTTTAAAGGACTATTTGAATAAAGATTATTTTGAATTTGAATTTAAGGAAGTTTTACGTATGAGAGAAGCACGGGCGTAACTAGTTTTGACGTCCTCGTGGCGCAGCGCGCGCGCTGTTGCATTTTAAAGTCGGAGGTCCTGGGTTCGATTCCTGGCTCGAGTCTGGTCTGGTGGGAGGCTTCGGCCGTGGTTAGTTACCACCCTACCGACAAAGACGTGTCGCCAAGCGAATTAGCGTTCCGGCACGATGTCGTGTAGAAACCAATTAGGAGTATGGGTTTACCATACCCTAACAGGTTAGTCCGCTACCATCTTAGACCGCATCATCACTTACCATCAGGTGAGATGCCGTCAAGGGCTAACTTGTTGTGTATAAAAAAAAAAATAGAATAGTAACAAACAAAGCCTAACCATTTCAACGTGTACCATATGAATAAATGATACAAAAATCTACGCCACTAGTTCTTCAGCTATAACGTGTTAGCGTAATAAATCAGTAATACCTTATCAAGCTTATTGCGTTACGAAATGCGCGAATTGGCTAAGCGTAACATTTACACTCGGGCTAACTTGTCATTATCCCCGTTGCCTTGAATAATGGTTATTTAGGTGATGACGACGAATACAGACGCCTCATTCATGCTATGATTGGATTAATTAGCAATCCATTACCATTCCCATATAATGGTAGCATGCTAAATTTATGGCTGCTCTTGCAAATAAATGATAGTGCGGGCCAGTTCTGCGATTGCAATGGTGTCTCAATGGTCGAATCAAAAATTAAAAATAGCTTTATTCACATAAAACTATTACAGGCATCTATGAATCGTTCATTTTATTATTTCTATTCGTGAATTGACAGCTATTTGGTTGAATTCAAATTTAAATTCAAGTAATCTTTATTCAAGTAGTCTTTTAAAGGCACTTTTGGTGCGTCAATAATACAATGGACAACTTAAAACTAAAGCTAAAAAGCTGCAAATCGCGCCCACAACAAACTTAGACGGGTTTCTTTTTTGTTATCACCATCTCACATAATCAATAATAAATTATAGTACCTACATATGGAGATAGAGCAATTCACACCCAAGCTCTTTTATCGTTTTTGTTATCCTTAATATCGTAATATGATTTTTCTATAAGCTTTCGTTTTATAAAAAGAAAAAAGTCTATCAATCAAATTGTAGTAGGTACTGATGAAAAAGAAAATTATGATTAATTTTTTTTAATCTTAATTTACTCGTATTTTGGGCACTGAAAGAATTAACATAACTTGTATAGACATCCACGGTTCCAGTTTGCTTGGTATGTATAATATTCAACAATATTTTTTTTTATTTCTCCATTATAAAAAATTTTTTGTCTGGTGGGAGGCTTCGGCCGTGGCTAGTTACCACCCTACCGACAAAGACGTGTCGCCAAGCGATTTAGCGTTCCGGCACGATGTCGCGTAGAAACCGAAAGGAGTATGGGTTTACCATACCCTTAACAGGTTAGCCCGCTACCATCTTAGACTGTATCATCACTTACCATCAGGTGAGATTGCTGTCAAGGGCTAACTTGTAGTGGATAAAAAAAAAAAAATTATATTTCTCATTGGCTACTTGTGAAATGTCGAATAATAAACTCGAGATTTAGGACAACAGAGATTTCTTACGAAATTGTTTCCATTTTTGCGGCTTCCGGAAGTAGAGCACTAGGTACTTTTACGCGTTTATTATGTGCACTCGACTGATAATATACTAGGGGTACAGAACAGCCTGGTAGTTACATAAACACAAAAACCACGGTCAACGCCGTCACAGCGCCGACGAGTGGTAACACGACACCGAGACAATATGTCCACTGTCCCCCCCACGGCATACCCACCATTGTATAGCTGCGTGTGACATCTCCGGTTACGCGAGCCCGGCCTCATTGTCGGATAGCGCGGGAGTGTCATCCGTGCAATGATATCATTATTCCAAAATCGCAGACTCTTATCTCAGCTACGTAGGTAAAGCATAATTCATAATATAAGCAATCTACTTATTACTCTATACTGTAATGTTTAAAAATATAAAAAAATTACAACGGTATGTATGACTATTACTTTAATAAGATAAGTGAATGGAAAATCCAATATTTTACCCTCTTTTTTATTATTTATTATCAGCCCGTACTGTCCCAATGTTGGGCAAAGGCCTCCCTTTCTTCCTTCCATTTGTCTCTGTCTAGGGATATTTGGGGCCAAGCCGACATATAGGCATCGAGTTCGTCACGCCAACGACGCCTCGGTCTGCCTCGACGTCTTTTTGTTTTTTGTGGCTGTTTATAAGGAAGAAATATACGATATGCCTGCAAATAAATAAAGTTATTCCTGTATACATAGACTTGATGTAGTTGTGGATATTGTTATATATGTAAATGATTAACAAGCTTGGGTATGAAATATTGCTCTAATAAGATAATTGATTGATCGATGTTGTTCCTTTATCTAAAGATTGCTTGGAAAGGATTCTGTGATATGTTGTATACTTGCTCAGAGAATTATAATGAAACGTCTCAATAATTAATACTCATGGATACAAAACCTACATATACCCATTATATTCGTATATTAAATATATTTATTGTGTTTATTGGCATCCAAAAATTAAAATATTGCATTGTACATGTATTGCTCATATTGTGATGAATTTTTGGTAGGCTTTTTGATTGGCATATTTGCAAAGGCTGCTAGTCTAGTCGTTTTTTTTTTTTTAATTTTCACATAATATACAGCGGGTTACAGGTACAGCAAAAATAATAGCGAAAAAGCGTTAGTTAGTTTCTCCCTCAATTAAACACAGTAATGACGTGACTGAAATTTGTTAAGAATGCCCACCTTAATAAAGTTTTTGTGATACATCTTTTATGTCACTGGGAATTCCGGGAAAGTATCGACTCTTATTAACAATAACCCGATTTTGTTTTTTCTGCGATTTGATCCTGTTTGCTTTAACTACGCTACGTATGGGTTGTCGGCAAAACCAATAACACCAGCGAAGCCGCGGGCATTTCTAGTTGCAAACAACTAAATCTTATCACCTTTAATACTACTGGCAGTTATTTTGAATTTCTACACGTACACTTCAATTAAATTCATTCGAATAGAAAACTGCGAATGTTTTATTAGGTTCAATAACTGAACGTTTTATAGCCATGTATTACGATTAATAAATCAATAAGCCAATACCCGCAGTAGCAGTAATGTACTCACTGTATTGAATTATAGAAGACAGCCGCTTAATTATTACATTAGAGACAGTTCGATGCTATCTCCAGCCGTTAACACGCGAAGATTATCGAACGCTGGCGTCTACTGATCTACTACTGCCTTTCTAACTGCGACTGGCTGTACAGTCTTATCTGTTTATATTAACCATTAAATCTAAATAACTAAATCTGTTACAGAAGTTAATACACAGTTCTTTTTTTTTACCTCTAACTATTTTATTTCTCATTTAAATCGGACATGGAAGCGTCCATAGATTTGTTAGTATGTTAGTAACATTTTATCCTTATTGACTAAGTTAGTATTGTTAACTATTACTATTAGTATGTAACTATATGTAAGATGGTAAAGCTAACCTGTTAAGGGTATGGCAAACCCTTACTCCTAATTGGTTTGTACACGACATCGTGCCGGAACGCTAAATCGCTTGGCGACACGTCTTCGTCGGTAGGGTGGTAACTAGCCATGGCCGAAGCCTCCCACCAGACACGACTCGAGCCGGGTATCGAACCCAGGACCTCAAATTTTGTAATGCAAAAAAGCACGCGCATTGATTATATCTGACAGATATAATCAATCTGCAATGAAAGAAGAAACTTTTTAATCTATACATCTATACAAATAAATAAAATTGGAGTGTATGTTTGTAATATTGAAATAACCGTTTTTTACTACATGCATATGAATATGTATACGATACATACACCAAAATAACTCACTTCAACCGATAGACGTCCACTGCTGGACATAGGTCTTTTGTAGGGAGTTCCAATGGCCACGGTCTTGGGCCGCTTGTATCCAGCGGCTCCCTGCGACTCGTTTGATGTCGTCTGTCCACCTTGTTGGGGGTCGACCAACGCTACGTTTACCGGTGCGAGGTCGCCATTCCAGCACCTTGGGACCCCAACGTCCATCGGTTCTCCGAGCTATGTGCCCCGCCCATTGCCACTTCAACTTCGCAATTCGCTGAGCTATGTCGGTAACTCTGGTTCTTCTACGGATCTCCTCATTTCTGATTTGATCACGTAGAGATACTCCCAGCATAGCTCTCTCCATCGCCCGTTGAGTGACTCTGAGCCTTCTTATGAGGCCCATAGTGATCGACCATGTTTCAGAGCCGTAAGTCATCACTGGCAACACGCACTGTTCGAAAACTTTGGTCTTCAGGCACTGAGGGATTTTGGACGAAAAGATGTCACGGAGTTTCCCAAACGCTCCCCACCCGAGCTGAATTCGGCGGCGGACCTCCTTCTCGAAATTGGACTTACCTAACTGGATCGTATGTCCCAGGTATACATACTCGTCTACAATTTCCAGTGCAGAGTTCTCAACGATTACTGGGTAAGGCAGAACATTAGCGTTCGACATAATCTTCGTCTTGCTCATGTTCATACGTAGGCCTACCTGTTGAAAAACTCTGCTAAGGTCATTGAGCATTGTGTCGAGGTCTTCCAGAGTCTCTGCCATTACGACTACATCATCAGCAAACCGAAGGTGATTGATGTACTCGCCATTGATGTTGATGCCTAGTCCGTTCCAATCCAGAAGCTTGAAGACATCTTCCAACGCTGCGGTAAACAGCTTCGGAGAGATTACATCTCCCTGCCGTACTCCTCGCTGCAGTTGGATCGGCCTCGTAATCTGGTCCTGTATACGGACTGACATGGTGGCGTTTTCGTACAGACATTTCAGTACTTTGATGTACCGGTAGTCGATTCGGCATCTCTGCAGTGACCTCAACACAGCCCAAGTTTCCACCGAATCAAAGGCTTTCTCATAGTCCACAAATGCTAAACAAAGTGGCCGGTTGTACTCTTCGGTCTTCTGTACAATCTGCCGCAATGTATGGATGTGGTCTATGGTACTAAAGCCCTTCCGGAAACCGGCTTGTTCGGGAGGCTGGAAGTCGTCAAACCTATTAGAGAGACGATTCGTGATGACTCTTGAAAACAACTTGTAGACATGGCTCAACAGCGAGATGGGTCTATAGTTCTTCAGCAAGGTATTGTCACCTTTTTTGAAGAACAAAACCACCACACTCCTGTGCCATGCCTCTGGTGTTATGCCTTGGTCAATGACAGAATTGAACAATCGCTGAAGGACATTAAGTATTGGTTTTCCACCCGCTTTCAGGAGTTCTGCTGAGATTCCATCATCACCTGGCGCTTTGCCATTCTTAAGTTGTTTGAGAGCCCACCTTATCTCATATAGGCTGACGTCCGGGATGTCTTCAGTGTAGTGTCGGGTTAATTTAGCTCTTGGATCCTTGGCCAAATTCTCAACAGGCTTCTGTGTTGTGGTGTACAACTGACCATAGAACTTTTCAACCTCACCCAATATCTCAGGTTTAGAAGAAATGAGACTACCATTGTCCGTCTTCAGTCGCATCAGCTGACACTGTCCGATAGACAGATCTCTCGCGAACACTTTAGAGCCTCTCTTTTGCTCGATTGCATTTTTAATGCGCTCCGTATTGAAGTGCCGCAGGTCACGTGTCTGTGATTTAGAGATCTGCCTATTAATCCTCCTATAGGCGGACGCGTCCACTGAAGATTGTAGTCTCATCTCATGTCTCTCTTCCATGAGCTTGAGTATATGGGTTGAAAACCTCCTTAATCCATTTTTACGGTGAGTCTTATAAAACTTGGACCCGACCGTATGGACAGTTTCCACCAGCCTGTTGTTCAAATCGTCCACTGTGTCGCAATCTGCGAGGCAATCGAACCGGTTCTGCAGTTCCAGTTGAAAGCATTCGGGGTTTTGTATATGGGCTTGAGTAGGCCGGAGTGTAGACTTTACCAGTCTGAACCTTTCTAGCTGAACGTTGATATTCAATGTGCCTCTTACCATACGATGATCGCTCCCGGTTTTCACCCTGTTGATCACAGAGACATCATTAAATATGTGCCGCTTTGTTGACATGATAAAGTCTATCTCATTCCTCGTGGCACCATTAGGGCTCATCCAGGTCCATTTCCTGTGTGGCGGCTTTTTGAAGAAGGAGTTCATCATATAGAGGCCCTCCTTCTCCATAAAGTCGGCCAACATTTGGCCCCTGTGGTTCCGTTGCCCATAACCAAATTGCCCCACTTTCAACTCTGAACCTGTACGCTCACCCAGTCTTGCGTTGAAATCCCCCATCACAACATTGTAGTAGGTGTTTGAGGCATGTATGGCTTTCGAAATATCCTCATATAATACCTCTACTTCCTCGTCCGGGTGTGCTGAGGTCGGTGCATAAACCTGTATTACCTTCAACGAATACCGTTTGGTGATTCTGAGTATAAGGTATGCTACCCTACTCGACACACTCTGGACTTGTACAATATTGTTGACGAGGGACTTGTGGACGATGAATCCGACACCACCCTGAGATTGCTGATCGCCCTCCCGGTAGTAAAACAAGTTGCCAGATTTCAAGATTATGGAGTCCTCCCCCTCTCTTCGGACTTCTGATAATCCTATAATATCCCAACGCAACTTGCTCACTGCTTCTTCCAGCTCAATCATCTTTTCGTCAGCCCTCAAAGTGCGTGCGTTATAGGTTGCCAGGTCTAGTCGTCGGGGTTGGCAGCGGAATCTCTTCCGGAGATTCTTGACACCCCCTGCCCCGCCGTTACCATAACCGCTGCCGGAGCCAGGGATAGCGGGGCTGCCGGGGACTAGGGGCTGTGGCTGTTTTGGACAAATCATTTATCTACAAAGATAATGCCAATAATCACCACGCTTGGCATGCGGGTTGGTGATCGCAGTACTGGTCCTCTCGCACCAATAACGCTGCTGCCCGTTATTGTCAGCCAATTTTAGACCAGCTAATATTGAATGGTTATACCGCCATTGATCGGTCGCCAGAGCCTCGTCGGTAAGTCGGCAGGGTGCACCACGGGCAGGTGAGGTTGGCAATTGGGAATACCGACTGGTACAAGCATTCCCCATACACCAAAATAACATTTTTTACAATTTTTGTCTGTCTGTCTGTCTGTCTGTCTGTTTGTTCCGGCTAATCTCTGAAATGGCTGAACCGATGTCTGAATAGCATTAGTTTGGAAACTAAGCAAGAAAGTTAAGCATGAGAATAGCAGACGCGAGCTAAAAATCTTTATAAATAAAAATCAATGATTGCACATTTGACCTTTAATATGGACATAACACTTATGCGGTGGGAACGCCCGCATGGATTCCTGGATTTTGGTACAGCGAGTCATTTTAAAAATCACTGAGCGTTATCCAGTGATATATAAAAACACGAGACACGTAGTGAAGACATAGAAACGTGGCTCTGGACTATTATTCGGTGTGAAACATCGGAGTCCTTGCCACCAATCAATCAAAGTTAGTAGCTAGCGATCGCCTTTCTATTTATCTGCTCGCTGCGGTTGGAACTTGTAACCGAACCTCTACTTTCGCTAATCGGACGCCGTACAGACGGACAATTGTATTAGAAAGCGGGTAAATGTGACTAAATGTAAACAATTACGAGCAAGGATGGACGTCTGTCTGTTGCGCACGTTTCTTGTAACAACTAATTGCCTTGAATCTTATACAGCCCTGGTGTGTTAAATGTTAATGTATGGCCATCTTATTTTTATTATGGTTTGACGACCGCCATGGCGCAGCGCGCGCGCTCTCGCATTATAAAGTTAAAGGTCCTGGGGTCGATTCCCGGCTCGAGTCTGGTCTGGTGTCGCTAAGCGATTTAGCGTTCTGGCACGATGTCGCGTGGAAACTCAAATTTCTTCTGGCAGAGCTTCTTTCCGAAGCTCGCCAAACAGCCCGGTTACGCTGTGGCAACCAAGAGGATTTGTACAGCTAATAGACAGTCCGAAAAAAAAAAAGTAAAAACTAATTAGGAGTATGGGTTTACCTTACCCCTAACAGGTTGGCTAACGGGCTTAGACTGCATCATCACTTACCATCAGGTGAGATTGCCGTCAAGGGATAACTTGTAGTGGATAAAAAAATGTTGTCTTTAATCTCATTGTACTTGGTAGATACATAGTTTATTTTATATACATCGCGGGCATATATATGGTCATGTTTCACCTGATGTTAGGTGATTACCGGTGCTCGCGTACATCCGCAGGTAGAGGCCTAGCCGGCTGAATCCATCCACCTAATCGATTTTAATGTGGGATCATCATACTGGAAAACTAAATCGCTTGGCGGTACGTCTTATATTTATCTTAATCGATTAAGATAAAGGCGCGCATAATATATAATATGATAACTTTGGAATAGGAACTGGGAAACCGGTTAAATCTTTCATAAGTCAAATCTTTTTGAAAATCAATACAAAAACGAAACAAATTGGGAAAATTGGCGGGAATAATTGATGATTATCGGTCGTAGTATTAAAAGAAAAAAAGAAAATTTATTTATTCTCATACGTTGTTACACACAGCACATCTTATTCTAATCAGAAATTTTATGTCTGTCTGTAACACCAACCAGAAAGGGCGTACAAGGTCAGCATATGTCGTGTCTCTTATGAAAAACACGACGCTGATTTTCAGCTGTGACCAGAGTAAATATATCATCATCATCATGATCAACCCATTACCGGCTCACTACAGAGCACGGGTCTCCTCTCAATATGAGAAGGGTTTGGCCATAGTCCACCACGCTGGTCATGTGCGGATTGGCAGACTTCACACGCCTTTGAGAACATTATGGAGAACTGTCAGGCGTGCAGGTTTCCTCACGATGTTTTCCTTCACCGTTGAAGCAAGTGATATTTTAATTTTAAATTTTTTATTTTAAAAACGCACATAACTCCGAAAAGTTAGAGATGCGTGCAACGATTCGAACCGCCGACCAGGCTGATCGAGGCTGACGCCCTTACCACTAGGCTATCACCGCTTCAAAAATATATATATTTATTTATATATATATAAATAAATATATATATTGAACTATATGTATACTGTCGGCCGGCGAACAGCTACCTAATGATTGTGACCAGGAACGAAAAGTATAAAATGGCCGCTTCGGGTATTGATAACGCATTTCCGATCTCGCTTTCTAGCTGTCACTGGGGGGTGATAATTGCCGCTCCTGTGCACTTTCCCCGCGATATGCAATTATATGAAACATACTGTTAACATAGACACTGTCATTAGCAATCGCCCTTATATTGATTACACTCTCGTTAAACTAGCTGTGCCCCGAAGTTAAAATAATATATCTTTTTAATTTTCTAAAAGTTAGCCTTTTACTGCAATCTCACCAGGTGGTAACTGATGATGCCTAATTCTAAGATAGTACGGCCAGTGAATGTATGAGGTTTTGGTCCGTAGGGCACTTAGAGGTTTTTTTACTCTCCTTGAATTCTGGCATGTCATGAAATTTTTCTTTTTTATACACTATAAGTTAGCCCTTGACGGCTATCTCACCTGGTGGTAAGTGGTGATGCAGTCTTGGATGATAGCGGGCTATCCGGTTGGTATAGTAAACCCATGCTCCTAATTGGTTTCTACGCGACATCGTGCCGGAACGCTAAATCACTTGGCGACACGTCTTTGTGGGTAGGGTGGTAACTGGCCACGGCCGAAGCCTCCAACCAGACCAGACTCGAGCCGGGAATCGAACCCGGGACCTGCAACTTTATAATGCGACAGTGCGCGCACTGCGCCACGGAGGTCGTCAAATGCATGAGGATTTCCTTCTAAAGATAGTAGAAGATAGAGCCTGTTATAATTTATATTATTTTAATTTTATATATTATTATAAGACTGTAATAGTCCCATTGTTGGACACATACCTCTAGTAAAAGGTGTAAATGCATATACCCAACTACGCTGTTCCGAAGCCGATAAGGTATTGAGTTTTTCTGTCAATACCAATCCGGAGTTGCTTTATCCACACCCATGATCCAGACAGCAAGTTAAGCCGTCGGTTCCAGTTTATATCACTACCTTTTAGGTTAATCCTTCAAAGAAAGATTTAACTTGTGGACTAAATAAGTAATTTTTTATTCTTGACAACGCTTTGTTTTACTGTAGTGGGTGTCCGCGAGCTGTTTATTCTGTGCATCGGCATATTAATAGGTAAATGATTATTATTATTATAATAACTTTAAATTAGGTATATCCTTTAAAAACTTGATTTTGCGATTAGAAGTTTTAAGTATTAACAGAGTCATGAATGCGATTTTTTTAATTTTGAGTCACTTTTGGGGAAATGGCTATAATGTAGTTTTATATTGCCTTTTGAAGTACGGCTCAGAGTGGTTTTATCTAATTGTATACAATTCTTAGATAAGGCCAAGAAAAATAAGATCTCTCAAGAGCATCCCTTGTATACCTATTTAAAGCCGGCTAGAAAATTGTAATGTACCACGTAATACGCATTAATCCACCAGGAAGCGAATTGAATACAAGATGGTTGATGATGGCACAAAACCAACATTCCCTCGCCACCATAAACCTTCGCCGCGACCGCTGCATCATGCCTGGCCGTACAAGGACACAATGCGAATAATATTCGGACCATACCTGTTGGCAGGGCACGGCCCAAGTCATAACAAATGAGTGGTTTGATATCATCAGCCACGGTAAAACTTGCCATCGTGTCACAGTTAACGAATAAATTTTACCGTCTCGTTATTTACACTGCCGATTCTGTAACATTTCCGACAAGTTTTCATCCTGTCGTTATTATAGAAAACGCATAAGGGATAGTTGTGTTTTAATCGTAAATTTTGTTTAAGACAGGTCTCCACCAGTTTATTTATTTCTCTTTTTATGGCTTTACACAGAATAGCCAATGTTAAGGTTATAGCAATGGAGAATTGAAGTGAGGGAAAAAGGGCGGGAAATTTCGCACTCGGCGGATGAGGCTTCCTCAAACCTTTCCCAAATCAATACCTGTTAATATTACTACTAACATACCTATATTAATTACGCCTTGGTATAATTGTAATTTTTATTCTTTGTGCTCATTATTCCTTTGTTAACTTTTGATTTGTAATCAAAGAACTGTGACACTTTATTTTTTCACTACAAGTTAGCCCTTGACAGCAATCTCACCTGGTAGTGATGATGCAGTCTAAGCGAGCTAATCTGTTAAGGTTATGGTAGACCCGTACTCCTGATTGGTTTCTACGCGACAGCGTGCTGGAACGCTAAATCGCTTGGTGACACCTCTTTGTCGCCGAAGCCTCCCACCAGACCAAATTTAATGAATATGTACGAAATGAAATCTTAAAAGCCTACTGCAATATCAATTGAAGCGGTGATAGCCTAGTGGTTTGGGCGTCAGCCTCCTAATCAGAGGTCAGCGGTTCGAATCCGGGCACGCACCTATAACTTTTCGGAGTTATGTGCGTTTTTAAAAATTAAAATATCACTTTCTTCAACGGTGAAGGAAAACATCGTGAGGAAACCTGCACGCCTGAGAGTTCTCCATAATGTTCTCAAAGGCGTGTGAAGTCTGTCAATCCGCACATGGCCAGCGTGGTGGACTATGGCCAAATCATTCTCATATTGAGAGGAGACCCGTGCTCTGTAGTGAGCCGGTAATGGGTTGATCACGTACGTACTGCAATATCGCTCAGGCATATGCATGCTACACCCAAGTCTCCATCGCGCGTAACTCGGGCCGCGCCTCAATTAATGCCACGTACGATCCCGGCGGACAGGATTACGGTCGAGTGGTCGATGGCGAACAGATTTATCTCATAATTATTGCATGGCACGCCGGCGGGAATGTGGGGCTGCTGTAACCGATCATAATTTTACAACTAACTGATGAATGCCACTGTGTTACTTACCACTACTTGCTGCCGTCATAATAAATTCCCTCTGAAACGTCAGTATTGCTGCGTAAGCTGTGATAGCTTAGTGGTTAGGACGTCCACCTCTTGATCATAGGTTGGGAGTTCGAACTCGGACACTCACCTCTAAGTTTTATGTGTTTTTAAGCAATTTAAATATCACTTGCTTCAACACCGATGCGTTGCCGGCTAAATCCATCCTCCCAATCAATTTCTACACGGCATCATAATTCATAGCGGAACGCTAAATCACTTACCGGTATGTCATAGTCAGTGATAACTAGACTCGAGCCGGGTATCGAACCCGTGACCACCCACATTATAATGCCACTGAGCATTCGCTCCTTCAAGAAGCTTACCATGGAGGTGTTTGGGTGAATTTCATTTTCAGAAACTGCCGTTAAAAAATTTAATTAGCGATAACATTGCCTGAGTAAGTACGTAGTAGAACTTTAGAAGAATAAATTTTGACGACCTCGGTGGCGCAGTAGGCGCGCTGTCGCATTATAAAGTTGGATGTCCTAAGTTCGATTGCCGGCTCGAGTCTGGTCTGGTGGGAGGCTTCTACCAACAAAGATGTGCCGCCAAGCGATTTAGCGTTCCAGCACGATGTCGCATAGAAACCAATTAGGAGTATGGGTTTATCATACCCCTAACAGGTAAGCCCGCTGCCATCTTAGACTGCATCATAACTTACTATCAGGTAAGATCGTCGTCAAGGGCTAACTTGTGTGGATAAAAAAAAACTGATTTACAGGGGGAATTTATTATCTGCTTACGTCATTATTCATACAGAAGCGTGCTGAGGACGACCGCAGTGTAAATCATAGTTAACATAAGATGAATTAATCTCACAATAACAATAATTATAATTCATAACGTAACCACTCAAAATATCCCTTACAAATGATTCAATTTATATTCTCACGAGACAAATGAACGCGCGCCGCCTTACAGGAAACACCGCAGGATAGAAAGCTCGTTAATTGCATCTCGTATTGATGTATCGACTATCGAGTCGATGTATCGATAGCATTATCCATTCCAATACGACTCCATTTGCTACTGCGTTTAATTTCTTCAAGCACGCACGCCTATTTCGCAGGCGTGCGGGTAAGTTGCGGCCGCAAATCGTTATTGCAACTTTTAGCTGTTATACCATTGCCCGCTGTGCCTAGGCGGAAATTTATAGATCATATATTTATTTATTTAATTTTTAATTTAATTAGAACGGACAATATCCAATAACACTAATTAAATGAAATATTGTAAATATGGTGGGAGGCTTCAGCCGTGACTAGTTACCACCCTACCGACAAAGACGTGTCGCCAAGCGATTTAGCGTTCCGGCACGATGTCGCGTAGAAATCGATAGGAGTATGGGTTTACCATACCCCTTCCAGGTTAGCCCGCTACCATCTTAGACTGCATCATCACTTACCATCAGGTGAGATTGGCGTCAAGGGCTAACTTGTAGTGGATAAAAAAAAAAAATGAGTACACATAATAACATTATAACAAAAAACATAGTCTAAACAAAACAAATATACACTAAAAACAAAAAAAAACAGACAAGAGAGACAAAAACATCATAAATTGGTTGCATATTATTTTTTTACCCTACAAGTTAGCCCTTGACGGCTATCTCACCTGATGATGCAGTCTAAGATGGTAGCGGGCTAACCTGTTAGGGGTATGGTAAACTCACTCCTTAGTGGTATCTACGCGACAATGTGGCGGAACGCTAAATCGCTTGGCGACACGTCTTCGTCGGTAGGTCAGTAACTAGCCACGGCCGATGCCTCCCAACAGACCAGACTCGAGCCGGGAATCGAACCCAGGACGTCGTCAAAACGCACTGATAAATTGACGCATTTTAAGTTACTTAAAAAATTAAACCTATGCAAAATCATTTAAATTTTGACATAGTTAGATTTTTTAAAAAGCACATTAAACTGTTGCTTGCTCTTTTGTTACATGAAAAAAAAAAAGACATACTAACAAACACACTTTCGATATAGATATGGGCCCTGTGAAAAATTGTTTTACTTCAATTAGACCTACACCTACTATTCTAAGAGGTGCGATGGTGCGAATTTTTATCAGCGGATACTAATGAATACTCATAAACAACTTCGGCCTTGGTAGCATACAACCGACATACATAATATCCTGATCAACCCATTGCCGGCTCACTACAGAGCACAGGTCTCCTCTCAATATGAGAAGGGTTTGGCCATAATCCATCACGCTGGCCATGTGCGGATTGGCAGACTTCACACGCCTTTGAGGACATTATGGACAATTCTCAGGCGTGCAGGTTTCCTCACGATGTATTCCTTCACCGTTGAAGCAAGTGATATTTTAATTGCTTAAAAGAGCACATAACTCTTAAAAGTTACAGTTGCGTGCCCGGTTTCAAATCCCCGACCTCTGATTAAGAGGCGGACGTCCTCACCACTAGACTATCACAGCTTCACACATACATATAACGCTAAGCAATTCAGCGGTGCGATGCCGCGTAGAAAACGATCAGGTATAAATTAACTCCAATACTCCTTAATACTTTGACGAAGCTTTGATAGCCTAGTGGTTAGGACGTCAGCCTCTCAATCAGAGGTCGGTGGTTCGATCCGGGGCACGCGCCTCTAGCTTAACGGAGTTATGTGCGTTTTTAATCAAATATCACTTGCTTCAACGATGAAGGAAAACATCGTGAGGAAACCAGGTGCGCACCTGAGAGTAAGTACGTTTTCAAAGGCGTGTAAAGTCTGCCAATCCGCACATGGCCAGCGTGGTGGACTAAGGCCAAACCCTTCTCATATTGGGAGGAGACCCGTGCTCTGTAGTGAGCTGGCAATGGGTTGATCATGATGACTCCTTATACTGGTCAGCTCCCGCCTTCATATAGGTATAAAAATAAGTGAAAAACCTTCAAAACGTTACTGAACTCTGCCACTATTGACTCAGTCAGGTTAAACTTCTTTACCAACTGCGTTTAAGTTCTTAATTGAATTAGGCATTTATACTGCTTCCCGAAGATATTCCAAGCTACGCTGTATACAACCTACAGTTATTTATGTAAGTTATCTTTAACAAGCTCTCTCTTTACCGTTTTAGGGGTTCCTTATGGATTATGGAAATCATTAATTAGGTGAACTAATAATCGTTAATTGTAGAGGACGCAAAATATTAATACTTGAAATAACTGTTTATTGGATTTTTGATTTTGACGACCTTCGTGACACAACATTTTAAGCATTATAAAGTTGCATTATAAAGTTGAAGGTCTTGGGGTTCGATTCCCGGTTCGATTCTGGTCTGGTGGGAGGTGCCGGCCGAGGCTAGTTACCACCGAAAAGACGAGTCGCCGAGCGTCAAATTAGTGTTCCGGCACCATGTCGCGTAGAAACCGATTAGGAGTATACGTTGACCATACCCTTTACATGTTAGCTCGCTACCATCTTAGACTGCATAATCACTTGCCATCAGGTGAGGTTGCCGATGAAAAAAAATATCGGTTTCATCGCCACATGGTTTTCACTTAACACGCACTACGAATGTCACGAAATTGTGGATTTCACTCCCTGTTTGCGTTAAAAAACAAGTAATAAGGTTTTACAGACAAGAACTTGTCAAGTGCTTCCATCCACTCAAGTACTTGGAGAGTATGCAAAGCCTTCAATAACAGTGATTTCCACAAAAAAAAAAACTGAAGCGGCTTCTAAGCTCTAGCCCTATGAGAGAGGAGGGCTGTCTCCAGCAGTGGGACGGTATTATATAATCTCTACATAGCTATCCCTTTCATGCATCAACGTAAATGTATGTTCTTAAAACTTACCAATATTTATGATGAGATGAGAGAGATAAAAACTATAACTTCTCACTGAATTCAACCTAGATTTCAACATCATCATGATCGACCCATTACCGGCTCACTACAGAGCACGGGTCTCCTCTCTATATGAGAAGGGTTTGGCCATAGTCCACTACGCTGGCCATGTACGTATTGGTAGACTTCACACACCTTTGAGAACATTATGGAGAACTCTCAGGCGTGCAGGTTTCCTCACGATGTTTTCCTTCACCGTTGAAGCAAGTGATATTTTAATTGTTTAAAAACGCACATAACTCCGAAAAGTTAGAAGTGCGTGCCCGGATTCGAACCGCCGACCTCTGATTAGGAGGCTGATGCCCTAACCACTGGGCTATCACCGCTTCAACCTAGATATGCGTGTCTGTAATCTATGCATTAAATGAAAGATATAATCAAGCCCTTAACAAAAGGCACTTAAGCTCGTTAGAATCAGTCGCTAACGATCTTTCGTCACCAGCAAACGTAACGGACGTTAGGTAACCCACGCGCGGCCCACTCGCTAAACAATAAAAATAATACTTAAAAAACAACCCACGCCAAAACGTGCACCATAGATTATTGCCGTAATCACAAGTGGAGCAATTCATTTCCACCGTCCGCGGAGCATACTCACTTCGCTAAGTCTTAAGTTACAACTAAGTATATTTCTTGGCTATGTGCGGATTGGCAGACTTCACACGCCTTTGGGAACATTATGGAGAACTTTGAACGTTGAAGCAAGTGATATATAATTTCATTTTAAATCGCACATAACTCCGAAAAGTTAGAGGTGTGTGCCCGGATTCGAACCGCCGACCTCTGATTAGGAGGCTGACGCCCTAACTGACGGCTATCACCGCTTCTCAGGCTAGTAGCGTGGTGGACTACGGCCAACCCTTCTCATATTGGGAGAGCCGAGAGAGACCCGTGCTTTGCAGTGAGCCGGTAATGGGTTGATCATGATGATGATGATGATATTTCTTAGAGTTTATCTTACTCATAACAGAAAATATTAAGTACGAACTCAACTGTATCACCTGTCAAACTGACTCTCTCTGAAACCACGTAGTCGACATACTTATGTAGATACCTCCGAACTGATATGATTTAACTGAAAGCATTTCACCGAGTCAGTTCATTTAGTTGCAATGGGCGGGGCACATAGCTCGGAGAACCGATGGACGTTGGGGTCCCAAGGTGCTGGAATGGCGACCTTGCACCGGTAAACGTAGCGTTGGTCGACCCCCAACAAGGTGGACAGACGACATCAAACGAGTCGCAGGGAGCCGCTGGATACAAGCGGCCCAAGACCGTGGCCATTGGAACTCCCTACAAAAGACCTATGTCCAGCAGTGGACGTCTATCGGTTGAAATGATGATCATGATTTCACCGAAATATGAAGCTATTCCGACAAATTCGCACCCAAAGGATTTATTCAGTTCATTTTCGTTTATTTATTTTAATATTACATAATTAACCACAACAATGCATGCATTTTTTTCCCCGCTGGGAAATGCGTTTACGCATCCTCCGCGTCCCCATACCCCGGCCCGGCTGGCGACCAGAATACCCACTAAAACCCAGCGATGCTCCTTCGCGTCACCTGTTGGCTGGGTCACGGGAACACTTGTGCACTCGACCGCAACAACAACAATGCATGCATAATAAATCACAATGGATATTTTTTTCTTAAAACTAAGATTGTTTCAGGCTATAGCGCTTAAAAACGTTGAAACATAATTGCCAACTTAGTTAATTACTTATGTACATTACCATATTAACATGACAAGTAGGTGCATTAAGATTAATCTAAAGGTACGTGATAATTGTATTACTGATATATGCCAAAAGTGGGTAATCAATCGCTGTGAGACGAGTAGTTACAAAAGTTGTCATGATTATTGATAAGGAATAGCGGAGTCATCTGACATAAGGTTAACTTCTACTATTAAAAGAAGGCTATTATGGGGTTAAAGTAATGTGTAGTATATTTATTTATTTATTTCGTCGCATATTTGTGTACACATAACCAGTTTGGGTGTTGCAACTTGGTCTGCAATTGACCGTAGTAGAGAGACAGATTTCATTTATTTTTACTTGCATCGTTTAAAAAATCGTTTACTGTGTACACTTCTCCAATTAAAAATTCTTTAATACTGTGTAAAATTCATTTTCTTTTTCTAAGTTTCGAGTGCAGTCTGCCAGAACATTATATATTTTCGCAGAACAGTTAAAATTAACTCCTACTTTTATTAGGATTATGGCCCCATTCTTTCAAAAAGGGTTGTGATTCCAACAAATGATTTCCAGCATCATGCATGCATAGCGCATATGTAACATCTGCCAAATACACATCTCCACATATTAATCTGTCCATCACGACCGTAGTCCGCGTACTTAACTCCGTAACAGCCGGCACACTCGCAATGAACATAATCGCAGAGCAAATAATTGTAGCTCGTAATGGCCGCCATTTGCTGTGCAACAAAAGAACGTCCTCGATACATGTGACATAATTGTTGTGAAATTACCATCACTGTCTGTTAAGTGTAAGACAAAGTTGGTAAGCCACAACCCTTCTATTCATTCCTCTTAAAATCTAACCTCAATTCGCCTGCAGGCTTACTTCATTTTTACGTTTGTTTATATAAACTATTTATTCTGTTATTATGGATAATTTATATTGACAAATACGTTAGAGTAAACAAATCAAAAAACACGATTGCTTTACATCGCTCGAATTTTCACAATGCAATGAAAAGTCACTCAGTGTGAAAAGACCATCCAGTTCTGTTCAGGCAATTTGAAGTTATAGTAGAATAAGGTAACTAACTTCATACATTGGAAAACTGAATGTAATCCGTTTTTGGACAGCCTTTTTAAAAAAAACTCAACAGATATCATGCCTTGACTTAAAGTCAATCTTTGAGAAAATCTTTCAAGACTTTGCATCACCGCAATTCTATGTCTTAAAAGTAAAATGGCGAAGTTGAGTTTACTTCTAGACGTTTTTTTTATTATGCTTTAAAGAATTTATCTTTAGATTGACCAGGTGCTGCATATTCAATTAATTTATTTGATATTTATTTGATCCACAAATATTATCATACCGTAGTTTGTTAAATATCTAAGAATATTTCCCTATTAATTAACTTTTTATTTGTTTTATAGTACAAGTATAGAAGTTATATTTGCTAATGTGGCTCTGAAGGTCTGAAGCCTCTGGGGCTGAAACTGTTTCAAAAATTGCCATCCTCTACAATAATCAACACAAAATTATACTTCCGATTTGTTCAACATTATGCTTTGTAGCTTATCGTATTAGCAGTAACACTACGAATATGTAAGGTACCAGTCTCCATACACATGAGATGCAGGCAAAAAGCATCTTCCCACAGCTTCCTGCGCGCTTCCGCGGTATTAGTTATGTATATGGGAGTGGTTTGAAAGTTTACTGCATCGGGAGACGCGCTACCTGGCCGTGTATTGAATCATTTTTTGTTTTACTAATTAGAAAGGTAACCGTGTAAATGTTTACGGTTATTAGGACGTTGCTCGAAGTATAAAAAGTGGAGACTTTTTGCGTCCATGCTCAATATAAGACAAGAAAGTGAAACGATGTCCATATCCAACCGATTTTCGAAGCAAGGGTGAAGTTCTGGTTTTTTTAACAGCACCGATTTCTCCGCCGTTTCTTTGCCGAAAGTTTCGCTGGGAATGCCGCTCTCAAATAAAAATCTCATTAGTTTCCTTAATTTCTGTTCTGTTTAAAAGCAAAAAAATTACTGTGACAGACCCACGGCGCAACAATAAGATGGATGGTGTCTGCAGGAATTTTAAAAATACATTTCTATGGTTGAATGTCAGCTAAGGAGTTAGATAAGAGATTACTAAGTGAATCCCCAGGCAAAAGCTAGCATCTATTTATTTATTTTTTATTTTGAAATAGAAAGCAAAAGCCAATGATAAAGAGACTAGAGATACAAAGGTATGAAATGATACATCTTGAAATATAATATAATTTGTATATAGAAAAATAGGTAGTTTACAAAACAGTGTGTAGATAAATAATAGTAGTAATAGCGATATATAAATTAGGTCCCAGAGAGTCATTAAGAGATAAATTTAAAGATTATAAAATAATGACAGTGCATAGCCAATATATATATATATATATATATGAAAATTTAATGTATGTTCATAAAAATATTGATAATTTCAAGAAAAAAATGGACTGTAACGCACTGAACATCAGAAGTAAAAGTAAACTTGTAGTACCGTTTAGTAGGCTGCACAAAATTAGTAACTCATTAAAAGGAAATTGTATTTTATTTTATAATAAATTACCTATTGATATCTTGGAGATGTCTATAAATAAGTTCAAAGTTTTTATAAAACGAAAGCTTGTAGGAAAATCATATTACGATATTAAGGATTATATAAACGATAAAAAACCTTGGTTGTGAATTGCTCTATCTCCATAGGTACTATAGTTTATTGTTCATTTTATTCATTATGTGAGATGGTGATAACGAAAAAAAAGAAAAACCCCGGCTAAGTTTGTTGTGGGCTTCTTCTTAGACCGGGGCGCGTTTAGAACCCTCATAGCTTTAGTTTTAAGTTTACGAATATAGTTATCACCATGAAATAACTACTATGTAAATTATTGACGCGTCAAAAGTGCCTTTTTGAGGAATATTTGAATAAAATCTTTATTTTGAATTTGAATTTGATAAATTTATATCTTATGTAGATCCATTTTGAAGTATCCAGCTGTGTTTATATACATCTCGATCATAGTTAGTATATCCGCCATGAGATTAACATGGAATACATAATATATGCAATATATCATTTTAAAATGGATTGTTAATAAAAATAAACGTTAATTTTGATTTAGAAAGGAAATAATATATGTATAGGAAACTAGTCGACAGGACGCTGGTACAGATCGATTCGATTGTTGATCATAAATCTCAGTACTGTGGCGTTGGCAAAAACATTGTTTCCGTCAGCGGTGGAATTGATTTCACCAACGCAACCAGATTTAGATCTAGCGCTGGCGATGGTAAACGCTTGTTTGAGATAATAAATGAAAGGTGTTGCGGGCTAAGAGCTAGCAAATGAGTTGTACAAAGCGTTTTATAATTATAATTTCAAATAAGTTCATAGTTTATAGAAAACGCAAGCTTGAAGAAAAGTCCTATTGTTGTGTAAATGATTATTGAAATGATAAAAAAGCTTAGGTATGACAAATTTATCTAATAAGATAGCTCTTAGATAATTTTAAGTAGCATGAGAGATGGTGATTACAAAAAGATTTTTTCCTGAAGTTTGTTGTGGGCTAAGAAGACCAAGGCAATGGTAAATGGACTGGTAATTCAATCAATCAATCAATCAAAATCTTTATTCAAATAATCCTTTAAAAGGCACTTTTGACGCGTCAATAATTTATATAGTAGTGAGTTGATGGTGATAAATTCGTAAAGCTATGAGGGTTCCGAACGCGCCCCGGTTTAAGAAGAAGCCCACTACAAACTTAGGCAGGTAAATTTTCTTTTTATAGCAAAAAGACCATCACCACCAAGCACCATCTCACATGCCACTTAAAATTATATTAAGAGCTATCTTATTAGAGCAATATTTCACACCCATGCTTGTTTATCATTTACATAATCCTTTACACTATATTAGGACTTTTCTACTTATTTTTTATATTAGAGATGTACTAATAATCTATCACCATCTCTTAGTCCATGTCATATAGACACTGTTTCTTTGTAAATTGTAACGATGTCATTATTATTGTTTCAAAATTACTTGCGCAAGTGAAAGTGTACCCGATGTGTTTCTCAATCAATACTTAAAAATAACGCGTAAGTAAGTAATGACCGAATTGAATTCCACACATGTATTACTGCCGCGGTATAGGATAATGCTGTTCGCACATATTTTACACACTTAATAATGCGAACTCGAACCGTCGTCAAATTGTTAACATGTTAGATATTAAATTCAAATTCAAAATAATCTTTATTCAAATAGTCCTTATAAAAGTCACTTTTGACGCGTCATTAATTTACATAGTAGTTATTTCATGGTGATAACTATATTCGTAAACTTAAAACTATAGCTATGAGGCTTCCAAAGGCGCCCCGGTCTAAGAAGAAGCCCACAACAAACTAAGCCGGGTTTTTTTTTCGTTATCACGATCTCACATAATGAATAATAAATTATAGTACCTATGGAGATAGAGCAATTCAAACCCAAGCTTTTTTATAGTTTATATAATCCTTAATATCGTAATATAAATCATAATTCTACAAGCTTGAACTTATTGATAGACATCTCCAAGATATCAATAGGTAATTTATTATAAAATAAAATACAATTTCCTTTGAATGAGTTACCAATTTTGTGCAGCCTACTAAACGGTACTACAAGTTTACTTTTACTTCTGATGTTCAGTGCGTTAAAGCCCATTTTTTTCTTGAATTTATCAATATTTTTATTATATTAATAGTGGACACCTGTTTCTATTTACATATAGATAAAGTGAAACGAGTTTTTTTTTATTTATTCTTGTTTTCTGTTAATAATAGGACTTTCGATTGTCTTGATTTCTTCGAGCTCTTAGTATTTTTTTGTGTACGTATGTGTACATGAGTGTATGTTTGTTTCTCCTTCACGCCGGAACCAATTAGGCTGAAATTTAATTTCTGATTATACCTTGAATAAACACAGGCTACTTTTTATCCCAGTACACAGTAACAGAAATGAGACATAAGGCATTTAAGTTTAAAAAACTCTGACCTACGCGGACAAAGTCGCGGGCATCATCTAATAATAAAATAGATTGGTTTAATCCGACTTATAGTATTGGTAAATTTAATACTAATGTTATACTTTGCATTAGTATATTTATCGAAAAAGTTGTATTCGCCATCTCATTATGTCAACCATTCTTGCACATAAATAATTTAATATTATTAAGTTATCAATATATCCTAACTCTCACGCTTGTATGCAAAATAAATACATATAAAGAGCCAAAAGAAATATGATAAGCTTAATAGATAAAAATAAATAAACCTACATACACATTACATAAATACATATTTGCACTGGGCGGAGGATTACGGGGGTCAGGGCCGAGTCCAGCACGACCGCTTTTTGCATCCTGGCTGCGAGCGAACTGCCACGGAACCCCAGCCGCCTCAGATGGTGAGCGAGGCTGACTGGGATCAACCCATTCGCAGATATGACGATTGGGATGGTTTCAGCGGATTGCACATGCCACACGCCACATCGGAAACCTCGTGAGCCAGATCGAGATACTTGCGTTTTTTCTCCGTCTCAGCTATCACGAGGTTAAGTATTCCATCCAAATATATGTACGAAGAGCTTAATTCGAAATATATGCTAACGTTACGACACAATTGTTCTGTAACGCGACACGTTTCGCAACGTGGCAGCGAGCAGGTACTCCGGTGGGTGTCGTCGCGGCGACTAGATGCGCAACAAGTGCACCAAACCAAATTACAAGCGGTTTGATCTGTGGCGAAATCTGTTCGATACGAGTCAGGCCTTCTGAGCCCTTATCACTGTTGCTTTTTTTTTTGTTATTCCACTACAAGTTGGAATGCTATCTCAACTGCTGGCAAGTGATGATGCAGTCTTTTATGGTCGCGGGCTAACCTATGGGCTAACGCGGTTTAAACCCATACTCCTAGAGTTTTACGTGACATCATAGCGTTTCCTAACTGGGCCGAAGGTGTACAGCCGACGCCTCTCACCAGAGCAGACCAGAGAAAATTCAGAAAAGATAAATTTGTAAACTGTTCCTGCCGGAGATCGAACCCGGGAAATCGCACTTATGACAGGCCAAACCGTTCAATACTGCTGTTTTGAATTTCGGAGTTTTACGCTTAAACGCGTAAAAGACAGAAATTAATATATGTACATAACATTCAAGTATCTCAGACTCATACATTTTAAGATTATAATTTATTATAATAATTATTTGAATTATGCAATATAACTTATATAAAAAATTCATCAATCCAAAAATCAATCGAGACCCAACTATCATAGTTTCCGAGTTCTATATGCAGTCAGTGATCGTTTTTTGAGTTATTCGTAGTGTGGCACTGTAAATGTATCCACCCCGTACATACAAGAGCACGTTTGCGTCATTAATCGCGGGTTTTTATAATTCATATTAATAATTTCAACCGATTGACGTCCAAATTCAAATTTCAAATTCAAATAATCTTTATTCAAATAGTCCTTTAAAAGGCACTTTTGACGCATCAATAATTTACAAAGTAGTGATTTGAATTGAATTGAATTGAATTGAATACATTCGTAAACTTAAAACTATGAGGGTTCCAAACGCGCCCCGGTCTAAGAAGAAGCCCACAACAAACTTAGCCAGGTAAATTTTCTTTTTGTTATCACCATCTCACATGCCACTTAAAATTATATTAAGAGCTATCTTATTAGAGCAATATTTCACATCCATGCTTGTTTATCATTTACGTAATCCTTTACACTATAATAGGACTTTTCCACAAGCTTACGTTTTATATAAACTTTGAGCTTATTGAGAGACATCCCAGAAATTTCATTAGGCAATTTGTTATAAAATTGTATACAATTACCTTTAAATGAATTTCTACACAACTGGACCACGTCCACAACTGGACATAGGTCTTTTCTAGGAAGTCCCAAAATCCACGGGGTCAGGCTGCTTGTTCCCGCTTCCTGCGACCCATTCGAGGTCGTCTGTACACCCTCTACTCCTGTCCTATGAGAAAGTAGGCCTACCCCAGCGGCGGGTGATTAATAGGCTGATGATAATGATAATGAGAAAACACGAATTGTTATTGAGGTCTCGCTAATTCTACCTACTTGTAGTACAACGTACAAGCGCAGATAACACACGCCACGTGAATGCGATCGCACGACGCGCACGTAAACGCGTTAATTCGTGGATTTTTGCACGAATAGCACCGCGTGCGCATTCTTTACCGATGCGTGGGACAAGTTACAAGTGACAAAGTTAGTTTTGTTAGAACCCTTTATAGTAACACTAAAAAAGCTAACAGATTTTATACTCGCTACACAATATCGAGACATAGTTATATCGGTGAAAATATTAACTTACTCTATTGATTTTAGCGACACAGCGTTTGCAAACAAAGAGGAAATCAGCAGTAGAGAATTCGCGAATCAATAAACGTTTACTATTTCTTTTACTTTTACGTTTCCGTCAAGAGAACCAGAGCTTTTTGTTTTTGTACTCTAAAACAATTTCAGCTGTTAATAATAACTTAGTTGACTTAATATTGTATTACATTTTGTGTTAATACAACGGGCCGTGAAACCCGACGGCTCATTCAATTCTGTCTCTTATTCAAAAAAGGTTATCTAGTCTACCGGAGATCCTAGAGCTGGCTGTATCGTATCAGTAGCATCGACGACGTTTTAGGTTTAATGTAGTTTTATTTTATTTGTTAGTTTTTCGTAAATTTTTATAAATGGTGAGAGAATTATATTTTTCAACGTTATATTTAGAAAAGATTTTGGCTATCACGAGACGCGTGACAGATGTGTCGAGCGAGCGTTATGCCATTAGCTGGGACAGCACTCGATAGACTTTGCAAATGTAACATAAGAAAATATATGTTCTAATGTTAGTCCCTTTTGAAACGTTGCTATTTCTTATATCTTGAGCCGCAGTCGAGGCAGTAGAGTACCAGCCTGGATACAACATGGCCATTGTTGTACGAGTACAGACAGTAAGGTGTCGCAATTTGCTCTTTGTGGGAATTTTTACTTTACACACACACACACCATTGTCAGCTTTTTGCCATCGCTGGGAATGATTATGTGTTGCTGATGTCAGTTGGTAAGCGTTTTATAGTATTTCTACTATGTACTATCTTACATATAAATAAAAATTGACATTTGTATGCACAACCTCTTTTCCGAAGCCATTGATCAGATGGTGATGAAACGTTGGTAGGGTGTCCTCGGGACACTCGCGAGAGTTTCTGGCTCCATAAACCTTGCATTGCATTGTATATCGGATTCAATTAGTAACTAATAAATCTGTACCAGTAACCATCAGTATTTAAATAATAAGATTTATCCCCTTAGGGGTGGACTTCTAAAAAATCCTTACATAGTGCTCACTAATTGGTACTACCAAGGAACTCCTTCTAGAAATCTAAAGACACACGTTTTAGTTTATTCCAATACAAGTTATCTCTTGACTGACATCTCACCTAATAGGCAGAAGCTTGCTGAACGTAGATATTGTAAGTATTGATTACAAAATTGTGATTTAAATTACATATATTATGTAATTATTTTCCTTCAGTGTAAATTACGTCTGAACAAAATAAAAATACCGAGCAGTCTCTCACGTAGCACCGCAGTAGTAAATAATAAATAATAGTCGTATTTACATTCCCGCAGGACCAATTTGCTGCTCACCCCGGGATCTCGGGAGTAAATTGATTCGTGATGCCACGAGCGGGGCGCGTGAGCGGGTTCGATTCCCGCGCAAATTGCCGGCACGTTTGCTAAATTCCCATGGATCATGGTGGAGGTTCTTTTTTAAAGCAATTTTCTCTTTCGCTTTGTTCTTTGATTTCATATGGAAAACTGATTCCCATCTTGTTACTAAGTTGTCTAAAATGAATAGGTATGTTACATACCAGCTAAATCCAGCCTCGCTCAGTAGGATATTAATTCCCGTTTCCGTGGGACCTTAGGGTTAAACAGTGACTCGTCATCATATCAACATTTACAGAAGCTACGGTCTTGTATCGTTTAATTCAAGCGACTGGTTTGTAAGATGTATACAGCACAATTTTGCATATTGATATAGTAATGAAATTACATAAAGTGTATTTTTGTTTATACACTACAAGTTAGCCCTTGACGGCAATCTCACCCGGTGGTAAGTGATGTTGCTGTCTAGGATGGTAGCGGGCTAACCTGTTGGGAATACTCCTAATTTTAACCATAACCACGCTCCTAATTGGTTTCTACGCAACATCGTGCCGGAACGCTGAATCGCTTGGCGACACGTCTTTGTCGGTAGGGTGGTAACTAACCACGGCAGAAGCCTCCCATCAGACCAGACTCGAGCCGGTAATCGAACTCAGGACCTCCAACTTTATAACGCGACAGCGCGCGCGCTTTGCCACGGAGGTCGCCGACCACTAATTCGGTAACACAGTAATTGCGTTGACACTTAAACCCAAGCGGTATTTGAATATCAAACATTAGCCCGTCTCGACTGATGCTTATCACAACCCACCATCTCAGACCACTGTAATTATTATGCAATGTGAATTTGGTAATTGGTTTTGAATGTCAGTTCCGTATTCTTGGTTAATGAATACGTGATTGTCTCTATTTGTACCGTTGTTTTGCCGCATCTTTCTTTTAAATCATTTGAATGACCCAATTCCCGTATTCATCCCGAGTTCATTTTTTATTCTAAATTTTTTTAATGACCATTTAAATTCGATTACAAACTTTGCTTTTAACTTCTTCAAGGTCCTAGGATTTTTTCAAGCTCGGATCTGATTGTTTATGCTATTCTATTTACTTTGCATCCGAATTCTTAGGGTACCATTAGCCTTCCATTTTTACGAAACAATTTACCTCGGTCACACCGATAGTCATTATAGTTACAAAAAGGTAACTTTTAGTAGAAATAAATCATTTTCTGGGTTCAAATCAGTTTAAAAATAACTGAATACAGTTACATTACCTGAAACGCCTGAAATATGCCTACTTATTAATAATTATCAGATACTTCAAGCATTAGAAGTCACGGATTTAATTTAGCCTATCTATCATCATCATCATCATCATAATTTCAATCGATAGACGTCCACTGCTGGACATAGGTCTTTTGTAGGGAGTTCCAATGGCCACGGTCTTGGGCCGCTTGTATCCAGCGGCTCCCTGCGACTCGTTTGATGTCGTCTGTCCACCTTGTTGGGGGTCGACCAACGCTACGTTTACCTATCTATATTAATACTGAAATTTAGCCTTACTAAATAAATTCAAAAGTGATGTTAAAAATTTAATTTTAATTTGTTTTAATGCTAAAAGGACTAGGAGTACATAATATGTTAAGCGATTTATTAGCATAATAAATTAGTCCTTATCATAAAAATGCTAATTCTCGCTGTGAACATTACCTTGTCCGTCATAACCGCTCGTAACCACGGCGGTAATATTATGTTAGAGCTTTCTATTCAAACGTCCAAAAGTGTGACGGCGAAAGTCGCGCCCGCGACTGAGTACATCGCGGGTTTTCACTTTTCTTTTAGTTAGCCGAACTATTATATAGGGTTGGTGCTGTTGAAATAATTAATTAGATAATAATTAAACAAAAAACTAACAAACTATACCGACTCAACGCCAGTGGTATGCTGATTCTCTTTTATATTAGAGTTGAGTTATATAAACGCTCGCTAACAAAACGCGTCGAAATGCCTATTACATTTTTTGGAAATATTGTCAAATCTATTGTTATTTTACAAAATGGCATTGAATATCGGACATAATATACAGTTCCGTTACTTAATAACTGATAGACAAATCGTGTTCCTAAGTAATGGATTTTTTTTTAATCAATGTCTAGAGCCAATAGGTAGAAGGTATAGTGAATTATCTCTTATTCAAATAGTCTTTACTTTTACACCCAGTGACTTTTTTTAAATATTTAAATCACCTGATATTAAGCGATTACCATCCCCCATGAATATTAGCAGCTCCAAAGGAGCCACTGATACGTTACCGGCGAATCTTAATCGGTTTCTATTCGGCATCATACCGGGATGATAATCGATTGGCGGTATTTATTTGCCAGAATGGTGGTAACTAGCCGCAGCTGTAGCCTTTCGCCAGACCAGACTCGAACCGGGAATCGAACCTCGGCCCTCCGACTTTATAATAAAACAACATATACGCTGCGACACGGACGCCGTCAAGTTTATTTTATAGTACAAAATATGGTTAGTGACAACCCTACCCGCCGCCGCAATGTGTCCGCCTCTTATCATTATTTGACCTACGTTTTTTGTATTAAAATTACGACTGATTCTACAGTCAGTCGCATAAAGCTTTTGTTTTATTTTACAATATATATTTTAATACGATAAGAATTAAGTTTATGTGCTAATCATCGGATAATATCGGCGGCTTAACACATAACCCTAATCTATTTCTATTATAAAAAAAAATAATAAAAAAAAATCATGTTTCACACAGACACACAGTAAAACGTTTTAAATACATATATTTAATAAGTAGTGTGTAGTTCCTTGAGTTTCCAACATCCCAATTTTAAGAAATTTTGATTTGTTACCATACCAGACCATAATATACTGTTTTTTTTTGTAATTACATTAAAAGTTAGCCTATCTTAACTGGGGTGGTAAGTTATGACGCAGCCTACAATGGCAGAGCTAATCTATTTGCGTTTTGCAGTTCTATAAAACCAAAACTTTTTTTTCGCTTGACACGTCTTTGTCATCAGATATGACCAGAAAAAATTTTTTTTCAAGGGGATCCAAACTGGGACCTCCCAATGATAATACCACATCGCTTACCAATGAGCCAGGAAGGTACGAGCCTACAACGTTCAACATAATTAAAGTAACCGCGTTATAATATCATCATCATGATCTACCCATTGCCGGCTCACTACAGAGCACGGGTCTCCTCTCAATACGAGAAGGGTTTGGCCATAGTCCACCACGCTGGCCATGTGCGGATTGGCAGACTTCACACGCCTTTGAGAACATTATGAAGAACTCTCAGGCGTGCAGGTTTCCTCCCGATGTTTTCCTTCACCGTTGTAGCAAGTGATATTTTAATATCTTAAAAACGCACATTCAGAAAAGTTAGAGGTACGTACCCGGATTCGATTCCCCGACCTCTGATTAGGAGGCGGACGGCCTAACCACTAGGCTATCACAGCTTTCTGCACTTGACACTCACATGATAGTAATCCCTATCCAAGTATTAAACTTTAGCAAAACTGGTCTTGCTCATTTGATTAGGTTTATAATAATTAACAACTTACTTAATAATATTTTTTAACTACCATCTACTATAATATACTACTAACATAATATCAACAATAATATAATTTGTTGGTGTGAAAGTGTGTTTGTATTACATCAACAGCAACCTCTTTATGTCTGCTACTTGAGCTCTGATTTATTACCTGTTCGAGCTGAACATTATGTATGGCACGTTGTTGTTGGATGCATTGAGATTTGAATGGCTGTATGTTCAAACTTCATCAATATTACAATCTACTAATAAGGAGCTTCTTTGTGCGGTTAAAAGTGAAAGGGTAATCTAATTTGGGTTTAATTTGACATTAATTTGACATCATTTGAGTACACTGTATCTTATAGTCCAGCAGTTTACCTCATCATCACATCATTAGGTTCCATTACTCCCAAGCGCTATTCCATTATATATTGTGTTAAGCTGTGACAGCTTAATACTTCGGCCTATCTTTTGTAGGTACTCGGTTTGATCTCCGGTACGAACGTAAAATTATTGGTGGAGGTATAAAGGGAAAAAGTCGTGAGGATTCTGAATGTCTGAGAGTTATCCAATCAATAAAGTTCCTCAGAGCGTGTGAAGTCAACCAATCCGCACTAGAGACACCGGGCACCAATTTCCTGCAATGGTCTATCGGCAATATGATGATGCATGCAAAGACAAATACATTTTTTTTTTCTATACACTATAAGCTCTTGTCGGCAATCTCACCAGATGGTAAATAATGATGCAGTCTAAGATGGTAGCGGGCTAAACTGTTAGGGATATGGCAAACTCACACTCCTAATTGGTTTCTACGCGAGATCGTGCCGGAACGCTAAATCGCTTTGCAACGTCTTTGTCGGTAGGGTGGTAACTAGCCACGGCCGAAGCCTCCCACCAGACCAGACTCGGGCCGGGAATCGAACCCAGGACCTCCAACTTTAATGCGACAGCGCACGTACTGGGCGACGGAGGTCGTAAAATTTTTAAATTTAGATGATCAATTAATCCCTTCTCATTTACATTAACAAATACTAATCGATAAAACTGACCAGAAATAAGTTATTATATAAATAAGAAGTTTAGTGTAAGTAGCGGCTCAAATGTTATCACCGGAAAGTGTCCACCTGTCATGACATTCGCCTTGAAAATACCCGTCCAGCTGGTCTCGGAGATCAGGCATAATTTGCTTATATAACTCCTGAGTTAGGGCCTTTGTACACGGCGTATTTTGAACGCGTAAACGTAAACGAGATGCAAGAAGCAAATTTTTGTAAGAAATTTTTTGTATCGAATCGATACAAACTGAATAAAGACATAAATTAAGTAAGAAGAGCTTTGAAGTATGTACTGTACAAATATATTTATTTTACCTACCTTCCTTAACTTATTTGGTAAAGATAAGTCTTTATTTATATATATTATATGTGATTATATTGCCGATTTGGAATGTATTTTCTATTGAAAATGCTGACAACAATTACAATACGATGCAATTGTTCTGCGGCAATACGTTTGAAAATTAGATCTGCGTGTCTGAATTTTTTCCGAAAGGTTACCGAAAAACAAATGCGACTGAAACTCATTTGAACTGCAAAAACACACGTTAGCTAACACATGTAGAATACACACCGTGTCATACACACACACACAAAGCTTTCCCGTGGCTCCACCATACAGCAGTAAGTAGGAACACGTGGGGGTTAGGCCCTAGGAGTCTGACATAACCTCTGTGCCTCCCCGTGGCGCAGACGTATCCGTGAGGATTTACCCACGATAAAAAAAGCGCCGTGTGTAAAGGCCTTTTGCCTATCAACGCTCGTATGTTCGTAGATATGAGGAACTATTGGAAAGCGTGTAATGTACTGACACAATAATATTATTCATTAATACGTCCACGCCTTTACGGAAGAAAGTGTTTTTTTATTACCCAAGACGGGACCGCGTATACGTTTGGTTGTAGAAATTGTGTTTTTGTTTGTGATATATTTTAGTTTTATTATATATGTGCCACTTTCGAAAAAGGTTTATCTTTTTTTTTTTAATACACCACAAGTTGGCCCTTGACGGCTATCTCACCTGGTGGTTAGTGATGATGTAGTCTTAGGATGGTAGCGGGCTAACCTGTTAGGGTATGGTAAGCCCATACTCCTAATTAGTTTCTACTTTTTTTTTTTTTTTTCGGACTGTCTATTAGCTCTACAAACCCTATTGGTTGCTACAGCGTTACCGGGCTGTTTGGCGAGCTTTGGAAGGAAGCTCTGCCAGAAGAAATTTTGAGCCCTAGGGCTCGAAGAAACTATGGGAACGACTGCCTAAGGGCGCCTCCTTTGAGGCCGAACCTCAGCTTAGGCGACGTTTGGGATAACGGGGGGGTCGGACGGTGAGTGGTCCGTACGTCTCCGAGGCCGTGGATGGAGCCCACGTCCGGATGACGTAAGATAGCTGGGACCTCGTCTTCGCCGGCGAAGACGGTGTGTAGCGTATGATTGTGTGGTAGGTGGTACGAGTGTGTTGTCAGTAGTCATCTGATCGTCAGGGTCATGAAGGAGGCTTGGTTTCTACGCGACATCGTGCCGGAACGCTTAATCGCTTGGCAACACATCTTTGCAGTAGGGTGGTAAACTAGCCTCGGCCGCAGCCTCCCACCAGACCAGACTCGAGCCGGGAATCGAACCCAGGACCTCCAACTCTCAGGATCTGCTTAGATTAGAGCGTTAAACCATAATGGATCAGGTCTTTGTCATTTTATATGACACAGAAGGATATTTATTAGGCTGATGATGATGGAAGCAGAGTCTACGTCAAAGACACGTCTAAATTATAGACGGTAGACGTATAAAGATATATATATATATATATATATATATATAGTCTGTCAATCCGCACATGGCCAGCGTGGTGGACTATCGCCAAACCCTTCTCATATTGAGAGGAGACCCGTGCTCTGTAGTGAGCCGGTAATGGGTTGATCATGATGATGATGATGATGTATAAAGATAACATTGGACAAGAATTTGTTACCCACCCGATTTTCTAAAACAATACCAGATTACTCAGCACAAACGCAAGATTAGTAAATTTTTCAATGTTAACTCAGTCGCGAATGCTTCGCTGTCAGCACCTATAGTTATTAATACACATTTTGTGACTCGGTGTCAGTGACTAACAGACAAACATAGGTGCAAACGATCCGCAGATAATTACTGTATGACACAATGATGACACAAACCGTGGTTTATTTACAGAATTCCATTCGGTATTGATCAGCTTTGACGTGGGTGACATGACCTTGTGATTCCCAACATTCTCGTCTGTTATTTTTTAACTATTTTAAACGTAACCTTCCGTAGTTATTTCACAGTACTTCCGCTAGAAGTTAACTGGTAGAAATCATGTCGTAAGGAAAATGCGTTATGCCCGCGCCATGTCACTAGATAACTGGGTCGAAATAAAAAAGATCAGAAAATAGTTATCATGCTACGAACCCGTTCTTTGTATTAAAAAACACAAGAATGTTATTGCGAATTCATATTTATTACTGGCGGTAACTAAATTTAACCATTGGAGTTTAGAAGTACTTAATAATTGACGACGGACCAATCAATAAAAAAACCAATCCTATGGAAAATTATCGCTTAATTGCTAAAATATTTTGCAACCCGACAATGTTGATGAATTATTAGAGTTATTACAATTTTCTTCCTTATCAGTGAAAAAGAACCATTCAGCACATCTTTTACCTTATTTTATATCCATCATTCTAGGTTTTTTTTGAACTCATCTTCTCTATTATTTCACTTTAAATCATTTAGTCAGTCTGTAACACAGCAATGAATTATAGTTTAATCCTTCAACGTCTGTACTAGGATTAAAAAAACAAAAAATCTAATCATTTCCTTTAAAAGTTATTGGTTTTATAAAGGAATTTCAGTAACCATAAACACTCTTAGTTGGCAATCCTTCAATAATGCAACGTGCCGCTTCGCTCGAGCAATCCCTAGAAGGAAATCTCGCTCCAATAAAGTCTAGGAAATCGTTACAGACGGTTCTTTGTGTGACGCCGAGCCGACGTGATGTGGCTCTTAAGGAAATTCATAGAAAAGTTACGAAAGTAACGATACAAGGTTTTCTGACTTGAACATTAGTTTGCTGGGAATAACAAGAAATAACCGTTCTAGTTGTGTCACAAAGCGAGAAGCGAGTTTTCAACGACTTCTATCGATATTCATCAAATACTCAGTTAGGTAATAATGTATAGGTATAGCTAATAAAATGATTATGCTTATAAATACTGTATTTACGAACTGCGGTCAATGTTACCGTGTTAAGAATACGTCGGCTACAAATCGTTCCGTCGATTTCATAAGAGTCGAGGAGGATAATAGAAAGAAACTGATAGTTAGATATTTTTGCGAATAAATGGTAATTAAAACTTTGTGTGCCTTTGAAACGACGTTCACCTTAGACGTTGGTTACAGGAAAAGATTCTTAGCTAATAGTAACCTAACATACGCGATGAAGTGATCTATTGGAAAATTAATCACTATGTTCAGAACTATTTCTTTAGTTAATTATTGACAATGTGAGTGTTATGGGCTCCTTTTTAGACCTGGGCGCGTTTGGAAACCTCCTAGCTTTAGCTTTATGTTAAGTTGGGAATATAGTTATCACCATCTCCTCACGAATTTAATTAATGAAAATACATTATACGAACGTTCATAGATGACGCCCGTATTAGGTTCACACAAATAAAATAAAAATTATTTGATTTATGATAGGAATTTAAAGTTGATTCATAATTCAAATGTTCTATTTTTCTCAACATTTTCTTATCTTTACAGCGCCGGCCGCAGAAGGCGAAACCCACTAGCTATGTACACAGAAGACGACGCGCACGACTTGAGCGACCTGGGGATCGGCACCTCCAGCACTAAGAGCAGCCTCAGCGAAGACTGCGACACACACAGTTTGGCAGTAAGTATGCGTTTTGGTTTCCTGTATTTACTTATTCACTTTGCTGGCTCAGTGACCCAAACAGGATTTGTCCTCTGATACAAAAAGCTGAATTGCTGCGTTCGATCACTTGCCATCAAGCAACTCTTCTCTATATAAACTCTCGGGTTATTTCAAGTGCTAGTTTTAATCACTTCAAAAGACAGTATTGACACTACTATCTTGTTCTCTCAATCTAATCATAATCCATTTAAATATAAAAAAAAATTGAATTCGGTAAATATATGCAAAAGCTTTGTTAGCCTTTGCATATACGCAACAATGGAAACAATAAATAAATACTTGAAATAAGCCAGAATATATCATGTAAGATTTGATTACCATTTATAAGCAAAATATTCTAATACGCTATGAGTAATAAGCATTATGTATTTTTTTTAAAACTTTAAGTTGTTATAGAAAGTTACTGATGTTATATTTCCCTTTCAGAGCGACGGTATGGAACATGAAAAAAACCATTCGGATGTGGAAAATGTATCAAATGGCGACAACAATCGCAAACTGGGTTCCAGCGCCAACGAATACGACACATGCACGACCACGACTATCAGCTCTCCGGAACCCGAGGAGTATACGTACGAAGGCGCTATAGAAGGATACAAGTCAAGAATCATCTCACAAACGAACAGTAACATCGTCAAAACAGTCGTCAACAATAACCTAAAAGAAAAGTCTCCAGACAAATCAAACGGTGATATTAATAGAATCAGAACGTCAGTGAGCAATAAAATTGAAGAAAAGGTCTTCTCGTTCCAACAGGAGAGAGCGAATGACCTCAGAAATAATAACCAAAAAAAGGATTTACCTAAAGTTGATATACACAAACGAAGAGAGCAGTTCGAAAGAGAAAACTCGCAGGAACTGCAAATAAGCAAACCAAAATTACCTGATATTGCAAACAAAAAGTCTATTAAAGAAAGAATGTCTTCGTTAGAAAAGTTTAACGAAGAAAGTTATTTCCAAAAGTCCACGAGCGACTTGTCTAAATTGCCCGTCGAAGTAAAGCCTCTAAAAGAGAGACTATCATCACTCAACAATTATAAATCTACAAGTACAGAAGTTGATAAAGCGAAAAGGCTGTCAAATGGAGATCTTAGCAAAACTAAATCACTAAAAGAGCGTTTGTCAAGTCTCAAATCGCAAACATCAGAAGAAGAAATTAAAATCACAAAAACAGAGGTTAAGGAAGTGTCTATGAGTATCAAGGAACGCTTGTCTTGTCTTGATGCAGCAAAGAATAAGGAAGTACCGAAATTGTCGATTGAAGAAGAAATCATGCAGAACGATAAAATTAAAGAAGAGACAGAGTATAATGATTTGAAAGATAAGTTATCTGATAGCTCATTTAAACTGGAAGATCAAATGCAGAGTTTTTGTCGTTCTCTTGACAGTTTAGACATTAATGGCCAATCTTCTCCTAATTCCTTTGAAAGAATTCAAAGTCTGGAAGATTTCGAATGTGGTGAAATCCAGAATAATACAGTCCAAAGCGATATAGAGACGGAGGACAGTGGTATCCATACCGCCAGAGATTCTTGCGCGCCAGCCGATGACATAGCAGATTTAACTCAGGTAGCTTCTCCCATTGGAGAACCTATGGCCGAAATATCTGAATACGAATCTTCTAATGAAGATGGTGCGACTCTAGTGCCAACTAAAATTGATGAACATGACGATATGGATATCAAGATGAACCACCAAATAAAAACGGAACTGCTTATACAAGATTACGACAAAGAGAGTCATGCGGATGATAGTGACAGTGCAAGTAATTATACTCAAGCAGTCTCGCAGCCCGAAGAACTTAGCGTTACAGACGTAACTGAAATCCAAATGGACAGAGAAGATGAAGATACATTGAAAAGCTTGGATAATCAAGATTCTTCCAGTGTAAGTCTTAATGACCACGTGTCCACCACTTCTGAAGGCGACACAGTTGTATTCGAGGGCAAAATGACTATTCATTTGAACTTGAATGAAATTTGCAACAATTTGAGCACTGGTGCAAGGGAAAACTCTAACACTAACCAAATATGTACTAATGATTCTACTAACAACAAAAGCATGTCAATGGTAACTGTCTCTAATATTACAACTACCACTAACATTTCACCAAAGAATTCCATTAAATCGCTAAAAACTAACCTTATTACATTTAACAATAACACGTCAAACAATAACGCTGTCAACTCTTACGAGAACTCTAATAATGTAACCGTAGATAAAAGTGTAATACTTAGTGAGGCATCACAAGTTGGTCAACCTAACACTCGAGTTCTGCAAAGCCCAGATACTGTACCTAGTCCAGATGAAGAAAAAGGGGTAAGTAATACACAAGACTCTAATCCATTTTGGCAAAAAAGAACTAAGCGTTGTGTAGAACCTAATAGGCGGAATACAATTTTGTTTATAAATAATAAAGTAACTACTTTAAAAACAGTAACGACTACTAGTAACACTAAAGGAGGAACTGGAGGCAACTAGCGGCCTATAGGTATATAATACCTTACACTTCATCCATTCAACTTCTCATATATTGCTTTGCAAGGGAGATGAGACGTTAGTAATGGACCTGCCATGTGTTATATTGTGATCTCTTCATTTACATACCGAAAGATGGTCTTCCAACTATGTTATACCAATGTCCGTCGGGACACTAAGTCACCAAGCCAATCCACAAACTAATAGTCAACAAAGTTCACATAACAGTACTTAACTCATTATTAATCTTAAAACGTAGAATTCATTTGTATCTAAAAATGTGTGTGCTAAAGAAAACTGAATTTAAGCACTTCACAAGAAACAACCTAATATTCAATGATCATTTTCGTAGTGCCTAGATGATACAGGGTTTGAGAAATGTAGTGCCCATTTCATTGTGTCTATTTTTAGAAACCATAAAGTATTTCAGTGTAGACCCCATTTTACTCATAGCATATTAGAATATTTTCTGTACGGTGATATCTGTAAATTCATTATTGAAATATATGTTAAACAGTTTCATATGGGTTTTATTTATGTAATATATTGGTATCCTCATTAACACGCTATGTATCATGTGTAAACATAATTATGATAAGCTGATCCTGTATAGGTGTAACAGAAATCAGACTGTACCACTTAATGAGGCGTGATAAACATAATGTTATCTCATATCTGTTGGAGTCGTATCTTGTGTAAACTGGCTGCGTATCTAACGATTATGCCTCAGTTAAATGTTGAAAGTGTTCTAAGAATGGCTTTACACGTCGTTATTTAAATATATATTTCTCTAAATATTTATTAAAGTTCTTGACGATGTTTCATCAGCTTGTGGTGATGGGTTAACAAGGTAAGACATTTGTATGTAATCGTGCTTTGCTATTAACTCGCACTATCGCTGCATCTTGTGCTAATTTGTCACGTCGCTTGTCTTCTTTTCCACAATCACTTTCTACTTCATTCATTATTTTATTCGGTTTTTTAATTTTGTAATAAAATTTTAATTATTGTTTATTTTATAGATATTGTTGATTAATTTAATATTTACGCAGATAATTTATTTGTTTTTTTTTTTGAGTTGCGTGTTTTTTTTATCGTTATGTCATCTTATTTCTTTAATTATTACAACTTCAGGTTATAGACGCCTTAGAGCTAGCGTTCAAGGAATTGGATTCGGAAGAAAGCGTTAACAGTACAATGGAAGAAAATGATAATAATCAATATGAGATGAACACGAAAACAGTAACTATTGACACGGTTGATAAACTACTAGATTTTGACGTGGAAAAGAAAGTGTCTGTGACGCCGTTGTATGAGAATATTGATATATTTAACCAGAATAATATTGTTGACGCTGGAGCGTTTCCTCTGGATCTTCCTACGAATGCTTTGGAACCACCAAAGGAGAAGCCTCCTCCACCACCCATGGAAGATAGTCCAGAAGATGAACTACTTGGGAATGTAAGTTGAATATTTTTTGTCCTGTTGTGTTCCGATAGGTATCTAGCCTTTGGTTAAATTAAGGATATTAAGAACTTAACTAAGTTTACGACGATTTATGATAGTTTGTAGTTTTTTCTTATTTTTAGCATCATAGTGAACTATACTTTCACTTAACTTCAATCGTGCCTTTGACAGTGATGATAAAGACGATGGCTAGTTCCAACGAAAACATTATCATGTAGAAAACCTTTATTACTGGTTTTATCAAAGCCGTTATAATCAATCTTTTGTATTCAAGCCGAATAAAATAAAATCGTATTTTCAACTTCATCTCAACCAATGTGATAGGCTTCTACTACTGAACATGGAAGGGATCACCAATTGAACTGGTGACCAGCGCCTGCGCAGGTTTTTTTGGTCTTCACATAGATATGATATTCTTAGACCGGGGCGCGTTTGGAACCCTCATAGCTTTAGTTTTAAGTTTACGAATATAGTTATCACCATCAAATAACTATGTAAATTATTGACGCGTCAAAAGTGCCTTTTAAAGGACTATTTCAATAAAGATTATTTTGAATTTTCACTTTAATTTATGAAAACTTTGTATAAATTCCAGGGTAACTTCAAACACACTAGTTCAGCGCGCCGAATCAAAAAGGAGATCCGCAATAAACGCACCAGCTTCCTGGGCATCGAGGGCCAAGACGACAGCTACTTAGACGTGGACCTGACACTAGCTCCGCGACCCGACATCACCTCCTTCCTGCAAGAGGAGACTAAGATAGAGAAGTTGCTTTACAAGAAGACGCTGGCAAATGAAATGGACGCCAAGTTGCGTGACAGCAGGGACTCGGGAGTGGATGTCGATAGGGGGTCCGATGGGTGGTATAAGAGACATTCGTCTCCGGAGACTTCGAACCCTCACAGCAGACAGAATAGCGAGGTAACTTCCATTGTTGTTGTATCTTTCTATTCTAGGATCATCAGGAATCATCCATAAAAGAAAAAAACCGCCTCATTAAGGTCATAGTGCTAAGTAAAGGGCTCCTAGTAGAGTGATTTTTCTCGATTTGGGTACAAATTTGGCTGTAGCGTGCCACGTTATAAAACTTTAAAAAGAAATCACAATTTACCTACCACACATTTATTACAAACGCTGGCCTTATCACAGCAGTGTACGGATCTAGTTATAAACAATTTGACATTCAAGACGAAAATCAGATGGTTTTAAAGTTACCACCCTACCGACAAATAATAGTGTCGCCAAGCGATTTAGCGTTCCGGCACGATGTCGCGTAGAAACCAATTAGGAGCGTGGGTTTACCATACTCCTAAGAGGTTAGACCGCTACCGTCCTAGACAGCATCATCACTTACCACCAGTTGAAATAGAATAGTATAAAAAAAACTTAATTATAGTTCTAAGATTCCCATACTACTACATTACATAGACAACTCATAAAAAGGCTGCCAAACTAAATTGAACAGTTTCTTAGAGTCGTTAGATGAATATATTAATTTTCAGTTTGTTTTTAATAATTTGGCTATCGAGGTGTTAGATAATGATATCCTTTTTCAGCCTTACACTCAAATGACCGTCACATCAGACGAGGAAGAAGCCGCCAAGAAGAATACGTCAGAATCTTTTTCCAAAAACCTCACCACTAAGCTCAGCGGCTTGACCGAAAACGGTGAAACGCACGAAAACAAAATAGATCACCTGGACAAAAAAATACAACAACAGCAGGTAAGGGCGGATGATGATTGAAGTTTTAGAACGAAAGGCTAAGCTGCTTTTGAGTAGAACTCTTGTAGAAAATAGAAGTTGGGCTTTAAATATAATTATGTAATAGAAGTCTTGCACTTATATTTTAGTAATGTATTTTAAATACAGCGCAAGTGGTCGCGATATTTAGACGGCTATATATTTTGTTATGTTACTATATATTTTTTGTTATACATTATAGGTTTTGGTTGAAATAGTAATAATATTTAAATAGGTTTTGAAATTAAGATGTTTTCTCAAAGTTAAATGATTTTGCACTATTTATTGAACTAATTAGTACTTAGGCTATTGTTTGATTATGATAAAAAATAAGTTTGATCGAAATAATTGTTAGTTTTTTTGTAATAAAATAAAGCTTGCTTTACTATTTGTAAAGTTAGTTTGTGAACTATTTTAAATAATAGGATTGTTTACGTAAATTTAGGAAAACTATAATTTAGGAAAGTAAGTAAAAACTATATATACAAGTTTATATTCTGCTACTCAAATATACCGAATAATATTATTTTTGTTATATAAAAATATAAAATTAAAAAAAAAAAATATATATATTAATATTGTTGTACCTATGATAAACTATGGTTATGGTGTGTTAATAAAACCTGGTTATGGGATACCACTTCTCAAAACTCATAAGCATCTTCAAATTTTGTAAATTTGGAAAACTAGACTTAGCGGGCCACACTAGCGACTTTATATTCATTGATATATCGCAGATTTGTCGCGATGATAAAACGAAGGAACTCAAGACTTGCCTAAAATTTCAGGGAATTAATCTTATCAATGAGATGCCAACAACCATTCATACAGTATGATCAGGGTATTAAGTTTAAATATCAGTTATGTCTTTTTCGAGTATTTGTCACATGGTTGCAATTTTAATCCGACGTGGATGAATGTCGTCACGGCACGAGGATAAACAAATATAAAAACATATCAATTAATAATAAAATTGTTATTTAATATAAACTGCACGACAGCAAAAAAGAGCGTCATTCCGTTTGCAGTGCCAAGACGCGTGAATAGATGTTTTACATCAAATTCCAGCAAACAGTCAACAGTTTTAGAGGTTTTATCCTCCCGTTGGTATTCGATAAAAATCCTTATGACGTCACCTTGAGACAACATTTTCACTTTATAATGCAAAAAAGACCCTTTTATTCTATTTCATACACACGATATAGTAATGGCGATTTTTTGTCGCATGTAATGTCGCTAATGTGATCCACGCTGAAATTAGAATCAAGTTTCTTTAAATATTTCAAGAGATTGTGATTTCTAAGTCTATTTTCCAGTTATTTTTAACTTTTCGGTTCTGGTAAATATATTAAGTAAACATAGACGTGCATGTCCAATCTTATTTTTGTAGATTTATTTTTAAAACGGTTGTACTGTTATATCTCCAAAGTAAATTGACTAGTCTAACAGTGTGAAAAGGACACCTTTAAGAACTTTATTGGCAGGATATTCAGTCCTGCCAATAAAGTTCAGTTTAGAAATTGGGTGTGATAAAATTGTCACCAAAACGTCGGATTTTATACCTCGGGGTATTACGGGTTTATTTCAAAACAGAATACAGAATAATAGTAAAATCGGACACGCGCGTCTAAGCTTGCCTGAGGTTGATATGACTAAAAAAAAATGCTTTCTAATATGCTTGAAATGTATAGAACTTCTTAAATTTTCCCTTCATGACTTGCCAGTAGTCCAAAAATGGCAATTTTATAGAACAAAGAGTAGGTTTGTTTAGACCGTAATGTTATGTATTTATTCTTCTTGCCTCAATAAAACATATTTATTTCAATATATATTTTGCCTTTTATTTGCACGGCCACCTTGTGTAGACAGCTTCTCGCAGTGCACTTTGCATGTATTTATTTTAATGAATTCAAAAATACGTGTTCTTGGGAACCATGTGATTTTGCTATTAATTCCTATTTTTGAAGTTTCATGAAAAACATTTAGAAAAGTACATCATTCATAGATTTTTGTGCTAATATTTTTTTTTTGTTTAACGTGTTCAACTCTAAAAATCACTTAGGGAACTACTACATAATTATGAATGTTTGTATAAGCGAATCACCGTAATCCATTTCATTGGAGTTTTTCTTTCATTTGGACTAAAAATGGGCGACATAAGTCTATAAGTATTTTCGCTATACTGGATGACTCACTCAATTCAGTTCATATTATTCGGGGACGAAATCACATAATTATTTTTATTTATTTGGGACAGTAAAAAATTGTATATTATATATTAATATAGACCAATATAAGCATTAATAATTGTTATTACACATACAATCCACTACACACAAGTATTTTTAAAAAATACGTATAATATGTAGTAGTTCCCTTAGGAAATAATGTACTGTAGCTACTGCAACAGGCAAATCCAAACAAATGTATGCGCAAGCGTTTGTATACGTAATGCGTGGATGACAACAATATATTAAAGAATACGAATTCGTTAAGTGAAAAACGGATTTGACAGCTGTCAAATACTCACAGCTACGCTTGTTACTTAAAGTTTGACAGACGGCAAAGTTTAATAATATGTTTGACACGTGGTACGCAATCGTCACTCGAGGTTGATGTTACTGTTAAATGAAAAACAATAATTAATATAGAGTTAATTACTGAAATTCTTACCAACTTGCTGCTCGTCATCCAAGCCGTCAGTCGAGTTGCTATAAACTGACAACTTGACGTTTCATAAGTGCTTATAAATTAGGCCTTCTAAAAATAAACGAAATTTTTGAAATACATATTTGAACATTTCAAGTTGATACTATATTAAATCTTTATACTTGTAATTTTTTTAATGTTATGACGTAACTTATTGCAATTGATGACAAAAATAATCTAGATAGTGGATAGGAACTATTCATAGTCTGTATACTTCAGTATACTTTACATATTTTATATATTGTTGTACGCAGGCTTAATGCCTGGATATATAATTTATTTTCTCACATAAATATCTACAGAAAATAAACAAATTAAGCACTTTAACTTGGTTTGTTTTTGTTTTGAAATGTTGTTCCTAGTTGCAGACAGTACATTATTACTTAATTATATAATATGTGGTAACAAAAAATCATCCGCCATTTTGTGTGTGTAAATAACATTAAACAAAGATGGCCGCGGCTACTTTGCAGGCTCGCACTAACGAGGATTGGCCTGACGGGCACTTTGACGATGCTCACACAAAGGTGATTGTTTTACACTAAATTAAAATTAACATTCAATTAAAAACTTATTCGTAATGATTTTCGGTTTACATTAACACAGTCTAGCTTGTTTTATAGATATAGCTGTATTTTCCCCAGTAAGATGTTACTTGTAGGAAACGCACTTTACCTCATGTGGTGCGATCTGACTGTAGTATAGCTTTCTGTAGATTTCACGATCTTACTTGGCCTGAAGTTGGTTAACCAAATATCTATCATTATCATCATCATGATCAAGCCATTGTCGGCTCACTACAGAGTACGGGTCTTCTCTCAATATGAGAAGGGTTTGGCCATAGTCCACCACGCTGGCCATGTGCGGATTGGCAGACTTCACACGCCATTGAGAACATTATGGAGGACTCTCAGGCATGAAGGCCTCCTCACGATGTTTTCCTTCACCGTTGAAGTGATATTTTAATTATTTAAAAACGCACATAGATCCGTAAATTTAGAGGTGCGTGTCTGGGTTCGAACCCCCGACCTCTGATTATGAGGCGGACGTCGTAACAACTAGGCTATCACAGCAAAAGCTACTATATATAAGCACGAGGCTATCAAATATCTATACGTACACATAAAATAAATGAACAGGTTTACAAGTACACCCGTGCAAATCTACGGTTTTTTATGTAAGCGTGATTACAATTTTAAAAGTATAAAGTAGAGCCATTCGTAATTAAAGTTATAAAGCCAGAGTCGGCCAATTGAGATGGTGGATACTGTTATTTATTTTATTATATTATATTGTTTAGATAGAGAATAAAATTATTAGGAATTGATTTTTGTAAATATGCTATAATAACGCCAGATGCTCATTAGTGGCGTGTTGTGGAGTAATCAATCTGATCCAACCGCAATACCACGTTAATATTATGTATACAGTATTCAAACTTCATACAAAAGGACGAAACGCGAGCTATACCTACGCGCCTCGATCTCGACGTGCGCTCGGCATGCAGACAGTTGCGACTGTGCTGCAGTGACTTTTAACAATAACCGTGCGATTTTTTCACTAAAAAATAACTTCAAGTACATATTTAATATGACGAGTAGAATATATTGTGCTGTTTTTGGTTGCATTAATAATAGTTGTTTATTGTATGAATAATACCAGAAAAAATAAATTTGACCCTCTGTCTGTCACTAGATAGTTGAAATTTGAACACAAAGTAGGCAAATGTAACTAAAATGCTGGAGGCGGGCAGCCCTATCGCATTTTTAGGTGACGCGCAGCTGTAGGTATTTATTTCAAAGATAAGGCCGAGTTACAATACTGTATACATAATATTATCGAGGCAATACACTACAAGCGAACCCGTCTTCATATAATATGTATGGTTTCAAATCACCTTTTCATGCATCCAAAATACAGGACACTAATATGAATCTGGCATCAGTTAATGTAAACCGAAAGTATTCTAATTCAGTTCCAACAAATTAACTTTAACGAAATTATTCATTGCCGCAGAAAATTGCACGCATGCTTAACCGTTACACCTTAACTATTTGTAACTAATCGTATAACTAACAATAACGTCTAACCAAGTCCAACATCAACTGTCTATTCCTAAATCGGACTGTGACCTAACTAACTTAATTACGTCGTAAATATGCAGAACGGGCCGTATCGGAACCCAGTTTTTTTAAATATGCAGTTCAAACAACAAACAGCAAGTATTTTTTGCTATATTCCGCCGACAACCGGGAGATTAGTAGAGTATAACACCACACAAAATCCTCCACTAGAACCTCTACGCACGTTTCGACCCGACACCGGATCATCCTCAGGAGATGTTGACTTCACAAGCGCGAAAGGCAAAGTCTTTGCCTACTAAGTACTACCGGTTGTCGGCGGAATATAGCAAATTATACTTTTTGTTTATTGTTTGTCATGGACTTCCGCAAAGTAACGCCTGCTTCTATTCATTAAATATGCAGTTGTTATTGGTCTTGTCTTTTATCAACTTAACGAGCGCCAATAATCATGAACCAATTAAACAATAGGAAGTCCTGCGATTCGAGCGGGAACTCCTCCAGCTAGAACAGGAGGAGTTGCGAAGGCAACGGGAAAACCTCTTAAGAGACCAGAATAGAATAATCCAGAAATCTGTCCAGGACATATCCACAGCTGGGGTACCGGAAAAACCTGTAATACCAAGAAATAAACCTACCAATCAGAACTACAGACATTCAATGCCAAATTTATTAGTAAGCGAGAACTACACACCACTGCCTGTCATCCCGAAAAGTGTTCCAATGGATGAAAAGGTGAAAAGGAAGCCGTTTGTCTCTGAAGAGCATATACAAAGTCATTTTGGTGTTGAGGAGAGCAGGAAGGTGTTGTTTGATGACAAAATGAAGTACGCTGAAGTGAAGAGGCCTGTGCCCAATACAACGAGACCTCCTCAACCAATATTGCCCCCGAAGCCTAGAAGTCGGGATTCAATTGAAAGGGAGATTACTATGAGGTTGGTAAAGCTTTGTTAACATAACCAAAATAAATTTGACGACCTCCGTGGCGCAGTGCGTGCGCTGTCGCATTATAAAGTTGAAGGTCCTGGGTTCGATGCCCGGCTCGAGTCTGGTCTGGTGGGAGGCTTCGGCCGTGGCTAGTTACCCTACCCTAGCGACAAAGACGTGTCGCCAAGCGATTTAGCGTTCCGGCACGATGTCGCGTAGAAACCGATTAGAAGTATTTGATTGGTTTACCATACCCCTAACAGGTTAGCACGCTACCATCTTAGTCTGCATCATCACTTACCATCAGGTAAGGTTGCCGTCAAGGGCTAACTTGTAGTGGATAACAAAAATAGGAAAGAGTAATATATCACCACAAACTGGCTTATGGTCTTTATGGCCTTATATGCCAGGTTGTCGACAAAAATCGCACTAACTTATTCAAATGCTGTTTTATATACCATTAAATTATTTGGACGTGAAATGTAAATGCATATTGAGGGTGTCAGCATTAGACTTGACCTTACGTTATGAGTGAATTAATGCTCCGGAATATTTGCTTCCGTTAGTATAAAGACGATACATATACTCTTTAGAGATGCTGGGACTTAAGAGTACTATTTCTTACATTTATTCATTAAATTAGCGATATATAAGCTCTGAATGACGTTGTCATCATTCAATCGATTATATATAGAAGATCAGAACCTGTATCAGTTCTGTTAAAAGCTATCAAGCTTTATTAAAGCAGAATGCAATAAATTACTGTAGACTGGCTACAGTAATCCATTAGAACCTGCTGATTTCAGGAGTAGTCGAGTGCCTTCCGCAGTGGAGTACGCGAATGTGGATCGAACGTCCGCCCAGCTGCGCCAGAAGTCCAACGCCAATGGACAGTACCATCCTATGACTAGGCACACGTTGCAGGTAAGTCATTCATCAACGTCTATTTGTGTACCATAAAAAAAAAACTTATAACATTGACACAGACCTTTCTGTATAGAATATAGAAAACAGTCGTATTTGCTTCCTGTTCAAAGTTAAAACAAACAGTAGGATCTATCGTCATAATTATAACCCTCTTGCAGAGAACGGGCTTCGCCTCTGAATGAGAAGATTGATTTAAAATAAAATGCATATAACTCCGAATAGTTAGAGGTGTGTACTGAAAATCGAACGTCGTTCTCCGAAACAGAGGCCCGAGTTTTGTCCCCTATTAATAATATATATTTATTAGCCATAGAACCCAATTTCCTCTAATTGGCTAGAGTAAAATAAAGTTCCAAGTACAGTGAGAAACCCACCATTCATAGATCCCCAATGACAAACAACGTTTGGCGCAAGATCGTGGAGTTTTGTCTTTTAGGATAATTGCAAAGATATTTATTTTGAGGAAAATATTTTTCTTTTTTTTAAGTTTGTCAATTGTTAGGATAGCATTTTAGTTATTTTTTTGAGTTGCATCGCGATTTTTATTCCCTTAAAATTTTATAGAGATATAACATTTTTTTTCACATGGTGGTTTTATTCCATATTGAGTATATTTCAAACATATTTCTCACAATCAATAGTAATTTAGATGCTTATATCTCGTCTAGCCTTTAATTTATTACTAACGAGTTAACTGCTACAACTACTTAACGTTTTTTACATTAAATACATGGATATGGCATGTGTATGACAAAAAATTGTTAATTTTAATTTTATCAAAAAATGCAATTTTGATTCACGAATTTTCAAAATAGATTTGAATAGAAGCGGTGATAGCCTAGTGGTTAGGGTGTCAGCCTCCTAATCAGAGGTCGGCGGTTCGAATCCGGGCACGCACCTCTAACTTTTCGAAGTAATGTGCGTTTTTAAAAATTAAAATATCACTTGCTTCAACGGTGAAAGAAAACAGACGTCTGCCAATCCGCACATGGCAAGCGTGGTGGACTATGGCCAAACCCTTCTCATATTGAGAGGAGACCCGTGCTCTGTAGTGAGCCGGTAATGGGTTGATCGTGATGATGATGATGAGAAGCAGAGATTAGATACCCCATTTGGGTATATTTTAAAATGATCGATTTCTTATAATACTTCCAGGCTCTCAGCGCGGCGCCGACCCCCAAGCTGATCTCCAACACGGAGTGGATGCAGACGCGGCAGCAGCCCGCGCGACAGAAGCCAGCCAACTTCAACTACAACCAGCATTGGCTTATACAGGTATGCTACATTTTTTATTCATGGACAACGATTATACATCATAGTTAGAAAAGTTATATAGCATAGTTAGAAAAAATTGCAGGATTAACATTGTTTGTGGAGCGAACTTTTGTATGTGTCAAATAAAGTTTTAGGATTTTTTAAGATGATATTGGGGCCAATTGTGCTTTACACTAAGTGCTTGTTTTAAGAGCACCGAGGCATTCCTTTTAAATATATTTTCTTTTGCATCGTAAGAGAATGTCTCTGAGACTATCAGGGTGTTCAAGTTAGATCACATGTTCTTTATAGTATTCGAATAGATCCGATCTGTAGCCTGAGTAAACATTTCATGTCAATATTTATTAGCGTTGTAATTAGACATTACAAGCCCGTAACAAACTAGCTGTTGCCCTCGGCATTACACAAGTTAAGTTTGAATTTCATACAAATTTTATATCTCTATATGGCAACCTTATTGCATTTAAAAAACCTTTTATAGACAATATACGCAATACGAAATTATATTTATGCCGAATTTCGACAAGATCCGTGCAGTGCTTTGAACTGCGTGTTGTTCGGTCTTTCGGTCGGGGAAAATACTTTAGATATATTTATACGTATAGATTCACGTCGTTATGCAAGTGACGTTTGTAAGCTTTAAGTAATAATAAGTGATAACTCTGGTGGGAGGCTTCGGTCGTAGCTAGTTACCACTATACCGACAAAGACGTGTCGCAAAGCGATTTAGCGTTCCGGCACGATGTCGCGTAGAAACCAATTAGGAGTATGAGTTAACCATACCCCTAAAAGGTAGCCTGCTACCATCTTAGACTGCATCATCACTTACCATCAGGTGAGGTTTCCGTCAAGGCTAACTTTTTTTTTTTTTATGTGCTCAAGTTAGCCCTTGACGGCTATCGCACCTGGTGTTAAGTGATGATGCTGTCTAGGATGGTAGCGGGCTAACCTGTTAGAAGTATGGTAAACCCACGCTCCTAGTTGGTTTCTACGCGACATCGTGCCGGAACGCTAAATCGCTTGGCGACACGTCTTTGTCGGTAGGGTGGTAACTAGCCACGGCCGAAGCCTCCCACCAGACCAGACTCGAGCTGGGAATCGAACCCAGGACCTCCAACTTTAAAATGCGACAGCGCACGCACTGCGTCACGGAGGTCGTCAATAACTTGTAGTGGATAAAAAACTCCATGTCCTCAGGAGGCGGAGCAGCGTCGGTTGCAGGAGCAACGCTCGCCCGGCCGCGCCGTGCCGCGGTACTCGCGCGACACGCCGCTGCGAGCGCACCACCTCGCTAACGCGTAAGATACTGATGACAAACCCACTGCTGGGCACACTCTGTTACTGTAGGGATCTTGCTGCCAGCTCGCTCGCTCCAAAGTATAAAAGGGAGAAGCGGAGAGCGACGATTGGTTGGTGCCCAGCAACCAATATATAGACAATACATCCTCTTATATAAGCGCAAATGAACCAGCCTACAACTACATCGGATATATTTATGTAGTCGATGGCAATATCTTATACACATCAATAAAAAACATATACTTTTTTCTTATTTAAACAATTTCCAAAAAATTCGAGGGCATAAACTACTCGGCATTCTGTATTATAACATTAACGCATATTCTACGATCAATGTCTTTATATAAACGATAAGTTTATTTAGACAACCTTGAGATCTTGCCGATCTACGATCAAATTGCGTTGGAATGCTCTGACCTTTCATCATCATCATCATCATGATCAAGCCATTACCGGCTCACTATAGAGCACGGGTCTCCTCTCAATATGAGAAAACCCTTCAGTTTGGCCATAGTCCACCACGCGGGCCATGTGCGGATTGGCAGACTTCTCACGCCTTTGAGACCATTATGGAGAACTCTCAGGCGTGCAGGTTTCCTCACGATGGTTTCCTTCACGGTTGATATTTTAATATTTTTTTTAAACGCACATAACTCCGAAAAGTTAGAGGTGCGTGCCCGGATTCGAAGCGCCGACCTCTGATTAGGAGGCTGGCGCCCTAACCACTGGGCTATCACCGCGTGTATCCTTGAGATCTTATTGCCAATCTACGATCAAATTGCGTTGAAATACTCTGACCTTTCATCGCACGTTTATTCAGGCCCCTCCACTATTACTGACTATCAAATTTTAACACGCTATTATTAATTTTAAAAATTAAAATATCACTTGCTTCAACGGTGAAGGAAAACATCGTGAGGAAACCTGCACGCCTGAGAGTTCTCCATAATGTTCTCAAAGACGTGTGAAGTCTGCCAATCCGCACATGGCCAGCGTGGTGGACTATGGCCAAACCCTTCTCATACTGAGAGGAGACCCGTGCTCTATAGTGAGCCGTTAATGGGTTGTTCATGATGATGATGATGATGATTATTAATTTTAATTGTAAATAGCAATGTATTTAAATCCTAGAAGTCAATGCAACCTATTTCTGGCTATCGTATCGAATGAAACTTGTTTTTGTGTAGTTGAGATGAAAAGAATTAGTTATTTTAGAGTTGGATAATGGAGCCAGTTAGTGGATAGGGAACTCTACAGTGGCTTCAAGTCTTCAAACTCTTAAAATTATACTCATCATATTTGTTTTGTCTTTGGCAAAGAGGGTCGGTTATGGGGCCAGAAGGTCATTTTAGTTTAGTGTTTTTTTAAATACGTACTTGTTAAAAATACAATTTCCACACGTTATTTGCAGAGCGCAAGAGCGACGGCCTCTGAGGCCGGAGGTGGCCCGCGACGTGCCGGAGCCCAGGGAAGACAAGATGCTGAGTGTGAGCGGGAGAAGGAAGTGCTCTCACTGTGGAGAGGAACTCGGTAATTACTCTATTATTAAGTTTTTTTCTTTATCCACTACAAGTTAGCCCTTGACGGCAATCCGACGGGTGGTAAGTGATGATGCAGTCTAAGATGGTAGCGGGCTAACCTGTAAGGGGTATGGTAAACCCATACTCCTATCGGTTTCTACGCGACATCGTGCCGGAACGCTAAATCGCTTGGCGACACGTCTTTGTCGGTAGGGTGGTAACTAGTCACGGCCGAAGCCTCCCACCAGTCCACCACACCGCCTTTATTGCAATACTTGAGCGTTTGATTTGAAGTCCTTCTTTATAAGTAAAGTTGAGAATGTCTGCCAGGTCGCGGCGCTGCCATGATCATCGAGTCGCTGTCGCTGTGCTACCACGTGTGGTGCTTCACGTGCGCCGTCTGTGGCTGCGCGCTGGGCGACGGGCGGGCCGGCGCCGACGTGCGCGTGCGCGCGCGCCGCCTGCACTGCCACCACTGCTACTCCTCCGACGACGGCTCCAAGTACAGCTGCGTGTGAACCAAATCTGGCTCGTGCCGTGCAGTTGAGTCGCTCTTCGGGCGCAACTGCATGAGAGCGCGATCTGATGGTGCGGTTGCGTTTTAGCGTTACCCTGGGATGCAACTTGTTGTACTCCTTCGAGACGAGCGCGCCCTTAGTATGCAACTGTGTTCGCGTGACCTTGGAACGCTGCTGCGTGTGACTTATAGAGTGCAGTTCCTGTGAACCAGACTTTACTACATACATCCAGCAGGAATCTGCGAAAGTGACCTAACCCAATTTTTTTATAAGCATTCAGTATGAAAGTGACTAACCGAAGTATAGACAATCTGATCGTCACTAATAACGAATATGTAATCAACTTCACTGTCCATCTCGTATGTGTTAGACCTACATTCCCCTTCCCGTTCCCTAGTTGCGCGCGCGCACAGTCGCGTGATGACGTCACGCGCTCGGTTGCGCGCGCGCTCGCACGACCACGTCTCTGGACTCAGCTCGCTCTGAGCCTGTTTGCACGCGCACGTTTTCTTACCCTGTAACCGATTCATCCCCGACACCTACCTTTTACTTTATCATCAATTAAAGTTTGAGTTCAAAACCAAAAAAAACATCTTTCCCTTATATTTGAACAAGATATGATATGTTAATACTTTACTTAAAGGTCTTTCTAGTTTGGTAGTAGACATTTCTGATGGTATTATGAAAGAAAATTTGTGATTAAAGATCATTAACAAAAAAGCTTATTTTTTGTTAACTTTTAATTTGGAGAGATTTTTTTTTTGTGTACTACGAAATCGAAAGTATGTTTAAATATTATTAAATTTTAAAGAAGCCAATTTGGTTAAGTTTACTAAAGAATACTGCTTGTACGGATTTCGAACAATTATGTATAACGTGAATGTGATTTTTTTGATAAACTTCTTTAACGATAAACATAAGTACTTGATTACTAACTTACATAAAAACAATATATCTGTTATAATAATATGTTAAATTAGAAATTATTAACTTACTTTGGTCAACATACTGGTATTTTTTGGTTTTCATTCAATAGAAAAAGATTTTAAAATCAAATTATACAAAAGGTAATGGCTTTAGTAAATTGAGACTTTAATGTTTAACTTTAAAAGGAGGTTGAATACTTCACATGTGAAACGATTGTTTCATAAAATCGATTTTAAATAACTGTTTATAAAATATCGATTTTCAGGTATAAGTAATTGATAAAAATAATTCTATTGTTTATTACGTAGTCCTCAGCTGTTTGAAAATCGATTATTTATTTCAATTATGGGTTTATTAAGGAATAAGCACTATGTTAATTATTAATAATTTCATTTTAATCAGCCTTTTGCACATACAGGCTTTTTTGATTTAATTTAATTTTCACCGAAGTATCGATTAAAAGCAATAATCGCATTAAGTTTTCTTACACGTTTTAGTTTTCACTTATTTTGTGCCATGCCATAACGTGTTGAACTATTTTTAATTGATGTTTATTGATTACTTAACACTGATTTGATTACGTTTAACATATTATTATTGTAAAGAGGAGTTTATGCTATGTAACATTTCATAATAACAGACGTGTAACATAAGTGACAGAAACGTTTGCATCGTTCAAGAACAATCACGATCCTTAGGCTTTATGTCAATGATTGTGACAATCTGTCAATATATGGGCTGTTTGGATTTTGTTGTTAGAAACAAGGATATGTTTTCATGTGTGTCAGTTCTACTGGTGAAAGGCTATGTTGAAATCGACATCACTATAAAAAGATTTATTAAATAATGAACGGCCATTATGTTATGCTTCAACTGACTAGAGATAGACAATTATTTGTATATCCACTATCTTTCTCAATTGGTATCGGAATTTATAGTATCTTAAAATCTTTAGATTTGTTTTTAGAAATTGTATATTGATGACAGAGTGTTAATTGAATCTGTCAGTTTTAATGTAACAAGGACATAATAATATAATCATGGGTACATGATTTACATCTTGTTATGAAATGTTACATAGTCTAAACGAAGTTTAAAGAGGGGTTATTTGTAATACATTGAGGGGAGCTTGTATAATTTTGTAAATAATTTTTAATTTATGTCCTAGAGTGTGTTAATTTAGCTTTAATAGAGTATTTTTTAGTCTTAATTTTGAACATTTAATCCAAAAAATGTTTATTGTTTTCATTATTGTATATTATTGTCGTTTTGTATTGGATAATTCTAACATAGTATTTTTGTATAATTTGTGATCGGAAAATATTTTTTAATTTCGCCATTATTATTCTATTTTATTTTTTTCTGACAATACCTGTCTCTGATCGGCGACTTTCCTTTCTTAGTATAACGGCGGCAAAGTTCACATGTATCGAATGACTGTAATAATTATTCGCGGAAAACATATAAATCAAGAAATAAGTTCAAATGCAAGAAAATGAGTTTTAACAATAGCGATTCGAGTGACACGGAACGGTGAAGTATCTTTATATTCTTGTCATTCACTCAAAAATATTTTCATCTGAATAAATTTCTATTAATTACTTGCAAACTGCATAATATTTTTATTTCAATCACGAATTTGTTTAGTAAATCGTTAAAAATATCCAAAAATTAGTTTTTTATAGTGCCCAGAGAATTTTGATTTTGTCGCTGATGTGAGACGGCAAATGTCGCTGTTTTAGTCATACATTGATGGCAATTCGGTTGCACACAAATTTGACTAAATTGGTTGTTCTAAACATACTGCTATCCTTTTCCACAAATAGTATAATGAAAAGGACAGCATCTCCTTTAGACTTGCCAATTTTTCTTGGTTGTAGATTTGTGTACAATGAAATTGGTAACATTTTATTAATATTATTTCATGCACAGATTATACCATTATACAACTAAGGGTAAGACTACACTGTCAATATTAATTTTCTTTATTTTTAGTCACAGTAAAAGTAACATTTTTTTTTCAACTTATGACTTTAAATATGACGCCAACTTCTCATCAATAGGTCGTTCAGATCGTAACTTCATTGCTGCAATTTGTGACAGAGTTGACAGTTCAGGTGTCGGATACGTCACGAAATTTTTTATTTACACCATTTAGTGCATTTTGGCGATAACAATGTCGAGCATATGTTGCCCAGGCAATTAATGTCCCATTGCTGAGTACAGACCCCTGGCTCATAGGAGAAAGGATTTTACAGCACTCACCACGCTGCGCCAACGTGTGATGGCGGGTGGAAGTTATAATTTTGAGTTAATGAGAAAATATTGTTATTCGAATTAATTAATTATTTAGACATTTTACCTATGGCAATTAAATCTTGGCTAAAAATTTACTCTTCATAGTAAACTGGTTGTGTTTCTATGGTCTTTAATTATATAACGTACTACACAATCTATCGGAAAAAATTACCGATTTTTGTTTTATACTGTTTTTTTTTTCGGACTGTCTATTAGCTGTACTAACTCTATTGGTTGCCACAGCGTAACCGGGCTGTTTGGCGAGCTTCGGAAAGAAGCTCTGCCAGAAGAAATTTTGAGCCCTAGGGCTCGAAGAAACTAAGGGAACGACTGCCTAAGGGCGCCTCCTTTGAGGCCGAACCTCGGCTTAGGCGACGTTTGGGATAACGGGGGCGTCGGACGGTATACTGATAGTTATATGTGGAGTGTTAAAACATGTTCAATATAACGTATTAGTACATCATTAATAATAGAATAGTGGAGTATTGTAAATTTTATGTCACAAAATGTGGTAAACTTCGTTACGATTGCAATGATATATGTAGAATTGCGTCAATGTAGTTGTAAAGTGGTAAGTATCCAGTATATTTATTGATAGTATGGTGATGCCCCAAATATTATGTTTGTATTGTAATTATATTAATTCCGATCAACCCTGTACATTGCGTATGTGAGTGGATACAACGTATATCAATAAAATATCACGAACATGAGCACTGTTTTATTTTCATCAATTTTTTTTGCCTCTACAAGTTAGCCCATGACGGCAGTCTCACCTGATGGTAAGAGATGATGCAGTCTAACATGGTAGCGGGCTAACCTGTTATGGGTATGGTAAACCTATACTTCTAATTGGTTTCTACACGACACCGTGCCTGAACGCTAAATCGCTTGGCGTCACGTCATTGTCGGTAGGATGGTAAGTAGCCACGGCCGAAGCCCCAACCAGGCCAGACTCGAGCTGGAAATCGAATCCAGGACCTCCAATTTTATGATGGACGCACGCACTGTGCCACAAAGGTCGTAAAATAAATTTATTTCAAACAACTTTTTCCTGATTCTACTTTTAAAAAAAATAGAATCTGGTTTTCATTAAAATATACGTATATAAAATATATAAATGCACTTAAATATGACTGCGACATCAGCTATGTTTTAGGTCAAATGGACTAAGTGGAAATGGAATAGAAAAGCGCTGTATTATTATTTATATGTATTCATATTTTAAAAACACAAGAAAATATACACACCCATGCAGATCTTGTAAATGCGTTGTCAAATAGCTACAGTTACTTTTACTTTTAGTAGGTGTTATCCTAGTAACCCCTTTGCAAATTACCCTTTATATTAAAGGACTACTTGGTGATTTTGCGTTATTTTGATAGAATTGACCTAACTAACCTTATGCGAGTAAATAGGTAAACAAACCAGATTATACAAGATGTGGGCATTGTGCATACCTAACATGCTGTGTAACTACACGGAAGTGCACAATTGTCATCATTAGTCGTTATTCCGTATATCTGCTAACTCGCAATGTAGAAGATAAACATCAGCTGTAGACTCAGATAATAGTGCCGATTCTGTTACAAAAATGTCTTTAAACTAAACTATAAACTCAACTAAATTAGTTGTTCTAAAAATACTACTATCCTTTGCTACAAAGAGTATCATGAAAAAGACAGCATCTCCTTTAGACTTGCCAATTTGGTCTGGGTCTACCGACAAAGATGTGTCGCTAAGCGATTTAACGTTCCGGCACGACGAAAAACCAATTAGGAGTATGGGTCAACCATACCTAACAGGTTAGCCCGCTACTATCTTAGACTGCATTATCACTTACCATCAGGTGTGGTTGCTGTCATGGGCTAACTTTGTAGTGGAAAAAAAAAAGTATTGATACCGCCGATGTGACGTCATCTCAGATCGCCCAGATGCTCCTCAACCGAGAGAAGATACTAAACACGGTAAAAGCGTAGTTTTTCATTAACGATCAAAAACAAAACTTAATAAATCTACAACGCAATTCAACGCATAATTAATAGATGAACTCGTTAGCAGAAACAGTAATGTGAGCCCACTGGGCATATAACAGTCAGTCCAGCCGGGCGTGGTGTCATTTTATCTGTAGTATTCTTTACTCTGAGGCTCCGGATAATCTTCGGCAGGAATTGATCTTATCCCGTCCATATTACGATAACTAGCTGTATGATTTAAGCATGGGAAGTTTGAAAAATATAAGTAGTCTAGTTTTTCTCAGCTATTATCACCACGATCAACCTATTGCCGGCTCACTACAGAGCACGGGTCTCCTCTCAATATGAGAAGGGTTTGGCCATAGTCCACCACGCTGGCCATGTGCGGATTCAGAGGAGGTCAGGTGATTTATGTCTACACGGATTAAGGTTTTGATTTTTTACATATTACTAGATGGACCATAGTTAGTTCCTGTTTTTAAAAGCATGCATAAGCAGGTAGTATATATTCCTACTTTGTTGATGACGCCACGTCACAGCCGTTCCAAATTTCCAATTGTTAGCCTGCGTATCGAACACGTGAACTTACATTACTATGCTACATTGAAATTGATTCCATGGGATCGCCACGACCTTGCCTACCTTGAATAATTGGAAGTCCAATCATGAAATTCACCTAACAACCATGACCGATCATTGTGGTCATACAAAAGTTCCTGACAAAGGTTTCCATGGACCTGCCGGAGATCACACACGGTTGATCTGTTATTGTATGTTAATTTGTATTCAGATGAGAGAGCTTTGGTGTAACGCTGAGCCCGGTGAGTCCCGGGTTCGATCGATACAGTAATTTGAAGTCTACTGAAAGGCATTGAATACTTTTGAAAATTCGTCGGCTACTATAGTCAAATTATGTCCTAGTATGTGAGTTCCTTAAAGAACTCTGACAGTTGAAATGTCCTAGAAAAATAATGGAATTTTAACCATTACTCTACCTTCGCTTAGATAAGCTCTTGGAAAAAAAAGAGAAACTGTATAACTGTAATCTAAAGTAATTTTGGAACCGATAGGATTGATAAACGAACGGACAGATCATCATCATCATCATGATCAACCCATTCTCGGCTCACTACAGAACACGGGTCTCCTCTCAATATGAGAAGGGTTTGGCCATACTCCACCACGCTGGCCATGTGCGGATTGGCAGACTTCACACGCCTTTAAGAACATTATGGAGAACTCGCAGGCGTGCAGGTTTCCTCACGATGTTTTCCTTCACCGTTGAAGCAAGTGATATTGTAATTGTTTAAAAACGCACATAACTCCGAAAAGTAAGCGGTGCGTGCCCGGATTCGTACCGCCGACCTCTGATTAGAAGGCTGACGCCCTAACCACTAGGCTATCACCGCGTCAACGGACAGATAGGCAGGAGTATTTCTATACAACCTACATATTGTACCTACATAATGCAGTAAAGTTTGCTAATGTATTGCTGATCTAACTTAGTACCTAACTAAGATGATGCATTCAACGGCAAATTATTTCATTATTCTGTTTTTCTGTTCTCTCGTTACCCACGTGTGTCTAGCACGTGATAGGTTGCGCATCAAATTAGATGCAATGACTCAAACTAGGTTCAAAACTACAGGCAAAATATGTCTCTCAATAAGTTAAATGTTTATTTAAAACGTAAGCTTGTAGAAATGTTCTACTATACTGTAAAGTATTATGTAAATGATAAGCAAGCTTGGATATGAATTATTGCTCTAATAAGATATCTCTTAAATAATTTTAAGTGCCATGAGAGATGGTGATAACAAAATAATTGTTACCCGGCAAATTTGTTGTGGGCTTCTTCATAGACCGGTGCGCATTTAGAACCTTCATAGCGTTAGTTTACGAGTGTAGTTTTCAATTTTCCTTATATTTCAGCCAGTCAATTTTTTTTTTATTGTTTGAACCTTTCAATTTAAGAAACGAAATCGCCATATTGAATTTGTTACATTTTAAATAAATAATGGTGGTTAAAAAACAATGGTAACTTTTTGCTTGATTATATTGATATACCTACTTACGTTAAGTCAAAATTGCAGCACAATTCAGTTTTTTTTTTGCTCTCGGTGTCTGCGCTAATGTACCTACCTTATATTTTTACTTTGATTTCCGCACGTCATCGCATAGTGTAATCACTTTTCAACACGCTACCAGAAGTAGCAAATATATCCAACCAAATGATGACTAACCCTAATCCGCAAGTTACCAGTTTAGAAGACAAGTTCGTTTATGAGTTAATACGAGTAATATCAAGTAATTAGGTAATCCTTATTAGATTAGGTACCTACGGATGATGAAGAACAACAACAGGGTGTTGTTCAATTGTTTAATATTTTCCCACGATCTGCGATGCAAGCATCTTGATTAATTCTTCCTACTATGTTTAAATTAGGCTTTCATTGGGTGATTAAATTCCTAAGAATGGAGTGGAATACGAATGCAAATAAAAAGAAGTGCCAACAAATATGGCTGTGATCTATTTATTTTTATTTTTATTTTTATACCCTACAAGTTAGGTCTGACGGCTATCTCACCTGGTGGTAAGTGATGATGCTGTCTAGGATTGTAGCGGGCTAACCTGTTAGGAGTATGGTAAACCCAGGCTCCTAATTGGTTTCTACGCGACATCGTGCCGGAACGCTAAAATCGCTTGGCGAAACGTCTTAGTCGGTAGGGTGGTAACTAGCCACGATCGAAACCTCCCACCAGACCATATTCTAATGTCAACAAATGCATTAAAGCCCGAAATATTGAAATAAAATGAGGGAGCTATGCATTGAAAAGAATAGCAAATTAGGTTGATATTGAGGTGACGGCAAAATGTTAGTAAATAGGTGCAAAAAGATGCGATGTGAGCCATTCCACCGGCCATTGTTAATAGCATTTGATTGCCGTACGAGACCATACACACTTAAGGAATTTATAATATCATCATTTATAATTTATATTAAACATCATAAGCTGTGATAGCCTTGTGGTTAGGACGTCCGCCTCCTAATTAGAGTCCTTAACCTCTACTACAGGAGGTTACCTCTAACTTTTTGGAGTTATGTTCGTTTTTAAGCAATGCTTCAACAGTGAAGGAACATCGTGAGGAAATCTGCATGACGAGAGTTTTCCATAATGCTCTCAAAGGCCTATGAAGTCTGCCAATTCGTACATGGCCAGCGTGATGGACTTTGTCCAAACCCTTCTCATATTGAGCGGAGAGCCATGCTCTGTAGTGAGCCGGCAATGGGTTGATCATGATGATGATGATTAAACATCTACCTATACTAATATAGTATACATTTCAAAAAAATTCATCGGATCAATTTAACTAAGGATTCGCTTTCAAAACTCCGTTTAACGATTCATTTTTAATTATGTGTACTGTGAACGACAGATTTGCAATTTGTCTATAAAATTGATTTATCTATATTAGTATCTACCTACATCGTACGTTTTCATTCAAGTTAACGTTGCTTATCAAGAACAAAACATATATACCTAATATAATTACCATAATATCCATACAAAAAAAGAAATAGATTCTCTCTGTTTGAAAGTCACTCTGTTTGTCTGTTACTTTGCACTAAGCCGCTAAGATTTCTATTAAATTTAACATCGAGATCAATAAAATTCCTAGTAACGTGGAATCAGGATGCTGTTTATTGTTTAAATTGACGAGTTCATATAGTTTTAATTATATATAAGAAACTAACTAAGTAGTATGGATAAAATCTAGGTTTAATAAATTATACATTTCAGTGATTAGAGAGAGAGAGCCTGTATACAAAAAAAAATGCGACTGACTGATTGACTGACTAACTAACTAGCTGAAGCTAAATATTAATATATAATAATAAACTAATAGCTAAAGTTAATGTAATGTTGGTTATAAAAGTCTGCGGCAATATAGAGATTGATATTTTGTAGAGTAGTTTTCAGTTTTATAGCTACAAACACGAGAACGATGAACTAAACGAGAGAAGCCGCGAAGCAAAGGCTAGTAAAAATGTTTAAATCGTGTGTATAGGATCCTTTACGACAAAGGTGCGCGCGATTCATCCACATTAGCGCAATTGACGAACAAGAGCGGGCAGGCGCTTGCGAGCAGTCCCGCGCCGGCCGCCCGCATGCCCACTACGCGCAGCCTGCTCTCGCGGCGCTGGTTCCGCTCCCACCGCGCGCCGCGCCCCGACGACGCCGATGACGCCCCCCGAGCCTTGCCGCCCACCATGGACCGCCGGCCGCGCGTGGCCCGGGTCCTCAGCTCCCCAGCGCGAGCCCAAACTACCCCGCTCGACGAAGAATCCCTCGAGCGGGCCTACCCCTCCATGGGGCAGCTCGAGTATGTGCTCGCCGGCTCGTCACCCCCCGCCGAGAGCGCCCCCAACATGTACGACAGCTTCGAGGAACCCCCGCTCGACTTAACTGCGCACATCTGCTCCGATTCGCTACGTCAGAGCGCCTACGAACAAATGCGAGCCGTCGGCGGCAGACTGCGGCTACTCGACGAATTGGAATCGGGCGTCATAACAATAGAAACTGCAGGCACTACGTTCGCGGCGGCATCCGAGGCCGAGAGAAATGTCTGCCTATTTTGGGCATCCTTTCTCAAGCTTGGTCAATTTTTATCGCCACTTATCGAAGCGGGCGCGGACCCGTTGTATTTCGACGCGCTCGGCCTGTCCCCCTTGCACGCCGCTGCGTTTAGTGGCTCGACGGAGTGCGCCAATTATTTGCTATCATGCGGAGCGGACCCCAATTACATGCCAAGATGCTTTGCACCTCTTCACTGCGCTGCATTCGGAAATTCCGTGGAAGTGGCTAATATCCTCATCAACCGTGGCGCTTCGGTTCAGGCGGCTGTCAAATACGTCAACTGTGAAGGTGGTCTACTGCATTGCGCCGTGCGAGCTAATTCTGTCGAATGCCTCAAGCTGTTTATTTCGCACGGCGTTGACGTCAATCAGATAGAACCCGGCGGCACTAATGCAATTCACCTCGCCGCCGATTTGGGAATGTTTCAATGCCTTGCGATTCTCCTAGAGACACCTGGAGCCGATCCTAACGTCAGAACTAGGGTGGGAGATAGAGAATCTACGGCATTGCATTTGGCAGCCGATGGTGGCTTTGGGGAATGTGTGGATTTACTTCTCACCAAAGGTGCTGACTCCTCTTTAAAAAACCATAGAGGTTTTACTGCTCTCCATCTAGCAGCGCGTTCAGCAAGCTTAGAATGCGTGGAATCGTTACTCAGAAAAGGGAACGCAGAACCGAATTCTATGGACTTTGATAAAAGAACTCCGCTTCATGCAGCCATAGGAAAATCTGATAGCGCTTGCGACATCATTGAGACCTTAATAAGCTGGGGAGCGAATGTCAATCAAAAAGATGAATATGGGTTCACGCCATTGCACTTAGCTGCACTCGACGGTCTCTCTGCGTGTGTGGAGACATTAATTTATCACGGTGCCGATGTAACGACACGATCTAAAAAAGGGAACTCGGCGCTTAACGTAATCGCCCGAAAGACTCCCGCGTCCCTAGCGATGATAACCAGGAAGCTAGACTGCGCTATCACATTACACCACTCGCAATCTAGCAACCGGGAGGTCGAACTTGAACTTGACTTCCGCAGCATTCTACAACACTGCTACCCACGGGAAATAAGCTATCTGAACACATTTGTAGACGAAGGCCAGAAGGAAGTACTATTACATCCTCTCTGCTCTGCGTTCTTATATATAAAATGGGAGAAAATACGCAAATACTATGTCGCACGATTATTTCTAAGCTTTATTTTCGTTCTTTGTCTTACACTATATGTACTAACTGCACTTGCACATAATTGTTACAATGGAAGTAAGGATATGGAGGAGACCATTCAAGAGCAAGAACTGTGTCAAAAGCAATCTATACTCGGGGATTTACTGAGAAAGAATCCATTCGTGATAGAAATGCAATGGTGGGTGCTCGCAGGTATTACGATTTTTGAAATATTTCGAAAAGTTTATGGTATAGCCGGTTACTCTACTGTGAAACAGTATTTGATGCAATCGGAAAATATCATAGAGTGGTTTGTGATAATTAGCGTTTTCTTGATATCATACATTTACACGAATATCACGTACACATGGCAAAATCATGTAGGAGCTTTCGCAGTTCTCGCAGGATGGACCAACTTGATGATGATGATAGGTCAGTTGCCAGTCTTTGGGACCTACGTCGCAATGTACCAGAAAGTACAAAAGGAATTTGCGAAGCTTTTGATGGCTTATTCTTGTATTCTGATTGGATTTACGATTAGTTTCTGTGTGATATTTCCAGATTCTTCATCCTTCGCAAATCCATTTATGGGATTCATAACTGTGCTGACTATGATGATCGGTGAACTTAACTTGGATTTACTTCTCAACGAGCCAGATGGAAATGATCCACCCGTGTTGCTTGAGTTTTCCGCGCAAATAACATACGTCCTATTTCTCATGTTTGTTACCGTGGTCCTCATGAATCTGCTCGTTGGTATAGCCGTTCACGACATCCAAGGCTTGAGGAAAACCGCTGGTCTTTCTAAACTTGTTCGACAAACCAAACTAATTTCATACATGGAGTTAGCATTGTTCAATGGATATCTGCCGAAATGCCTGCTTAAAATTTTGCATTCGTCAGCCTTAGTTTCACCGCAGGCGTATAGAGTTGTATTGAGTGTAAAACCATTGAATCCGAGTGAAAAACGCTTACCGAGGGATATAATGATGGCGGCTTACGACATTGCTAAAATGAGAAAGCAGTATGGCCACACGATTTCTTCGAACGGTTCAACTACCGGAGCGTATTCTTGTTTCAAAAAATACGAAAATAACAATGACTCCGGATATCGGGAGTACGGCTACTCGTCAGGGATTGGTAATCTTCAATCAAGATTAGATGAGACGTCAGAGAATGTGCGTCTGTTGACACAGGAAGTGAAAGAGCTAAAGAAGCTGATAAGTGCCCAACAGCTCGTGATACAGCAAGCCCTGGCCGGAGCGATGGATCACCGTTGATGATATAATAGGCCATTTATTTTCAATGCCAGCGGCACAAGTCAACAAACTGTAGCGAACACTTGACGTGTATGGTACTCGTTGAGACATAATGGCTGCGAATTTTAAACAATAAAGTGTTTTTTGTTAGTATTGTCGGGAGTTTAATTGTACTTTAGATGGCGGAGGATGAGCTGTGATCGTTAAGATAATGTGATTTTGTGATATACCTAAGTAATTTATCATGATATTAAATTTATTTCTTAGTGAAGATTAAGTATTTTATTTTTCTCCAAACACTATGATATTAATTTTACTGAGTCAATAATTAGTCTTAGAGTAAGTATTATTGTTTTTTTTTATACACACTACAAATCAGCCCTTGATGGCTATCTCACCTGGTGGTAAGTAAAGATGCAGTCTAGGATTGTAGCGAGCTAACCTGTTAGGGGTAAGGTAAGCCCACACTCCCAATTGGTATCTACACGACATCGTGCCGGAACGCTAAATCGCTTGGCGACACGTCTTTGTCCTAACTAGCCACGGCCGAAGCCACCAGACCAGACTCGAGCCGGGAATCGAACCCAGGATCTCTAACTTTATAATGCGACAGCGCACGCACTGTGCCACAGAGGCCGAATTAAATTCATAGATTAAATTACTTGGACATAAAATGTTTTTATATGCGAGTTGCATTGCAAATTTTTTGTTACAATTAAGCACTATTTTCCATTACCGGTCACAACTTTTTTATTTTTGAACGCTGGGAAATGCGTTCACGCATCAACGCGACAGTTTGTAAAGTTATTTTAAATGGCAACTCTATAATTCTTTCAAAATGTCAGTGTCACTAATGTCATATCGATGGCACAATTCGTAATTCGAGTTGCGCGGTAAGCTCAAATCAAAACAATGTTATTTACAAAGCGAGATTGCGATCGATAGTCTGAAGAGAAGAGCAAATCTAGACTCAGGTCTCATCTCTTTCGCCCGGACGGACCGCGGTCTATGCCTAAATTGCTGTGTACTGTATTGATTAACCTTTCCTTCCACTTCGCGTGTGTCAGTCAAATGCAGGGCAGTTTTAAGATACAGCTGATTAACATGGGGACACGGGCGGCGGCCTGTGAGTTTATGATTGATAAGAAAAAATGCCGCTTTAGGCTTCACCGCTCGTTTAACCCGCTGTGAGCTTCCAGCCACCTCACAAAAACTGCTTTTATATTAACTAAGTGCTACGGTGGGAAATGTTATCTACCTAATCTTACTTTTTCATTTTGTTACAATAACGTAGGTTGTTTAATACTTTTTTGTTTATATATTGTTAGACATATGATTTACCTTATCAGTATTCATAATATATAATAACAAATAAATAAATGAAGCCTTTATTGTGTGGTAGATAAAGAATTATAAATTATTGAATCTCACATCAACTCAGCAATCTCGCTCTTTCTTTTACAATTAGAGCATCATTATTAGTGAGATTTTGAGTGCTAAGATAAAATATTTATTTTATTTTATCAAAAAAATAACTCATATAAAATAAAAAATTGTGTGTTCAATTAAAAAGAAATAAATCCATAATAATAAAACTCATAGATTATTTTTAAAATTTTTAAAAGTGTAGTTTTTTTTTATATTTACAAAATTTACTTGAAAATAAACATTACTCCTATATTGGGCCATTTAGTTTACAAACGGACATATACTGTATATTTATAAAATAATGGCAGGACTCTTATGTAATATTATTATCTAATTGTGATATCAAAGCCTTGCACATCAAGCAATAGCCAGGATTGTGATCTCGGCAGGCCTCATGTATAAGCTGTAACCCAGGGGTTATAAATAGATAGAACACTTACACCTAGCCCACCTAAGAAGTCTACCAAATATCATAATATTATATTGTGTTATAGTGATAGGTAAGTGGTTTTATATTTAAAAAATCCTTACGTGCCACTGGTGGTACTGGCAATAGCTCACATTGGGGTAAAAAGCGTTAACCACAGACAAATTAAAAAAAGATAGACGGGAAGCAAAAAATTAAACAACTTCAAGCTGATAATTTGGCAAAATTTTTGATACTTGCTTTTGCAATTGCTACTTTCATCACATGAAACCGAAACTGATGGTCTAAATGTCTGCAATGCAGTTTTTCAATGTAGACTTTGCAGGCAATAACATTCATTTGAAATTTATGATTTTACAGCTAATGTTAGAACTCTTGGTAAAAAATTTTGAAAATCCACTTTTTGGAAACATTTTATAAATTTAACCAAAAGCTATAACATGTATAATGAAATTCTCAGGTGGTGCTAAGCCCTAGATTCCAAATAAGAGTATGCACACTGCCACAAGCCTGTGGTATCATTTCACATCATCTGTAACTCTCCTGGATTGCCCAAACAAGTGTGTTTCAAACTCGGAAACATAGTATACCATGAGGAGTCAATCCCAAGAAATTGTTGCTGTCTCTGGCTGACATTATGTTTCTTGAAAGAATAACATACAGTCTTAACTGATGAAATGTCACTGCAATGCAAGTATCAACTTTCAGCTGCCAAATGTTAAATTCCTAAAAATACACAGAAAGCTGAAGGTGCCATTCATTAAGAAACAGGATTCTCCAGAACCAATTGTGCCTGCACAACTTGTCTAACTTTTTCGTTCAAGTCTGTGGCCCGCATGCATGTCCATTAATGCGTTTCTTTTTCAGAGGTTCATCGGCGACCTCAGTTTAAGCTTTTAGTGTGTACCCAATGCAGACCGCCCAGGCGTGTGAAAACATGCCGCTTGTTTTGGAGACGGTGAACCAAAAAGGTGAGCTCGTGTTCACGGGCAGTTGTTTATTGTGACTGTTTGCAAAGTTTTGGCCCTGAATCCAGGGTTGCCACCCATAAAAATAAAGTATTTTATATAAATTAATAGTTATAAACATATTATATGTTGTTTTTCAAATTTTAATTAAAACCAACAAATTCTAAAGATTTTTTTGTCAAAGAATGCCTAATAAGTTGGTACTTAAGTACATGCATTCTTTTATTTAAAAAAAAAGTTACAATACACATAAGATTGACATTGAGGGATGGGAGGGAAATACAGCTTTTAAATTCTCAAGAAGAGTTAATTGTAATTTGTAATTAGAAATTAGTTGAATTTCCTTAAATTGTTTAAAAATTACTTACTGCATTTTCTCCTAGAAAAGGTGGCAACCCTCATGCGCCCCCACGCTATGCTTGGCCTCCCTAAGACTAGATGTCTTGAGTCTTCTGTACTTTTTATGTCTAAATAATTATAGTATTGCCATCTAGTTTCTGAGGTTCTCTTTCAAGTCTCTATCAATGTCTCAATAGCTCCTTCTCTCCTTTATCACTTTTGTAATCTTTACTGAGATAAAACAATGCTTAACTAAATTAGTATCTTCTAGCCAAGCATATGAACCTTCAATGATCTTTCTAACTTTATAATGCTTAACTAACAAAGTCTAATTATCTCACATTTTATTTATTCTCTAATTTAATTGTGATATTATTCCAAAGCTTATGACTTACCTACATAGAACAGGTGATATAAAAATATATAAATATCCAATGAACCATAGTTCTGTATAGGCCTATTAAATTCAAATAATTAAACACATCAAAGATTCCATTGAACAATCATTCAAATGATTTTTTGAAGTTGATTGAAATTATTTTTCTAACTGGTTAATTATCTTTTTTAATTTGCATTATGGAAGCATAATATTGTAAAGTTAAACTTTGTAAGATGGCAATCCTAAGTGGTCTTGCTAGCTGGTACCCCTGTTACTTCGTCTGAATATTGCTGCACGCTGTTTATCCCATGGTAGTGTTGGTGTTGACCTGGTTTGCCCTTTGGTGTTTGGTGTTTACCCGGTGTGCCCTTCGTGACCTTTGATGTTGTACTAAAACCATGCAGCAAGGCAATGGTACTATGGTAGGTTTATTTTACTGGATATGTTACTTTTTTATGCAACTATATGTTCATAATTTATGTTTCCACATTCAGTAATAGTTTTACTATCGTACAGTTCATTCCTCCAGGTACAGGCCTCCATTCAAAAGACAATATGAAAAGAGCAGACATGTTTTTTTTTACTTCAATATATAGAAAATTATTGGAGAAGTACACATTCATAATATTATTTTTATTTTGGGTCACGTTTATCATATTCTATATACATAAATACATAGAAAATCTTAAAATCATTATTTTTAAACACAATTGATTTCCTTTCTATTTTAAAACTTATATTACACTAAAAAATATCAGAAAGATTGTAAACTAACATTACATATTATAATACAAGACAAGTAGCATACATTACAAAAACAAAATAACTCTTTAGCGTCATACATATAGCACATTTTAAATATCAAATGAATATCCCAAGAATTATTGTTTTAACTAGTTATTCGTAAGTAGGTACTCAGGAAATTATTAGTAATTAACTTTATATTTATATTTTTCTGTTCTATTATACAACAAAACATACTTAATAATTAATTACTAAATTATAATGTTTAGAAACTAGGATGTGCATTAGATCCAATAGCAAATACGCCTCCTACACTTACACACATTACTGTGAATTCTCACTGGGTACTCGAACGCACTGTGTAGGATTAACCAACAAAGTTACTGAAAAATTATATTATTTCAAAATCTTTCAATAACTTGTAATGGTGGAATCTACACTGTACTTATTTGTGCAATGTGAGTCTACACAGTAATGTTTAAATGAGTGTTAACTATAAAATACCTATCTGTTCTGATCTTCCTTTGTGGCATCTGCATTGGGACATACTTAAAGTGTAGATTTATTCTATAGCCTTTACTTATTTTTAGTTTAGCAGTTTTCTTCTTTACTTTTGCTATTAATTGTATACTAGTTCATATATTATTTACATATCAATAATTACTTAGCGTTTATTTATAATAATTTATAACAACATAATATTAGTAAAGAACACCATATAATTTTAGGCAATGAAGTTATAAGGCTGAATCTTACACTACATACAAATCATTAGTTATAATAATAGTTATAGTAAGATTTAATAATATAACACAATAATTATAATCATTATTATTCTAGGAACAATATGTACATACTTTTACTACTGCCTACTGGCTTACAAATTATATTATTCGGTTCAAGTAAACATAAGATTACCTAACACATAACACCTCACAAAAATGCAATTACTAACTAGTGCAATTAAAGATATAATTATGTATATTGGTAGGTATGCAGATGTGTATGTATTAGCGCAATTTATAATATACCTACAAAAACTGCTGATTTTTATACTCAAATATGTAACCCGCTAATTGGGAAGTAGATAGATCCAAAGATTATAAGCATCTAAAATATAGCACTCTTAGCCCCAAAAGAATGCTTGTAGGCAAATAGATCATAGAGCCTGATTTTAGAGTGTGTTTCGTAGGTAGCTTTAGTTTCAGCATGGAAGCTTATTAACAGCTTGCAGGATAAGAAACTTCTTTTTTTGATTCACTGGCAGCAGGTAGTGGTGAATTTTTTGTCTATCTTAGGTTTAGCACAGAACCGATGGAAGCTGGAGTCTCAGGTGCTGGAATGACGGCCTCTTACCGAAAATGTAGCGTTGGTATACCCCCACTAGGTGGTCAGGCGACATCAAGCGTGGAACTTGGAAATCCCCACTTAATACATATACCCAGCAGTGTCGTCCATCGGTTCAGGAGAATAAATGTGTTTGTTCGAAAGCGCTAATACAAGGAAATTTGGAGCCATTGCACAATTTCTGCATGCGCATATGATTTAAAAAGAGAAATCTATTTCTAATCAATCTTCCAATCAAAATGGATAACTGGGTAACTAAATGGTTGTAGAAATTAGTCAACCGAACCATGTGTCACTTCAGTCTGCTAGTTTCGAAATTGAAGTGGCAATGGGGAGGGCTGGAATAGAATTTACATTTCAAGGTCAAGTGGGGATTATCCGAGCATAGCTTTCTCCATCGCTGGCTGACCTTGAGTTGAATGACTAAGTTTTTTTATGATTCTTGAATTAATGACCTAATTTCAGCCATATGTTATCACCGAAAGCATAGTTTCATGCACCGACTAATTCTCGAATACGAGTTTTAAATATAGTTTGTGAGGGTTTGGGCATATGGTGTTCATGTATATAATCATGATATTTTCGAGGACCAAATAAACAGGAATGTAACAAGGTTTTTTGATTTTATTTAATCCTTTTCTCTCAATGGTCCAGGGCTCTGATATCCAAGGTTTTAATGAGCTATGTTACAGTCACGGCAAAGATCCGGAGCCTATATGACTGCCAGCTCCGACTGATGCACAACATCCAACCATTACCCTCCGGCGCAGACATCGCCAACACCGTCAAATACTTCTCACAAACTCTGCTCAGTAAGTGGTTTCTATTTATCCATATCTTTGTCGCCAGAAAAATTTAAGGAAAGATATTCCTGAAAAAATCATTGCAGTTAAAAGTACAAACAAAGTGTTGCCTATTTATCGATTTGCAGCATGTACTTTGAGGAAAGTTCTTTGAACGAAATAAGTTTCAACCCCCCGTGGAGCTAATAATAAAAACTGAGTTACTTTCGACTCTACTGTATTTGCGTACCCAGTTCTATATTATCGAGGAATGGAGGACCTATGATTAACATAATGTTGTAGGTGTTTTAAAAGATGTCCCGCGATCTCCCTTGGAAATGATCCGAAACGCAGACAGCGATGGCGAGCGGATGAGCCTGTACCCTAACCTGGATTACAAGGGATTGTTCAACGCGATTTCTCAACTTGTTGATTCGGCACCTCACTTGCAGTATGGCATTCAAGGTATGTGTAGCCTAGCAGTTTTCACCATACCTTACTAAGAAAGTTGTATATACGATAAAGAATACTGATATAGTGTCAATGCATTGTAATTTCAGACATTCATTGAATAATAATGCCTAGTTGATGGCATGTACGGGTTATTAAAACAGTTGTGAGTTGATTTCACGACTAGTTATGTGCAGTTTTAAATACTAATACTGATGCAACACGTTGATCTATAAAACGTTTTTTCATTTATCGCTAGCCGAAAGTTGTACGTCAGTGTATTAATCAATTATTTTTTTCAACCATGATCAAACCATTACTGGCTCACTACAGAGCAGGGGTTTCCTCCCAATATGAGAAGGGTTTTGGCCATAGTCCATCACGCTGGCCATGTGCGGATTGGCAGACTTCACACGCCTTTGAGAACATTATGGAGAACTCTCAGGCGTGCAGGTTTCCTAACGATGTTTTCCATCACCGTTGAAGCAAGTGATATTTCAAAACGCACATAACTCCAAAAAGTTAGAGGTGCGTGCCCGGATGCGAACCGCCGACCTTTTATTAAGAGGCTGACGCCCTAACCACTAGACTATATTTTTATATAACCACAGCTATATTTTTTTACTCCCAAATTGTAATTGGAACTCTGTCGTTTCCTTCTGTACAGCATTCGGCCAAGCCGTGTTACAGTGCCTGGGCTGCCTGTTGCCGTTCCTGGAGTACGACATGATTGACAACCTACCGTACTTAGTAGCGTACTGCGTAGCTGTGTTCCCGGCTAATCTGCACCAGGGGATACTACACCTGCTCTGCTATTACATACTGCCTTTTACTATCAGTAAGTATTCATTTCAAATCAATCATCAACGTCCAACAGAGATCGTCACCCCACTTTAATAAGTTTGAGGAACTTAAAGTTCGGTTCTAGAATTTCTTCCATGTGACAGTCTTCTTGCTGCAGTTCCCCTTCTTTGCATATTATCAAGCTATAACTTCTCACCAGGAAAGGCTGAAGACCCTTCCACAAGAGGTCTCAGAGCTATCCAATATATGCTAAGGGTATCCACCGTAGTTTAAAGTGGGTTAGAATTTCTTAAAATCCGGTCGCGAATTCATCAAATTGGATAGTTTTGACCATCAGATCGACAATAACAAATAAAGAGTACTTTCTGTAATTGCATTCTTACTTCATGATCAACCCATTACCGGCTCACTACAGAGCACGGGTCTCCTCTCAATATGAGAAGGGTTTGGCCATAGTCCACCACGCTGGCCATGTGCAGATTGGCAGACTTCACACGCCTTTGAGAACATTGTGGAGAATTTACAGGCGTGCAGGTTTCCTCACGATGTTTTCCTTCACCGTTGAAGCAAGTGATATTTTAATTATTTTTAAAAACGCACACAACTCCGAAAAGTTGAGGTGCGTGCCCGGATTCGAACCGCCGACCTCTGATTAGGAGGCTGACGCCCTAACCACTAGGCTATCACCGCTAACTTATATTTATATTATTAGAACGAGTCCATAATTTTATTTTGATTACAGCTCGACGGTATGCGAATCTCGCAGATGAAAGCGAAGCCTCTCAATCTGTGGGTGCTATCATTATGATGGTGTTCCAGCATTCCAGCAATCCGGGTAAGCTCAAATTATTACTTTGTGGTAGCGTATCATGAATAATCCACTTTTATTTGAGATATATACCTTCACACAATTCATATGCGCAGTCACTAAACTTTACCAATGCAGAGGCTATTAAACATATACCTTTTTTGGGGTTTCTGACAGTTTATTTTGCATTTAATTACGCTATAAAAGTGTAATTTGGCCACATTTTAGATAGACATGATCCCGTTGCTGTTGAAAATTTCATATAAAAAAAACATGACAAGTATTCTTGGTATTTTTCCTCTGTTGATGTAAAACTGAATTGTTGAAAATATTGCTATTGATATTGCTGAAAGAATTCTGAAGAAACGGAAACAGGTGGAAATCTGAAGATGAAAGATCAGGACCTAACCAAATTCTTAATTTTTTGTTTCGTGGTTTGAAATGATTGTGGTCCAGACCACACCCGTTGTCGGGATGAACGACCATAACCTGTCTAATGATCAATTCCCCCTTGCCCTACCGTAAATACGCTCTTGCCTTCTTCTATTGGCTGTTCCTTTCCAGCTCACCACTGCCAGCTCATCGAGTGTCTGATGTCAATGAAGCATTGGGTGGTGCAGGATGTGCTGTGCGTGATCGCGTACGGCACGTGCGGCGCTAGGGTTTCCGCGGCCAAACTGCTGTTCTACTACTGGCCGCCCTTCGATGCCAAACTGTTTGACAGGAAGGGTTTACTGTGCAAGTTTGCCAGTAAGTAGCAATTCGAAAAAAGAACATTTTTTTTATACATTACATGTTATCCTTTGAAGGCTATCTCACATGGTGGTAATTGATGATGCTGTCTAGGGTGGTAGCGGGCTAATCTGTTAGGAGTATGGCAAGCCCACGCTCCTTATTGGCTTCTACGCGACATCGTGCCGGAACGCTAAATCGCTTGGCGACATGTCGGTAGGGTGGTAACTAGCCACGGCCGAAGCCTCCCACAGGATTAGACTCAACCCAGGACCTCCAACTTTATAATACGACAGCCCACGCACTGCGCCACGGAGGTCGTCACATTGTTCATAAAAACAGCACCACTTATAATTATATCATAAACATCATTATAATATCAAGGCTAGGTCTTTTGGGAGGTCCAAAATCCACGGTGTTACTTACGGTAAGTACAAGCAAGCAGTACGGTACGGGTTTTAATTTTAATTCAAGACTTGAAGTTTCAAGCGATCATTACCTGCATCTACAGCATATTTACGTACAATTTTAACCTTATTTACTTAATACAGAAAGATGGAAATGAATTTAAAACCCTTCAAAACAGTTTCTATTGTCTGGTATGTTGAATCTGGCTAACCCAGAAAACTGACATGCCATGACTTGTAAAGTGTCCGATCTGTTTATCTAATTCGATTATTATGTATTTAGACGATCTGGTCCCATTCCTCTGCCAGCGGGATATGTGTCCCAATGCTGGTTCAGCCGAAGCAGCCAAGGTGTGCTATGACCACTGCATAAGCGTCACCTTCGCGTCTGATACTCCCCCGCCCCTCTACCTGTGCATTGAATGCGCTAATGAGATACACAGGTAAATTAGGAAATCTCTAGAACAGAATATCTTTATGTATTTGAACGTTTTTCGTTTAGTTTTTTTTATAGACTACAAATTAACCCTTGATAGCTATCTCACCTGGTGGTAAGTGATGATGCAGTCTAGGATGGTAGCGGATTAACCTGTTAGGGTAAACCTGTATGGTAAGCCCATACTCCTAATTGGTTTCTATACGACATCGTGCCGGAACGCTAAATCGCTTGGCGACATGTCTTTTGTCGGTAGGGTAGTAACTAGCCACGGCTACCAGACCAGACTCGAGCCGGGAATCGAACCCAGGACCTTCAACTTTATAATGTTGCAGCGCACGCACTGCGCCACGGAAGTCGAGTGATTTGAATAGTATCCATAAACGGAAAACTACAAAATAAAATTAACATTGAAGTCCGAAAACACTTCCAATGTTTTATAATTTAATGAAATGATAGAAAACCCAAGAGAGTTGTTTAATGCACTGCGAACAAATTTCGTCTTATCGTCGAGCTTTTAGAGTAGCTAAACAATTATTGTTTATTTCGCAGTGAATCTTGTGTACCATAAATTAATTTTACCAATGCTTGTTTAGAAAAGTCAAAACATTTTTTGTTTTCCAGGGAACATCCGAACCAAAGATTTTTCGACATTTTGCACCCGCAACAGCAAGTGTCGATGGTGTGCGAAAACAAGGTATGCTTGATATTAGAAATTATGTGGTGTCAGCTTCCTTTGTGTGGTCTATCAACTTCATATTATTAAGACAGAATGTCCTGAAAAGCTTTAGTACCATTTTCTCTGTTTTCTGACCGAAACTCACGCCGCAGAAACAAATTTCACCCACTTCATTCGGATGCCGGATCCGTATTAGCTGATCATTTCTGCGCACCTGTGCGTAGATATTGTGGGACCATGTTCCATCTTTTGTGTGTCTTCAAAACTGCGATCTGGGGTGACTAAAAAGCCAGCAAAGCTTAATTGGTTTCTCTGATGCTGCAAATATTCATGGGTGGTGTTTACAAGTTAGATTAGAGCAAGGTGGGAGATATATTATAAACATTAAAGATTACACTTTTGGGACGAAACATGGTGCCAACCGAGAATAAACATATACCAGACTGGATCCAAGTTGAGCTGATATGATACAACTTATTTAAAACAACTTGTTTCCAAGTCGATTTGTTTTATTTTATTATTATTGATACTTTCACAGTATACATAAACAATTACATTTTAACATACAAAGTGTCACATTCACAAGTATGCATATTAAAATTGTACAGAACATTGAATGCAATAAGTACATATAAACAGCCACAAAGAGAACAATTAGACAAATAAAACAAATTGAATGAACAATCTACAAATTTTTAGCACAAATTAGCGATGGGAGGTTCAGGAGTTTGTTACTAAGTACAGTAAATAAGTCGTGAAATATGTCAATGCCAGGTACAGTCTGAGTTTTTAAAACGAAAAAAGCGAATTTAAGTAAACAAAGGATATTGTACTTCTTTTGCGTTTCGTTTTCAGAATTGCCGATCAGCGGATAAGGCTGCATACTCAATTTGCTTCTCCAACGAGTGTGCGAGTTACAATGGAAATCATCCAATACGGTAATAAGAAAAATGTCGATTGTAGTTATTTTTAAGCATTTATTTATTTACATTTTTGTTTAAAACTCATAATAGTCATACAGACAACAATAGGACATACTCTTTTACTCTATCATTAATTATTCCTAGTTAAACATCGGCTTATGATTGAATTATGCAATTACTATCAAAAAGATAAAAAGAGAGCGTGCGTGGATTAACCAGAAATTAAATAAATAAATAAATAACATTTATTTCGTTTTAATATTAACATAACACTTTGGCATACAATTACAATACAACTAATGAAATAATGCGGAGAAACTACCGTCGCGTCGCAACGCTTCGCAGCTGATCGCGTCGCGTGATGGCATTATGTCTGTATGTATGTATGTATGTACTTGAGCAATATAATCTACTGTCCCTGATTTAGGTATATACCTGTATTTCAGGTGGTAGTACTCTCCTAAAATTATTGAACCACTGATTGAGTGTGTGTGTGTTTGTGTAGGTGTGTTTGTGTGTGTGTGGGTGTAATTAGAATCATAAAGCTTATAAACGTTTCTTTACTACTTAGCTACTGCCAGCAGTGTCACAGCAACCGTCACAACAGCCGGCGCGGTGACGACCACGTGGTGCACACGCGCCTGCCGCCCGCCTGGCAGATGGACAGCGACATGCAGACAAACCTTGTGGAGGCTATCATCAGGTCTACTTACATTCACTATCTTCATCATTATCATCTGATGGGAGGCTCATTTATTCCTGCAAACACAGAGGTGACTGTTTTTTCAATTCCGCGATACTTCCTGTTCGCTTCTTTTCGGATCTTTTTTTATTACGTATCTACATTGCAAATAAAGGACCCCAACAAACTGTTAAAAAACTATACACGCAATAAACGACCTTGCCACTACTACCGATCTACAGGTTATCTCAGGCATATATCAGGTCTTATCACAAGCCATATCTACATTTTCCATTAGTTGGAATTGTTCCACTAGTTCTAATTTAAAAAAAATGTTATATAAAAGGCTGTGATATTTGCAACCCAAAATATAATACTAAAAGAGCATCATTTTCTTAAAAAGGTAACTTCTTAACACTTATTTTGGACTAATCTTGAGGCTCGTTTGTTTAACAGCCTCCTCAAAGAAGCTAAGCCAATAAACATGGAAGATCCAGACAGCCCTACAGAAGCGATCAAGTCAACGCTCAGCGTCAATCTACCTGATCCAATACCCGTTGAGGACAGGCAGCTACTTGGCAGGTGAGATCATTATAGTTATAATTATAGTAATTATGGTTCCTTTCGAGGAGTTGAAGGCTTAGCCTCGGCATTTACTTTTTCTGTCATCCATACAGCGATTTCTAGGAGGTCGAGTAGACTATTTTCTGTTACATTTTGTGCTTGTATTTTGTAACAGACCACCATTGGATCCATATTAATGAAAACATGTTTTTGGCTTTCACTTTAGCGTTTCTTCTGGAATAAGCGATATCCAAAATGACTAAACAATCATTGACAGCTCTAAAGATATTTCTATACTACTTTTCATTAATAAAAGAAAATTACTTGACGTTTAAAATTGTGTACAAATTAATTGGCATCGTCATAAAGCAAAGTGCACTAAAAACCTATGTTGAGGAATTAATGCCATATGACACTTCTGGGGCAGCTGCGAATTATGGCTGGGTAGAGCCGATGCTCGTAAAGACTGACAAATGTTGTTCTCGTGCCCAGAGCGGATTATTGCCTTTAAGTTTATTTGTTTTTGAATGTGTATAATTATTTGATTTCTAGATACGGGGTGTGGTTAATGGTAGGACTTTGTTCGCCGCACCCCGATATGTCGGATGAGGTGCTAGGACGCCTTCTATCCGTGCTGTTCCATTGGTTCCACGTCACATCCTTCTCATATACTGGTGAGCATATTTCAATAAAGTTTTGTTAAAAAAGTTACTCGAATTTATTGAAACATTGGATCTATAATATATATGGATTATGGAATTTCCTAAGCGCATTCAAGTATATGTTTGATTATTAGCAAATAAGGGTAGGCTGGTTACCATCTTAGACTATAGTCCAGGGCTAAAAGTTGATGAAAAAAAATGATACTTTTTTTTATACACTACAAGTTAGCCCTTGACGGCTATCTCACCTGGTGGTAAGTGATGATACAGTCTAGGATAGTAGTGGGCTAACCTGTTAGGTGTATGATACCCCCACACTTCTAATTGGTTTCTACGGAACGCTAAATCGCTTGGCGACACGTCTTTTTCGGTAGGGTGGTAGCTAGCCACGGCCGAAACCTCCCACCAGGAGGCCGTCGACTTTACTGAAAATGACATCTGTAAACACTTAGTTTAATACCATTTATGGCTTATTCCTCTTAGGTGAAACAGCAAACACAGTGGAGAAGTTGAAATCTGAACACGTGTGTCCGTGGTTGCGGAATATCGCGGACAAGTACCGCCGCGTGCTGACGTCATGTCTCCTGCCGCACCCGCCGCAACACATGCGCGTGGCGGGCCACTGGGACAACCTCGGCTCCAAGATCGCCCATCTGAAGGACGGGCTCAACAGGTATTGTGCAAAGCAAGGGTACCTTAAGTCCACTTGTGTTTGTCTATGGAATATAGCGTTTGACATCGTAAAAAAGATTACGTTTCTTTACAATTTGTGGAAGCTTTCAGACAACCTAACTTCCAAGGTCGCTTGTTTTGCTTTCCGTTGACCGTCGGGGTAGTATACAACGGGTCCCCCGGGCGTCTAGTAAAACCAGCGAGTTACAGTATACCCCGCGACGAAGGGGGGTACCCTTCGTGGGTGGGAGTCCCACATAACCTTCCTGCCTTAGGGTACAGAGGTAGCCATAAAGCTTTACCACCACGACCAAAAAAAAAGACTCCGTTGACCTATTAACAATGAATTATTTTTGTGTATTTATGAACAGCACACCACTGGTTCCGTAATACCACGTATTTATCATCGTATTATTTACATCCTATCACAACCTAAGCAGTACTTTAGTCAACCTTAGCTCCAAGATAGCTCGTCTAAAAGACGTGCTCAACAAGTAGAATGCCTGCAAAGCTGTTGACAAGTAACTTTGACATAGACATACACTTTGACATAAAATAATGGTTGCGGAAATATTTAACTTGAATAATTCTTAAGTTTATATGCATTCAATCTGTACCGTTTATTTTTGTGACTGGATTTAGAAATAACTCTCAATTTATTAATTTCAGGCTGTACTGTTTGATACCGTACGGTATCATCACCCAGTCTATTTGGGACTACATCATGCCGCATTGGATGGAGGCCATTTGCGAAGATGTTTCGGAAAAGGTAACGTGCACCTTTATGTCGGTGTAATCTGACTACTGCAGCGTGCAACAGTTGTTAAGTCAACATCTGAAGATGCTCAGCGATGCAGCGAAACTAGTTCAAAGCGTTTTGGAAGATCTGAGTGATGTTCACATGCTAAATTTTACCACCAACTAACCAACTAAGATTTATGATCATTGTATATTATTGTTGTATACTTTAATGTTGGAAGTTTACTTTAGGTGTTGGAAGGCGAAAGAAGTCGTGGCTCAGAAACATCGGGAGTGGACTGGCATCAAGTCGGTCGAACAACTGTTCCATTTAGCCATGGACAAGGAACGTTCCAAAAAACTGAATGCTGACCTCCAGTAATGGAGAAGCATTTAAGAAGAAGAAACTAGAATATATAGAACTGATTAATTCCTTAATTGCCCCTGCCGACATCTACCACTTACCATCGTGCGCATGACTGCGCCAGGGAGGTCATCCAAAATGTTTTACTCTGAGCTCCTATCAAATTCTTTGACCCTCACAATTTCGTATGCCGTCAAGAGGTTCTGCTATTACAATTATGATGGTCGATCAATGACATTTTTGTATTAAAAGTCAATTGAATTGAAAAAAAAAACGTTTATTAAACAATTTTACAGTTAATTATATTTCCGATGATACACAAGCTTGTATCGTGGCGCCTATTCAGGTCGTGTTTTATTTTCGCTTAGGGAATTTTTTAACCATATATTGTATCACTGAATTTATCCTTAAAAGCGTTTTTATGTTTTTTAACATTACTTTGATGTCAAGGATCGACAGAGATGCACTTGCTTTTAGGACGTGACATTGAAATGTAGTGATTTCCTCTCAGGAGCTGTTGGAGCTGAAGGTGTCGGTTGCCAAGATCCTGGAGCCCGATGGCAGCATGGTGGGCATGGACGAGCGAAACTTGTACAACTTCGCGATCGAAAAGGCTTCCGACAAGCCTCGCCCCGACACCGTGCTCCCCGTGCTCGAGTGGTTCCAGGTGGATACATGAGTTATAGTGATAAGAGATCAATATTGTTTATTTCTCTTAAAGAATAAACATACATATTCACGTACATAGAAACCATAAAATACACATATAAACTACCAGCTAGCCCGCGACTTCGTCTGCGTTGAGGTAGTGTGTGAAAGTGTGTTTGGCTTCCAATCACGAGCAATGGATTACTAAAATGACGGCCTTGAAATAATTACAGGATAATCTGTAAAGGATCTCCTAAAAAAAAAAGAATGATTGACATCGGAGTATGCGTTAATGAATTACAACTAAATGCACATTTTGATTTTCATCCCCTCTCCCAAGCGAACCGCGCTGAATTCCGAGATAAAAACTATACTATTTGTTGAACCGGAGTATCAGCTACTCCTATACCAAATTTCATTCAAATCCATCCAGTAGTTTGGCGTGATGCGCGGCCAGATGCAGATAGACAGACAAAACAATTAAACAAAAATTGTTTTGGGCTCAGTATTGATAGTATAGCATCCTCCAATTAAAATTTTCTAAATATATTTAACGTAATCGTCTTGTTACATTATTATTATACCATAGATTTGACCGGCAATTTTATTAGATTTAGGTAGTATAACTAGCTGATGCCGCGTTTTCCTGGTTGTCGCAAATTCCATACATACAAACGTTCGCGTTAATTATAGATATGGCTAAATATTAAGGATTAAATATCTACCCTCAAAATCAACACCATCCGCGGATTGCGGATGGTGAAGTCGTTTCCAAAGCGTATCTTTGAACGATATTAAAAATATGGAATAGATAATTTTTAATAGATTAGTTTGGATTTAACAATATTGAACGGCTTTCAGCGATAAGGTTGCCAGTTGTATGTTTATTTATTTAGATTATTTCTTGTTTATTTTGTTATTTTCAATTTTGTTACTTGTCTTTATATTTTAGCTTTTCTTAAAGCTTGTGGGATACCTTCATTTTCCCCGATTAAAAGTTATCCTATGTAACTCAGATGATGCGATATTTGTGCAAAATACTATAAAAAATGCTATAAATTTAATTATATAGTTTTTCTTTTAACGTAGATCATTTTGATTTCAGACAATATCGTTGCTGGAAGTGAAAATACCACTGTCAACTCTGTTCGACCTCTTCAGCAATTGCGTCGTCAATCTACCAGAAAAGATATGTAGACCGCCCTCCAGCACATTGTTGGAACCAAAATCGAGAAACGCGGGTTTGTACCAATTTCTTGAAACCACTTGATGAATCTACAAGTTGCGTCTATCTTTTATAAATCGCTAGTACAAGCTTATGAATAACCTCTTTAAGATTCCTTAAAGTTTGTTTTATTGTTGGGTTAAACTGTTACTATCTAAAAACTAACTTAGTTCTTATATAGTATTGGTGCTACAAAACAAAAACAAAAAAAAACAATTTTTGCACAAACCTTCTTCAAAAGCCACTGAAGAAATCTGACTTTCCATGCAGTGACTTTTTGGAATCAGGTTTATTTATGTATGTATGAATAGTTTTTTTTTCCACTACAAGTTAACCCTTGACGGCAATCTCACCTGATAGTAAGTGATGATGCAGTCAAAGATGGTAGCGGGCTAACCTGTTAGGGGTATGGTACACCTAATCGGTTTCTACACCTCGTGCCGGAACGCTAAATCGCTTGGCGATACTTTGATCTTTGTCGGTAGGGTGGTAACTGACCACGGCCGAAGCCTCCCACCAGACCAGACTCGAGCCAGGAATCGTACCCAGGACCTCCCACTTTATAATGCAATAGCGCGAGCTGCGCCACGGAGGTCGTCAAAGTTTATATAGATATCGACATCATTATTGCGGATTGTAATAGATTATATTAAAAGATAATATTTTAAAATTTCTAGATGATAAAGCCAAATCAAAGGAAAATGGTACCGCGGATGCACCGGCGAATAACGAGCAGGAGAAAGAAACAGAAGATGAGACAAAGCCGCAGAATCTGACATGCTGCATTTTGATGCTCGATATACTCTTGAAACAGGTCCGACACGGCTTTGAATACTTTATTATCTGGCTTCACTTGCAAAATAACCATCACGTTTACAATTTAGCTGTTGGACAATATTTGTTTTGATCAAAAATTATAGTAAATCTAATGTCAGTCTTAGAAAAGAAGCAGAATTATAGTCATTCTGTCGCATCCATTTTATTATTTGACGTGTCCATTTTGACAGATGGAGCTCCAACATCATCGTATAAACATTCAGAACGTCAGCAGTGAGGCCACAAAGCTGTTACGCCTGATGCTGAAGTCGAATCAAATGAACACCATTGAGCACGGTTAGTTCGCTTTCGACCTAAACTCGCACCTTGCTTTGTAGATCTTTTAACTGTAACCGTATTATGTTCACTTCTATTCGATAATGGTCCGGTTTTAATTTATTTACCTCTGCGTCACATTCGCGTTCGTTTCCCGCATTAGTGCATCCCGAATTTCATTCATCATTCATTTCACGCTTCGATTAATTGTACCCAATGTGCAGCGGAGTGCCGTTCGGCGGGGGCGTGCGCGTACTGCGAGGCCGCGGCGCTGTGCCACCAGTTGGCCGTGCGGCTCGTACGCGCACTCGTGCCGCACGTGCCGCCGCACCACTCGGAGGTATGATGGTCGATCCATCGATCGATATTCCACCACCCTAGCCATGTGCGGTTTGGCAGACTTCGAGAACATTATGGAGAACTCTCAGGCATGCAGGTTTCCTCACGATGTTTTCCATTACCGTTGAAACAAGTGATATTTTAATTACTTGAAAACGCACATAACTCCGAAAAGTAGTAGGTGCGTGCCCGGGATCAAACCTCTGACCTCTGATCAGAAGGCGGACGTCCAAACCACTAGGCTATCACAGATTTTTCATATATTAATAATATTTACATTATTTATAGTTAAATTTTCAAGATTCTTAGCATCTTAAAGTACCTATGAAATTAAAACAAAACAGACTTCTACCGAAGAGGCGTGGTCCGAAACCCTCACAAAGAAGAACCAATCAGAAGACGAGCGCAGTAAATCCGGCGGAACGCCCGCAACGTCTGTGGACGCGCTCATGACCATCGCGCATCCGCTCTCGGAGAAGGGTTCTGTAGGAGGAGTGCTCGTTCATATGCCGCATGTACGTATGAGGCTTTTGATATGGGGATCAGGCTGTATTGAGTTGGCGGGACGATTGAAATTTGCCTTATAAGGAGCTTTGCTATGAAGGACTTAATTATAAAAGCATTCAACTTTAATAACATGGAAAATCGCATCCAGTGAATTCGCCAATCTAAAACTGCGATTAATTAATAAACCATCTAGTCCAAATGTAAAATTAGAAAATAATTTCCACAAATTTGTTGCAAATCGTCGTGGTGCTTCCAATATCTTTAACTCAAAAAGAAACCTTAGCGTCAATAAAAAAAATTCAACTCAGCAATTGACTTACTTGATGAGTGTTTGATCTAATACTAATTTAGCTGTTATCGAGGGTTATTTTGTGGGCTCCTTATCAGACAGATTGTAAACTTAACTTTTTGTAATTATTTTTACTGTAGAAATTAGTTGCGTCGTTATTATAATTAACATTGGCATCGCTTTATCCATTTCTGTGTGTTATGACATAACTGTGTTACGTTATTTATTAATCACATTTATTAATTTTACTAAATTTTTATTATATACGAAAATATGTTTGTGGCTTATATGGGCTGCATGTGTATTAGGGATCGCTCCCACATTTAATATACATAAATACGTTTCATAATTTCACAAGTTCAATTATTATAATGACATAATTTAGTCAAATATCAATTTATTTATTATTTATGTCTAAAAGCTCTTGATTGTGTGAAACGTTCTCAAAATTGAACTTTATACTACAATCGTATTATATTTTATATGGATTACGTTATTTACAATGCAGTAAATACAAATTTATAAAATAATCAGATTTCTCATCTGTCTGTTCGACAAATATTGGGTTCCGCAGGGTAGTCTTTATGAACCGGTATGATTCTTAATCTACATGTTGTATAATCAATGTTTCTGTAAATGAATGTGGAAGCGATTTAAAGAACGCTGCTAATTTCTTTTTGATCTATATTTAATGTCATTAGAACTGGGATTAAGATATAAATACAGCTTTATTTAACGATTTGTTTAAACCTGTTCAATCTTATCGATCAGAATATGGTTACGGTTAATTTAAAAGCTGTGTTGCTATCCATATAACTTAATATTTACTTATGAACAAAACATTTTTTGGAATACTTAATTTGTTTTGTTTATGAATTGATCTTGTTTAGAACTTTGATGTAGCGATGGAACTTTCGTAAATTTAAGATCACTAAAAATGCTCTATGACTATGAGAAGTACATTAATAAAGAAAATAAAAAAAAGTTAACATTTTTAAGACAAAGATCAGTCGCTGTATCAATTTTTGTCAATCTCCTGCCAAGTCAATAGCAATATCGGGCACAGGGCTAGTTCCCGTATGTATATAATAGATGTATAGTTTGTTCATTTCATGCAAATGTCACTAATAAGCGACATCGGGTCGGACGCCACTCTGACAAAATCGTCAGGCGATACGCAAGTACGTTTCGACCTATATCTTAACTTTTTTATTTCGCTTCTTACGCGTGTTCGTTCTTTTGGTTTAGTGTTTATGTTTAGATTGTTGGTGTTATTCTGATGTTAAGGATGTTGCAATTTGTATTTTGGTGTTTAGTTCACTATTACTTTTTCTTGTGTTTTGTTTCTTTATTTTCTATCATCGTGCTCCTCTACTGGCTCTAAATTCTTAAATATTATATTATAGTTATATTAACTGAGTTATGTCAGTTTTTCAAATTCACGTCTGTTAGGTTTCTTCTGATTTGATTAACGTTTGTCTTTTAAGACGAATATTAAGAATAACACTAACGGGCGACTTCACTTTGCTCATGATAAAAAATAATGATTAATTATTAAAGTACTTAAATATACCACAATTTATAAAATTCTTGTGTTTTAACAAATTAAAAACATAATGCAAAGTGAACTCCAATCAAATATTTCCAATTATGAATGATCTTTTAAATTCTCAATTATTTTTATAGTGATAATATATTTTTACAATAACAATGTACATAATTATCTAAATTGCACTGTCTTAGTTTCAAATTTTAGTATTTCTAATACGAAACAATTTAATCGAAATATAATCCAAACGAAAGCAACAAAGTAATTACATTTTTTTAAATAATTTAGCTTTCATAAGAACAGTTTTGATGCACGCAACAGATGTAGAATTAGTCTTAGACAAACACAATTAATTTCGTCATAAATATTGATATATATCGATTTGTGAATTAGAAGAACTATATATCAAGCAAAATATGTAACCGAAATTATAATTAGGGTATTTAAGTTATGACGTAGGTAGAGAGATAACGCAGAAAAAGAACCTTATTAAATTTCGATGTGCTCATAACACAATCTTAGAGTTCGTTTGTAACTTTTCTTTAAAATCATAACCACAATGCACTAAACATTATAGATAACAATACGTGTGGAGATGACACTGTGATTATAGATCATGACGGCAACGGTCGAGACGATCACGGAACAGCTGGATATGGCAGTGTCGTTGCCCCCGGCGGAACAGCCGCCTGTGGCGACGGCGCACTCAATTACGCTGACTGACACCGATGTTGCCACGGCGACTGCCAACGTGAGTAAAGCATGTGTACAGTACCAGCGTTAGTTGGCGGGACAGAAGAAACGCATGAGTGGCACGTAGGTACAGTTTTTATTGCACAACTTCACTTGGCGTAAGCGTATTTGGCCGTATGGTTTATTTCTATCAACACATTAACTGTCACCTTTTAGTATAAATATACGGACGACCGACGGGGCCGAATATGCATTCGGATGTCTTCATCTACACACTGCCATTTTTGACTCACTTTAGTGAAAACGCTAGGCCAATTTTTTTTTCCTCGGACTGACTATTAGCTGTACTAACCCTATTGGTTGCGACAGCGTAACCGGGCTGTTTGGCGAGCTTCGGAAAGAAGCTCTGCCAGAAGAAATTTTGAGCCCTAGGGCTCGAAGAAACTAAGAGAACGTCTGCCTGAGGGACGTCAGACGGTACGCTAGGCCCAGTGAGGGTATGCCAGTATGAAAACAATGAATTGTCCACGGTACATGTATAAACGTCTAGAAAATTTAAAGACGACCACGTATGATGGTGCAATCTGTAGCGTTTTATTTGTATTCTCATTTGATTAAATATTTATAACGCTTTCATATATATATATATATATTTTCAACGCTTTTATGATTTGTGACGTCTAGTTGTTGCTGAAATCAAAAAACAAGGCTATATTATTGTACAAAGATTGGTAATCTATTTAAGAGATTTTTAAACTTTTTTGAGTCAAAATGTTTATGACACCGAAATCTGAAAATTAACAAGGAGAGCTATTAAAAGCTATGAAACTCATATTGAGTCGATTAAATTTTTAATATTAATAAATTCGTTCGTTTTGAAAGGTATCAACGCCTAACCTATTGGGACAGAATGAGGGAGAATCAGTGGATGATGACATGACCAACTTTTGGCCCACTTCTGCTGGCAAGTTCCATTTCTGCATCGAAGAACTCCCTCAAGAACTACAATACATTCACCAATTGTTGCAGGTGTGTTATTATTTTATTTTTATTATTTTTTATTATTGGAATAACTTAAGGCTGCTTGTTAGTCGATATTAACTTTAGGTGCGAGTAATTCTTGATTCTTAATTAGTACTTACCCATATACATTTATTTATTTTCTCTGAGGAAAGAAAGTGATGTCACCAAAATAATGTTATATATGAACTTGGAAGAGCAAAAGAGTAGAGGAAGACCAAAGAAGAGATGGATGGATTGTGTAAAAGAGGATATGCGGGTAAAAGGTGTGGGTAGTTAGGTGACGACTGATAGAAGTGAGTGGAAGAAGAAGACGTAATGTGGGATAAGGGCAAGACGTCTGGTACAACAGTACGATAAAATGTTTTAACTATCAACGTTTTCAGGAGCTGAAGAACACAAAGCGGCCAGATGTTCTGTACCACCTACTGCAGTGTCTTCAAGTGCTGGTGCTGAACACTGACGCTTTGGCAGAACATAAAGGCTTTTTGATATGGTGCCAGGAGAATCTTCTTATCGACAAGTTAGACTTCTTTCAATTTAGTTTCCAGGATTCCAGCTTCGAAGAAATTATTTTATTGTTACTCTCAGAGATGCTGAGAAACAAAAAAGATTTACACGCACTAAACTTGAAAATTTAAAGACTTAAAAATGTGAAGTGTGACGGAAAATAGTTTGGTTCGAGCTCTCTTGTCTCCACAGTGATGCAAAAATGTTGTACACAAATCTCTTAACGAAATTGGGAGTGCTGTCGTTTTTCAAAAATAACAGAGTTAACATTTTTGTGTAGTAGTAGCATTGCGTGCAGCTGAATTGATTCACACCTGTATCTGATTGTTAACATAAGGTATTTTTTGGAACCGGATTGATGTCTAAAATAAAGTGGGGGTTTTGGATAATGATATGAAAATTTATTTGTTCACATATTACAGTGTCCGATAAGGCTGAGACCTTCTGTTAAGTATAAACCTGTGTCAGAAGGACTCGCTCTTCCCTCTATAAAATATGCAATATTATTTAACAAGATGTTTTTTATCTACTACTATAGCTTACTTTCTAACATGCAGCGTACACATGCAGTGAGTGTGTGTGTGCGTGAGTGTGTGTGTGCGATAATGATTAAAATCTAACAATTTCTTTAAAACTTATGGTTCTCATACCATTAAAATTCTATGTACGGCAGCTCTTACTATTCTTTCTATACTTTCCAGTCTTTGGAACGTGTGCGACGCGGCCCAGTCTCATATAAGCTCTGTAGCAGTGCCCGTGTTGCTGCATTGCGTGACCTTGACGGGCGGCGCAGACGTGTTCTGCGCACTCGTGAGGGATGCCTTCCACCATCCTGATCCGCAAAAGAGATTTACTGCCGTCGAGCGCGTCACTATGCTAATAAGGTTGGACTTACGTTAATGATTCTTTATATTTCTCTAATTGTGTTTATTCTGGTAATTTTATTAATCTCGCTAAACTAAACGCATTCATAAGTATAAATTCCTCTCAAATGAGGGAAATTATATAACCTGTCTAAAACCTGTCATATATCAATTAATAAGCTTAAGTTAAAATCTCGATTTAAAACCATTTGTTCTTTAAATATTTATTTGTTGCTGTACTTGTATTATTGAAATTACTGTACAGGCTGGATCAATAAAGTACAGTAATTTCAAATTCGAAATCACAGAGACTTCATATGCTAATTATTGTATACATACTTCATATGCTAATATGCATTGCGCTACAGAGGTCGTAGTGTTAAAATTATAACAACATTAATTTCAGATTCATGGACGGCTCCCCAATAAAGACTAGCCTGCCTTTGCAAGCGGCCTTGGCAACTGCGTTCTGCTATCTCATCTCGAGCATGGATGACATCAACGTGTACGTTGCCCAAAGAGCCACTCTCTATATAGGGACGATTCATGATAATGCTATCGATGTGAGTTCAGGATTTTTTGCACGTTCAAGAGTTTTGTCTTTACAAAAATCATATAAAAAGTTCTATAGGAGCTTTTTCTTAGTTTACCTTATACGATGTTTTTCTCTGCTTTTAGTTACTGCTTTACTGCCTTGAGACTCAATTCGACCTGGTAATAGTGGACCGTCCCATGATCCTCCAGTCGATCTATCAGCTACACAACACGCTAAGCGATCGCCGAATTCTCACTTGGGAGTTCTTCCTCAATCGCTTCGAGGCCCTGCTTCTGGAAGCGCAGATCAACTCGAACAAGCATGTTGACTACTCCAGTTTACGGGGTGAGTGTTAGGTTGTGATTATGGCTATTTATTTATTCCTAATTTACGTGTAAGTAAGGTGGTAAGGTGAGAGCGTTATAACAAAAAGAACACCTACGCAGTTATGTTTTATGTCGACTCTTTTTTTCGATCGATCAGGACGCATTTGGGACCCTCGTAGCTTAAAATTAGTAGTTACAACCATTATGGTGAATCATAATTATTGAAAAGATCAAAATCAATACTGGCTATAACTCTTCTCGTGCTCAGTTGCTGACAATCCAAAAAACACCTGGTGTCTGTGACACTCACGCCAAAGATACCAATCAATAAATGAACTCGTTTTTAAATTGTATGTACGAGTCGGAAGTTATGTGAGCATTTTGACTAGATATGACCGTTTCAATTCCTGTACCAGGTTTGCCGTCCCCATCTAGATATAGGCCTTTTGTAGGTAGTTACAAAGTCCACGGTGTTGGGCTTTAGATGTCTGTCCACCCAGATGAGGTTGTCAAACGCTGTAACCCCAATACACAGGTTTATACGAACAGTAAATATCAATGTGCAGGCAATCGAACTGTGGAACGCGCTCCCATTAAGCATAAGACAGCCAAAGTCACTCACTGTTTTTAAAAGAGCTGTCAAATTTTATTTCCTCACGCAAAAATGACGACTTTATGTTTATTTTATTTCTTTTTATTAATATTATAAGGTATATATTAGTATATTTATTTCATATTCATTAATGTATTGTATTATTTATGTAATCCGGTGTATGTATTAGTATGCAGGTTTTTGCTTATATTACTACGCCGTCTTTCTTCTACTTTCTTTTTTCCTAATCCTAAGGTTGCCTGGCAGAGATCGCTACTAAGCGACGCGGCCGCCTTTTGTATCCTGTTTCTTCTTATTATTTATATTAATATGTGGTGTAAAAATAAAGAATAAATAAATAATGTGAAATGCATTTTCGCGTTGTTACCAGATTTACTCAGCCGCTCGGAATGGGTGGAAGCGCGAGTGCGGCGCGCGCACGAAGCGCTTGCGGGCGCACCACGCTCGCTGGCGGCGTCGTTCGGTGCCAAGTGGCCCTACAAGCGCACCGTGTCAGCGCCGGCCGCCGTGCCGCCGCAGCCTCACGCAGGTTCTTGCTTCTTGCTAGGCGGGAAAGAATATGCACCGTGGGGGTTTAGTCAGTAAGAGTCTGACATAACCGCCGCGTCTCCTCGGACGCGGGGTATCCATGAGGATTACCCACGTTAAAAAAAAAAAAAGGTTCTTGCTCCTTGACACACCTATCGGCACTGACTTGAGTCTAGCTTTACTTCGTGCGCATTTTTTTGATTATCTTTACCGTTCTCCTCCGGGATGCATATATCTCTATGTAAATTTAGATTAAGACCGGTTTAGCTAAGAAATCGGGTATTGGTAACATAAGAATTACTTAACAGAAACAATAAGATAGTGCTTTTCAGTATAAAAAGTATTCTATAAATAATCTAGAATACAAACTGTATATTTGCGAAAAAAAAAAACTATCAAGATCAGTGCTGCATAGGTGACAATTAAATGATACATAATGATAAATAAATGATAATACATGCATACACACTTACAATATTAGCATGGATTATAAAGTTTATAATTTCTGGATTTTTGTGGTCTGGCTAGGTTAGCTAATTCTACCACCCTACTAATAAAGACATGCCGCAAACAGATTAAGCGTTCCAGTATGGGGTTGCATGGAAATTGATAAAAGATATTGGTTTAATGTAATTGACATATGCCTAACAGGATACCCATCTAATATTTGGATTATATCACCACCTACTTACCTCTACAAGGACTAACTTATAGAACAATAAAAAAGAAAGTAAAACTGTTTGCTGTAATGGTATATGGCAAAACGTTTACTGTTAAAATATATGCTAAACGTGTCGGCCATCTTTTTTTATTTAATGTTTAATAAATAACAATACTAATATTACAGTGTTTGCGCCAACGGAGAGGGAGAAGGTTTACTCGCGGCAGTACTCCGCCCCACTTCTGAAAAGGAAGACCTCACGGTTCGGTCTAGGCCTGGGTCAGTTGTTGACAACTCCCCAGGCGCCGCCCGCAACCCCACGGTCAAATAACACGCACGGTAAGAGTGTTGTAGTGCCTGAAAATTTGCTATCTTGACGAGTATGCAGTTGATATAAGAAAATTTTGCAGCGCAGTATAGAAAAAAATAAATATTGTTTTCTTTGTTATTCAACATTACTTAATCATTGAAAGTTGTCATAATTAAATAAGTTTTAATGACAGCCATTCGTTACCAATAATCGATAAAATATTCACAACCAATACAAAAAGGAAAAGCTTTTGAACTCTGTTAAAAAATGTACTGATGTCCCGTAGATTGCATGCACTCGCTGTCCGGGAGGTCGACCGACGATACCATGACCACTGTGTTACCCAAAGCTGTCGATTTGGAGGAGGCTGATAAAGAAACTACCAATTTACTGGTGTTTCTTTTAATGCAGTTTTTGTCCAGGTATATATCACAATATTCATCATTATCAATCTCTTTTCATCCCCATACATAGGAATGTATTGCTTTCAGAAAGAGAAATACTGTAGTCTATCCAAGGCCCATAGGCCAAGTACAGATTGGTAGACTTAAGTTTATGATAACATTGTGGACAACATTCACTATGATGTTTTTCTTCACCGCCAAAGCAAGTGATATGTTATTCCTTATCCATCACCATCATGAACAACCCATTACCGGCTCACTAAAGAGCACGGGTCTCCTCTCAATATGAGAAGGGTTCGGCCATAGTCCAACACGCTGGCCGTGTGCGGATTGGCAGACTTCACACGCCTTTGAGAAAATTATGGAGAACTCTCAGGCGTGCAGATTTCCTCACGATGTTTTCCTTCATCGTTGAAGCAAGTGATATTTTTTTTTTAAAACGCACATAACTCCGATAAGTTAGAGGTGCGGCGTGCCCGGATTCGAACCGCCGACCTCTGATTAGAAGGCTGACGCTACTAGGCTATCACCGCTTTATATATATTATTCCTTATAATGATATGTTATGCACATAACGTCGAAAAGTTAGAAGCGTGTGTCTAACTTGGTCACCCGGAAGTCAGACTGAACTTGGGCTATCATCACTTTTAAATAATTTGGAACTGATGGAATAAAAATAAACAGTGATCAATATAACATGTACCAATCAGTACTTTGGTGGGGTGTATATTAATAAATGTATTAAAGTAAACTGTTTCCCTGATTGGAAGTGAATTTCCCTTGTCGATTAAGACGAGCATCAATGAGAATCTTCATTCAATCCTAATGAAAATTAGATACATACAACATACATGAATGTAACATCCTTTCATTGTAACAAGAATAAGCGTAATTGGTTCATATTTTATAAAAATAATTTTAAATACTATAAAGGTTTATGCGCGTAATCTATATATATAAAAGCGAAAGGTCACTTACATACTGACTTACTGACATACTGATTAAACACGAGATCTCAAAAACTATTGTACGTATAAAGCTATAATTTAGCAAGTAGGTAGTTGATAGTTAAGAGATGTCAGCTAAGAAAGGATATTTGGAAATTCCACCCCTAAGGGGGTAAAATAGGGGTTTGAAGTTTGTATGAAAGTCCTATGTTTTTATTTTTCGAAACACGAAAATAGGCAATTTGACATTTGCCTGTAGCTTAAAACCTCAATTTCACGGAAAATCAGCAATTTCACTCAGACGAAGTCGCGGGCAACATCTAGTAAACTAATGATTTTGTCTGACCCGCTGTATATATTTGTAGTTTGTGTGTTTAATATACAACCTGAAGGTCAAAGTTGCTATGGTTTTAGTATGCTAATCGTTGGTCCATTGGTGGCTAACTTGTGTTCTTGTATTGTTCTTATCACGTTTGTTTCTTCAGATCTGATCAAGCACATCCCACAGAAGATAAGTCGTGTTTGAAGACTCAAGAACTAGTGTTGAGGCATTTGTTCCTGTTGCTCGGATACAATGCAATGGAGAGATTCTTCACTATATCCCCACACACACTAAGGTTTCTTGTCTTATGGCTATTTACTCTTAAGTAGTATAGATCTACTATGAATTTAACTTGTAATCAAAAAAGCATCTTCCGATGACACTGGTTATTTACAGTAGAAAGAAAGAATGTAAATTATAGCATTACTGAACTCTCTTTGGTCACCGCGTGAGTAATTTTTTTTTTTTTTTGTATCCACTACAAGTTAGCCCTTGACGGCAATCTCACCTGATGGTAAGTGATGATGTAGTCTAAGATTGTAGCGGGCTAACCTGTTAGGGGTATGGTAAAGCCATACTCCTAATTGGTTTCTACACGACATCGTGCCGGAACGCTAAATCGCTTGGCGACACGCCTTTGTCGGTAGGGTGGTAACTAGCCACGGCCGCAGCCTCCCACCAGACCAGACTCGAGCCGGGAATCGAACCCAGGACCTCCAACTTTATAATGCAACAGCGCGCGCACTGCGCCACGGAGGTTGTCAAATGCTTTTCCCGAATCAGCATCGGCGCCCTCGAGTCTCGCCCTAGCTTTGTTTACTCAGGAGATAGGGAATGTCGACATCAACATCAGTCTAATAATGTCCCACCCCTGGACACAAGGCTCCCTCATAGGAGACCTCTCTCCCGTTAGAGAGCAGAGCGGTACAGTTAGACGACCTGGATTAGTAACTCACTTTTAATTCGACAGAATGTCGTCCATCTTTAACGCTTTCATGGCCAATCTGCCGCAAGTGCTGGATCAAAACCACGTGATGGGAGCAAGCATTGCGGAGCCGACTCTTATGTTGCTACAGGTTAGTTATCGACCCTTAACTATTTTTTCGTTTTGTATTGCACATATACACAAAAAGTAATGGGCGAAATTAGACTGATTAGATTATAAATTTTTATATACTTATACATTTCAACTCTATCCAATTTATTCATATAAAATAGCATAGATATATTCATATAGAAGCGGTGATAGCCTAGTGGTTAGGGCGTCAGCCTCCTAATCAGAGGTCGGCGGTTCGAATCCGGGCACGCACCTCTAACTTTTCGGAGTTACGTGCGTTTTAAAAAAAAAATAAATATCACTTGCTTCAACGGTGAAGGAAAACATCGTGAGGAAACCTGCACGCCTGAGAGTTCTCCAATATGTCGGTAATGGGTTGACATGATGGTGATGATTCATATAAAATAGCAGCAAATTGTCCGGCTTTATATTCACGGAGAATTTATTGATTTAATTAATTCAAAACTGCATTAGTCAGTCTCATATGACCTTGTCTTTAGTTCACGCACATTTGTGCTCGCTTAATGGCCTCATGAATGTAGGATAGTAGCAAGCGTGACGTCAATGGCTCTGCACGACGCAATTGATAATTTATATATTCTCACTTTCTACGCACCTTTTGTTATGACAACGGATCAACTTTACAAGATGTTGTCTTCATAATATCAACTTACTAAGCAATTGAAAGTTATACATAAAAATGAATGCATTTTCTACTAAGTACGTAGCTTTTGTAGTGGTATAAACAACCCTATCTCTTCTCCAGCACTGCATCCGTCCACCGCTGTGCACCAGCACCAACGCCACCGCAGTGCATTCGCTGGCCGCGTTGGAGCCGCACGTGCGGAGACACTGGCTCATGGCACTGCTCGTGGTACTGTACAAGGTAAACAGTTGATCCTCAACAGGGTCATACCGATTTTCTCGTGATACTTGCTGTGTATGTGATAAGGTTGGTTTTATTTTGGCTTATTCAACTCTAAAGCTTGTTGTCAAGTACTGAAGGGTCATATTGACAGAAAATATATATTTAACTATTGCAAGATTTTGATACTTTAACACATATTTAATTTGCATCTTGTTATATGACTTAAGATACTAAGCTTAGTCCAAGAACAAATGTTACGTGGTATATTAAAAAAAAAAGTGGGCCCAATTTATGGGTTTCCCCACCAATTGAAATAAATAAATACCGCCTTCAATTGAAAAGCTTAGGCCTCGTATGTGATACAGGATAAATTCATTCTAATTGTTTGTTGTATACAGTACCACTACAGCAGCGGGACTTTATGCGTGCTGGCCGGCGCGCTCGTCCGTGCTGTGCTGCAATCAGTGGAGGCGCAGCACCACCAGTGCAAGCGCATTCCACCTGTGCTGTTATTGCCGCAGCAGCAACTACAACGCCCGCATTGTTCGCAGCAGCATCATGCTAGAGGTAGGCTCGTTAAGGTTAAGTTGATACCAATTGAGTTATACTTTTCCTAAGCAAGAATTTATAAATAATTGATTGTTTTTTTTAACAACCTTTACCACATTAAGTTAGCTTATTAACCATTGTATACTGTGGCCTTACACAAAGTATCCTGCTTCTCTCCAATTAAACAAATACATAAAAAAAAAACTTTTCTTCGGCAAATTGGTTTTATCACTAACATTTAGTCCATTCAATTTTAGCGTGGGTTAGTCTAGGATGGATAGATAGATAAAGTCTGTATTGCACAAAATAACAAACCTAAAAAATACAAATGTGCAAAGGCTAGGTTGAGTATCTGCAAACATATGCTTGCAGATTTTTACATTCATGATCAACCCATTACCGGCTCACTACACTACTCAATATGAGAAGGGTTTTGCCATAGTCCATCACGCTGGCCATGTGCGGATTGGCAGACTTCACACGCCTTTGAGAACATTATGGACAACTCACAGGCGTGTTTAAAACGCATATAACTCCGAAAAGTTAGAGGTGCGTGCCCGGATGCGAACCGCCGACCTCTGATTAGGAGGCTGACGCCCTAACCACTAGGCTATCACCGCTTCGGATCTTTTTACATTAAATCTTCCTAAACTGAACTCATCTGTTCAATGGTTCATTTGTATTTACTAGTTGTATTTTAAACCTTCCAGAGAGTCGCGAAGTGCCGTTGAAAGTAGAGGAGCCGACGACACATAAGTCGCCCGCGCATTGGCCCGAGCCGCCCGAACCCGCCAAGTGAGTAACAAGCTCTTAGTTTACAAACGTTTACAATCCATATTAGTATAATGAATGTCACGAGAATGTGTCTGATTGCTTCTTTTAATTTCACTACCTACATCCGGCTCCAACACTGCACTGACCTTAACGAAATTTGGTAGAGGGATTTGGTGGACATAACAAACTTTAAGACCGGGAAAATAGAATGTATTGCATTGGATTTATTTAAGACATCGATAGGTCTAGAACTATTTGCCGGCCTGGTTGCGGTTGTGTGCGCGAGCGAAACCCGTGACCCGGCCACCAGGCGGCGGGAAAGGATATACACCGTGGGGGTTTAGTCAGTAAGAGTCTGACATAACCGCCGCGTCTCCTCGGACGCGGGGTATCCATGAGGATTACCCACGTTAAAAAAAAAAAAGGTCTAGAACTATTTATCTTATAAGCTTATTAAACCGGTACGTGATGCCGTTGACTTTATATTTTCACGTAACCGCAGACTTGTATTGGACACATTTGAAAGAAGGGTTTAACTCAAATATGTGACGTTTCAGGTACCAACAGTGGAGTCTGGAGCAAGAGTCGTCCGAAAGCGAGTTGATAGCCATCCCAGAGACCAGCGACAAGTCTGACACCACCGTGCATGGCAGCACTGCTCCTGTGAGTTATCTCTTTCCTGTACCCAGGATGAAACCCTTGCAAATCTTATACTCTGGGTGGAGCATTCAGCATTCCGAAAACGTTGATTATTATACTTGATTTATTGATCCTTATTTTTCTAAGTATAAGTCCACTATAAACTTGGCAGAGTTATTGTTGCTTCTTTACTGTCACTTAGAACATGTATTTTAGTCTATTTCTAAGTTTCCTATCAAACAAAAATATACCAGATATCTAATGCAATGAGATTGTGCTAACACGGAGTTGATATGGGTAGAGTGGTTTGGTGACACTGGAACTCTCTAAAGGTATACATGGAAGCATGGTTGATATTGTTTTTTTTTTGTGGTAATAAAAACTGTTTTTATGAGTCACTATTATTGTCAAAATGATAAACTATACTTTATTTAGTATTATCTTATTATTTAATATTATTTTTTACGTCTTTCAATTTTATTTTTTTTATTTTGTTATTTTGATTTTTATAGGTTCCTGTCACCACTAACTACATTAGTTGAAAGTGTAAAATTACCAACCAAAGGTATACAAATATTTTGTAATAGTAAATAATATGTTGTTATTAAATATGAAAATATGTGAGGAGTATTGATTCATGACTTGCCCCGCAGGGTTCGTTTGACGAGCCGTCTCATTACGACGAACCGCCACCCACTGCTCATCCGCACGGAGTATCTTATCCGGGATTTGGCAAAGTCGTAAGTCTATTATATATTTCCTTATCTCATAATAATCGTCATCAGGTTTAGGAGGAAAGATCTGGATGCTTACCGTGATCATCTGTACCCCCCAATATTACCTATAACTACGTGGACGGTACCCTTACGTGTCCCCACTGTGCGTGCAAAATTCGTGCTATAGTATATAAGCCACATCAGCGCACATGAGCGAGGTCTTCAATTCAAATTCAAATAATCTTTATTCAAATAGTCCTTTAAAAGGCACTTTTGATGCGTCAATAATTTACATAGTAGTGATTTGATAGTGATAACTACATTCCTACAAGCTATGAGGGTTCCAAACGCGCCCCGGTCTAAGAAGAAGCCCACAACAAACGTAGCCGGGTTTTTTTTTGTCGTTATCACCATCTCACATAACATATAATAATGTCATAAAATAAATAACAGTGAATGAATGAAAAAAAAATCATCATCAGCAGCAGTCTAATTCTGCATTGCTAAGCAAAAGACTTAGATACTCTTAAGAGATCCTTCACGTTGCTTCAATTCAGATTCTCTTTACTTCTTTCGCTTTACTTGTTTATTCCCCTATCGTCCGAGACATGGGCGTAGTCGTCCCTACGTACTACGCACACGTTCGTAGCGTGTTTGTACACGGAACCGCACGCTGTTTCTCAAAAAATAAATTATACTGAATAATTTAATTTAAACATTGCTCTTATACGATATTGGTTGCGCAACACACTCCGGCATCGGATCTTATATCGTGAAAATGGTTTGCAGCCAGCCGCAGTGGGATCTCGGTCGGCTCACCAGCTGTCCACTAGTTCGTCCGTCTCAATCGGCAGTGATTCATCCAACTTGTAAGTGTAATTGGTAATCTTTAAGAAGTTCTTACATACTGTTGGAATACTGTTTTCTGCGTTACGTACGTATGACTTTTTGGATGGTTCTTTGATTTAAGGTAACATGCCTCCTGCAAGCATTGCTTCCTCGAGTAAACGTAACTAATGTTTTAATAAAATATTTGCCTATGTACAAAAAAAATGCTGGGTCTGTTGATGTTATTATGTAGTAACCTTAGCGCACGTTGTATTGTACTCATAAATAGGCCCTGGAAACGTATTATTTAAGGAAATTTGCCTTGCTTACTTCTTTCAAAAACAAAATATAAATTTTGTTAAAATTCTTCTTTAAAATGTAACAGTGACCAGACATAATTTATGACATACTCGTATAGCATTATAAATTTCGGTCTTGTTTAGTGAATCCGAAGGCACAAAGGTACTTTCCGGTGTCTAAACACGGTAAACTTTTTGCGCGAGCTTTCTTTTATATTTGTTGAGCTACATCTATCTTAGTTGTTTTTCTGATTTAAAATTGTTTGTATATACAATATTCAGGAAGTCGACGCCAATGAGCGGTCAATCAGTGGAAATTTGGCCTGACCAGCTCCATCAGCAACCCTCGCCGCGGACAAAGATACTCGGCAAACAGAAGCGGATCGTTGGTATGATAATTAATTTCAACTACTTTTTAAAATAACATCCGACAGACGACTAATTAAGATTCTTAAAGATTATTTTGAAACCATTTCCAATATTTGTAATACAAATTCGATTTAAAATTTTCTAGTAAGTAAACGGCGTGTTCTTAAACTTAATTGTTGTGTTTTGTATTTCTTTAAGATAATGGCTTATGGAATGTTCTCTGGATATAAATACATTTCGATTAAATTTAAAATAATTCAATATTTCATACATTTATATTCGCCATACAGTAGTTATTGGTTTTGTATATTATTTGTGACATGAGTTTAATAATGCGCTACATAGGTAACGTGCAAGCTACAGTATTTCACATTATTATTTATGAATGAAATACAGTTGGCAGTAGTACGTCTCCGGACACAGCTGCGTCATCCAACGGCGACACCCTCGCTCAGCCTCAGCAACACGCATTACTACGAAGCCCTGGTGAGTGGTTCAGTATAGCACGTGCATGGATCTCACCCTAAAATATTGAATAATATAGACTGGATCTGGGAGGAGAAGGCCTGTCTTTAAAATGTCATAAAATTTATAAGTTAGTATCAAAATAAATGATAATTGAGTGCGTTCGATTCTTAATTTATGGCGTAAATGAGCAAATAGCATTTTAGTTGGATAGATTTAAATTTTTAACCAAATTTTTGATCCGCGCGCAGATATCTCACTCGACAACAAAAAACGTTGGTAAGTGATCAGTATTGTTAATTATCTTACCACCATGCTCCGGAAAACACTAATAAACTGATAGAAAAGAAAGAAATCGTTACCTGAGAGATAGAACTTTATTGGACCATAGGAATGTGGCGGGTCTAAGCTTTTATTGCTTTTACCTGTTATCGGAGCGAAAGTTTAATTAGACTAATTTGCTGGCCTTGTTCAAACAGTTCAATCAAAGTCCAACAAAAGTTAGCCTAAAGGGTTCTGGAATTCAAACAGGTGTGGCGTACGCGTCACCGGAGTCCCCGCTGTCCAAAATGGAGGTAGCGTGGAACGGGCCCTCCCCCCACCCCCCGCATCCGCAACACCTGCCCGCGCACACCTTCCACATACCGCCGCCCGCACCGGAAAGGTACGCATCAAAAATGATGAGTAATGTACGCAGTTTGGACTGCGTATGATAAGCCATTAATGGAATTAATGCGAAACAGTACAATTTTAGTTTATCAACTATAATATAAATTATAAATATGAAAGTATTTGTGTTTTTTAGTTGTTTCTTCTATTCGGTTCGAACACATCACCAATTTGATTACATTTGGTTCGAGAAGGATAATGGGTACTTTTTAGTCTGGAAAAGCTTCGCGGGATTAAACAGAACAATTTTTGATACTTTATTTTTGATACTTTAGTTTGGGGCAGTCTGCATATTTTTTACGTAAGAGAAAATAATCGATTCCAGCGAGTTTTTAAAATAGCCGCAACCAAAATAAACGTTAATTTCTATAAGTGATAATAGAAAGTCCCTGCATTAAGAAAATGTGACAATAAATTGTTCTGTAACTATTTGATTTTCAGATTGTTGCCTATCGGGCCGAAGCCCAATAAGGAACAGTATCCAGTGTTCAACGCATTGGTGGATCGAGTTCGGGAGGCTCTAAATTTACCTGGTAATTATGACACTTTCCGTTGATTTCAATCTTGCTTTTTTCAAACCATATTATATATGGTAGTATTCTTTTTGTATTATATATTTGTATAGTAACGTATTTTGTGTATCACGGTGATTTTGACTGCACTAAAGCAGCTTGAAGCTAGTCATCATCATCATCATGATCAACCCATTGTCGGCTCACTACAGAGCACGGGTCTCCTCTCAAGAAGGGTTTGGCCATAGTCCACCACGCTGGCCATCTGTGGATTGGCAGACTTCACACGCCTTTGAGAACATTATGGAGAACCTCAGGCGTGCAGGTTTCCTCACGATGTTTTCCTTCACCGTTGAAACAAGTGATGTTTTGATTGCTTAAAAACGTACATAACTTTGAAAAGTTAGAGGTGTAGTATGCCCGGATTCGAACCCCCAACCTCTGATTAGGAGGCGGACGCCCTAACCACTAGGCCATCACAGCTTCTTAAAGCTAGTAGTTTGAACTAAATCATGTTTAACAATATTTCTTTCATAATTTTCAGATTAAAAGATTTAATGTAGTGAAATATAAATTATTTTAATTTTTTATATATTGATACGAAACTTATCATAAAAATACTAGTGATGAATAGAAGCAGGCGTTACTTTTCGGAAGTCCATGATAAAAAATAAACAGCAAGTATAATTTGCTATATTCCGCCGACAATGTCGCCGACAATTGTCGGCGGAATATAGCAAATTATACTTGCTGTTTATTGTTTAAAATACTAATGGTACTTAAATAACTTATAAGAGAGTGTTATGCCGTTTGGCGTGACGGCTTACGGGTAGATTCTGGCGCTTGCCGTCAGAATCTATGCCACATCGACATTACCGAAAATGTAACCATCCATCTTCATAGCTATGTTAGTGGATGCGGGAGGGTGATTCAGTTCCCGTGTAACAGTGTGAGGTGACACTTATTGTGAACATCTGCTAAGACGTGTTTTCAGATGACTCCACAGAGCGCACGGACTCGAGCGAGGCGGAACAGGCGCCCACCAGGCCACACCGTCTCGCTGATCGCCCCTCTTCGGAAAGCTTTCGGTAAACTTACAATCTATACTATATTATACATATATGCGAAAGTGTATTTGTTGTTATTTCGTTTGTTGGTTACTTTGTCGCCAAGCAATTTAGCGTTCCGGCACGATCTCGCGTAGAAACCAATTAGGATTATGGGTTTACCACACCCCTTAGAGAGAGGTGTGATTGCCACCAAGGGCTAACTTGTAGTGCATAAAAAAAACCTTGACGAAAGGCATGTATCATATAGGTTGCATTGAATACGGGTACTTGATGATAGACATCCATCCCGGGAGATCGTCCGAGTAATGTTCCCGCTGGATATTAAAAAAACTGCATGTGTTACTTTTGCACACAGCTGAGGCGATCTTGACGAAATTTTGAACAGAAATAGCTGGGTAACACCCCTGGGTGTTGTTTTCCACCTAGTGGGGGTTTGATCAACACTGCGCATTCTAGTGCGGAGTCGTCTCTGCAGAACCTCGGGACATAAACGTCCATCGACCCTCGCCAAGTTCCACTAATTTCCACTTTAGCTTCGCAACTTGTTTAGCTCCGTCGCTGACATTAGTCCTCCGGCAGATTTCCTCATTTCTGACTGTATCATGAGATACCCCGAGGTTGTTTCTCTGATGTAACATAAGTCATATTATGGCGTATGGTTTTTGCCATTCTTATTCCAGTTCCCCCCGCCGCCTCGCTCGTCAAGCGGCGCAGTTGGGTTCTCCTCCACCCACCGCGCCACAGCCTCCTCAGCCACCGCAGCCGCCGCCCCCACCACAGAATCCTCCAACGCAGAGACCAGCTCGACCCCTATCTACAGGTATTGTGTATGAGCTCAACTCGAATAGCTATAAACTTTAGGGCAGGCAGTGCTTTTATTCACGTATGTTTTATCAATATAAAGGAATAAAACACATTTTTTGTCTTTTGCCCTAATTCTGAGCCCTAATTATTACTAAGTAGATTAAAACGTCGCCTAAAAGTTACTCTAATATTTGTATGTAGGTAGTAAAATTACGACGATTAGTCCTCCGTATATCATAATATGGTGTCTTTTTTTTATGTCAGGTTACACAAAAATATAAGGGTATTAGGAATTAACGTATAACATGGGATTACATGGGGTTTGTTCAGCACCTTAAAAATGGCAGTGTGGCAGTATTTATCAGTGCTTGTTGTATGGTGACGCCACGCAGACGGCGGGCAGGCGTGGTGGGGCGGCACGCGGCGCGCAGCACGGCGAGCGGCGCACGCGCAGCCTGCACCTCTCCGACCCGACGCCACGCTGCGCTACCGATGTGAGAACTGCCTTCTTATTACACTTTGTTTCACAGTAATTCAGCCGGCGAGCGTCCACTGTTGAAAATAGGGTGTTTTTAATTTAATTTTTATTAATTTTTTAACTTGTTCCAACGGTACGCTATTGAAATCATTTTCATTGCTAGAACTACCGGCTAGTTCCGGCAATGAAGTAACCGAGGTTACAGAACTGCAAGGCTGCGGCCGTGGCTAGTTACCACCCTACCGACAAAGGCGTGTCGCCAAGCGATTTAGCGTTCCGGCACGATGTCGTATTGAAACCAATTAATTGGGAGTATGGGTTTACCATACCCCTAACAGGTTAGCCCGCTACCATCTTAGACTGCATCGTCACTTACCATCAGGTGAGATTGATGTCAAGGGCTAACTTGTAGTGGATAAAAAAAACTGAGGTACCTTGAAGTCGTATAATTTAACCTTTGCTGTTCCGTAGAAGTAGAAGCACAAGCCAAATTTGAACCTGCAAATTCCGTCTGTGATGTCATACTCTTCAAGTATATATCTCAAGTAGAGTGCAAATGGGCCAAGGAGCGTGAAGGGTTTCTAAGCTCTGTGTTGTGCTTTCTTGGGTTGGCGGCTCGTGTCCAGGCGGCGAGTGCGGCGGCGCGGTGGAGCAGTACAGTGACGAGGAGTTGGGGCTGTGCGTGATCGTGCTGGCCACGTTCGTGCGCCGCGAGCCGGCCGCCGCCGCTCCGCTGCTGCCCGCGCTGCTGCACAGCGTCACACGGTACGTGGCTTACTGTTAACCGACACATGTCACATCTTGAAAGTTGGAGTTTCTGGGTTCTGTCCCCGGTTTGGTTTGGTGGAAGGCTTCGGCCGTGGCTAGTTACCACCCTACCGACAAAGATAAATACTCTTTATTACACAGTTTTTTTTTAAATAATTTATTTGTAATCAACAGCGTTTAAAACTAATTACATTTCAGACTTAATCATAAAATAAGATTACAATTTGTATAAAAGAAAATACCAAACAATATATGCAACCTTTGAAAATTTACTACATAATAATATGTTATGATATTACAACAGTGTGTGTGTGAGTATGCAAAGGCGGTCTTATCGCTTTAGCAATCTACAAGCGACACCTAGACATGTCGCCAAGCGATTTAGTGTTCCGGCACGATGTCGCGTAGAAACCAATTATGAGTCTATACTCATACTCAGGTTTACCATACCCCTAACAGGGTAGTCCGCTACCATCTTAGACTGCATCGTCATTTTCCATCAGCGATTGCCGTAAGGGGATAACTTGTTGTGTAGGATTAAAAAAAAACTAGGACTTGGATGTTACAGCCCAAATGTTAATTAATTATGTGGTTGAAATATTTCTTCGTGAATCTACCCAGCCTTCAAGGCAGCAATATCCCCTCTTAAGCAATGAGTAACATAAACATATCGATACAGGGTGGTGCAACTGGGCAGCTACTCGTGGCAGGCGGAGAGCAGCACGCGCCTGCCGGGCAGCGCCGTGTTCGTGGCGCACCAGTTTCTGCGCTGCGTGTTGCACCAACTGGCACCTCATAATGTATTCCTGCAACTATTCCTGCAGCGGACTCCTGGTAACTACACATCCTGACAATTCACTACTTTTTGTTATATTTTATTGGTCTAATTGAACTTATGAATAAATCATTTGAAATCACCTAAGAAACCAGAAGCTAGGAATTTTTCGCAGTTTTAATATTATAGTAGGTATACGGTATATCGCTCATGAACGCGTATTTAAACAAACTTAATCCCACCCATCAGTCATCATAATTTTTACTTATCACTTCACAAACAAAATAACGTAACTTTAGAAAATAATCGTTCTTGCGAGATAAGACTAAGGACAATCCGGACGAATAAGGATTTTCAGGTGCAAATGCAAATGATAAAGTTTTTATTATTTCTAAGCTTCCATAATAACAATTATTATTAAAATCAAGTTATGCTTTAGAAGACATGCCTTTCAAAAACATGAGAGTAAAGTTTTGAACTTCGCACGTGAACAACAACGTACCGACGTGATTGAAATCCACCATCATGAGACCCTCTAGCTTAAAATAAAATTAAAACTTTTTATTGAATATAATATAATGTTTTTCAGAAAAACAACGTCAAATGTTTTTCAAGAGCGTTGCACAGGCATTCGTGGACTTTAACGAACTGTACCCATGCGGACCCCTGCAGTTGCTGATAGAACATCTCAACTCAAAGAAGACGCTACCTATTGACGTAAGATTTTTTCATATGAATCTATGATACGATACCGTTGAATACTGCTTTGGGAAGCTATTTGATTGATGTACCACGATGAGTTTGGGTAAGATCAGGCTTATCTTCGTTTCCAATTCGTTTTCGGAGCAGCTCACTGGTATCCGCGTGTGTAATTACTGTTAAAGTCAGGATTTTGTTCCCATCTCACCTTTCTAATTTCGAACTGCGAGTTATCGAAAGGATAAGGCCCACACGAAGCGCTCCCATTTCTATTATCTCAAAAACTAAGATTTCCACAGTCACAAAATACGTGTTGTAAATAAAAAAATATAGAACAACAGTGCAAATTACTTTACAGGAATGTTATAATAGTGTAAAGTAAAGTTAACTGGTGATATAATTGGTTGCACAGCAAATGGGCGTGATAGCGGGCAACATGGCGATGTACCTCGAGTGCCTGGCCCCCGAGGCGCTTGGGCCGGTGAGCGCGTGCAGCGCGCTGCTGGCGGCGCTGGACACGTTGCTGCGTGCCGTGGCTCTGCAGCTGCCGCAGCTGGACGACGCGCTGCCGCTGCTGCGGGTGTGCGCCGCCGCGCTGCGCGTGCCCGCTGCCACGCACCACAAGGTGACCTTGACTACATTGTGCTCACTCTGCTATGGTGACACCGCGGTGTACCTCGAGGCGGAGCGATTTTTTTCCCCCTTGGGGAGGAAAAAATCCCTACGGCCTTCTGCCTCGCAGCAAGGCGTGTTGCACGGACTAAAACAACTTCCCCCAATTCTTCCGAGTCAACACGGAACCGTTTAGCATCAGCTCCATGCTGATCCTCCTTAGTATTCTGTCACTTTTCTTCTTTTCTACTTTTTCTTTTCCTCTCTCCTGATCATTATTGCCTGGAGAATCTGAGCATATCGGTTCCACTAATCTTGACTGGATCCGCGAGGGGTTTTCCAATAATTGATTACAACACTAAACTTTTTTATGTTATACTTACATATTTATATTAATTTAGTAATAAGTTAGTATTAAGATTTAAGAATTGTAATTATGTTAGTTTATGTTTTAAAGGAAAAATAAAAGGCTTTTTTATTTTTATTATTTTTTAATCTTGACTGGATAAGATGAGCGATATGAGATATCGGGAATCCTCAACATTTGTCCTCTAGACTATTGCTCTCAAATCTGCACAACCGGGAAATTCAAAGATCGCGTGTCTTGGATTTGGAGAGGCGGAGCGATGTGCTGGACGCACGAGCTGTACCTACATTTATATAAATCAAACGTATAGTCCTGATGAGCTTCCTTAAGTAACGGCTAGGTTAGAAGAGTTAATTTATTAACGGGTCCTCGATTGGTTTGCGCAGAGCTTACTGGAGCCGATGTCGAAGATCGTCAGCTACGCGGTGCAGAACTGCGCCGTGCGGCTGAGCGCGCTGAGCGAGGTGGGGGCGGGCTGCATGCGCGCGTTTGCGCGCGACCGCGACAAGCTGCTGCTGTGCCGCGTGCTGGTGTACGAGCTGCTGCACGCGCTGCGCACTAAGACCACGGTGCCCGATGACAACCTGTTCGTGCTGCTGCAGTTTGTACTGCAGGGTGAGTTGCCACAACAGACTTCCAAAAAGAATAACTGTCTAATTCATATCTTGACCAGTTTCGATGTTCATTGTTCATTTAAGTTATTCTGTTTCAATCTTCTGAGGATCCAATGTGGGTTTTTGGAGATTGATGGCGGAATCCTTAACTATAAATTACTTAGTTTGACATAGTCCAATACAGTTCATATCATCATCATCATGATCAACCCATTACTGGCTCACTATAGAGCACGGGTCTCCTCTCAATATGAGAAGGGTTTGGCCATAGTCCACCACGCTGGCCACGTGCAGATTGGCAGACTTCACACGCCTTTGAGAACATTACGGAAAACTCTCAGGCGTGCAGGTTTCCTCACGATGTTTTCATATACCAAACACGAAATGAATAATAAACTATATAGCACGTCAACTGCACTTCTTCTTTAGGTGCCTTTCCAACTAGTGAAGGTTGGCAGTCAAAATGCCATTCTGACTGCCAACTGCAATTAGAAGACGGTTTTTAACGGACCCATGTCGCAAAGTAGCCTGGTCTATTTTAACGGAACATATTCGAGTACACGCAGGAACATATTCGAGTATACGAGATATATAAGATAACTGAAAATCAAGTTTTAGGCATCTTCACCTGATCTCGATTCGGACAATGCCACCTCTAACTTGCAGAGACATATTGTTCGTAGGGCACGGTTGCACGTTGCTGCTGCCTCCGCAACTCAACACCGGAGAGCTGTTGTCTGGTGGCGGATCTGAAGCGCGGGACTTGGGCAGTGGCCCGGTGGATTGCATGAGGCCGCATCTGGCGGATATGATCGACCTGCTGCATGACCCAAATCTGCTTAATAAAATTAAGGTACTGAAATACGATTTAAGACTATATGCAGATGTATAGGCAGAAGCAAGACGCCTAATTTTAATGCCTGATTGGAAGGTCACTTTCACATCATTTATTTAGCGTTACCAAAAATTGAAATACAAATAACCCCCGATTTACACTGAAGAGAGGTTCCAGACAAATCCGTGTATCATGAAGTCTTTGAAATATAAAACCGTGTAAAACGAAAAAACTGCGCAATTAAGTAATTTATTCAAATGGAACAAGAGTAAAACATATCCAGAAACTTTAAAGGTAGGTATAGTTTGCTCAAAAGGCTTGATATTGTAGTGAACTTATTCAAAAAATGAAAATAAAAATAGAAACGAAATTTTTTCAAAAAGTACCTGCTGAAACTTAACAAATTCAGGTATGTTCGAAATTTACATTGTTAGCAATTTGCCGAATTTCATTAGTTTATAAACCGTGTAAAAGCAAAATCGTAGTTGTAAGCAAAATCGTGCATAAAAAAAGAAAAGTTATCCATTTTATTTAATTATCGTGTTTTGTCTTCGAGAGACACTTTAAAAATGTCGGTCTTTATAGGGTTCAGTGTCAAAGTCAATAGTGAACCGGAACCTCATTTGCCTCAACGAAGACACCCTGGGGGCGATAGTGAAAGGCGGTATAGCGCAGTACGTGGCGATGGAGCTGGCTTTGGAGCAGAGTCGCGGCAAGCAGGACCGGGGTCCGACCAGGCACATGATGCCCTGGCTAACTACTACCTTACCCGGGTCAGTATAAGAGATTTGAATACTTTTATTAGGGGGTATATCTTTTATACCCTAATCTATATATATAAAAGCGAAAGGTCACTTACATACTTACTTACATACTTACATACTGATTAAACACGAGATCTCAAAAACTATTGTACGTATAAAGCTATAATTTAGCAAGTAGGTAGTTGATACGTCAGGGATGTCAGCTAAAAAAGGATATTTGGAAATTCCATTCCTAAGGGGGTGAAATAGGGGTTGGAAGTTTGCATGAAATTCCTTTGTTGTTAGAGACACAAAAAATCGCCTTAAGTAGCTTACTTTCTGAAGCAGGGCATTGGCCGCACGGGAAACCACAATCTCACGGGAAATCAGCTAGTCAATATATAAATTGTTTTTTATTGTTTATATTAGACATACAAAACAGTTAATATCATAAAATAAACGCAAGTAAACCAGGAAACTTATTAGGACTTAACTAGTCACTCTCCACAACACCTTACGCGAATTTTGTCTTAATCTCACATTAATTCTTCGTTGTATATGCAAGGTTTGTGTTAAATTTTGTCACTACCAAGGTGGTAAATGATGTCTCATCAAAGCATGTCTGTTGCGATAGATAGATGAAATGATGGCTATATTGTGACCCCAAGGTCGCGCGACGTAAGCGAGTGTGTGGGACGCGTGCGGCTCGTGTCGTGGGTGGTGCTGGGCGCGCTCAGCAACGCCCGTACGCATCCCCTGCAGCTGCCAGTGCCGTTGGATGCCACTTGCCACCTCACAGATCATATCCAGGTATAACTTTTTTTATACACTACTAGTTAGTCCTTGACGGCTATCGAACCTGGTGGTAAGTGATGATGCTGTCTACGATGGCAGCGGGCTAACCTGTTAGGGGTATGGTAAAACCACACTTCTAATTGGTTTTTACGGAACGCTAAATCGCTTGGCGACTCGTATTTGTTGGTTGAATAACGTAACGTCACCTTCGTCATTATTATCCATAAATGTTCGCAGTATAAGGTTAAATGAAAGGTTATTTCACATATAACTTTTCGAATTATGGAAGCTGATAGATGCTAATCGAAGTTTCAAAACCGTCATAATGTCTTTAAATATCTAGATAGCCTAGTGGTTAGGACGTCAGCCTCCTAATCAGAGGTCGATTGTTCGAACCCGGGAACGCACCTCTAACTTTTAGGAGTTATGTGCGTTTTTAAGCAATTAAAATATCACTTGCTTCAACGGTGAAGGAAAACATCGTGAGGAAACATGTACGCCTGAGTGTTCTCCATAATGTCCTCAAAGGCGTGTGTAGTCTGCCAATCCGCACATGGCCAGCGTGGTGGACTATGCCCAAAACCTTATCGTATTGATAGGAGACTCGTGCTCTGTAGTGAGCTGTGAAAGGGTTGATAATGGTGATGATGATAATAAAAGCGTTCACATTATAGTACAATATTTATTCGTGTCATAAGTATGAATGCCACAATATTCGATCATGCCAGCACAATCCGTTATTTAGAACTCTCACTTCACCTTTGTTTTTTCCAACCTGTCATTCTATGTTCGAATCTTTTCCTTTTTTCTTTTTATACGGCGCCCTCATCCGCTTGAATCCGCAAGGAGGCGCCTCTTCCAACCAATCACCTATACCACCTGTGTTGACTTTTTAGGAAAATATTGCCATCGATAACAATGATGTGTTTCAGACAATAATGTCCTCGTACGTGGAGCAAGCTCAGGACACGCAGAGCAAGACCGCGAGCGCGGGCGGCGGGCAGCGCATGAGCGCGCTGTGCGGCGCCTTCCTGCTGTGCCAGCTGTGGACGCTGTACGTGTGGCGCTGCGGCGCCAGCTCCGCGCCCGCGTCCGAGCCGCAGCACGGCGCGCACGCGCTGCTGCTGCACTTCTGGTGCAAGCTGGTGCCCACGCTCACGCAGCTGACGCACGCCAACAAACTGGTGAGTAGAGCCACGACCTCCGTGGCGTAGTGCGTGCGTGGGAGGTCCTGGATTCGATTCCCGGCTCGAGTCTAGTCTGGTGGGAGGCTTCGGCCGTTACCAGCCTACCGACAAAGACGTGTCAAGCCAAGCGATTTGAGCGTTCCGGCACGATGTCGCGTAGAAACCAATTAGGAGCGTGGGATTACCATACTCCTAACAGGTTAGCCCGCTACCATCCTAGACTTCAACATCACTTACCATCAGGTGAGATAGCCGTCGTGAGCTAACTTGTAGTGTATAAAAAAAGCCCCTCCCCGCATTCCAGCCATTCAACCTCACTCTGAAAGCCTATCTAGGTCTTCCAGGAGGGAGATTAACCTGGCCGACGTGCTATTGCACTTCTTTTTTTCCAGATGTTTCATCTTCATGGCAATCTGTTTTTCTACAATAAGCCACTTCTTTGTTTGATTGCTCAGTTTATGTAAATGCACTTCCAATGTTCTGTAACTTTGCTTGAGTGAGCATAGCGAGTGTCAGTCAATAGATTTACTACATTTATTCAAGAACCAAGTATAAAATTGTAAACGCGTTCACTTTTTGCATAACGTGCCTTTTTTTTCGCACTGACTATTAGCTGTGCTAACCCTATTATAATACCCGAGTTCCGGAAAGAAGCTCTGCCAGAAGAAATTTTGAGCCCTAGGGCTCTAGAACGTGCCTCTAGCCTGTACGGCGTATGACTGTACCATATGCGTAAAAGCTACGTGTTATTGTCGATGCACAAACGTATAATGTATAACCACTTTTCCATATTCTCAATGATACTTAATAAAAATATTTTATTGGCAGCTGGCCGAAACAGTGAACTTGCATTTCCTGAGTCTGCTGGAGTCCCTCCTCGAGTGCAACTCTACAGTCCTGAACAAGCTGCTGCCTCTTTGGACGCCCATCCTGCATTCGCCTCTCTTTAATGTAAGCTGTGATATGCCATTACTGTATACCCTTTTATGATAACCTAGCGTCAGTAAAAAAATGTGGTCTTACCAAATCTATCTTAACTTTTCAACTCAATAATATGATTATCTCCATCTAGTTCACAACAAAAGTAAGAAATAACGATAGAATATTTATGCCAATTTAAAATGTTTGAAAGTTTTTCCAAATAACAAAATTACACAATATGCTAATATATCTATGCCAATTTAAGAACTCAAATAAACTTATAAAATAACTGTCAAATGTAAATGATGAATTCTAAGCGACAGTTTAATTGACAAGCTGAGAAGTAATACCTTCTCCCACATTTCTTCATAGATGAAGATAATAAAGGGAATGAAATGAACTTAAAATCATGCTTTCTTCAATAGATCAATCAATCTTTTGAAATATTGAATATCTATGAAAAAAAAAAGGTTTTATCTGTCACCACTCTTTGATTCCATATTCCATACACCGACTTACGCTACTCGACCTTGGTTTCCCTCCAGATGCCGCACCACGTGGCGCAGCGCCTGGAGGCGTGTCGCGAGATGAAGCCGGAGCTGGTGACCACGGCAACGCCCACCGGCGCGACGGGCGGCGCCACCTCCGCCGCTGCGGCCCGGGAGCACCGCCGCCTGTACCGCCTTCTCACCAAGATGGCACAGCTAGAACTACAACCGCACTCCTTCTACTTCATTTGAAGAGTCAGCGTCTCGATATCCTATTATGAAGCCTGCCTCAGTTGTGCCAACCGTTTTATATGTAGGATGACTACGGACGGGTGCGTGTCTTTGTCGGTAATTTAGGTAGACGTGGGTAGTTTCGGGCAAAGAGACCAGACACTCTTGGTAGAACCGAACTACAATTATAAGTATGGTAATTTATAAGGAGCAGACTATACGCTCCACCAAGTACGAATGCACCACCGCAGCTCAACCACCGGTCCGTCCCGACCGAGTGCAATCAATGCAATGCGCCGTCCCGCGCCAGTGAGTCTTATAAGAACCTGCATACGTCACTTAGTGTTGCGTAAAGAGAGGGGGCGATGCCACTCTCTTGTCTGTCGTACGTGACTCCAAAACTAGATGGCGCTGCTCTCTGATTGCCGTCATATATTTTTCCCAAAATAACGGGCACGCATAAAACATATATCATATAAAACCGTATCTCTCTCCAGTCTTTCCTTCATTACTGAAGATCGTGGTCCTGGTGTCCTTGCAACCTCGTGCGGATTATTTGTTTCCACCGGCTTCTACCGGAGGCTAGTCTCGCCATTGTGTGAAATTTGCACTTAGTAGAAAACCGTATATATACATATTTAAAAAATCGGGTCTAGACCGAGACGAAAGATTGTATACGTGGAGAGTTTAGTCAAAACTGTTTGTTGATAAACTACATAAATTTTATACTGATTAAGTTAAAATTAAATACACTAAAACATACAGGGTGATAGGCAAAAGTTAACGAAACATTGTGAAGATGTTCCACTTACTGCCCTCAGCATAAACAAACTCAAAAATGTAATATTTGTATTTTTGGGCACGCAAAGTATTGCGAGCACAAACTTACTAGAGGAACTCTTGCACGCGGGTGGATACGTATATCAAACGATACGTAATCCTTTGTTTATAATCGCCTGCCGGCCAGAACGTGCTCCCCTCGGCCAGAACGAACTCCCTTATAGACAGACAGAAAATAGTAATACCTTAGCTGTGAATCGATGATTTGTGTATACTTTACTCGAGGCATGACATTCAAGCGATCTTTTGAACTTTGACGTTAAAATTTACATTGTATTTACCTTAACTTTTTTTTTATTTTATACAGAGTTAAAATTGTTCCTATTGAAAAATCCAACGCTAGGACTCGGATTCATTTACTGAATCACTAGTTGCATTTTGGTCATATACCCTAAACCCTTTATCATACATTATAATACAGGTATCGAGCATGAAAGTTCTCTGTCAAAGCAGAAGCGAAGCTTTTTGCGTATCATGATCATCATCATCATGATCAACTCATTACAGGCTCACTACAAAGCACGGGTCTCCTCTCAATATGAGAAGGGTTTGGCCATAGTCCAACACGCTGGCCATGTGCGGATTGGCAGACTTCACACGCCTTTGAGAACATTATGGAGAACTCTCAGGCGTGCAGGTTTCCTCACAATGTTTTCTTTTACCGGTGAAGCAAGTGATATTTTAATTGTTTAATAACGCACATAACTCCGAAACACACGGGTTTGCGTATAACCAAAAAATATATATAAATTGTGTCTTCTCAAACCTTGGACGGAATCTGATATAAGTCTCCACACACGCAAACGTGGATTGGCTTTCGATTAGCGAAACACTGTGACGTCATTGTAAAATAGTTCACTTCATGATGATGACCACGACCCCTCGACTAGGGTGTGACAACGAAGAACAAGAATATGTGATAGGTATGATGTGACAAAACTGCCAACCACAGCATTGAGCAGTTCATTTCGGACGTCCCGAGCGCGCCCGAAAAAGCTTCCCTTCAATAGATAATTTTAACTGCGTGTGCCAAAACAAACTTCCATCTTATTAAACCGATTTTAAAGTTTTTATAGATGTATAAATAGTAATGTATTGAATATTGTTTTTATGGATGTTGATATAAAAATAAAGATATATTAAAGCATGTTAGTTGAATGTTATTATTGTTTTATTTCTTTAATTCTTTAAACATACAGACGACTTCATTTATAAATTTTATGCCTAACTAATTGTCAAGTCGTTAAATTAGTCGGGCATAAAATTTACTTTACGAGTAGGTAACTTTTATAGATTACCTACGTGAAGTTATCTCATTACATGTATAAACTAATCATTTCAGTGAATTCTGTGATAGTTTTTTTGTATAAAGGCCTATCTCATTTTTTTATACACTAGAAGTTAACCATTGACGGATATCTTACTTGGTGGTAAGTGATGATACAGTCTAGGATGGGAGCGGGTTAATAATAATAAATTCTTTCATTAACCTGTTATGGTAAACCCACACTCCTAATTGGTTTCTACGCGACATCGTGCCGGAACGCTAAATCGCTTAGCGACACGTCTTTTGTCTATAGGGTAATTAGGCTCGGCCAACGCCTTCCACCAGACCAGATTCGAGCCGGGAATCGAACCCAGGACATCCGACTCTATAATGCGACAGAGCACGCACTGCGCCACGGAGGTCGTCAAAAGTTATAAGTATATGCGAAATCGAGAAAACGACTGTCGTGTTGTCTAGATTCACAGACGGACGGACAGGCGTGAGGCAATGACGCGTGTACTGTGCATTATAATTACACATAATTAAGACTTTCGTTATGTAATGACGCGGTGCTGCCTGCGAGGGGTTCGCACGCTGTCGCGTGGGGGTGCACGTGACAAGAAATTACTGATGATGTGAAACAGTATTGGCGTAAAAATCAAGTGTGCCGTCACGGTATACGATATAATGCTGTCTTACGCCGTCACGCGCCCTCTACGGCAATTGTACATCAACTTGATTTTACTCATCTTTGACAGCGACTTTATTCACACTATGCTGCTGAAATTAAAAGTGTCAACTGACTAACGTCACACCTGAAAGTGAGTGTTGTAAAACAAACAGCACAAAGATTTTTTATTTATTTATTTCAGACTATTTGGTTTATAAAACGTTTTTTAGTATTTGTACTTCTTAGGTAAATTTACAGTTAATGCATCCTTTTTTTCAACGCTGGGAAATAAGTTTACTACGCATCTCTTCCGGAAGCTGGGCCGAAACAACTGGGCCGCTTCCGATGGGGTATGTGGGACTCGTGCGGCCAGAGTGTTGATCTGAATACCCACTAAAACCTAGGGGTGCTTCTTTGTATCGCCTGACAGCTGGGTCACGAGAACGCTTGCCCACATGTCCGCAACCCAGGCAGCGCCGTCCGCCGTGACAGACCCTCCGCAAGCAAGCCATCCCTACTTCGTGTTTACCAAGTTGGAAACCTACTATGGGGTTCGCCTATATAATTAGGGGAATGCCTACACTGTATTTATATTATGGAAATTATGACAATGCTGTCAGCATCTAATCCGCAGTCTATAAATGTCCCACCGTTAGAAACATGGCGCTCTGATAATTCTTTAGAGCATTAACCTACCTACCTACCAACGTCAAATCGCGGGTCGGCCCTAATATTTTTGTGGAGTTTTTAGGCGAAAAATTTTTTGTACTAGACTGGATTCAGGTAATTGTCTGCTCCAGGCGAGTTAACAAAGCAATAAATTAAGAGGCAATAATGGAAGACAACACATAATCGAATGGAAAATATTCTTAATGGATAAAGTTAAATTTGTTTGCAACAGATGATACGGAACCTGCGGGATTTAAATCCGCATCTCTCTCAATTGGCAAAGCACTTAGATCGGATTCAAATCCCACCTGTTCCGAAACATTAGTTTGCATTCTAAATTTATATTTTCGTTATTTCCTCAAAGTGTAGGTTAATTTATTCTCATAATTGTTTATTTATTATTATTTTCTTTTAATTGGACTACGCTTGAAATAATTATTTAATTATTATTATACACAACAAAAATAAAAGTATTGTTATACTTCTCTTACTCTCTAACTCTTAGGTGGTCCGGCTAATTTCCTCTCCGAAACAAACAACAAGAAATCATTACACCTAAATGAATTAGCAATGTGCGAATGTGATAATTTCGCAAGGCTGACACAATAGTCACCGCAGCATTGTTCAATACGAGACTATCTCGACATAAATCTGCGGATCGCGTGCTTCACTGCAAAATGCGCTCGTAATAACTTCACTACAAGAAATGAACTCGTTAGGACGTAAAAAGGTGTTAGATGTAATATAATAAGTACCAAGTTATAAGTAGGTAAACTAACACATGCTTTATGTACCTGGCTCGCTGCTTGATTGGCAGAGCCCTTGGGCCATGATCGCCGGAGAGATGTATGTGGATTCAAATCCCTCCGGTTCGGAAAATTATTGTATGCATTTTAAACCTATAGATTATACATCTACTTTTAGGTATCATCATCATCATCACGATCAACCCATTACCGGCTCACTACAGAGCACGGGTCACCTCTCAATATGAGAAGGGTTTGGCCATAGTCCACCACGCTGGCCATGTGCGGATTGGCAGACTTCACACGCCTTTGAGAACATTATAGAGAACTTTTAGGCGTGCAGGTTTCCTCACGATGTTTTTCCTTCACCGTTGAAGCAAGTGTTATTTAAATAAGTGACTTTTAGGTATAATAGAACTTATGTTAGGAGGCCAATAACATCATAACTTTTTAGTGCGTAACATTTATTTATTAATTTCCTCTTAGCTCTAGCCTCCCAGGATTATAAAACTAATTTGCTAGAGTTGCCTAATATAAAAAGTATACAAATTTGTGATTATAAAACTTATGAACTAATAAAAATTGCCTAAATTTACATATCTCTGTAACATATAACCACGAGGCTACTTTTGTGATTGCAAATGAATAGGTCCAGCATCTCTGCGATATGCTGCTGAGGGTAGTTCAACTATATAGTTAGTGATAAACTATTGTGTCAATAGACTAAAGCAGTTAATTTATAGGAAATATTATTGTCAAAATTGAAAAACAAGTTGGAAGCAACAGATTACACATTGTGTATCCTATGAGAATAGAAATAAAACCTCTCCGTATATAGAAATAAGGTTGGTTACCTAAACCTATTGAAACTAGGCACTATCGCATTCATTTATATAAGTAGGATAGAGTAGAAACATGCAAATAATACCTGCATGTAGGCAAAGCTGCAAGCAGGTTGTAGCTTTCGCAGACAATGTTATGCAAATATTAAAAAATAAATTTATATTTCTCGAAACTTAAAGCAACCTTATATTGAAGTAAAACTAAAAATCTTAAAGGATATAATATAATTGCTAAAATATATTATTAAGAAATTCCCTTTAGGCAAGGTTCCGAAGATAGTGGCAGCGTTCCCCCTTTGAATAGCTACACTAATTCGTTGTCCGAGGTAGCTGGCAGCTCTTTGGTCTCCTGTGATGTCAAAAAAATTATGTCCGTTTCTAATACCCGCTTATTAATATCCACTTTTGTTTGTAAACACTAAAACTGAATATCAACAATACGATTCTAACGACTTGACATAATAGTGAAATGTAGCATGCACGTCGATAATGTGTCAACAAGCAGCCAGTTATATAACAAGTTCGGATTATGCTGATCCGACATAATGGCACTGCCGTTCCACTTATACAGCTCAATATCTTTACGCTGCATAATCAAGCGATTCAAGAGCTTGCTTTTTATAGGGTAGCTATTTTTACCCGTGAGTTTGTTCGCATATCCGTCACAAAGTTATAAGTTACATTGCAGCTGCTATTTCGGGCGATACAAAAGAACCCCGCTAAAGAAAATGAAGACCATTCAATTCGTCAAAAATTTTAAGAAATGTAGAAATTAAGAACTTTTTTATCTTCGGCTTCCGTCAATGTAGCAAGATCATCATCATCATCATGATCAACCTATTATCGTCTCACTACAGAGCACGGGTCTCCTCTCAATAATAGATTGGCAGACTTCACACACCTTTGAGAACATTACGGAGAACTCTCAGGCGTGCAGGTTTCCTCGCGATGTTTTCCTTCACCGTTGAAGCAGGTGCGTGCCCGGATTAGGAGGCTGACGCCCTAACTACTAGGCTATCACCGCTTCCAGCAAAGTAGCAAGAACTAAAACACTTTTACTGTATACATATAAAACCACACAAAAGTACAGAAGGAAAAAAGATAACTTATACTACGAACTATTATATTTTGATGACCTCCGTGGCGCTGTCTCATTATAAATGTTGGAGGTCCTGGTTCGATTCCCGGCTCAAGTCTGGTCTGATAGGAGGCTTCTGCCGGGGCTAGTTACCACCCTAACCGACAAAGTGGTGTCGATTAGCGTTTAAGGGATTTAGCGTTTCGGCACGATGTCGCGTATAGACCAATTAGGAGTGTGGGTTTACGATACCCCTGACAGGTTAACCCGCTACCATCTTAAACTGCATTATAACTTACCATCAGGTAAGATTGCCGTCAAGAGCTAACTTGTAGTGTATAAAAAAACAACAAAACTTATAGTTTGGCGTACTCATATAACAATAATGCTTCTTCTTCTTATTCGTTCACTCTTGGCAGAGTGGTCGTGGTTATGATTTGGCCTTCACAGCAGCTCTTACGATCTCCCTCCAAACAATAATGCTGCAAAGGTAAAAATACATGAATCAGTAGATATCAATTTCAAGCCACGCATTTTATCTCTGGTTGTAAAGCACTCTTTAAACGAGAACAATTTTATTTTTTAATTTACTTTAAAAGGTATTTCGTGCCATGGATGTATCTTTATCATTTTTCAATTTACTTTAAAAGGCATTTCTTACCATCTATCTAAAACTTAGCTTTATTAAAATGACTGCTGTCACTGCATCGTTTGTCTACAGTGGGGCCCTTTTTGTGTGAAGTGGTTGAACGTGACGTAGAGAGCACGTTCAACCGGCAGTACCGGTCATTATCATCAAGAGGTGATAGCAAAATACATAGAACAATATGAATTTAATCTAATTTTACTTTGTTCAAAGATGTTGGAAATGAGCAACTGCTGATTTTCTTCCCGGCGCCTTTTTGGCAGAATCTGCCGGCCAAACCGAATCTGGTGCACTCACGGCAAACAGACAAAAATGCGGAATTTTGAATAATTTATTAGTCAGCGCTGTAAAAGCGATGAGGTTTAAAAATACAGTATCTTCATTTTCCCATATCGCAGTTAATTAATTCTGAGTTGTTAAGACGACTAATGCGCGGTTTTTGTTCTGCCACGCCGAGTTCTGCAATCACACTGTTAATTAAGTTAACGGTAAAGAAAATATTTGAATAAGAGCTGTTAGTTTAAAGGGAATTCTCTCAGATATATATCTCATTGGTAAAAGGAATGTTTCTTTTTGTTAGACTTCGGTAGTACATAAGTAAATTCTAAAATTATCCATCACACACACACACACACACACACACACACACACACACACACACACACACACACACACACACACACACACACACACACACACACACACACAATTACACATGCACACCCACTTACTAATATATCCTATTTTGTATATATTGTGCAATCTCTTTGGCCTTATTTTATGACTTTCTTAATTGTATACCAATGAAATGTAACGCTGTTGATTACTTGCAAATAAATAAATAAATCACTATCGCTACAAATTCAGTATTTATAACCCGCTAAGCGATATTCTCGTAGTGTTTCGAGTAAAAACCGACAAGGAAGATGGGTTGAGCTGGTGTTTAGATAGGGATGGTAGCTCATCAGTGCCTCCTCTGGTGCTGCAGATGTTATGCACAAAACACGTCTGCTCATTTGTCTTCAAGTTAAATATTACAAAAAAAGAAAAATAGAATTTCGAGTCTGCTTCGCCAGAACAGTGCAATAGACCGATTCTTCAACTCGGCCACACCGCCGATAACTAATGTATTGATAGATTGCAAAACCCCAACGTGATAAAGCACTAGAGATTGCCCATTTACAATGTGTCATTAGTCGCGATATCGACATCGATTGAAAGATGCACTCACCCGGCCTTATTCATGTCTGTTGAAGCCATTCTAATAATGTGTCGTCGCAACAAAAAGGAGAATAAAAGTAATCGGTTTTGATTCAGCGCGACGCGACCTCTCTGACCGCAGTACATAGTTAGTGTTTCGTCGATTTGTAATTTAACATCTGTCTTATTACAATACGTACGTAAAAGGTCCCTAGGTTCGATTTCTCGGGTCGGCCGATTATTCTTTTTTGATCAGAATGTAATTTTGCACTCGACCCTAACCTCGCTTAGTAGAAAGTGCAGTTGTAGCCTAAAATGGAATCAGTTACAATTACTCGGGTTTCTGGTTGAAAGGGCGTTTAGTCCTAATCATGCATGAGATGCGTTCAGACCGATTGACGACATATACGGATAACCCAGGGTTTTTCAATAAATTCAAATTCAAATAATCCTTTATTCAAATAGTACTTTAAAAGGCACTTTTGACGCCCTCATCATTATTAACCCATTGCCGGCTCACTACAGATCACGGGTCTCCTCTCAATATGAGAAGAGTTTGACCATAGTCCACCGCGCTGGCCATGTGCGGATTGGCAGACTTCACACACCTTTGAGAACATTATGGAGAACTCTCAGGCGTGCAGGTTTCCTCACGATGTTTTCCTTCACCGTTGAAGCAAGTGATATATTAATTTTTTTTAAACGCACATAACTTCGAAAAGTTAGAGGTGCGTGCCCGGATTTGAACCGCCGACCTCTGATTAGGTGGCTGACGCCCTAACCACTAGGCTATTACCGCTTCCAATAACTACACTCGTAAACTTAAAACTAAAGCTATGAGGGTTCCAAACGCGCCCCGGTCTAAGAAGAAGCCCACAACAAACTTAGCCGGGCTTTTTTCGATATAATAAAATAAAGAACAAATTTTTATATTGGGATATTCTATCATAAATCTAACGAACGATTCGTAAATGCCTGTAATAGGTTTATTTGAATAAGGCTATCTTTGATATGATTGATTCGATTTAAAAATTCAGTACCAGTCAAAAGACAGGAAATTTACTTTGTCAACTCTCGTGCCTAGGAGAGTATGCTTGTTTTTTTTTTGTTATCCACTACAAGTTAGCCCTTGATGGCAATCTCACCTGATGGTAAGTGATGACACAGTCTAAGATGGTAGCGGGCTAACCTGTAAGGGGTATGGTAAACCCATACTCCTTTCGGTTTCTACGCGACATCGTGCCGGAACGCTAAATCGCTTGGCAACACTTCTTTGTCGGTAGGGTGGTAACTAGCCACGACCGAAGCCTCCCACCAGGCAAGACTCGAGCCGGGAATCGAACCCAGGACCTCCAACTTTTTTATAATCTGACAGCTCGCGCGCTGCGCCGCGGAGGTCGTCTAATGTCTAATGTTGATGAGGGTTTAGTAGGGTTGCGGACGAGTGCGCGAGCGTTCCTGTGACCCGGCTACCAGGCGACGCGAAGGAGTATCGCTAGGTTTTATGATCATCACGCTGGCCGCCACTTGGTAGAACGTACCTCGCCGGAAGCAGCGCAGATCTGTCAGCGTCACTTCCATAGGAGATGCGTTCGCATTTCCCAGCGTTAAGATTAAATAAAAAGGGTAAACTAGTGTCTATAATTAGAATAACTTATGTGTTCAACACGTGTAAAACTGATTTTTTTCAACACTAGTTTAGACTTGTAAAGTCAAAATAACTTAATCTATATATATAAAAATCAATTGCTGTTCGTTGATCTCGCTAACGGCTTAACGAATTTGTCTTATCTTGGTCTTGAAATGTTTGTGGAGGTCTAGGAAAGGTTTAAAAAGTTAGAAAAATTCGAATAATTAGAAAAACCCTAAAAACAGCCCTTTTCTTTTTCCCATATAAATGTTTTCTAAATACCTAAAATGTGGAGTCAATTTGAACTTTATTGCTATTTAATAAAGTTCATATTAAATTATAATCTCTCACTGTTCTCTAAGAAATGTAGGTGTGTTCCTTACTTCAAAGAGTCAATTTGCAATTTATATTTAGGCAATATTTTTTACCGGTATAAACCGGTAACGTAAACTACGCGGGTGAAACTGCGGGTCTCAGCTAGTATAATATAGATCTCAAGCTCAGGGCCCGGGAAAAACTTGATTAGTTATGATTCATGATTACATAAGTCCACTAATTTCTCAAACAATAAGAGATGGTATCATTGTACCTATTTTGTAAGTTATAAAACGAAGCGGCCACTTTATTGGCACATACCATTCAAGACGAATCGGCGGCCATCAACACAGTAGTGGCCCACACAATTTAAACTATTATTAACCTACCAATTTGCTGAACAACCACGTTCAGAATTAACAACTTTTGTGCTATTAAAAATAATCATAGAGCTTCAACGTAAGGGTTCGTTTCTATCGTATTATACTAAGTTAAAAACAGAATCGGTGAAGTTATACTTCTTTAGGCGCGTTATTATAAAATGATGAGAGGGAAATTTTAAGATACCCGCTAAACCGCACATTGAGTCTCGAAAAAAGCAACCTACGAAATAGGAACAGAACCTATAGTCGCGCATGTTGGCACGCTCGTCGCCACCGATCACTGTTTTCATATTTGTAATATGTATTTATCCCCATGTTTCTAGTTAAATGATGTCAAAGAACTATAGCTTCTCACACATAAGTATACCTCTTTTTAACACGCTTTTATTAGCTTCACCTGTATGTATGTATGTTTGTTTGTTTGTAACCGACTCCTTTGAGCTCGATTTTGCCCTACTTTGAACGATCAGATTTGATTCAAACTTTGCACACCTGTGAAAGGTCGATGACAATGCAATAATCCGATCAAAATATCCGATTATCCTAATTAGATTCGCCAGGATTAATTAATTTCTTTCCGCATCCTTTGCATGCGAGTAAGAGAGACAGAGCTAGTGCGCGAACTACGCATGCGTGCAGTAGCGTGTTTTTTTAGTTTTTTAAACTATTATATTATTATTATTTAATTATTTTTAAAGTGTCTTATGCGACAAATACTCTTCCTCTGCAAATTCAATGCAAGTATATGTACAGCTGAGGTGCCACGTTTTGTGTTATTTAATCATCATCAACCCATTGCCGGCTCACCATAGAACACGGGTGTTCTCTCAATATGAACTTAGTTTGGTTTAAAGGGTTTGGACATAGTCCACCACGCTGGCAATGTGCGGATTGGCAGACTTCAGAAGCCTTTGAGAACATTATTGAGAACTCTTTGGCGTGCAAGTTTTCTATGTTATTAAATTTTTTAGCGATATTAAAATATATACGTTTCGATTGATCTTTATCTTTTTATTGTTTAATGTAGATAAGTATGTAAAAAGCGTAAAATGAAATTGCATTCTTTAATTTATATGTCTATCTTTATAAGTACTATGGATATTTTTGAGTACATGTGACAGTGTGAGTCTGAATCACCTTCGTAGTTAAACTTTTTACTAATTAGCTACAATTTAATTCTATTTTATTGCTCTTTCGTTTTTTCCCTATTTGAACATACAATTTGACTTCTTTATATTTATTATATCAATTATTCTCTTGGACTCATTTTAAAATAATGTTATATCAGCGGCATTACCCCAAAATATACTACCAAAGTTGTAGTTAGCGCTCTAAGGCTTTTGAAGGAAATAGCAAAAAGGTTAGTCGACATCACAGGGGACCGAAGAGCTACCTCGGACAAAGAATAAGTCTAGCCATTCAAAGGGGGAACGCTGCCAGTATCTTCGGAACCTTGCCTAAAGGGACTCCTTTTAATAATATATTTTAGTTATGATGTTAAATATTTATTTATTTTTTAAGATTTTTAGTTTTAGGTTAATGTAAGTTTTATTTTAAGTTTTATGTAAAATGTTTGATGTATAATACTTTACCAATTAATCATAATAAACGTTTGACAGTTATGGCTACATTTTTAGTTATTTCGTAAACTGTTTTAACGCTTTAATTTCTTATTGTATCTTAAAATATAAATTGAGTGAAATTTCAAAATATAAGAAACTCTTCTTTCTCTAATTCACAGAAATGTACCTTAAAAGCTTTTGTAGTGTGAAAAAAATAATCACATTTGGTGTGATTGCGCACGCGCAGCGCTCTCAAAGGCGGCTAATGAACGCGTTCTGACGCGATTGCGCCCGAATAGTTGGCGGGCATTGTGCGGTGAGGCACGCCCAATTACACCATGTGGGTCACTGTGGGCGCATCTCTGCAATTATTTCATTCGTTGGTGGCAGAATGAGGGGATACTGATACTTGTCGGATTCGAACCTAGGACCTCCGACTTTATAATTGGATAGCGCACGCACTGAGCCAAGGAGGTCGGAATCGCTTAAATATCCTTAATGAATGTAATGATTATTTTATGCATAAATTCGATATTATATATGTCGCAGCCGGAAATGAGTACGTACACTAAATGAAACGCAAGCGCGCCAGCTAGCGGCTAGGAAGCGTAAAACCCCGGCTAAGTTTGTTGTGGGCTTCTTCTTAGACCGGGGCGCGTTTGGAACCCTCATAGCTTTAGTTTTAAGTTTACGAATATAGTTATCACCATGAAATAACTACTGTGTAAATTATTGACGCGTCAAAAGTGCCTTTTTAAGGACTATTTGAATAAAGATTATTTTGAATTTGAATTTGAATTTAAAGAGTTTTGGCGTGATTCGACAGAGTCGTCAACGAAAAAAAGAAGAAAAAAGAACGTTGTCACGGAACTGTCCCACGTTTCTCTTGGTGGTTATTATCTTAATTAATATCGTTCTGCTTTTACGATATTAGTTAAATTCAGTGCTTGAAGAAATCGAGTCAAATCTAAAGGTGTTCTTATTGCACGATACCTGCAAATTGCCCACACGATGTCGGAGGGATCAAGTCAAAATCCGCCCGATTCTACATATATATGTATCTTTCTTGATGAATATCGAAAGGAAGGAAAAAGCTTAGAAACTTTCCAATTTCAAAACACTAACGTAACAAATACGTGATGAGGTAAGAAGCTGAAAATATTAATTTGGGTAAAGTAAATGTGAGATTTCCAGATTCCGCGGTCGGTGAAGGATCTAGATAGAGGACACGTGATACCTGCAGCACGAGCGTTGGGGAAAATCGTGCTCCGGAACAGAGTCAATAAAGCTACGCGCTCACATAGAATATACATATAGGTTAATTTATTTATATATTTTTATATGTGTACATAATATTTGCAATATTTAATTTATTTGAAGAGGTGATAGCCTAGTGGTTAGGGTGTCAGCCTCCTAATCAGAGGTCGGCGGTTCGAATCTGGGCACGCACCTCTAACTTTCCGGAGTTATGTGCGTTTTTAAACAATTAAAATATCACTTGCTTCAACGGTGAAGAAAAACATCGTGAGGAAACCTGCACGCCTGAGAGTTCTTCATAATGTTCTCGAAGGCGTGTGAAGTCTGCCAATCCGCACATGGCCAGCGTGGTGGACTATGGCCAAACCCTTCTCATATTGAGAGGAGACCCGTGCTCTGTAGTGAGTCGGTAATGGGTTGATCATGATGATGATGATGAACAGCCTACCACACAATGCAATCCGCATTGGCAGACTTCATACGCCTTTCAGAACATTGCGGAGAACCCTCAGGCGTGCAGGTTTCCTCACGATGTTTTCCTTCACCGTTGAAGCAAGTGATATTTTAGTTTTTTAAAAACGCACATAACTGAAAAGTGCGTGCCCGGATTCGAACCGCCGAACCCTGATTAGGAGGCTGACGCCCTAACCACTAGGCTATCACAGCTTCATAGGGAGGCTGTTAAGGTTTCGAAAATCTATGAAGGCTACCTTGCCCTAGTGTAGTCGCCCTTATATCCTAGGTTGTTGAAACTTTCCTCTTCCGAAAAGGCACGCGGATGTTGGTGCGGGGGCGATGTGAGATGGCGGCTCATCTCACGTCGCATCTCTGACGTAAGGATGCTGTGTCCTTATCTCACTTCCGCGATAATTGCTTCTATGGGAACTGAGGATTTATTACTCAGAATTTGCGACCAAGTTGCGACAGCGTCAACCAATTGACTGTGCGGGCAAATAAACTGTACCCAGCGAACCTCATGTTATCAATTCTAAGGCTACAATTTTCTCTGAATTGATCTTGTTCTTTTTTGTTGTAATTGTCAAATGGCCTATGTATTTTATTTGTTTTGTTTATCATTTTGTTTTGTGGAACACTGTTTTTATTTATTGGAGGGCGATGATTACTGCCACACAGTTTATACTTCGGCAGGATCATCGTTTTCATGTGTTTAAGCTTCCTGTATTGTTTGTGTCCAAATAAAAATCTTTTATCCTTATCTTTTATCTTAACCATATCACAACAGCAGGTGGCTTTTGAAGGTGGATTTTTACAGGATTCTTTGTGTAGTTTGGTGTTTTAATGTAATCAAAGTCGACCGCAACATCTCGTTACGAAAGCGCAGACGTTTGTCAACCCAACATAATTACTGTTTGTACCTAGATACTCTTTAACCTGAATTCGCGAGACCTAGGGCCCGAGTGTAAGATTTCATCATCATCATAATTAGTGAGTGTCTTCTGCTTGTTTTTTATACACTACAAGTTAACCCGTGACGGCATCTCACTTGATGGTAAGTGATGATGCGGTCTAAGATGGTAGCGGGCTAACCTGTTAGGGGTATGGTAAACCCATACTCATAATTGATTTCTACACGACATCGTGCCGGAACGCTAAATCGCTTAGCGACACGTCTTTGTCGGTAGGTTGGTAACTAGCCACGGTCGAAGCCTCCCGTCAGACCAGACTCGATTCGGGAATCGAACCCAGGACCTCCAACTTTATAATGTGACAGCGCGCGCGCTGCGCCACGGAGGTCGTCAAGGTCGGAGTTGGTACAGTAGCGTATAGAATTTGTAGCCCCCGGGGTCGCCGAGCTGAGGTAAAAACCGACCTTATTTATTGTTAATATCCTGAACCAATGGAACGAAGAACAACGATGGTCTTATATGATGACATGAATATAAATTATAAAACATGACATAGTATGTGTATAGTATATTTTTAATACTATCATCATGGATAAGTTTTTTTTTATATACACTAGAAAGATTAAAGAAAATTTCTAAGTATGTCTATATTAAATAACTCGATATCAGTTTAAAGAAACCATAAAGTCAAATGATCCTGATACTAGACATAGCACATGAATTGCTTAGCGATTTAAGGTCGATCTAAACACCATGCTCAGCATCTCATAGCACCATAACTAGCCGGTTAGGTATACACAAAAAGATACATACGAGTAATAAACACTGCACCATTTAACAGTCGCTTTGGCGATGAGCGATAAACTAAATTTTTAGACATGATTAACTAATTTTGGACGTCCTAATAACGGCTTGCACCGTGTAAAGGAAGCTTCGACCGTGGCTAGTTACCACCCTACCGATAAAGACGTGTCGCCAAGGGATTAAGCGTTCTAGCACGATGTCGTGCAGAATCCATTTAGGAGTATGGGTTTACCATTACCCTTACAAGTTAGCCAGCTAACATTTTAGACTGCATCATCACTTGCCATCAGGTGAGATTGCCTTCAAGGGGTAACTGGTAGTAAGAACAACTTGATTTTATAAAGCTAAAGAGTTTCATTGTTGCTTTGAAATTATGTATGATTATGGAACTATCGTACCGATTGAAATATTTTTGATTATAGAAAGCCTTTTTTATACTCTACAAGTTAGCCCTTGACGGCTATCTCACCTGGTGGTAAGTGATGATGCTGTCTAGGATGGTAGCGGGCTAACCTGTTAGGAGTATGGTAAGCCCACACTCCTAATTAGTTTCTACGCGACATCGTGCCGGCACGCTAAATCGCTTGGCGACTCGTCTTTGTCGGTAGGTAGGTATTATCGAAGACGGTGACGTTAAACACTACAGCGCAGGGTTAATGCCGTTGAACCCGTAGCACACAGCTAGTGAAGTGTTAAAGTAGTGCTTAAAACAAACTGCATTCATTAACTCCAAGAATTCACACCTAATTCAAATGCTTAGGTAATTAAGTTTGCAGTAATGCAGACTAAGTTGTCACGAAATCGCCACCGCCAAGGACTTGGACGCGCAATAAAAATATTAAATTTGTTTATAATAACTATTATTACTACTATGTCATTAAGTGACATTGAACATCATTTCATTTAACACCAAACCGCGGAAATTAATTGCTTTCTAGGACCCTATTTACTATGACAAAACTTTACTGAATAGTCCTTGATTTGATTGCAGGAAAAAGTTAAAATTCCAAAATTTCAAAACTGCTTTCCTCTTTTATACAACACTAGCCGGGTGAAACGGTATTGGAACGCATGGAGGACAAACAAACAAACATTTATTTATTGCCTTTACTTTTTTTTTCGGACTGTCTATTAGCTGTACTAACCCTATTGGTTGCTACAGCGTACCCGAGCTGTTTGGCGAGCTTCGGAAAGAAGCTCTGCTAGAAGAAGTTTTGAGCCCTAGGGTTCGAAGAAACTAAGGGAACGTCTGCCTAAGGGCGCCTCCTTTGAGGCCGAACCTCGGCTTAGGCGACGTTTGGGATAACGGGGGGGTCGGACGGTAGCCATAAGACAGTGGTTCACAGTGCGTTCTGATTTCTGTTCGCCAAACTTTTCAATAGACCATAAACGTTTCATCTCAAGAATAAATTTACCAATACCCATTTCGAATAATGAATAGAAGCAGGCGTTACTTTGCGGAAGTCCATGATAAACAATAAACAGCAAGTATAATTTGCTATATTCCGCCGACAACCGGGAGATTTGTATAATATAACTCCACACAAAATCTTCCACTAGAACCTCTATGCACGTTTCGACCCGAAGTAATCTCCTGAGGATGATCCGGTGTCGGGTCGAAACGTGAGTAGAGGTTCTAGTGGAAGATTTTGTGTGGTGTTATATTATAAAAATCTCCCGGTTGTCGGCGGAATATAGCAAATTATACGTCCTGTTTATTGTTTAATACCCATTTCGATTTTTCCGCTTATTATATCTATGTGTTTCGTATCTCTGTCCATTTGTAAACGTGTCTCTCAATACTATAAATTATTTTCTTCTTGAGATTCTATCATTTTTTTTTTTTTTTATCCACTACAAGTTAGCCTTTGACGGCAATCTCACCTGATGGTAAGTGATGATGCAGTCTAAGATGGTAGCGGGCTAACCTGTTAGGGGTATGGTAAAGCCATACTCCTAATTGGTTTCTACACGACATCGTGCCGGAACGCTAAATCGCTTGGCGACACGCCTTTGTCGGTAGGGTGGTAACTAGCCACGGCCGCAGCCTCCCACCAGACCAGACTCGAGCCGGGAATCGAGTATCGAGAGGGAATATCATGATTATGATAGAATGTATGTATGTTTTACTCAAGTATGTACTTACTGCGGAACTTTTTAAACGGAAGTATCTGGTCATTACCGATACGTAATGCCGTTTATTTATTCACCATGTGAATTTATTCACAGGCCAGTTCAGGAGATATGGACATTACGTTCCTCAGAGATAGGAGATAAGTAGCTGTGCTTGTTTTATGGCCCCGCGCGAACAATGGGGTGGAAAGGTAGAGGCGGGATAATGAGGCGGTTGCACGCTCGAGACGTATGGCGTGCCTTATACTGAACTTTGACATAACGTTTTTGTTATGGTTTTTTGGTTTTATTTACGATCCTTACAGTATTTATTTACGGAGTGTTACAAAAACTTTTGTAATCCTCACATATGTGTTACAAGTAAGCTCTAATGACTACAACAATATTCAACGTACAAAACAATTTGTCTTTGTAACATTTGCTCAAAGACGTTCTAAGCTAATTTCTTTATTATTAATATTTATATATTATAATTCTTGAAGCGCCGTAATTATTAAGCTAATAGTCACTAGTCGATGCTAGGAGCTATACTTAACGTGGTAATCCACTAGGAAATAAGGATTTATAATACGAAATATATTTCCGTTTTTTTTTATCAAAATTGACACATAGCAAAAATTTGTGTTCTTTCCAAATCTTATTTAACATCATCAGTCTAATAAATAACCATACCACAGCACTTTTCCATGGCAACCATTTGTAGGCATTAGTCAATAAACAGCAAGTATAATTGTTATATTCCGCCGACAACCGGGAGATTTGTATAATATAACACCACACAAAATCTTCGACTAGAACCTCTACGCACGTTTCGACCCAACACCGGATCATCTTCAGGAGATGTTGACTTCACAAGCGCGAAAAGTAAAGTTTACTTAGATTTGTGTGTTATGTTGTGTAGTGACTATTAGCTTAATAGTTAACAATTATTGCACTGTCACAGCTAAGCCACTTCGCCCCTTCCAACCCTGCTATTATATTCTGAAGGATAGATAAGGAGGTGAGTGACGTTTATTTTGCGCAACAGTATTCATCAGTAATACGTGGTTATTAGAGCTAAGGTCGCCATCTCCGCTCTTAAGATGATTAGAGATTACGCGTGCCAAAGTGCATACTTAGCAAGCTGTAGGTGAACGGTCAATAAAGATATTCTGTGATATGACCATTGATATTTAATTGGAATAAAAGTATTCTGTTAGACCAAAATCTTTTTACTCAACTAAATTGCACCTAAAAGTTCTGATATAGGGTAAGGTTGTGTAAAATAAATAAATAAATTAATCTTTAATGGTGCTATTCTTTTCCAAGGGGAACATTGTGTAAAGGTTTTTTTTTTATCCGCTACAAGTTAGCCCTTCACCTGATGGTAAGATGATGCAGTCTCAGATGGTAGCGGGCTGACCTGTTAGGGGTATGGTAAACCCACACTCCTAATTGGTTTCTACGCGACATCATGCCGAAACGCTAAATCGCTTTGTGACACGTCTTTGTCAGTAGGGTGGTAACTAGCCGCGACCGAAGCCTCCCACCAGACAAAGGTTAGTTTAAGAGCTGCAAATTTATTTGTTTATAGTCATTTGCGTGTAGTAGAATTAGCAAAAATGTTTGCAGCCACATGTATGTGAATCTCTAGTTATAGATGAACAAAAATTATTTGGCTTTAAGACGAAAGATGATGGTTACATCGTGAGGAAACCTGCACGCCTGAGAGTTCTCCGTAATGTTCTCAAAGGCGTGTGAAGTCTGCCAATCCGCACATGGCCCGCGTGGTGGACTACGGGCAAACCCTTCTCATATTGAGAGGAGACCCGTGCTCTGTAGTGAGCCGGTAATGATTTGTTCATGATGATGATGATGATGATGGTTATTAAGATATCAGTTAACCTTTTTGTTTTCTTCTTCATCCAAACCATTTGGATTTACTAACGCTACCCGGCAACTAGGCTCATATAAAATACTATGAAATAATACCAGATTAAAAAACTGCCTACAGTAAATATACAAACTACACGATTTACAATTTCAATTCCATCTTCTGTTCCCTAATGGTTATAATATGGGGATCTTCAAAGGGCGGATTAACAAATTGCTCAAGGGCCAGCAACGCATTGGCGGTTCCTCTGGTGCTGCAAATGTTCATCGGCGGCGGTAATCACTTACCATCAGGTGACCCGCCTGCCCGTTTGCTCGCTATGTATATAAAAAAAAAATCACTATGTATTTTGATATACACTATTACGATCTTTTGTGCTTACAAACGACTTCAACGCGTTTAAGGCATTTATTTCCATTGGAATTAGAGTCAAAAGCAAATTTTAAGTATTATTTTGTGTTACAGTCCTAGCAATATATATATATAATGAAATAATACTTTTTCTCAAAGGGCACACTTGGGATCTGCTGTAAAGTTGTGCTAAGCAGGCATAAATAGCCGCTATAAGCAGGCGTCGTCTGAAATTTTTTTTTTAAATTATTTTAGTAAAATCATAAGTATAAGTATAGTTCAAACTAATCTGTTTCAATCTATATATATAAAAGCGAAAAGTTACTTACATACTGATTAAACACGAGATCTCAAAAACTATTGTAGAAACTATTCTACGTTATAGTTAAGAGATATCAGCTAAGAAAGGATATTTGGAAATTCCACCCCTAAGGGGGTAAAATAGGGATTGGAAGTTTGTATGAAATTTCTTTGTTTTTAGAGTTAGAACGCTCGGGTAAGCTCAATCTCAAGGGAACTCAGCAATTCTACGCAGACGAAGTCGCGGGCAACAGCTAGTACAGAGATAAGTTAATAAGCAAATTTATATTTAAGTGCAAAATAAATCATTAAAGACGTTTCAAGAGTTGACTAGATTTCGTTCCAAACGCAACTTATAAATGTCCAGTCGCAAGGTCATCAGTAATTAAACAAAAATCAAAAGCAAGTACCAACGAAGATTTATTGACAACGTGAAGTGATAAAAATGACAGATGCCCTTTATCATATTTAAGATTTGATTTGAATGTCAAACTTTTTCGACTGAATTTTTCATTACCTTTTGGTCCGTCTATAGCCGTCAAACTTTATTGCGCTGGAAAGTATTTTTTTCTTTTATGTAACGTTAGTATTAAGTAAATCTCCCTCCCGAACCGTTTATTAAGTAAATTAAAAAAACTGAATTGATGTTTAAAAAGTGCATAGAAGTAAAATAGGCTTATTTAAAATAAAATAATGGGTTCATGGAAGCTGTGATAGCCTAGTGGTTGGGGCGTCAGCCTCCCAATCAGAGGTCGGCGGTTCGCATCCGGGCACGCATCTCGAACTTTTCGAAGTTATGTGCGTTTTTAAATAAAATATCACTTGCTTCAACGGTGAAGGTGACATCTTGAGAAAACCTGCATGCCTGAGAGTTCTCCATAATGTTCTCAAAGGCGTGTGCCAATCCGCACATGCCCAGCCAAACTATGGCCGAACCCTTCTCATATTGAGAGGAGACCCGTGCTCTGTAGTAAGCCGGTAATTGGGTTGATCATGACGATGAAGATGATGAATGGGTTCATTGTTACATGTTATGAAAATTTGAGATTTTTAAAACTACTTTTATTTCTAATGGATATCGTATGAAATTGAAAACTTGTAAATTATTAACTTTTAATAATTTCAAAAAATGGTGAATATGGGATGGAATATTTTGTAATTGTTGTTTTTTTTTTTTAATTTAATAACTATAATTATCTATTAAAATAAAATGGCATCGAAAATATAACACAGGTTTGAGAGCAATGTAAGTTTGGGTTTATAGTGAATCTTAAACCATGATAGAACGTACGATTGCTTTGGCTTTATCAATTGAAATAAGAAATGGCTAGTTAAGTATGGCTAATACTTGGTTTAAAAAGTTCGGTATCACGGCTCACAGTAATGTTTTTCACCATCATCGTATTTGTAAGGGTAGAATACTTATGCTCCCTCAAGTAAGCAATATGGCTGCTGTAGCATCTGTACCTACTTATTACTTTACTTATGCAATATAATGGTTCTTCTTTTCTTCCTCCTAATATCATAGACGTGAAACTCGATTAACTCGCAGAAGCAAAGCAGTAAAATAAATATAATTGCCTTGACAAGTTGTAATTGTAACGTGAAGCGGTGATAGCCTAGTGATTAGGGTGCAGCCTCCTAAACAGAGGTCGGCGGTTTGAATCCGGGCATTCACCTCTAACCTTATCGAGTTATGTGCGTTTAAAAAAAATATCGGTTGCTTCAACGGTGAAGGAAAACATCGTGAGGAAAACTGCACGTCTGAGAGTTCTCCATAATGTTCTCAAAGGCGTGTGAAGTCTGCCAATCCGCACATGGCCAGCGTGGTGGACTATGGCCAAACACTTCTCATATTGAGAGGAGTCCCGTGCTTTGTAGTGAGCCGGTAATGGGTTGATCATGATGATGATGATGATGAATTGAAACGCAGTAATCTAAAATCAAGATAATCTTTGTCGATGTATCTCTGACAATAATTCGTTACCCTCGGTATTTTCATTTAATTAGCATGAATATGAATTGAAAAGTGTAGATGATCTATGTGAAAGTAATTCTGCCTGCCACGTGTGCACATTTGATTTCATCTGGAAAATGACACTATACTTTTTACCCCGAGGAAATAAACGAAACGTACATAGTCGAACAAAGTCGCGATATAGCGTTAATATAACTACTTAATATCATTTTGTGCAGTGGTCATAATGGCAAGGACATTCGCATTTGCTTAAAGTTTTTTTGTGCCCATCGCTAGTTTGTATAAAATCCAGGAAATTGACTTTAATAAATTTAATCATGCATAAAGAATACACCTCTGCCCATTGATATTATATATGCGCTGTATAAAGATCGGACGGACAAAAAGATAAATTTCGCCTCCTTAAATTAAATCAAATTAAAAAATTGCTCTATAATAAATCTATTTATTTACAGGCATTTATGAATCGTTCATATATATCACATTTTTCATTATCTCTATTAGTGATGGTGATAATTACACTCGCCAACTTAAAACTAAAGCTAAGAGGGCTCAAAACGCGCCCAGGTCTAAGAAGAAACCCACAACAAACTTAGTCGGGTAAGTTAGTTATATATTAGAATGCATTATAACGCATATATAACGAATCATAAACACACATTAACTTTTGTCAGGCAGTGTCTATCTTATATTGTATTCTATTTGTATTGTTATTTTAATATGTATGCGTTTAAACCATATTTATTATTGTATTCATGAGCGTGCATCCAGTTGTTTAGTTGTAGGTATTTAATTAAGTAATAAGTGTTATTCTTTCATTGGAGACGATTTTGGTTTAAGTGTTTTACCTATGTTTATTACCTATAATTTTAATTATCACTGTTTGTTTTCATAAAATAAATAAAATTAAAGGTAACCTCATTATAACTCTTTTTTTCTATGCATGTATATGTCTTATCCAAGAAATAATTATAGACTTTTTGTTTTTTTTTAAATATTTACATCGTAGGCAAACGAGCAGATAGACCATCTAGTGTTAAGTGATTACCGCCTATTAATATCTGCAACCCCAGGCGTCACCCTATCCTCATAATTGGGTCCTACTCAAAATCATACCGGAACGCTTAATAGCTTGGCTGTATGTCTTTGACTTTGGGTGATTTGCCACCCATCTGACTGGCTGGAGCCTCCTATCTGGCTTATTCTGAGAATTGAACCCAGGACCGCCTATCTTATAATTCTATAGAGCGCTCGTTGCGCAACTGAGTTTGTTCACGTTTGAACTAGTTTTGAATCCATTCAGGACCCTTAACATCGAACAATAACAGTATATCCTCGACAGTATATAACGCAGCTAAATACTCTCTGCTTCATTAAACCTATATAATATCTAATAATAGTTTATGTTAGTTTAAATAGACAGCACTTGTTTTGTTTATATGGTTTATATCTAAGCCAAATGTTCTGAGTGTCATATCTTTACATAAACACCTATGCCTCAGTAGCTTTAAATTGTGCGTTGCGTATAATTTATAAGGTACATTAAAAATAAAAGTACGATTTAAATTTTCAACTTAAAAATTGATCGAAGATAATAGCTAATAAAAATTACGTTATATGAATGCATAATACTCGTTGTAATTAATTAAATATTATCCAGTAATATTATCCATAAGTAGTAACTTAGGAAAATTTACAATTACTCAGTATACAGTATGTATTATCAATCAACCAATTAATCAATCACCCAATCAAAAACATTATTCATAAAAGCATATTTTGATTCGTCAATAACTTACGGTATAACAATAACATATTGGTGAGTTGATGGCGATAACTAACTTCGTAAACATAAAACTAAAGCTACGAGGGTTCTAAACTTGCGGCATAAGAAGAAGGCTAAGAACAAACTTAGCCGGATAATAATTATGTGATTGGACATAATATACCTTTATAGTTATAGTTAAGTTCATCCGTAATAATAATACACACAATTAAATATTAATATAATAATTAATTAGATATGATTCATCATCATCATCATTATCATATTAACGTCCTATAGGTGGGAACAGACTTCTCTCATAGGACGAAGTTTTACTTTTATTATTATTTTTTTTGTTTATTTATTAGTAAACCAACCTTTGTGATAACGATCAATCGGACACCCTTTTCGTAGTTGCGTCTTCTTTTTACTCCCCCGACCTAAGCACTCCTCTCCGAAAGAGGAGACCTAAACATATCCTTCACGACCCTGACGATCAGATGACTACTCACAACCTACTCGTACCACCTATCACACAATCATACGCTACACACCGTCTTCGCCGGCGAAGACGAGGTCCCCGCTATCTTACGTCATCCGGATGTGGGCTCCATCCACGGCCTCGGAGACGTACGGACCACTCACCGTCCGACCCCTCCGTTATCCTAAACGTCGCCTAAGCCGAGGTTCGGCCTCACAGGAGGCGTCCTTAGGCAGACGTTCCCTTAGTTTCTTCGAGCCCTAGGGCTCAAAATTTCTTTTGGCAGAGATTTTTTTCTTTCCGATGCTCGCCAAACAGCCCGGTTACGCTGTCGCAACGAATAGGGTTTGTAGACACAGCTAATAGTCAGTACAAAAAAAAAAGTTGTGACAATTTTAATAACATAATAAGATTATAGGTGTATACAGAGACTATGATTGATTGATTTACTGATAACTTCTAGTCTGCCTGTGTCCAGTAAATCTCTGTGACTCATGAAAACCTGTGTCCAGCTGGATCTAGCAACAGCTAAAATTATATTATATACTATGAGCTTGTTTGAAAACAAAAAGCTACTTACACAAAGCTACAAGCATCAAGTGCACATTTTAATACCGATTATTTACTACATTTGAAGATTACTAAATGATTTTTGAACTGATGACGATTTCTGATCGTATCGGATGTGTTTTTTTGAAGGCACATATAATGTATCGTAATTCTCAGCCCGATTATTCTAATTGCATCTAGCACAAGGCGCTACAAGAGTTGTTAAGACTGAACCAAGTAAATTAAAAAAAGCCAGTCGTCAAATGGTACCAAAAAATCCAGTTACTGGCAAAGACTCGTTCGTAATTTGCAGGCAAAATAAAATCTGAAAGGTTACAAAATGAAACAAAATAAAATTCATCGTATGTTAAAGTGAATTGGTTTTTAGTTAAATACGTATTTTGACCTTTAAATTTCCCAAATTGGGACTCAAAAACAAAAAAGAATTATCCGAAACTGCGTCTCATACGCACCGCCTTTAATGTCAAAGTCACCGACAAAGACGTGTCGCAAAGCGATTTAGGAGTATTGGTCTACCATACCCTTACCATCTTAGACTACATCATCACATCCAGGTGAGATTGCCGTCAAGGGCTAAGTTGTAGTGGAAAAAAAATAGTTACCTATAAATAGTCAAGAGTACCTACATTTCTCTTTTTCCATTGAGAGAGGAGGCCTTCAAATTCTTGAGAATTTCAGAAGCACTCATCTTAACATTCATCATCATCATCATCATGATCAACCCATTACCGGCTCACTACAGAGCACGGGTCTCCTCTCAATATGAGAAAGGTTTGGCCATAGTCCACCACGCTGGCCATTTGCGGATTGGCAGACTTCAAACGCCTTTAAGAACATTATGGAGAACTCTCAGGCATGCAGGTTTCCTCAGGATGTTTTCCTGCACCGTTGAAGCAAGTAATATTTTATTTTTAAACGCACATAACTCTGAGAAGTTAAAGGTGCCCGGATTCGTACCGCCGACCTCTGATTAGGAGGATGATGCCCTAACCACTAGGCTATCACCGCATCTTAACATTGTAAGGAGTAAATTAACGCAACAAAGTTTGACGAAAAAAAATTACCGAACCAATTGTAACTTAACCATTCGGTAGAGTAAAAAATAATGTAGGGTATTTTACTACCGCGGGAACAAAACACAGAATTCCTGTGCAGATTGAGTTACTAGTAAATTTTTGTGTAATAATATAAAACAAAACGAGTAAGAAAGCGAAATTCTTTCGTGGTTATTAAGCTGGATTTTAAATATCAATTTACCCCTTCGCTCGTTTAGACCTTGAAATTTTGAAAATCTTGTCTCATTGGACTGCCTTCGTGGTGCAGTGACCTTTAAACGGTAGACCCCGCACATGATTCTTTGTCTGGGTACAGTCGAAACTTTATTTTGTAAAATGTGACAAGTATACATATCTTATTTTTTTTTTTCTTAGTGATCAATACTTTTATTATACATCAAACATTTTACATAAAACTTAAACTAAAACTTAGATTTATCTAAAACTAAAAATCTTAAAAAATAAATAACATCATAACTAAAATATATTATTATCTTATTAAATATAAATATACTCATATTTTTTCGTTAAAAAAGTCAAATATTTAAAAGAGAAAATCTATGGCTAAAATGAATTCAATTGTCAAAAGTTATTTCGCTAAGTGTCCAAAATGTATCCAAATCAAATCAAAAATAGCTATATTCATATAAACCTATTACAGGCATCTATGAATCGTTGATATATATCACATTTTTCATTATTTCTATTCGTGATAGTGATAACAACATTCGACAACTTAAAACTAAAGCTAAGAGGGTGCAAATCGCACCCAGGTCTAAGAAGAAACCCACAAGAAACTTAGCCGGGTTGTTATTACTGTTACTTGTTTATTCTATTTTTTATTTATTAATATGCATCATCATCATCATCATGATCAACCTATTACCGGCTCACTACAGAGCACGGGTCTCCTCTCAATATGAGAAGGGTTTGGCCATAGTCCACCACGCTGGCCATGTGCGGATTGGTAGACTTCACACGCCTTTGAGAACATTATGGAGAACTCTCAGGCGTGCAGGTTGCCTCACGATGTTTTCCTTCACCGTTGAAGCAAGTGATATTTTTTTTTTTTAAACGCTCATAACTCTGAAAAGTTAGAGGTGCGTGCCCGGATTCGAACCGCTGACCTCTGATAGGATGCTAACGCCCTAACCACTAGGCTATCACCGCTAATTAAAATGCATAGTAATCGCTAAAGCCCAAATGTAAGTGAAATTCGGGAGCAGTGTGGGAATTCTATGTTTTAATCCTGTCCCAGCTGTGGGAAGTTAACATGTGGATGAAAAAATCACTTGCCTTCACCAATTTAGCGTACTTGCATTTCAAATTAATCGTCACTTACAATTAAGATGGCAGATCATATGATAACTGGTAAAAGAAACACTAACTTTTATGGATAAACTATTCTTCTTTTAGATCTAGATGATTTGAAAATTGAAGCAAAACTTCACGAAGAAAGTCAGGAGTGATAATTATAGTTTACATGAGATATATGGCGAGAGGACCCAGTGACAAAAGCTCATTTTTATATAGGAAAAATGCACAGGTCCGATACGAATGATTTGACAATTCTGTTTTAATCTTTTTTTTTTATCACTACAAGTTAGCCCTTTGACGGCAATCTCACCTGATGGTAAGTGATGATGCAGTCTAAGATGGTAGCGGGCTAACCTGTAAAGGGTATGGTAAACCCATACTCCTATCGGTTTCTACGCGACATCGTGCCAGAACGCTAAACCGCTTGGCGACACGTCTTTGTCGGTAGGGTGGTAACTAGTCACGGCCGAAGCCTCCCACCAGACCAGACTCGAGCCGGGAATCGAACCCAGGACCGCCAACTTTATAATCTGACAGCGCGCGCGCTGCGCCATGGAGGTCGTCAAAATCTTGTCACGCTTACACGTTTTTGCATAAATATATTATCTTTAGAGATGTAGTGACACATTCAAATAGTAGCAGGAGCCGCGGTAACTTCTTGTTCATGATATGAGTAAGGATTTCAGCAATTAAAACAAAAGGTGTCGCTTGACATAATGAAGAAATTTGAAATGAAGACCTCCCGACCTTGACACAGCAGCAGCTTTCACGCAGGCATTCCGGGCCATCCTACCACCACCGGTCTACCACCACCGGCCTACCACCGGCGGGCCGCGGCGGCATCGCTCAGTCGCCGCCGAGCGCCGGTCCCATCGCCCCGCATCCTCAGATCTCGGAATCGGTATACACAAATACATTTTACGAATATCATTTATGAACAATTTTAAGTTTTTCAAAGTGATTTTTAATTTTTTTTTTCGTAGTTTTGAGGTGCTTTCAAACTTTTAAGGATCCTTGCTTGCTGAGATTTACACTTTTTCTTCGTTTACATAACTCGATAATATAATAAATTTCTAGCATTTAAATTAAAATTTCTCCAAAACTTTTCAATACTTGTTTCAAATTAATTGAAAAATAGATTTTGAGATGTTTTCAGATGAGTTTATTTTTTTCCATACGTTATTGGACTCGATTAATTAATTATCATTACAAATTGGATAAGTTATGATAAAATTATAAGTTCAAATATCATACCACTTTTACGGAACTACAAAAATAAAGCTATACATTTCAAGCAATTCTGTTGATAGTTTTCTTACCGCTTGTAGCAGGGCCGGTTGAAACAGACCTTCGTATCTGAATACAAAGAACTAGCAGACAGATTATTGTCACACAATTTTCAGTCTTGCGACCAAATCAAGCACGAAAATTAAAAAAAAAACAATGGACGGTTAATTTATCAAACATAGTTTTGTCAAATCTTAAGACATTGTCCGACATGTTTTTTTGAACGAAAATGCCCAATTATATACAGTTTGCGCAACCACCGAGCCGTGGGATTCATTGTCTCGGCGCACTCCGCGGTTTTTGTCTATGGTTATGTTTCGCTTATACAATATAGGGAACTTAGTAGATATGTATTTAGATTAAAGCCTTTATTATTATATGTTTCAAAACATAACGAAGTCAAGGAAAAAACGATCTCTTTCAAGATTGATCTACTTCTCTGAAGCTCTATCATTACATGTCAATCAAAAGCTTAGACACTTGTTATAATTTTATCAAACCCCTTTAGCAATGCTAATTTATTTCATCTTGTATCTTTAGTTTGAAAGCATCTAACTGAAAGTGAAGCGACTTGCGTGTGAAGTGATTTAAATCTTTTCTGTGAACTCTCAAAGTGACGAAAACTGTGTGGGTAAGTGTTAAATAATTATATTACATCTGTACGACGATAGTATGTATTATCTAGTACCAATCTACAATACAGGTATAAAGACTGAATTAGTTTTTTTTTAAATAATTATTCATTCATATAGTGGGTATTTTGATGGCCCGCCAGCCTTTTTATCATTAGGCCATACATACCTGCCTAATTATATTACTATTACTACCTACTTGTATACCTTTCTCAAATACTTCACAGATTTGTAGCAAATAACATATTATATTCGAATATTTTACCGCTAAACCGTGCTTGCACTCGCCGTAAGGTAAATTTTTAACCATGATTTTTTTTTTTTATTTAGTTATTAATATAAAAAGGAAATATAATTCATAATAAAGGCACCGAAAAAACCGAAGAGGTTTGTCCTCGGTGCTAGTCTGTAACTTAGCGGCTTAATTACAAACCATAATATATATTTTTGTATATACAATATACAAAATATTATATATTTATAACTCCAAGTTAATCAGCGACCGGTAGGTATGTTTCAAATTCAAATTCAAATTCAAAATAATCTTTATTCAAATAGTCCTTAAAAAGGCACTTTTGACGCGTCAATAATTTACACAGTAGTTATTTCATGGTGATAACTATATTCGTAAACTTAAAACTAAAGCTATGAGGGTTCCAAACGCGCCGCGTTTTATTCCGAGATTTCTGTAAAATATTCCTCCCTCTTCTTGCACTTTTCATGTAATACTGTTTCGGTAGATAAAACTGTACTGAAATGCAGACAATACTTATATGTACATTTTAACTTCTTACTTTGTTATAATCAAATTTTAGTATACTTAAAATATACATATAGATTGACGAATTCTCGTATATTTTTTCGTCAGTTTGTATGTTTATTAAATAAATATTTACCCTAAATCACAATAATATGAAGTCATGACAAAATGGCTTTGATTATAATTAAAGTAAAAAAATGCTATAGTTGATAGGCGTTGAAACTAAAGGAACTGCATACCACCTTGCAGTTAGAGTTTTATTTTGGATACCCTTGTTAAATCGCACATTACAAATGATGCGCACGCGCAGCAACCGCGTTACGCTCTAGCGTGCAACTTTAAGATTGCTCAGCAATCTTTTATTTAATGCATAAAGGATCTCAGAACGAACGTTATGCAAAAACCGTATAGGCGCATAATATTTGACGCATGCGTGACAATCGTGCTGTACGTGATAGTTGATCATTAGTTCTAAGTTTGTAAGAAACGCTTTTAACAATAGATCAAATTAACGCGGTTTTTTTCCAATAAAATTTTTTTTAAAATAACACTTGCTTGATGCTACTAGATGAACAGATTAATAAATTAACAATTTGCAGGTTTATCTCGTTAAAATGTGCACTATACAATGTGCTTACTAATAACAAACCAAAAATAAATTTCATCAAAAGCAAATGTACGAAGAGAGATTTTTATTTTCTCTAAAACCTTACCTAAAGTTTAACAATATATCGTTTTGAAAGTTTTTAAAAAAAAGAGAATAATGGTTTAACGGGATGCTATGTTTTTTACTATGTTATGTTATAGGTACGTCGAATTTGAAGCTCTGTTATTTGATAGTTTAACAGTTAAAAATTTTGATGACAATTGTTCATTATTCATTAATATGAATAATGCAATTAACAGTCAAATTTCCAATTATATAAAACCTACACAGCATGTATAATTATTGCAAAAGTTGATTTATTTTTGATATGATATAAGAGAAAACATTTTTTTTTAATCCTTAAAAAAAGCTTTTCTTTATGTATAACAGTTTACGTCAATAAACAGTCAATTTATGCAGATTAACATCGCGCCAACCTTGTGGTGGTTTACGTTTGTTTACATTGACGAAGGTGCATAAACACGTATCCATATAAAGTGTTTTATCAGAGAAATGCGGTCACAACAGGAAACATTCATTAAGATTGCATCAGATTACATATGCTTTTGTTTATACCTAAAAAAGTTGTCTTTAATTACAAAAAAAAAAACAATCAGTAAATCAATCATATTTTTGTTCATTTACTTTACTGTCAACTTATAAACGTCAACCATTTTTTTTATACAACAATAATATTACTAAATAAATAATCATAAAATACATACTGCTTATATCCAAAATTTATTCGCAGAACTTACTTTATTAAATAAATCAATATGTTCATAAACGAATCGTGCAGTTCCGGATAAGAATGCAACTGCTCCATATCATCCCATGGATGTCGTAAAAGGCGACTAAGGGATAAAGGTCGTAAAAGTGGGTAACAGTAGAACATTATGGTATACTGTTACCCATTTCTGCGATTTAAAAAAAAGGGGGATATCAGCGTGACCCTTGAACCGAAGGTGGCGGTTAATCCACCAACGAAAACATTCCCAAAGAGGGTTGATGTCAGGCAGGCGGCCGGTCGTAAAAATATATGCCAAAACCCATACAACAATGTCAAGTTTGAACGGAATATGCGAATATGTTAGGGCGTACCCTGGAGGCGACGCGCAGGTGCTGCACCCGGTACCTGTGGGAAATGGGCAAGGGTTGTTGCATCAGGGACGGGTGCAACGTAAGAAGCGAGTCCGGGAAGTAAGAATGAGGATGGTAAGCTGGAATGTAGGTACTATGACTGGAAAAGGAAGAGAGTTAGCGGATGTTTTAGAAAGAAGACGAATAAATGTTGCATGTTTACAAGAAACCAGGTGGAAGGGTACGAAAGCTAGAGAACTTGGGGTGGGATATAAATTTTTCTATAGCGGAAGTGATGGCAGGAGGAATGGAGTGGGAGTAGTATTAGACCAGGATTTGAAAAAATGTGTGACAGATGTTAACCGAGTAAACGACCGAATTATAGTGGTTAAGTTAATATTGCACAATTTAGTTGTAAATATAGTAAGTGTATATGTACCGCAGATAGGATGTGATGATGTTATGAAAGAGAATTTTTGGAAGGATTTTGATGGAGTAATGATAGGTATTCCTCAACAGGAAGAGATCTATATCGGAGGGGATTTTAATGGTCATGTAGGAAAAATGAATCGAGGTTATGAGAGAGTGCATGGGGGTTGGGGTTTTGGGATCCCAAATTTGGAGGGAGAAACATTACTACAAGCAGCTTCCGCTTTCGATTTGGCAGTAGTGAACACATTTTTTGAAAAACGGAACCAACATTTAATTACATACAAAAGTGGCAATCATAGTACCCAAATTGATTACTTTCTCATTAGGAGAAATAACATAAGTTCAATAAAAGATTGTAAGGTAGTACCGGGGGAACCGTTAGCATCCCAACACAGACTACTACTAATGGAAATTAAACTGAAGATCCAAACTGCAAGTAGTAAGCCTAAAACCCAACCAAAACTGAAATGGTATATGATCGAAAAAGAGGAATGTGCGAAAGAATTTCAAAGGAGAGTGTTGAATAAAATGATTGATATGAATGGTAATTTAAAAACGAAATCGGTGAATGTGTGCTGGAATGAAATGGCTTCATGTATGAGGAATGTGGCGAAGGATGTTTTTGGAGAAACAAAAGGTAAAAGAATGATAAATAAAGACACGTGGTGGTGGAGCGAGGATGTACAAAAGGCAGTAAAAGGAAAAAAGAATGCTTTTAAAGATTGGAAAAATGTGAGTGATAGTGACATGAGTATGAAAGGTGATCTTAAGAAAGTATACATGGAAAAGAACAAGAAAGCTAAGAGAGCTGTCGCTATCGCAAGACGAAAGACACAGAACAGATTATATAAATCACTTGATAGTCCTCAAGGCCAAAAGGATTTGTACCGTTTAGCGAAAGTGAGAGAAAAGAATGCAAAGGATATTATACACATTAAGTGCATAAAAGATGATTTAGGAAAGGTATTAATAAATGACGAGGAAATAAAAGAGCGATGGAAAGAATATTTTGAAAGGTTAATGAATGAAGAAAATGATTGGAGTGGAGAATTAGAGAAAATACCACTCAACTTGGGAGTCGTAACAGAAGTGAGTATAGACGAAGTAAGAATGGCAGTGCAGAGTATGAAAAATGGTAGAGCGGTAGGACCAGATAGTATACCAGCTGAAGTATGGAAGTTTTTGAAAGTAGATGGATGGAGGTGGCTGACTTCATTTTTCAATAAGTTGTTGCACGAAGAAGCGATCCCTGAAGAGTGGTGCAAAAGTTCACTGGTACCTATATATAAAAATAAGGGTGATATACAGGACTGCAACAACTATCGAGGAATTAAGCTCATGTCACATACTATGAAGATTTGGGAGAAAGTGATAGCAAGAAGAATGAGAAATGAGAGTGAGGTAACACCAAACCAATTTGGATTTATGCCGGGGCGGGGAACGATGGACGCTATTTTCGCACTCCGACAACTGTGCGACAAATACAGGGGTGCACACAAAAACCTGCACATGGTATTCATTGACCTTGAAAAAGCATATGACAGAGTTCCCCGTGAGGTTTTGTGGTGGTCTATGAAAAGGAAAGGAGTGCCTGGGAAGTATGTGAGTCTTGTGAAAGAGATGTATAGAAAAGCGACCACGTACGTCCGGTCAGAAGCTGGCGTTACTGGCATGTTCAGTGTGGAAGTGGGCTTGCACCAGGGATCGGCGTTGAGCCCTTACTTGTTCCTCCTGGTAATGGATGCTCTTACATCAAACATACAGGAGGAAGCACCCTGGTGCATGTTATTCGCTGACGACATTGTTCTTGTCGGAGAGGATGCGTCTGAGGTCCAGAGCAGATTGGCAAAATGGCAACATAAATTAGAGAGCGTGGGCCTAAAGATAAGCCAAACGAAAACTGAACATATGTTTTGTGATTTTGGCGGCCCCTCTCGTTTCTCCGAAATTGCCTTAAATGGTGTATCCCTACCAGTCTGCTCGGGTTTCCGGTACCTCGGCTCGCTCTTCCAGAACGACGGTAATATTGACCGAGATGTGTACAATAGAATGAATGTGGGATGGATGAAATGGCGACAGGTCTCAGGAGTGATATGCGACCCACAAATGCCCCTTAAACTTAAGGGGAAAATTTATAAAACAGTCGTAAGACCTGTCGTGTTGTATGGATCAGAATGTTGGGCGGCAAAAAGAACGGATGAAAGAAGAGTTCATGCGACAGAAATGCGAATGTTGAGATGGATGTGTGGTGTGACAAGAATGGATAAGATAAGAAATGAATATATAAGGGGGAGTCTAAAAGTAGCGCCAGTGACAGAAAAGATGAGGAGTAACAGGCTGGCATGGTATGGTCATATAATGCGGAGGAAAGAAAGTGATGTCACCAAAAGAATGTTATATATGAACGTGCAAGGGCGAAAGAGTAAAGGAAGACCAAAGAAGAGATGGATGGATTGTGTAAAAGAGGATATGCGGGTGAAAGGTGTGGGTAGTGAGGTGACGGCTGATAGAAGTGAGTGGAAGAAGAAGACGTGTTGTGCCGACCCTACATAATGTGGGATAAGGGCAAGAAGAAGAAGAAACGAATACGTGTTAGAGGTAAATATTAATATTTAGGTTCGTAGCGTAATAGTGAACGCGTTGAAGTCATTTGTACCATTGTACGCGCGTCGTCAAGACGGTATTTAATAATTCTAATGGATTAAGTTTTACTTAAAACTAATATGCTCTCTATAATATTGAAGTATTATAGAAAGATTATTATTAAATTCATAAATTTATGTTGTATGCACCTACAGTTAATAAATTTGAACTGTTATATATTAAGTACAAAATAATTTATATCTTTTTACTATTATCAAACTTATTTTGTATATTATTTATAAACTGGTGTTGTTCTGCTGATATGCAATGCAATACTCACATAAATTACATTATTATGTAATGTTCTATACATCTATTAACCGGTATTTAACCGGTTCTTCTAATAATTATTCTATTATTTCAACTGAATATTATACTACTAATCACCAATTCCATTCGTCTTTTGATTAATGTACAAGTTTTTAAACATAAAAAAAGTAATATTTTCTAATCATCAAATCTATATACCTTTTACCTTTCAACCCATTACCGGCTCACTACAGAGCACGGGTCTCCTCTCAATATGAGAAGGGTTTGGCCATAGTCAACCACGCTGGCCATGTGCGGATTGGCAGACTTCACACGCCTTTGAGAACATTATGGAGAACTCTCAGGTGTGCAGGTTTCCTCACGATGTTTTCCTTCACCGTTGAAGCAAATGATATTTTAATATTTTTTAAAACGCACATAACTCCGAAAAGTTAGAGGTGCGTGCCCGGATTCGAACCGCCGACCTCTGATTAGGAGGCTGACGCCCTAACCACTAGGCTATCACCGTTTCAAATCTATATAAAACTACGGTAAACAGGAACTAACTTCATTAGTCTCAAAAATAGGTAGCTAAAAATAATACGTATGGAGTTAAAAATATATTACAACACTACAATAAGAACCTGCTCGTACCATTTCTATCTCACAGCAGCAACACCGAGCCATTATTTCAAAATTAATTGCCATTTTTTCTTTTTATTCTTCGTTTTATCGCTCATTTTCTCAAATGATACCTGATTCTCATTGTTTTTACATTTGTATGAACATAAATCATGTCACGGTAACATTTATTTATTTACTTATAATATACTCGTACTGTGTATTCATGAATAGTAACAAAATAAATAACAATAAAACAGAGTAAGTTATGAATTAATCAGTTTAGTGCTTTCATCATGATTAGCCTATTACTGGCTCACTACAGAGCACTGGTCTCCTCTCAATATGAGAAGGGTTTGGCCATAGTCCACCACGCTGGCAATGTGCGGATTGGCAGTCTTCACACGTCTTTAAGAACATTATGGAGAATTCTCAGGCGTGCAGGTTTCCTTACGATGTTTTCCTTCACTGTTGAAGCATGTGATATTTTTTTTTTTTATATATATATGTGCTTTCATAATAATAACCAATTTCAATATAAAACGTTGGAATTTTAATAAAAGCTTCTACAAAAAGTCTGACTTGGCTTCCCAAAAGAGTACCTAATACTAATAATAACTCTTTATTACACACACAATATTAAAAGAATACAAAATTAAAAAAAATACGTACTAAAGCTGTAATGCCGGGGTAAAAGTCCTTGAAAAAAATATTTGTTTATAACAATAAACACTTAAGGACACTGGACTCAAGCACCGTCCGTCCGCTATCCCAAACGCCTAAGCCGAGGTTCGGCCTCAAAGGAGGCGAGGCCTCGAAGAGGGGCTTAAAATTTCTTCTGGCAGAGCTTTTTTCCAAAGCTCGCCAAACAGCCCGGTTACGCTGTGGCAACCAATAGGGTTTGTACAGCTAATAGACAGTCCGAAAAAAAAAATGGACTTAAGCAAGCTGTTCATCAAGTTGATTTTTATAAAGTTTTGATGGTCCCTATGTACTCATTACGATTCGGTAGCTTTGATTCCCGGGTCAAAATTATAAATTCGTAATACCAGCCGAGTTAAGCTACTGGTGTTTTTGCTTCGCAGAACACGTTAAGCCGCCAGTCTTGATAGAAATTTAATGGAGGATTTCCCGTTGATGATGATGACCACATCTAATTCTAATTATCATAAGCCCACGACGAAACTGATTTTCAAAGAAATAAGATAGATAGATGTGTAACCCATAACCTTTTTTAAGGCTAAGAATATGTGCTCATCACGATTATTATCATTGAAACTGCGATCGTTGTAATCTTACAAACATTTCACCGTTATTTTTTTATTTCAACGATATTAAAGATTACCTATGCCACCCCCCAGCCCGCAAATATTGCAAAATTTATTTATTTATTCAACAAAATTTTATGCAAAAAAAAAAAAACATTTTAAAAACCTTAAGTGCTAGGATATACATATAAATCAATTTTGAGGTACCTACAGTATGTCTAATAACTTAAGAAAATAACGTAAATCTGTATTACTGTTTGAAAAAGGGTTAGATTAAGCGGAACTAAGCTAAAAATTTAGACAAAACACGCTATACTAATATGCTTGGTTTTTTAATACACTACAAGTTAGCTCTTGACGGCAATCTCACCTGGTGCAAGTGATGATGCAGCCTAAAATGGCAACGGGCTAACCTGTCAGGAGTAGGGTAATCAAATACACCTAATTGGTTTCTACGCGACGTCGTGTAGAACGCTAAACCGCTTTGCGACACGTCTCTGTCGGTAGGGTGGTAACTACCCACGGCCGAAACCTCCCACCAGAGAAACGACAGACGTTCTAGTAACATTATTTTTTAAATATAATAAATAAAAAGAAATAAATAAATACATTTATAACTAAACACAGCCGAAGCCTCCCACCAGACTAGACTCGAGGCGGGGATCGAACCCAGGACCTCCAATTTTAAAATCTGAGAGCGCAGGCGCTGCGCCACGGATGCCGTCAACATATTAGTGGCAACATATATTTGTTATTGTACAAATATTACTTCAAATGCAATATTTTGCAATGATTGTCAAATGAACACCAAATAAACTTACCAATTCATTGAATACCATTCGATATGGCTTAGTAAGATGCGATATATTGCTCTATGCACGGGCTAATTTGTGTGTGCCTTAAGAGATAAACTTAACGTTTATTTACAATATTTATAAAATTATTATGTCGTTGTGATCGGTGGTACCATACCGAATACCACCGTTTAAACAAGGTACCTATACTTCTTCACGTATTTGCATGCAAATTGTAGAAGCTTACAAACTATGTTTTTTAATGTGCATTATAAATGGGTGAATAATAAATTTCTTCTGTTTAACTTTGGTATTATTCCCTGCGGTAATTTCTCTTTGTTTCAATGAGAGTTCAACCTGTAAAGAAACCAGTCCTTTAAAAATTAAAATATCACTTGCTTCAACGGTCAAGGAAAACATAGTGAGGAAACCTGCACGCCTGAGAGTTCTCCATAATGTTCTCAAAGGCGTGTGAAGACGCCAATCCGCACATGGCCAGCGTGGTGGAGTATGGCCAAACCCTTCTCATATTGAGAGGAGACCCGTGCTCTGTAGTGAGCCGTTAATGGGTTGATCATGAATAATAAGCCCGTACCACAACGTGTTATTTTTAACATTATTTTTATTTTAAACGGGCTTAATATAACCATACCCCTAAAATGTTAGCCGGTACTATCTATGACTGCATCATCACTGCCACCAAGTGATAATTAAGATTGCAGACAATTTTATACTGGAATAAAGAAACTGCAAATTCTCGGTGATTTATCTTTCACTTTACAGCTTCATACTTTTTGGACGACCTCCGTGGCGCAGTGCGTGCGCTGTCGCATTTTAAAGTTGGAGGTCCTGGGTTCAATTCCCAGCTCGAGTCTGGTCTAGTGGGAGGCTTCGGCCGTGGTTAGTTACCACCCTACCGACAAAGACGTGTCGCCAAGCGATTTAGCGTTCCGGCACGATGTCGCGTAGAAACCAACTAGGAGCGTGGGTTTACCATACTTCTAACAGGTTAGCCCGCTACCATCCTAGACAGCATCATCACTTAACACCAGGTGAGATAGCCGTCAAGGGCTAACTTGAGCACATAAAAAAAAAAAATACTAAGCTGTGGTATATTTTACTCATCAATAATTTTCCACAGAATTCCTATACAATCACCGTTACCAGTAATAAATAAATGGTAAATAACTATCGGTACTTATTCACAGCTTGCCCAACGCTGTTCGCTTATGAATTAAAATTGTATTCAGCAATATAGCTTTATGTACCATAACTGACATACAGAAGCCACTGTGACCTTTAGAGTATTGACGTACTTGATGCGGTGACTCGAGTTCAGTTCTCAATTGAGGCCAATTTTTGGGAATTTATAGTTTATAAATCGGCAAAGTCGTCAACATCATCGTCTATAGCCTATTTTTGTCCCAGGGCTGGGCAAAAGCCCAGTTCTAGTTTTTTGCTTTATACACCACAAGTTAGTCCTTGATGGCATCTCACCTGATGGTAAGTGATAATACGGTCTCCTAATGGGTTTCTATACGACAAACTGCCGGAACGCTAAATAACTTTGGCGACAAGTCTTTGGTGGTAACTAGCCACGGCCAAAGCCTCTCACAAGACCAAATTCGGGATTCGAACCCAGGACCTTAAACTTTATAATGTGGCAGCGCACGCAACCTTAGACTAGGTCCAATCATAGCCAAACATACTAACCACAAAATCGACGAGGTGAAACAAATATTTTTATCTTCCGATATTATGCCACTCCTAGAAGGTCCCTATGTATAGATTGAAAACATCCATACCCCTTTTAGTGAAATTTTTACCCATTTTTTGCGCATAATAAGAAAAGGACGAGGAAAAAGTAAATATAATTATCTCGTGGCACACACTTTTAGTTAAGATTAGCTTGCCTCATAATAGGCATTAGAACTGAAGATCGTCACGATCGCATTTAAGCATCAACTTGTAATAGAATAAAGAAATGGATACTTGGTACACAAAGGTGTGTTTGTATTGTATAACTTGGCATTACAACACCGTGACAAATGCCATCCGTTATCGCACCAATCCGGAAGTGTCAATTTGTTACCCATTCACAACTATTAATACATTACACATAGTCATCATCATCATCACTTCAACCGATAGACGTCCACTGCTGGACATAGGTCTTTTGTAAGGAGTTCCAACGGCCACGGTCTTGGGCCGCTTGTATCCAGCGGCTCCCTGCGACTCGTTTGATGTCGTCTGTCCACCTAGTTGGGGGTCGACCAACGCTACGTTTACCGGTGCGGGGTCGCCATTCCAGCACCTTGGGACCCCAACGTCCATCGGTTCTCCGAGCTATGTGCCCCGCCCATTGCCACTTCAACTTCGCAACTCGCTGAGCTATGTCGGTAACTCTGGTTCTTCTACGGATCTCTTCATTTCTGATTCGATCACGTAGAGATACTCCTAGCATAGCTCTCATTGCTCGCTGAGTGACTCTGAGCCTTCTTATGAGGCCCATAGTGAGCGACCACGTTTCGGATCCGTAAGTCAACTTATATACACATATAATCAACTTAAAAAACACTGTTAGGTCGGAGAGTGGGTTAGCTTTAATGATACACACATGTTTCACTTTTTTACATTTCAGTTTAATTGATGAGTATTACGAAATTCATACAAAGGGATTGAGGTTTGATTTCCAAAAATAAAATTTAAGGGAGTTATTTTATCTGTGAAGCAAGTGATAGCCTAGTGGTCAGGGCGACTGCCTCCTAATCAGAGGTTGGCGGTTCGAATCCGGGCACACCTCTAACTTTTCGGAGTTATGTGCGCTTAAAAAAAAAATCACTTGCTTCAACGGTGAAGGAAAACATCGTGAGGAAACCTGCACGCCTGAGAGTTCTTAGTAACGTTCCCAAAGGCGTGTGAAGTCTGCCAATCCGCACATGGCCAGCGTGGTGGACTATGGCCAAACCCTTCTCATATTGAGAGGAGACCCGTGCTCTGTAGTGAGCCGGTAATGGGTTGATCATCATCATCATCATGATCAACCCATTGATTTGATTTTATCTGTAAATCTTAACTAATTAAATGCTTGTATGTTTACAAACTAAAAGTACTACAATTATATATTTCACACCACGGAGCTGCTTTACAAAATCTTCATTATTTGTCACTCAATAAGATAGGGTTTTATAAGTTGTTATATTTAATTCAATAACATGCATAACAACTGAGTAGTAAATAGTTATAGTTGTATCTAAAAAAATTGTATTTACGTATTTGTAAGTACATACTATGAACTAGTATAGCTGTGTTTCAGTTTTGACTGAATTTATATAAGCTGTTTAGACAATCCATGGTATGCAAATAATCGGGTTAGTAACCATTTTCTGTACTATTTTTTCGAAGTGAATTTGACATTTACTCGTATCTATAGAATGCACTTGAATTATTTATTGTTATTTGAATCTTGAATTCAGAGTAAAATCTTACCTGTATCTGCTCCTTTTAAAGGTCAACGTAATGTTTCCATTTACATACTTGTATGTTAATTGTATGTCTGTTTTAATTGTATGTAAAGAATGTTCTAGTAAATATTTCCTTATTTTATTCAATTTGCGACTGTTGTTTACACTTAACATTTTTTAGTCTTTTATTATTTTTAACATTAAGTGATTTTGTATTAAGTTAACAAATCTCAGGAACTATTAGTTTTACCGTCGATTTTGCGTTACTGCTTGATATAAGATGATTCGATGAATATACAAACGTAGGGGGCCTCGATCATACGGCCCCGGTGGAGGGTCTGTCTCGGCGGACACCGCTGGTTGGGTTGCGGTCGAGTGCGCGGGTGTTCCCGTGACCCAGCCACCAGGCGACGCGTAGGAGCATCGCTGGGTTTTAGTGGGTATTCTGGTCGCCAATCCGGCCGCCGGCGAGTCCCACATACCCCGTCAAAACTGCGTCGCTTCCGGAGGGGATGCGTAAACGCATTTCCCAGCGGAAAAAAAAACGAATATACAAACGTAGCTTTGCATTTATAATGGAACATTGAAGTTGGTACGTCATTATCGTCGGTAGAACATCACGGGTGAATGTTGCGATGCTGCGAGTCGCATCTTGGTGGGAAAGGACGACACTGACATAGAGTTGCTGCTCACAGAGATAAAAAAAAATATTTTTTATTTAATTTGTTCACATATTACAGTGTTCGATAAAGATGACACCTTCTATTGAGTATAAAACCAGAGGATTTCCTGATTTAATAATAGATGTTTATGTTATGTTTAATATGTAAAGTTTTGTTTGGAGAAAGGCGGGAGACTTCGTATATGGCAGGCGCGGATTTTTCACGCTTTTCTTGAATTAATGTTTGTTGGCTAATTTTGAAAAGGAAAGGTGTTGGTTGTGTCGTGGACAGTTTTGGTGTCGTTTGTGTAGTGGCTAGTTTTCTGAATGGTTAACAGGTATTGATTTGGGAAAGGTTTGAGGGAGCCGCGTCCGCAGAATGCGAAGTTTCCCGCCATTTCTCCCTAACTTCTACATTGCTATAAACTTGACATTGGCTACTCTCTACAAAGCCATAAAAAGAGAGAACTAAAAAAAAAGACGGGTTGCACTCCGGGAGTGCCGGCAGAAGTGAAAACTTGATTATTAACGTTGAGCATGTTTGATATTTTGGAATGGTTAGGGAATAATTTTGCACCAATTGCTTTATCAGTATAAAAGTACTATCATTTATGTGGTAGAATACAATATTCATTTATTGCGCTATCGTACACAAACATGACAATTTAGATTACATTAAAAATTTAACACTTTAAAACTATTACAATTATTTTACATTAAAAAGTTTATCTATATCAATTTCCATATTTTAAGCACTTTACATTCACGAATTTTACGAATACACAACAATGTGATCACTACACAGACGGTCGAGCCATCAGCTGTCACCATCCATGGATGCGCGTGGCACGCTGTAACATACACGAACATTCCTGCGCTGCCTAAACGAAACAGTAGGCCCAGGCATACATTTTCGCCGCGCCGTAGAGAGGGGATAGCTGTCTACTCTCCATCCGTCTTACGCTTTTTCGATCAGGTCACGTGTCCTGACGCGAGTTTAAGATTTTATACCCATTACAGATAAAGTGCTCAACGCCGCTAAAGAAGTTTTCACTTCAATAAAATAATAAACTTGACATTGGCTATAAAACGAAAAAAAAAAGTTTTGTTTGCGCTTTCACATCTGAACTAACCAACTGATTATTATCAAATTTTGTATACCATATTGTCAGAGGTACCAGAAGTGGACTATAGTCTAGACAGAAATATAGTTTGTGAAGGATAGAAAACTAACTCTTAGAAATGAACTACCCCAATTGATTGACAAAGCAGTGTACAAATGAACCGTAATGTTTTTGTTAAATCGTAAATTCTAAATGTATACTTGTTTTTAAACAAATAATAAACAGCTTTACTAGTTTTTATATGAATATATAGAATTCTAGAATGCTGTCCCGGTTTTAGAATACGTCTGCTTGTGTCGATAGACTGAAATTTGATTAAATCGCAATCGAACATGTGACAAATACCTACTTTTATTGGTTGTACAGACAAACATTTCGAAATTAGTGTGAGATTTATTTCTTAAGTAAAAAATGATTACAAATTACCCCTTTGAATCGATAGGTGCACGTTATGTCACCAAAAGAACCCATTACACGCAAATACAGGGGTCTAGGCTCCGTATATGTTTAGTCCCATCCGATGTCGATACCCTTGGTCCGTGGGATCCTAGCGCTATAGGGCTTTTTAGGGAAATACCAAAAAGGTTAGTCGACATCACAGGAGACCGAAGAACTCCCAGTTACCTCGGACTTAGTGTAGCTATTCAAAGGGGGAACGCTGCCAGTATCTTCGGAACCTTGCATAAAGAGACTCATTTTAATAATATATTTTAGTAATTATATTATATTTTTTAAGAATCCATTTATATGTAGTTAAAACATTTGCCAAAAATCGCTAAAATGTCTTCATGTTCGATAACCCATTGGAACTTTTCGAACCGATTATTAGGGAACATTGAGAACTATGCTCTCTTGAACTTTATATTTGTTATTAACTTTTGCCTGAGCAAAGTGAGATCAAACCTGTATATGACAAACAAACAAACACAATTCTGAATGTTTATCTAATATTAAAGTAGAGTCAAATTTTCTTTGGCTTTTTGTTTTGAATGGTTCATGTTTTAAAGTTATTTCCGGTGTTGTTATAACGGCCGATCTGGCAAAAGCTACTCTGCCGTTTACCATCGCCAGCGGAAGGTCACGGCAACACGTGACCCAGTTTGTTGCCGCTCGACGCTGTTAATGTACTTTTATTATGTTGGCCACGACTTCAGTCACTTTTGAAGGAATTTAAAATCAATAGTTTCTAACCCTACATGCAGATACCAATGGTAATGGATAAAAACCTTGCTTACTAACAATACTCCTGGTATAATCATCATCATCGTTAGCCTATGAATTTCCCCATTCCAGGTACATGCCTTGTCTCTTATATTAGAGAGAGGAATAAAATCTTTGTCTCTCCACGTACTCCCACATGAGTTGGAGAAATTTACCATTTTCATACTAACGCCCATTTTTTCAGACCGAGTTAATACTTAACATTTTTAAAAGTTAATGTCTAATAATAATGAACAATAATCACTGTTTTTGAGCCTGACCCGGGAATAGAACCCAGGCCCTCGTGATCCATTGTTGAATTATACTAAAGTAATGAGGTAGTCGATTCCTGTCAATGTTACTTATAGCTAATTATAAATAAGTCTAATTAAAGTCGCACATATAGAGATAGGCGGCCTCTTATGTGAGATACGTTCATTACTTAACCCAGCAATTGATGCGTTATTTAAAATGATGGGGAACAATAGTTTAATAAACGTGTTTTTAAAAGTAAAGAAGCTTAAAGCCAAATCTTGACCCTTAATCAAACCCATCAAGTGAGTAACTTAAAGCAAAGTACAGTGAAATTGAACAGTCAAATTGAGAACCCAAATAGAGAACCCATCAAGTTAGTAAATTAACTCATAGTACAGTAATGCTTACGAAATCAAGAGACAAATTAAGAACCAAAATTCCCATTGAGTGAGTAAGTGAACTCAAAGTAACACATTTCGACGACCTCCGTGGCGCAGTGCGTACGTTGTCGCATTATAAAGTTGAAGGTCCTGGCTTCGATTCCCGGCTAATCCCGGCCCGGTTCTATTTCTGGCTGAGATGAACTGTTTGACAACCTCTGCGGTGCAACACGCCCGCTGTCGCATTATAAAGTTGGAGGTCCTGGGTTCGATTCCCGGCTCGAGTCTGGTCTGGTGGGATCTTCGGGAGGGCGTGGCTCGTCTCTACCCTACCCAAAAAGACGTATCGCCAATCGATTTAGCGTTCCGACAGGATGTCGCGTAGAAACCAATTAGGAGTGTGGGTTTGCCATACTCCTAACAGGTTAGCCTGCTATCATCCTCGACAGGATCACTTACCACCAGGTGAGATAGCCGGAGTACATAGATAGATAGCTATCATAAAGTAGCGACTGATTTACGATAAATAGATCACCACCTTCTACATAATATGACAAAGACATATAGCGTAATAAAATGTTTTACTCTTTTTCATAAGAACCAAGATCAACGACTCCAATAAACAAAGTGTTTTACAACAATTAATCTTTTAAATCCGACTGGCGAATCTAATGAATAGGGCTGGCACTAGGCCGTGAAATCCGGTAAGCCAACTAAACTACACTAGGCTATTTAGGCTTATCTTCGTAATATTTCTGAACTGTAAGTGTAAAGGATTATGTAAATGATAAACAAGCATGGGTATGAAATATTGCTCTAATAAGATAGCTCTTAATATAATTTTAAGTGGCATGTGAGATGGTGATAACAAAAAGAAAATTTACCTGGCTAAGTTTGTTGTGGGCTTCTTCTGAGACCGGGGCGGGTTTGGAACCCTCATAGCTTTAGTTTTAAGTTTACGAATGTAGTTATCACCATCAAATCAATACTATGTAAATTATTGACGCGTCAAAAGTGCCTTTTAAAGGACTATTTGAATAAAGATTATTTGAATTTGAATTTGAATTTTGTATATATTGATTTATATCAATACGCGCAGTTTCATCTAATTTAACTGTAGGTCGTGACATGATGCTACAAATATAACCTTCGTCGATATCCGGGCCATTTGACGTACAAATATTTATTGTCTAAGCGTACATACTATACTCAGAGATTGATCTTTAAAATGAGCCTACGAACGACTGCATATTGACCTCAAACAAGAAAATTTCGAACACACCTTTTATGGTTAAACTAACAAACATTACCTTCCCTTTTATAACTCTAGTGAAGATCGCTTGTTGAAAAGTTCTGTTATAGTGTAAAGGATTATGTAAATGATAAACAAGCTTAAGTAGAGATGATGCTCTAATAAGATTGCTCTTAAGTCGTTTTAAGTGACATGTGGGATGGTGATAAGAAAAATAATACTTACCTGGCTGAGTTTTTTGGTTAGTGGCTGCTTCTTCTTAGACCGGGACTGTTTGAAACCCTTGTAACTTAAGTTTTAAGTTTACGAATGTAGTTATCAGGTAAGTAGTGTGGGTAGTGAGTGAGAAGCGAGTGAAAGAAAAAGTAGCCGGCCGTGCCGATCCCACATGTGGGACAAGGGCAAGGAAAAGAAGAAAAAAGAGGAATGGAGTTATCACCATCAACTATTTCTACGTGAGTTATTGACGCATCAGAAGTGCCTATAAAAGGATTGTTTGATTATATGATTGAAATTTAAATGTAGAGCGTTGTGTGGCAGCCCTGGTGGAGTGACGCGCGGGTGCAAGTGATCGGGTGAAAGCCGTGCGTGCGGTTACGGAGCGCATCGCGGTATGTGCTATGAAAGTTGTGTCATAGCGAGTAATATGCACCAGCTACGTACACCAGCTGCTACTAACTAGCACTAGATTTACTTGAGACTGCATAGATTGCTGTGCCCCTAGTCCAAAAACAAAGAAAGTACATATAAACACGTATCAGTCGAGAACGAAACCCTCGTAATTTTAGTTCTTAGCTGAATTACTACGAGTATATATAACAGATGTTCATTTCACCTAAATGACATGGCCGGATTCTGCCCTAATAATCAATTCATAATAAGTGAAAATTACTTTTATGTATAGTAATACTTAATAAACTAAAAAACGTGTAACCCTTTTTTTTATTATTCCTGATAGAATTAGTTTCATAGCGTATTGTTCATGAATATTATTTCACTAAAATATTTAGGCGCACTTTTTTGTTTTCTATTAGACGATCTCTCGCTTGTTCTCTGGTCATAAAACGTAAACGGATTTAAACACACACTTATGAGCTTTAATATGATGTACTGTATATTAATGAACGTCAATATTTTAATTAGGGCACAGCTCAATATACATTGCGGACATGTCATTTAAATATATATGATCACTAAAATATTACGCCATAAATAAATGTTTAAACCAACCAAACCAAAATGACCAAAAGCAAAATGTGTAGATGTTTTCAAATCTGTAATCTGTAATCTGTAATAGTGCTTATGCATAAAATGCATATAATTGAAAAACTCCATAATAACTACATTTCAGAATTTGGTCCTATAAGCTATTTAGATTTTATGAATGGCTCTTTGCTATCGTTTTCTTAGCTAAAAGCTTTTAAGGGAGGTTCTCTGTTTGCTAAACATTGTGACAATATTAGCAGTACTCCACCATTAGACATCTTTCAGGTCAAGTCTACGATCCCGATTATTAACACTAATATGTTATAGTGTAAATGATGTCGTAAAAGGCCACCGACCAGTATTGGGGCAGCTCGAAGGATCGATCACCAAAATCTGTTTGCTTAGGAGCCATATACCCAGCTGTGGTTATACCTTACTAGAGTATATGCGTAACTGTCCTCTTCCACCACCCGCTATTCCAGGTCATTTCTGCCACGTACCTGCAAATTGTGGAACCAGCTTCCATCTTCTGTGTTCCCTAATATTTATGATATGGGGATCTTCAAAGAGCGGATAAACAAATTACTCAAAAGCCAGCAACGCATTGGCGGTTTCTCTGGTGCTGCAAATGTTCATGGGCGGCGGTAATCACTTACCATCAGGTGATCCGCCTGCTCGCTGTATATATATATATATATATATAAAAACGAAATACAGCAGCTGTTTTTCTCTATGCAGACGCACGTTTGTAATGATCGTAGGTTATATCAAAATGTATAAATAAAATCATCAGCATAGTTCATTAACATAGATGGATATTTGCAGTTTGACTCACATACGTTCCTTGTAGAAGAACATTAAATTATTAATATAAGGTTCGGAGGTGGGCGGCGGCTCATGCAATACCGTTTTTACTAATGCAGGCTTTCCATTTTTCTGTATGACTTAAGTATTCTCAATAAAGATTTGTTTTTATTTTTATGTTCCGTTGTTAGATTCTTAAATTAAACGATCCTGTGCCACTTATACTTTATTACGCATCAGCATAGCCCTCCGAGTATTTCTAAACTTATTATGAGGCCCATAGCGACTACGTATCCGAACCACCCGTCATTATGACAAGCAATACGTAAAGTTTTATGGTAAGCTTGTAGAAAAGTCTTACTATAGTGTAAAGGATTACGTAAATGATAAACAAGCATGGGTGTGAAATATAGTGGCATGTGAGATGATGATAACAAAAATAAAATTTACCTGGCTAAGTTCGTTGGGGGCGCGTTTGGAACCCTCATAGCTTTAGTTTTAAGTTTACGAATCTAGTTATCATCATCAAATCACTACTATGTAAATTATTGACGCGTCAAAAGCGCCTTTTAAAGGACTATTTGAATAAAGAATATTTTGAATTGAATTATGCAAGTGGATAGTAGGTAGTCCTTAATTGTGCTAGAATACAGGCTTGCAAGACAACTAGCCAACTTAAAAAATGTTGGGCGTACTAAGTAATAGTTTTTAAAATATCTCGTTTTAATAGTTTTCGTAGTATGCGAGGTATTCATATTAATACGCAGACCTGCGGTAGGTTCAGCGCGTTGATGGCACATTAAAATTTTCTTGGAAAACCGCGATTTCATAATAACTAGGCACTTTGGCATTAGACTTCCAGCGGTTTTAGGACACGTGTGTTTCTTAACAGGTATTTATTTTAATTGACGCAATTTTACACACTAACATGACACGTAAGTAATTTCCACAGTCGTAAGATGTTCAAGACATTATAATTGTTAGGAACTCCTTGGATTTTGTATGTCGGTGTTTTATTATCGTATTGGTCAAACGAAGCGGTAACAGCCTAGTAGTTAGGACGTCAGCCTCCTAATCAGAGGTCGGCGGTTCGAATCCGGGCACGCACCTCTAACTTTTCGGAGTTATGCGCGTTTAAAAAAAAAAAAAAATATCACTTGCTTCAACGGTGAAGGAAAACGTCGTGAGGAAACCTGCACGCCTGAGAGTTCTCCATAATGTTCTCAAAGGCGTGTGAAGTCTGCCAATCCGCACATGGCCAGCGTGGTGGACTATGGCCAAACCCTTCTCATATTGAAAGGAGACCCGTGCTCTGTAGTGAACCGGTAATGGGTTGATCATGATGATGATGATGATTGGTCAAATTAACAACTTATTACATTATTTTTTTCAGCCATAATGAGTAGATTTTAGACACATAATTAAATCGTATGGACTAGCAACAGGGTTTTTTCATTCAATTTGAAAGGTGCTGTCAATATGACAAAACACTACATAGCAAATACAACATTATGCCACGATTAGTAATTAAAATAGAGATCTATTTTACTTACTAATCAATGCCTGTGCTGGCATCTATCTGGTCCAATCTCTGAAAGCGCTTGATTATATTGGATCGCTTTATCGATTGATAAGGCCGTCAAATTGCAAATCGATTTAGATTGATTTTGATGTTCTATACTTTTGTGGGTTGTCCAATAAAAGTGTACCTGATTCATTAATTAAAAACATGTTAACATTAGACGGCTAATTATCGCCTTACTAAGTTATTGCGATAATTGTCTGTGTATTTATATAATAATCATATTATAGGAAAAATTTAAATTTTAACGTAAAATTTCATCAAAAAACAGTCTTAAGAAATTATTGCTTATTGGGGGTCATACAAGCTTAAAGGCTCCACAATTCAAAAGGGCTCTAAAAAGTTAAGGACTTCTCTTTATATTTGGATCAAATTACCAATACTTAAAAACAATTAGGTACAAAGTACCTACGTACTTTAATAATTTCACATCCAAAGTAAATAAGTCGTCAAAATCAAGAAAGAAAGAAAGGGATTTTTTGTTTAGAAACTACGCACAAACACTTCACTTATATTCTAATTTATTCCTACTGTAATATTATTTAACTCAGTATTCAAATTTATTCAAAAATCCACTAACGATCTCATATTATATAAGGGTCTGTCGATAAAGCGAAACATGAAAGGGATGTGTCTCAATTTACTTTTGTGTATTATGACAGATATAATTTATTTGTTTACTATGAACCGCCGAAAGAACCCATATATAGATGTTACTAAAAATATGCGTCAGGTTCTAACAGATGGTAAACCCCAATTATATGCAGTTACATCGTGCATAAGAAGCGGTGATAGCCTAGTGGTTAGGGCGTCAGTCTCCTAATCAGAGGTCGACGGTTCGAATCCGGGCACGCACCTCTAACTTTTCGGAGTTATGTGCGTTTTTAAATAATTAAAATATCACTTGCTTCAACGGTGAAGGAAAACATCGTGAGGAAACCTGCACACCTGAGAGTTCTCCATAATGTTCTCAAAGGCGTGTGAAGTCTGCCAATCCGCACATGGCCAGCGTGGTGGACTATGGCCAAACCCTTCTCATTTTGAGAGGAGACCCGTGCTCTGTAGTGAGCCGGTAATGGGTTGATCATGATGATGATGACATCGTGCATAATGAGATAAAACAGTGCAAAATATATACTACTAAACTAAACGAAAATTTAAATTTGAAGAGTAAAATTGATACAAGCAAATAAAAATAATAATAAATATAGAAGTCCAAAGCAAACCTCCACATTCGGAAGCATGAAGAGATTTACTTTTGAGCGTATCAATAGGTACGTATTTTTTATTACACCTCAAGTTAGCCCTTGACGGCGTCTCACCTGATGGTAAATGATGATGCGGTCTAAGATGGTAGCGGGCTAATCTGTAAGGGGTATAGTAAACCCACACTCCTAATTGGTTTCTACACGACATCGTGCCGGAACGCTAAATCGCTTTACGACACGTCTTTGCCGGTAGGGTGGTAACTTTTTTTTTATACTCTACAAGTTAGCCCTTGACGGCTATCTCACCTGGTGGTAAGTGATGATGCTGTCTAGGATGGTAGCGGGCTAACCTGTAAGGGATATGGTAAACCCATACTCCTAGTTTCTACACGACATCGTGCTAAATCGCTTGGCGACCCGTCTTTGTCGGTAACTAGCCAGACCAGACTCGAGCTGGGAATCGCACCCAGGACCTCCAATTTTATAATGCGACAGCGTGCGCACTGAGCCACGGAGGTCGTCAATTTACTATATTTAGCGCCGATCGCGTCTTATTGAAAGTAATCCACTTTGGCCGTGACTTTTAAACGCGCGCTCCGATGCTGATTCCAGATGGGCCTGTATCGAATATCGGTATTGTTTGTCAACCGCTCGTTTAAACTTTAATGAACAGAGAACAGGTTGCAGTATAATATTCACTGCATCGTTGGCATGTTAAAGACTCAATTCTCACTCGTGTAAGAGGGATTTAGAGCATTAAATCACCATGCTGCCAAATTGCGGCTATTCGATCTTTAATAATAATTATCACATGTGATTACGTGTTCTATTTTTTTTTTCTATACACCACAAGTCAGCCCTTGACGGCATCTCACCTGATGGTAAGTTATGATACGGTCTTAGATGGTAGCGGGCTAACCTGTTAGGGGTATGATGGTAAACCCATACTCCTAATTGGTTTCTACACGACATCGTGCCGGAACACTAAATCGCTTGGCGACACGTCTTTGTCGGTAGGGTGGTAACTAGCCACGGCCGAAGCCTCCCACCAGACCAGACTCGAGCTGGGAATCGAACCCAGGACCTCCAACTCTTAAAATGCAACAGTGCACGCGCTGCGCCACGGAGGTCGTCAATGTTATAACAATCTAGATAGATACAGCTATAGCGTTAACGTGATCTTAAAGGATTCCTTACCTACCTGATATTGATAAGGCATAGTGGCGGATAGAACTAGTGATTAAACGTTGAATCTACGTCCCATCGAGCCATTAAAAAAAAAATAATACCGACTTAACTGAGATATCGGAAATTTCATATTTTTGTAAAAGTAGATATAATTTCTGGAATAATCATTATCATATGTAACGATTATTGGCGCAGTGGGTGCGCTGTCGCAATAAAGTTGGAGGTCCTGGGTTCGATTCCCGGCTTGAGTCTGGTCTGATGGGCTTTGGCCGTGGCCAGTTACTACTCTACCGACAATTACTTGTCGCTAAACGATTTAGCGTTCCGGCACGATGTCGAGTAGAAACCAATTAGGAGTACCTATTGGTTTACCATACCCTAACAGGTTAACCCGCTGCCATCTTAGGCCTCATCATCACTCATCATCAGGTGAGAAAGCCGTCAAGGGCTAACTTAATATATAAGACTAATGAAGTTATAGAGCTTTCTCTTATAGAGGGAATAGATGAAGAGCTTAAACCCAACACGCTTCTCCTGCTTTGGTTTACGAAATCAAACTCTTCGGTCAAGGGCTAACATGTTTCTTAGATACCTACTATTTTATATATAAAAGAATATATACATATATAATTCATATTATATAAATTTTACGGAAGGCGGGAAATCCTGGCACAAGTAAAATAATTACTTAAAAGGATGTCCCAACAACGGCTAAATGTTATGTAAAACGTATTTTTTGCATAAATGTTTTTAATTTTTTTTTTTTACTAATGTTACAATTTGTACCTACGAAGTCCAAATTATTATCCATTATCGAAAAATAATTAACTGAAATATTAATTGACCTTGCAATGAAACCGTACACCTCAAAAGTGCCGTGTGAAACACAATTAAGTTTTCCTACCTCCATTTTTATAAAAATAATTTTATAAGAACCCACTTTTATAATAATTTTGTTATCTTTTGGGTCAGACGATCTTTAATGACTTTGTTTATTATCCGAGCCTGACTTTATAACACCTTGTCAGTTTTATTTTACGATTATTTTGCCACGATCTAACCAATTTACAATTGTTCCCACTATTATAATTTAAAGGCATGTAATAAACAGTACTTTAAAGGAATCTTAGATGTAGCATTATTTCTTTACTAATATTATAAATACTAGTGAAGCGGTGATAGCCTAGTGGTTAGGGCGTCAACCTCCTAATCCGAGGTCGGCGGTTCGAATCCGGGCACGCACCTCTAACTTTTCGGAGTTATGTGCGTTTTTAAAAATTAAGATTAGATTTAGATACTTTTTTGATTGAATTATTAATAATAACGTATAATGTATGTTATTTATTTCATTCCCTAAGTTATTGCACTTTCTCGCTTAAGTTTTATTACCTCGGTTTTTTTTACAAATGGCTTACTAAGTAGAGATTTTATTTGTTGTGTTGTAATTAATTCCTGTTTTATTTTCTTTTATGTGCAGTTGAGTATTTATATATCTGTCTAAATCTGTTATGATTAATCTACGTTTAAGTATACGCTTTTGTTTATTATATTACTGGGAAATATGAATAGGTAAACGTGGGCAAAGCTGCGCATGCGCTGTCACATTTTAATATAGATTTCTAGTTGAATGAGTTCGATTCCCGGCTAAGTCTGGTATGTTGGGAGGCTTCAGCCGTGGCTAGTCTCCCCCCCGTTATCCCAAACGTCGCCTAAGCCGAGGTTCGGGCTCAAAGGAGGCGCCCTTAGGCAGTCGTTCCCTTAGTTTCTTCGAACCCTAGGGCTCAAAATTTCTTCTCGCAGAGCTTCTTTCCGAAGCTCGCCAAACAGCCCGGTTACGCTGTGGCAACCAATAGGGTTTGTACAGCTAATAGACAGTCCGAAAAAAAAAACGTGGCTAATGATCGCCCTATCGACATTTAGCGTTCCGGCACGATGTCGCGTGCAAACCAATTAGGAGTATGTGTTTAGTGCGCGAATAAAAATGCACTGAAACATTATTTTACTAATTTAACTCAATCTTATCACATCGATCTTCATCTGATTGAGATCAAGTCTTAGAAACAGAGCGATGGGAACATGGCCCCTGGCGTGCCTTAAAAGCTCAGGAGCCAGTGGCAATTTTTGCATATGAATACTTACATTTTATAATCATATAGAAAAATTGCCACCGACTTATCCAAGTCAACCTTTATACCATGAAAAATTTAGCCCATGACGGTAATTTCACATGGTGGTGTGATGGTGCAGTGATGGTTTCGGGGTAACCTTTTACCATACTCCTAATAGGTTAGCCCGCTACCGTCCCAGACAGCATCATCACTTACCACCAGGTGAGATAGTGGTCAAAGGCTAACTTGTCGTGTATCAAAAAAGAGTATGGTAAACCCATACTATTAATTAGTTTCAACGCTAAATCGCTTGGCGACAAATCTTTGTTGGTAGGGTGGTAAATAGTCACGGCCGAAGCCTCCCACTAGACCAGATTCGAGTCGGGATTCGAACCCAGTACCTCCAACTTCATAATGCGACAGCGGACGTGTTGCATTGCAGAGGTTGTCAAACAGTTCATCTCAGCTAGAAATAGTTAAGTACTGGTTTTCTCAAATTTAATATGTCTTTGTTGTATTTTATTCCTGTGTTACTTTAAGGAGCGCTTTAATACGTCGGTCTGGTACATTATTTATCACATAAATAAGATTAAAATCTTAAAACCAGTAGTATTTAATAGCATGGAGGATTTAAATTTATCAAAATTAAATTACATTTTTTTAATTAAAAATAAGTGGCCCAAGCAAACCGACTTACATTATATTCCCAACTTATTTTTACATATAAAATTGTAAACGGTAAAGTTGGTTATTGTTAGATAAAATAACAATGCTGCGGTTATATTGGTCAGTGGTAAATATAATCAAATCTTCACTATCGACGTCGTGCATATATGGCGTAAACGTTTCTGCCGCCGGCTCCCTGCCTGTTGGATCGTAACCGATGACATAATCCCGGGCCGTGATATAACAAGAGGAAGATGCTGTTGCATCTATTGAAAGGCGTTTGTTGAGTCTTTTTCTTTATCTCAGTTTATCGCGCGCTGTGTAATTTATTAAAGTAATCTATATTCTGTTGGGTACAAAACTGACAGTGAGCTGATCTGTCAGTTTCGTAAACAAATCTCGATATGAATTTTTGCCAATTATTAATCTGCGAAATTGCAAATCTATAATACGTAATGCAATTATATTTAAGAGCTATTGGCGCGGCGGGATACGTTAAGATTTTTAAAGAGATGAATCGATCATAAGCTACAAGTACGAAAATATTTTCTAAATATTAAGTACCTAATATTCGAAGTCCTTCACTAGTTTCCTAATTTATTAACCCATATTTTTCTAGCTAACATTCCAAGATAATTTCCAGCTTGTAAATTAACTGAACCGAATAAAAGCTGCTAATTCATTGCATAGATGGAAACCGTCAGCTGCCAATTACCCATCGCATACAATTAGTCAACCCATTTTAACGCTTAAACGTTTGATTTCACATTTTTTTTTATACACTACAAGTCAGCCCTTGACGGTTATCTCACCTGGTGGTAAGTGATGATGATGTCTAGGATGGTAGCGGGCTAACCTGTTAGAAGTATGGTAAACCCACGCTCCTAGTTGGTTTCTACGCGACATCGTGCCGGAACGCTGAATCGCTTGGCGACACGTCTTTGTCGGTAGGGTGGTAACTAGCCACGGCCGAAGTACCACCAGATCAGACTCGAGCCGGGAATCGAACCCAGGACCTCCAACTTTAAAATGCGACAGCGCACGCACTGCGCCACGGAGGTCGTCAAACATCCTAATTTATTTACTAAATACCAACCTACTGGCCTTATACCGGCAACTGATTCAGGTGTGATGCCGAGTAGAAACCGAATAAGAGGATGGGTTCAACTGACAAGCATCGGTATACATATATGAGCGACGGTAATCACTTAAGATCAGTCAATCCGACACCCCAACCCTCTCGTAGTTGCGGCTTCTTTTTACTCCCCCGACCTAAGCACTCCTCTCCGAAAGAGGAGACCTAAACATATCCTTCATGACCCTGACGATCAGATGACTACTGACAACACACTCGTACCACCTACCACACAATCATACGCTACACACCGTCTTCGCCGGCGAAGACGAGAACCCCGCTATCTTACGTCATCCGGACGTGGGCTCCATCCACGGCCTCGGAGACGTACGGACCACTCACCGTCCGACCCCCCCGGTATCCCAAACGTCGCCTAAGCCGAGGTTCGGCCTCAAAGGAGGCGCCCTTAGGCAGTCGTTCCCTTAGTTTCTTCGAGCCCTAGGGCTCAAAATTTCTTCTGGCAGAGCTTCTTTCCAAAGCTCGCCAAACAGCCCGGTTACGCTGTGGCAACCAATAGGGTTTGTACAGCTAATAGACAGTCCGAAAAAAAAAATTAAGATCAGGTGACCCGTCTGCTCGTTATCTCGCAATGTGATGTAAAAAATATGCTATGTAGATGTATTTTCTACTACTCTCAGATTCGCAGAGTGAATATTTTTTTATACAAGAAGCATTTTAGCAACTTAGGGATAGGGGTATTTTAACATTTTACTTATTTAAAGAAAATTTTATAACAAATTACTAAACGAAATTTCTCCTTTCTCAAAAAGTTCAAAGTTTACAAGTATATAAAACGTTGGCTTACAGAAAAGTCCTACTATATTGTGAAGGATTAGATAAATGTTAAACAAGCTTGGACATAAAATACTGCTCTATAAGATTTAAAAAACAAACTTAGAAATTTTCAAGTGGCATGTGTGATGGTGATTATAAAAAGAATAGTTAATCAAATCAAATCAAATCAAATCAAATCGTTTATTTTGCTCAGATTGTGTTGGTATATTGGTGGTACATTAAATTAGTGATGCTTAAACAATCTGCCGGGTAGGCATGCAAAAAAAAGAAATAATATTTTAAAATTTATGTTTGTGGTCAATTAATTGTAAAAGTCAAATGTATTATTGTAATGTAACTATATATTTTTGTCTCTTAAGTATTCTTCAATAGAATAGTATTGCTTCCTCATTAAAAATTCTTTTACTTTATTTTTAAATTTACTAAATTTCAGTTTTCGGTCAGCTAATGGCGATGGTAGTTTATTAAATAACTGAGGTGCCATATTAAATATGCTATTCCCAAAAAATGCCGTCTTATGCTGCGTGAAACATATTTGGTTCTTCCTGCGCTCACTATCGGAGTATCTAAATATTTCATTAGCTTTTACAAATATTAAAACTTCATATATATATAAGCACGGGCAGGTAAGTATTTTTAATTTATCGTAATATGGTTTACAAGAATCAGTGGGTTTCAAATGACACATAGCCCTTATACATTTCTTTTGGCATTTAAAAACTCTATCCTTGTCTGTCGAATTTCCCCAAAATATGATACCGTACCGAATATTTGCTGTCACATATGCATTAAAAGCTGTTAACACTGCGGACTGGTTTACTACTTTAGAGAGCATGTGCAATGCATATGAAAATCTATTTAGCTTCATACACAAATTCTCAATGTGGTTTTTCCAATTTAGGCAGTCGTCAATATGTAGGCCTAAAAATTTTGTAAGTGAAATTTCTGATATTTTTTGACCTAGATAATTTATGTCTAGTTCTATTTTATTGCGTCTATTTACAAATGTCATTATTTTAGTTTTGTCAAGATTTAAAATTAAATTGTTACATGTCAACCAGTTTATTATATTTCCTATAGTATTATTAATGTCAACTTCAAAAGAATTTAAATTGTCACCGATAAATATCACTGTGCTGTCATCAGCAAATAAAATCATCTCATGGTTCGTTACGGTGGGAAAATCATTTATATATGTTATGAACAGCAATGGGCCTAATATACTTCCCTGCGGTACCCCAAGTTACTCGGCCAAGTTTGTTTTGGGCTTCTTTTTCGAGCAGCTTATTTATAGGGCGCGTTTTGAACCCTCATAGATTTAGTTTTAAGTTTACGAATGTAAAATAATCAGCATCACTTCACGAATAAAAAATATGGAAAAAATATATTATATTATAACGCTTCATAGCCGCCTGTAATAGGTTTACATGAATAACGCTATTTTGATTGATTGATAGGTAATTAACTTTTTATTTAGTTTTACTATAGTGTAGTTGAATTGTAGAGTTACTTGGTTATTGCACTAGGTTAAATCTGTAAAGACAAATAGATACACTTTTTTTTTTTATTTATTTTTTTATAAACTTAAAATAAAACTTAGATTAACCTAAAACTAAAAAAATACACTTTTGACATTTTCTGTAAACAATTACAAAGTCATTCGTCTAATACTATTTAAAAATGATACCATGACGTGAAGCGAACGAATATGTTTTATATTAGCCAAAATTAAAGCGTATTTTTGCGACATTCGATAAAATAATAAAGCTAAAGATTAGTACAGACAGTAGTAGAGACATTTATGATGCGTTCATGTAACACAAGTTATAACTTCATCGCAAATCGATTGATGTCAACAACATAAAGTGCATATGTAATAACGCATACAATGAGACGTAAAAGCAATAAACTCAAACAACAATAGGTTGGGATTAGGTCGAAGCATTAGCTAGTTGATGAAGTAGTTTAAAGACGCCATTTTGCCGCAGAAACTGTAAATGGAGAAAGAAAAACAATGAAAATGTTATTATTGTATAGTTATTTTTTTGAGGAGTCTTTCTCACCTGCTTGGCTCACAGCAGCTACTTTACGAGATTAGAGCTTTTTTTTTATTCACTACAAGTCAGCCCTTGACGGCTATCTATATCTATAGGATGGTAGGGGGCTAATCTGTTAGAAGTATGGTAAACCCACGCTCCTAGTTGGTTTCTACGCGACATCGTGCTGGAACGCTAAATCGCTTGGCGACACGTCTTTGTCGGTAGAGTGGTAACTAGCCACGGCCGAAGCCTCCCACCAGACCAGACTCGAGCCGGCAATCGAACCCAGGACCTCCAACTTTTTAAAAGAGAGCTATTGCAAAAACAGGACATTGGCGCATCTCCGCTCCAGAGTTGGAGATCAGTGGTTTAAAAAAATTGGGAAACTTATATCTAATTGAGAGGATTTTCTTTTAGATGCGAATCCCCTGAAGTATACATTATAGGTGCATCGAATATCAAATACCCTAACTAACAATAAAAGGGACGACATGCTCAAGATGTTTGGTGATTAAATGATTTAAACAAATAAATTCGACGCCCTCTAAAAACGGCGGTCAGTAGGATTCAAAGGGCGGATAAATAAAGCCCGTAAAATCGGCAAAGCGTTTGTGGCTTTCATGGTCCCAGGCAAAACTCAACAATATCATAAGGCAAAATTCAAAAATATTCAAATTATTATAAAAAAAATCTAAATATTTTATTGCATTGATTAAACTGTTATTTATCAATGCAAAAACTATTTCATATTTTTAATTTTATAAAATTTTTTATATCGCTATGACCGGATTAGTTACAAATAACTCCGCCGTCGTTCGCACTACGTGAAGGGTATTTCTTAATGCACCAAATTTAATTTACTGATCTGCCGTTAAAAGAAATATATAAATATATTACAAGTTTCTAATTTTTTTTTGTTAAATATCATTATATCCACGTAGAAGCTTTGACCCCCGTTTCACCCCCCTATGAATGGATTTTCATGATGCATTTCCCAATGCTCTACGTTAAGCAATTAACAGTGCGAAGTCTGCGCTTCTATACACGTCGATTTAAGCGTCAGATAATTATTACAAAAAGCATTATTATAACGATATTATTACACAACGGCTGCTGTGACTGCTGCTAGTCATGTAGGTACTTATCCCTTATCTCGTGTAGATTAGCCGAAAAAAGGTAATATTTAAACGCGACACCACTGATAACATCTCCAGTGGCGCACTAATTGAGAACGCTATTGTTGCCGTGTTCCCATAGCATAGATGTTTTAAGCCACTTTCGTGGATTAGTTTAACCGTCTGTTTGTGAAATGCTAAATTGTAATGATGTAATAATTGCCGAAACAATGGCCCCCTTAGCATTTCTCGCATTAAGTCATATAGCGGCTGTAATACGTTGCGATTCTCGTTAGCGGGATATAATTGTGCATGCGACATGTCCAAATTGCATGAACAATTTTATTTATTGCTTGTCAGAACGGTTGCACATGGCAGCGAAGAGGATTAATTCAAATGTGAACTCAAAATGGGGGCGGCAAAATATCACACAAAGGGGTCAATGAATATTGCATAGAAATATGTCACTGAGGTCAGAAACAACGGAACAATTTGACATTCATCATCATCATCATGATCAACCCATTACCGGCTCACTACAGAGCACGGGTCTCCTCTCAATATGAGAAGGGTTTGGCCATAGTCCACCACGCTGGCCATGTGCGGATTGGCAGACTTCACACGCCTTTGAGAACATTATGGATAACTCTCAGGCGTGCAGGTTTCCTCACGATGCTTTCCTGAAACCGTTGAAGCAAGTGATATTTTAATTGTTTAAAAACGCACATAACTCCGAAAAGTTAGAGGTGCGTGCCCGGATTCGAACCGCCAACCTCTGATTAGGAGGCTGACGCCCTAACCACAGGGCTACCACCGCTTCCTTGTTGACATTAGGTAGTATAAATTATGCTAAAACCAAATGTCTTAAATTTTGACGAAAACTTTCGTTCAACAAATTCCGAGTTATCAATAGGGCATGAGTAAATAATTATAATAATGTTTATAAAAAAATTCAATTAATTTGAGTTGAGAATTTTTGGCATAAAAATAATATACGTAGTAGATATATGGTAAGCACGTTTACGTATAGCAAGGTTCTGGGTTCGATTACTAAGTCGGGCAAAAACTATTTTAGATATGGGTTTATTGTCTGAAGCGCGGAAATTTGCGATGTCCAACGCGTTACCTTTATGTTGACATGTAAGCCGCCAATTACTTTCAATGACATGTGAGAATAATAATAGTGGTTTTGATATACTCATAACCCCTCCATTATATGGAAGAGATGGTGTGAGGCCAGCACGAATCATATTAGGTTGAATATGATGATGATAATTAGTTCTTTTAACGTTGGGAAATGCGTTTTTGTATCACCTCCGGAAGCGACGCAAGCAGCACTGCGGTATGTGGGACTCACTGGCAGCCCAGAGTGGCAACCCGTATACCCACTAAAACCCAGCGATGCTCCACCACGTAATTTGGAGGCTAACGCTAACGCTCACGCACTCGTCCGCAATTCAGCCAGGGTGTCCGCCGAGGCGAGAACTTACTAGGCCATCTACCTCCGTTCACACCCCCGACCCAAACGCCCCTCTCATAAAGAGACGCCCTAAAAACGTCATAATCGACCCGGACGACCAACTGACGTTAGACAACGCTTCGCAGGTAGGTCACACTACACAAAACATAACACACCGTCTTCGCCGGCGAAGACGAGGTCCCCGCTATCTGACGTCATCCGTACGTGGATTCTATCCGCGGGCACGGGGGCGCTCGGACTGACACACCAGTCCAACAAACCCACCAAATCCCAACGTCACCCTAAGTCGAGGTCCGAGTCTCACAGGAGACGCCCTTAGGGGGACGTTCCCTCAGAAGTCGTCGAGCCCAGGTGCTCCACTCTCAGGTTGAGCTTCATGCTCGCCAAAAACCCCCGGTGACGCAGTAGTAACTATTCTGGTTATCTGCAATTGTCAATTCGAAAAATAAAATAATACCTCCGTTCGAGGGGTGTTAGGAGCATTTAGCGCTTACGATCCATGATAATAGTCAATCAATTAGCTCCATTTCATGATAACTGTTTAGTTCGACCTCACAAAGCTTTATGCAGAGATACTTATTTACCTGAAATCTCGTAATACACACCGTGTCATACGTTAGATTCCCACGCGCTTATGTAAATTGCGATGGCAACGAATGATCCCCGACGGGCGCTAGCTTCTTGCGCAAATAACATTAGTCTGCATTGCGAGGAAAGTCGGGTGGTTTTTTTTTTATTTTCCTTCTTCTATAAGTTAGTGACAATCCCATCTGGTGGTAAGTAATGCTATCCAAGATGGTAGCGGGATAACCTGTTAGAGGTATGGTAAGCTTCTTTTTGGTTTCTACTCTTCTTATACGAGTAGCTTGGTGGGATGACACTGTCGGTGAAATGGTAGATACGATAGCCACGGCGGCATCTTCCCACTAGATTCACAATTTTTTTTTTTTATACGTTATCCCTTGTCGGCAATCTCGCCTGATGGTAAGTGATGATGCAGTCTAAGGTGGTAGCTGGGCTAACCTGTTAGAGTGTATGTATAGTAAACCCATACTCCTAATTGGTTTCTACGCGACATCGTGCCAGAATGCTAAATCGCTTGGCGACACGTTTTTGTCGGTAGGGTGGTAACTAGCCACGGCCGAATCCTCCCACCACCAGACTTTTTTTTTTGAGATAGGTTTGCGCTTGACGACAATCAGTACCAGAAGGCACTGATGAGGTCTAGGTTGGAGCGCGCTTACCTAGAAAATGCCTATTCACTCTTCCCTTGAAGGAACTAATGTTATACGTGAGTGTACTTGAGTCGGGAATCAAACCCTCTGCCGAACCCGGAACCCACATATAAAACCACAGATCAAAACGTCAGGATGGGCTCATGGCCAGCTTCGGCAATCTACTTAAGCAATGGCCGTAACTATTTCGTTTTCAAAAACCCATATTTAGAAAAAATACAAGGAATTAATCCAAGGGGAAATTATTGCACAATATTTGAACATCACTACAAAAAATACTTAAGGAAGTGACTATAAATAAAGAATAAGTACTCATAAAATGTCAATTCGTCTAGACGTGAAGGTACTGTCAAGCGACTTTTACTTCGCCATTAATGAGCACGAATGTCAAAATTAACAAACATCCGCCTTATTTAACAACCTTCAGTTAGTTTTTTGGTGACTCATAAGGTTTCAGTTTTCGCCGTCCCAACAAACCGAACCTATGGCTGTCGTATGTGGAATAATTAAACCTCTCAGATTCCATTGATCGTGTACTTTACCTGATTTACCAAATAAATCCTAATAATTGTGACTTAGCTTTTATTTGAATTAAAGATATATTTGACTTTTATTTAAGTAAATTTGACGACATCTATATCGGTATCGGGTTCGATTCTCAGCCTGGTCTGGTGGCTTCGACCGTGACTTTTTACGGATCGCAAAGGCGCGTCGCCAATCCACTTATCGTTCCAGCACGAAGTCGCGTAGAAACCAATTAGGAGTTTGGGTTTACTATTCATGTCTGGTGGGAGGCTTCGGCAGTGGCTAGTTACCACCCTACTGACAAAGACGTGTCGCCAAGCCGTTGCCGGTATGTATGGCCAGTAGGGTGGTATTTAGTAAATAAATTAGGATGTTTGACGTCCTCCGTGGCGCAGTGCATGCGCTGTCGCATTTTAAAGTTGGAGGTCCTGGCTCGAGTCTGGTCTGGTGAGAGGCTTCGGCCGTGGCTAGTGTGCCAAGCGATTTAGCGTTCCGGCACGATTTCGTGTAGAAATCAATTAGAAGTATGGGCTTACCATACCACTAACAGGTTAGCCCGCTACCATCTTAGACTGCATCATTATATACACCAGGTGTGAAGCCAAGGGCTAACTTTGTAATGGATAAAAATAATAATATGATATCTATAAAATAATAAAACTGTAACAGGACGAATTTTGTACATTAATTATTTTGAAAATTTTGATTAGAGGATGCTTTATTATCGATACTGAGTCCCAAACAATTTATTTTTATTTTTTTGTCATAAGCCGAATCTGCTCGATGGATTTCAATGAAATTTGGCATAAGAGTAGCTGATACTCCGGTTCAATATATAGAATAGTTTTTATCCCGGAATTCAGCACGGTTCCCTTGGGAGATTGGATGAAAGTCAAAATGTGTAATTAGTTGTAATTCATTATCACGTACTCCGATTTCAATCATTCTTTTTTGTTAGAAAGCAGATACTTTAATGTTTATCCTGTAATAATTTCAAGGTCATCGGTATAGTAAACCATTGCTTCGTGATTGGAAGACAGACAAACACACTTACACACACACTAACTCAACGCAGACGTAGTCGTGGACGTAAGCTAGCAATAATACCGCTCGCACTAGGAATCGGAGGTCGTTGAACGTGACGTAGATTCGTCCAAGAAGCGCAGATACTCTTAAATGTTGACGTGCATTAGTACATAATCCGCTGGTAAATGGCAGTCTCCAAAGTTCAAGGCCGCGAATTAAAACGAGTACACTCATTGCGATTTCAAATGTGGAGCAGGACCGACAGACAAACAAATTTAAACCGACTTCAGTGAAATAGGTTTTGAAAGAAATCAAGGCTTATAATAATAAATTCATTTATTAGCTATTAAACATGTTTTGCGGTGATAGCCTAGTGGTTAGGGCGTCAGCCTCCTAATCAGAGGTCGGTGGTTCGAATCCGGGCACGCACCTCTAACTTTTCGGAGCCATGTGCGTTTTTAAAAATTAAAATATCATTTGCTTCAACGGTGAAGGAAAACATCGCGAGGAAACCTGCACGCCTGAGAGTTCTCCATAATGTTCTCAAAGGCGTGTGAAGTCTGCCAATCCGCACATGGCCAGCGTGGTGGACTATGGCCAAACCCTTCTCATATTGAGAGGAGACCCGTGCTCTGTAGTAAGCCGGCCGGTCGATCATGATGATCATCATAATGAAACATGTTTTGAGTCTTTTGTCCCTTTTTCGAGGCTTAAGATAAGTTCAAAATAATGTTATGAATGCGGAAGTGTGTCGGTTTCCTTGTTACTAATATTGTCCCATTGCGGTACCGATCTTCACGAAATTTGGAAACATATAGGTTGCGTCTGAGATGGACATAGTATTATATCTTAGAAAAGCACCAGGGATTTGTTCCCGAGGAATTTTTAAGCATAACCGCCCAAGAAACATTATGGTAAAGTTTTGAAAAGAGATGGCATTGAGGTGAACATAGTAGACGGCATTGAGAAAATAAAAAGGACAACTCAAGGACTTCAGCTATTTTTGTATACGACATAATTTTTATGATTCTGATCAATATTTTAACTGTTTATTACTTTTTTTTTCTCGACAGCCTCCGTGGCTGTGCGTACGCCGTCTCGTTATAAAATTTGAGTTCCCGGGTTCGATTCTGGTTTGGTGCGGCCGCGGCTAGTTAGTACCCTACTGACAAAGTCATACCGCCAAGCGAATAAGCGTATCATGCCGAGTATAAACGGCTCTCCCAAGGGAACCGTGCTAAATTCCAGGATTAAAACTATCCTATATGTTGAACCGAAGTATCAGCTACTCCTATACCAGATAGACAAAAACAAATTGTTTTGGGCTCAGTATCGATAGTAAAACATCCTCCAATTAAAATTTTCAAAATATATTTAATGTACAGAATTCGTCCTGTTACAGTTTTATTATATTATAGATAGTGTGCTAAAGAATTATTCAATATAGATTCTCTTTTTCCTATTTGAATAGCGTCATAATAAACCGTTGGGGTTCTGGTTAATAAAGGCAATATTAATAATAATTTGTTCATTTTGAGAGTAAGATTTTTTTTTTAAGTCTCAGTATATTATATAATAAACTTTTTTTGCTTTCGCTACACTTAATCCGCCTCGCGTTAAGTACTGTGTTGCTAAAGATTGAATGCAAAGGCCATCTTCCCATGTCTTATTTGTACTCACCTAAACAATATGTGACTAACTTATCAGTTTATTCTAATTAATAATTCGTCGTTACGTTTTTTGTGGACAGTAATTATATTTTTTGTGTACCTGTATCTACCTGCGTTATTGGATGCATGCTATGTAGCGATAAGGCTGCCTTTTTATACATTGTTTTGTTTCATCATCATCATCATCATCATCATTATCAACCGATTGACGTCCACGGCTGGACATAGGTCTTTTGTAGGGAGTTCCAATGCTCACGGTCTTGGGCCGCTTGCTTCCAGCGGCTCCCTGCGACTCGTCTGATGTCGTCTGTCCACCTAGTTGGGGGTCGACCAACGCTACGTTTACCGGTGCGGGGTCGCCATTCCAGCACCTTGAATTGTTGTTTTGTTTAAAAATTAAAAATTTATTATTTCGTCACAAGTATGGTGGATTACAGTTACAATAACATACAGCCCCCCCCCCTTCCCCCTTTAAAAGTCGGTTTTACAAAAATAGCGGACCTTATCAACGCATTCAACAATGCCATGTTTGTCGCCAGGTTTCGTACTTGACCGAAAAAATCGGCATACCGACTTGTACATAGGTAATTAGTAAAGAATCGCATTGTGCGCCCCCCGCCCCGTACCCCGCGCCCGCCGCCCCCCGCCCCGCCGCCCCGGGGCAGAGGTCGCGGCGTGGGAACAAAGCGCTATGTCAATTGAGACATTATATTAATTTTTTCGTTGGTAAACTTCATTTTACAAATGAAAAAATACGTGACCTATTTTAGTTCGAATGTTTTTGAATTTTTCGAAAAATTAAAAATCACCTATTAAGTTGGTTGGATAAGGTACCCCTATTTCTATTACCTCTGCACTTGCGTATCCTCGAAAATATACCAATACATATTTGCCAACACCAATACATAAGCCTTTAGCCAAACGGTGATCTCATTATGCTCACGCGATAACATATGAAGCGGTGATAGCCTAGTGGTTAGGGCGTCAGCCTCCTAATCAGAGGTCGGCGGTTCGAATCCGGGCACGCACCCTTAACATTTCGGAGTTATGTGCGTTTTTAAAAATTAAAATATCACTTGCTTCAACGGTGAAGGAAAACATCGTGGGGAAACCTGCACGCCTGAGAGTTCTCCATAATGTTTTCAAAGGCGTGTGAAGTCTACCAATCTGCACGTGGCCAGCGTGGTGGACTATGACCAAACCCTTCTCATAGTGAGAGGAGACCCGTGCTCTGTAGTGAGCCGGTAATGGGTTGATCATGATGAAACTTCATTTTAGAAATGAAAAAATATTTGACCTATTTTAGTTGGAATATTTTTGAGCATTCTTCGAAAAATTACAAATCACTTAATAAGTTGGTTGGATAGGGTACTCCTATTTCTATTACCCCTGAATTTAGCACTTAGGTATATAACCAATACCTAAACCTTTAGCCAACTGTGATCACATTATGCTCACGCGATAACATATCTCCGACCCATACAATGCCTTTAGATAGGCAATGTCACCTATTAGGAAACCGATCAGACAATCTTAGTAAGCCATCTAGGTATCCAGTACATAAAGCATAAAATCCCGTCCTTGACACGGCCACAGCGCAACCGATTAGCATGTCATCTTCAAAATTAAGTCACACGATTATGGCATTTAACGCGATCTTCAAATTATACTTACGTGTTACATTTTAAATGTTTGAATTAAAAGGTCGTTGAATGATCGAAGTGGAATATTATGAAACACTTAATCCTTGGTCAGGAGCTGAGTTTGATTCTCGGTTGAAGTCTCAAGAAATTGGCTGAAACTATTATCAAAACGGCAAGCTGTAAAATTATGTAATTATGTGTATCGAATTAATTTTATACATATTATATACATATAAAATATATTATTATGCATATAAAATTAATTACAAACTATAAATCCATAAATATACATCATCATCATCATCATGATCAACCCATTACCGGCTCACTACAGAGCACGGGTCTCCTCTCAATATGAGAAGGGTTTGGCCATAGTCCACCACGCTGGCCATGTGCGAATTGGCAGACTTCACACGCCTTTAAGAACCTTATGGAGAATGTTTTTCTTCACCGTTGAAGCAAGTGATATTTTAATTGTTTTTTAAAAACGCACATAACTTCGAAAAGTTAGAGGAGCGTGCCCGGATACGAACCGCCGACCTCTGATTAGGAGGCTGACGCCCTAACCACTAGGTTATCACAGCATCATATATATATCACAGCTTGAATATACATATATTTATGGATATATAGTATGTGTGATTATTAATGCATATTTTTATGTTGTAAGCAAGCATCTCGAAAAATGAAAATGCAATATTTTCATTTTTCGCCTTTGGTTGCCTGGAAGAAATCGCTATCGAGCGATAAGGCCGCTAAATTGTACCTTCTACTTTACCTTATCGTATTTACATTTTTGTATTATTTTGTGTAGTGTACAATAAAAGTGTATTCATTCTATCATTTCTTTGGTTCCTACTGGGAAATATTGATGAAATTTGTTTTCCACTTAACATTATTAGAGGGTCCATAGACACGGATTTAATTCTGCGGACGTCATAATAGATACGTCATATGACAGATATAAAGGCAGTACTTCGGCGACTTTCACAGCGTTATTTCAAATGACATTTTATTCGTTTTGCCTAAAAAGGCTATTCGTGCGGTATACTAATTGGGCCCAAGATTCATTTAGAAATAAATTATAATAATATAAAATAATGACAGGGCATAACTAGTACGTATGAAAATTTAAAAATGTATGTACATTATGGACATACATTTTTAGAAGTAAAAATAAAGTTGTAGTACCGTTAAGTAGGCTGCATAAAATTAGTAACTCATTTAAAGGAACTTTTATAATATTATTTTGAAGTGAAATGTTGGAGATGTCTCTCAATAAGTCAAAAGTTTATATAAAACGTAAGCTTTATAAAATTAATTTTTAAAATTATTTTATGACATAAACGATAAAAGGCTTGGGTGTTAATTGCTCTAACTTCATAGCTTATTATAATGAATTATTGACTATGTGAGATATTGGGGTGCCAGGTCGGGTAACCTCCACGTGTGCCCGGGTGCTGTGGGTCCCTCTTGATTCGTCCGGGGGGAAGAGCAGCATTCGGGCCGGTGCACCCTGGTAACATCGGTTAACAATTTCTTTTGTGCGAGATTGTTAGCCGATGGCCAATAACCCGACGCGGAGGGGGTCTCCGCGCGTCCCTCTGACCAAGCTGAGGGCTCAGTGGATGACCCAGGGGGTGTATCACCCCGTGTGGTGGAAGGCCTGTCCAGGTATGGGACTGGCAGGCGGGGGTGGGCGGCAGGCTGCTGCTGGAGGTGGGGGTGACGACTGTGACTGGTCGTCCCCATTGGAAGTTTGCGGCCCGTCCAGGTATGGGACTGGCGGGCCGGGCCCGTCCAGGAATGGGACTGGTGGGCCAGGGTGGACGGCGAGCGTTCGCTGCGCTTGCCGTCGGCGATGGAAGGCCGGGTGCGAGAGAGTGTTCCTTTTCCACCTCTCTTGCTCCTGTGCCTTCGGAGGACTTGTGGGTGATGGAAACGGGGCCGTCCATCACTCACAGTACGGTCCTCAAGTTGGCTGGTGTGCTGTTGTTCTGGCACACCTCTAACCGGCGAAACTGGGCACGTTGTGCCCAAGGAGGGTCTGCTGCGGCGGACACCCGCTGGTGGAGTTGCGGTTGTATGCGAAAGCCTTCCCGTGGCTCCACCATACAGCGGTGAGTAGGAACACGTGGGGGTTTTACTCAGTAGGAGTCTGACATAACCTCTGTGCTTCCCCGTGGCGCAGAGGAATCCATGAGGATTTACCCACGATAAAAAAAAAAAAAAAAAATGTGAGATATTGATAACATAAAAAAAAACCCGGCTTTATCCCGGGTTAGTTGTGGACTTTTTCATAGACCTAGATGTGTATGGAACCCGTTTTGGGTCTTTAGTTTTAAGTTAACGAACATAGTTACTTTACGAATTAAAAGAATGAAAATCATTTTATATCAATGCCTCGACACCAGTACTAGGTTTCCGTGAATAAAAAATTTTAAATTGACGAACATAGTTAACTCCATTACCTTACGAATTAAAATAATGAAAATCATATTATACGAATGCCTAGATGCCTGTACTAGGTTTCCGTAAATAAAAAAATTTAAATTACCGAACATAGTTCACTCCATTACCTTACGAATTAAAATAATGAAAATCATATTATACGAATGCCTAGATGCCTGTACTAGGTTTCCATGAATAAAACATTAAAAAAAAAAAAAAAAAAATTTGAAGGTAGATTTTTTTAATTAACGAAGCATGAGGTAACAAAGTGTACAGTTATTGCAAAATACCTGCATTTGGAATATAAATAATGGCCGCCCATCAAAACGTAACCGCAAGACAACTGGTATTGATGGCCGAATAAGTCATCTTGAAACAATACCGCGCCGCCACAATGGCTAATAGGTTAGTATCACGACTCTGCACTCGTTTGTCCGTCTTATAAAATTATAAAGCTTAACTTTTACACACTTGCAACATGTCGTGCGACAAAAAGTCGCCGATTTCACGGCCTCCGTGGCGCAGTGCGTGCACTGTCGCATTATACCCCTGGACGGTTAATACATATATGATAACATTCTCAAATTAAAGATTATGTTTTCAACGTCATACTATTAACAATATTAAAGTATTACTGCTTTAAGAGATGGTTGCAAGTCTCCCAGTAACCAAGTGCATATTAATGTTTGGCGGCGCAGCGCGCGCGCTGTCGCATTATAAAAATTGAGGTCTTGGGTTCGATTACCGGCTCGAGTCTCGTCTGGTGGGAGGCTTCAGCCGTGGCTAGTTACCACCATACCGACAAAGACGTGTCGCCAAGCGATTCAGCGTTCCGGCACGATGTCGCGTAGAAACTAACTAGGAGCGTGGGTTTACCATACTCCTAACAGGTTAGCCCGTTACCATCTTAGACTGCATCATCACTTACCATCAGATGAGATTGCTGTTAAGAGCTAATTTGTAGTGGATAAAAAAAAATTTAAAAATGTGTTAATAGCGAATTTTTGCCTAACGAAATGTCGCGAGTCAGTTCCTAACGCTGAAGTTCTAAATTTGACGGACATTACATAAGCGAAGTTCACTTTCAAATAGAAAGGGTACAGTGCGGCCGGCTCATCAATTGTGTGATTGAACCGGTCATGAGGTGTACGACACAACTATTTTTACATTCATGACTCGATTTCTATCTAACGACACGGTTAGGTTTAAAATAGCCATCGAAAATGATAATGATCTTGGACAATAGTCATTAGGAGCAACATTAATCTATATGTATCTATACTTATTAAAGAGTTGAACGAGTCTGTTTTTTCATGTGGAACATTTTGTTTGATTACTACAGAACATCTAATCTATCAAGATTAGATGTTCTGTCAGTCGTCAAAAAGTATTTGCAAAATAAGATTTCAATCAACAATTTCGTGATTATTGAGGTTGGGATGAAATGAAAAAGCTAATGTGCTCATGAACAACCCATTACCGGCTCACTACAGAGCACGGCTCTCCTCTCAATATGAGAAGGGCTTGGCCATAGTCCGCCACGCTGGCCATATGCGGATTGGCGACCAATTAAATGTCAAAGCCTGATGATACTTCGGTTAAACACTAATAAAACTTGAACAATTTGAAAGGAAAGCTTTATTTTTAGAATTTAGCACCATTCTGTTATATCCGATTATTAGCACGAATCTATTTTGCATGAGTATTATTTTTAAAAGCCCTTTTTCGGGCCTTAAGTGGCAGTCATCATCATCATCATGATCAACCCATTACCGGCTCACTACAGAACACGGGGTCTCCTCTCAATATGAGAAGAGTTTGGCCATAGTCCACCACGCTGGCCATGTGCGGATTGGCAGACTTCACACGTCTTTGAGAACATTATGGAGAACTTTCAGGCGTGCAGGTTTCCTCACGATATTTTCCTTCATCGTTGAAGCAAGTGATATTTTAAATTTTTTTTTTAAACGCACATAACTCCGGAAAGTTAGAGGTGTGTGCCCGGATTTGAAACGCCGACCTCTGATTAGGAGACTGATACCCTAACCACTAGGCTATCACCTGTAAGTGGCAGTGGACTGTTCATATAGCTCGGAAACGATGGACGTTGGTGTCCCAAGGTGCTGATCGTGACGCAGCGTTGGTCGACCCCCAACTAGATGACATCACACACGTCCCGCTGGAAACAAACGATCCAGGACCGTGGACTTTGAATCTCCCTACAGAAGACCTATCAACGTCGCCGATTGATATGCGTCAACGACGCCAATCGGATGATATGAGGATGAGACCTTGAAACCATTTCTGAGTTTTTGCTAATATCTTCACGATGTAACAGCCGTAGAAGTAACAGCCGGATTCCTAAAGAAAGTTGTTACATCCAGTGGTTGGACGTGCATGATACTAGCCAATTAACCAACCATTTCTAGTTAGTTTAATTAGTTAGTTCTGTTTTGAACTGGATTGTTTAATGCATTACGAAAAGTCTATAAATCCATCACACACCTCCAATAAAGTTAAGCGGACAATTTAATTACGGTCACGCACTATTTCGGAACAACACAGCGGATGATCGCTATCGGCGGCTGAGCGAGATGAAAATGGTCTGGCCTTTCATTGTTCGGCTCGGAACTGGCTCTGCCTTGCGGAGGTCGCCGTGGGTGCATTACCATTTGCGGGTTTAGCTGGAAAGAATTGAGCATCAAACACTACGGAAGAAAGGTTCTCACCGTCCGACTTCCCCGTTATCCCAAACGTCGCCTAAGCCGAGGTTCGGCCTCAAAGGAGGCGCCCTTAGGCAGTCGTTCCCTTAGTTTCTTCGAGCCCTAGGGCTCAAAATTTCTTCTGGCAGAGCTTCTTTCCAAAGCTCGCCAAACAGCCCGGTTACGCTTTGGCAACCAATAGGGTTTGTACAGTTAATAGACAGTCCGAAAAAAAAAAAAACGGAAGAAAGATGCCGCCGAAAGCTATAGTAATCTGAAAACTTTCTCTACCCTCCAGCATGATTTCCTTTCACAAAAGGTTGTCTGGAGGAGATCACTTTCAGCGATAAGACCGCCTTTGCGCATTATGTTTGTTTTTTTTTTTTGTTTTTTTTTTATATTCAATTCAAGTTTGTAGTGTGCAATAAAGAGTTTATCTATCTATCTATCTATGATGGTGATCGATGGTGGATGAAATTTGTTATATTTATAATACTAAACAATATTATAAAATCTCGGCCCACTACAGAGCACGGGTCTCCTCTCGATATGAGAAGGGTTTGGCCGTAGTCCACCATGCTGGCCATGTGCGGATTGACAGACTTCACGCGCCTTTGAGAACATTATGGAGAACTCTCAGGCGTGCAGGTTGCCTCACGATGTTTTCCTCCACCGTTGAAGCAAGTGATATTTTGATTGCTTGAAAACGCATTAACTCGGAAACGCCCGGGTTCCGGGTGCCCGGATTCAAACCACAGACCTCTGATTAGGAGACGGACGTCCTAACCACAAGGCTATCACAGCTTCCTCGCAATAAGTAAAGGAGATAAATTATTCGGACCCAGGACTTCTTGATCCGTAGCCGAACGTATAAGAACATCAGACAAACTAAGCGGTCTCTTAGGTTAGGCAATTTAAGGTTAAGTCAATATTGAACAGCAGCAATAGTCCATGATTTATAATTAAACTTAATTTGCTGTAAACCGAGTAAAACAGGCAAATTTGCACGGTGTGATACATAAATTGTTAAATCTTTATATTTTTTTATCCACTACAAGTTAGCCCTTGACAGCAATCTCACCTGATAGTAAGTGATGATGCACTCTAAGATGGTAGCGGGCTAACCTGTTAGGGGTATGGTAAACAAATACTCCTAATCGGTTACTACGCGACATCGTGCTGGAACGCTAAATCACTTAGCGACACGACTTTGTCGGCCACATATATACATACACCATACTTCTCCATGAATGATCTTCCAGAATAAAAACAGAGCATTCTCACGAATTGTGGATATCACAAGTTTCAATTGCTTTAGCAATTAATTAACAGAGGATGTAATTTCACAGACAAAGGAATTTAGGGAGATATGGGATTTGATTCCATATACATTTTGTAAATGTCTATGTGTTCTGAACTAAATTCTTTAAAACTACTGCCTAGTAATTGCTAACGATTATTATCCGTTGTGTAATTTTTATAATAGGCCAAGTATTACGATTCCTGTAGATCAGTAATGTTGTTACAGTTGCTTACTTTATTGAGCGTAAAAGTGCATACGCTACAAGGTTAGTGACCGAAACATTGCCGGCAAGATTAATCACCATGTAATGACAGCAATAGTGTTTTTAAGTGGATTAATCAAACAAAACAAAAACATACCTTTTAACCTACCTAGTTACCTGTTCAGTTTATGCTATCCTCAATGCGAAACAATAAACAGCAAGTATAATTTGCTATATTCCGCCGACAACCGGGAGATTTGTATAATATAACACCACACAAAATCTTCCACTAGAATCTCTACGCACGTTTCGACCCGACACCGGATCATCCTCAGGAGATGTTGACTTTACAAGCGTGAAAAGTAAAGTGACAATCGTGTTGAAAGTCAACATCTCCTGAGGATGATCCGGTGTCGGGCCGAAACGTGCGTAGAGGTTCTAGTGGAGGATTTTATGTGGTGTTATACTATACTAATCTCCCGGTTGTCGGCGGAATATAGCAAATTATACTTGCTGTTTATTGTTTATCATGGACTTCCGCAAAGTAACGCCTTCTTCTATTCATTATCCTCAATGCAATCATAATCATCTTAATAAGAGGCAGTTATAAGAGCGGAATCACAGACCGTCACTTCAATTTTATTTTTGTTTACAGCTTGAATAAATTGGTTACACATCAGTGATATGTTATATGACATATGTTTTGACAAGCTCCGTGGCGCAGCGCGCGCGCTGTCGCAATATAAAGTTGGAGGTCCTGGGTTCGATTCCCGACTCGAGTCTGGTCTGGTGGGAGGCTTCAAATACAAATACAACCGACCTACCCAATACTATGTACCTATACCTAATCATAATAGTTTTTGACTATGTGAGATGGTGATAACAGTGTGTTTGTAAACTAAAGCTAAGAGGGTTCAAAGTCACGCCCAGGTCTAGGAAGAAGCTCACGACAAATTTCGCCTGGTTTATTTTGTTATCACCATCTCACATAATCAAGTCTCATTTATAAAATCCTTTATTTCGTAATAATATCTATAAGCTTTCTTTTTATAAAAACTTTGAACTTATAGATAGACTTACTTCGAGTAACATCTCATTGTGTGGATTAATCCATTCATCAAAATTAATACTCATAGAGTTACGTAAAGGTAAGTCTCAAGCAAGCAGTGTTAGGCATATTTTTAATTATAAAGCTTAAGCGTTAATTATTATCCTCGTTATTATCGTTAATTATTATCCTCAATCTTTAACCATGCCTTGTTAACTGATAACGGACGGAAAACGTATATGGATTTTTAAAACCTCGAGACAGTTACGTTCAAAATTCTTTGCGTCAAACAAAATAATATCTATAAAAGAAAAAGTGACTGGATCGATTGACTGAGTAACTGATCTATCTACCTAGGCTAGTTACCACCCTACCGACAAAGACGTGTCGCCAAGCGATTTAGCGTTCCGGCACGATGTCGTGTAGAAACCAGGAGTATGAGTTTACTATACCCCTAACAGGTTAGCCCGCTACCATCTTAGACTGCATCATCACTTACCATCAGGTGAGATTGCCGTCAAGGGCTTACTTGTAGTGGATAAAAAAAAACTGATCTATCTACGCCCAGGTCAAAAATTAATTGGAAGGGTGGGTCGTGTTGGGCATACAGATGGCTTTTATAACCCAAGCCTCTGCTGTCATTCACTGAGGGGGTAAGGGATTTGAATGTGGTTTTTAAGTCTGTAAATTTTAAAGTAACACAGTTGTTTACATACAAGAACGGCGATAATAAAGTGAGCAAAACCGTTGGCGAAAGCGAAGTGTCACTATTATTAATTACTAGCTGTTGTCCGCGACTTCGTCTGCGTAGAATTGCTGATTTCCCTTGAGATTGAGGTTACCCGTGCGGCCAATGCCCTGCTTCAGAAAGTAAGCTACAGGCAAATATCAAATTGGCTATTTTCGTGTTTCTAAATTAAAAAACATAGGACTTTCATACAAACTTCAAAGCCCTATTTTACCCGCTTCGGGGTAGATTTGGATGAAAGAAATTCTAACCTTATACTTACGCCCTAAAAGAAACTTATTTTCAAAATTTCAAGCTTGTAGACTTCATAATAAAAAAATAAGCAAAAACTATCATCCCCTATTTTATCACACTTACAGGTAATATTAAAAAAAAAAATGATGTACATGTTTTTTATTTATTATTATTAATCTTAATGCAATTTTTTGTCTCTAACTCTAAAAACAAAGAAAATTCATACAATCTTCCAACCCCCCTTTTACCCTCTTGGGGTGGAATTTCTAAATATCCTTTCTTAGCTGACATCTCTTAACTATCAACAACCTACTTGCTAAATTAAGTAAGTAAGTATGTAAGTGACCTTTCGCTTTTATATATATAATACAAAAACTACTGAACTGATTTTCAGGCAGTTTTCACGAACGCACAGAGTAATGTGAGTAAAAGTGAGAAAGGCTTTAGTGTATATATAATTTATTATGGTTTTCTGCAGCGCTTAAGTTTAGTGTAAACGTAAAATTGTATAAAAACTTTACTATTAAACCAGGATTTTCACCTTTTCAAGGCTTAAATTGCGTGGAAAATATCACTCTTTAGCGATAAAACTAGCAAGTTACACCTTCTTTGTAATTATATTTAACGTGCTTTATGAATTTTACTCTTTTTTCTATCGTGAGCTTACATTAAAAGAGTATTAATTTGTTAATTTATTTACGAGCCTTTTTTGTTCTTGCTATAAATTATATTAAAAAAATTACACATTAAAAATGTCAAACAGAAATTAAAATAATATATTTTGGCTGAGTTGGACTGTTGACTCATTGGTGTTGACCGTCTTACTCAGTTAGGAAATGTTCTTTTCATGCCTAATATACTTACTCAGTAGTACACAGTAGTTTTAAGCTCTTAAGTTACAGATTAGCACCGAGGACAAACCTCTTTGATTTTGTCGGTGCCTTTATTGTATAATTAATTATATTCCTTGTATATTAATAATAAATAATATGACAGTTGTTTATCTGTTTACATGTCAATGTCACTTTACTATGATGATACAAACAAAAAAGGGCTAACTCTCGCAAGATGGCAATCCGGGTGATATTAAACCGCTAAATCCGCTTAGTTGGTATCACTTGGAGCACGCAATGAGTTTAGAAGTAAAAAGTAAAGTTCGCACGTTTTTTATTAAGCACATCGTGTCTTCCTGCTCGCACGCACTTATCTCAATCTGATTTCGATAACAACAACAATTCTGCGTGTTGAAACTGTGTACAAGTAATTCAATGTTAAGAAATATATCATCTGAACGAGAAAATCACAAGTCTATGTACTCAGACTTAGATAACATAAACTAAGTAGGGTCTTAGTGCAGTGGTTAAAAAGTTCCGCGGAATGTTTAAATTCTCGGGTGAGGCCAAAAATTACTGTACTATAAGTACTGAAATCATTTAATTAAAAAGCTCTACTTAACTTGCTATGCACGCGGCTCTGCTCGGGCACACAATGTAGTGGGTACCTATCTAAATTTAAATGTTAACACCCGGAGGTACTAGTCCCCTTTAATGCGCATGTTCGAGTAAAGACGAACAGAATTACTTCCTATCTTATACGCGATAGGACTAGCGACCCGCCTTAGATTTAAATTTCCTTAAATCCTACCCGGTGGAACCCATTAAAAACTAGATAGGCATGTTACCAGATGGACAGACCAGCTGAGGGAATCTACTAAGTCCAAATTTCACACAATAGCGAGACTAGCCTCCGATAGAAGCCGGTGGAAACAAATAATCCGCACGAGGTTGCAAGGACACCACCAGGACCACGAGCTTCAGTAATGAAGAAACGACTGGAGAGAGAGAGGCATGTTTTAGGCAAACACACAGATATAGATTGACCTCAAATGAGATATGTCTTCAACTGTATCTAATATACGAAAGCGATATCGCGAACTGTATCTAATATAGCAAAAACCTATCACAGCACTAGCCTTATGCTTTGCAAAAAAAATATGTCCATCTTTATTCGTGAGCTAGTGATCAGCGATCGGTAGACGGGGAGGTATGCTGAACATTATATCAGATTACGGCACACAGACGTGACCGATTACATTTGTGATCGATTACGCGGCTGGGCGACTCCTGCGCATCCCGGCCGGTGAAAGTGATGTGTGGTGCGACGCATAAGATAACATGGGAAACCTACTGTTTTATAATGTAAAAATTGTTGTATGTTTTATCGCTTGTTCAGCCTTTGAGTTGATATGTTGGAGGGAGTTGAGAAAAATAGCAGATAATTTTTTTTCACACAGATAAAGTTTTAATATCCGGTATGTACAAAAGGATATATATATATATATATATATATATATATATATATATATATATATATATATATAGAGCAGTTTACGTTCCTACGAGAGCGTTTATTGGTTCTTAAATTTATTTAATGAATGTCTGTTAACCTATTTGAAGATTCTCAGCTGTTGTCTCAGGTGAAAAGGTTAAATAAAGTTAAAGTTGTATTTTCGCGCACACATTGTTATAGGGTATTTTAGGTTTCTTAAATTCACTTAGGGGTTCGGTTAGTGCTCTTCTATTTCAGAATAATTAATAATTTATTTCCAATTGTGTGACATCGTTTATTTTTTTATTAGTTTGTGTGACATAGTTAAGTATTCTACGCAGTTTTATAGTTTTTTGGTCAAATAAGAAAATCTTAGAACGTTTAATTGCTTTCAGTACACAATATGCCCCAGTTGAACCCTTGGGTCTATCTATCACCTATGATTATGTACACAGCTCGACTAAGGAAATTGTGAACACACATTTTTTTTTACACTACGAGTTAGCCCTTGACGGCAATCTCCACTGATGGTAAATGATGATGCATTCCATGATAGTAGCGGGTTAACTGGTAGGGGTATGGTAAAACCTAATTGTTTTTTACGCGACATCATGCCGGAACCTTAAATCTTTTGGTAAGCCTCCCACCGGACAAAATGGACTCATGGTACAAACACACATCTTTCTTCTTAACTTTAACCTTACAATAAACAAAAAAAAATATTTTTTCTTGCCCGCGGTAGCGTACAACTTGCACCATAGAACAGTTAGCACACGCAATGTTGAGGCAAACGAACGCACTAACGTGAGAGATAATTGTGTGTGTCTTTATAGACATACCTGCCTACTGCATTAGCCTAGAACTTACGTATCATAAGATAATTTCCATACTAATATAATAAACACACAATTAACTCTAAGCACATCGATTGAAGCTGTGATAGCCTAGTGGTTAGGACGTCAGCCTCCTAATCAGAGGACGGGAGTTCGACCTATAACTTTTCGGAGTTAAGTGCGTTTTAAAGCGATTAAAATATCACTTGCTTCAACGGTGAAGGAAAACATCGTGAGGAAACCTGCACGCCTGAGAGTTCGCCATAATGTTCTCAAAGGAGTGAGAAGTCTGCCAATCCGCAAATGGCCAGCGTGGTTGACTATGGCCAAACCCTTCTCATATTGAGAGGAGACCCGTGCTCTGTAGTGAGCCGAGAATGGGTTGATCATGATGATGATGATAAGATCGATAAAGTTTGACAAGGAGAAAGGTTACATCTCGGATCATAGATAGATAAACTATTCGTAAAATATAATAAAATTAACTCACAAATAAAAATGAACAAAGGTCTCAATCAATTACGAGTAGGTAGGTGAAAATCTTTAACTGTTGGGCATCGCTTTTATAAAACTGAGTACCATCTCTTAGTTAGGACAGTGACGGTATCATATTGTCTTCAAGTACGCTTTAACAAGTCAAGCCAACAAAGATTACTCATGAATATACTTTTATTCATATGTTGACTAATGTATGCAGTGATTCCATGCTTGTATAAAACGCACGCCACGGGTGAGGAGTTACCATAAAACTAAAGTAACGAGGCTGCCAAACGCGCCAAGGTCTAAGAAGCCTACAAATTTCAAAATAATCTTTATTCAAATAGTCCTTAAAAAGGCACTTTTGACGCGTCAATAATTTACATAGTAGTTATTTCATGGTGATAACTATATTCGTAAACTTAAAACTAAAGCTATGAGGGTTCCAAACGCGCCCCGGTCTAAGAAGAAATAACACAGTCGAATATATGTAGCCCTACCTACCAATTACATAAGATACCTAATCATATTATGTATTGCGCAGTATAATATAAGCAAACAAAAACAAATCTCGAAGTATATAATAAGCACCTTAAATTAATACGTTCGCAGTCACATGCGGCGTAATGGCGATACCACTGGCACATTACAGTCATTACAGATCACTTAGTACTTAGTGTTGCAGAGGTATCAGTCTGACGCAACGATAGGTGAACTATACCTACTTGTCTATCTAAGATTCACTACAAATTAGCCCTTGACGGCAATCTCACCTGATGGTAAGTGATGATGCAGTCTAAGATGGTAGCGAGCTAACCTGTTAGGGGCATGGTAAACCCACACTCCTGATTGGTTTCTACGCGACATCGTGCCGGAACGCTAAATGGCTTGGCGACACGTCTTTGTCGGTAGGGTGGTAACTAGCCACGGCCGAAGCCTCCCACCAGAACACACTCGAGCCGGGAATCGAACCCAGGACCTCCAACTTTACAATGCAACAGCGCACGCGCTGCGCCACGGAGGTCGTCATTTATAAAAACATGGTTTATAAAATCACCAGGAATGTTTTACTCCCATTTGCGCTCCTGGTCCAAGACGTAAATCTAAGTTGAAGTGAAGTTAGCTATAGTTATATCTCATACAGATGTACAAATCAGTTTTCTCATATCCCGCGGAGACAATGGAGTTTTTGGGATTAAAATTAACCTATGCGTTCATCATCATCATCATTTCAACCTATAGACGTCCACTGCTGGACATAGGTCTTTTGAAGGGAGTTCCAATGGCCACGGTCCTGGGCCGCTTGTATCCAGCGGCTCCCTGCGACTCGTTTGATTTCGTCCGTCCACCTTGTTGGGGGTCGACCAACGCTACGTTTACCGGTGCGGGGTCGCCATTCCAACACCTTGGGACCCCAACGTCCATCGGTTCTCCGAGCTATGTGCCCCGCCCATTGCCACTTCAACTTCGCAACTCGCTGAGCTATGTCGGTAACTCTGGTCCTCCTACGGATCTCTTCATTTCTGATTTGATCACGTAGAGATACTCCTAGCATAGCTCTCTCCATTGCTCGCTGAGTGACTCTGAGCCTTCTTATGAGGCCCATAGTGAGCGACCACGTTTCGGATCCGTAAGTCATCACTGGCAACACGCACTGTTCGAAAACTTTAGTCTTCAGGCACTGAGGGATTTTGGACGAAAAGATGTCGCGAAGTTTCCCAAACGCTGCCCACCCGAGCTGAATTCGGCGGCTGACCTCCTTCTGGAAATTGGACTTACCTAACTGGATCGTGTGTCCTAGGTATACATACTCGTCTACAATTTCCAGTGCAGAGTTCTCAACGATTACTGGGTGAGGCAGAACATTAGCGTTCGACATGATCTTCGTCTTGCTCATGTTCATGCGCAGGCCTACCTGTTGAGAAACTCTGCTAAGGTCATTGAGCATTGCGTCGAGGTCTTCCAGAGTCTCTACCATTACGACTATATCATCGGCAAACCGAAGGTGATTGATGTACTCGCCATTGATGTTGATGCCCAGTCCGTTCCAATCCAGAAGCTTGAAGACATCTTCCAACGCTGCGGTAAACAGCTTCGGGGAGATCACATCTCCCTGTCGCACTCCTCGCTGCAGTTGTATCGGCTTCGTCGTTTGGTCCTGTATACGGACTGACATGGTCGGACCTATGCGTTAATAAGTTATAACCTATATCCAGTCGGGGGAGTAAAAAGAAGCCGCAACTACGAGAGGTTTGGGGTGTCGGATTGAGCTATACTAGTACACGTAGTCTATTGCATAGAAATATCCAAACTAAACTAAATTGGCTGGTCTAAACGTTGGAAAAGGAAAGTGCTATTTAGACATGTACATTTAGCGTGGGCTGGGAGAATTTAACAGAATTGGCACCATTGGAACTGAATAACAAATGTTACTCAATATACTTAGATATATAGCTGTTTGTGAACGAAAGTTCAACAGGATTAGAAACGGTTTATAAAGTCCTAAATGCCGTAACACGCAGCTACTAAACCGTCAGGGAAAGTGGTAAAAGCTGCATCGTGACCTATGCCCGAGCTTTCGTCTCCGCGGGGATCACATTCAAAGGCATTCCGCGGCTTTGACTCACTACAGTGTTCTATTGAAATAAAGCCAAAAAACATTTATTAGATATTGTATTTAACTTTACAAGCTTTTAAGTATATTAGGGAAGAGTAATGGACTGTGATAGCCTAGTGGTTAAGACGTCAGCCTCCTAATCAGAGGTCGGAGGTTCGAACCCGGGCACGCACCTATAACTTTTCGGAGTTATATGCGTTTTTAAGCAATTAAAATATCACTTGCTTCAACGGTGAAGGAAAACATCGTGAGTACACCTGCACGCCTGAAAGTTCTCCATAATGTTCTCAAAGGCGTGTGAAGTCTGGCAATCCGCACATGGCCAGCGTTGAGGACTATGGCCAAACCCTTCTCATATTGAGACGAGACCCGTGCTCTGTAGTGAGCCGAGAATAGGTTGATCATGTATTTTACTGCTGAAAAATGTTGATAGTAGTCCGCAATTAGTAAATCGGTGATGTCCACCTCTCTGCCTTTTAACGCATATTTAGCTATCGCTCCTAGCTTAATAACGTGTAATAATGACTCTGAGAAGCCCTAAATCACTTAGTCCTACCATTGCCCTATAAGAGGGAAATTAACAGGTTTTTATTTTTGTGAACCAACATTATTTTTTCTCTCTTCAAGGCAGATCGTGATTGTAATGACGATTGTTTCTAAGAACCATCTTAACCCAAACCATCTTGCCGTACCCCTAACAGGTTAGCCCTAAACTGTTAGGGGTACGGCACTTTAAAACCCATATTCCTAATTGGTCTGCGGTCCCGGTATCAAATATTTAGAGAGATAAAATTTTCACTATAAATGTACTAATTTGGATATATGTTGAAAGTTATTGATAGTCCATACAAATAAGGTTTTTTTTTCTACTACAAGTCGGCAGAATTTGACGGCAATCTCACCTGGTGGTAAGTGATGATGCAGTCTAAGATGGTAGCGGGCTACATTGTTAGGGATATGGCAAACCCATACTTCTAATTCGTTTCTACGCGATATCGTGCCGGAACGCTAAATCGCTTGGCGACACGTTTTTGTCGGTAGGGTGGTAACTAGCCACGGCCGAAGCCTCCCAGACTCGAGTCGGGAATCGAGGACTCCGACTTTATATTGTGACAGCGCGCGCGCTGCGCCAAGGATGTCGTCAAAATGATCTTAATAATGCCAACCTTATATAATGTTTCAAATCTATAAGTGTGTTGTCTAAGAATTAAATTAAGGATATTAATTATTCTTGCACATCACTGCATGGCAGACTGTTTTTCTGCTTTATTATTATAACACATAAAAGCGGTGATAGCCTAGTGATTAGGGCGTCAGCCTCTTAATCAGAGGTCCGCGGTTCGAATCCGAGTACGCACCTCTAACTTTTAGGAGTTATGTGCGTTTTTAAAAACTAAAATATCATTTGCTTTAACGGTGAAGGAAAACATCGTGAGGAAACCTGCACGCCTAAGAGTTCTCCATAATGTTCTCAAAGGCGTGTGAAGTCTGCCAATCCGTACACGGCCAGCATGGTGGAGTATGGCCAAACCCTTCTCATATTGAGAGGAGACCCGCGGTCTGTAGTGAGCCGGTAATGGGTTGATCATGATGATGATGACTTATACACCAATTTTACCTCGATCAGTGCAATAAATTAATTGTATTGAAATCATACCGAAACCATGTCTCTACGTCCAGCTTTTAAAATTTAAAAAAGAAGACGGGTTGCACTCCGGGAGTGCCGGCAGAAGTGAAAACTTGATTATTAACGTTGAGCATGTTTGATATTTTGGAATGGTTAGGGAATAATTTTGCACCAATTGCTTTATCAGTATAAAAGTACTATCATTTATGTGGTAGAATACAATATTCATTTATTGCGCTATCGTACACAAACATGACAATTTATATTACATTAAAAATTTAACACTTTAAAACTATTACAATTATTTTACATTAAAAAGTTTATCTATATCAATTTCCATATTTTAAGCACTTTACATTCACGAATTTTACGATTACACAACAATGTGATCACTACACAGACGGTCGCGCCATCAGCTGTCACCATCCATGGATGCGCGTGGCACGCTGTAACATACACGAACATTCCTGCGCTGCCTAAACGAAACAGTAGGCCCAGGCATACATTTTCGCCGCGCCGTAGAGAGGGGATAGCTGTCTACTCTCCATCCGTCTTACGCTTTTTCGATCAGGTCACGTGTCCTGACGCGAGTTTAAGATTTTATACCCATTACAGAAAAAGTGCTCAACGCCGCTAAAGAAGTTTTCACTTCAATAAATGAAAGGTCAAAAGCGACAAGCACGTATCTAAAGGATGACTGGCAAGTCAGCTGCCATCTTATCTCTCTTTCTAGTCAGCAATTTCCTCGGATCTGCGTATCTGTGATGTCATCTGTTGCGCCACGGCAGTTCCCAGGCGGCGCCGCGTGACGCGCCGATGCGATCGCGTCTCTGTAATTGTATCACTTCTTGTAAAGGTTAGGCGAGCATCGGATTGCTGTTGTGACATTCCCTGTGACTTTGTTTATGTTCTGACCTCTTGTATGTCATAAGGTACGTGTACCAATGCGACGGTACACTGATAAAATCCCTTATAATAAGGTATATATGTTGCACGATCAGATATGCTAAATATAATTGATATAATAGCTGTGATAGCCTAGTGGTTAGGGCGTTCGCCTCCTAATCAGAGATCGGGGGTTCGATCCCAGGCACCGCTTACTCTCACACGCACCTCTTACTTTTCGAATTATGTGTGTTTTTAAGCAATTAAAACATCACTCGCTTAAACGGTGAAGGAAAACATCGTGAGGAAACCTACATGCCTGAGAGTTCTCCATAATGTTCTGAAAGGCGTGGAAAGTCTGCCAATCCGCACATGGCCAGCGTGGTGGACTATGGCCCAAAACCTTCTCATATTGAGAGGAGACCCGTGCTCTGTAGTGAGCAACAATGGGTTGATCACGATGATAATAATGATGATCAGATATTGTCATACCAACAAACAATTCACAAATTCAGCTAACAAGTGAATCGACGACAGTGAATTGGAATATGTCTAAATCTATAACTTTGTCAGAACGGCTATTTATGTACGTAAATAGCTGACATCTTGTCTTGGTTTATTTAGTTTTATAGCAAGTCATCAGAAGTTCAAAAGGAGAGGGTAATTGTCAGCAACACAAATATACCCGCTTGATCTTTTTTAACATTCAGCACATCAATATGTTTGTACAATAACCCAATCTATATACAGTAATATATAATCATATTCACATCGCAGCGTAGCCCTTTGCCGGGGAATCAAAACTTCTTCAAATTTCTTTGCTAATACCAACCCAAACAAGATTAAGCTACATAATATTTGTATTAGGTACCAAATGCTAAATGTTTTTTTCTCTTGTAAAAACTCAGATCAATACCCCAGTTACATTGAAACCTTTCTTCCAAAAATATCACTCAACTTATAACAATGTCCTCGTGGCGTCCATTGTTATTGTAGTTTTTCATCCAATCACGTGACAGCGTTTTGGCGGATCCAAAACATGGCGGCACGACATGATGACAACAAAAGGTAATTTAAATTTTTTATGTGTGTGTGAAGATCTATTATAAATAGATCTGAAAATATCGTCGATTGTAGTCGAAATTCGAGTTTCGGGTAGCAATATTGTAGCAATAAATAAAATAAAAGGCACATTTGATGCGTAAATTATATCGCAGTGAGTTGATGATGATAACTCGTTGCATTCGTAAACTTATAAACATATCTGTGTACACTGTTCGAACTATAAATATAAGTTATACCCAAGTTTTTTCATTATTAGTTGTAAAAATAGGATGTTTGTACGTTTAACTTTAAACTCATTGAGAGAAAACCCCAAATGGTAATTTAGTAATTTGTTATAATTTCCTATAGATTGAAATAAATTACTTATTTTTAATGGCGTTGCGTGCAGCACAATCAAAAGTGTGTGGTTTCTTACAAGCTTTTGAGTATATTAGGCAAGGGTGATGGACTACAGTCTATACCCTTCTCATTCTGAGAGACCTGTGACCTGAATTGAGCTGATGATGTGAAATGATGATGATAATAAGTTTTTGACGACTTCCGTGGCGCAGCGCGTGCTATTGCATTTTAAAGTTGGGGGTCCTGGGTTCGATTCCCGACTCGAGTCTGGTCTGGTGGCAGGCTTCGGTCATGGCTAGTTACCACCCTACCGACAAAGACGTATCGCCAAGCGATTTGGCTTTCCGGCACGATGTCGTGTAGAAACCAATTAGGAGTATGGGTTTACCATATGTTACAGGTTAGCCCGCTACCATCTTAGACCGCATCATCACTTGCCATCAGGTGAGATGCAGTCAAGGGATAACTTGTGGTGAATAAAACAAAAAACACTTGACTACAATCTCACCTACCTTCTGCCTGACAAAACACTTTAGTTAGCTTATTGAATCGACCAACCTTAAGAGATAAAACTTATAGTTACTTTTCTTGGTCCAATCTTCTCGAACCCTAGACCACTTGACCGGTCAAACATTGTTTGGAACTACAGTTGAACACTGTAACAGTTACCACCTAGTTACGCAGTAATAAAAAGGTTAAATAATGAGCCGATTATTTTAACCGCCGATTCCGTTCTAGGTTAGAGATGGTTATCTCAGTTTGGTGCATAAGTAACTAGATTGTGCCCGCGATTCCGTCCACACTTAGTTATCTATATCTATACAAATATTATCTAATTGAGAGATTAATTTTTTTGTTTATTTATAAACTATTACTCTTAATCGATTTTAATGATTCTTTCGCCATTTGAAGTATCACAAGATTTATATAATGTCATTATACGAGTTGTGATAGCCTAGTGATTAGGACATCCGTCTCCTAACCAGAGGTCGGGGATACGATCCCGCGCACGCACCTCTAATATTTCAGAGTTATGTGCGTTTTAAAGAAATTAAAATATCACTTGCTTCAGCAGTGAAGGTAAACATCGTGAGGAAACCTGAGAGTTCTCCATAATGTTCTAAATGGCGTGTGACCCGAGCTCTGTAGTGAGCCAGCAATGGGTTGACCATAATGATGATGATGATGATGATTATACGAGTAAATAACGTTGTTATTACTGAAATTAAATATACATAAATAGGTTTACTTAATGAAAGTATTACTAAATTTTTTGTGTCTCAAGCAGATCTACGAATTAGACAGATCGAAATTGCCTAAACCTATCAAGAGTTAAATAAACAAACAGACACACTTTCGCATTTATGATATGAGTGTTGATGTAGTAATGTAATCAAATAGCGGATAATGGGTATCTTTCGAGAGGCGTGCATTATTCTGGTTTGCGCAACACAGATTATCGGCCACAATGGCCGACGAGAGGATCTCTAGAGCGGAGTGCTAACATCGCGGCCTTTGAGGTCACAGATACGTACGTACACGTACGTACAAGGTCACATGCTATATGTTACCGTTCTATAAGTGAATCGATGAACAAAACACTTTCAACTTTTATTCCACACATATAAGGACAGACTAGAGAAAAAATGCAATTACTTCATCCAACTATATAACTAACTCGCTGTTGTCCGCGACTTCGTCTGCGTAAAATTGCTGATTTCCCTTGAGATTGAGGTTACCTGTGCGGCCAATGCCCTATTTCAGAAAGTAAGCTACAGGCAAATGTCAAATTGCCGATTTTCGTGTTTCTAAATTAAAAAACATAGGACATTCATACAAACTTCAAACCCCTATTATACTTGTTGATTTGGATGAAAAAAAATCTAACCTTATACTTACGCCCTAAAAATTAATGCAAATTTTTGTGTCTCTAACTCTAAAAACAAAGAAATTTCATACAAACTTCCAACCCCCCTTTTACTCTCTTAGGGGTGGAGTTTCCAAATATCCTTTCTTAGCTGACATCTCTTAACTGTCAACTACCTACTTGCTAAATTAAAGCTTTATACGTACAACAGTTTTTGAGATCTCGTGTTTAATCAGTATGTAAGTAAGTCACCTTTCGCTTTTATATATATAGAATAAAAAACAGATAAAGACATCTTCATTGTCACACATTGATGTAAAATTAAATAATATGTAAATTAGGGATATTGAATGGAAAATGTGACAATGAATATTATATCTAATAGGTATAGTTGAATACTAACCACTGTTGCTAGAAAAAGGTATTTTGTAGTGTCAAAGTCTACATTCTTGGACTGCTTGTTTCTAATGATTCTCTGCTGCTTGTCTGATAGCGTATGCCATCCTAGTTAAGGAATTAACAACGCTGCGTTAAACGGTACAGGGTCGAATCTTGAATCATTCTGGTCATCTCACCTGGTGGCAAGATACCATTCTAGAATAGTAGTGCGCTAACCTGTTAGAGGTATGGTAAACCCATATTCCAAATTGGTTTCCACGCGACATCGTGTCGGAACGCTAAATCGCTTGGCGACACGTCTTTGTCGGTAGGGTGGTAACTAGCCACGGCCGAAGCCTCCCACCAGACCAAACTCGCGCCGGGAATCGAACCCAGGACCTCCAACTTTAAAATGCGACAGCGCACGCACTCAACCACGGAGGTTATTCCTACATACTGTAAGCATGCGCTGAGTGACTCCCAGCCCCCTCGTGGTATGGTAATCATAATAAATCGAGAATATTTCTGAAATACGTGTAAAGATGGTAATCAATCAGAGTGATTACCGTTGATGCGTGAAACGATCAGCAGACAATGCCGATGTCGGCAATACAATGATTTCCCTAAGCTGCGAATAAGTGTTCAGGAGTTAGTACCTACCAAGCTCTTTTATCTCCATCAACATCATTGTATGCTTGTACTAACATCCCACAGCTGGGCTGGTATATGTACATCTGATAACCAGTGTTTAAGCGAGATATCAAAGCGGTGATAGCCTAGTGGTTAGGGCGTCAGCCTCCTAATCAGAGGTCGGCGGTTCGAATCCGGGCACGCACCTCTAACTTTTCGGAGTTATGTGCGTTTTTAAGCAATTAAAATATCACTTGCTTCAACGGTGAAGGAAAACATCGTGAGGAAACCTGCACGCCTGAGAGTTCTCCATAATGTTCTCAAAGGCGTGTGAAGTCTACCAATCCGCACATGGCCAGCGTGGTGGACTATGGCCAAACCCTTCTCATATTGAGAGGAGACCCGTGCTCTGTAGTGAGCTGGTAATGGGTTGATCATGAAGCGAGATATTATGTCTGCCAATCATCAATATACTCCAATAATGACGAGTAAAATAAGACTTGGTATAATATTATATTTAGATGCGTCTGTTCGTATATTATACAATCAGTCATCAATCAATCAGCCTATAGACGCCCACTGCTGGACATAAGCCTTTTCAAGAGCGCGCCACCACACACGGCCCTCCGCCTTCCTCATCCACCCGCCACCAGCGATCCTTTTCAGGTCGTCGGTCCAAAATGAATCTCATTATATAAATGTTTTAAAAAGGTATTTTTGATCTAAAATACATATTATACAGAAGTAATGGAACAGCGCCATCTGTCTTTAGTTTTACTCAAACTGTGGTAGGAGACTGACGTGTTACCTTCCTTGTAAATCAATGTTAATTTAGCTAATACAGTTTCCATTTACTTCTACGTAGTCAATAATTAATAACCAACAAGTTTTATTTTATTATATTTCCGCACGTAATTTCATATAGGGGAAAAACTTCCCCCGATAGGTTCATATGTTTAAAAAGGCAGGTTAGGCGCTAATCCTCTAGAGCACATGGTTACTGCTGTATGTTCATTTAATTTTAGATCGCATCGAGTAGGTTCTTCTTGAAAACACACGTTGCACCTGGAAATAAAATCCTATGAGTATCTTTATGAATTTTATGAGTATTTGTAAAACCGCTGATCTCAAACGCTGTACGGGAGAGGTGCCAATGTCAAGAGTTTGCAACAGCTGAAAAAAATTGTACATCTAGTCGAATTCATCGTACGTTTCTTCTACTGGTGCTAGAAGCTAGATTCGCTATTAACCCAAAATTAAAACGTTAAAAATAAACCCATTTTACTTACAACTGTTACTAAAAGACATTTATGAATCCTAATATCATAATTTTAAAAACTTGAGAGGTGTCAAGGGACACCCGGATGGAACGAAGTTCCTTTCGATTAATTATTGCAGGAATTGTAATAAAATTTTATTTTATTTAAGTTATAATATATATTTTTTTTATTATTACAAATATAATGTTATATAAACTTAATCAGTAGGCTCAATTTTCGTAATAATTGGCTTGTGGTAACTGAAGTAGGAAACATATGTTTGGGATTCTATTTTATTATTTAAATGTCTTGAAAACTTGTGCAGAAACACTGTCAGGATTCATTATTATTATTATTTTTTATTATTTATTATTTACAAAAAATCTGTATACACTCAACAAAAATAATCGTCGCGACACCACACTGTTCAATGCGAAATAGAAATGAAAATATCTGGCTTGCTTTCTATAAGAGAGAGAGAGACAGAGAGAAACATGCGACGCCGCACAGCTTACAATAGCTTACTATAGCAAAAAGTGTCGTGACAACTTTTCGTAAGAATTTTTTTCCGTCTAGCCCCCTTTCACAACGCGCGATAAGGAACTTCGTTCCAAAAGTAAAAATTGGTATCTTAACGTCGTGTCGTGTCTAAACCGCTTGATAAATTTAGAAAAATATTGCCAAGGAAATAGAAAAGTGTCGCGGGTAATAAATAGAGTGCTCAAGTAAAATGTTTACATAATTTCACAGAAGCTCTAGGATCAAAGTCCATAAAAAATTACAGCTCCGCGCTCATTCCACGTCATCGTGCGGACGGTGGAACCCGATCACCTGTAATCATCCGGTAGCTTCGCAACCATCTGTTACCAACTTGCCCCTCGTTACCGACTCGTTCGTTACCGTACTTTCAACTCTTGATCTCTGGCCCCAGATCGTCTATCTTTCACGTTATACTTTCGCTGTTATGCTGATGCTATACTTAGTTAGTTTACTGGAACTTGGTCTTATTTTTAATTAAATCTCGACTACAATCTAGTTGTAGTTGCATAATGTATTTATGTAGCTTATTTTGGTTTCGGATGCGGTAATACTTATATCTATAACGGTAATACTTAATCTATACTTCTATACTTCTAACGGTAATAAACTTATATCTATACTTATACTTATAACGGCAATTTCATACTTTAACCCCTATTAGTTATCACCATGAAATAACTACTATGTAAATTATTGACACGTCAAAAGTGCCTTTTTAAGGACTATTTGAATAAAGATTATTTTAAAAAAAAAGAAAAATCTAATACCTCGTAGGAGCTTTAAAGACTAGCAGTTACCCGAGTGTTCGCTCACATCAAGTTGAAATTTCACACAAATTCAATTGGCAATTTTAGGAGATAAATGATAAAAAACATTTCTTAGACATCTACGTTATTATAGTATCGATTTGCATAATAATTCAGTCTGATCCATCCAATAGAGCTCTGCTTTAATAGATCATGCAGTTAGTCAGGAAAAATCTTTGAATATATACATGTTCTAGCATCCTACCGCCAGAGATTTCGCGCCGATAACATGCCGAGTAGAAACCGATTATGTAATATTAACCTGACGCTCTTCTAACTTAAAGTTCCCATCTGCATCAACACTTGCTTAAAGTTGAAGTAGAAAGCTCAAGTGAATTAGAACCAAGGTATAACTTGTAGTGGTATAGATATTTTATATCGACGATTGATATTTTTTTGACCAACTCCGTGGCGCGCGCAAATTTTAAAGTTGGAGGTCCTGGTTTCAAATTCAAAATTCAAATTCATCTTTATTCAAATAGTCCTTTAAAAGGCACTTTTGGCGCGTCAATAATTTACATAGTAGTGATTTAATGGTGATAACTACATTCGTAAACTTAAAACTAAAGCTATGAAGGTTCCAAACGCGCCCCGGTCTAAGAAGAAGCCCACAACAAACTTAGCTAGGTAAATTTTCTTCTTGTTATCACCAACTCACATGCCACTTAAAATTATATTAAGTGCTATCTTCCGATACCCAGCTCGAGTCTGGTCTGGTGGGAAGCTTCGGCCGTGGCTAGTTACTGAGAAAGACCTGTCACCGAGCTATTTAGCGTTCACGATGTCGTGTATAAACCAATTAGGACTATGGGATTACCATACCCCTAACAGGTTAGCCCGCTACCATGTTTGACAGCAACATCACTTACCATCAGGTGAGATGCCGTCAAGGGCTAACTTGTGGTGTATAAAAAAAACACATTCTTAGAACATAGAGACGGATAAACGTCACCGTAAGCTCGACTCCGTAATAGTAGATATGTACTCATTTTAATAATAACACTTGATACCAACAAAACCAACGGCCCGCTACACAAAAACTAATTCCTCATTAATGTAGATGGGTATCTTCAATCGAATTGCATAATAACGGAAAGTTAATGATTACATCGCAGAACATCTATTTGCAAGTCAACTATATGTTGTTAATGGATACCATAAGTGCTAGCAATTCAATCGATTCAATCTACCACGATTGAATCTAAGCTATATTATGATTTTTTACCTACCCTTGACAGAAATGTCATCAGTGATGATGCACTAAATGGTTTAGGGTTAACCTGTTAGGGGTACAGTTACCCAAACCCCAAATTGGTTTCTACGCGACAGAATTACCTCGGCTAAATGCCAATAGTTCAAACCAAGATTTTCGTTATATGAAAGCATCCGCGCTCTCAAAAATATCACATCAAAATTTCGTAATACTTAATAGATTTTAAATTGTAACCCTTCAATAATGATTACTGACAACACACGTCTTCAAAAACTAGATTTCCAGGATGCATTCTTTCTAACTGCGAAATCTCGTTCCTCGATGCTTTACAGAGATAAAAAATCATATGTAGATCTTCTATTGCAAGCTATATATTAAAGTACAAAGACACATACAAACTGAGACATTGTCATTTAATAAATAAATTCTTTATTTCACAAAAACAAGCATCAAAATAAGTACATAAACAACTTATAAAGTAACTTATAAACGCACTTTAATGGTGAGTATGGTTAGTATGGTGAATATATTGTTTAGTGGGAGGCTTTGGCCGTGGCTAGTTACCACCCTACCGACAAAGACGTGTCGCCAAGCGATTTAGCGTTCCGGCACGATGTCGCGTAGAAACCAATTAGGAGCGTGGGTTTACCATGCCCCTAACAGGTTAGCCCGCTACCATCTTAGACTGCATCATCACTTACCGTCAGGTGAGATTGCCGTCAAGGGCTAACTTGTAGTGGATAAAAAAAATATATATATGTGGTATGTATGTATGTATGTACTGCTCTTGAATTATGTATATACCTGTTTTTCAGGCGGCAGTACTCTCCTAAAATTATCGAAACACCATGATTGAGTGCATGTGTGTGTGTGTGTGTGTGTATTCGTTTTATAACTTAATCCGAACCTAATAATAAGTTAAATAATAAATTTGTAATATAAGTATGAATATTATACATATTTATACAAAAAAAACTGGCGACAAGTTGAGATAAAAGTGATTCACACGGTGTCAGTCACGATGCGTGCCCTAACTACACTCTGACGTGAGATCAGGAGATGGACTATCACAACGTGGGGTATTGAGATAACTGTTCCCTTTCCAACTTTCTATATTACTTAGTCACATCACATGAAATATTTTATTTTCATCATTTTTATACCAGATCTGCGATATTAAACAAAAATATAAGAGGAATACAAAGGAAAACTTATCTCTCAAAGAGATCTGTTCCAGCTACCCTCAGATGTTAGTGAGATGAATTTATAAAATTGAATAATAATAATGGTCTGAAGAGGTGTCAACTTAATGACAAAAATAGATATACTTATAAATACTGAAATAATTTGAAAACAAAACATAATAATATTAAAAGATATTTATGGTAGAATTAATAATAAATCACTGAAAAGTATAACATTGAAATTTCAATGTAGTGTAAGCGAAGATGCAGCATAAGATGGTAGCGGGCAACTTGTATGGTAGACTCCTAATTAGCCTCTAAGCGATATCGTACCGGAACTAGCCACGGCCGGGAATCGAATCCAGGACTTCCAACTTTATAATGCGACAGCGCACGCACTTTGCAATGGAGGTCGTTATCTTTGCAAGATAAAAAGCATACTGCCTATTTTCAACTGCAAGCTGTCGCTTGGTTAAACTTTGTTTTGATTTGATGTGATTTTGGAATTGATAAATTTTATTTTTGTTTTCAGATAAGAATGCGGTGGCGGCGAGAAGACATAAACACAAGCATGTCTTTAAAAACGCTGATCGTGATCGCGATACTGACTTTAAGTAAGTAGATGGAAGATAGAGCTATGTTAGTAAATAGTCATCATTATCCAACCCGGCGTTATTACTCTCACTAATATTGACCTGAGGGAATTAAAACGGACATTTTACCGCAAGTTTTTTTACATATCATCATCATCATCATGATCAACCCATTACCGGCTCACTACAGAGCGCGGGTCTCCTCTCCATGTGAGAAGGGTTTGGTCATAGTCCACCACGCTGGCCATGTGCGGATTGACAGACTTCACACGCCTTTGAGAACATTATGGAGAACTCTCAGGCGTGCAGGTTTCCTCACGATGTTTTCCTTCACCTTTGAAGCAAGTGATAATTTAATTGTTTAAAAACGCACATAACTCCGAAGAGTTAGAGGTGCGTGCCCGGATTCAAACCGCCGACCTCTGATTAGGAGGCTGACGCCCTAACCACTGGGCTATCACCGCTTCACCTTTTTTTTTACATATATTTGTTACTTAGTATAAAGTTTCTATGTTTAATTATGTATGAAATTCAAATATATTCATCTTCAAACTTATATCTAAAGGTTTAAAATTCTAGTAGCACCTAGTAAATAGTAGTTTTAAGTACAAAAAGTAAAGTAGTTTTTTTTATATATTTAATTACATATTTCTTACCCGTCTTATTTTATTTTTAATAAGTAATTAAAAATTTAGAATATGTAACACACACACAAATAATGAAACAATATCAAACCTAAAAGTCGTCGAGGCATAGCACGCATTAAGCTGGCATTTAAATAAACTATATTTTTATTGTTTATTTTTTAAAGCTTGAAATAGGTAAAAGTGGAAAATATACTTTTCATTATATAAAAAAAGGAAAAATCTAAATATACTTTATTTAGGGACCATACCAAATATGTTTTAATGTTTAAGATTAAATAAAAAATATGAAAAGTGTTCAGGAAAACCCATTAGTGGCGTGAATGCAATAAATCTCCGCCAACATGTAAATATTCCGAGCGTGCAACATGCATCCTTTGAATCGGATGAAAACATAAAATGGCGTTAAGTAACAGCTTATTTATGTCCCACAGACAGACAAAGGCCTCTTGCAACAGATTGTTATGATGTTAAGGTCGCTCGCAAACGACCATTTTTTATGTAAGTCATTTTACGCATTGTGAGTGCATTATTGCTAATTCAGTTTCCCTGATCAATATTTTCTAATTTATCTTAATGTGTAAAACTTTAAGAAGACTTTTTTCTTTCTTTAGCGTTTATTAAAAGTTGTTTTAAAAGTATAAAATAAATAAATGAATTAAAATACGGAATGTATATGGAAGTATGTTTAAATTATTTTTTGGGTATTACTACTACAAACTTTAGAATAAAAAGTAAGGAAAGATTCAGTCCATGTTAAGAAGAAATGAACTAGGTATATTTAAACTGCGTAAGTAAAACTTTTATTTGAAGTTACTATATTAAGTTAAAGTTTTTTATTACGTTTAAACGCCATTTCCTCAAGAATTGTTTCGATTTGCGATATTTTTTTTGTACACATACAGTTCGTCTTTTACTGGGAAACGTAAGCTACATACCTTATGTGTCAATTGTTAAAGACGAGATCAAACTGTTTTTATATATTTCTCACATATATATATCTTACGTAATAGGTAATACTGCCCGGCGATTGGATATGGTAAATCCTATTTTCGTACCCTTCAACCAACACTGAACTTAGCACCAAAAACAGTTATGCTTACGCGCGTATTAAGTGGCTGGTCGCGACAGGCTACCAGGATATTGTTCTAAGATTCTCCATGGTAGTGACACCACCGTACCATGTAGGTACGTTGGCTATCAACTCAATGATCGTGCTACCTGTTAGCATATATAGCAAGATGTCTCACATTTGTAATCGTCGTTATTTCGTATTGCAGTATTTTCCATTGATGGCAGAAAATGGCGCATCGGTATTATAAAGGAAATTATCAACCCGTCCAAATGCCAAATGACCAGGCGATTTATTGAGGTCGCTAATTATATCGAGATTGGGAATATTCCAAAGGTTGACATTATTAGATGTTTTGTAAGCTTTCGAAATATGACAGTTATTTATACGATTCTCAATCACTAGTTAAAGCCCGCGACTTGGTTCGCGTGGATTTCGTCCGATATGCAATACCCGATAAAGGAAAATCTATAGTTAGTTTCTAATTTAGATAAAGGCATAACTATTACACTGAATACAAAATATACACTTTTTGGGTTGTTGAATAGGCTATTTTGTATTCCGAAAAACAATGGGAATCGTTCTGTAGGCGATCGATTTTACATAATAAACCAAACGACGATTTTGGTTTCGCCTTTGTCAATTTACGTTGTACATTTGCCTAAGAATTTCGCAATTCTTTGGCAAATGTACATGAAACGTCCTCAAGATATAGATATATATAGCTGTGATAGCCTAGTGGTTAGGACGTCCGCCTCCTAATCAGAGGTCGTGGGTTCGACCCGGGCGCACCTATAATTTTTCGGAGTTATGTGCGTTTTTAAGCAATTAAAATATCACTTGCTTCAACGGTGAAGGAAAACATCGTGAGGAAACCTGCACGTCTGAGAGTTCTCCATAATGTTCTCAAAAGCGTGCAAAGTTTGCCAATCCGCACATGACCAGCGTGGTGGACTATGGCCAAACCCTTCTCATATTGAGAGGAGACACATGCTCTGTAGTGAGCCGGCAATGGGTTGATAATGATGACTTTAACGTATTGTATATATTACAACCGCGAGAACTAGACAAACCTGTTTCATGCGTTTTACATTTTTATAGTTTTTATATTCTTTATACGCATTTCGCAGCAATATATATTGCAATTGCAATGAAAACTGTAGTTTTAACAAATAGAAAAACAGAGGTTAAATACCTTGTCACTGAATACAGAAAGGCATGTCGTGAACTCGTCAATATAGCTTATCTTAGATATTTGCGCTCAGCAGAATTGGCACTGTCGTCTGTGTAATGATCTGATGAAACTCGTCTAATTCCACAAATGACACCGCTCTGACATTTCCGCGTCTTAAAACAACTGGCATCATCACAGCGATCGACCCCGCCATTACAAAGATATTGTGCACGTTATATGCACTAATTGCGGGGTATTCGGAGCAAAAATTACGTGTTTTGGAGTTACGGCATCGTGGACAAACCTACTTGGAACAATCCGTGAGTTTAGATGACACGTCGTGACGAGACGTTCTCGCTGTTCACAAAGAGCATTCTATTATTAGACTATATATAATTTATCACCTATCAATGTTTCATTGGTGAACCCGCATTGGTGGTGGATGGTGTACCATCTAAACAATAAACAGCAAGTATAATTTGCTAAATTCCGCCGACAACCTTAATTGTATAATATAACACCACACAAAATCTTCCACTAGAACCTGTACGCACGTTTCGACCCTTTAGAGGTTCTAGTGGAAGATTTTGTGTGGTGCTATATTAAATAAAAATCTCCCGGTTGTCGGCGGAATATAGCAAATTATACTTGCTGTTTATTGTTTATCATGGACTTCCGCAAAGTAACGCCTGCTTCTATTCGTTAGGTGTCCCATCTCTTTTCCAATCTAGACACCCCTGGATAATCCCCCTCTCATAAGAGAGAGCCGGTAATTAGAAAACCACCCTTCATAGCAAAGACATATCGCCAAGCGATTTAGCGTTCTTGTATGATGCCGGGTAGGAAGGATGGGTACAGCCGGCAGCGAATCGACGATTCCTCAGATGCTGAGAGGTTAGGTGAACCGTCCAACCGAAAAAAGGCCTCATTTTTTGCATACACATTTTTACGAATGTCAGCTAATCTAATACCTATATTATTGATCTAAGATTAAGAATTCCAACAATCATTGTACTAATCAATGCCGGAAAAACGATGTATAAATACGACACTCACAAAATGCAATAGTCAGTATTATCATAAATATATAAACTTGTTGAGGGCTGGGCTCAAAATGTCTTCTGGCAGAGCTTCTTTCCGAAGCTCGCCAAAAAGCCCGGTTACGCTGTGGCAAGCAATAGGGTTAGTACAGCTAATAGACAGTCCAAAAAAAAATTCTGTTTCGCATTGTAGTCTTACTGTTGGATAAACGTTTATTGAGGATGTGACATTTAATGTTTATGCGTCTCTGTAAGACATCACATACACTTTATTACTCTCGTGAAATACGAAGGTTGTACCAATTAACTATGAGTACAATGTAATAACTGACAGATAACGAGAAAATGAAGTAAGGAACGCCTCTTCGTCGAAACTTTAAATCTTATATATAAAATTCTCGTGTCACGGTGTTTGTAATTAAACTCCTCCGAAACGGCTCGACCGATTCTTATGAAATTTTTTCTGTAAGTCTGAGAATCAGCTACTATCTATTTTTCAAACCCCTAAGTGATAAGGGGTGTCCACCCCAAAATGTTATTATTTATTTTTAGATATTTTTTTTCATTTTATTTTTCGATTATGTCGCATTGAAAAATACATACAACCCTAAATTTTCACCCTTCTATCGCTAACCCCTATTTAATAATAGTCATTTTATTAATTTAATCATTTGTCATCCCGATCGATAACTAAACAATTATCGTCTTTATTGCGAATGTTTTTCACTCTAATTCGACTCCAATTTCCCTGAGCTTATTGTAAAGCTAAAATTTTTGAACATAAACCATATTTAGGATTTTTTAATTTTCCCTCATCGTTCACAGCGCTCCATGCCTCTTACATTCATATACCACATCCTTACACATTTTCAATTCAATTCAATTCAAAATAATCTTTATTCAAATAATCCTTTAAAAGGCACTTTTGACGCGTCAATAAATTACATAGTAGTTATTTCATGGTGATAACTTATTCGTAAACTTAAAACTAAAGCTATGAGGGTTCCAAACGCGCCCCGGTCTAAGAAGAAGCCCACAACAAACCAAGCCGGGTTTAATAATAAGTTAGTTATTTTTTGTTTCTACACTAGAAATTCCCTAGAAATTATTTATATTGCAAAACAACGTTTGCTGGGTCAGCTAGTTTAAATATAAAAATGTATTCATGTATAAAGCGTTTGTATATATTTTTGTCATAACTGCAACAAGCAGCTGTAAAAAAAACTTTTTTATACGTGCTATTAAGTCTATTAGCAAACAAACCGTAACTAAGTAACAAGATAGTATCTATATGAATAAAATATGATTGTTACTTTTATTGTTGGGCTTTATGATAGTAATTATATCCATAAGCTGTTATTAAAGTGGTACGCTACTATCTCGTTAATTACGCTGCCCTATTATTGCTCAGTGAAGCTGTGATAGCCTAGTGGTTAGGGTGTCAGCCTCCTAATCAGAGGTCGGCGGTTCGAATCCGGGCACGCAACTATAACTTTTCGGAGTTATGTGCGTTTTTAAAAACAAATAAAATATCACTTGCTTTAACGGCGAGGGAAAATATCGTGAGGAAACCTGCACGCTTGAGAGTTCTCCATAATGTTCTAAAAGGCGTGTGAAGTCTGCCAATCCGCACATGGCCAGCGTGGTAGATTATGGCCAAACCCATGCTGATGATGATGATTATTGCTCAAACAATTTTACATGAACTTAACCTGACTTCGACTAATTCGATTTCATAAAGTCGACTAGGTTTGCTAAGGAAAGTGGCTATAACTATAGCTTTAATTGTCTATAGCAAAATTCCCCGAAATTACATATATTGGTTGGGAAAGAGAACGAAAACGGGAACGAGCACATCAACAAGAGATGAGATAATTTTCACATACAAACTTGCTTTTCATGGGATATTTTAAAAACCCTTAATAATCCTAATAATGTAAATTCCAGGTTTCCTCCAATCATGCAACGGCGTCCGACGAACCGCGCAGAGGAGAAAGGTAATTTCCTTACCTATATAATATATATGTATAAACAAAAGTAACGCTGTGATAGCCTAGTGGTTAGGGCGTCAGCCTCCTAATCAGAGGTCGGCGGTTCGAATCCGTGCACGCACCTCTAACTTTTTGGAGTTATATGCGTTTTTAAGCAATAAAATATCACTTGCTTCAACGGTGAAGGAAAACATCGTGAGGAAACCTGCACGCCTGAGAGTTCTCCATAGTGTTCTTAAAAGCGTGTGAAGTCTGCCAATCCGCACATGGTCAGCGTGGTGTACTATGGCCAAACCCTTCTCATATTGAGAGGAGACTCGTGCTCTGTAGTGAGCCGCGAATGGATTGATCAGGATACATACAACATATTACATTAGCATGTCTCTGACGCGTAGGTATAAACAACGAAATTATTTGATTTGTTTTAATTCAATATTTACCCAATCAATCGATTTGAATGACTCGACACAAACACCGGAATATTAAATATAATTCATTTGATTTGAGAGAGTTCAACTAGCAGTATATCTGCATGGATATAGTTCGATTAGACCTCCATGGTTCCTGACTGACTAGCTGTCATTGCAACCATCTCTCACCTTTTCAAAACAAAAGAATTAAACCGGTCCAAAAATAATGGACATGGATTTCCACACGTGCGAATTCGTTTAAAAATGAACAAAACTAAGCAAAATAATGATTAACATCGCCATAAAAAATACGAGTCCCATTATTGTAAGTCTGCTTTTAAATTAAATAGGGACTTTCAGAGATAACTTTACAAAATTTTCGTAATACCTTTGTAGCAGCCCATAAGGGCTGAATGGCTCGGTGCTAGCAACCGACAAAAGATTTCACCGCCTTATACCACCCGAAACTAACTCCCAAGTGTTAACTATGATATCAATTTTAATCGCAGGGCCAAATAGGTAATATATTTCAACTTCAAATGTCAGAATTATTATTACTGTATCGAATTACCTATTGTACAAAGAGAATATAAAATACTGATACGACCAGTGGCGTGTCAAGGTTTTTATCCCAGAGTCAATAAGAAAAAAATGCTTTTAAGCATGTTCGAAGTGGACGCTCATGTGGCTACGTTTGTATATGTGTACGTTTTCTAACAACACTTAACTAACACAGATGTTTTACAAATAGTTCCTTTTCTCAGGACGCTCTTGGGATATGCACTACTTTTGTGCAGTTATGTAGTGCACGCTCCTAAGTATACCTTACTGTATTGGATCTTACACAACAAAATAGTTTCACAAAATCGTGACTGAAAATTTATCTTGGACACTTCCGATCCAGTAATTTTATTGATCGTTAAAAATTAGTCTTACTTGAGTGATGTCACCAAAAGAATGTTATATATGAACGTGGAAGGGCAAAAGAGTAAAGGAAGACCAAAGAAGAGATGGATTTATTGTGTAAAAGAGGATATGCGGGTAAAAGGTGTGGGTAGTGAGGTGACGGCTGATAGAAGTGAGTGAAAGAAGAAGACGTGTTGTGCCGACCCCACATAATGTGGGATAAGGGCAAGAAGAAGAAGTTAAAAATTTGTCTTACTTGACACGAATTTATCCCCCAGGACATAGTCAGAGACTTGTTCGTACCAGCGCCCAGCGCGGAATCGTTAACGGCGATCGCTCAAGCGATGGGCGCCGCTGGCTTCGAGGACTACACCGAGGGCAAGAAGACCCTGGTGAAGCGCCTCATACCTCCCAACAGCCAACCGGATCTGGACATCGTGGAGCATTTAGGTATCTAAATCTTTATTACTGAAAGGTGGTGTTTGTATCCTAGTGCTTGAGACTCCTAGTGTATCGAGGACCGAGATCGATCCTGGCACTCTACTATTAAGTTTTGTTGTAATACGTTAAATGAGTTATATGCCAGTTAATTTAATTAAAGCAACACTTTAGTGAGCAATTCATTCCAGATAAAGTCTTATGTCAATTATGTCATCGTCCAGATGTTTCAAAGACGGAATTTTAAAACACTAAAGGTAGCCTTTCGAACTAAGCGTCACAGACGCAGCGTCTATAGTGTCACCAACGCCGCGTCACTAACGCCGCGTCACTAACGCCGGGACAGTGACGCTTTAGTGACTTTGGATACCCAAAACAGACGCACAGTCTCATCCTACTTTCGCCGCGCGCCGCCCCAACCAGATTGATCTATAATAAAACAATATGCATTTGCAACTTGTTTTGCTAGAAGATGAAGAAGATGATGATCTTTTACTTCAATACTACCTCAGTTTATTAAAAGTAACCTCAAAATACAGCGACACTGCAAGCGCGGCCGAGCGACTGACGCGCGTCTTACAACGCGATCACCGCGGCACTATGACGTCACAGACGCCACGTCAATGCGCTCGAATGACGTTCCCTAAAATTTCATACATTTGCATAGAACACCTATCTGTCGCTCTGTCGCCACTGACGCTATAGACGTTCGCTTAGAAAGGCTACCTTAAGTTTCATCTTTTCATTACACTATGCCGGTAGGAGACGGATTAAAATAATGAACATTGAATTCATCCTTCTCTCGTCTCAGGTGTGATCGGCAAGGCGAACGTGGACTTCCCAGCGCTGCCCAACATCCCCAGCACTGGGTTCAACTGCAAGAACGTGCCCACTGGATACTACGCGGACCTGGAAACTGATTGCCAGGTAAGCTGATACACTTTCATTTAGACGCTCCAACGTTCAATACCTCCGCATTGGTATGTGATCTGTGCCAGCCAGGGTCGCTTTACATTGGGTAAACAGGACTAAAAGCGTGTTATGAGCTTAGAGCTCGTACATGTCAGTGGTTTTGTTAAGTCGATTAGTAAAATAAAAAAAGTAGGTTTGACGACCTGCGTGGCGCAGCGCGTGCGCTGTTGCATTTTAAGAGTTCGAGGATTCGATTCCCAGCTCGAGTCTGGTCTGGTGAGAGGCTTCGGCCGTGGCTAGTTACCACCCTACCGACAAAGACGTGTCGCCAAAAGATTTATTTAGGAGTATGAGTTTATCATACCCCTAACAGGTTAGCCCGCTACCATCTTAGACTGCATCATCACTTGCCATCAGGTGAGATGCAGTCAAGGGCTAACTAACTTAGCTAACTTGTGGTGAATAAAAAAAAAAAAAAAAGGTACGGAGAAATCGCAGTATCTCGGGCGACTGCTGCCACAAAACTTGACATGAACTACAAATGAAGCTTGCTTCAATGGGACAAATCCGGGGAAACCAGGAAAGACGTCTGGATGGATAAAATATTTTGGCTATGCCTAAGATTTAGATAGGTGTTATCTTAGCATAATCTACACGTCCACCAATAGTAGCATACACATCTAGAGCCGATCATATATCAATATATAATTACTAGCTGTTACACTCGTATTCGCTCGTCACCGTAGGCTGACTTGCTGACTTCACAACGCAAAATTACTGCGTAACTTAGCAATCCTTCCAGAATGGATCGTTCATGTAATGCTCAAAATTGATTATCAATTTAATCCAAAATGTTCAGAGCAAATAATAAAGCCACCTTTATTGACACTGAAGTAAAAGTAGCAGACTGAATCAAATCTGCGATCTATTTATTCCTATCGGCAGTATTTATTTATTTCGGCTTATGTCACGACCAGAATACATGCCATGCGATCCTTATTGCTACCATTTTACTCCATGCGATTTTATTTCTTCATAGAAATAAGCCAAGGAAATTGTACGCACTATTATTTCGTTACACTTATGACAGTACCACGAGTGTGTAGTCGATAAAAAATTATAAAATTGGGTTTGCAAAAATTTAAAGTACTTAATAATATATCCGCTCGTAATAAAATAAAAAAATAAAAAATAAAATAAAATCTTTTTATTGCAGGTCAGGGACCCATATAAAACCTTATAATTTAAATTTAGAAAAAAAAATATTAAAAGTAGAGTTAATAAAAATGAACTTAACAGATGTAAAATAATTTAAGAATAATTCCTGGCTTATCTTACGTTAGGGGTCTGGTGTACCCTGAGCCAGTGCATATAAAACACATTGTCAGGGGATACCTGAGCGACGACTTTGATTAGCTTGTTTTTTGAATTGCGGACGCTTTGCCAGAAACCTGCAATTCTGTTCCTAACTATGGCGTAAAAGTCATAAATATTAATAAATATTAATTCATAAACTTCATCATTTGCAGGTGTTCCACATCTGCGACACGTCCCGCAAGATATCGTTTCTGTGTCCAAACGGCACCATCTTCAGCCAGTCGCACCTTATCTGTGACTGGTGGTTTAAGGTGGACTGTGCATCTTCCCCGGCCCTCTACGAGTCCAGTGTAGAATACTACTCAAACGAGCAGAAGAAGGCACAGCGGATCAGCAACTTGAGCAAGAACCCAGGTCTCCTACAGATTGGTATCGACTCAAATGTACGTGCAGAATCCAAAAGAACGCCCGTCACGGTACCGAGCACAACAGAAAGACTCCTGAGACATCGACAGAAGCTTCAAAGTGACACCGCTCCACCCAACGCACAAGCCACAGCAAGAAGTTATCAAACTCTTTTCGACATTAGCCCTACACAAAGAACAGCGGCGACAGTATTTGAGAAGAGAAGAAAGAATCTCGTTCAACTCATTGCTAACAATTTCGGAAATCCACCTTCAAGAACTACCTTACCAGTTTATGATAGCTCTACGCATAAGAGCACCATACCAGCATATGATCACAATAGTCTAAGAGAAATGCAGGTAGCCGCAGAAACGGCCTCCTTTGCCCAAAACCAAAATAGACAGTTTCTACAGGAGTACAGCAGTAACAGTAAAAACTTCAGACCTTATCCAGTTTATACACCTAACCTAACGGCTAGTCCACCGAAAGCAAAAAGCAATCCAACATTGACAACTCTATACGATATTCAGTCAAAACACGTACCTCAATACGTCGAGGAAGCTACAACGAAACGACAAACACTAGTACCATACACAAAAAGCTACGTTAGCACTGTAAATGAGAGACGCGAACCTTATACAAGACCAGGAGTATCTCTTCTAAGAGATTTCCTCGAAAAAGAAAAAAATAAGTCCATTTCTGCTACTACAGAAAAGTTCGAAGTTACAGCTCGAAGTGATAAATTCGAAAGTAATGCAAAGTCGGAAAATAAAGTAGCTGCCGAAACCAAAGACAGTTTTGAATCTGTCACCAAAATTCCACAAACTACTAGAGACGAGAAGTTATCCACATACACCAATGCCGATATTTATGGAAACTCCAATCCAATAACCCAAGTGACTACGGAACAATCTTATCAAGAGCGCCGTGATCGACTATTGAGGAAACTATCTACTGATATAACGGACACAAATGAACATACAACAGAAACACTTACAGAAAAATATTATGGAGATCAAACAAACAGACCTGGACTTATTGTACCGCCATCTCTAACACCCAAAACACTTCATTCCTTGGCAATTTACTACGCCACTGCATTGGATAATTTGTCTACAACGCCACCGTCAGAAGACGATGCAACTACTACGCCTCCTTTTGACGCTTACGAGCCAATCGAACATAGTTTACCAGCCTTGTTCAGTCGTCACACAATCGCAAAGTATAGCAATCTTTTTGGAAGCAATGCTGATAAAGCTGAAATATTAGAAGAAATTAAACTAGACCCTAACAGTACATTCAATGACCTAGCAGAAGATTTAACAGTAGAAATGAGCCAAGGTCCTCTAGCGACATCTCCACAAATAAGGGAACTAGCTCAGGTGTTTACACATGCTCTTTCAGCCTACCTACAAGATCCGGTTCAATTTAGAAAAGTGCTTTCTGATATACGACCCACGCATCCGTCGTTTGCTGAAATGTTAAATGGTAACGATGAATCCATTAATACTGAGCCAACTACAACTGTCAATGAGGACGACCAAGAAATATTAGGATTTTCAGATGATCATAAAGTGCAGGATCATAAAAAATCGGAAAACTCTGTAAGAGGAGGTAAAGCTTTAAATATTGCTACTGATTATCCAACCACTGTAGAAGATTTTAAGACTTCAACAACTACAACGGCACCTTCTACGTCCTATTTATCAACAACCCCAAGAAGTCCATTCAGATGTTGTGGTAGAATTTCGGCTTCGTATACCACGGCTCCAACATTCAGGCAATATTACTCCACTGTGAATGCAAATACTGCAGTAGCAAAGGTTAACTTATTAGCTACTAATGAAGATATTTCAACAACAGAAAATTATACACCCTTTAGGAATGAAAGATTGCAAAATACCAAATTTATATCGCGCTTCGGTAAACCTATTAGTACCTTTGACATTACACCTTCAACTGATTATACAGAAATAACAACACTACCTACTGCTTGGGGTGGAGAAACATTTGATTCTACATTGGCTCCTATTACAAATTCCCATCAAATGTTTGAAAGTAAAAAGATCAAATCAACGATTGGTATAACTGAACCCACACCAGTTTACTTTCCTGTGACCGATAATATTGATAGTGTTGAGTTAGAAAACGAAGAGGAACTACAACGAGCGCACAGTCAGTCATTTGTTTCACCACAAAGCAATGGTTTAAGGCAAGGAAAACAACTTAAAGAAGATCAGAAAATAGTTAAGAAACCTTCCGGAGACCTAGAGGCACCAACACAAGATGACATCGACACCACAACAACTACAGCACAAACTACGACAACCCAACCAACGACGACTCTACGAGACCAAACCGAAGCCTTAACGACAGTCACTCCTATATCAAGTAGCGTGTTCACATCTCCCGATATAGAAAAATCAACGAGCGATTTCCAATGGCCTACGACTTTCGGAAATTGGCATAGTACAATCCTTGATCCTATAACTCTAAATGACGGTTTAAGTGTGACTGGGCCGGGTCAAGGCGCGTCGGAAATAGCTCAACAAACCAACGGATGGACGCTCGATACTGCTACAACGCCAACTACTTATTCGACTACGACAGATCCGACGGTTTCATCAACTACAATTAATATTGAAATAACGACGAGTGAGAAACAAAATGAACGTTTCGGTAAATTTTTAAGAGAATCAACGTCAACAGAGCCCGCTCAAGATTTGTCAACAGTAACAGACACTATAGTAGAAAAAGCAAAGGAAATAATGGAAGGGATGAATGCTACAACCACACAAAAACTAATGAACGTAATGAAGAAAACTAAATCAAAAAGCGTAAAACGGTTGATACTACTTTTGGTACAAACATGCGACGATGACCATAATTCGACTGCGGAAGCATCGAAAAAGGCTTTATTAGAAGCATTAATGGCAGTATCGCCTAAAGACATGGACGAAATTGCTAAAGAAGAAGAAGAAGCTGAGACGCTAGTAACAATACCTGATACAGATTTAGTTAAAACGACGTTGTACCAACGGCGGATGGATCGAATACCAATGCAAGCCGTTGCTAGACGAGGCAAAAGCTTAAATGTGGACGTTGAAGCTATTAACTCGTTATCGAACCCTACGACGGTACAACCAACAACAATAACAACAGAAAGTATTAAGACTGAAGAAACGACAGAGTACACTACATTTAGTACGGTAAGGCCAACTCTGGCAAGCCGCAGGGGTGGGAGAAAGTTCATGCCAAAAACTACGGAAATTGAACAAACTAGCACGACCATATCTGATCGACCTATCGCAGAGGCGAGGCTCTCGGCTCAGGCAGAGCTCAAGCCTCAATCAGATACAAGAGCCTTAGAATTATTAAGATCTCTATACACCATTGCAGCCAGATGGGGCTAGATGTTGTCATTAATTATTTATTTATAATTAGGGTTCGTTTTAATTTTAACAATATTACTTCCGTTGAATAAGATCACAGACGAGAGGCTCGACAAAAAGAGAAATTACACTGGCATTAAAAATGTACAAGATGTGTACTCTGTTACTGAGACGCAACAAGCGCAACAACTTACCTGAATAACATTGATCACAAAACGTAATTATCAACCCATGACCGGTCCAATACCAGCCACGGGTGTTTTCCCAGCATGAGAAAGGGTGTGGTCGTAGTCCAGCACGCTGGGTATTGTGGATTAGATTAGATATAGAGAACTGTTAGGCATGCAGGATTCCTCACGATTTTTCCTTCTTCATTAGAGCAAGTGATATTACGCACAAACCACCAAAAAGTTGCAGGAACTAAACTGGGTTCACATAAAAGAGATCCCTAAGTCTTACCCCTTCATATCACCGCCGCTTAAAACATATCTTGGAATAATACAAAATATACTAGGTATTTATTTGATAAATGTTAAATTCGCTGGAAAAACAGAAATTTAAAAAGAATGGAAACAACTTATTGTTATATATTAAAATCGTAAGAAAAAGTGATTTAAAAATTAAGCAATTAACATTTATGTTTAATATTATAATTTTGCACTACTTAAATAATATTTTTAATCGTACGTGTATAATGTTCAAAAAATCCGTCATATCTCTAGAAGTCGTAGCGACTTCAGCTACTTAATTCATGATTAGTCTAAAAGGGATCTAGTATTTTCGGAATGATCGATAGGCTGGCCTGAAAAATTAGACCGAAGGACGGACTATTTCTTTCTTGTCGGAGCGAAGGGAGCAACGATCGACTTTAACATAGAAATGGTTAAAACTCCAAGTATACTTTTTATTCCAAGAGAAAAAAAACATGACAACAAGCTGTCGAAGTATAGTTTACTGAAAATGCTCAATTAATATTTCACGAACGAACCCTAACTATAAAATTAAAAACTGTAAATGTGATTTTGTAGATATCAAACACTGAAAGCCATTTTAATTTTCGAAAGATTTTCTGGAAATATAATAATAATTCAAAAATGTGTTATACACTTAATTAATTTATTGTTTTGTAATTTGTAATAATGACTTGCCCTTAGTATTTTAAATTAGGTTAATTTAAAATTTATTTGTAAGCTTTTTATGTAAGGTTTCCAGTTACCTATGATCTATACATAAGCTTTTGAACACTGCCAATCGATATTTTGTAATTATGTTTAATAGGAAATTTGTTAAGGAAGTAAATTAAGGTATTTTATACAATAAACATAGATAAAATATCAAAATGTTTCATTTTATCACCTGCATAATTTATAGAAACCATTTTTTTACATATTTGTTACTTTAGCGCGTTTAAATTGCCTGTTAACGCCAACTTAATTAATTTAATTATTTAGATTTAGTTAGGTTACAATCTCATGTTTATTCTTCTTTCTTCTGTTTTTATTCTTTACTTCTTGATTGTGACCAGTTTAATGATCCAATAAAACATAAAAATAAACTTTATTTCATAAAATGGCATAGGAATGAGTTTCGAGCATCTGTCAATTGGAATAAGACACTTAATAATAACAAACCGTTGAAGTAACCTTGTAACAGCTTGTATTTTAAAAAAATAACGTTATTTAAAATGGGCACAATTTCAATCGATCAACTGATATTATGCACATACCATCGCACATGAACATGTGGACGGGGAGCAAACGACGTTTTTTTATATACTACAAGTTAGCCCTTGACGGCTATCTCACCTGGTGGTAAGTGATGATGCAATCTAGGATGGTAGCGGGCTAACCTGTTAAGGGTATGGTATGGTAAACCCACACTCCATATTAATTTCTCTGTCGGTAAGGTGGTAACTAATCACAGCCGAAGCCTCCCACCAGACCAGACCCGAGCCGGGAATTGAACCCAGGACCTCCAACTTTATAATGCGACAGAAAATATGTTGACAACTGAGGCCATCCTCCTAATAGGTTTCTTTTCGGCATTATATCAAAACGCTAAATCACTGCGTTCAAACGCTTTATTGCCTGTACAACTAATTCTTCGAAAACAAGAAACATATTTCCTTAGTTTTTTTTATACACTACCCTTGACGGATGCAGTCTAGGATGGTAGCGGGCTAACCTGTTAGGGGTATGGTAGACCTACACTTTTATTGGTTTTTACGCAGTGACGGAACGCTAAATCGCTTAGAGACACGTCTTTGTCGGTAGGGTGGTAACTAGCCACGGCCGAAGCCTCCCACCAGCCAAACTGGAACTGAGAACAACACGCTGAAAGTCGCGAAATTCAGAGTCGAGAGAAGTCGCGAAATTTGGGTTATGAATGAATAAAAACATTACAATAAAATCAACTTTATTCATTTAACACTTAAATTCAAAGTGCCTGGGCGACGGATCTCTTGAGGAAGTTGTCAACGTCCTGGTCGGTGACCTTGTGGCCGGGCTTGAAGTACTTCTTGAGCTTCTTCCTCTTCGTCATCATGATCTTGGACGCGGCGAGGGCTCCGCGGCGTTGCAGCGACTGGAAGCGATCGCGCAGAAGATTTCCTGTAACAAATTGAAAATAACGGGGTTGTATTACGGGTTCGCTGCAAATTCCATATTAATTTATATCAAATAGGCATGGAGACCACGTCTCGGCAAACGGTGTGTGGGCCGTCCTCCGGCCAGGTGGAGTGATGACCTCCGAAAAGTGGGAGACATCGACTGGATGCGAAAGGCCGGAGACAGGATGAGTTGGCGCTACTTCGAAGAGGCCTATGTCCAGCAGTGGATAAATGTTGGCTGATGATGATGATGAAATAGGCATACTTTATGAGCTCCACTGAAATCTCAAATCTGTGTTTATTGAAAAACGCGTATAGTTTTCTAGCTTGCCCACACTCAGAAATCTAGTGGGCTGTATTCCGGGCACAGGTCGAGCCTCGTCACTGTCACCCAGCGGATCAGGTCCAAAAATAACAAATTATACAAGGTATCCGAGCATTTCTGTTTGCAAAATATCCTGACAACTTAACACGTGGAGATATTATTCAAAACTGATTCTACCGACTACTAGCCGAAATTACCTAAGGGGTCATATTAAAGAGGCATATTATGCTCAATCTAATAAACGACTTTTGTACCTTGCACAGAAAACTACGCAAATATATCACTATCCTTAGTTTATAATCCCAAAAAAATCATTTGCTCAGTCAGATTAACTGCAGTGCTGCCTTTCTTCTATTATCAATGAGAATGGAGTTCGCTTGTAAAAAAACTTCGTTCGAGAAACTTATCAGCAACAAACTCCATTTACAGGTTGAGTGGTCTCCGTGTGTGAGCGTTAAGTGGGTTGATTGACCGCTCGTTTGATTTCGCACGTAACAGAGCGTAAAGTTTGCACCGCGGCGCGAGGGCATGATTTCTTTTTTAAGTTTCTTTGCAAATATATGTATGTATACAAGATGTAATTCAAATCCATAGTTGTTAGATACAGTGCAACCTTAATATAACGTACCTCAGTATAACGACTTCCTCGATTTAACAAATTCTTCGTAATCCCCTTGAATTGTCCATAAGAGTCAATATAAAATATACCTTTTCATTTCGAACATTCTTTGCGTACAACCTCTTTATAACGAATTTTCAACTATCAAAAAAAAGTATTCATACCTCTAATTAACGAATTTTGCCAACCCAAAACCTTTATATAAAGTTTCCACCAATAATATAACTCTAAATCTAAAGGGAAGTTGTCAGACGATTTCTTGCTGATGTTGAACGTCAAACACCAAATACAATTGACGTTTTACAAGCCATGTGGATGATCGCCAAAGCTTGGAATTTAGTCACTGAAAAGACCATTGCAAACCGCTTTAAGAAAAGAACATGGGTTTAAAGTAACATGCGAAGATGAGGAGGACGATTTACCAGTCGCAGAACTTGCTAGGACCTGGCAAAGAGTTCCAGAAGAATTACACCTTCAAGAGACTGACTTCGAACGATGATTTGGCCATCTGTGGAGAACTAACTGATGCTGACATCGTCACATCTGTGTTGCCAGTTACTAATGCAGAAGCGGATGAAGACGAGGAAGAAGAGGGTGAAATTGATAAGCATAACTTCACAATAAAAGATGCTTATAATGCTTTGAATACAATAAAATCTGTGTTTCTCAAAAAGGGAGGTTTAAGTGACGATGTAGTAAAATCCATCACGAAATTAGATTGCGCTTTGGATGTCATAACTCATACCGGTGGTAAACAGACAACTATCAATGACTTTTTTTCTAATCAATGAACAAAATTGAGATTAAGCTACTATATAACCACATTGTTAATTGTTTTTGTTTATTAATGTAAGAAAAAAAAATTATCTACCAAATTGTTTTTAAATACATAGCAAATACATATAGTAATTTGATAAAATGTGTTATCATTTATTAGTAGAAGTTGTTCGCTATAACAAGATAAGTACGTAATATTGAGGTGAATAAAACTATTCTTTTACCTCTTTATAACGAATTTTAGACCAATCTAACCTCAACATAACAAACCTCAGTTCAACGAATTACTTGATATCACGAATATTTTCTTGTTCCCCTCCGATTTGTTATATCGAGGTTGCACTGTATATCACTCCTAAAACAATTATTTTAAACCCAAACGGTCTAGACGGTTATAATGAGTTTTACGCCATAAGTTTTGATGATTCTTGTCTCACCTGAGCCAGACATTTTCCTCAAGTCACCGGTGAGCTGCTTGGGGTCCACAAACTCTGGCTCCTTGATGGGGGCCTTGTGCGCGTTAAGCGCCGGCAGCGCGGTAGCAGCGCGCTGAATGCGCTTCGAGGTGCGCTTTTCGCGTGACTCCGCGTCCAGTTCTTCTTTCTTGGAAACTGAAGCTTGGATTTTACGTAGCCTTGACAAAAAATACAGGCAGGTTATTAACATATATTATAGTTTATAAACAAACAAATTATATTACAATAATGATATACATTTTCTCTATGAATTCGAAAACATAACACATAAATTAATGCATGCAATTTCTTCCGCGTGGATTAAGGGTTTTAAACTATTCTAATTATTAATATTATATTAATTATTTCTATTTGTGAAAACGTGTAATTAGCTTTAATTTTCTTCTGTTCTTATCTATTTACTTTTTTCTATTAGCTGCAAGTAAAATAAAATAAAAATAAATAGTAAGTCTGTGGAAACATCACGGCACGGTATCGAGTAGAAACCAATAAGTGTATGGATCCACCATACCCCTTACAGGTTAGCCCGCTACCATCTTAGACTGCATCATAACTTAACATCAGGTGGGATTGCCGTCAAGGGCTATCTTGTGGTAAATAAAAAAAATAACAAAATAATTGACATTGGTGACCTACTTGTAAATATCTGTGATCTTCTGCTTGTCGATCTTCTGCCGCTTCAGCACCTCTCGTTCAGCGAGCCGCTCCTTCTGCTTCCTTCTGGTTTTGTGGTCTTTCTTCTTGTTCTGCACGGGCGGGTTCACCGCTTTGTACTCGTCGCCGGCATCGTCCTCCGGGTCGGGGTCGCTGGCCGGGTTGTGCGGCTGTGGCAGCCCTGCGCTCATCTCCTCGCGCCATTGCTCCTACAGACATGCCACCAGGTGAATTAGCGTTTCGAAACGAAGTCACAAAGGAACTAATTAGGGGTATGGGTTTTATAAAATGCACCTAAGCGGTTAATCCGCTACCATCTTAGACTGCATCATCAGCTATGGACACTTAAAAAAGAATAAAAAAGTCTAAAATCATTTTAAAACATCAAACTTTATTTGCTCTACCTTTGCCGTAAGCGGTGTTAATACTAGCAACAACTGTAAGTAAGAACCTACTGACTCTTGTTTAAAATAAAAAAGGATATCTTTCACCTGTTTTTGATGCTTTTATGTTTCATAGGATATAAAGTATTGGTCTTTGATTGGGGGTTGGTAAAGGTTTGATAAATAAATTAAATACTGATATCTAATTATTTGCCGCAATAGTTTTTTATTGGAACGAAGTTCCTTATCGCGCGTTGTGAAAGGGGGCTAGACGGAAAAAATTCTTACGAAAAGTTGTCACGACACTTTTTGCTATAGTAGGCTATTGTAAGCTGTGCGGCGTCGCATGTTTCTCTGTCTGTCTCTCTCTCTCTTATAGAAAGCAAGCCAGATATTTTCATTTCTATTTCATGTGTATGTATACAGGTTTTTTGTAAATAATAAAAAAATAATAATAATAATGAATCCTGACAGTTTCGGATTTTGCTGATGGAGTACAAAATTGAGCCAAAATTGACAAGCCGTCAAGAGTTAAAATGAACTTAACACCCACCTCTTTCTCCTGAGGAGTGACCTTGCTGAAGAGTCCCGTGGTGACCCGGTATAAGTGGGCTTCGCGTTTCATCATCTTCTGTTCATGTTGAACAACTTCGTGCAGTAACTCTTGATGCTCCTGTAATAAACATTTACTAGCATTTATTTACTAGCTGCACCAGTCATGTGTTGCAACGCCACATACACGCTACAAATTAAACAGTTAGATATAGATTTTTTTGGAACCCACGCAAGTATCCCTAGGACATTCTACCGAAGTTTTGCCACAATCTGATCAATAGTTTCGGAACATATAGATAGAAAACAAACAACTGTGTTTGTTATTGCCATAGATTACCATAGACCATAGAGACGAGCCACCGAAAGGTGTTTCGAAATATTATAATTACTACAATTTTTAATTACAGCTACAATAAAAAAAATAATGACACTACAAAATAAATTTCAAATCACTAGGTAAACTCTCAGATACCATGAATGAATGAAAGAATGTGCATTTTATATTTTCATATAATTGGGTCAAAGGAATCAGAGATTTGGACACATATAACAAAACTCTATTTTAATACAAACAACTTTCTTTTAATATACTAAAAATTTAGGCATTTCTGTGAAAAAAGAAACATTTTGGAAAAAAAGGCAAAATAGGCTATTATGCCATAATCTAAAACATTTAAGCATTATCTGTAGCTATACCAGTATACCTAAAAACAAAAAATAATTTAACCTTGAATGAAGGGTTGTAGCTGACTCCAGGGTGTGGCACCTCAACAGCTGCTCTAGTCACAACAGTTTTGGGAAGTGGAGGTTTTGTTCTTAGCCTTCTGTTTATGGGGACGTTATGAAGTTGTGCCTCTGGGGAGATGAAGTCATCACAAAGTGTCTCCGGTATACCTTTTGATTCCAAATCTGCAAAAAGATTAAGTTATTAGAATTGCATCTATACTAGTGAAACCAATTACCTGAGTATATAATCTGCAGGATTGCTAAATCTGTTAGAGATGAATAAGATAAATATTAGGAAGGTGCATTGGTAAAGACTGCTAGAGATTTTTTGAATAACCAGCTGTTGCCTTCAACTTTGTCTGCATTTTTATTGGTTGTTTTATTTATCCTGTAGGAACTGTTAGTTTCGTGACAATAAAAACTATCTATATACACCAAATGTCATCAAGGTGAGTACAGTAGTTGATCCAAACATAGGTAAAAAACACCAACAATGGAATAGAATCTATTAATCTATTCCAATTATTATTAATATTATATTAATATAATATTATAATTGGAAACTTATAACTAAGAAATTAAGGGTTCTTAAAAAATAACAATGCAACCAGATTGAGTTATAGGCAGATTTAATGAATTACAATATCTTCTCATAAATATAAAATACCTAGGACACATATGTTTACTACATATATATATACTATGTATAACCACAGAAGGACAAAATCTCCCACACAAGCTGCTTTTTTCCTGAAGTGGTAAGGAATTTTAGGCACTAATTACCACATAGGGTAAATATTGGCTTGACTGACTGGGACTTCAAGCTTATATAAGTTACTTGCTACAATTTCCTACCACTTTTATTTTTTTTTATTTGCTACAAGTCAGTCCTTGACGGCTATCTCACCGGGTAGTAAGTAATGATGCAGTCTAGGATGGTAGCGGGCTAACCTTTTAGGAATATGGTAAGCCCACACTCCTTATTGGTTTCTACGCGACATCGTGCCGGAACGCTAAATCGCTTTGCAAACGTCTTTGTCGGTAGGGTGGTAACTAGCCACAGCTGACGTCTCCCACCAGACCAGACTCGAGCCGGTAATCGAACCCAGGACCTCTAACTTTATAATACATCAGCACACGCGCCACGGAGGTTGTCAACGGTTGTTTTCCTTAACAGTGGAAACCATAAAATCAATGAATAGTTTTCATAATTACCACTTTGTTCCCAAATATTCTTATCATATGTCTCTCTGACATTTTGTGTTCTTTTTCTCTTTTCAACAGCTAACTTTTTATTTTTCTTTATAAGGTCTATTTTTTTCTGTAAAGTGCCCTTGGCCAGTTGTCTCTTTTCAGATAATTTGGATAGATCTGTAGCTTTGGATCCTACTTGTTTCACAGTATTGCGTTTTGCATTGGGGTCTGGAACCTGTATAAAAACACATTCACACATGTAGCAGTGACTTTACATTTGATGTGTTTATGATTACAAGTTAAAAAATTATCATTACTTAAGATATCTCTATTTTTATCTCATAATTCTATGTCTAAAGAAGTCTTTTCAGGACAAACCTTTGACAAGTGAAGAATCACTATTTTCAAGAGTCAGTTTGGCATTGATAGGATTGATGACTATTACAATTCTTCTATTAAATTATATTTTAAGGATTTTTTATATAAATTTATAGAGGAGTACATATTGTTATAAAGTAGCAGTTATTCCACCAGTAAAATTATACCCAATAAGGTTTAAAATAAGACCCGTTCATAAAAATATGCCAAACCAAAATGTGTTTTGACAAAACCATGCAACCATGTTGAATATATAATATTTATTGATCCATTCATCCATTCATCTTAATTATATTTTTTACACCTTTGATTAGAAGAGAATACTTTTTTTTTTTACTACAAGTAAGCCCTTGACGGCAATCTCACCTGATGGTAAGTGATGATGCATGCAATCTTAGATGGTAGCCGGCTAACTTGTTAGGCATATGGTAAACCCACACTCCTGATCGGTATCTACGCATCATTGTGCCGGAAAGCTTAATCGCTTGGAGACACTTTTTGTCGGTAGGGTGGTAACTAGGTGTACGCTACGCTGAGCCTCCCACCAGACCAGACTCGAACCAAGGACCCCCAACTTTATAATGCGACGGTGCGCGCACTGCGCCACGGAAGTCGTAAAATCATCATCTTTTATTATATTTCCCCTTTAATAACTTAAATGTGTGCTTATTTAATGAACTGATGATTACCTTAGATTGAGGCAACAGGATCTCAAAGCATTTAGGTGTTTCTGCTAACTTAGCCCTCTTCTGCTGCTTAGCTGACAACGGCTTGATATCAGGTTTGACATCATCTTTGATGTCAACATCATTCCCTTTAGTGTCGAGAATGAACAATTCCTCATCTGGTTTAGTTTCAAACTTACTGCAATAAATTATAGATTTTGTACCTTTGAAACTCTCACCACAGCCTTGCACAGAATCTGTACTGTTACATATGGTCTGTACTTGGGTAAAATATGAATCAAATATATCACATTTCAACAATGCTGCTTAGCCACTGAAATAGTCTATTTTTGCTGTTACTGCCAGCCTACAGCCCACATCATCCTCTAACCTGCTAAACTATATAGAAGAGATATTATAGACACAGAGCAAACAGGCGAGAGAATATGATTCCTACAAGTTATAGTCAGTAAGCATATAACTCTAAGGTTTGGGTCCAATTTTCATGAATTTATAAAAATAATGACGTTTTCATTTTTTACTAACACTGTAAAAATAATTTAAATAATTAGGCACTTGAACAGTTATAAAACAATCGAATACAAGCCAGTCATATGTGTTTTTATTAATAGATCTTTGAACTTTAGCTGAATTACGTAGAAACATAACCTTACCCAAGTCTTTCTTCCAACCGTTGATCTTCTAAATACGCCTCAACATCAGTGATATCACAGTGCTTTCGCCACGCTGTTTTGCTCCTTTTAGATACACGTTTTTTCTTTTTAACAATAATCATTTTTATTTATTATTATTTAAAAAACTCACATGGGTTATTTGGAAATAACACTGTAAAAAAGAATATGACATTTGTCAAACCGAAATATGCCTACCCTCTTTTCTCTATGGTTTTTCTATGGTTATATTGGTAGAAAGACATTGTTACCTGTGGTAAAATATATAACATTACGTTAAAGTCATCTAGAAGGGAGAAAGGCGGGAGACTTCGTATATGGCGGGCGAGGTTTTTTCATGCTTTTCTTGAATTAATGTTTCTTGGCTAATTTTGAAAAAGACTGGTGTTGGTTGTGTCGTGGAGAGTGTTGGTGTCGTTTGTGTAGTAGCTAGTTTTCTGAATGGTTAATGTTATGTAGGTAGTCACATAATTGGTTTGTCACTTGTGCCCCTCGCAACGTCATTAAAGCAGTCTGCGATAGTCCGTGTTTTATTTAATACATTACATTTGGCGCAGTTCGGTTTTTCTAATTACAATCATGCCGTTTGGCAAAATTGAGCCTTTTGATGTCGGTTCACATAACTGGGACGCATATTGTAGACGCGTGAAACAGTTTATCGCGTTAAATAATATTACCAAAGAGTTACACGTGGCCACGTTGATCACTCATGTCGGTATTACGTGTTACGAACTAATGTGCGACTTATGCTCACCGGATTTGCCTGAAAGCAAAACCTTTGAACAATTAGTGAAAATTGTCAAAGATCATTTGGAACCACAAAGGTCGGAGATCGCAGAGAGACATATGTTCCGGCAGCGGAAACAATTGCAAGGAGAAGCTGTGAGTGATTACCTGAAAAGTTTGAAACAACTCGCTAAACATTGCAATTTTCGAGACACTCTCGAGGTTAATTTGAGAGACCAGTTCGTTTCCGGACTTCACAGCGAAGACATGAGGTCTAGATTGTTTGCCGAGCGGAACATCGATTATAAGCGAGCGATCGAGCTCGCGTTGGCGCTTGAAGCGGCCGAGAGACATGCAGCGGAGGCAGCGTCCGGGGCGAGTGCGAGCGTCGTGCCGGAAGCGCTGCACCGCATCAGACCCTCAACGGCGCGCGTGGAACGCGGGCGCAAGGAACGGCACGGAGGAGGCGAGGGACCGGCTGACTGCCAGGCGGGCTCGCGGCGGGGCTGCTGGCGCTGTGGGCGCAGCGGGCACCCGCCCTCCAGGTGCAGATTTAAGTCTTATTCCTGTGACTCCTGTGGGATCAGGGGTCACCTGAAAGCGGTATGCCGAAATAGTGACAAGTGCAGTGAAAAGTGTAGTCATTCGGTGAACCCAAAGAATCCGAAAGGTCAGTTCTTTTTAAACGATTCCGATGATAGCGATTTAGGATTTTATAATATTATTAGTGATAGCAGTGACGGACCTTATTATCTTAAATTGAACGTTGAAAACTCAGTGGTAAAATTCGAATTAGATACTGGTAGTAGAATTTCCGTCATTTCGAAGTATTTTTACGACAAACATTTTTCTAATATATGTTTACAGCGTAAGAAGTTAAGATTAAAATCGTACACCGGTAATGTTATCGAGCCTCTCGGATATATAGTAGTAAATGTTAGATATCATTCTCTTTCGCAGAAGTTACCGTTGTTTGTAATAAAAAACGGCGGCCCTCCTTTGTTAGGCCGTACTTGGATTAGGCTTTTACAAATCGATGTTACTAATTGTCATAATTTATCTGAGAAACGTGAAAATACTAATATAGAATTATTAAGGAAAGAATTCCCTGAGGTTTTCGCTGATGGGCTTGGGACTTTTAAAACTCGAATGCAATTACACCTAGTGAAATCACGCCCGCTTCCCCTCGCCCTCCGCGCACCGGTCGAACGCGAGTTGGAGCGCCTACAGCGAGAAGACGTCATTTATAAGGTAGATAGATCTGATTATGGGACACCGATTGTTCCAGTCATAAAAAAAAATGGAGACATACGTATATGTGGAGATTACAAGATAACTATTAATCCGTTGTTAAAGGATTTTCATTACCCTCTTCCACAAATAGAAGATATATTTGCCAAGCTCGGGGGCGGTGAACAATTTTCTAAACTAGACTTGTCCCACGCCTATCAGCAAGTCTTATTAACAGAGGATTCGCAACCCATGACGGCTATAACTACACATATAGGTACTTTTGTTTACAAGCGAGTGCCTTTTGGAATTAAATGTGTTCCTGAATATTTTGAAAAGTTAATTGAAGAAACCTTATGTGGTTTACCCTCTACTGTAGCTTTTCAGGATGATATTTGTGTAACTGGCAAGGATAGGGAGACGCATTGTAAAAACTTACGTGCTGTTTTAGCTAGATTAAAAGAGGCCGGGTTGCGAGTAAATTGGTCTAAGTGTGAGTTTTTTAAAGACAGTGTAACATATTTAGGATATAAAATCGATAAAAAGGGCTTACACACTGATGTGAATAAAATAGAAGCCATTTTGTTGGCACCAGCACCGAAAGATGTAACACAATTAAAAAGTTTTCTTGGTCTTGTAAATTTTTATAGCAAATTTTGTGTTAACATGAGTTCTGTATTGAAACCTTTATATGGTCTACTTAAGAAAAATGTAAGTTGGAATTGGAGTGCTGAATGTGAATGTGCCTTTAAAAAAATTAAAAGAAATCTTAGCAGTTCGCCGGTGCTAGCTCACTACGACCCGAAGCTGCCATTGTTGTTGTCGGTTGACAGTAGCGCGTACGGCCTGGGCGCCGTCCTGGCGCACCGCTACCCCGACGGCTCGGAACGCCTTATCAGTTGCGCCTCGCGTACACTTAACGATGCTGAGCGTAATTACTCGCAATTGGATAAAGAAGCTCTAGCCATCATTTTTGGAGTTACTAGGCATCATAGATATTTGTTCGGTCGACATTTTACTTTACGAAGTGACCATCGAGCTTTGAGTTATATTTTCGGTAAAAATAGAGGTATTCCGCAAACGGCAGCAGGACGCTTACAGAGATATGCAGTTCGCTTAGCTGCCTATAACTTTGATATCGAGTTTATTTCTTCATCAAAGAATTGTTTTGCAGATGCGTTATCTCGTCTTCCGTTAGCTAAAAACTCTTATAGTCAAGGTATCGTGAAAAATGACCGCGAAAATAACAGTTATTTATTTTTTATAGAGGATAAATTACCGATAACGTTTCATGAAATTAAAAACGAAACCGCTAAAGATTCTACTCTTAACAAGATAATTAGTTACGTTAAGTTCGGGTGGCCCGAACAAGTCGAAACGGAGCGTTTTAAACCATATTACACAAGGCGAGATAACATATTTTTAGAACAAGGATGTTTAGTTTGGGGTTACCGTGTAATTATACCTGCCAGCTTGCATTCTGCCGTATTGGACGAGTTACATTCAGGACATATAGGTATCGTTAAGATGAAGCAGTTGGCACGAAACTATTTTTGGTGGAGCGGCTTGGACGCTGATATTGAGCGCGTTTGTCGTGAATGTGTGGCGTGCAGTGCGCAGCGCGCGCAGCCGCCGCCCGCGCCGCTGCACACATGGGAGTGGCCAACGGAACCTTGGTCGCGATTAAACATCGATTTTTTAGGTCCTTTTCGAAATAAATACTATCTAGTTATTTTAGATGCTCATTCGAAATGGTTGGAAGTAGAATCAGTATCGAATATCTCGGCGGCAACCGTTATAACGTGCCTGCGCAAAATATTTGCCAGACTTGGTCTGTGCAAGGTCATTGTCAGTGACAACGGACCGCCTTTTTCTTCGTCTGAATATTTATCATACTTAAATAAAAATGGGATTAAAAGAGTGTTAGTAGCTCCATATCATCCGTCTAGTAATGGTGCCGCCGAAAACGCTGTTAAAACAGTGAAGTTAGTTTTAAAGAAGGCAATAATTGAAAATGAAAATTTATACAAAGCTTTGTGTAAATTTTTATTTACATATAGAAATACAGAGCATTGTACTACTCAAAAAGAGCCTTCCGTGGCACTTTTGGGGCATAGGCTACGCGGTAGGTTAGACCTATTACGACCGAGTACCCGAGATATCATTAGCGACAAACAGTTTCGTCAAGAAGAGCGTCGTGGCGGTACATTGCGCGAAATGCAAGCTGGTGACCGCGTGCTCGTTCGAAATTATAATGATAATTTAATTAAATGGAAAGAGGGTGTGGTAATGGATAGAACAGGGCCCGTCTCTTATGTTGTCAAAACCAACGATGACAATCGTACTTGTAGAAGACACGTCGATCAGATACTAGACAAAAGCGTTAGGAAATCTAGATTCTCATTAATAGGCATGGACAATGAAAACTCGGAAAGAAGTGAAATTAGTAATGATGTTAACGAGAACTCCAATATTGCTTCGACAGCAAGTTTAGAATCCGATAATAATAGTACTGAAAAGGCACCTTCACTTTCACCTCAAAGGAGTATCGATCATAATCCTAAGCCTCATCACATGACATTAAGGCCGCGTATTAAAAAGTAATTAAGATGTAATCAATTTAGTTTAGGAAATATATTATTAAGTTATTTGTGCTTAACTTAAGTTAATTAATTAAGATTTATAGTTAATTTAAGAGAGGAGCAGTGTTATGTAGGTAGTCACATAATTGGTTTGTCACTTGTGCCCCTCGCAACGTCATTAAAGCAGTCTGCGATAGTCCGTGTTTTATTTAATACATTACAGTTAACAGGTATTAATTTGGGAAAGGTTTGAGGGAGACGCGTCCGCGGAGTGCGAAGTTTCCCGCCATTTCTCCCTAGCTTCTACATTGCTATAAACTTGACATTGGCTGGTCTGTGCAAAGCCATAGAGGGAGAGAAGTAATAAAATAATAAACTTGACATTGGCTAATCTTTGTAAAGCCATATAACGAAGAAAAAAAAAAAAGTCATCTAGAAGAAAAAGGCGGGAGACTTCGTACCTGGCGGGCGCGGTTTTTTCACGCTTTTCTTGAATTAATGTATTGATTTAGGAAAGTTTTGAGGGAGAAAGTTTCCCGTTTCTCCCTGACTTCTACATTGGTATAAACTTGACATTGGCTAATCTGTGCAAAGCCATAAAAAGAGAGAACTAATAAGTCATCTAGAATGAGCAAATACGTTAATTAGATAGATTAGAACGTGGGTCAGAACAAGTTCTAAGTAAGTTGAGCATATTAAACATTTTGAGTTTACTTTGTGCACCCCTTCAATATATTAGTTATTATAATACAATATATAAATAAAATTCTTTCCATCATAACTTATATTTGAGACATCGCACTTATCTTGCTAATTAGTAATGTTACAAAATTGATACTTTTCATTTTTGTCTTATAGCTCTATACAAAAACACAAAAACGAAAGTATACTACCGTCGTTATAACTAACGTTTATAAATATGCGTTCAAAAGTAGTAAAAGTAAGAAAGAAGTAAAAAAATATCACAAGTTGTATTCTAAGGTATAAACAATGTATTTACAAATTATTGCACATATTGAGATAGGAAACAATCACAGCCAAAACATCAACAACGGCTTTGAAAACGAAAGATCAATCGTGATGAGACGTGATTTGATTTTTAAAAATTGTTTTCCTATTTCAATAATCACAAAAATTACGTTGTAGAGTACTTTCTATAATTTCTTGTCGCTGGTTCTCGAAACGATTAGAAACGGAAAAAGATAAAATACCAAACATCAAAATACAGGGAACGTTGCTGCTTAGAAGTCATTATTATGACTTAAACCAGCTCCCATTTTCAACAGAATCAGTAACAGGAAAATATCAACGAGTACTCATCTTCGTCACCCTATGCCTTATTGTTACTAGTTTTGGAAATCCGTCTGGTAGTATTCCTGGCTGTTTTGCTCGGGGGCCTGTTTGTACTCTTCGTAGCTATTACTACCTTCGTGAGAGGCGTCCTTATTTTGCTGTCCCGCCGCCAGACCGGCTGCAGCTGCCTTCTACTTTGTGCACCCCTTCAATATATTAGTTATTATAATACAATATATAGCCATGTTTCTTAATAAATACATTAGCGGTAATCAAAAATTGCATATCGTCGGAATAGTTATGCTGAGTTTTGTGATTTAGTTATACTCTAAATTTTGAAAGGCGCTACCAGTTTAATAGGACCCTGTTATTTCGGCTAAGCTTTCGACACTTCGATTTCAGTTATGACAATCTTTCAAACTGACTAGATGCAAATTAATTCTAAAAACTTAGTAAATTTTTTGTAAGATCGCAACTCGTTATAAAAGTAATACAAATTTTTACAGTTAGGGAAAGGAAACTAAGTTTATAATTCTTAATTTTTATTGTTTTTTTTTTTATAAATAGTCAAGTTTAAACACAATTTGTTAGATTATATTCAACTCAGGGTCATTCCTAAAATAGCAAAGGAATAAGTAACCTTTTATTTTATTGTGATTTAATAACCTTATACATCAACACTTAAAAAAAGATAACGAAACGACAAAGAACAACAATACAATATTAACTTATTATTAATTCAGTTACGTTTCTGCTGCTTGATTTAAACTTTTGCAACAAATTGCCTAACTTTATAAAAAAAGCATAGTTTAACAGTGACAGTTACTATCTTTCTTCTTCTACTTTTCATCACGAATTCTATATGGTTCTTGCCCGAGAGATCACGAAACTTTCATTCGCTAACCGGTTATTATCAGTAGCATGTCTAAATTGCAAAGATTTTAAGTTCATATAAGAGCTATTCTTCTTATATTTTGTTTTAGGTAACAGTAATGTTGAAGATATACCTTCTTATTTTGAAAATGTTTGTATATTTAAACTTTTTCAAGCGAGCAAGGAATTGATTAAATAAATAACTCTTAAGCTACAAAGAATTTAATTAGTTAGTCTATATTTAGACCGCTTGGTTCTCAATCCTATCGCTCATGGTCGGTGTGTATTCATACGCTACTTAAGTATAATAGTAAATTTCGGAAATAAGGATTTCACAAAATTTACTACGCCTGAGCAGTTTCTATATTATAAAATGATGCATTGTCTGGAGAATCACTTTATCATATTTCGTTTTTAAATCTCGTACTAGATTACACACGGATGTCGGTGTCGTTTTTTTTTTAAATCTTATAATATTTTTATTAATTTAATAATATTCAAATACTATAACAATAATGGCATTGCACACAGCGTCTGTTGTTATTCATCGCAGTCTTCTTCTGCTTCCTCATCACTCTCGTGCTCTTCTTCTTCAACTATTACCACTTCTTCCTGTATGTCTGCAAATAGAATTTAAAAAAGATGTATGATAATCAATAGTGGGTTAGCGCATACAAGTCCATTGGAGAATCTAAAATATGGACAGTCGCAACCATAGAGTCGCTTTTGAGTGTATAAAAAATATTGCAAGGCAGTATCGAATCAGCGCAAAACTCTCCATACTGGTTGCTATAATATCTAAAATTACTTAGATCACAAAACTTAACTAGTAAAATAAAATCCTATTGTAAGAAACCAACTCTCTCTCGTCGCTTATCTGCTCGGACAATGTCGTACATAAGCCTCCCCATTTCAGTTGCATCCAAAAATGTCGAGGACAGTAAAGGATGTAAGACTTAGATGAAAAACACTTGAATCACCCGGTCTTGAGAATGGTGAAAAAAACGACAAAGAAGATATCTAATTTCTTCGTCATTAGATCGCCCATCGGAAAATATGTTAAATAAGTATTTATTTCGAAGCCTTTCCTCAAAATTGTGTTTTATGTGAATTAGCCATATCCTTTTTAATGTGTAACAACATATCAATGAAACATGGACCTTTGAAAGTAAATCAAAACTGCAATGTTTCTCACTAGATGGCGCTCACAGTAGTATAGAATTTAATTTCATTTTCGACACAATTTTGTTGGTCGGCAATTTTAGGTTTAAAATCCTGCCGGTTCATTTTCTTGTACTCTTTTTACGGCTTTACACAGATTATCCAATGTTAAATTTATAGCAATGGAGCATTGAAGTAAGGGAAAAATGGCGGTAAACTTCGCACGGCGGACGCAGCTGCCTCAATCCTTTCCCAAATTAATACATGTTAACCATGCAAAAAACTAGCCACTACACAAACGAAACTAAAACTAGAATGTCCACGACACAACCAACCTTTCTTCCCAATCCTTTTCAAAATTAGCCAACAAACATTAATTCAAGAAAAGCGTGAAACAACCGCGCCCGCCTTTCTCCCCGGTTCATTTAAATTTATTAATGAATGTTGAAGTTATGATGATGATCTGTACCAATGTCGTATATTACAAAAGTACCACAAGGACGGTTAGCTATCAAAGATTGATAAAGCAAAGATTACATGGTGCATTGGGACACTAGTTCCTTCAACAAATGCTCGCGATCATAATTTGGCCAGCGAATGCTCCCATCGGGCTTGTAAGAACGGTCTAATATATTATTTTAAGGCCTCATGTGCAAAGTTCTTAGTCACCACTTGTAACTTTGAAGAACAGTAAAGCAATATAGTACAGTGGTTAATTCATTCAAAAAATTTTTAAGTACACATATATTTTCAGCGTTTTACTTTTAGGCGTCGTACTAAAAATTGTAATAGTTCCAAACGCTTTATAAGCAAAAAGATGTGTCAATTGTAGATATGTTTTCTAAATTGATTAAATAAAATAAAATCTTTGCATTCGTATGTAGGTAGGTCCTTATTCATGCCGCCATACTTCTTATAATTAAATATTATAAATGTAATTGGTCACATAATTGGTATGAACAACAATGTAGTTACTATAAAATATTGGGTTATTCTACGGTTAATAGGCAAGTCAACAAAAGTCAAAACAATAAGTGAGATGTCAAAAGTCAGAAAGCGTCACAAGATATAAAGTCAAAAGTCAAAAGTACAGTCCAAAGTCAAATTAAAATGACAAAACGTAACAAAAGAAACGTTTATTGCTTAAATAAAATTCTTTCCATCATAACTTAAATTTGAGACATCGCACTTATCTTGCTAATTAGTAATGTTACAAAATTGATACTTTTCATTTTTGTCTTATAGCTCTATACAAAAACACAAAAACGAAAGTATACTACCGTCGTTATAACTAACGTTTATAAATATGCGTTCAAAAGTAGTAAAAGTAAGAAAGAAGTAAAAAAATATCACAAGTTGTATTCTAAGGTATAAACAATGTATTTACAAATTATTGTACATATTGAGATAGGAAACAATCACAGCCAAAACATCAACAACGGCTTTGGAAACGAAAGATCAATCGCGATAAGACGTGATTAGATTTTTAAAAATTGTTTTCCTATTTCAATAATCACAAAAATTACGTTGAGAGTACTTTCTATAATTTTCTTGTCGCTGGTTCTCGAAACGATTAGAAACGGAAAAAGATAAAATACCAAACATCAAAATACAGGGAACGTTGCTGCTTAGAAGTCATTATTATGACTTAAACCAGCTCCCATTTTCACCAGAACCAGTAACAGGAAAATATCAACTAGTACTCCTCTTCGTCACCCTATGCCTTATTGTTACTAGTTTTGGAAATCCGTCTGGTAGTATTCCTGGCTGTTTTGCTCGGGGGCCTGTTTGTACTCTTCGTAGCTATTACTACCTTCGTGAGAGGCGTCCTTATTTTGCTGTCCCGCCGCCAGACCGGCTGCAGCTGCCTTCGCAGCTGCCTCAGCAGCGTTCGCTTGAGCTTGTTGTGCGGCAGCCTGTTAGATGAAGAAATAAATTCGATTATAACTGTCTAAAAAATACTTATAGTACCATAGGTCCAACACAAACAACGGTAAACAACGGTTCTCCGGCCGTGTAGCTACGCCAGCGAGAGGGACATCCCATGGTGGTTTTTAGTTCGGGTGTAACCCACCGATAGGGGGGGGGGGGGGAGGAAGTCCAGTGAGTCCAGTGAACAAATCAGTAAATAATTGGAAATCGTATTTTTCTCACTATATCACACGACCTACCTAACCCCTCCGCTACCACAGCTTAGAGGTTTTTCTGATGAAGGACATGCCCTATGTCTATTGTAGAGCTTCAGTCGGGATTTTCACTACTCGCATTCATTTCTCATTTAAGCGTCTGTTGCGACGACTTGAACCTTTATAGGATTACTTATTTATCAATTTAATTCTAATTATGTAATAATTTTTCAATTAAATCTTCAGAAGCTTATTTAAACTGACATTTTTAAATCAGATTTCACATTATCATGATGACTTTATAAAACCTGTTCTGTTTTGGCAGTAATTAAATCGAATAGAATTCTGGCTGTACCCAACATGCCTCTGAGCTCCAATCCCTGAACTAGCTATATCCTAGCTGTGCCGTTTTTGTAGATGCTGTTTGAGAAATCTCAAAAAGTGTGACTCAATATTACAACATCTAGTGTTTTCATTCATGCATGCTGAATTATTTAAAGTGAATCTATGTTCTTTTGATAATACTGCTTCATTTGACCGTTTCTAGTTTGTGACTCACCTGAGCCTTCCTTGCAGCGGCCTGGGTTGCTTCAAAGTCGATTCTGACTCCTTTGAGTTGCTCCTGCAGGGTTTGCAACCGCTGTCGAGCGGCTCCAACCATGGCGGTCTGTGCTCCGAGCTCACCAGCTGCCTGTGATGCTGCCTCATTCGCGTTTTCTGATGTCGCTTGTGCCGCGTTTAAAGCCGCTTGGATAACGTTTACCTGTTAAGTATTATCATTGTTAGTTTAGTTCTCTGTAGGCTTTTGTCTTGAGAAAAATGAAAAATGAGAAGATATAAGGTATCATCTGGCTAATCTGTAAGCTTAAATTAGATAATGGCCTTTGTTGATGATGATAAAATAAAATCTAAGTTTTATCTATAGGAAAATCATATTTTATGTAGCGTTCTGTTGAATATGTCAAGCCGATTATCCAATTAGCCGATATATTACAGTATCCATTACATATTTCATGATTATTGTAGTAAAAAAGAACATATCAAGGTATTTTAAAATATGTGATATCAAACAACCTGCACCAAAAGTGTAACAATTAATTGCAAGGTACGTAAATAAAAACAGCCTCTTAAGTTGACACAAAACTATTTTAAGATACTTAAGTGGTTCGGTTTTGCATCCGGCTTAAATAAAGAAAAGCAAAGTGAGCCTACCGCCAAGCCGCCGCACGCCGTATCCAAATTTCTTATAGCATTACAAAAAATCACAACAATTCCGTTAAAAAAGTGCTCCATGGTTTCCGCAAACCTTAAATAAAAACTGCGTACGTGCGTTTCTAATTTAAGAGTTTGAATGCGTTAATAACTGAATAAAAAATGAAACAAAACTTCAAAAGCGTTCCTAATTTAGTATAACTACTTAAGTAGGTAGGTAAAGAATGACACAAAAATACAAAAAAAAACGTCTCGCTTGCTTTTATTCGTAACCTTATCCCAATTTAGAGGTGATGGAAATCAAAAAAGAAACAAATAGATACAATACTTGTATTGTGGTATATAATTGAACTGTCTGCTACTTTTCTGTGTCAACTGCTGTTTATTGGAGCGCGAATTGACGAGGTTATCTCACCAATCACAACGAAAGAATTTCCTTAGCAAATGGTAACGCAAGTTTTTATAATTTCCGAAAACTCGATTAAGTAATGCATCCAGTTCCAATTATAAAGATTAAACTAAATGTGATTGATTGCACACAATTTTATTATAAAAAGAAAAATATAGATACAGTACAAATTGCTGTATTATGTAATATATGTATACAGATAACTATTTACAAATTTACATATATAACATGTATGTAAAATTGTAAGTAGTTAATTCGTTAAATTGTTTAAAATTGCATACAATTTTACAAAAACTGCCGATTGACATCTTGCATTGGTTTAAAACAAACGTAAGGTTATAAAAATATAATATGAAGAATTAAGTAAATGATAAAAAGCTTCCAGGTAAATTTTTGCTCTAACTACCAAAGACCCAGTATCCAAATAATTAATTGATTATGTGAGATGGTGATAGCAAAGACCCTCATAGTCTTCATTATAACCATACGAATGTTGTTATCATCATCATTTCACTACGATGTAACAATGTACTATGTATGTTTTGACGACCTCCGTGGCGCAGCGCGTGTGCTGTTGCATTTTAAAGTCGGAGGTCCTGGGTTCGATTCCCGGCACGATGTCGTAGAAACCATTTAGGATTAGCTAACAGATTTGCCCGCTACCATCTTAGCATCTGGTGAGATGCAGTCAAGGGCTAACTTGTAGTGAATAAAAAAAAATGTAATACTGATAATTATGAATCAAAAGCACGTTGTATTAATTAAGTAAAGCCAATTTGAAAATATTTTAAATTTATATTAGAATGTTAAACGTATCTCTGGTATTATTGCAACAGAAATTCAAGTTTTTTTTAATACGTGACAAGTAAGCCCTTGATTGCGATCTTATCTAGAGGTAAGTTATGATGCTGGTTAAGATGGTAATGGGTTAACCTGTTATGAGTATGGTAATTTTTTAACCCATACTCCTCATTAGTATACACAAATAGTGTCGGAACGTTAAATCGCGGCAAGACAGACAGAAAAGAGGTAATTCAGAAATGATTAATTTTTAAAATGTTCCTTTCAGGAATCGAATCCAGACCTACAAAAAGGTCGTCATTGCAGAGAAACAATCCAGTTTCTTTTACATTTGAAAACTTGCAATTATTCTAATGTAGCCGAAGCGGTGATAGCCTACAGGTTAGAGCGTCAGCCTCGATCAGCCTGGTCGGCGGTTCCAATCGGGGCACGCACCTCTAACTTTTCGGAGTTATGTGCGTTTTTTAAGCAATTAAAATACCACTTGCTTCAACGGTGAAAGAAAACATCGCGGGGAAACCTGCACGCCTGAGAGTTCTACATAATGTTCTCAAAGGCGTGTGAAGTCTGCCAATCCGCACATGGCCAGCGTGGTGAACTATGGCCAAACCCTTCTCATATTGAGAGGAGACCCGTGCTCTGTAGTGAGCCGGTAATGGGTTGACCATGATGATTGTAATATATTCATTAAGTTATTGTATAGTGATAATAAAAGGGAGTCAGTCAGTAGGTAAACAATACAATGTAAAACCAATTTATTCCGTGTTTATTGTTTGAGTTAGTTTATTTCACCACGCGTTTATCCACGGCTGGGTCATTCTGGTTGCAATCAAGTCAATACAATTTCGCAAAATTACATTAAACTTTTTTGCCATCTTTCTGTTTGGCAATTTCGTTGCAATCAGTTGCAAGAAATTAAGTACTCTTTGTTATTTTAATATCAAAATAGCCAATACAAAGTAGGTGGCTATCTATTATCTTAAAGGAGGTCAATATTCTAGTTTATCTAAGTATATTTACGTTAAACTACCCGCGACATCCTCCTTGCAGAATTAATTCTATTCTTGTTTCCCTTTTTTTTCGGACTGCCTATTAGCTGCTGTGCTAACCCTATTGGTTGCCACAGTGTAACCGGGCTGTTTGGCGAGCTTCTGAAAGAAGAATCTGCCAGAAGAAATTTTGAGCCCTAGGGCTCGAAGAAACTAAGAAAACGTCTGCCTAAGGGCGCTTCCTTTGAGGCCGAACCTCGGCTTAGGCGACTTTTGGGATAACGGGGGGGTCGGACGGTATTTTTGACGGACATAGCGAGGTCCGTTATGTAGGGACTGTCGTGTTCGATCAAAAAACGCAATCTAATACCCAATAGATGGCGCTCTGTCAATTTCTTTGCAATAGGCACTCAGTAGCAACCGTAGAAAATCGTCTCTTCAAAATCGTCTTTATATCTTAAATTAAAGGCTATGTCTAAATCGAATGTCTTTACATTGGAAAAGTAATATAGATTATTATTTCTAAAGTTCTCACTCTGTAATCGTATCTTTGTTTTCAGCCGTTCAGATTAGCCCCGCACAAATATACAGACATATATTAGAAATCTCGAAGAGAATTTTGTGACCACTTACCTATCCACGGATTCGGCAGCTGTACAGGTCTTGGCGAAATTTTGCATACAGATGACGTGGTTCACCTTAGTACTGTACGATTTACTTAGCATTTTTTTTCTTTGTTTATTTTTTGATTTGTTAATAAGACCCGGCGTACTTATACTGAACTGTACACCCTTTCTGATTGATGTTACATATAGACATAATGTTTCTGCATTAGAATAAGGTGTACTGTTCGTATCACTAAACAAGAATAAATACATTTCTGTCTTTCTTACTAGATAGCTTGTATCCTGGAGAACGACTAGCCGGTGTTAAAAATCTATTTCAAAATCTGCACATAGAAGAATGAATTTAGTAGTGCTGTCCTTCTCCTATTCTTGCCGGAGAATAAGGACGGCGCTACTAGATTCTCTGAAATTTTTGGATTAGATTGATTATTAACATCGGCCGTTAATCGGGAAATGTGTGGGTAGGAACAGCACCATAAAATTGTTGGGTGACCAACATGATGGGTTTGATGTATAATGGATAGCTGAGCGTCCGTGGTTTACTAACAACGAATAGTAACCTTTAACGAAAGGTCGAAATCATTCCTAGTTATCTTGTATGAGAGAGTGAACCGATAAAATTGCTACCATATTTTATTATGTGCTAATAGTCATGCCGTCTTTAACGTTGTATGTAACATTATTAGGCTGCTAAGCAAATCTGTCCAATATCAATAAAATACTCCCCAGATTTTAAACAAAATTAGGCAAAATCAAACTCACATTACCACCTTTCAAATTCGAAAATAATTATTAAAATAGATTCACATTATAATAGCGTAAAATTGTCGAAAACTTTAAGGACATATCGCAAAGCAACCATTTTAGTTTTTCAGGATAAAAGATGTCTTATGTCTGTCTGTATATTATAACTTCCCGATCAAAATGTTTAAACTATCTTAACCTACTAATATTATAAACGCGAAAGTTTGTAAGTATTGATGGGTGGATGGACATTTGTTACTCTTTCACGTAAAAGCTAATGAATGGATTTTAATGAAACTTTACAATAATATAGCTTATACATCAGAATAACACATAGGCTGCAATTTATAATGATTTTTTGTGAATTGTATGAAAAAATGTGAATTTAGAAAAACTTCTCGTAACGGGCAAGGTGGAGGGAAGAAGGCCAAGAGGACGTAGCCCCGCGTTGGTCCGATCAGATCAGCACTGCACTCGGTACATCATTCCACGCCGCACTACATAATGCCGGAAACAGAACCATCTGGAGAAAAATCGTACGGAAGAAGGTGATCCATGCTAAGGATCGCGACCCTCAGTAATGAGGATAACGATGCAGAAGAGAGAAGAGAGTCCAAAATATGACGATAAGTTTCAAGTAAGTAGGAAAAATCTACCATCTGCGAGCAAATTGGCGTGCGCTGCCAAAACCACTAGAGTTACACGTATGTAATCTATGATGGAAATGTTTATCCAATCCTAAGCAGAAGAACTCGCGGGCACCAATTAGTATTTAATATTAAAGGAATCGTCTAATTACAGCCTAATTATAAGTGAAATAGATTTCATCACAGGTTCGTAATAATTTATTATAGAAATTAGGTATTTTATTTTCGATAGATTGAAATTAATAGAGCTATGGTTTAAAAACTACATTATTTATACAACAACCAAAGTAAAATAAACTCTATACAACAACTGTTAAAATTTTAGTTTTTACTTTTAACAAATTTGTAAACCGCCATAAAATACTTAATTATTTCAATTCAATTTATTTCAATTTAAACGAATAGCTGACAATAAGTATTATTCCATTTTAATATTACGATTGTAATAACAAGTTGCAATTTTGTCCAACCAAAAATCTTGTGCAAAACTATTACAAACTAACTTTAGTAAATCAATTCATTCTTATCAATACGCAATAAACACACCTCACCTTGGATTTCAGTACAACAACAATACATTTCTCTGGTAACTTTTACATCATAACTGACTTTATTATTTTATTGTTCGAAAATTGCATTCCACTGGAACTAGATGGACCAATAACGAAATAAGTTCGCCGATTACGTAAATAAATCTTAGTATATTTTTAATGTCTTTTCTTGTCTTTTTTTCGCAATTTTCTATCCAGATCTTGCCAGGAACAACTGTTGATTTAAATGCATAATATTTTTTTTAGTGGCGAATTTCACATTATCAGTTGAAATACGAGGATTCTAAATACGCCTAGGTATAAGAAGAAGCCCAGAAAAGCTGTATTTTTTATTCCACTACATTTACCGTCAAGGGCTACCTTGACGGTAATCTCACTTGGTAGTAGGTGGTGATGCAGTCTTCGCATTTGATACAATACGCTAATTAAATTAATTATTATTATTTAACAAGTTGGACAGACGACATCTGTCGTCTCTATCTGTTGATGAAGAAAAAGAAGCGTGCGCTGTATAATTATAAAGTTTGACTCGTAACTGGTCTGGTGTTGATTCGGCCGTGGCTAGTTACCGCCATCGACATCAACAAAGAAATATCGCAAAGTAATTAAGCGTTCCGGTACGATATCAATTAGATACCAATTAGGAGTATGCGTTAACCATACCCCTAATATGTCAGATGCTACGATCTTAGACTGCATCATACCTTAACACAGGTGAGATTGCCGTCAAGGACTTTTAAGGAAATTAAAAAAAAAAGAATATTCACTCACCTGGTGCATGGCTTGTTGGGCTGCCTGCGCCGCCGCCTGCGCCGCCCGCTTGGCTTGCTGCAGTTGCATCTCCTCGCCCTGCAGCCCCACTTTGGCATCCCGCACTTGCTGCTCCAAGCCCGACAGAATCACCTGCTTCCCGGCCAGCGCTGCCTGTGCGGTCGCACTGGACTGGGCAGCAGACTGTGCGAGCGTGTTCTTAGCCACATAAGCCGCTTGGTACGCCGCGGCTTGCTGGTTACCTACGAGAACAATCCGTCATTGCATCTTCAAAGTGTTGGTCATAAGGCATACACGAGGCAAATATAAAATAAAGTTTTATTCATATTAATAATCTAAAACTGGTAAGAGGTATAACTTTTATATTAGGCTAGCAAATTAGGTTTTTATCCTGTCAAGCTAGAATAAGAGGAGATAAATAAATAATTAAAAAATTAAAAAAAAACTTAAATACAAATAATTAAAAAAACGTGATATTAGAAATATCTGTTGTTATATATGTAATTAAAAAATATAGGACTTTCATACAAACTTTCAACCCCCATTTTAAAGGTGAATTTTCTCAAAACCGTTTCTTAGCTGACCTCTACTTCATAAAAAGAATCTACCTTCCAAATTTCAAGTTAGTATCTTTTACACTTCTTGAGATATCGTGATTATCAGTCAGTCAGTCAGTGAGTGGTATTTCGCTTTTATACATATAGATTACAAATCCAAGTAGCACTTATTTATTTTTTTGATCTTCCTAGAATGTATTCGACACCAATGAGATCGAACAAATCCGCCTCAAGCAGTGTCTGTTCATATACTCTAAGTACATGATCGTATTCTCATCTTTGGAGTGTCTATAATGTGTGTTTATTTTAAATATACGTTCAAGAAAGATATAAGAGCTCGCAGAAGATCGCCTGGACTTGCCGTCCTTTTAGTACATCGTACTGAGAAAGGCTTGACGATGGACACTTCCGTCCGCTCTGACTAGAGCGAACGGTCTGAGAGGAAGTCAAGTTTATAATTACCTACTCGTATCAATATTTTCTACTGGTACCCTCGACTTGTTTGGGAGGAAATGTGTATGTTTAAAAACTAAGAAAAAATCAATTACACCTAAATCGTAAAATTATATGGGATAACCAGCAACATTATTATCGCCATTTTAGATTATGATCCACTGATGCACCAAGTTTCATACAGATCCGCACAGCCATGCAACCTTACATATTTATATTTAACCATCAATCAATCAATCAATCATAATCTTTATTCAACTAGTCTTTTAAAAGACACTTTTGACGCATTAATAAATTTTCATAATTTTTAGTTAAATATCCTAGCAAAAACCTGTGATAGCTTAGAGGGACATCCGCCTCCTAATCAGAGGTCGGGGGTTCGAACCCGGGCACGCACCTCTAACTCTTCGGAGTTATGTTCGTTTTTAAGCAATTAAAATATCGCTCGTTTCAACGGTGAAGGAAAACATCGTGAGGAAACCTGCACGCCTGAGAGTTCTCCGTAATGTTCTCGAAGGCGTGTGAAGTCTGCCAATCCGCATATGGCCAGCGTGGTGGCCTATGGCCAAACCGTTCTCATATTGAGAGGAGACCCGTGCTCTGTAGTGGCAATGGGTTCAGGTAGGCAGGTGAAACACCCGGCGATATGCTTACCTAACGCTGTCTTCGCTTGATTGGCGGACCCCACAGCTATCGTCCTCAAGCCGCTGCCCTGGCTGTAGCCTTTCTTGGCCGTGTTCCCGCCGGTGGCGGCCGACTGCACGTCCTGGATGTAAGCGTCGTAGTGACTCGCCGACTCTTGCTGTTCCCTGGGTTGTGCGGACTTGGCGTTGTCATACTCGTAGTTGTACTCGGCTCTTTGTGGGGAGTGTTTGTGGCCGGCCGGCGCTGATGATGCGAGAGACAGCGTCCCTGCGTGCAAAAATAAAAATTACTCTCTACAGCTGTTAAAGTAAAAGATTTTATTTTTATTTTAATAGATTTATCCAAAAAATAATTTTGTCGGATAAAGTATCAATACTAATAAAGAGGCTAAAACATTGAAGAAAACACAGAAAATTGTTTATAATAAATAACATCCTATCTAAACAGGCATAGAGTCCATAATTTATGAAATACTATTAATAAAACTGAATGTTTAATGTGAAACTTTATTAATTTGTTGCCATCTAATTTTGTATATTTATTTATATTTGATTGGAGATTTAATATTTTTGATATTGTTAATAATTTTTACTACTAACTTGCACACTTTTAATTTATGTATTAGAATGTAATGGCATATTAACTGATTAACATCCTTTATTATAATCTGAATAATATACATACATGTTACTACTAATGAGATAATACTACTAGATACTAAAGATACTGATAGTGTAAAAAGTTTTTTAAATAATATTCTTTTACTGGATATATCAAATAACACCGACAGCACATCCAGCATCCTGAATACTCCCAATAAATATAGAATGATAAGACACGAATTTTTTTTTATAACCTGTCAGATCCTGCAGTTAACATTTTTACGTTCATTTTGCCCTCAGTAGAAGTCATTCAAAAAAAAACAGCTTCACTTCGTGTGAACACGTAATAAAAAGTACATAATAATTAATTAGCCAATTACACGCACAACTGTCCGATTCACCGAGTTTATTACTTAATATTGTAGAGGAATCGAATAAATCGAATCAATTCGGAAGTGCAATATGTATTTACTTCCTTGCTGTAACATTGATTAAATAACAACCCTATTTAATTATCGACTTGTAGAATTTTTTCGTTATGTACACACAGGTGTATGTAACAAATGTTTGCGTGATATTACACGTTAACGTTACATTTTGTATGGTGATAAAATCAATTATTCGTAGGTAAGAGTTGTGTTAGTGAATTAAGTCTAATTAGTATTGTTTTAATCGTTTTGTTACGTTCACATTTCCATACAGTATCGGTTTATTTTTACCTACTTAGGTTTCAGGACGCTGTAAATGTTCTTAGTATGATATTCGTGTTTTTTATTTATTTATCTGTAATTTTAATCCATTAACATTAATAATTCTACAGCGTAATTATTCTTTATTTTTGGCAGTCTAGATTATTATTAATGTTAATAATTTATAGAGAAGACACTTCCGTCCCCTCTGGCCAGAGCGAACCGACTAAGAGGAAGTCATGTTTGATAACTAATCACTATATTCTCCTGCTACCCGCGACTTGTTTTGATGGAAATGTCTTCCACAGCTGAGCATAGAGGTTTTGCAAGCACCTCCATACCCGACATTTTATTTCGAGTGCAGGGTTGTTCCTACAGCGACCTAAAAGGCCTTCGATCCAATGCCATTTTAGCGTCGGAACTAGTATAGCGACGTCGGTCACTCCAAGCTCTCTCGATTGCCCGTTGAGTAACTCTGACTTTATTAGGCTCTTGATCAGCAACAACATTTAGGAGTCAAATATTTATCTCTGGCAACACGCACTATTCATAGTTTATTGGTAGCCTCATCTATTAATGTCATCATCATGATCAACCTAATACCGGCTCACTACAGAGCACGGGTCTCCTCTCAATATGAGAAGGGTTTGGCCATAGTCCACCACGCTGGCTATGTGCGGATTGGCAGACTTCACACGCCTTTGAGAACATTATGGAGAACTCGTAGGCGTGCAGGTTTCCTCACGGTGTTTTCCTTCACCGTTGAAGCAAGTGATATTTTAATTGTTTAAAAACGCACATAACTCCGAAAAGTTAGAGGTGCGTGCCCGGATTCGAACCGCCGACCTCTGATTAGGAGGCTGACGCCCTAACCACTAGGCTATGACTGCTATTAATGTAAGCATTCAAAATTTGTATGCTTGATGCATACAAATTTTGAATGTTTACTTTTTCATTATACTAGTAGACCAAGTTGAAGTCCATTCTTGATGCTACTAGTAGTCCTACTTCTCCAAGACGACATCGATCTACGAGAAACATTTTGGTTATCGGTGCAATGCCTCAACCATTTTTAATGCAGTTTTGTTTTTCGCAAATTCCGCTGGAACCATACATTTTTAGCCTATGTATTAATTTTGGGTGTAATGAGATCCTATTCAAATTTCAGTTTAATTGGTTCAGTTATTTTGCGTGAAAGAAACAAACATTCGTACAAGCAAACTTTCGCGTTTACCTATAATATGAGTAAATTTTATGATTTAAAAGGTATCTTTTGAAAATATTAAATACATCATATTAAACAAATCATATCAAGTAGACTGAACCCGGAACCCCGCACTTGTATTATTACAGATACACATACCGGGTTACCAGTAATTGGGTTTACACCATTATTGGTTTACCATAGTTAACCAAAGTAAAGTAGTATGGTTCTTTAATTTGTTTTTGTTTGAGCCAGTTTTATCGTATAACCTATTGACAAACCTATTTAATGAATTAATTTAAAACTAGAAAAAAATCAATATAATATTAAATAATTCATTAAGTACTATTTTATTTAATACGAATCAAAATTAGGGTTTGATTTATATAAAAAAAATATTAGATAAAATCATAGAAAGGAAAATATTTAGGCATTCGCTCTAAATATAAATTACTTAAGACTAACCTAAAACCTATTAGTATATAACATATTTTCTGTAATTATTGTCGAAAGTATTTCATGGCAGTTTAAGTTTCTTACAACTTGTGTTTTTTTCTGTAATATTTATATATAAGATTCTAAAGACGCATTTCTTATATCTATCAAGCTTAGACAGATTTATCTATGTCGATACTATTTAGGCACGTGTGGTCGTGCACACGTTGCGGTTTCGGTTACATTACACGAGCTTCGGTTTCAGGAGAAAGTAATTATAAATTAACAAAATATAGTATCTCTCCAAAGCTATATTTAATAAGAAGGTAATGCTTATGATCCTTATCCTTTGTTAACTACAAATCGATGTTAACTAAAATAACTATGATACTATGTTAAAAAAAATCTGTTAAAATTATGAACGTTTTTAGTAGGTGGTAAATTAATTAACAACAGATGGGGATAGAGATCAAAAGACTTTTAGTTATAGTAGGTCTTGAAAATTGCTTTTTTTTTTAATGTGGGATCATATAACCTTCCATTCGCGAGCGAGCTGTATCTCGTAGACCTCAATACATAGAGAGTTGATGTTTTCACGAATTACATATCACCCTCTGACGATATAAACATGGTTGTGGTGTTTTACTCTCCATTTTTTCTAATTTATTATTTATCAATTAGCAATATATGTATCTTTTTAATAAAACTTCTTCCCCTTTTAAGCTTAAATTATATAATTACAGTCATATGGAATAATATAGGTATAGGTTTGTACTTGTTTGTCAATGTTTTTCATTATGGAAAATTTTGTTAGTAAAATACTTACCGATGTAAATTCAATTAAATACTAAAATTCATTAATAATTATTCGCCCAAATATTAATTGGCTTTAATTCAATTAAGTAGTATTTAAGATTTTGAATGCTAAAAATATTTATTTCATTATACATTATTTATTTATGGAAATTAATCTAAATTAATGGTTTATAAAATTTAAATTTACTCACCGATACACAATAATACTGAAGTAAAAGCCTTCATGTTTCTCAGTCGAACTGAAACACCCAACCAATAATAATTATTATCACTGAGAGAAATCCAAAAAAAAAAAAAAATTTTCAAAATTTAATTTAATATTTTATTTTGTTACTTTGAATATTCACTTATGTGTCACTTTAATATCTAACCTTCCAATACTTTCACAGGCGTTCAATGTAACGTTTTCGGTGCGGGGTCGAAAGCGCCCCTGGCTCTACTCGTGAGGCAATGTACCGACAGACTTCGGCCATTACTATTTATAGAGAATGTTCTTCGACCGCCGGTACTCAAAGCGTAAGATAAATGTATAGAGCTGATGTTTCACTGTGTTATTTGTTACTTAGTAAAAATTTTACTGCAACATCGTTCACTTAATTTGAGCATAAAAAATTGGATAAATGGACTTTGTCAGGCAGATTTACATATTAAAATTGTGTTTGCACCCTTATATTTCTCTGTTATACTCGTAGTTACTCAGGACTGACTCTCCTGAACTCCATTATATTTTTAACATTACCATCGTCGATTTTCATATTAAAATTTCCAACCCCGTGTTTTGCACCCTTAGAGGATGACATTTCAAAAAATATTTCTCTGTTATACTCGTAGTTACTCAGGACTGACCTTATTTTGTTATATATACAGCCGATTATATTTTTAACATTAACATCGTCATTTACGGTAGGAGGTTTTCTTCCATAGCTACATTTGTGAGCAAACAAATTTTTCTACTCGGCAAAGTGTAATCGAGGCAGCATTTACCGAGAGGCAGACTCAACTTATATCGAACGAACTTTTGGATTAAGTAGAAATATTACTGTGCAAGGTGTTGCTTTAGATCGCGGAAAACGTGATAACTGATATTCTGCACGGATGATGCCGAAGTTTTAGCGAGAATGTAAACTACGTTATGCGACAATCTTTAAAATGCTAGACCCGACTTTCTTCACATGAATTTTGTCCGTGTCCGTAAAACGAAATTATTTTGTCAGGTTATAAGTTATTATTCAAGGATGTGTTCTATGTGCGAGCTAAATTTCACTTAAAAAAAACATTACTCACTTAATAACAAACATCCGGACATTCAAATGAGATTATTTATCAAGTATTAAAAATAGTGGTTACCCGTGTCTTTAGTAAAAATATATCGCCTTGACTACTAGCAATTTTTTGTAAAATCTGTAACTGAAAGCTGAAACCACTGTTCAACAGAACATAAGCCTAAATTGACAGTTTGATGAAACTTACATTTGGGTTATACATATTATTTTAAATATTCATATGGCATGGCATGGTGGCAGGTATTTCGAAACAAGATATAGACAATAAAAAAATATTTCTTTTTATAGCTAAAAGCTATCGGTGTGATAGTAATACGACCTGAATACGGTACTATCAGCTCTGTGTAATTTCCTCAGCCCCGATAAATTTTACAAAGGGTGCGATGTGATGCAAAAATTATATCACAAAATGAGAGATTTGTCGTAATTTCAAATAAGTACACCGACAAAGAGCCGCCAGGGATAATGTAACCTCTGCATAATGAATAATGAAACCATTCCGTTCGTTCAAGACTTACTTCAACAAATTGGTAAGTCAGTACGAAGGGTGTACAAATCTTTGTTTGATACAAATCATATCGCATAGTCAAATTTAATTCGTTAATCTAGTTGGATTTGAATAAGCAGTTCGAAATAGTCAAAACTTCGAACATTTCGCTGGTTTCAGAACACAGGGCGTTTGGAACCCTCATAGCTTTAGTTTTCAGTTTACAAATGCAGTTATCACCATCAACTCACTACTATGTAAATTATTGACGCGTCAAAAATGTTTTTTAAAGGACTATTTGAATAAAGATTATAAGATTAATTTATTGATTGAATAAATATTATATCGTCTAATGAATAAATAATAAATGTATAAGGTTTCCAGAATATACTACTAAGTTACCAAAGTTCGAAATGTACCTACTGGTGGTGCAAATAAATGACCAAACAAATGAATTGTTCTCTAGAATAGCACTTCGACCATAAAACAGGCAGTGAAGAAAAACATACTTTAAAAATTAAACGCATACCCTCAAAATATCATAATATAAATATTTTATCGTTGACGGTTGATCTTTTGTTGATGTAGGCTAGGATAACTATTAGGTAAACAATATGTCAGATACTACTCGCCATTTTCATTGTAGTTTTTAGTTATCTACAATGTAATTACATATGAGTACATACATATTTCATATTACATATCCACTACTACATATCCATTTCCTGGTCCCAGAGTTGGGCAAGATGAGGAGAAGGTTTATGCATATTTTTTTGTAATTAATTACCTTATTAACTACCAAAGATAATTATTAAAATGGAAAAGCCTAGAAAACTACAGCAATTTTAGTTTTATTGGACTTTAAACTTTTAGTACCCCGATATACTCCTCTCCCATATTACTGTAATAAGAAAACACCAATAAAATTTTCAAGGCCGCTTTTCTTTTAACTCCTTGACGACCTCCGTGGTGCAGTGCGCGCGCTGTCACATTATAAAGTTGGAGGGTTCGATTCCCGGCTCGAGTCTGGTCTGGTGGGAGGCTTCGGTTGTGTCTAGTTACCACCCTACCGACAAAGACGTGTCGCCAAGCGATTTAACGTTCCGGCACGATATCGCGTAGAAACCAATTAGGAGTGTGATTTTACCATACCCCTAACAGGTTAGCCCGCTACATCATCTACTCTCTCAGACAACATCATCACTTACCACCAGATGAGAAAGCCGTCTAACTTGAGTGTATAAAAAAACACTTTTAACATTTTCTTCCATCTTCAAAACCGTTCATTTTTGGGGATGAATATATATATTGAACGTATATTTTAGTATGGCGTTTCCGGATTTATTTGTTAACTTAAACAGATTCGAAACCGCAACTATTTTTAGGGTACTACTTGCGATCACTGGACTGCGGGTCATACTGCAGTGCGCGAACACATTTACTAGTTATTACTGTATACTTAAAGTAGTAATAGTATAGTCAATTTATTTTAATAACACCTTGTCAAGAGAAAACTTCTTTCCGTTTACAATGATTTATTGAAGTGTATCGGAAATGGAAACGTGTAAAATTACAGATGTCACGAATATTTTTACGAGGCTGCGATTTGTACGTAGACACTTAAGTATTGCCTCAATGTATAACCGCAGTTATATATTGTGAATACCTAACCTAACGAACCGTAGCCTTAGGACGTCGGCCTCCTAATCAGAGGTCGCGGGTTCGATCCCGGGCACCTCTAACTTTTCGGAGTTATGTGCGTTTTTAAGCAATTAAAATATCACTCGCTTCAACGGTGAAGGAAAACATTGTTGAGGAAACCTGCATGCCCGAGAGTTCTCTATAAAGTTCTCAAAGGCGTGTGAAGTCTACCAATCTGGTGTGTGGACTATCGCCAAACCCTTCTCATATAGAGAGGAGACCCGTGCTCTGTAGTGAGCCGAGAATGCCGCCAATGGGTTGATCTTGATGATAACCGCAGTATGACGTTGACTGACGATTGAAGATGATGATGACACTTACATCGCTCACAAGGGCTACTCAACGTTAAAATGAAATTATAAAATGTTGATAAAAACAAAAATTGCCGGGTATAGTCTTGTTAGGCACGATTTGACTTAAAAATAGAGGGTATTAATGAATTTCGTATTTTGCATTTAAATAATGATATGAATGATTTTTTTTTGGTTTAAACCTTTTTGCATACCGGAAAACGTAGACGTACAAATATATACCTACAAAAGACACCAGTCCCGTCTAATTCAGTCTAGATAGACGGACTTAAATGTTTGCAACCGAACAAAGCATCTCTTAAACTGCAATTTTGTAGCAGTCTTGCAGTTTTATTCCATATTATCTATCAATTCCCTTAATACTAAGAGGATTTTTCATCCAGTTTTACAGTTGGAGATACAAAGGAAATTTAAAAAAAAAACACAAAAAAAATACTTTGGCGAAAAAAAATATAGTACCTATAAATCCTTATTATCGAAATCTTCAAAACTACCAATTCCCAAACTTTTTTTTCAAATACCAATAATAAATCCCGTTCAAATTATTTTCTTACGTTTGTTTTCAATTAAGTTTAAACTTTTTTTAGATCGCTAAGAAGCCAGTTTCTAGTCCGTTAGACTAGTTTTTGCTCCATTTATAAATAAAATAAATGCACAAACCCATATTATAATCAGTTTTCTGTTCATTTTAATAGTTTTATTTTAGCTGTGCGTAACTTTTGCTTATTTACAACTTGGTTATACCACTAAAACTGACGTAAATTGACTGACTAAAAAAAGTTGATCCCCAATCAGCACCTCTGTTTTATGATCAACTTTTTTTAAGTTTCACGTATCAGCCTTATATTAAGTTTACAAGCACTACTAACGTTTGAACTAAGAGGTAATCAGCTATTTATTTGTCCCTTAACTTACTTTAAAACATGAGAATGACTAGTTATAAAGTGTTCGTTATAAAAACCTGAAACTATTTTAAGGTACGGAGAAAATGTTAACGTCAAATTCAGTATTCCAAAATGGATCACAGCGATATGCCAACAAAACTTAGTGTATTAAATTCACGTTACCGAATGTAAATCTTGTGAAAAATAGTTTACTACTTAATAAAGTAGTAAATCTGATAGTTACGGAAATATTTCTGAGCATATCGTTATGGATGCTAAATTCAATGGGGCCCACTTTTTTAAGATTAAATAATTTATCGCTCAGATTTAACTCTGCTTACGCGGTAAAAAAGATTCGACATATGACAGATATAGAGAGGCAGAGTCACATGTCAGGCATAGTGTATTTTAGCTAATTTATGTCATATGGCATTTTTATATGAGGTAATTTTGCTGATTTTCGTACCCAAGATAATTAACTTTAGAATATAAAATAAAATTGACTGGTACTGAACATCTGAATCAATCTTAACTGAAACTTCTTAAATATAAAGGTTACATAAGTAATAAACGATCAAAAAGCTTGGGTGTGAATTGCTTGAATATCAAAGTTATTTATAATCAATTATTGAATATGTGCGATGGTGATACCAAAACCCGGCGAAGTTTGTTGTGCGCTTCTTAGACCCTCGTTTGAAACCCTTCTAGCTCTAGATTAACGACTGTAATTATCACCATCACCTCACCAATAAAAATAAAGAAAAATATGTTATATGAACCCTTTAGAAGTGCCTGTATAAGGTTTATATTAATAAAACAATTTGATTGTAATTTTTTGATCTTAATTACCAGTACTCATTAATAGGTATATTGTTGGAAACAATTTGAAGTAATCATTAAACGCTGCAGAACTGCAGGGCGGAATAGCTTGTCTCTGCACTATTAACCAATTGGAATGTGCGATAGCAACGGTAATGATAAAAGATAAGGTCATCGTTTATTGCCTTCAGTTCGATCAGCTCTTGCAGGCAGTACTTCGCAGTTTAAAGGTACGCCTAATGGAAATGTATACTGGAAGATAATGTCTTTGGGCTTACAGTTTCACTTATGTCATCATCACTACAGGGCAAAGGTAGTCAGCGTGAAAAGGGTTGTCCACTTCAGGCCAATTTGAGAACATAATGTAAAGGCTGTATGTCATCATCATGATCAACCCATTAACGGCTCACTAAAGAGCACGGGTCTCCTCTCAATATGAGAAGGGTTTGGCCATAGTCCACCACGCTGGCCATGTGCGGATTGGCAGACTTCACACGCCTATGAGAACATTATGGAGAACTCTCAGGCGTGCAGGTTTCCTCACGATGTTTTCCTTCACCGTTGAAGCAACTGATATTTTTTTTTTTTTTTAAACGCACATAACTGAAAAGTTAGTGGTGCGTGCCCGGATTCGAACCGCCGACCTCTGATTAGGAGGCGGACGCCCTTACCACTAGGCTATCAAGCTACTTGCTACTGGAAGCTCCAGTAGCAAGTCAAATTTAATATAAAGTTTTCGAAACAGTTTGGTCAGGGTATCAGTTCATGATAGCAGAGTGATATAATTTTTAGTCCTCCTAAAATATCACATGGCGTATCAATATTTTTATGCTTTACAACAAGGTTTGAAATTGCTGTTGTGATAGTAAAAGATACTTTCAATTAACATAAAATGTGTGAGATTTTTCGTTTTTTTTTATTTGAATAGACTTGAAAGATTTACGTGAATACGTAATACGATTTCCGATGCGGAAGTAACGCAATATATAAAGCTCGTTGCTAAAAGACCCACCGTGCGTTTCTTGGTTTTAATGCATTTGTAATGGAAACTTTTTTAGTTTTTTATTTATGCTGGAAGTGAGTTCCACACCTTAGCGGTTCCATTCAGAAATGTTGATCCTAATCGTTTTGTCCGATTAGGTCGGATTTTAACCACGTAAGGGTGCCAGCGCTCACGATTTCTCGAATTTTTGGAACCCTCATAGCTTTAGTTTTAAGTTTACGAATGTAGTTATCACCATCAAATCACTACTATGTTAATTATTGACGCGTCAAAAGCGCCTTTCAAAGGACTATTTGAATAAAGATTATTTGACTTTGAAATTTGAATTTGAATTTTATGTGGCAAAACGGTGAAGGGGCTCGAGGTTGTAAAATTTTTGAGCGCACTCTCCAATATATCCGATAAAAGACCGATATACAGGCAACAGCGTCGGTGCTGTAGACTGAGCATTTTCGACTGCGTTAGTGACTAATCATCTATAATTCGGCGAGTGCAGCGATCCACTATCGAGTTAGTACTTGGCAGAGCCATCCCAGAGGTGGCAGCAGTACTCCATGGCTGAGCGAATCTGAGCTTCATATAGAGTCAGGCGCTGCTCAGGCGTGAAACACCGCTTTACCTTGTTCAGGAAAGCAAGTTTTAAGCTACTGTTTTGGCCTTTGACTCCATGCATTTCCCGAAATTGAAATTGGGCAAACTTGCATAATTATATCCCTGAAATAGTAGCTCAATATTATCACGATTAAATTACATTAAACCCACTATCTATAAATATTTTATTAAATCATTTCTTTCGAAAAATAGTCGATCAATATATCTTAACTGAAATGTAACGTTTACTTAAGAGATTTCTTATTGTTATCAGGTACCTATGCCGAAGTGCGTTTTCGTATAACTCAAGAATTGCGACACTATAAAACAATTATAAGTATAATATAGTTTAAATTCGCAATTTTGAACAGAAGTGACAGTGTCGTATGATTGCGTTATTTCCATTTACTCGATCGCGTGAACGTTAACTTCAATTTGTATTGAATGGAAAGAGCGCCATCTGTTGTGTAATGTGTTCAGCTTCGGCAATCTTTCAATTCTATACAAATTGAAGGTAACTTTCACGCGATCGAACAAGTACAAAATCTGGCACTCGGGACTCATTTTGAAATTCCAATTGCTGGAATTGATACCCGCCAAGGTTTAACAGCTTTTATTTAAAGTTGTTGCGCCATTAGCAGTACCTAATCCACTAAGATAGGTATATTAGCTATTGTAAAACACGTACCATTGAACACTAACCAGTTGTAACCAATTGATGACGAATAAAAATGAGAATAGCTTTAGCAGATTGCCCCCCACGGCAGAACTTGGCCCCTGGGGCTTGTTATAAACCATTTTTTATGCATTCAAGCTTCTCGTGGAAGCGAAGAAAACAGATACATTTCTTAACAAAATTACAAGATTAGCAAGTTGAAAGCTGAAGTTCTGGCAAATCACTCCGAGGTAATCAAGGCATATTATCAAAAGCACTCAGCGAACTATAGAAAAGGTATGCTCGCTATATCTTTGAAGAGCACCAAATACATTGCACACGAATTGAGGCGACTCGGTTGATACACGACCTACGTGGTAGTAGTTGAAGACCTCTATTGGTTGATGATGATGATGATGAATGTTTTATTAATATTTTTTTAGTTGATTAACCGAGTGACAACTAGTATTACATAAATGTAACGTAAAATGCTGTACAGGTACCCACAATGTAGGATTACTATGGTATATTTTTTATCGGAGAATTGGTAGCTGGTGTATTGTCGATATAAAGTAGTGACCTTTAATTTAATAATTACCTATTCACAATCAAAAGTTACTCCGATTTGAGGCCAATTGAAAACTTCTATTTATAAATACACGTACAATAAGATAAAATAATTATGTCACGGAGAAATTATTTCAATGACAACTCCCGAGTGATTGTATTGTTTTTATATAAGGGCGAAATCAATTCAATACGCTTCTTAACGAATTTAAGTCTTGCAACGTTAGCACAAGCGAAAAACTACTTCTTGCCCTACTTAAAGCCAGATATTTTGATCATTATCAACAAGGATTAAGGATTTATACCTGTCTATAAGACAAGCGGTGCGAAGCGGTGATAGCCTGGTGGTTAGGGCGTCAGCCTCCTAATCAGACGTCGGCGGTTCGAATCCGGGCACGCACCTCTAACTTTTCGGAGTTATGTGCGTTTTTAAAAATTAAAATATCATTTGCTTCAACGGTGAAGGAAAACATCGTGAGGAAACCTGCACGCCTGAGAGTTCTCCATAATGTTTTCAAAGGCGTGTGAAGTCTGCCAATCCGCACATGGCCAGCGTGGTGGACTATGGCCAAACCCTTCTCATATTGAGAGGAGACCCGTGCTCTGTAGTGAGCCGAGAATGGGTTGATCACGATACCTGTCTATAAAGTGTAGATAGAAGGCTCAATTATTCGAGTTAAAATGAAAAGCTGAAAATGTGCTGATTGAAAAATTTTCTACTTATACGATCGCATTCACATTATTTTTTTTTTTTTGGAATCGAAATATCGCCTTCGGTTGGACAGTTGAATGTACAACTTGAGTAGACTATACAACTTGAAATTAACTGCCACTTGATCGAATGACTGGATTTAGTGATAATTAAATGTGTGTAATTTTGTGTCTAGATTATAGTTCAGCCGAAGGCACAAGCTTCTTTAATCATTTCTAAATAGCCAATACCTATAACTCAGTTAAATAGTGCCCTTTCAGAGTTATGTGCCATGTAAGCAATTCAATATCACTTGCGTTAACGGAAGGAAAACGTCGTGTGGAAACCTGCATGCCTAAGTGTTCTCAAAAGCATATAAAGTAGAATAGGTGGAGAGTAGTAGATTTGACCTACTGTTGGCTCAGTGTATAGATTTATGTACTGAAGAATCACCACCATGGTCACTGAAATACCGAATGTGTCCATGTATTCTTAATACTAGCAATATCACATGGATGTATCAAACTTTTGGTCGGAGTTACGGACTCTGATACGTATTGTTCCCTATGGGCCATGGAGGTCTTGCGACAGACTTTGGAAGACAGTAAAAAAGCGCCGGCAAGTACAGTTGATCAAATTATTATTTCAGAATTTTCTCTGCTCTGGTTACAAGTAAGCATTATTAGGTATTCCGTAACAGGTTTGTCACTTGGTTTAAGTCAATATAGCATTGTATATTATTTTATTAGTGGAAAGTGTGGCAAACATTTGACCGGGCCTTGGCCCAAAGGTCAAATATTGGATTGGAAAAAAAATGCAGTTAGTACAAAAGGTAAAAATGTGTTTAAGTTGCACCTAAATAAAAAAGTCACTCGGCGATTTACTTAGTAGACTAGGAAAGTGTAATTATTACTAAGAATTTACTTAATTTTTAGCGTTCCGTACCAAATGGGTGCTAATGGTCTATATAATAGATCCGTATTCCTATATCCTATATATATATAATAAATGTGAAAGTGTTGATGTTTGTTACTCATACGCAAAAAAACGGCTGAAAGTATATATTTGGATGAAATTGGCATGCATGTAGCCTTTGACATGGAAAAGAATATAGGCCTTCTATCCCGATTCCTTAAGTAGTTCCCGAGGGAAAATTAAAAAATTGTTTAAGAGCTAAGCCACGTGCAGACACCTTTTAAATTTGCTGTGCATGTTACCTCTGCTATGGAAAAAGACATGTATTTTGTATACCGATCTCTCAAATAGTTCCCGTGGAAAGATTAAAAATTGTTATCGAGCGAAGCTTTAGACCCAATTCTGAAGACCACGCAGAAAGTCGTGGGCAGAAGCTAGTGCAAGAAATAAATAGAATATAATTAAGAATTGAAATTTTTACTTAGTGTATAATAAAATAAAGTTTAAACCAGTATTACGTAGTGTTTTACTCGTACGATGCACCGTGGTACGGAACCCTTCCTGTACAAGTACAATCCCCACTGAGACATTTTTTATGCCTTGTCAGGCCGCCGCTTAATCAGATGTCAAAATAATACTAATTTCTATTTTCCGCTTGCGTAGTGCGTAGGAATGTAGTTTTATTTTTAGTTAAATTAACAATTGGATACCTTTACAGTACAGTAGGTGGTATGCCAGACAGATTACAAACAATTCCGTGGTCCATGCGCTAGCTACACAAAGAACAAAACACGTGTTTCTAAATATTTCTAGATATTTTTACTTCAACTCCTTAATGCTTTACAAATGTTCCACAACCACAGTCCTTCTCATGTTCATCATGCTCATTAACTATTAATTAAGCTGCTATCCCAGCAGTACTAAGCAACTTCACCCTAATTCACACCTGGATGAGTTTTTTTTTAAATCTTTATTGCACAAAAAATCTTTACATAAGGCGAACTTAATGCTAATAGCATTCTCCACCAGTCAACCTTGGAACATTAAGAAAAAAAAATGATGATGAATGATGATTGACCAAACTTTGTATTTTTTTGTCGTGGTGGAGAAGCTACCTTCGTCCCTTGGTCAGGACGAGGTCATGGGACTCCCACCCACGTAGAGGGGTATACCCAGAATAAAAACACTGGTTTTGCTGAACCAACCTTTGATCTGCGAGGTCAGTTGGCAGTGCAATATGAGCTATATTTTTTTTTAAACGTTGAATACAGAATTAAAAGCTTTCATTGATGTATTCATATTATTCACTGCTAGGCATGGAGCCTTATTCCAGCAGTGGGATGCGTGGTTTAAGAGGAGCGAACCAGTGCCCAAGACTTATAAAGACTTGTAGATATTGCGATCAAAATCGGGATTTGCAATGTTAGATGTTGTTTCAAAATATAATAATGCCCGAATAGATTAGTTAAGATACTCGATTAAGTCAGAAAAATAAAAACCTTTCCCTAAGAACTCACTCGTCTTTTCCAATTTCGTAATATTTGGAAAGTCCTTGACCCAAAGCCAAAACTGATATTTCATTATAGGTGATCTGTTACATGTCAACAATATTTTTTATAAACTAACGCTATATATATAGTTTTTTTTTTATCCACTACAAGTTAGATTGCTTGACGGCAATCTCACCTGATGGTAAGTGATGATGCAGTCTAAGATGGTAGCGGGCTAACCTGTTAGGGGTATGGTATACTCCTACTCCTAACAGGTTTCTACGCGACATCGCGCCGGAATGTTAAATCGCTTGGCGACACGTCTTTGACGGTAAGGTAACTAATCACGGCCAAAGCCTCCGACCAGACTCGAGCCAGGATCGAACCCAGGACCTCCAACTTTATAATGCGTCACGGAGGTTTAATCAATGAGGTGGCACGGTTTATGTACAGTGAGGCGTAAGGGATTTCCCCAAACGTGAGGTAAGGGGCTTTCTTTCATAGCGCTCGAGGTTAGACGACAAAACAAAAATGCAATTTATTCAAAACATTACTTTTATTTCAGACAGGTTGGTCAAATCATCGGAACTTTTACAACATATTAATACTTAATAGGTACTACTGTTAACATGTGTAACGTGCAGTATCCAGTGTAAATTTGATCAAAGAACTATGTTACATAAATATATGTACTTTAAATTAAAAACTCTATATTTAGGCCGGTCGAAATAAATTTTATATAAAATAGTAAGTATTTGCTTAAGTTTTTCAGCTTCACTGACTCATATCTGTCGGCGTATGCCCGACAGGTTTCAAACAATTCCGTGGTCCACGAGCTGAGTACACAACGAACAAAACACTTGTTTCTGAAGCGATATTTTTTCTTCAACTCCTTAATGCTTTACAAATGTTCCACAACCACATAGTCCTCCTCATGCTCAATAACTTGTCATAATAATAATCATCAAGCTGCTATCCCGCAGTAGTTTAGGCGTAGGATAAAAACCGGGAAGTATGTCCCGGGCGTCCAGTAAAACCAGCGAGAGGGACATGCCGTGGTGATTTTTAGTTCGGGTAGACCACCCATGGGTGGGAGTCCCACATAACCTCCGTCCTGCCCAAGGGACGGAAGTAGCTATAAAGCTTTTCCACCACGACAAAAAAAAAGGCTTAGGATAAAATGGGACTATAACCTTAAAGCAACATTTCCACACAACATGTAAGACGCAAATAAAACGCTCTGCAAACGCAATACAGTAGTAGGCCATTTCATTTCTCTTTGTCCATTATATCATATGTTATTTTGCAGCGTTGTTAAAGACCGTGGTTTAAAACAGTATTATTTTAAAGGTTGATTATGTCAATCAATCCGGTATTTTCTGGAAGAAAAGTATAACAACATGTCTTTTTCTGCAACCCATACAAAAAACAAACTGACATTTATATTTATAATACTAGATAGGATAATAGTTTTTTACGACATACCTTACGCCTAAAAAGTCGCTTACTGTCTAAGATGGGGATTAAAAAAATTGTTAAATTTCTTGTGAGCTTCTTTTTAGACCTGGACGCGTTTGGAACTCTCCTAGCTTTAGTTATAAGATAATGAAAAATAGTATTAAAACGTTTCATATGTATATAACTATATTAGGTTTACATAAATAAAACAATTATGATTTAAGTACAAAAATTATCAGACACAAGAAGCGTAAAAATATTAACCAATACTGCTATAAGCTTTAATAATAAGTCCGAAGTGGTTTAAATTAATATTTTGATCCTGCACGCTACGTGACTTGTTCAATCGAACCGTTATTTTTGGCGGGAAACAAAAAACGTCCAATCCGGTACATTTTTCAAAATGGCTGTCAAAATCAAAGTTTTTTAATGTTTTTTTACAAATAAGGCTTATAAAATTCACCGGGTCGACGGAATCACAGATTGAAAATGTTTTGACTAGACGTTTACTATCAGGCACTTTGTAATTGATTAAATCCAAACTCGAACACACACAAACTAGACCAGTCATCATAAAACTAAAAAAAAAACACAACGCGGATCTACACTTAAAACAAGCGACTCAACTGAACTTAAAAACACGCCGCAGCGTCGCGTTACGTGTGTTAAGTACGATTCTGGCCATTAGGCTTGATTTTATAAAAGTAAACTGCCAACTTTGGCCTAATCCGTAAACATTCATAAAACTAAAAATTCAATGTGTTACATTTTTAGTGTTAATCGGTGTTTTATTAAATTATATAAGATCTAAGTGTCTATGCATTATCGTAAATGAGTTCACTTTAACATGTGTTTTAAATTGAACTAATATAAACCGATTTTTTTCAAAGTTAGTGTACCATCCTTACCTACTTGAAAGTAAAAAAATAACATAGTATCATAATAGATTAGATTAAGCACCAGAATCATTGTCATGGGTTCCGCTACCGCTCGCTCGTTTCAGTTTTTGTGAATAACGTCGATATGTGGCATTAAAGCAGAAACACAGTCTTAACTTTACACTGTTTATAATATATTACTAGAACTAGATTGGCCGGTATAATTCTATAAAAACAAAACTGCCTTTGCACACTGTAACGCCCAAAGCAAGAGCAAGTTAAACGCAACTAAAACGCGCTGCGAAAGCGATGTTTATTGCCTTAGTGCGAGATCTGTAAAGAGCGACATACTTAAAACGAGACAACGTTATGTGTTAGGCATGAATCTGTCTCGTTTTAACACAAAGTTTAGCTGAGCAGTCTAAGTACGCTAGATCTCAGCCTTAAGTTTTCTTAAGATCAACGCCAGCGTAAATCTGCCATTTTATATGGTGGACCAAAGTTAAATGAACATAAAATTAATCATTGAAATAAATCGATTGACAATTATTTCTGTTTGATATCCAACTAACAATACGTCACAATTTTATTTACAATCACAAAAAATAATCAAAAAAAAACATTAATTTTCAGCACTAATTGGTGTTGCGTCCACTTTTGTATCATCTAAGATAATGCTAGATACAGTATTTAATACTTCTAGATTAACTTTGTTAGTGTCACCTGATATGGGGTTAGCTTGAGCGTCTTTTGCTTTGACATCATCAATTTGTTTTACTTCCTCTACTTTTGTACTAACGTCAACTATTTGGTTAGCTTTCTCAAGTTTTGTTTCAACGTCTCCAAGTTGATTTGCCTCCAAAACTTTTGCTTTAATATCATTATTTTGTTCTATATCTGGGACAACTCGTTTGATTTCATTATTGTCTTTTTCTTTACCTTCCGCAATGATGGAAATGTTACTAACAGCTGTGATCACATTATCTTTCGAAACAATATCAAGTTCGCTATTTGTTAACTTAACACCTATATCTTCTTTTAGAGATTCTGACTCTAGTTTTTCATCTGTTTCTAGTTTTAACTTCTTATCTTTTGACATTTCTGATATTTCGTCTACTTGTGCAATTTCTACAACAGCTTTATTTGATTCTTCTGTCACATCACTTTTTACAATGCTACAATTTAGTGTGTCATTTTCCACAATAACATCCTTTTGTTTGTCATTATTCTCACTGCCATCTATGTCAGTGTTATTTATACTAGCCGTACTGATAGCTTGTATGAGAGATTCCATAGTTTTACTGTCCTTTTTTTCTTCTTTGTTTTCCTCAGCCTTATCTTGAGGGCTTTGTTCTTCACCATTAGCTTGACTTTCTTCAGAGCTGTCTTTAACGTTTGTTACGGATTCCTTTTCTTGTGCTAATTTTTTGTCGGCTTTGTTTTTCTTGGATTTGGATTTCTTTGGTTTTTCCGGTTTAGGGGATTCCTCTTTCTTGTTGGTTAGGACGTTCAATTGAGTTTGTAAGTGTGCGAGGCTCTGTCTTAACTGGACGCAGTTGGCAGCCATTGTGTCTACCTGTTACCAACAAGAAGTAATTAAATTAATGTTAATAAAACTTTATTTCTCTCAACACTGTGACATTATGCCAGCGTGCTGATCTTTATGTTTATTCGGAATGGCCAAACAAAGTTGATTTGTCACAATTTTCTCAAGAATCTTCACTAGAATACAAATTTCAAAAATAATAGTAATATACAAGAAAAATATATTAGCCACCTTTGCAGGTATAAACAGATTTAAACCAGTTTAATATCATCAATAAAATTTTAATTATTGACATAATTAAATAATTAAAATTATTATCACAATGAAGGGGGAGTGTATTTACACAACAATTATTATTATAATTGTGTTTAATATAAACAGAATGAGAATACTTGTTGGAAGCTGGACAAATATACTAGACTTGTGTTAAATTTTTACCATCATAGATTATCTTACAAGCATTATCATATATTATATGAACTGAGAAAATGATCACTTGCAGGCTGCTTGCACTAGAAGAGCCTGCAAGTTTAATGTTTTAGTTAAGTTAAAATATACATTATTTTAATGTGAGATGAATTATGTCTACACTTATTTTGTAAAGGTAATTGTATTGAGTTTAATTGTTTGCACTTTTTACTGCACTCAAAAATGCAGTATTGTTGAAGCTCCAACTAGATAGATAATATTCAATGAGTTACTGGTAACAATAGACAACCTATGAAGTTTTTTTTTTTTTATTCACCACAAGTTAGCCCTTGACTGCATCTCACCTGATGACAAGTGATGATGCGGTCTAAGATGGTAGCGGGCTAACCTGTTAGGGGTATAGCAAACTCATACTCCTAATTGGTTTCTACACGACATCGTGCCGGAACGCTAAATCGCTTGGCGACACGTCTTTGTCGGTAGGGTGGTAACTAGGTAGGTAAGTGTGAAAATACCAAAAATAGATTTGCTGGTGATGATGATAATAGTATAACCACTCACATTAGTATTGCTGGCAGGAGTGGGGGTCGGTGCGGGCGCAGGCGGCGGGGTCGGCAGCGGCGGTCGCTCGATGTTGTGCTCTTTCAGTGAATTAAGGAGCACAGTGCGCTCCGCCTGCAAGCATAATAAATGTGATCATAGAATATGAATTTCAGATTCATTCATCCAAAACTACGCATCCAATTAATGAATAGAAGCAGGTGTTACTTTGCGGAAGTCCATGATAAACAACAAACAGCAAGTATAATTTGCTATATTCCGCCGACAACCGGTAAGTTACTTTTCGTGCTTGCGAAGTCAACATCTCCTGAAGATGATCCGGTGTCGGGTCGAAACGTGCGTAGAGGTTCTAGTGGTTGTGTGGTGTTAAACTATACTAATCTCCCGGTTGTCGGCGGAATATAGCAAATTATACTTGCTGTTTGTTGTTTACGCATCCAATTGATAGCCTGGTAGTCTAGAAACTGAAATATACCTGCAAGGTCCTGCAGAGGCTCTGCATCTGAGTCAGATGCCTTGCAGCCGCAGCAGCTTTTTCTTCACTGGCCTGCCTCTCGCCACACATGTCCAGCAGGGCAGTCTGCGATGTTTCCCAACGTTTCTTCCACGATAGTGACTCCTTTTCTAACTTCTGGATCTTTTTTGACATCTACATACAGTAACAATAATTGTGTATTAGATAAAAAAAAAACTTAGAAATGCTTTTTCGTACCTTTAAAATGTGTTATACTGTCCATTATAAATTCTTCGAACAAGTAAAAGCCTTTCGGGTAGGTAAAAGCCTTTGATACGAAAAGTTTAAACCAAAGTACATTTTTATGAATGCGTAAGTCTGATTGGCTTAACACCAATCTTGATTAATAGGATAATTTAGATTCCAGAAAAACATTATGGGAAAAATCCTTCAAATTTAAATTCAGAGATTTAATATAAAATATTAAAAATAAATATAACAATATAAAATATAAATTTTATATAATTTTCATAGAAGAATAATAACTAAAGTTCAATTTAGTGTAATTTGCTACTGATTAGAATGTTCATCTAAGTTATTAAATAAAGCTAATCGCACTTACCTATGCAATTAATTTAGCGAGCATGCTAAGTTTAAATATTTTAGATAATTTGGGTAATATTTAAAAATAGCACTTACTTTCTCCATCTGCTCCTTAAACCCGCCAAACACCTGGTTACTTTTTACCAATGCATTCTGGAACTCATCATATTTATCCGTGTATACAGCCAACTGGCTTCTTAAACCTGTCTCATTGCCCTGAAGCTCCATATTCTTAGCGCGTAACTGTGCAAGGTTGACTTTCAGGGTCTCCATGTCAGCGAGCAAACGTTCCTTCTCTGCTTGATGCTCTAGAGCAGCTTTCTGGAGTTTAGCTTCGGAGAGTTGTGATTCTAACGACATTTGCTTCGTCATTTTTTCAACCTGTAGGGGATGTGAAAATATATTTCCAAACTATTGAAAGTAAGTAATTCTGGTCAAGCCAGCACTTTTTTCTCTTGCTATGCTAAATATTATTTAGCTATAAATAAATAGTAGCCAAAACTGTGGCCATCTTTTATCAAAGATTCAAATAATTAAAAATAATCTTAACAAGCTATATATTCTTTATATATATGTTTTTCTTCTTAGACCGGGGCGCGTTTGGAACCCTCATAGCTTTAGTTTTAAGTTTACGAATATAGTTATCACCATGAAATAACTACTATGTAAATTATTGACGCGTCAAAAGTGCCTTTTTCAGGACTATTTGAATAAAGATTATTTTGAATTTGAATTTGAATATATACACCACAAGTTAGCCCTTGACTACATCTCATCTGAATGTAAGGAATGATGTGGTCTAAGGTGGTAGCGGGCTAACCTGTTAGGGGTATGGTAAACGCACACTCCTAAATGGTTTCTACAGGACATCGTGCCGGACAACACACGTTACCGACAATCGCTGGGCTTTGTCGGTAACGTGGTAACTAACGCCCGTAGCCTCCCACCAGACCAGACTCGAGCCGGGAATCGAACCCAGGACCTCCAACTTTAAAATGCTACATCGCACGCACTGCGCCACGGAGGTCGTCAATGCAATATTTTCAGTTACTGAGTTACATTTTAGAATTACATTTACAATTTCTTAAAATTTAATATCCCTGTTAATATCCAAGCTATCAGAAAACCTAACGAATTTCAAATTTCAATATTATTTTGTATTTTTTTTTTATATACAAAGCGAGCAAACGAGCAGGCGGGTCACCTGATAGTAAGTGATTACCACCGCCCACGAACATTTGCAGCACCAGAGGAACCGCCAATGCGTTGCTGGCCCTTGAGCAATTTGTTAATCCGCCCTTTGAAGATCCCCATATTATAGCCATTAGGGAACACAGAAGATGGAAGCTGGTTCCACAATTTGCAGGTTTGTGGCAGGTTGTATATGGATATTGTGTTATGGATATATTAATTTCTGTCTGCTACGGGAGAGCAGGCCTGTGACCAGTCATTGGAAAATAAGTAGTCTGTGGATGATGTAATCGGTTTCTATATCCAGAAATTACTTCAAAACATCCATGGTTTTTTTTTTTCGGACTGTCTATTAGCTGTACAAACCCTATTGGTTGCCACAGCGTAACCGGGCTGTTTAGCGAGCTTTGGAAAGAAGCTCTGCCAGAAGAAATTTTGAGCCCTAGGGCTCGAAGAAACTAAGGGAACGACTGCCTAAGGGCGCCTCCTTTGAGGCCGAACCTCGGCTTAGGCGACGTTTGGGATAACGGGGGGGTCGGACGGTGAGTGGTCCGTACGTCTCGAGGCCGTGGATGGAGCCCACGTCCGGATGACGTAAGATAGCGGGGACCTCGTCTTCCCTGGCGAAAATCCATGGTTGTTAGTTCATCTGGATTCCAGAGCACATGATCTGTATTATTTTATCACATTTATCTCAAAATGGCTCTCAGCTTTGAACCTTTTGTCCTTTTCTCTGGTGGGAAGCTTCAGCCGTGGCTAGTTACCACCCTACCGACAAAGACGTGTCGCTAAGCGATGTAGCGTTCCGGCACGATGTCGCGTAAAACAGATTAGGAGTATGGGCTTACCGTACCCTTAACAAGTTAGCCCGCTACCTCTTAGAATGCATCATCACTTACCATCAGGTCAGATAATTTATTATTCATTTTATTCATTATGTGAGATGGTGATAACGAAAAAAAAGAAAAACCCCTGCTAAGTTTGTTGTGGGCTTCTTCTTAGACCGGGGCGCGTTTGGAACCCTCATAGCTTTAGTTTTAAGTTTACGAATATAGTTATCACCATGAAATAACTACTATGTAAATTATTGACGCGTCAAAAGTGCCTTTTTAAGGACTATTTGAATAAAGATTATTTTGAATTTGAATTTGATGGCCGTCTAGGGCTAATTGTAGTGGTTAAAAAAAAATAACCTCACCTGTTGTTCCCTCAACTGGTACTGCTGCACCACACTCTTGAACTTCTCCGTCGTGTTAATGTTGTCGTCCCGTAACTTGGCGTTCTTCTCGTCGTTTTGATGCAATAGGGTTGTGATCTCCGATAACGTGTTTTGGAACTTTGACTGGGCTTCCTTGCGACGCTCCTCTTCTTCACGGATTAATAGGAGACCCTTTTCCTGTAATGTGTAATTTGACAGTATTATTTTATTTTATTCATTTATTTGTAATCAACAGTGTTTAAAACAATTTATTTACATTTCAGACTTAATGATAAAATAAGGCCCAATAAGATTACAATATATATAAAAGAAAATACCAAACATTAAATTAAATTAAATCTTTGAAATTTAGCAACATAATAAAATGTTATATTACAAATGTGTGTGGGTGTGTGTGTGGGTGAGGGTATGTGTGCGTGTTATGTATATTCCATTGTATGTAATCAATTTATTGTACATATTTGTGGTGCCTGTGCTATCTGTTTTTGTCTTTGAATTATCACTCAATAAATCAGCAGACTATTAACAGATATAGTGGCCAGTCATGCTAAGAACCTAAGGACCAGATTTAATGAAGTAATCGCAATGAGGGGTGATGAACGCAGTCTGGGTATAATGTAAATACAATGTTTATATAAAACATAAGCTTGTAGAAAAGTCCTACTATAGTGTAAAGGATTACCTAAATGATAAACAAGCATGGGTGTGAAATATTGCTCTAATAAGATAGCTCTTGATATAACTTTAAGTGGCATGTGAGATGGTGATAACAAAAATCAAATTTACCTGCCTAAGTTTGTTGTGGGCTTCTTCTTAGCCCGGGGCGCGTTTGGAACCCTCGTAGCTTTAGTTTTAAGTTTACGAATCTAGTTATCACCATCAAATCACTACTATGTAAATTATTGACGCGTCAAAAGCGCCTTTTAAAGGACTATTTGAATAAAGATTATTTTGAATTTGAATTGAATTTGTGCCATATAGTGTTTAATTAGTAAGGTTTTGTTCATTTCTTAACGAAAGCTTGCTACGAAAAAATTTACTTTACAGAAGATGTATGCAAATGTATGGGGTAAAGTTAGTCTACTGTAGGATACTAACCTTGATAGCCTTGTTCTGTTTCTGCAGCTCCCTACAAAGGTCCTCCAGCTTGGACTTGACCAAGACAGTTTTATTATACTCATGCTGCAACTGTTCTTTCTCCTTCACCAACAATGCATAACGTTTGTCGGATTGCTTGATATAGAACTGCAGTTTCCTATTATCATCGGCCATTTGTACATACTTCTTACAAACTAATGATAGTTTTTCGTCGGGCGTAGGAATTGAGTTTAATGATTTCATGAACTGTTCAATGTTTTTGTCATCCTTCTTTGAGCGGTCATCTTTTTTCGACTTTTTTGAAGTGTCTTGAGGGGGAGGGGTGGCTGTTTTTTCCTGTAATTTTAAAGGAGTTTTTAAATGTGCAGCCATCTGCAGCTCAAACATTGATGAAAGACATCAAAACAAAAAAACCCTGTTTCTTTACAAACTCAAAAGTAATCATATATCTAAATATGATTTAATTTATCAAATCAAAATTTTTGCCATGCCAATTTATTTATTTATTTATTTGCAAGTAATCAACAGCATTATATTTCATTGGTATACAATTAAAAAAGTCATAAAATAAGGCCAAAGACACAATATATACAAAATATGTTAAATAGGTAAAAATTTTAAAATTTAATATTTGAAATGTAACTAAGTGAAACGGACTAAGGTGAACAACAAGTTACGTTTGTGTGAGCGTGTGTGTGTGTGTGTGCGTGTGTGTGTATGTATTATTTATAAAAAATCTAAAAGTAAACTAGCTTTTGATAGCATTGTTATAACATTCCATCAGTCTATATTGAAAATTATCCACCACCTAGTTTACAGCTTAAGCAAATGTGGCAATATGTGAAATAAAACAATATAAAATACAAACAATCTGAAGTTTGCTTATTTGCCACCAATTTCTTGCAGTGTGGCTCATGAGAACTAATTTTATTAAATTGCATTGCAACCCCCTGCTTACTAGCAATCCCCTGTTAAGAATTGTTCAGAGAATCTCTATATAATATATTAGTCCCTTGGCAACAGAACAAAACGGTAAGTCCTATGATATAACAGAACTGTTTTAATATTTTCTATAAAAGCAGAGGAAGTCTCTATCAATAAAGCTGATAAAGATTTTGATATGAGGTAGTATTTAATTTCTTTTTTGTTTAGAGCAACCTGATTATAACAAAAACATACTTAAAGGATCAGAGAATTTTTATCCTAAATTCCTAGCTAGGGCTAAGAAAATTATGTGAATATAAAACACCAACAGCCATCTTTCTATGGTCTGTATTTTATAAACAAATATTATATAATACAGACCATAGAAGCCATGATCCTCAAAATTAAGATGAAAGATGCAAGATATCCTTAGTCTATTAATGTCCCACTATAATTAACAGACCTCATAGGCAATAATGTATGTGAGTTGGATAGCTTTAATGATTGTTATCACTTGTTAGTTTTTTTTATATATACACTACAAGTTAGCCCTTGACAGCTGTCTCACCTGATGGTAAGTGATGATACAGTCTATGATGGTAGTGGGCTAACCTGTTAGGGGTATGGTAAACCCACACTCCACTAGTGATAATAACATGCTTTTAAGGATATGGAGGTAGATAGTACCAATTTCCCAAGGCTCCTAGCTAAGAACACACCCTGAGAAGCCTTCAGGAAAGGAAGCCTTTACAGAAACATTAACACGTAAACCTATGATCTGATGTGAAAATCAAACCCACTATGCCCAGTATAGGGTTGACCATGGTGATGGCATATTCCTTTGCTTTTACCAAATAAAGCTATACCAAAGAATGAAAGGGGTTGTAGGGCTATACAGTTGGACAATTGATGGTTATCATCTAATATCTCTACCAGGCAACCATATTGCTTAATGCTTGGTTACATTTTATAGTACAACATAACCAGTTTCCTTTTCATTGGTGTACTATAACAAATACTGTTGATAACTGTCGTCTTGGCATCAGGTTATCTTTAACCTTAAAAGAATAAAACGTTTGAAACGTGCTTCAGAACGAAAATATCGTAAACATCTCGATTTTGGCATGACGCCAACCAAAGGCGGTATAGGTTATCTTTACTATTTCCTAACTTATTTGTTTTCTATAAATAAAAGTACCTTTAACAGCACATAAAAAAGAAATCTCGTTAAGAGGCACAGAAAACTATATTGATACACGAATTTCGTATATTCCGGGTATATATCGACATCCGATATTATTTTAGTTCTATTTTTAAAACAGCGACTTTATTCCAGATAATATACTTACTGCCGTACTACTTGCCGGCAAAACATTCCCGGAATTTTCTTTAGGAACTTCGTCAGCTGCAGGTTCCATTTTAACAAGTTTCTTCTTAAAATTTAGGACAAACAAAATTATTGAACAAATGAACAATAAATAATCGTCAAGACTTAAGTCAAATGGACAACGACAGTCGGTAAACGTCTAAAAATAGGGTAGGGCCTGTCGTTCACAACTCACCATCACATATCACAGAGAATTATGTCGACATCATTATTTTCTATTATATATACTCTTTGTACATTTAACATGAACGTTAAACAATACCATTTTGTTATAAGTTCATCGATTTATCTACATGTAAATATATCTTTCCCAACATATAATATTCAAAATCTGAAATCTTATATTATAAGTTATAAAATGCATCCAATCTATACAAACTTCAAAATTGAGTTATGCCTAATAAAGTGATGATATAAGTCGATACTTTTGCATAGCTATAGATATATAAAATAGTATCATTTATATAACTAAAAAAGCAATATTTGGGAAGGTGTTTGGCATCACAAATTGCAATAAATCGTGCCTTTTCTCCATATTGTAAAAACAAACAATTAGTAATGCAAGTAATTTTGAAGATTTTAGTAAATGCATTTGTTGTAAATTAAAATTTTTAGTTCAAGATTATCAAGCTTACATTTAGTCAATAAAAATAAACAATTACATTTTTGTAATGTAAATTATTTTTTCTCAAGTATAATATATAACGGTACATATTGTTGCTTTTAGTACAATAATAAGATACAGAACACTATATGAGCATTTGGAATTCAATTAATCTTGACAAAATACGTAAAAATAGTTATCTCAGATAACCAATTAATAAATCAGTTTTATGCTTATATATTATATCATATTGAAAAGCAAAAAATAATTCGTCAACTCTTTAAATGTACAACACTAACACATATGCCCGGAAACTATACATCGATTAATAATTGACTGTATTTATATCTTAACGATGTCTTTTTTACCACTATTTAATTTCTGTTCTGCAATTATTCTATATATTGAAATTGACAATATTCTTTTCTCGACAAATAAAAGAAAATATTCTATAAAGTCAAATGTTGAACGACAAAAATTTAACCGGTGTTATCTAGTTTTCGGCAGATTATAAAAGAATGTTACCGGTTAATAAAATCTCTACTACATAATATACTATTTTAGTAATATTATTTTCCCCTTCAAGATTCTCAGGACTAATTTTACTGGAGAAAATAGAAATCCGCATGAATATCGCTACGTAACGGGAAAAGGCCCGTAATCTACGCGGATGAAGTCGCAGATCTCCGCTTGTTATTTATGTAATTGTAGGTGGTGGTTTTTGAATAAATATATTTTATATCTGGTAAATTCGCAATGTACACTCTCTACTACAGTTGAGTTTTACTATCAATAATTGCACTGCATACTAGGTTTGTTTTAAAATAAGCATAATTAGTACATTTGCTTTCAAACATATTGCAACACTGAAAACGTCATTGTTCGTCAAACGTCGCTTTCATTCAACAAATCAAATTCATTCTTTCAAAAAGAAGAAGACGAGTTGGTGGTGAGTAATTCCTTTTTTTGTTTAAAAACTCACTTTTATATCTCAACGAAACGTTTCTCTTGAGCCTTTAAATCGTTTATTTTAGTTATCCAATGTGTATTTTATTATTTCTTTGTGTTGTGCCTTGAGTTTGGTGCGGAATTTACACGGGTTGGTGAGAAGTTAGTTGATCGCAAGCCGTTATTTTTCAAGATAGTAAGGTCAATGTGCTCTGCAAGCGTTGTATGGGCGGATTTTGCATATTAGCGACTAAAACAGCAAAATTGGGGATTATTCTGTGCCTATTAAACAAGAAACCGTTAGGTTTTGTAACATCCGTTCTTCCGTTGGCCATTATGCACAGTTACTTAGTCATAGTATAATTGCGGCTTTCGGGTCTTTGTTATAGAATTTTGTGCTTTGCTAGTCGGTGGCCTCTTTTCTTCGTAATATCTTAGTGAAAATATGATCTTATTTAAGGTGCATTTTTTAAAAGTTTTTTTTTGGCATTTTAAATATTAACTATTAACGACTGTCAAGTTGGGTAACCATCCCTTTCAATATGCCTTTCGTAATCATTGAAAAGTGGGAAATTGTTTAATACCGAAACATACTAAAGACTTTTTATTCATGTCTTCTGTTACTCCATACAAAAAAAATCATTGACAGTCAAAACTTTGTTTTGTATGACTAAATATTTTTTAACAGATATTAGAATCAATAATAATATCATACTGTTTTGATAACTGTTATTCTTATTCACACAGCAAAAGAGTAGCAAATAGATGTGGTTGCTTAAATAGTTGGATCTTTATTTTATTTATTTGCTTCCACATCCATGACATGAGACCCGGTCAGGGCATTGCAAACAGTACAATTGTTATACATATTCATCATATTTCGATGTTAAACAATTCAATAAAAAATAAAAAAAATTAAAAAATTAAAAATAATAACAATATTAATTCAATGACTCAAAAAAAAAAATTAATATTTTAATTGTTACGCATAGGCTGATGTCCAATTGAGGCCTTAAGTCTTAAAAGTCTATCTAATTTAAATGTTTAAGGTAATTAAGGAAAGCTTTAGGCTTTTGCAGTACAGTTATAGTGAATAAGTAATAACAATCAACATTACTACCTAGTTGCCGTTATAAAATTGACATTAACTCTGTACATACAAGTCTGGAGAGTGTGTTTAGGCATTGTTTTCAGCTTAAAGAAAACATTTGGTTAAATAATAATGAATTATTCATTAGCTTTTATTGGAGCAGTTAAGGTTCTTAAGAGAAGTGGCCAGTGGCCTGCGAAAGGCATTCATAGACTGAGGACAAATTATATTAAACTTTTGTTTAACATTGAGTAATCTTTAAAATAAAAAAAAAACCTTCATTGAAGAAAATAGGCTGTAAAATGTCATCTGTTTCCATTTGCCCATTGGCAAAGGATTCTTCCACCAGATGCCATTAGACTGTTTCTGTAGTTATTTATAATCACAAATGCTCCTTATGTTTTTTTTATATCATCCTTCGTCTTCATAGCTGTTTCCTGTCATTTTGTTTACCATTGCGGATATATCTGTATCACACTTTTGTTTCTATGAGATGTAGTATGTAGATTGTAGAGCCCACCTTTACAACTAACCATTTACTTCAAGACAAGGAATAAAGCTTTTCAGATTAGTAACTCAATTACAAACCAGAACTATATTTGAAAACCTTACTGCTGGATGATGACAAATGTTTACAGTTGAAAATGGCACCATAGGCCTCAACAATATTTGCCTTCAAAAAATTTATACCCAGTATTTATTTATTATTAGTTAGTTTAGTCCACAAAACTGACTACAAGTGTATAAAATAGCCTTAATGAAGTCTTGAGATTAATTACGCGATTTACACTTGAGTCTCCTGGATGTGGACCTGACATGTTTAAGCGGAGGGCACAAAATAACCATACAACATTAAACTAACATTACAAAACAAAAAAAAAAACAACAAAACAAAACAAAGGGTTAATAAAATTACTTACTAATAAGTTAGTCAGTAATTTTATTCACCCAAGTGTACATAATTTCCTCTTAATGTCACAGAAGATATCTACATAATCTCTGTAATAATTTGCAAGAAATTGCATTCTATATAATGGACTATGTATCTGTCTGTCCCAAAGTTATTAATATATAAGTAATTTATTGTTGGGATGAAGTAGCCATATGTGTGGACATACGCTGCTGCCTGAACTCTGAATCACTATTATTGGGAAGTTGTGTAATAAACTACAAATTAACAACATTACTTACCTACTTAAAACTTATAAGGTAGGTTGTGTCTGGGGAACTGTCCACTGGGGTAATAAATATGAAAGTGAAAACTTGGTTTATTCAAATACACCTATAGAAAGTACTTCTGATGCTATAATATCAGTAAATATGGTAGTATTCTTATGTATATACTGCTAATGATTACATAACATATTAAAGTTGTTATTTGGCGATGGTAGTGGGTATACTAATAATCATCATGCTGAACCCATTAACATTGTATTGCTTGGTAGAGCTAAGAGGCCTGCTCTTTTATGGGAAAGAAGGATCTTTTTGACCCTCCACCCTGCTTCCTTTTGTTAGGTAAATGTAATGGTCATTATTAGGGGAGAAGGCTTGAACAAGCTCGCTGAAGTAAGGTAGACACTAAATTTATTTAAAAAAGCAGGTGCTGAGTTTCCTAATTTCTTATATAGTTCAATCTGTTTCCATAGCAGACTTGTTTTTATTTTAAAATGGTTACGAAGTAAGCCAACTTAAAATAAATGAAATTAGAATTTGAGCTTATCATAAAAATAATTGTGTAATTATTGTATTGAAGGAATGTTTTACAAGAAAATAATTTGAATTATTTTAGACTCGTAAGTGTGTATGATATAGGTGTATCACAAAAATATCAAATTAAACACGGGGGTATTTTGTTATCCATACAGATGCATAAGCAATACACCTCAGTCTTCTTTAATAACTCAAATGGTGGGAATATAAGTTTCCCCCTGGTGTAAGTTGTTAAAAAATATTACAGCAATGCAGGTCAGTCACACATAAAATCATGTACCCTTAAATCTTATCTTTTATCAAAGTATGATGCTATCACCACTTGAAAGTAAATGACTAATAGGATTTGGCCCAATAATTTAATATTTGCGCCTAATCTATACACTAACACTATAAACTGGCTGTTCCCCTAGATTCCGCCGATGCGTAGGATTTCTGATAAATAAATTATGTCTCAACAATACTGATTCTACAATCACACTGTTCAACAACAAACTGTTCTACTCAATAACCTGTGACAATCTCAATCTCCCTCTGTGACTCAATATACACCAACCCACTGTGACATATCATTCTTTATAATTTCACTATTATTGTGACAGTTTAGGGTTCCCTTTAAGCATGCCTAAGGATACTTTATGCAAAGCCCCTATAAACGGGCTGTATCGCACAAACCATCTAAAGTTGCGATAGTTAAAATTTTCAGTGTATTGCTTATAGTCGCTAGAATAACATATTGAAAAATATTTGTATATATATCTTACTGAAAAGTTTTTTTTATCGATGGTAACCTACGTAGTGTTTCATATACGTAGTGTTTCACGGAATACTTAAATGGTCCAAGCATTTAAGTATAAAATGTAAAGTTCAGGAAAACATAAAAAAATAGCTGGTAGCTACTTGCGCGGCTCACATTATGAAAGAAATTACGTTACGACCCTTAATTAACGCGATTGGAACCTCGGTAACAGCTAGTGAGTAATGATAACACACGATAGTTAATTATAGATACAAGTATACCAATCTCTTCCCTCTTAACCATGTCATTATCTTAGGTATCTCAATAAATTACACCTATATGGCATATAATCAGATTTGTACGTCTGGTCACCTTCGCTTCGCCGTATTGGCTAAGATAATCACCCAGTCTAGCGTGTTTCCTCACTCGATAGTAATTTGATAGCATATGTTGCTACCTAGTATACTATGTTGTGGTTAGAGGATATGGTTTCGGTACTTAGGTATATCCTTACTAATATGCTAAGTGTGTTTTTGGATTGTCAGTCTTCTATAACGTGATTTCTTGCATAGTATAACTTGTGGGCCGAAGAACGGGTTACTCTACTGCTACTAACGGGCTATGAATAATACGCAGGCTACTTTTTAAACCCCGACTTTGTTTGCCAGAAGAATAACTAAGATTCTTGGTTTTTTCATCTTTCGCGCAGAACGAACGAAAACATGTTCATTTGTATACCATATTAAAGTAAGAAAAGAATAAAAGACAAACCTGCAATGTATACGCTGAGTTGTACATTGATTGGCAGGTTTAATTAGATAATACTCAGGATTTCCTTTTTCCTGATTTGATCACGTAGGTATCTAGATCTTGATGTACTCACAGCGCTTGTCATTGTCCACCAACTAACTGAGATTCCTTTACATGCCCATGATCAACTCTCTTTTGGTGGGAAGACATGAGTCATTACAATTCATAGTATTATTAAGATAAATTTCCAACCAATGTTTCAATAAACAAGTGTCTGCTTAATTACTGAAGGTGATAGGGAAAATATTACAACTAAATACTTAATTAGGACCTATTTATTATATTGCGACGTATTGCTGTCGGGGCTAAAAATAAATCCAATTAAAATCGGTAAACCCGATGGATTAGCTGGCTTAACGGCCGAATCTAGATCCTTCCAGTCCAGTCTATCAAATGCAAATTCCGAAGCAATTAGTTTGTGGTAGGGTTGGCACATATTTTGAATAGCTTTTCCTCTGCACGGCTATGGAGGCCTAGAGAGATGGTACAAAGGCAGGGATTTAGTGGTAAAGAGTAAAAATTCATCTATCTTATTAAAAAAAATGTAAAAGCGATAACTAAGGAGTTATAGGCTCCAAAGCATGAGCCTCTCGGTCGGAGCGGCGTGTTTTGTTTAGTAATGTCGTGTTTCGTACTTCGTAAGTATCGCGCAAATCGTCATAACTACTTTATTCTTGGTGGAGCTAAGTCTCGCAATAGCACCATTTTCCGCTGAAATATATAGTGTATCCCGACGCCTTATAACCACTCCACTGACGGCTCTTGAAATTTATGGATTCGTTATTGCATGTCATTCGTAATAGCAAAGATTTTACCAAAATGTATCTATCTAGTGGGGGAACTAGTCCCCGCCAGTGGTATGACGGGTAAAAGAGCGTTTAGGTCGGAAATCAATACAGCCTAATCTTAACGTTAAGTGCGAGATAGAACAAAAGCGGTCAATCAACCTAGTCAACGCTCTCTCATGAAAACATCTCGTTAACTCCGCCTTTATCAAATAAAGTTAACTTATTTTACCCACAAAAGTGTTGTTAATGCTGTTTTTCACAGAACGGTATTAAAAACAATTAAGCAATGCTTTTGGGAGTGTCCGGTCGCCTTTTCTGGACACTAGAGATACGTACTTTAGACAGACTAATCGAATTAACATTACAACGATATGATTTGTTTAATTAATCTATATCGAGCGTGCCTGCATAAGGCACGGCTTACGTTCGACGCCCTTGTTGAATAAAGATACGTCGTACAAGTGAGTGATTGTTTTAATATGATTCAGAACGCTGCCACCATGTAGGTAAACGTTTCCGTTTGAATCCCTCGAACAAATAGGGTTGGCACTCGTTGCTCTCAACTTCAACAAGTGAATGAAAATACGGTAGAAATGTAATCTACAGTCTGGTTAACGATTCCCAGGAATTAATGCATTGAGTCTTTCCAAATGCTGTAATGTTGTGTATTGTAAACTAGATACCTTATGGGAATGATGCGGTTTTGTTGTTGTTTGGAAACGTGCGTAAAGAACGTATTTTTAAAACGGTTCATTTAGTAAGGGTCAAATTATGTATTTAGGATTTAACACCCCCCTTCCTGTGTGACGTCAAAAATAGAAACGTAGGCCTTGTGATTTTTTTTTTATAAACAGTATTATCATTAGAAATGCTATTTACATTACCAATCAGGTTACGCCCATTATTTCTGATTAATGCCCTAGAACATTTATTATTAGTGTACGATTATTTATACGTTTCATTTGCAAAATGTTGTGCAAATGTTTAATTAAAATTCAATGTATAAATTTACCCGGTTGTCGACAATTAAGCTCTTATGAGAATTTACTGTGTAAGTACTCTTCAATGTAGCCTGTCCAACGCTTAGCCAAAAGTTGTTGTAGAGATTGTCAACCCTACAGATCCATGAGTTGCGCATCGGACCGATTCCGATAGAAATTGCAATGCGTATTGCGATGACGCGGTGCTGCGACTTTGAAAGTGTCTGTTTCGGTCAGCGAAACAATAGCGTTATTTGTATGGTCCAATAAACTCAGAGAAACTATTTTTTCGCATGAAACGTATGGAAGAAGTTTCCCAAGTCGCAATACCGACTGCACTTACCTCTCGCACAGAAGACGAGTTATAAATTATAAATAATTTTTTTTGTTCAGTTTTACGACTCCTATCTTCACGTCTTCTAATCAATATCTTCCCTATCCTTAGCCTATTATCGTCCCAAAGCTGCGCACAGGTATTCCCTCTCTTTCACTTCAGAAAGTGAGATATTTGGCAATAGTCACTAATATACAGGTTCGTATATGCGCTTTTTTGACACGTGCATACTGAACTGATGAACTTAAAAACTCTTTCTGTTTACGGGTTGGTGTTGTAAATTGAAAGCCGCGAACAATTTAACTATGAAGCGTCAATTTTTATGTACTTTCTATTAATTTCTAATAATATGGCAATGTGATTGTTCACGCAATTAAATTTAACGTTTATTCTTTAGTCACAACTGATGTTATCTTTCATTCGATATTTAACTGAATTTATGACTGCTGGAAGGCTTCGGTCGTGGCTTGTTACTGCCCAACTGTCACACTCGTACCGCGATTTAGCGTTCCGGTACTATGCCGCACTGAAAGCGATGAGTGTATGGATGTAAGTAACTCTAACGGCGTTGACGATTTAAAAAAAAAACAATGTTAAACTATATTAATTAATTTAACGTTCAAAGAAATGGATATGATGGAAACAATGGTTTTTTTTACATATATAAAATATTATATTTGCCGCTATATATATATATATATATATATATATATATATAATAGTATTAATCAGAATATGTTTATTTACTTATTTTGTCATATTAACCACAATTTTTTTCATGAAAACTATCTTTAGAACGAGAAAATAGGGTGTGATAGACGGACAGACGTATCTTTGTACGACTGCATAAAGTAGGAGATTGCGCTAACTAGTAAATATTGAACAGAAGCAGGAGTGGAGTTACTATGCCATTCTTCCTAGTAGAGATCAACCAAAAATGTTCTTATTACTCACATTCTAGAAATTGTTTTCCTTCATTATGAGTCAATGTGTCGGTACAATTATATCTTTATCGCCCCACTATGACTAAAAGGGGTGTAGTTCGTTATTCTTAGTTTGCTTAACATAAAATATTTCTGTTACACTGTCGCTATAACTACTGAATTGTGTTTTTGTTGGTTTTGCTTTATTAATTTGCTACGTTCATACATGTCTTTTGTTGTAAAAGCAATTTTAATGGCTTAAGAATCTGGCCCTACTGCTCGAGTTCATATGTAATATACTCTCTTATAAATAATTGCTATAGATGAAGAGTTGTTGCGTCAATGGACATATCAACAAAAATCTTATATGTTATTAGACTTTTAAGGGTAAAAAGCAACTGCCTTTTATTCCCGATTTAATAATCATAATATTAGGTTTGTAATATACTTCTCTTCTTACTAGTTTGCTATAGATGAAGAGTTGTTGCGTCAACTGATATACCAACAAAAAGCTATTGCGTTTTACTCCTAGTCTTAATTATATATTATATTAGGTTTTGGTCGGATCAGCTGTTTTAGCATAAAGAACATATAGCCGAAATTAATTAAATCCTGACAAAAATTACTTTAATTCCTACAAACTCGTTTAAAAAAGCGTAACAGGATCCAACATGCTGCTTCAATGGCGGCCGGGTTTCAAAGCACGTATTAGTGATAGCAATACGGCTTGATACTAAATGTGCTCTCCGGGGCACGGGTACAACCGTCACTTTCGTAACATCTGGCTGGTGTTTAGAATTAACAGTCTGCAAAATTGAACAATTACTAGCTCGATTCCGGCAATCGAATTCCGAACCTCATGATCTCTGGGAGAAGCATAAAACAATACATACGTAAACGCATAAAAAATTGGGACTGCCGAATGAAGCGAGAACAATACACAAATGTTTGTGTCTATACATGTCTATACACTTTGTGCATGTCGCCAATCTGACACATACTTACAAACACACGTACTCGTATGTCGGTGACGCTAACCCACAAGTTTTGAGCTCACCAAAAATCGTTTAAATTGGCAGTAGAATTTTTTGATATCAGTTTTACAGTTTAACCTTTTTTTTTTCGATGGTACCCACACTAGGTAATTCTGTCTCGCGAGTACCTTATTCGCTTTAACAGTTAAAATAATACAATAATAATGCCTGGTTAACTAAACTATATATACTAAGATTATTTATTTTATAAAAAAAAGCTTAAAATTTAGGTTGCAATTTTATTGCAATCAACAAATAAACAATAATATAAAATCCTCCATTGTTTAACACATTCAGTGCCATTGACACGCCTAGCGTGTCCACACTAATTCTTATCTGCATGCCGCCAGCACGCCGGGCGTGCTCACCGTTTTTCATCTATATCTCAAAGATTAGACAATATTATTGTCCGAAAGACTCTGAGCATAAACTTTCTGCCGTAAGCTAAAGTATTCTGAAGTGGTTCCAGGATCTGATATTTTTTTAAGGTTCATCAAAAATAATCTATTATGTAATGCCGCGAACATACCAGGCGTGTTCATCTCCAGCAGTTCTCAATCTTTTATATTATTAGGTCAATTTACTACATTTATAATGCCAATAATAAAATATAGAATATTTTTTATAAGTTATCATTTATTTTATTCCTTGGCACTTAGGTTGAACAAAAAAGATAAAATAAATTGCATAAAATATTTACCTATAATGTACCCCTTTAGGTACCTAATTATAAACGCTTATCAGCTGTTGTGTAACTCGGATCTGTTTCCTTCTCTGTCTTTCACCAATATCTTTTCATTCATCGGAAGAAGACAAAACCCTGCCCAGGATCTATTCCAATGTTATAAAGCTGAAGAGTTTGTTTGTTTGGTTGAACGCGCTAATCTCAGGAATAACTGGGCCCATTTGAAAAAATCTTTCGGTGTTTGATAGCACATTTATTGAGGAAGGCTATAGGCTACTTTTTATCCCTAAAAAGTAAATGGTTCCCGTAAGACGTGGGTAAAACCGCGGGGCACTGCTAATATTAGATACGTTTGGCGATCGTTTATAAATAAAGTCCCTAGTAGGAATACCGTTTACTTCAGTTGCTTGCCAATTATTTTTTTGGTAATAAAACAAACCCGAGTGTCATAAAAAGATTAGGTGAGCCGCACATTGGGACGTTACCATGCCTGCCGTAAGGTCTGTAACAGAGAGCGCAACAGGCGGCGTCCTATTTCCCACGTTTTATTGCACCACGGGCAGCAAGTCTTTAACATTAGTATAGCTCCTTACATCAGTGTTCGAAGTGTTCGACATCGGATGTTTCCTACGATCTCTTCCTTTCACTGGATTTACGTTTATACTTACGAAGACCCCGGCTTGTGTTATTGGACCCTGTGATTGCTTTTGCAAAGACCCCGGCTAGTGTTATTGGACCTTGTGATTTCTCTTGCATAGACCCCCGCTTGTGTTATTGGACCTTGTGATTACTCTTGCAAAGACCCCGACTAGTGTTACTTTTGTGATTGTTTTTACGACGAGCTCAGCTTGTCCTTGTGAAGAATTTGGTATCCTTACCGGCTTCGCTAATTACTTCGCTTAAAACGGTGGTAAGTTAAATTATACTCTTATTATAAATGTGAAAGATACCTACATAGTTCGTTTCATTAACGTGAAAAATAATCATCTTAACAAATACAGTGTAAACTCCAAATAACGACACTGAAGGGACTGTGCATTTTATGGCGTTATAGAGAGGTGTCGTTAAATGGAGAGAAGAAAAATCAGAATTCTAAAAATATTTCAGACTAGTTTTAGTAGTTATGTACACAAAAACAATCTTATTTAATCTTATTGGGTATAGTCTGTTATTTTTGTATGACGTCTTTTGCTTTTACTTCGCCATGTTTACAGTTTGAAAGTTTGTGAGCAACTGAGGTCTGACAAAAATGATACCGTATAGATAATGCATGACATGTATACGACATCAACGCATTGGGTAATAACCTGTAATGTTGGTGTAAGTGTTTATAAATAAATAAATGACGCCTATTTATTAGTCATGGTCAAAAACAGTAGATACACGTGCAAGCAATCCCAATTTGAAAACAAAAGAATGAATTTCTTAGAAAGTTCGGTTTGCATGGTGCCGACTGTCGAGATTATAGTGGGCTAGGATAATAAAACGACAAAAAAACGTACACAGCTGCGCAGTTTTTATAAATTTTAGCAACTTACAAGGTATTTTACGTCGTTATTGAGAGTGAGTGTGACGCTATGTAGAGTGTATCATTGTATGGTAGACAAACTAAACCAACCAAAGTCAATTGATTTCGATGCTTTAGAGAGTTTGTCGTTAAATCGAGTGACGTTACATGGAATTTACACTTGTTGTACGAGTTTACACTGTATAATAAATTCAATAGATACATAATTTGTTTGTTTCATACACTTTAATCGGTCCAAACATTGCGAGTTTTGGCGGGATACTTTAAACGTATTGTATTTGTACACACAATTTGTACACTGCAACTTTAATCATTTTCTGTCATATTAATAATATTTTGATGACTTTTGATATTTGAAAAAATGATTTTACATTTTAGGTAATGGATCCAATCGACAATTCTATGCCATCTTGCTCATGGGAAGACCCAAATTGGGTTTACCATGGGATAGAAGAAACTTTAGGAGCTATGGTAACTCTGGAATCAACTCCTCCAAGAGATGAACCAACTTCGTGTTTGAACGACGCTGAGCTCTATGGCATACTCTGTGACAATATTATTGACGAAATGGAAACAGATGAATCCGAACCGGAACCGGAACCCGAACTGGAAGTGCAGAACATTGAAGAAGTACCTGCTATTAATGTACCCGATCGTGAATGGTGCCCAGGTAATCCTTGTGATTATCCAGTAATACCATTCACGCAGACTCCAGGCCTCAAAGAAGATATCGTCGATACACCCATTGGCTACTTTGATGCTTATGCAATATGGAGTTACTTCAATTGCTAACAGATTGCACTAACAATTACGGTGAACGCGAGAAGTCGTCAGCTAGTGCGGACAAAAGTAGAAGTAAATCGTGGAAGGCAATAAGTTGTGAAGAGTTGAAACTGTTTTTTGGCCTACTTCTTCATATGGGTTTTATAAAACTAAATAGATTATGTGATTATTGGAAACAAGATATTTTTTTTAATCAGCCAATATTTTCATTGACGATGGCAAGAAATAGGTTTTTACTTATTTTAAGAATGTTATGCGTTAGTATAGGAGAAACAGCAACAAGTTATAGCAAAATCAAAAATATAATAGATTTTTTTAACAAAAGAATGTCAGAATTATATTACCCAACAAAAAATATTGTTATTGATGAGTCAATGATGCTTTGGAGAGGTAGATTACGCTTTAGGCAATATATGAAAGGAAAAAAAAATAAGTATGGTCTGAAGTTCTATGCACTAGCTGACCAGTCTGGGGTAATATTGAAACTGCACCTGTACGGCGGTGCGTCTGATGTTATTGTGGGAGGATTAAACCACGTTAACAAAGTGGTAATGCATTTGATAAAAGAATATTTAAATGTAGGGCACCATTTATTTATGGATAATTTTTATACAAGCGTTAATTTGATAGAAGATTTATACTATAATAATACTTATTGTACAGGAACACTACGAAAATTTCGAAAAAATAATCCTCAATTAGTTGTAAAAACAAAATTAAAAAAAGGTGAATTGTGTATACAACATAAAAATAATGTGTGTATAATTAAATGGTTGGATAAGAGGGAAGTCATGGCGATCTCTAGCAAATACAAAGGCAACTTTAACATTATTACTAATCGAAGGGGGCAAAGTAAAGCAAAACCAGAAATGATAACAAAATATAATAAAAATATGAATGCAATAGATAAGCATGACCAAATGCTATCATATTATACGTGCGAGCATAAATCTTTGCGGTGGTATAAAAAAGTTATCATTCACATCATGCAGATCGTCATGATCAACTCTTATTTCCTGTACAATGAGTATTCAACTCGAAAATTAAGCTTATATGATTTCCGATTAAGCGTCATAAAATCCATCGTGGAACCCTACATAGAACGGGAACAACAAATCCCATTACATAGACAGGTACATTGCTTGATGAAATTGGAAAAAAATTATCACGGAAAAACCAAACGAAAAAGATGCGTACATTGCTGGAGAACAAAAAAAGGAAGAGTAATGTCGCTATTTGGTTGCGACACCTGTCCGCAACAGCCAGGCTTGTGCATGGAATGTTTCAGACCGTATCACAAATATTAAGTGGTACTAAACTTATTCATAGATACCTACTGATTAAGTAAGAGTTGTACTCCACTTATCAAAAAAAAAATTTTTCCAATGTGCATTTGATCAAAGAAAAGGACAATTTCTATTGATAATTATTGTATAATATTGTTGGTCTAATTACGTTGATTTTTTAACATTTATCTTTAACATAAGTAGTAACTATAATATTGTACACACAATAAGTGCTTTAATAAAGACGTTGATTTCTCAAATCACTATTATTATTTCAATTGAAATCACAACCCTTAGGAACTCAATTTCTTTCCTCAAGAGAATCATAGAAACCTTTTAAACAATCAAGGCAACTAATTTCTCACTTTTCTTTAAAAATATCAATGATAGCTTTCATTTTATCGTAACGAACGCGACCGTGATAATTTGCTAGCTCGCATGCTACAACACTTCCGAAATATTCATTGCATCGAATTTCAATATTAGTATTGTTGTTACAAGTCAACCCTGGTTCAGTCATGGTACCAATTTCTTTATATTTAGTAATTGTTGGTCTTCCGTCAGTCATGGTGTTTACATCCTTTTTGTCATATTCATCCATTTGTTGCGAATATGTCCATTTTTGGGAGTAAGGTACATCTTGTAGTTCTATAAATATATCTTGCGATGAGTTCGGTGAGCTTGATGCGTTCGCGATGTATTCTGAAAGCAAATAATGATCAACAATTATTTAAAGTCGTATAAAGTGGCTATAACTTTTAATAAATGTCATTTTTATCAATACGTCACAATAAGTGCACTAAAAGTTTTAAGACAAGATAAGAGAAATATGTTATCGGCTCACCTCCTACTTTTGGGCGTTTTTGTGAGGGTGGGCTATCTGCTTGCGTCGCATCATCATCATATTCCACTGTTTCTTGCACATATTTTGTTTTCCCTAAAAAATCATAAATAAGTAACCAAAGGTTGAAATTCACTGATCAAATTACGATAAATACTTACCTTGGAATCTACTAACTGCCATAATTTAACTTTCAAAAGCACAAACACTGCTAAAAACAAAATATCTCTTCAGTAACTCGAGAAAGACTGATCAATAAACACGGTTGAAGCCGAAATAACGCTTTCTTTGATTTTACCTCTTAACAGTGCCGGTGAACACGCCTAGCGTGCTACGTAATTCCATCCTGCAGTGCCGCGAGCACACCTAGCATGTTTGCGTTTTTTATAGGGCGGCATCGCTGGGAAGTATTAGAAAATCGTGGTGGCATTGAATGTGTTAATAACACATTTTATTCGAATGACGACATAAGGATTGTAAACATATATAGGTAAGCTGTGATAGTCTAGTGGTAAGGGCGCCCGGCTCCTAATCTGAGGTCGGAGGTTCGAACCCGAATACGTACCTGTAACTTTTCGGAGTTATGTGCGATTAAAATATCACATGCTTCAACGGTGAAGTAAAACATCGTGAGGAAAGTTCTCCATAATGTTCTCAAAGGCAGGTGAAGTCAGCCAATCCGCACATGGCCAGCGTGGTGGATCTCATATTGAGAGGAGACCGTGATGATAGGTATAAATAATTTATCGCACAGACTTAGTTCTGCTGCTTAAGCGGTAAAAAAGATTCGTCATTTGACAGATATAGAGACTGCCAGACTTGTATATTTTAGCTACTTTCACAGCATTATGTCATATGGTATTTTATTATGGGGTAATGCTGCTGATATTGACACTATATTCGTTTTGTAGAAGAAGGCTGTTCGTGCGATATATAAATTAGGTCCCAGAGAGTCATTAAGAGATAAATTTAAAGATTATAAAATAATGACAGTGCATAGCCAATATATATATGAAAATTTAATGTATGTTCACAAAAATATTGATAAATTCAAGAAAAAAATGGACTGTAACGCACTGAACATCAGAAGTAAAAGTAAACTTGTAGTACCATTTAGTAGGCTGCACAAAATTAGTAACTCATTCAAAGGAAATTGTATTTTATTTTATAATAAATTACCTATTGATATCTTGGAGATGTCTATCAATAAGTTCAAAGTTTTTATAAAACGAAAGCTTGTAGAAAAATCATATTACGATATTAAGGATTATATAAACGATAAAACGCGCTCTATTAAAACATTATAAAACCTTATCTTTATGTAGTCGAAGAATCTTAATGGATCTTTGTTTTTTGCATAAAATTGTAAATGGAGACATTGATTGCCCGAACTTACTAAGCAGGTTAAGGTTGGCGGTACCAAGGCATAATGCACGGTCACATGTTAAAAATAAAATAACTTTCAGGCCCACAGTTACAAGAGGTAACCTAGGTATGACCGCCCCTCTTAATAGGATTGTAACGTCTTATAATAATATATTTAAAACAGCTAGTTTAGATATATTTCAGAGCTCTGCTGGTACTTACAAGCGTAAAATTAAAAAACATTTACATAACATTTACTTAAATTAACACGCACTTATATTTATTATTTGATGATACTACTATCATTAAATTAGATTTGTAGTTGCCTTTTCATTTTCATTTTTATTGTTTTATCTTTCTGTAATTATTTAATGCTTGTATTTTTTCATAGTTTTTTAATTGTAAGATTTAGTAGAACCTTTTCTTCTGTGTTATGTTTTTTTTATAGTTTTGTTTTATAGTTTATAGTTTGTAAATAAAATAGTCGTCTAAGTGAAAATAAGGTTGTTATAACATGCTGAGTTAGCCCTTAAATGGGGTATACAATGTTAGTAAAATATATTGTGTTAAAAATTGTACTATTGTATATAAGTCAGCATTCACATTGTATACAACGTGGGCTTCCTAATAAATAAATAAATAAATAAATAAATAAAAAAAGCTTGGGTGTGAATTGCTCTATCTCCATAGGTACTATAGTTTGTTATTCATTATGTGAGATGGTGATAACGAAAAAAAGAAAAACCCCGGCTAAGTTTGTTGTGGGCTTCTTCTTAGACCGGGGCGCGTTTGGAACCCTCATAGCTTTAGTTTTAAGTTTACGAATATAGTTATCACCATGTAAATTATTGACGCGTCAAAAGTGCCTTTTTAAGGACTATTTGAATAAAGATTATTTTGAATTTGAATTTGGTATAACGGTCCACTATCATCTTAATGCGGCACAGCGATATGTAAAGATTGCTATCATCGAGATCCGAGGCATATACATAAGATACAGTTATGTCTGCGCGGTAGACAGTGGCATTACCATCTGGCGCAGCCGACCAACTGCTTCGTGTTTTTTGTTCGGATTTTAATGGAATACCTTTTATTTGAGGCATCAGTCGGTTTTTTCCAAGTAATGTGAGCGTGTTTAAAACAGTCAAATTCACATTTAAATTCAAAATAATCTTTATTCAAATAGTCCTTAAAAAGGCACTTTTGACGCGTCAATAATTTACATAGTAGTTATTTCATGGTGATAACTATATTCGTAAATTTAAAACTAAAGCTATGAGGGTTCCAAACGCGCCCCGGTCTAAGAAGAAGCCCACTACAAACTTAGCCGGGGTAACAGTAAATGATTCCTACTTGAAAATCAGCATGTACGTTTGCAATAAGACAAATCATATTTTTATGACAATAAATGAATCCTACTTGATTATAAGCAATTACGTTTGCAAACTTTTCAGGCTAACCGAAGGGTGTCAACGAGATCCTACAACTTAGTCTACACTGTCTATTTCTTAGCGGGGCTGTATCTCATCAATGAGTAGAGAATTGTCAATGGTGTGTATTTATATCCACAGCATTGGCAACAAATGATACTAACAAAATAAATACATAGAAAGGGGTAAAAAAATAACAAATGTGTACTTTTGGTTGCTGGGTTTAATAATGTTGATATTATTTAGTGTCTGTTTCATATTGCACTGGTGGTTGGGAACCACGGAAGTCACCGTGGGCGACTGTCATTTAGCCGGTATTTTTACTGCTCTCGATAATTATAGGTCGGCGATCATTCTGAGTTAAACATTTTAACTTACAAATTTAACAAATGTCACATTTTATGTGTAAAGCGTTGATTTATTATATTTGTGACGTTTGGTTCTACATATAAAGTGGCTAAGCGTTTTATGTTTTTACGCTTAGGCCTCTGGCCTGACTTTGAAATTTAGATTCAGCAGAATATTGACAGTCCTGTTAATACACAAGTGGTTCAGGCTTTTCACTGACTCACAATCTTCTCTTAACTTGCCCGCGCAAAACTAATTTGTTAAACATGTTACTTGAACAGGACCTGTGTCGATAAACCATTCAGCGAACTGGACTTATTTTAAGTTATATCAGGGTAATTTTGCAAATAGGTCTGTCAATCCCTTTTGTCATTTTATTCGGCAACTAAGTACTTATATTAAAAATAAAAATATTTTCAACACCTTTTATTTTGTCTATTCGGAATATATTAACGATTCGCTTTCTTCATTATGTTCTGATGCTGAAGCTTTCATAAATTAGCAATTAAAATCGTGTGACCCAAATTCGACGAATTAATTATGAAGCAGATACCCATCTGTGAAGTAACGAAGAGCTGCATATTTGTTTAAATATATTTAATAGCATAATTTTCCGGCTACGAATGCGCATTTTGAAACGCAACATTTTTGTGTACGGTATGTTTTGAGTTCTCGATTTCTTACCTGTTCTTCGAGTTTATAAAATACTAGCTGTTGCCCGCGACTTCGTCTGTGTAGAATTGCCCTGCTTCAGAAAGTAAGCTACAGGCTTGTAGACTTCATAATAAAAAAATAAGCAAAAACTATCATCCCCTATTTTAGCACCCTTAACAGGTAATATTTAAAAAAAATTGATGTACATGTTTTTTATTTATTATTATTAATCTGAATACAAATTTTTGTGTCTAACTCTAAAAACAAAGAAATTTCATACAAACTTCCAATCCCTATTTTACCCCCTTTAGAGGAGAAATTTCCAAATATCCTTTCTTAGTTGACATCTCTTAAATATCAACTACCTACTTGCTAAATTATAGCTTTATACGTACAATCGTTTTTGAGATCTCGTGTTTAATCAGTATGTTACCTTTCGCTTTTATATATATATAGATTTCACGGGGTAAAATTTAATGTCTAGTGTACAAGCTGTATGTGTGCCAAAATGTCTTAATTGTAGAAATGGAACGCTATGAAAACGGTGTAGGTGCGTAAATGAAAACAAAAGAATACACACGTCCTTATATTTAAAAACAAATAATAATAGAAGCAATGTAAAAGCTGCCTCCGAATTTTTTAGAGGGCAGACAGTTGTGTGATGCCGAACTCTTAGAAAACTCTACGCTTAGCAGTTGCTAAGGCTATGGATAACGATGATGATGATGATGACGATGTTTTTTTGATGCCAGCTAATGATTAGTACAAATTTTTTGACGACCTCCGTGGCGCAGCGCATGCGCTGTTGCATGTTAAAGTTGGGAGGTCCTGGGTTCGATTCCCGGCTCGAGTCTGGTCTGGTGGGAGGCTTCGGCCGTGGCTAGTTACCACCCTACCGACAAAGACGTGTCGCCAAGCGATTTAGCGTTCCGGCACGATGTCGCGTAGAAACCAATTAGGAGTGTGGGTTTACCATGCCCCTAACAAGTTAGCCCGCTACCATCCTAGACTGCATCATCACTTACCATCAGGTGAGATTGCCGTCAAGGGCTAACTAGTACTAAATAAAAAAATAAAAAAAATTTCATCCATGACCATTACTTTGGATAAATAAATGGCGGACCAAAATATATTAGGTCTTTGACTATCGTGAAAAATTGAGCTTTCAAAACATCAAATCATATAGATATTACAATAATAATGAATTATTAATGATGTTCCCGATCTTTCTCTCATTGTTATCTCATGTTATCGTAGCTTTCTCTCCGCAACAAGCCGGTCGGTTTGTGATAAGTGATACGTTGTCCTATATAACGGTGCTCGTTTATCAATAAAACATGATAGATACATGAACATCTCTTTATGGTAATAATTATTCTTAAGTTGTTTTTTAAATTATTTTAATGGATATATACAAGAAGCGGTGATAGCCTAGTGGTTAGGGCGTCAGCCTCCTAATCAGAGGTCGGCGGTTCGAATCCGGGCACGCACTTCTAACTTTTCGGAGTTATGTGCGTTTAAAAAAAAAAAATTAAAAATATCACTTGCTTCAACGGTGAAGGAAAACATCGTGAGGAAACCTGCACGCCTGAGAGTTCTCCATAACGTTCTCAAAGGCGTGTGAAGTCTGCCAATCCGCACATGGCCAGCGTGGTGGACTATGGCCAAACCCTTCTCATAATGAGAGGAGACCCGTGCTCTGTAGTGAGCCGGTAATGGGTTGATCATGATGATGATGATGATGATATATACATAACCAACTTCCTGGTCTATTAGATGGCATGTTCAGCTACGGATCAGATCTGCGTTCATTCCTGGGTCGAAGGATTTTTTTTTTTATGCTATGTACTTCTCTGAATCTTTTGAATAGCTTAAATGATTTCCACGTAACTTCCTTCATCAAGTTAATTATACAGTATATATAAGTATATATATAGTAAGTGATATAGTAACTGGCCAATCCGCACATGGCCAGCTTGGTGGACTATGGCCTTCTCATATTGAGAGGAGATCCGTGCTCTGTAGTGAGCCGAGAATGGGTTGATCATGATGATGATGATAGTAACTGGGAATCCATAATTAAATAGGAATGTTGTAAGATTCTATGAAACACGAGGAGTTTATTAACCTATGGGGTTTGCATCCGCTTTTGGGTATTTATAGCAACTCTTAAATAACCCTCTTATTAAGGGTGCAATGCCACACAATATATAATTTAAGTATTGCGAAGAATAGAAAAGTTTGTAAGGAGTTTAACAACTAGCCGATGACCTTGTGGATTAGGCTGTTAAAAATCCCGTCAAAACGGGGTCTTTAAAATATTCTATATCCAACTCAAGGATTCAATCTACATAGATTGACATGCTTGACTAGTATTTTTTTATTCTTAGAGTTTGATTACAAGTGGAATAAGAAGTAGTATTAAAGCACTTAAACCATTGCTATATTAAGCCAGTTAAAAGTTTGAAACTTAATTGTAGGACGATCGTGTTGGGTACTTGATTTTATTTTTATCTCCTCTTGATCTTTTACGGCCGCTACTTCGGGAGCATGCTTAAGGGCGCTTTTAAAAAGTAAATGAGTGTTTGTTTTAGTTCGCAGCACGTACAAATGACTTCTAGAGTTATAAAAAGTTAAAAGATAATGTTAAATTAATTATCAGTTGCGTTAAATTGTTTAAAATTATAAATGTCGAATTAATATTATTTATTACTAATTGGAATACAAAAGTTTAACAATTGGAATTACTAGAAAATAATAATCAATTAATGTCATTCAATATGTCAAAATGGTTCGTCAGATTAATGAAGTCGTAAGTCATAAGCTCTGGTCACATTTAGATATAAATTCATCCTAGATTATTAAATTGTACTCGCACAATAAAATTACTATTATAATGCGGTAATATGTTATGAGCATAGTCTGATGTACAATTACGGCCTCATCTATCTCGTAGAAGCTATTATGTATGAGCCATTGTTTTAATTTCCGCTTAAAGGTTCTTTTATTATTTTCACCAGTAATATAGTTTGGGATTTTGTTGTATATATTGATTGATCTATATAATGGGCCGCGGGAAAAAAATGTTTGTTTTAGTTCGCCATAATGTGCACAAAAACACAAAAGCCTTTGAAGTCTACTTGGCTAGCGTGTTAGAATACGAACAAACCTCTTCTCATACTGAAAGGAGACCCCCGGAGCCCAATTGTGGGTTGTTTTTATTGTTACATTTTTATATCGATTATGATGACAATGAACGTACGTACAACATACTACGACACGACCGACTGAACGAACCGTTTTGTGTTATGAAGTAGCTGGTGCCCGCGACTTCGTCTGCTCAGGTTTAGAATTTTGAGTAGCTTATATTAGCGTGGCGTAGAAAATAACTTAACTTTTTTTTCTTACTTACATGGCACTTATCGTCATATATATTTCATCACAATTCATACAATACAAATTGTAGCCTATGTGTTATTCTGATTTAGAAGCTATATTATTGTACAGTTTCTTAAAAATCCATGCAGTAGTTTTTACGTGAAAGTATAACAAACATCAATCCATCCATCCATACTTACAAAAAATATTCGCGTTTATAATATTAGTAGGATTTAAGAGTTTAAAACCTGAACTCAGCGGCCAACAGCTAATCAAATGACGGCATCTTTAATTAACAATATTAACAATCTTTATTTATTAAAACTTATCATGCCATAAGAAAAAAAGATCGTTGTGTAGATAAGGCCACCTAATTGTATTCTCGTCATAATCCGTGATCCGTGAAGATGGGTGGTCTTCTCTCTGTAAGATAGGTTGTTACAGCATAGATCCATCACGCTGATTCAATGATCGTTATTATCGCATTGTTACTGATAACAACCGGAAGTGAACTGGGACTCGACCCCGATGACCTCGTTGATCCGTAGGAGCAGTTTCCTTCAGTTAATATAAAATTATAACTTGCTCTATCGTATTCATATATTATTGTCTGTACAATAAAATGTCCCATTCATACAAACATTCAACCAAGTTGATTAGGTGGTATTTTAGCACATACAAGCCATTTCCACAAGCTTTGTTTAATTATTTTTTGCCGATCATGTACACAGGGTACTTGGAAAAAGTGGTTTAGTCGCTGAAGCCTCTTCGATGTTCATTATGAAGGGTTGCTACCCTTCCACGTTAGAAGTAACGCGGTGCGAAAAACCCACGCCGGTATCATTTATCAGTGCATATGTCGCGTTTTGTGGGTTTGCGTGCACGGTGCATTGCACCTGTCGATGCTATTCGAGGAACAGGTGCGGCTGGGGTCGCCAAACGTTTAGTTTTGTTTTGGATATGTCATACATAATATTTTGTCGTATGTGGCGTATAGATTAAAGTAAAGGTCCAATAAGGTTAACGTACTTAGTTTTAGTTCTAAGGTGTATTTTTAACCCGACTATTCTAAGGTGTATTGTTTAGCTTATTAACCATATGAGATGCAACATCGTATCGTAAACGTCCTAACAGGAAATAGATCCGTCAAGTTTCAAAGGACTTTACAAAAAGACTTTTACAGTATAGGCATTATTGTACAAGTTCTTCAGTTAGTAAATACAGTACATATTATTTAACACACTTGTAAAATATACTGATTCTAAATAGTTCCGAACTCCTTCTATATTTGTAATTCTGTTGGTATTTTGTTTGGAGTACTTAATATAGTTAATGAAATATTTTATATTTAGAAATTTGAATGCATTAATATGTTCATCTTGTGAAGACTTGTCGTACAGGTAGTATTTTATTCCTCTACGTTTTCGGCCCCAATGGCAGGGTGAGCCGAGTTCGTGGATCCTCCGCAGGTCTTATTTAGAAATTAATCATTTCTGAATTTTCCTCGTTCTTGTAGGAGGCTTTGGCCTTGCCCAGTTGCCACCCTACCGAGAAATACGTACGGTTTAGCGTTCCGGCACGATGTCGCGTCGAAATTAAATTAATGGATTTATCCTACAGTCTGCTGTCATTTTTGATATACGTCATTACTTACAACCAGGTAAGATTGCTGCCAGGGGCTACTTGTAAAAAAAATCTAATAGATCCTTCTCATAAATGCCTTCTGCGTTGGAATAATCCGGATTAAATAAGTCTAGATATAAAAAGTCCAGTTTTTTTTACAGTTTAGACGTGTGCTTTGAAGTGGATCGAACTGTTTTTTACGGCTGATCGCCATCCCATTGTCTCGGGCGTGTTATATTATTCATGATTTTGCTATTGAAATGTCTAGACACATTCCAAGTGTTTCTGTTATTGTTTCTTCCAGCCATTTCTATGGCCTCATACTTTACTCTTTCAGGACTCTTATTACTTGCCAATTAATGGTCGCCCTATGGCAAACCCTCCCGGCTAACTAATTGGTAGGATCAATATGACTCGTCGGGTTTTTTTGCGGCAGGTAGGGTAGAGCTGCGGGGGAGGGGGGCTGAGTAGTTGTGGTTTGAGCTGAGTAGTTTGTTGGTGGACACAACATTAGTCAAATTACACTGCAGGTAGTCAAGTGCGAACCTTAGTTGTGAATCCCTAGGTCTTTTTGTTGGTTGGTCTCTGTCACGCGGCCAGGGATTAACGGTTAGATGCGATCATTTTTATTGGAGATAGTTTACAGGCCGACGAGTAAATTTCGACCATTTCGGATGTAAAATTGTTATAAAAAATATTTATACCGACATTTATGTCGCTAGTTTTCAAAACTTCAGATCTTACTTGTCTAACGGAAGATAATTTTTCATTTTTAAAAACGTGATATGAATATTTTTATTTTATTTCCAGATTTGAGATTACAATTTGATCATGACTTCCACATCGTTTAACGTTGGCATCGGAGACGGGTCTCGGCTCTCCAGCCGGGTGCTGCGCCCTCCAGGCGGTGGGCACACCGACATTTTCGGCGGGGAGCCCGAGCCCCCCAGGGCTGGCGGACGGCGCCCAGCTACCGCGTGCATCGCCAACACGGCGCAAGGTATAACTATATATATATATATTAGACGACCTCCCTGGCGGAGTGGTGAACAAGCATTCACTTAAAAGTGGTAGATACCGGTATTTATTCCGGACGGGGTTTGGAATTTAGTATTACAGTATGATCTTGTGGAAAGTAGCTAGAAGCATGTAGACCGCCACCCTACCGACACAGAGGTGCCGCCAAGCGATTAAGATTAAGAGAGTGGTCCCTAAGCTTGATGCTTAATAGCCTTTAACATTACCCTCAAGAATTGGGCTAAAATAAATTAAACCCTCTCTGACAAATATAAACTAAACTACAAGTTAAATTAACACGTTCAATGCCTCATGTAAGCTGGTGCAAGGAGAGGGATAAAACATAACCCTTGTGCAGGTGATCCTTGTGTTGGTTTATGGGTTTAATAATTATTGACAGAAGTAATTGATACGAAAACTTACCGGCAAGGTTTGTACTGCATTAAAGGATGTTCAAAAATAACCAAGTCTAATGTTCGAACGTTTAAGAAGTTATAAGTATATAGTTACAATTTATTAAGTATTGGATTTTCCCACTTCTGAATTATAAATATACTGCCCTTGAGTATGACACGTGTTAATTGTCTTCCACATATCAAATTACACAATTTTTTGACGTATTGGATGATCCCTCTTCTGTGTTTCAAATATGATACACTTAAGTATGACGAGTATTAAATATTTTCAACGTATCACGTTACAGGTCAGGGGGACGAGCCGGCGAAGCCCACTAACGGCGCAGACGCCCCCACCCAAAACGGGCAGGCCACTGAACCTCAGCCGGCCCCGGCCACGCCCCAAGTGACCCCTACTTCCCCATCAGCTCCATCAGTCCCGTCCCCTATAGAAGCGAAATCCGACAGCCCCAAAGCCGTAACCCCTACGGAAATCTCGAAACCGGATGCTCCTAAACGCGTTCGCGTGCCCCCCGGTGGATTCTCCTCGGGACTCTGGTAAGGCACTGGTGCATTATTTCTTTGGGACCAGATTTTCCGTTGGCGTCTTGTAAGTTGCGTTTTATGCTCGGTGCATTAATATGTATACATTTATAGTTATTATTACTGAAATATTGTTGTTCTTATATTCATTGTGTTAGGGTGTTACTTGTTCTCTACGTATAGTCTGAGAAGCTCTCTGAAGTATGCCACACTGGTTTAAAAGTTAGAAATTGTTTCGGTAAAACAAATTGCGTGTTTAATAGTAAAAATATTTACAAAGTTCCGTAGGTTCAAAAAAAATTATTTGTTATACTAAATCATAATTGATGTCTCCCAGTGCATCCTGATAAAATAAATCACAATATCACTATATGTATCAATAAAATGATTGCTGGAACGTACACTGGATATCGTTTAAGTTTTCATTAGTTATGTTTTGAAATTCTTACGTTAACACTTTATTAAAACGTACAGTTAAGTTAGTCTGACGTACAGTTTCAGTTAGTCTGTAGTTACGTCAATTTGGCAGTTAACTTTTATATCAATGAAGTCCTACTTTAATGTTATTACCGTTAATAAGTCAAAGTGGTTTCATTATTCTCAATTCACTATATTATGTCTACTCTTTGTAAGGCAGGGTATACGAAAATTTTACTAAGACTATTCCATTTTTAATAATATAAAAGCTGAGAACAGTCTGTTGAGAACGTTTTTCTTTGAAATGGTTAGGTATTTGTACTTGTATGATGAACCAGGATGGTGAGGATGTACGTACTTGTATCGGGAATATAGAATATACTTGCGGTTATATTGATATGATCGTAAAACTAGTTTGATAGTAAAGCGGCTATGGTTTTGAACTTTGGTAAATAAATAAATAATTTCACATTCAAATAGACTTAAATAATTCGTTTTAAAGCTTACGTTCTTCAAATTACTACAACTAGCGCCTCCCAACGGATATTTTACTAAATATTAATATGTATTATCCAAAATATTCAACGTTAAGTTTATTTTTCTACGACGTCATGGGAAATAGAGCACAGAAACCACTCTTCAAAGTTACATATTCCGTGGTGCGAACTGAAATTATCCTGGGCACTTCATGTGACCACCATGAGATTTCACGCGGAAGTCAATAACTATGCTAGTACATGCTCTATGTAATTAGTATTAATTGTGTGTACACATATTAATGTGCTTGTTGGCAAACATTGTAACTGGTCCCCGGCTTTTAAAATGGCTCTCTTCGGCCAGTCAAATCACACAGACTAGAGGTGAAAGATGCAGATGCAGAGCATGCGAAATAACGTGTTTATAAAATTGAAGCCAAGCAAGTCAGCGTATACTTATTCTGGCTGAGTGTGTATATAATAACGCATTTACTTGGACGCCATTAGCGTTTTAATTTGGAATATGTAATAAATTTCAAAGAAGGCAGCGTCGTATTTTGATGGCGATGTGACGGTCACAATAATTAAAATCATGAACCAATAAGTCATTTTAAAAGACGACGAATTTCATGAAAATGGATTTTTCATTTAAATGATACAAAGAAGTTCCAGTTATTAAACTAAAACTATCGAATGATCATCATCCATGCAAGATAAAGGAAACTTCCAGCTCTTCTAATAGACAGTTTATAAGATATATGTATTCTTAAAAAAGCAGTTTTATTTCGGTTTGTACGAATATTTTTAAATTTAAATAATATAAATTGCGTGCACGTTAGTGATGCTAGGAATTTCAGAGCTATGGTAGTATTATAATCGGCTTCTCCAAGAATTGTTACATTAATAAGCCCTCTGTTATAACATCTACCTTTTACCTCAAGTCTGTGGAATATTGGTAATTTAATTCCTCGCAAAGGGTATTTTACATTGATATTTACTCAAATGTATTTCTTCTGTATATTTATTTACGCAATTTTAAGAAGGAGTAATTCTTATTATTTTAATAAAATAATTAACATATTGTATTCGTCACACGGTTTCGCTTGTGTCAAAGGCAGTTTGCAGCCAAACTTGGATTTTTATGATATTCGGTCACAAAGTAGGTTTTACGAATTTTTCTAATAAGGCTTTATGAGAGTTTTTGGACGCATTTTCGGGCGTACCGAGTTCCTTGGATTTTTAGAAATAATAGCAATTTGTGTGAATATTATAAGATTTTACTGGGGATCGGAATTTACGACCCATTATTTTTTTTTTATGGAAGCCAAGTTTTGGAAAAGCCTTTTGCGCATATACCACTCTTATTTTAGTTTCCCATTCACAAGAGTTTCATGCTTCCAGAATCCGTTTCAATCTGTTCAAATTGGTGGTTCCTGTTTGTCAGATTCAAATTCAAATTCAATATTTTAGATCGAACTTTTCAATTGTTAGTAAATCAGAATGGAGAACGTCCGATTTAGAAATTTAAAAATTTCTAACAAATATTTGTTAGTTTTGGTACTCCCGAATAGGTAACCTGTGTTATTGCTGTCATTTATTTAGCTAAAAGAGTTACGGCGTCAGAATATGATGGGACGATGGATTTCATTCAGCGCTTGGCTTAAAAGGCTAGGAGATAAAACTCTTGTTCTCGTTTCATGTTATTGAAGTGAAAATATTTTTAACGTGAGCCGATCAAATGCAGTAATTGTTTGGTTATCATGAACCAAGGTCCGTATCATGACCCTACTGGGGCCGATTTTATTAGAGCTCTCGTTGGCCGTTAAAAGTATGTTTCTTCCATTTTAAGATCAGCTAAAGGACAAGAATATAGCGCGTAGAGGATTATAAAGTGGTGATTTTAAGTGGCATTGGATTTTGAATCTGTTTGTAACACGACTGAAATATTGTGCCTATTATAAAAAGTACTTAAATATTAAATTGTAGCATGTTCGCCGTTTTTTTTATATCATATGTTTTTGTATGCCTGCGCAGGCAAACGCGATTATGTATATTAAATAATGACAGTTGTATTTTTATATGAATTAAAATGCAATAAACATTAAATTGTGTTTTATTATTAACTATTACTAACAACCATAAGGAGTTTACGGAGTGTTATTTAAATTTTTTCCGGGTTAACATATAACACATCAAATCAAATCGAAAATAGCTTTATTCACATAAACCTTTTACAGGCATCTATGAATCGTTCATTTCATTATTTCTATTTGTGAAGTGATGGTGATAACTATAATCGACAACTTAAAACTAAAGCTAACTTTCTCAGAAAGGCTCAACATAAAACAAATAAAAAATGCTCAACAGTTCAGCCCTAAAGTAGTGGACAATGGTCCTTGTTAAAGTTGTATATAATTTTATATTAATTCCCACTCTCCCCGTTTACATAGAGCGTTAGTGGGGACAGCAGATGATTCTTAAATAATTAATTACTTATCGCATTGTCCCAGTTAATTAGGAAATATAGCTTGGAGAACGGGATAGTGTTTAAATAATAAAAAACAAATCTTCATAAAGGGGACAGAAGTACACAACATAAAGTCTATAACAATCGTCAAGATTGACGCAGCCGTTTATAGTAATAATATATAATATAATAATAGCAAGGTGGTTTTATTTAATTACTATTTAGAGATAAAAAGTATCCTACAGGACTGGAATCCGTGCCATTATGCAATACCTAATTACCTTTAATAACAAATGAGTCATTAACATATGAGAGATAACTTCCGGACTGCCTAGTTTATCTAGCACCTAGTCTATCTCAGCACCACACCGCAGCAATACGGTTACAGCCCGGTTACGCTGTAGCAACCAATAGGGTTTGTACAGCTAATAGACAGTCCGAAAAAAAAAAAATACGGTCACTAAATAGTGGTACCGTTTAACTATCCACCACTGCCTACCACCAGACGTATAGCTCTCTGTAGATACATAACTTTTAAAGTTAGCCCAACAAAGTACGGGCATTTTTTTCACTTACTAAGAGCTCGATTTCTAATTAAATTGTGTTAGTGTTTTTAATTTAGCACATTTTAAAATTTGCTGTTTCAATATTATTATTATTATAACAAAAATGAAAGATTTCATGTGTCGCTGGCTGGCTTTATCTGTTCGGCACTCGAAGGAGACAGGCTAATAAAAAAATTTTTTTGACGCTACTTTATTAATCGTCATATTGACAGGCGATAATTTGAATTGTCACATCCGAATGTCAAATATAAATATCACTTAAAAACAAAAAAATGAATACACTGTGAATACCATGTTACATAACAAATACAAAATGATTAAATAGAAAATGGAATCAAAATTATATTACCAACGACCGCAAACAAAAGTACAATAGCGTGACTACCCTGATATCTCGTATCTTAACAAAATTGTAAGTGAAAACTCTACTTATCTGTTTATGTATTATAACACGGTTAAATCGTGCCCGTAGTAAAAGATATCATTGATTACGTCTGGAAATCTACCTGTCTGCGAAAGTCCCGTTAAAATCGGTGTAGCCGTTCCGTAGCCACGACTAAAATGCATTTTCTATATGACAGTTGCTTTTTGTGGGACGTTATACACAAATCATACTGGGCAGCTATTTCGAAATCACGAGCTATTTCAATGTAATTTTTATGGATTTTTATTATGTTCGTTGGTCTAGTGGTTGATGTGTTCGATTGGGGATCACGTCCTGACTGCAATTCACAAGTTGGATAAAGAATTGTTTGTTTCAAAAATTCCCAGTTAATGCCAGCTCGAAGTTAAGAAATTGGCGGAATACATTCCCGTGATTTGGCGAGCACGTTAGGAACAAATTCTTTCACGTGGCTTGGGGTGGTAGAAATTGTCATCGGTTCCATCCGGTGTAGTTCGGATATTATCGTCAAGCGTTGACCGCCATACTTGTTAACATCACGTTTTTAAAGACATCCGTGGCGCAGCGCGAAATTCTCTTTAAAATTCTCGAGTCGAGAGCGCGAGTCCGCCATATTGAATCCAGAGTGATGTCACTTTGCATGTATTAATTCGTTCACGTTAAATAATGAACATACTATATTTGTAACGAATTCCGTGGCGCAGTGCTTGCGCTGTCGCATTAGAAAGATGGAGGTCATGTGTTTGATTCCCAGCTCGTCTCTGGTCTTTCACTTCTTTATCGTCCTTTTACTTTGAGTTCTTAAGCTCGCCTCCAACGGGCGCCACTACCAGCGTTAATGGAAAGCAGCAGCAACACGGGCTCAGGGCGGCAGTCGCGCTTGCTCAGCAGACTGCTCGGCAAGCTGCGCGGCGAGCACCGGTACGCGACGCTTGACAAGAACTTCTCCTTCTCTTCCAACGGGTAAAATTGAATCTTTTCTTATATTTACTGGCTTTACAAACAAACGTGACATAACGTCCGAATATAGCTAAGCAGTAATGTGTCAACGACGCTCACCGCTGAGTTGAGGACATCATCATCATCATGATCAACCCATTGCCGGCTCACTACAGAGCAGAGTCTCCTCTCAATATGAGAGTTAAGGACATCGTGAGATAATTAAATTTGCTGACTTTTGCTTCTGGATTACTGTTTTCCTATATCCGCCATATTATGACATTAAAGCAGAGCATTATTAAATCTATTATCCTAAATTTTATATAATTTTGTAAAAAATAACAAAGAAAACTATATTAATGATTTCACTTGTTGCGGGTAAGACCCAAATAACCAGTGGTAAGAGTTTCAGACTGAAACCTTCTCAATATACGCGCCGTCAAAAGTTATCGAATTTTCTGTATATTTTATAATAAAATAACAGCCTAAGCGTCTTTATATGTTCCTCGAAGTTTTTCTCTATAAGAGTATTTACCGAAATCGTAGAGTTTCACACACAATCTCATGAACAAGTATTTGGTTACTATTAGAATTATTTATACATAACCGTATACGTGGTAACTTAAAAGTTTCACTATGTTTCAGCATGAGTGAAAGCATAGGCTGCGGCAGCACCAACGAAGATGAAGAGGTGGATGCGCCCGCAGCCGGCGTGTCCTCCGTCACGATAGACGACGCGCAATTCGCAGCTAATATCGACCTTAGGTTGGACTTTAAAATCCATGGCATGCTATCATATAGCCAGAGCTTTAATTAACAACTGATGGGTTCAGACCAAGCCCCGCATCTACGTGACGACCTCCATGGTGCGTGCGCTGCTGCATTATAAAGTTGGAGGTCCTGGGTTTGATTCTCGGCTCGAGTCTCGTCTGGTGGAAGGCTTCGGCCGTTGCCACCCTACCGATAAAGACGTCGCCAAACGATTTAGCGTTCCGGCACGATGTCGTGTAGAAACCAATTAGAAGTATCTGTTTACCATACCCCGACAAGTTACACGTTACCATCTTAGTCCACATCATCACTTACCATCAGGTGTGATGCAGTCAAGGGCTAACTAGTGGTGTATAACGAAAAAACATTTTAGAGCTGGTGAAAAAAAATTACTCTGGTATTTGGCGCCCCTCTTCTCCAACGTGTGAGATCAACGGTTTATAATATACATACATACTCAGAAAACTAAAGAGTACACTGAGAGGATTTTTTTCTAGAAGCGACTGTAATTCCTCGGCAGATCCAATTCCATCCATCTTAAGAAGACGGGGAGTAACCACGATGCTGGTTGCTGTATCAATCAGTTTTAATATTCAAAGGTACGGTGGCCAGTACTTAACTCCGGAGCAGCTGCCCGAGTTCTGCAATCAACTTCATCACCTGGTGGAGGTTATCAGAAACATACAGTCGTACGCGAAAGTTACTGGAGAGTATCCCAGGTATATTTTAGGGGCTATCAGGTTAGAAAACAACAAATGATAACGTAGGATAATTACCAGATTCCAGATTTAACAGAGTCGTTGAACACCAAGCTTGGTGGAAAATTTGCTATAAACCTCCGCGTGAAAGAACTATGCTCTGAGAATATTCAAATCAAATATTGTTTTGATATCAAAAATCAAATCCTATAACTAAGCTAGGCATCATAAAAGTATTACGTAACGCAGTTTGGTGGGAGGGGGGTCTTGTTAAACGTTACGGTGCATTACAAAGGCGGGAGGGGGAGTATTTAAACAAGGCGTTACGTCTATTTACAATAACAAAGGTATTATACTTTGTTCAACATGCACTTTAATGGTAACTTTTAGGGAGGGGGAGGGGGTATAGAAAAACGTTACTGTGCGATACACGGGGTGGAGGGAGGGCCTAAAATCTTCAAAAACTGCGTTACGTAATAATGGAATGGTCCCCTACGCTAGCCACGCCGAAGTCTTTTTTTTTACAGTTTAAGCGATGATGCAGTCTAAAATGGTAGCGGGCTAACCTGTTAGGGGTATGGTAAACCCATACTCCTGATTGGTTTCTACGCGACATCGTGCCGGAACGCTAAATCGCTTGGCGACACGTCTTTATCGGTAGGGTGGTAACTAGTCACGGCCACCCACCAGACCAGACTCAGAGCCGGGTATCGAATCCAGGACCTTAAATTTTATAATGCGACAGCGCACGCACTGCCACGGAGGTAGTCAATAAGAAGATATCTCAGTGGTTATTAATGGACTTTAACCAAAGAGCAATCAAATGACCACTGATGAATTAATTTCTCCAAATATTTCACGTACCTGTTTTAACTTTGCTTGAACACTGTAGCGAACTAGAGCGCCGCCTCGAGCGGGAGGCGCGTGAAGTTGCCGCGCTTGCGAGTGAAACTCGTAACGCAAGGGAGGCGGCGTCGCGAGCGCACTTACAGCGCCGAGCGTTGCGCGCTCAGAAAGCGGAACTCGTCGCTCACCTTGCTAAGCTAAGGGACTCTGGTATGTGGTACTGTCCGACCCCTCCGTTATACCGTCCGACCCCCCCGTTATCCCAAACATCGCCTAAGCCGAGGTTCGGCCTCAAAGACGGCGCCCTTAGGCAGTCGTTCCCTTAGTTTCTTCGAGCCCTAGGGTTCAAAATTTCTCCTGGCAGAGCTTCTTTCCAAAGCTCGCCAAACAGCCCGGTTACGCTGTGGCAACCAATAGGGTTTGTAAAGTTAATAGACAGTCCGAATAAAAAAAAAATTTGGTATGTGGTAAATGACGTTGATATTGCGAGTTGTGGACAATGTAATGTGTGTTGTGGGACGCTGGTGTATGTTAAGGGACGCTGGTATTTTTTAGAGGACCTTAGTATGTGTTGTAGAAAGATGCTTTGTGTAAATAGAAACTGTTGTTTTATGTGCTATGGGACGCCGGTGTATTTTTCGGAACGGTGTCTTAATACTAACTAAGATACTTATTAAAAATTAGTACTGGGGAGAATCATACATCAACTTGTAAAATGTTTTGCAGTAAATTTCCTAACTTATAACGTTTTTATACCGACTACTTCGCGCCTGCCTGCCTGGCGATATTGATTCGGAATCAGAAGACGGTAGACGTCGTTTCGAAGAACCTGTAAGAAGGGCTATCGGAAATTTGTGATTATTTATATTTCGGATTCACAATACAGAACTGTTTGCTTTAACAGAAGTGCGGGAGCTGGAAAGTTCAGTGCGGGTGTCTGATCGGAAGCTCTTCAGGAACTGGGAGTCACTTCGCGACTCCAAGGATCCGGCTGCTTTCGAACCACTACTGGAGGAAATAAGGGTAAATCTATTTTGTCTAGTATTTTAAAGATGGAATAATTTTGTTTATTTTATTGGACGATATATTAACACATGCCACTCTTATATGTTGCTTAATTATGATACAGTCTGCTTAATTACAGTCAGTTAATTGCAGCCTGCTTATTTAAATCATATTTCTTATCAATTTCCACATGGGGCTGGAATAATAAAATACGTGGCAGGATGCTACTTGTGCTCGAGTGCAGAACCTAATATTTGGACTGTCGATTTGGAAATTCCATTTTGTATCAACTGGCAACTTCTTGCACTAATACAAAAGTTTTGATTCTAAGAAACACATAAAAGGTCAAAAGGAAGGAAGATAATATACTAAGTATGAACATTTTGCAAAGAAATTGTTACAGTTCTAATGTGAAACGGTGACGTGACTTGAACGTTTCTCCAAAAAAGCGACAAATTAAAATATTCCACATTTTAGTAATCCGTATGATTTTACAGAATAAACAAACTGCTTTGGAATGCCTAGTCCGCCTGATAGAAAGCCGTCGAGCCAACGTCTCTCGGTTACCCGTTTTACATCCCCTCCCGGCGTCATCGAATGATGAAAGTGAGGTTCAACTTAAACCCATAAAAACAGTTTACGAGATCTCAAGATTTGCTATTTACTTTGTCCGGCCACTTACTCGATGTCGCCTGTGGGTAATCTATTTTGTCGCTGGGATATGCATCGATGCACTGTCTGTTTCATTGAGAATTTCTAATACTGAAAGCATCCTATTCAAAAATACCGCATAGGCAAACTGCCCGGCTGAATATTCTGGTCTGGATGCGGATCATCATGCATTCCATATGGGGCCTCAAAAGATGGGATGGGTCCGCCCCTGTGGGTGTCCCACTTGTGTTGTCTATATGGGGTCAGGAGTCACGTATATCAACGCCTTCCGCTTCTGCCGGGAGGATGAGAATCAACTGCCTGTTTTCCATTCCGCTCCAACGCCTCTGTATTAGAGGTCTGCGAACGATGCGATGTCCGCTATTTATCCAGTCCCGCGGAACTTAAAACATAATTCACAGTATCAGTATTCAGACCTTATGTTAGTAGAAAAATGTCCGCTTGGCTTCCTCATAGCGTTCAAAAACTTATTTTTTTTATTCAGCCTCGGATCAAGTAGGAAGCGTACGGAAGCGGCAGGATAGCCGTCGCTCAAACAAACGTAAGAGAAAAGAATCTTACAGGGAACCACGATCCGTACCGCTGTCTGGTCAAGCGAGTCGACACAGCCCTCAACAGGTATACACACCACCAAAAGACTATTATAGGTGTTATATTGTACAAATCTCCCGGTTGTCGGCGGAATATAGCAAATTATACTTACTGTTTATTGTTTAAGCCATTTAGAGTTCCGAAAAGATGTCGCGTATTCAATTAGCGAGTATGGGGTTAACATACCTCTTCTGATTAGCCCGCCACCATAGACAGCATCATCACTTACCACCAGGTGAGATAGCCGTCGAAGGCTAACTTGCAGTGTATTAAAAAAAAAATCTGGAGACATGATTTTAAATGCATCTGGTCAAATAGTTAGCCCTCGACATACTTTCTCTATAGTCGGAAAGAAGCTCTGCCAGAAGAAATTTTGAGCCCTAGGGCTCGAAGAAACTATGGGAATGCCTGCCTAAGGGCGCCTCCTTTGAGGCCGAACCTCGGCTTAGGCGACGTTTGGGATGACGGGGGGGTCGGACGGTGAGTGGTCCAGACGTCTCCGAGGCCGTGGATGGAGTCCACGTCCGGATGACGTAAGATAGCGGGGACCTCGTCTTCGCCGGCGAAGACGGTGTGTAGCTCCTGGTCTGGTCCTCTTCCACGTGTGGCGTGGGCCGCTAACGTGAGGTTCGCGTTGTTACCAGGTGACGCTGTTGATCCAGGGCGCCGAGTGCACGTCCCGGCTGAGCGCGGCCAGCTCGGGCGCCGTGACCGTCCGACCTCTAGAGCTGCCGCAGCGAGCCAGTGACAGAGACATACTGTTCTTTACCACGGACTAAATACATAACATTTATAGTACTCAATACATGTATTTTTATTTATTTATTTAAATATATTTAAAAAATTAAAATATAACTTGCTTCAACGGTGAAGGAAAACATCGTGAGGAAACCTGCACGCCTGAGAGTTCTCCATAACGTTCTCAAAGGCGTGTGAAGTCTGCCAATCCGCACATGGCCAGCGTGGTGGACTATGGCCAAACCCTTCTCATATTGAGAGGAGACCCGTGCTCTGTAGTGGGCCGGTAATGGGTTGATCATGAATTCAAATATTATGTAAAAAAATTAACATGTTAAAAACTTAAATAATTAATAAATCAAGTTAGAGGTAACTACAGCATGCCTAATAACTAAGTCTACGCTAATTTGTCGCTAATAATATAGTATGTAAAATTTTTAGATTAACAAACAGCAGATAACAAAAAACAGAAAAAAATAACTTTTTACAAAAGAACGGAAAAGTAACCTTGTTTTTATAATAACGAATAAGGAATCATCATCATCATTTCAACCGATAGACGTCCACTGCTGGACATAGGTCTTTTGTAAGGAGTTCCAACGGCCACGGTCTTTGGCCGCTTGTATCCAGCAGCTCCTTGCGACTCGTTTGATGTCGTCTGTCCACCTTGTTGGCGGTCAACCAACGCTACGTTTGCCGGTGCGAGGTCGCCATTCCACCATCTTGGGACCCCAACATCCATCGGTTCTCCGAGCTATGTGCCCCGCCCATTGCCACTTAAACTTCGCAACTCGCTGAGCTATGTCGGTAACTCTGGTCCTACTACGGATCTCTTCATTTCTGATTTGATCACGTAGAGATACTCCTATCATAGCTCTCTCCATTGTTCGCTGAGTGACTCTGAGCCTTCTTATGAGGCCCATAGTGAGCGACCACGTTTCGGATCCGTAAGTCATACAGGTATATAGGCAATATGCAAAATCTAACTAGACTAGTGTTTTTATTATTTTATTTTTGAAATTGTGTAGTTTGTCATTAAAAATATCAATTGAATTATCTTTAGAAACGAAATGTTTGTATAAACTGCTTAGTTGGGGTATTAAAGAGTGGCGACGAAGATTAGTCCTACGAATTCGGTGCGTGAAAAGTGGAAGAGGGTAGCGCGGAATGCGGATGGGAACCTTGAAAGAGATTTGGCCCAACAACTCTGAGTTATTAAATGTACCGTTTACGAGCTTGTGCAAAAAATAACATGTCGTGAAATTTACGTCTATCGAACAATGAGATTAATTTAACAGTGTCCAGTCGAGTGCTATAAGGTAATTTTCTAATTTTGCCAATTGAACATAATTGTGTAAATCGCCTCTATACGCTTTCTATCCGATCCTTATGGATCTGGTAGCTAGGGTTCCATATAGTCGTGCCATATTCGAGTTTGCTTCTTACTAAAGTTGCGAATAGTTTTTATAGTGGTAGCTTTTTTAAAAAATAGCATAGCATTTTGGGAGCTGATCTACAGATGTTGTCGATATGCACGTTAAAGCGTAATTTTGTGTCTAAGGTAATTCCCAGATCCTGGATAAATTCAACCCTCTGCAGTGGGCAATTGTTGATTATGTATTTTCTGTCTAAAACAGTGCGTTTGCGAGTAAAGGTGATACAAGAATATTTGGAGGGATTTAAGTCCATGCCGTTCGGTATTTCCTGTATGTATGTATTTAAATCGACAGTGTTGCGTCGAGCACCGAACTTGAATGCCGCGTGGATTCAAGAAACGGGGCCCGGTTGTTTTTCGTCGCTTCTCTGATTTGAAACTCAATCTGATAGCGAGTTGGGAGGTCTTGGCTCGAGTCGGGTCTGGTGGGAGGCTTAGGCCGTGGCTAGTTACCACCCTACTGACAGAGACGTATCGCTAAACCAAAAAATTTAGCGTTCCAGCACGATGTCGCGTAGAAACCAATAAGGAGTGTGGGTTTACCATACTAATAACAGATTAGCCCGCTACCGTCTTCGGCTGCATTATCACTTGTAGTATATTAAAAAAAAACTTCACGCATTCTTATCGCTATTTTTCTGCCTGGCCTGGCACTATTTTTCACTGTAAGATTACGAAGGTACAAATACACCTCTAACTTTCGGACTTGTGTGTTTTTAAGCATTTAAAATATTACTTGCTTCAACGGTGGAGGAAACATCGTGAGGAAACCTACACGCTTGAGAGTTCTCCATAATGTTCTCGAAGGCGTGTGAAGTCTGCCAATCCGTACATGGCCAGCGTGGTGGACTATGGCGAAACCCTTCTCATATTGAGAAGAGACCCGTGCTCTGTAGTGAGCTGGTAATGGGTTGATCATGATGATGAATCATTATCTTACCAAACAGTAACAAACGAACAATCTTAATTTATTTATTTCGTTAATTCGTTTAATAAATTCATTTTTATTAAGTCATACTTTACAGTATTCTACGAGTAAAGCACTTTCGTTAGATGAATATATTGAAGGAGTCAAAGTAATATGTAATCCGCCGTTTTTTTTGTTGGGCCATATTAGGGTTACTGTAAATATATATATTCAATAGTAGGGTCATCAGAACAAAAGTGTGTACCAATTTTCAGATCAATTGCCAACAGGAAGGGCGATAAAATTGACCCAAACCAATAGGTCTAGCTTAATAAAACCGGGTAGTAAAGTAAAAGCAATTAACCCTTTATTATTAAATACAAGTAATACTATTATATTCAAAAAACGTTATTCTGAAACATTTGCACCAATCAATAGTAAGTAATCTAGTCAGTGGGAACTGTAGACTCAGGCCTTCTTCTCTTCACCATGAGTTGCGGCATCCACTTCACTGGTGACAGATTCTGGTATGCCAGCTTTAGCCTGTAACAAATATATTCTATAAGATTTGAGAAAGATCTCCAAGATTGTAGGTAATTGGAATAGCTGATTGTTATACAAGCCGTGGCTAAATTTTTCACAAGAGTATACCCCCAAAAAGTATATAGAGTAAGGAGTACATCGATATACTAAGACGTGCCGCCAAGCGATTAGGCGTTCCAGCACGATGTCGCGTAGAAACCGATGGCGTATGCCTCACCCCTAACGCCTCACCACTTAGCCAGCTACCAGCCTAAGATTGTAAGTATTCCGCCAGTTGGAATTTCAGGCGTGGGCTAATTTGTAGTGAAATAAAAAAAGTTACCTATCTACCTACCTTCTACTTTTCATAACGAAAAACTATGACATACACATGTCACACAAATACGGTGTTCTGATAATATGTACTATTTTCTTGCCACTTTATTTATATAAGTGTAGTATATTTCTTTTAAAAGTAGTTAAAAGATTTTAGCTTCAGATTCACTTGACGAACAGCTTATTTTGATCCCAAATCGTTACACCTCTGATAAGGTGTCTTGAGTGTCTGTTTATCTGTCCGCGTGATCCTATTTTTACTTTATAAAATTGTCTTAAATCTTAAAAATACTTCGACAGAATCCACAGTTTTATTTAACTGGCGATATTGGACCATTTGGTCAACAAAAAATAAATTGGCAGGTCCTGAAGTAGTTGATACTATATAACCGTTTTACTATGCCCTTTTTAAAAAGAATGTGAATATCTGTCATTTTAGTTTAGGGATGTGTGCTGTTTATACAACATGATTGAATACAAGGGCTTTCCACAGGCCAAGCGTTTGATTACCAATATATTTAAAGTAGCTACTCAGCGGTCAGAGGGCGCCAGATGAATTAAGACCTAGGAATACAATAGCATCATCCAGCTAGATCTTATCGTACCTACTATCGTTTATTTTATTTATTCCACCGTCTACTTATTCCATCGCGTGAAAGTTAACTTCTCTTTGTATGAAATCTAAAGGGCGCCATCTATTGCGTATTTTATATTCGGTGGGTAATTTTTCTTGAAACTCTGTTCTTAATTAAACGCTGGAGGGAAGGTTCACCAAAGTTTAGTTATTGCTAAAGCTGTGTTAATCCTGAATAGAGTTTTCATTTTTGTACTTCTCAATCAAAATTTATGTTTGTTTACACCGCATTAGACATCGCAGCAGAAGGAAAAATAATTAAATTCCGGCGCGACCGCCGCGTGTGACCGATGCATTACCATTTGACATTCATCACACTCCGGCGATAAGACTAATTGGATTTGATGGTTTCTACCATTTATTCGTGGAACCTTGCACAACGTTAAAACCGTTCTAAATAATCCTCCGGGATCTTTTAGGTCGATATCTTTAAAGCGAGCTAAGCCTTACCTACAAAACCAGACAACGTTGCGTTCGGTATAAGTACTCGTTTTAATACTTTGGCTGAGCAAAGCCAATGCTCTATAGATTTCAGCCTTAGTTTGCCCGTGGTTAATTGGTTTATCGGAGAAAGACATTAATTTATAACTTTTGCATTTATAGGTATAATTGAAAAATTTTGTATCGATCAAACTCATTGTACTAGACAGTCGAATTTATAAAAATTCAAAATTCAAAATAATCTTTATTCAAATAGTCCTTAAAAAGGCACTTTTGACGCGTCAATAATTTACATAGTAGTTATTTCATGGTGATAACTATATTCGTAAACTTAAAACTAAAGCTATGAGGGTTCCAAACGCGCCTATAAATAGAATTAGTCAGGAATGAAAACCAAAAGGTCATCGTACAAATGGGTGGACCATTGCACTACTGTTGCACCAACCGAACTTTTAGACCTGAGCTTCTGCCCATTATGCATGTAGAAGCATGTCTAAAATTGTCATTAAAAATGCATTTCCATTCTGCATCGAGTAAATTTGAGATGTAAATTAAATGCAATTAGTTTTTTTTTCATTTAGTGCCAAATTATTGACTTCAAACCATTCTACTACTTTAGCGATATAGTTGTTTACATCGTCAAAAGCAGTTACATAACGCTTAGTTTTAAACATGAGTGATGTATCATCAGCAAACAATACTATCCCATGACTTTCTGTACCTAAATGATGCTGCTGTAGTTTTCAGTTTTGTTGTTGATTTATACTTACTCTCTATTTGTATCTTCTCTTTGTTTGTAGCTTGTGTTCTACTTTGACATGATTGTATTGAAAATATATTCGACTAACCTCGGCTACATGCTGGGCGGCCTGTCCTGCAACAGCAGCGACTGCTGACGTCACTGCCGAGCTCTTCTCTTCCTCAGCTGGTGCAGATTGGCTGAGCTGGAATATTTTTTGATATGAGTGTATAGGATCTCAACTACATGCCATGATATGATGATATGATGTTTCCCCCCCGTTATCCCAAACGTAGCCTAAGCCGAGGTTCGGCCTCAAAGGAGGCGCCCTTAGGCAGACGTTCCCTTAGTTTCTTAGAGCCCTAGGGCTCAAAATTTCTTCTGGCAGAGCTTCTTTCCAAAGCTCGCCAAACAGCACGGTTACGCTGTGGCAACCAATAGGGTTTGTACAGCTAATAGACAGTCCGAAAAAAAAAAATGTCATGATAGATATTTACCAGTACACGAGATAATTTCAAAGTAACAAGAATTACCTATTTTTTAACTAAGTCATAATAATGCCTTTCAATTACCTATTATGTATTCTGAGCAAATCTCGGTGAGATTAATTATTTATAAAGTTTACATCAATATTTTAGAATAAAGTTCGGGAATTTAATTCCCAACAAAAAAAGTCTGAGTTTCAATGAATTTAGACGATGAGGTTTTGTGACATATGTGTAAGTTATGTGTGAGACCTCCGTTCGATAACCACGGGGTGCCACGGAGGTCGTCAAATTTGGAACGAAGTTCCTTATCGCGCGTTGTGAAAGGGGGCTAGACGGAAAAAATTCTTACGAAAAGTTGTCACGACACTTTTTGTTATTGTAAGCTGTGCGGCGTCGCATGTTTCTCTGTCTGTCTCTCTCTCTTATAGAAAGCAAGCCAGATATTTTCATTTCTATGAATCCTATCAGTGTTTCTGCACAAGTTCCGGATATTGCTGATGGAGTACAAAATTGTCCCTACTGATTAAGTTTATATAACATTATATTTGTTAATAATAAAAAAAATATTATTATAACTTAAATAAAATAAAATTTTATTACAATTCCTTCACTAATTAATCGAAAGGAACTTCGTTCCATCCGGGTGTCCCTTGACACCTCTCAAGTTTTTTTTTTAATTTAAATTGGTAGGAGTTTGGCAGTTTAATTCAACTTATACTCATAAACGGAATGAACGCGACCTCGTATCGGAACGCTAAATCCCATGGCGGTGGCACGTCTTTGGCGGGTGGTAAGGGCCAAAGATACCAGACTAATTAATGAATGAGTTCAGCTCACCTGTACAGCTACGAAAGCGAGCACTGCTACAATCGCTAAGACCTTCATTTTGTGAACACTGGGGAACTACTAGTCGATGGCGAGAACAACTTCAATATATAACCGCTCGGCAGCGGCCTGTGATGTATCACAATACGCTCGTTCGCTAATGACCGTGTTTATAAAACAACTTCGGAACAATTACAAATGGCTATCGGCTTATCTAAGAACGCACTGCGCCGCTTTGCCGCTTGCGGTTTATACTCAGTGCACGATCATCATCATGATCGACCAATTACCGGCTCACTGCAGAGCACGGGTCTCCTCTCAATATGAGAAGGGTTTGGCCATAGTCCACCACGCTGGCCATGTGCGGATTGGCAGACTTTACACGCCTTTGAGAACATTATGGTGAACTCTCAGGCGTACAGGTTTCCTCACGATTTTTTCCATCACCGTTGAAGCAAGTGATATTTTTAATTTTTTAAAAACGCACATTACTCCGAAAAGTTAGAGGTGCGTGCCCGGATTCGAACCGCCGATCTGATTAGGAGGCTGACGCCCTAACTACTAGGCTATCACCGCTACCAGTGCAGGATAATAGTAGCAAAATAGAGGGTTGCTAGGCACCTTGCCCAATAGAAACAATCAGATAAACCTACTGTACATATTCAATTGGCAATGGTAATACATAAAAGCTATTCAAAAAGTTGAGTTGTTGAGTTGAGTTGTTGACTGGTACCACTTAGTGCCGGATTGAGAAAGCGTGGAGTCTGTTTCAAATTCTTAAAAAAACGAACCCTTAACCCATAAGCATAGTGTTAAAATATAATTCTATGCTCAATATCTATTGGTTACAATATTGTAGGTGCTAAATAACAGAAGCGGTGATAGCCTCGTGGTTAGGGCGTCAGCCTCCTAATCAGAGGTCGGCGGTACGAATCCGGGCACGCACCTCTAACTTTTCGGAGTTATGTTCGTTTTTAACAATTAAAATATCACTTGCTTCAACGGTGAAGGAAAACATCGTGAGGAAATCTGCACGCCTAAGAGTTCTCCATAATGTTCTCAAAGGCGTGTCAAGTCTGCCAATCCGCACATGGTCCTCATGGTGGACTATGGCCAAACCCTTCTCATATTGAGAGGAGACCCGTGCTCTGTAGTGAGCCGGTAATGGGTTGATCATGATGATGATGATTAAATAGAATAAAATAGGCCTTCTACAGAACAAAAAGAGGCTTTATATAAGCATAAAGTGTTAAAAACAATTCTAGGCTCAATATCTCAATACATATACAAGCCATGTATATTATATCAATAGTATAACATAGGTCTTGTTCATTTCTGACAAGTGCAAAGAGCCAGAGATGAGATTTCTGACGATACAGTACAGTTTTGTATATCTAATTTTAAGTTCCAGCCCTTAGTTTCTTCCTAGAAACAAGTAGGTGTTTGAATCAAGGACTTGCCTTTTCGAAATTCATCTGCGGCAAACCGTAGTGCGTTTTTCATCTTTGCCCACTGTAACTTTCGTTTTAGTTTACTTGCGCAATAAAATCGTCACAATGGAAGGAAATTTTTCGAATCGGTTTTACGGGTTGCCACTAACTTATGTCTCCGGTTTCGCTCGTGCAAATTTGAGCATTACCTTACTTTACGAGAGTAGACTTGGACTCTGTTCCGTTTTTGGTATTTAAATTATCTTAAACCACCACTTAAATGAATAACTTCGGTAGGTATACTATGCTTCAGTTTTATATCTAAAATCTAATATTTTTTGTCTTAGTCAATAAAATTGTCAAGTTAAATAATGTCAAATATTTCTCTCGGACAATTTTTTCTGTGTACCTTTGTATATATCCGCCATATTGGTATAAAATTATCGTTATTTTATAAAAGAAGACTATGACGCCCGGGATGGTTACGTATTGTAGCTAACGATATCACAAACATCTTATATACCTACGAATATTTTTTATTACAACAACCTTAGATTGAACCTAAAACTAAAAATCTTAAAAAATATAACATCATAACTAAAATATATTATTAAAAGGAGCCCCTTTAGGCAAGTTTCCGAAGATACTAGGATTATTCCGAGATAGATAGGTTTACCAACCACCTTGTTCTAAGTCTTATAAAAAGGATTCTTAATAGTGTAGCTATTCATAAAATTTTTGCGGATCTAGTTTCTACCTTTCTTAATTTTTATCTTAATTTCGTGAGTTAATAAGTAACTGCTTAGATAGGTATAAGTTTCAGTAGTATCTCGCTGCAGACTCGGCCATAAATCATTCGAGTGTTTCGCTCTCATTCCCACTCACGGGCCCTATGGCACGGCTCCTGTGCATTACTGCAGTCGATGAGTGATATCGATAGTTAATTTTTTTTTTGTATCATAAATGGGTGATAGAATAAAATAAAAACACGTTTTTTTTTTAAAAGTTGGTACCAAACGTCGGCCATGGTGCAGCGAGTAAGGTTTATGAATGACCGTAGATTGGTCTTCCACATACTTTCTCACGTTTACCCTAACTTTGATATTATTTGCACATCTTTATACCTACTCTCACTACTGTAATTTTGAAATACAAATTAAAATAATAACTTAATAAATAATATGACTTTAGCTTGTACATTGTATTTATGAATGATGATGATGTGGCAACCCTGAAACATTGTCATGTTTACCTACATACGACGTTTTACCTAAAAATAGGGGAATTATTAAAAGATTCTCTTAAAATATTTAACAATATTAGTAGCAAACCTATTGAATTATGTAACCCAATAAAGCCATATTATTTCAAAATCAAACTTTTATATGAAATACATTGGCATCGCTAAAAATATGGATTTTTATTTTGGAACAAACGTAATATTTAAGCGACGCGATGGTAGTAAGCCCCGTACTCCTCCGTTTATACTGATAACGTTACAATGAAAGTAATTTCAAACCTTTTCCATTAGATAACTGTGGACTTATTGCGTTATACGACACCAAAAAATATTCTAATCAATTATATATGAATCAACTATCTAACAATGATTGTACAATCTATTATTTTATAAATAAAAAGACGGGTTGCACTCCGGGAGTGCCGGCAGAAGTGAAAACTTGATTATTAACGTTGAGCATGTTTGATATTTTGGAATGGTTAGGGAATAATTTTGCACCAATTGCTTTATCAGTATAAAAGTACTGTCATTTATGTGGTAGAATACAATATTCATTTATTGCGCTATCGTACACAAACATGACAATTTATATTACATTAAAAATTTAACACTTTAAAACTATTACAATTATTTTACATTAAAAAGTTTATCTATATCAATTTCCATATTTTAAGCACTTTACATTCACGAATTTTACGAATACACAACAATGTGATCACTACACAGACGGTCGAGCCATCAGCTGTCACCATCCATGGATGCGCGTGGCACGCTGTAACATACACGAACATTCGCGCAAGCGCCCTGCGCTGCCTAAACGAAACAGTAGGCCCAGGCATACATTTTCGCCGCGCCGTAGAGAGGGGATAGCTGTCTACTCTCCATCCGTCTTACGCTTTTTCGATCAGGTCACGTGTCCTGACGCGAGTTTAAGATTTTATACCCATTACAGAAAAAGTGCTCAACGCCGCTAAAGAAGTTTTCACTTCAATAAAGATGTTGCTACTGGCATATTTTGAAATAATAAACAATAAGAAAATACAGCAGTAAAGGATAAGCATTTATGTCATTACGAAAGGTTTTGCGAATATATTTCAGGGAAGTTTTGATAAATTTTAAGGCAACATTTTGTAGCTCTGACGTTGGCATTCTTGGCATGTCAGTGACGTCATTTGACAATTCGCCAACTGGATACGTTTGGCAGATGGTGATTCCGTGATGGATTGAACAAAAATATTGAAATATAAACAGAAACCTACAATTCTACGGCCTAAAAACGGTTCTTAAGTTACGAAAGCATCCTGTGACCTGTTCATTTGGTGTTGTTTATTTATAAAATGGCGTCCAGGGGAGGTATTATGGTTACGGGGACAAATGGTGCGGATTTCGAACACAGGGAAAAAATAGCGGCTCAGTATCAAATAAGGTGAGAAAGAGAATTATTTTTAAGTCTGTTGAGTTCAAAACTATGCTTACAACGTGTAACACCGCGACATTTGTGTGAGGTTCCGTCAAATTATTTTTAGACGAAAGCTTGAACGATTACGGTTTCCCGCCTTTCGTTTGAATTATGCGATCTGAATGTTTATTTTACTTTCGCTTTTTTGTTCAATAGATATCGATTTTACTGTGAGAAATTATTGTTACAAATTTCAAAAATAGTCTTTATTTTTTTCTTTACAAATTGAGCTGTTTATCATATATTTTTTTTTGTTATCCATGATCTTATTTCATTAAAATTTATACTTTTTTACTTTGAAGAAAGACTAATTAAGGAAAGCCTTTTAATGAATTCATTTTATTTCATTTAATCTGCGATAAACAAAATAATGATTTATGTAATTTAAACTTGGTTGGTAAGATGTACTTGAACTCATTATTGTACCAACCCCATTTCACAACCTCCTAGTATATTCATATATAACGATAAATATTTCAGCGCACTCAATAAGTCCCGTCTGAAGTACTGTGTCTTCTTCCACCACATGCTGTTCATGGTGATGCTGGCCAAGCTCTCCGCAGACATCCTTGATAAACTTGACATATTCATACTGGAGATCGAGGAGTTGCAGATACCACAAGTAATTAAATTAATCATTATTATTATTGGGTCACAGCAGTCTATAATAATTATTAGTAAAGAACATCTCTAAGGAAAGGTGTTCCAACCTTTCTTTATACTTATAGTTATTTATCAAGTTTTAAAATGGTGAACATATCCAGTTGTTTAAATGTGTGCTGTTACATATCTACACCTATCCCCCGATTTACACTGAAGATAGGTTCCAGACAAATCCACGTAAAATGAAATCTTTGTATTTCCTACATAAAACTGTGTCAAACAAAAATCTGCTCAATTAAATAATTTATTCAAATGAAACAAGAGTAAAACATAGAAACCTTAAACTAGGTATAGTTTGCCCAAAAAATGGCTTGGTGTTGTAGATAACTTATTCTTAAAATGAAAACTAAAATAGAAATGTTTTTTTTTTAAATGTACCCGCTGAAACTTATCAAATTCAGTTATGTTTGAAATTTACATTTAGAAATTTTCCAAATATGAACCGAGTTTACCGAACCATGTAAATGCAAAATCGTGTAAAACAAGTATTGTGTAAATCAGGCGGATAGGTGTACCTTTTTTATATATAACTGTAAAAATAACAGCTAATAATAAGATGACTTTACTTGACTTTACTTTTCTCGCTTGTGAAGACAACATCTCCTGAGGATGACCCGGTGTCGGGTCGAAACGTGCATAGAGGTTCTAGTGGAGGATTTTGTGTTATATTATGCAAATCTCCCGGTTGTCGGCGGAATATAGCAAATTATACTTGCTGTTTATTGTTTAACTTTATTTCTGTTCTAGCCCCTCTGGTGGGAGTACTTCTGGTGCCTGTCCCTGGTGCTCTCCTTCCTCGGGCTGTCAGCGATCAAGCGCAACAACATACGCTACATGCGCCACTACTTGTACGGCATCACCGCCCTGGGCCTGGGCCCGCTGCTGTACTGCGTGGTATACTACTGCGGCGACGTGTACCAGTATCTGACCTTCGACGAGGATGAAGACGACGAGGATGAGATACAGATGTGGCAGGTCAGTACATCACCGCATCACTAGGTTTGGTACTACTGAAATAAGCCAAAGCAATTCTCATTATCATCATCATCATCATCATTTCAACCGATGGACGTCCACTGCTGGACATAGGTCTATTGTAAGGAGTTCCAACGGCCACGGTTTTGGGCCGTTTGTATCCAGCGGCTCCCTGCGACTCGTTTGATGTCGTCTGTCTACCTTGTTGGGGGTCGACCAACGCTACGTTTACCGGTGCGAGGTCGCCATTCCAGCACCTTGGGACCCCAACGTCCATCGGTTCTCCGAGCTATGTGCCCCGCCCATTGCCACTTCAACTTCGCAACTCGCTGAGCTATGTCGGTAACTCTGGTCCTTCTACGGATCTCTACATTTCTGATTTGATCACGTAGAGACACTCCTAGCATAGCTCTCTCCATTGCTCGCTGAGTGACTCTGAGCCTTCTTATGAGGCCCATAGTGAGCGACCACGTTTCGGATTCGTAAGTCATCTATAACAAAATTAACAAAAATATTATTGTGACGACCTCCGTGGCTCAGTGCGTGCGCTGTCGCGTTATAAAATTGGAGGTCCTGGGTCATCATCATGAGGATCATCGAGTCTGGTCTGGTGGGAGGCTTCAGCCGTGGCTAGTTACCGCCCTACCGACACAGACGTGTCGCAAAGTGATTTAGCGTTCCGCCACGGTGTCGGGTAGAACCCAATTAGTGTGTGTGGTTTTATCATACCCTAACAGGTTAGCCCGCTACCATCCTATACTGCATCATAACATACCACCAGGTGAGATTGCCATCAAGGACTAGCTTGTAAATTTTAAATTATATTTCCTTTCATAATGTTTAGTGGAGTGAGTTATATTTGAGTAAAATCTATAGGGTGTGATACTGCTATGGGCTGTTGGGATGTAGTCCTCCCCCGGTGTTTGCCATTTCTTTCTGTTCTTGATTCACTGAGTCCAAACTCTAGGTTGTGAGCAATGGTCTCTATTATATCGTCAGTTCACGGTTCAAAAAGTCGAGTATTTGTCCTTCCTTAACACAACGGTACGAAGCGATCATCATTATCATCATCATGATTAACCCATTACCGGCTCACTATATAGCAAGGGTAGGCACATAACTCCGAAAAGTTAGAGGTGCGTTCCCGGATTCGAACCGCCGACCTCTGATTAGGAGGCTGACGCCCTAACCACTAGACTATCACCGCTTCCGGTGATAGCCTAGTGGCGACAGTGAACTCTAATAGTTCTGACTTGGTTTCCAGGGTTACCCCTACGGCCTCCTGTGGTACGCGTTCGTGCTGCTCGCATCGCAGGTGCACTTCTTCCAGCTGTACTTCGGGTACAACCTGCTGAAAGCGTGGCGGGCCCGCGGCACCTACAGGAAAACGGACTAAATGCTATACTATTTATAAGGTTTATTTTCAATTTTAACTGGCGATTCGGGTGAGCTGAAATTTAATACAATTTATGTGCTTTTATCTCTTTTCTCCACTTTAGAATACAGTACAGTACAAAATATGATTCACCTATATGAACAATATGTTCTTGGATATCAATTTTTCCTCAGAAATCTCTCAGTTCTTGATGTCAGAGAGTATTCAAACAATTTTTGATTCCATTATGTATTTGCGCGATGATTTTTTATTTGCAAAGTTTTCTCTAGTCTCTATATAACATCATGATCAACCCATTCTCGACTTACTACACAGCACGGGTCTTTTCACAATATGAGAAGGGTTTGGCCATAGTCCACCACGCTGGCCATGTGCGGATTGGGAGACTTCACACGCCTTTGAGAACGTTATGGAGAACTCGCAGGCGTGCAAGTTTCCTCAGGATGTTTTCCTGCACCGTTGAAGCAAGTTATATTTTAATTGCTTAAAAAACGCACATGAATCCGAATTTTATAGGTGCGTGCCCAGGTTCGAACCTCCGACCTCTAATTAGGAGGCGGACGTCCTAACCACTAGGCTATCACGGCTACAAAAAAACTATTTTTTTTTTATACACTACAAATTAGCCCTTGACGGCTATCTCACCTGGTGGTAGATGATGATGCAGTCTAGGATGGTAGCGGGCTAACCTGTTAGGGGTATGGTAAACACACTCCTAATTGGTTTCTACGCGACATCGTGCCGGAACGCTAAATCGCTTTGCGAAACGTCTTTGTCGGTAGGGTGGTAACTAGCCACGGCCGAAGCCTCCCACCAGACAAAATATATTTAACATATTGTTAAGAAAATGAGCCAGTTTGTAAGAGTTGTTATTTTACATCCATAGCAGCTTTGCTAGAATCTTCTGATACCGTGCTTCAAGTTCATGCTACACAATTAACTTAATGTACGTGATGTTACAAAATTGCGGCCCATTTAACTCGGCATGTTTTGATGCGAGGCTCTTTACTACGCTGTAAGACGTCATAGTCATACAAATTTGTATGTACATCAAAAGTGCATCAAGAACGCTTCCATTTAAATCAAGAATTTTTTGACTGACCATTTTTTCAAATAATGAATAGAAGCATGCGTTACTTTGCGGAAGTCTATGATAAAAAACAAACAGCAAGTATAATTTGCTATATTCCGCCGACAACCGGGAGATTTGTATAATATAACACCACACTAAATCTTCCACTAGAACCTCTACGCACGTTTCGACCCGACACCGGATCATCCTCAGGAGATGTTGACTTCACAAGCGCGAAAAGTAAAGTTACTTTACTTTGACTGAGGTTATCGGCTGATTATAGCAAATTATAGTTGATGTTTGTTTTTTTTTTTGACCATTTTTTACATTACGGTTAAACCAGCATACGGGTCGCCTTATGCAAGTGATTACCGCTCATGAATATCCGCAGCATCAAATAAGCCTCCGGCGTTACCGGCTGAAACCACACTCCTAATCTGTTTCTAGAACACTAGGCAAGATTTATCTTACCTCTGACTAAAGAACCGTTAAAACGGGACAACATTATGTAGCCGACATAAGTCGGTCTCGTTTTAAAATTTCATCAGCATAAATCGCTTGGCAAATTACATATATTGGTACTTGAGTTTCGGAACTCAGATTAAAACTGGTTTCTAAACCTGAAGTGGAAAGAAGAAGTCATGAACATGGTTACGGTTTTGTTTTGATTCCCCCGAATCGGCGCCAACTACCTGTTTTTAAGTGTGCAATGAAAATGTCAAAAGAGTAAGTTTTGTTACTCGATTTATATTTACTGTTGTATGATTACTCGTTCCTTTTTGTTTTTGTTTTACTTTATATTACTATGCACTGTTGTTTCTTTTTAAATACAATTTATGTAAGAAATTTTTACTTTTTTTTTTTTTGGTTTTATACTGATGTGTGAATTTAAAAAAAACTGCAGTACCCGACACGGAAGTTGAAAATGTACAATAATGTATTTTGGCTATTTTATATGGATAGATTGATGGGTATCCCTCTCTTTGCGATATTTGCACCCATTTGATGCTAATTTCGAGCCCGTTGCTACTTTGGCCCAAAGGCATCATCTCAGGAGCGATGCGGAGCAAAACAGCAACAAAAGCATGAATGTATTTTCAAGCTTTGTATCAGGCCAAAAATGCTTTAAAAAAGGCAACAAGGTGTTTTTTCGGGCCTACCAGCCATAACATGCCCTGAAGCGTGCACGGAGTTTTGGATCAGGGTATGCAGAAATTTGTCAATGACATGACGATCCAAAGATTCTTCCCTAATATAATAAGCAGCACCTTTTTCAACACACAAAGTTGCTGCACAAACACACAAACTTTCATTTAATCCGGAGACTCCTAGGGTGTGTATTGTCTGTAAGTCACAAAACTGTCGAATAGCTACCCGCTAAAGGCTTACCCACAACCACCACCACTAGGTACCTGATGATTTTATTAGCTCCCCTACAACACTGCTTTGAAATGGTCATAGTGTATACAGCCGATCGTCAATCTTCATCTTTTCTGTAGTGCTTCAATCCACGTTTGAAGTGGACGCCACTGAATATGCTCCATATCGAGCCTAGCTGCCTAAACATGCTCAAAATCAGGCTGAACAGCCTCAGCTGCGACGGGTCTAATGGTGCCATGGGAGGCAGTTTTATCTTCGCAAACACTTCAAAAGTTTTTTTTTTTTTTTTAAATTTTATTTGGTTCGCCAACAGCCAAAACATTTTTACAAGTTTCAGTACCTTGCACTGAGGTACAGCACAAAAATGTTCAGCCACTTACAGGCAAACACCGCATGCAATTAATGGTAATGTAAACTAACTTATCCTAGTTATACTATGGTATCTAACAATAAAACAATAACAGAAAATTGAATTTAGTAACCAGTATATATTAAACCACTAGCAGATAACATAAACCGTGAAAATTCACTTGTTCAACTTTCGTGGCGCTGGTACTGGTCCATATTTTATTAATAAGTGTATTTTCTGGTACTTAAGGTCATGTTTTGAGATCTTTGAGTTTAATCCGCAAACATTGGAATATGTGTCTTGTTAACACTAGTTACGCATTAATTTACGTTGGGTGAAGATTGGTGCTCTTCCCTTCATCCTTGGCATGCGTTGACCATATATTACATATATATATATATGGCACTGTTGGTTTATACAGCCTTTACATCCCTTATTTTGTTAATGTAACTGCGCGTTTATGGTAAGAGTGACGGAGGAATGCCATAGTCACTAGCGTAGCGACGCGTTTATGGTAGCGGGGAAGGATTCGCCATCTTGGGAGTTTTGAACAATACGAGATTTGCGGGAAAAATCAGCGCACCGTAATTGCGACGAATCGCTATTTATAACTTTGAAAACTACATTCATCAAATGATTAATAATAGTAATAGTGTGAATTAAGGGAGATAAGGGATGTGAGAGAATAAATAATTGGTGAAAAAAAAGTTATTTCAGTGATTCACAATTAATGATAAATTGTGTTGAATACTCATCATTTGGTGTTAAGTTATTTTGAAAGAAAGAAGTATAGCTTTTTTATGACGATAAGTTCTGACAAAGGCCTTTAAACTTCTTTTGGAAAGAAACCTTTACCGAGGCAAATGGGTCTTGACAGTGTGTAAAAAGCATCTGCCCCAGTAAACGACCACTCCATGGCCACCGGGACAGTTGAAACTTTTTATCCCCTGTTGCCCTGGTACCTCTGACCCGGTAACAGGTCAAATGGGAGCGCTTTTTCCTTTAAGTTGGTTGCTGGAAGCTTCATCAACTATTTCGCGTACATTTTAAAACGCTTTGCTACCGAAGCGTCCTGTCCTGTCCTGTCCTGTTTGCTGAATTCTGAACTGTGTGTACTTTGCACGCAAAAAAACACGCAAAAGTACGCTCACTTATTTCATACTGTACGAATGTACGCAAGAAGCATTTTATACTTACGTGAATTAAGTTGACCGTTCGTTGAGTACACGTCGAATGAAAAGGATCCATTTGGTAAGATAAAATTCACCCTTCAGTTAAGTTTGTAAAAAGTTGTTTAATATTTTGTTAAGACAGATTATATTATATGATATTTACTGTAAATGCAATAAATATAAAATCTATTGTAAATATAAACGCTTAAGATGGCGGTATTTAGAATATTTTTATTGATCGATATACATTATATATACCTAGACCACGGTAATAATATGTATACAGTATTAAAACTCAGGGCTTATCTTTGAAATAAATACCTACAGCCGCGAGGCACCTAAACATGCGATAGGGCTACTCGCCTCAAACATTTTAATTACATTTGCCTACTTTGTGTTCAAATTTCAGATCGAGGCGCGTAGGCATAGCCCGCGTTTCGGCCCCTGTTGTATGAAGTTGGAATACTGTATACATAATATTACCGTGCCTAGACACAATCTCGTCCTCGTAGCCCTTAGCACAGGGGTTTAAGGACGGGACTGACGTTCGAAAGGTCACAGGTTCAGGCCCGCCCATTGGACACTTTACTGTCGTGTCCTCTCCTACAAGCTTTACGCATGAAGGGATAAGGATTATTAGTCATTAGTTAATAAGGCGTATATTCTGTATAAATAAAAAACCCAATTTATTTTAGATGAATGTTATAGATATTTTACTATGTGGGTTGTAATGATTTGTTGGGAGAATATTCGGCAAATTTTTTGAATATATTTAGTGTGGAACGGAAATAAATTATATTCAATTTCTTATGTTTTTCATTTACCATCAACTCTTGTGTTAGTAATAAAACTGAAAAATAATTTCACCTACTGCATATTAGAGAAAGTAGTCTGTAGCCATGTATATAGTCTTCCATAACACTTAATATCTCGTTAAGTACCTCTGAAAATTATTAAGATATCATCACTTATTTCATAAACGAATAGGTAAGCTACTACCTATCTATATATTTTATTCTAATATCCTTTGATGTAGTTCCTATAATAAGTATTTGCAATTAATCAAATAGATAATTAATCGGTCATAATCTGTACGTAGTTAATGCGTTAAGTACAGATAAAATAATTATTATTTGTGAGTGTTAGGTGTACGCGGGATAATTGCGTATTTAACCTTTTTTTCCACTACAAGTAAGCCCTTGACCGCAATCTAACCTGGTGTATGTGATGATACAGTCTACGATGGTAGCGGTAACCTATCCTAACCTGTTAAGTATGGTAAACCCATACTCCTAATTGGTTTCTACGCGACATCGTTCCGGAACGCTAAATCGCTTGGCGACACGTCTTGTCGGTAGGGTGGTAAATAGTCACGGGTGAAGCCTCCTTCTAGACTAGAGCCGGAACAGAACCCAGGTCCTTGAACATTATAATGGGGCAGACGGTCCCTTAGTTTCTTCGAGCCCTAGGGCTCAAAATTTCTTCTGGCAGAGCTTTCCGAAGCTCGCGAAACAGCCCGGTTACGCTGTGGCAACCAATAGGGTTAGTACAGCTAAAAGGCAGTCCGAAAAAAAAAATTATAATGGGACAGCGCACCCGAAACGCCACGGAGGTCGTCAAGGTTAAAAAAATATGCCAAGAACTAGAAGTTAGAAACACGTTAGTTTTAATACTTTTAACTCAGTCATCATAATTCAGTCATGCGTGACTCCTCATGCCATTGTACCGTTCAGTCATCGTCAGCGATTTGCACATCGTCATCTGACTCGTCGGCGGTGGGGGGGCTCCCTGGGTCCGCTATCTCCGGCGTGGTGCGTCGCCACTTCGCTCGACGGTTTTGGAACCATGTCTTCACCTGAAACAAAGTAAAATGCATTATAATAATAGCAGATTAAATGCCATGTACGAGGCTGAAGGCTAGCATTTTAATTATTGACTGTGATCCTCATCATCATCATGATCAACCCATTACCGGCTCATTACAGAGCACGGGTCTCCTCTCAATATGAGAAGGGTTTAGCCATAGTCCACCACGCTGGCCATGTGCGGATTGGCAGACTTCACACACCTTTGAGGACATTACTCAGGCATGCAGGTTTCCTCACGATGTTTTTCGTTCACCGTTGAAGCAAGTGATATTGTTATTTTTTTAAAAACACACATAACTCGGAAAAGTTAGAGCGGATTCGAACCGCCGACCTCAGATTAGGAGGTTGACGCCCTAACCACTAGGCTATCACCGTTTCACTGTGATATGTTGATACAAATCAGGATAAGTTTGTTGTAAGTATTAGCGCAAATAGAGAGCGAGAAGGCGTTCCAGCGGCGGAACCGCGTCTGTGGTCGTTGGGTTTAGTTGAAGTAAGTACGGACGTAACTGCCGTTCACAGATTGGTCACCGGAGAAAACGCCTCGTTTAAATCGTCTAGAATAGACGTAAAGACCTAAATGATGATTATAAACCCAAAAGTTTGTAAGTATGGATGGAGTTTGTTACTCTTTCACGTAAAAACTATTGAATGGATTTTAATGAAACTGTACAATAACATATCGTATACAACAGAATAACATATAAGCTACAATTTATAAAGATATTGTATGAATTTTTCAAAATATAACAAGAAATGTCAAGTAGGGAAAAATCTACCATCTTATTGATAATTCTAATGTCATAATGTAATGTAACGGATGACACATCAGCGAGTGCGCCAATTTGTTTATGCCAAGCCGCCATATAGCCGCCTTACCGCCATGCCAAAAATTGCCGCCACTATGGTTTGGTGCGTCAAGCTAGCTGAAGCCCGCCATTTTTATGAAATAATAAAAATATTTTGTTTACCAGTTTTGTCTTTTCATTTTTGTATTTTACTACAGTAAGTTAATCTAAGCTACTCGAAATACTAATCCTGCGTAGATAAAGTCGCGGGCACCAGCTAGTATATTATATAAGCGCTTCGTAGATGCCTGTATTAGGTAGGTTTTCATCAATAAAACATTTATTTATTTATTTTGATTTATATAGATCCCAGCCCATTGTTGTAGCAGCTTGGAGACTGTAAACCCCCCATCGTAATGGCAGAGAATCCCTGTGCCCAGCTGTGGGACATTAATTTATTTTTTATCTGGTATATCTTCCTAACCTGCCGATCACTCAGTCGTAAGGAGGCCGCCAGCGCTCGCCTCTCGTCTGGACTCAGGTACTTGCTGGCGCTGAATCGCCGCTCCAGAGCGCCAGTCTGCGCCGCGCTGAACCGCACTTGGCCACCTTTTCTGCGCCCCCCCACTCCCCACCAGGGGCTACAGCAGGAAGGTGGAACTGCAAAGGGAAAATTATTTTTTAAAAACCCTACCTTAGTGTGTTTGCTAGAAATGACTTACTGACATAAAATGTATCTATATACGAGTACATTAGTGAAATAAAATCGTTATACCAGTTCAAGTTAACTTTCACGCGATAGAATAAGTAGAAATCTCCCACAAGACACTGTCATCATCATCGAATCAAGTTTTAAATACTTGTAATTTTAAGTACTTGGAATATTATGAAAGGATTATGTAAAATTTCGGGTATGACGAGAGATGGTGATTTTACTTGGTTAAGTTTTTACCACCATAGATTAAATGAGTTTATGAAATTATTTATTACAAGATGACATTCTCACTTTAATGTAAAAAAAATATATTCGCATCGCATTATAAAGGGCAAATTGAAAAAAAAAGAATTTTGAATTTTGATTAAAATTAAAATATTTATTTTGAGTTTTTATTAAAATGAAGTTTAAACAATAAAGAGCAAGTAAAATTTGCTATATTCCGCCGACAACCGGGAGATTTGTCCCACTAGAACGTCTACGCACGTTTCAACCCGACACCGAATCATCCTCAGGAGATGTGACTTCACAAGCGCGAAAAGTAAACTGTACTTTTCGCGCTTGTGAAGCCAACAAATCTCCCGGTTGTCGGCGGAATATAGCAAATTATACTTGCTGTTTGTTGTTGATCATGGACTTGCGCAAAGTAACGCCTGCTTCTATTCATTAAAATGAAGTTTTTTATTGTGTTAAGGTGTATGTATTGTTTAGGTAATTATTTCAATTTTGGCACATGTTTTAAGGTTAGGGGCGAATAACAAGCTTGCATCAACATTATTTTAGGAGTCATAAAAATGATTGATTATTATAATCCGCAATATTGATGTTATCTGGCAGTATCAGAAATTCAATCTGATCGGGAGTCGATAATATTAAAATTGTATATTGCCTACATCTACAAACACAGGTGTTTCTGTTTACTTGGTAATTTTTATTATAACATCTACTCGTATATCTATATCTAGGTAGTAAGTAAAATTTATTAGAAATTTGTAACTGGGCGAAATCTAATGACGACCTGCGTGGCACTATGCGTGCGCTGTCGCATAATAATGTGGGTCCTGGGTTCGATTCCTAGCTCGAGTCAGTTTGGTGGGAGGCTTTGACTGTTCCTAGTTACCACCCAACTGGCATAGACATATTGCCAAGCGATTTAGCATTCCTAGTATGATGCTTAGTAAAAAACAGTAACTGGTTCTGGATGTTAATAGTAGTCACTTAACATCAAGTGTAACGTCTGCGCGTTTGCCCGCGATGTCAATACAAAAAAAAAGTACAATTATCAATTTTCATTAGACGAAGAATTATTTGTTATTTCCTAAACGTAACTAGGGGAGTGTTATATTCGGTGTTTTAAGCATCCCGTGGGAACAGTTTGCATGTCCGGGACATAGTTTGTACGCATCTTTTGACGACCTCCGCGGCGCAGTGCGTATGCTGTTGCATCTTAAAGTTGGAGATCCTGGGTTCGATTCCCGACTCGAGTCTGGTGTGGTGGGAGGCTTTGGCCGTGGCTACCGACAAAGACGTGCCGCCAAGCGATTTAGCGTTCCGGCACGATGTCGCGTTGAAACTAATTAGGAGTGTGGGTTTACCATGCCCCTAACAGGTTAGCCCGCCACCATCTTAGACAGCAACATCACTTACTATCAGGTGAGATTTCCGTCAAGGGCTAACTTGTAGTGTATAGAAAAAAAAATTATGTCCTAGTCATTTTTGATCCAGGCTAAGGTTTAAACTTACGACCTAAGCCTTTCATTAGGTCTGTCGACGATGCCTGGTTGCGGTTGTGTGCGCGAGCGAAACCCGTGACCCGGCCACCAGGCGGCGGGAAAGGATGTGCACCGTGGGGGTTTAGTCAGTAAGAGTATGACATAACCGACGCGTCTCCTCGGACGCGGGGTATCCATGAGGATTACCCACGTTAAAAAAAAAAAAAAAAAGGTCTGTCGACGACGCACATATTATCAGTCGAATGTGTGTATCTCTTCAATTAATAGGTGATGTATTATAATTCGATAATCCTCAAAAATAGATAAGTGAGCGTGTACTTAAACCATTTAAATTAAACAGTTGAGTGGGTGCGTTCGGCGCGGAATGTTAGGGTTCCGTAGTTTTGAAGCAGAACAAGTTGATGATGATATTAATAAAATATATATATTTTTTTCGGACTGTCTATTAGCTGTACAAACCCTATTGGTTGCCACAGCGTAACCGGGCTGTTTTGCGAGCTTTGGAAAGAAGCTCTGCCAGAAGAAATTTTGAGCCCCAGGGCTTGAAGAAACTAAGGGAACGACTGCCTAAGGGCGCCTCCTTCGAGGCCGAACCTCGGCTTAGGCGACGTTTGGGATAACGTCTCCGAGGCCGTGGATGGAGCCCACGTCCGGATGACGTAAGATAGCGGGGACCTCGTCTTCGCCGGCGAAGACGGTGTGTAGCGTATGATTGTGTGGTAGGTGGTACGAGTGTGTTGTCAGTAATCATCTGATCGTCAGGGTCATGAAAGATATGTTTAGGTCACCTCATTCGGAGAGGAGCGCTTAGGTCGGGGGAGAGTAAATTAATAGACCGTACGTGCAATATAAGAGATATCTTTATTCAAAGATCGCTTCTGTCGGATGTCAACTAACTTTATTTAATAATTTAAGTCTTAAAATGCAATCAAACGTAGAATGATAAACTCAAAACCGATCATTCGAATGGACCTATAACTACATTCGTTAACATAAAACTAAGGTTGGAGGTCCTGGGTTCGATTCCCGACTCGAGTCTGGTTTGGTGAGAGGCTTCGGCCGTGGTTAGTTACCACCCTACCGAGAAAGTCGTGTCGCCAAGCGATTTAGCGTTCCGGCACGATTTCGCGTAGAAACCAATTAGGAGTATGGATTTACCATAACCCTAACGGGTTAGCCCGCTACCATCTTAGACTGTCAATGGCTAACTTTTAGTGTATAAAAAAAAAATAGTTTCAAGTAACCCATTACATTTTTGGCCTGATATCATCTTTTCCTGATATCATTATCTCACACTTAAAACTTAGACAGTGGAAAAATTTATGAAACTTAACGGTTTACAGTCAGTCTGGGGAACACCAAAAATTGAACACCACTTTTTATCATAATTAAAACGATAGCTGCTTATCTTGCCGTAATTGATTCGTGTTATATCATAAATACATAAGCATACACTGTAGGTACTGTATCTGTACATCTATCTACACACATAAAAATAAAGTATCCGTCTGTAAACAACTAACTTATCTAATTATTAATAACTATTAGAGTAACCCTAATAATTTTTTTTAAATAAATTTTAGCTGGTTGTCTGTCAAATTTTTTGACAACCTCCGTGGCGCAGTGCGTGCGCTGTCGCATTATAAAAGTTGGAGGTCCTGGGTTCGATTCCCGGCTCGAGTCTGGTCTAGTAGGAGGCTTCGGCCATGGCTAGTTACCTACCGACGAAGACGTGTCGCCAAGCGATTTAGCGATCCGGCACATCCAATTAGGAGTATGGATTTACCATACCCCTAACAGGTTAGCCCGCTCCATCTTAGACTGCATCATCACTTACCATCAGGTGAGATTGCCGTCAAGGGCTAACCTGTATCTACAAGTTAGCTCTTGACGGTCAGGACTTTTACATGTACCTAGGTATGGGAGGTAATCTTAATGTGACTACTTAAGACACGAGAAGGTATTTTGCCTCTCACAAGACCTGACCTCTCACACAAGAGTGTATCGCTAATTGCACCCGTATTTATATCAAAATACCCACCGATACAATAGGTATTGATCAGATAAATTTTATATATCTTGCAAATTACAAAATAGATTTAATTTTTGCTGTCGTTAATGTTAATCCATAAAACAAAACGTCTAGGACATTTTTAACTTCACTACTTTATTACTATTGAATATCGAATAGAAGGGCAATAGTTATTTGCTCTAATCCGCGTGAAATAGTCAAATCTGCACCACCTAATACAGATCTTTCAGAATACTCTCTTAAGGCACGTTTCGCTCCGACACCAGAGCATCATTAGGAGGTGTTGACTTCACAGATTATAAATTCATTATAACTGGTTATTTAATTTTTAATTTTAATTTAATTTAATTAGAACGGAATATATCCAATAACACTAATTAAATGATTACACATAATAACATTATAAGTCTAAAAGTTATATAGAGTTTTATCATAGATTGTAATTTTATAATTATTTTATGCAATTTAAATCCTAGTCTATTGTTAAAATTGGTAAATAACATTTATGGTCTCCACGATACAGGTCTAGGTGACCTGTGAGGTGTGGAGGCCAATGGAAATGGTTAGGATTTAATCTGTTTGAAAATAAAGTTTATTTTATTTACTATTAAACTTACTGCAACATTAGCTAACCCTGGGGAAAGACTTTCATCATAATCAACCTATCAAAACCCCATCGCTGGCGGCTGGGTTTAAACCTCCTCAGTCTGCTATTGGAGAGAGACTTTAGAGAAAGGGATTCTCCATGCTGCTGGTACCTAGCCAGTGTTGTTTACTAACAGTCACATCCCTGATTGTTTTACGACCTTCTGGTACAGAAATACCTTATGGGCCTGATCAAGGTACCCAGGCCCTTCTGTTAAGGCAAACCCGCTTATCACTATTCCAACGAGTCGTTATATTGACCGTCCTAATTGTAAAACACTGCTATCAGCATTTGATTGATCACAATTGCTGATAAGGAAACATTATGTTTTATTTTTATTTTATTACAATAATAGCTATCGAATTGATATAGGAAATAATTAGCTTGATTGAAATGTACCTTGGCGTCTTACATGTCGCGATCGTTATCATACCAACCGATGGACGTTAACTGTTGGACGCTGGTACTCTGTGGGGTTCAGTCTCGAGGCTATTCTCTTGAGCGGCCCCTAGTCCTCTAGAATTTGGGCAGTATAAGCGATGCGTTTTCCGATACGCCGTCGCTAGTCTGGCACCTTTCGACCCCAGCGTTCATCGGTTCTCCGAGCTACGCAACTCGCCAGTAGGGGTTGCTAAATACCACAGTCTCAAGGCTATTCTCTTGAGCGGCCCTTAGTCCTCATGAATTTGGGGAGTATAAACGATGAGTTTTCCGATACGGCGTCGCTGGTCTGGCACCTTTCGACCCCAGCGTTCATCGGTTCTCCGAGCTACGCAACTCTTTTTTTTTTTATACACTACAAGTTAGCCCTTGACGGCTATCTCACCTGGTGGTAAGTGATGATGCAGTCTAGGATGGTAGCGGGCTATCCTGTAAGGAGTATGGTAATCCCACGCTCCTAATTGGTTACTACGCGACATCGTGCCGGAACGCTAAAATCGCTTGGCGACACGTCTTTGTCGGTAGGGTGGTAACTAGCCACGGCCGAAGCCTCCCACCAGACCAGACTCGAGCCGGGAATCGAACTCAGGACCTCCAACTTTATAATGCAATAGCGCACGCACTGCGCCACGGAGGTCGTCAAAAAAGTTCGTAACTTCAGAGATTATTTAAACTAATCCGTTCATTTCTTTGACCTTTGCCGACTGTAAGAGATATGCGATACGATCAGTCAGATAGTTAGACGTTCACCGTTTTTACCGTCCTTTTATAGGTAAACAGATATGAAATAATCTTTAAAAAGTAATTGCTATAAAAATTACCTGATTCAGCAGATTATTACAGCATATAGCTCGCTGGACTACTTTAGGCGCTCTTATCGAAACCTAATCATACAATTTTTTGATTGCTTTATTGTATTACAATTACTATTGTTGATAGCATTGCTAGAAAATACTTCGTTTTTTTACAACTCAAGATTTGGTTTTCAAGTTACGTACGTAGACACCTACGAGTAACTTTTCCACTTTTAAGCACGTTAAGCAATATTTGCTAGTGGCAAAACGTATTGTGTCGCGTCACCGACATGCGACGTCTTATAAGTGGGAGGTCCCAGGTACATTCCCCGAAAGCAATTTTGGTATTTTTTATATCGAAATGTCCTTTTGGCTTGGTTGGAAGCTTTAGCCATAGCTAGTTATCATCTAATCGATAAAGACGAGCCGTCAAGCGATTTAGCGTCCTGGTACGCTGCCGCAGGTTAACCGATTGGGTTCAATATAACCGCCGTTCTTGTAATAGGTTAACCCCTTGCCATCTAAGACTCACCTCACTTATTATGTGATTGCAGTCAGTTGTAGAGCAACAATTAAAAAATCGCCAGCATAGATAGCCCTCTAGTATAATTATATTTATGATTTGGGTATATTTTAATGGCTGAACCACATTTAACAGAACTACTCGACAAAGTGCCGATAAAGAATATTCACTTATATAACTTTTTGTTAGTGCACAGTGTATTTGTATCCAATGTGCGAGCTCTTTTTCTTGGTACCAGGGAGACAGGGCAAAACGAAGAGTATGCCAACCGACCGATAGATAGCTCTATTACTATGTGCCACATGGATGACGATGAACCTGTGACATAGACAACGAATGGATTCACAAATCCCATGTCGCTTAGTACGTTTTGGAGGGGATTATGTGAGTCCTCTCGCGTTACCCTCAAGGAACAATTTTGCAATGTAAAGATCCGCAGAAGAACCAACGTCACTGATGTGGTCCAAACCATTTAAGCTTATTCTCCTCTGAGAATATAGGGCTATCAATTTCCATTAGACAAATGTACGTGCCTAGTTAAAACCATTACTTTTAAATAATGGAAATCTTCTACGATCTACTTTAAAGATAAAAACATGCATTAGACCTATTACAATAAAACAAAAAAAAAGTATTTGACATGTACTTTAAAATGAAGGTAATTATGATGCCCTGTAATAAAGCTAGCTCGAATCCCGTTTGTTACGATTTTTATGAATAAGGCAAAAACTTCTTTTTTTGCTGGGATAAAAGTATCTGTCTGTCACCAAGATGAAAGAATCTCCATGTAAATTCAGTCTCGACAAGTTTAGCAATCATCATCATCATGATCAACCCATTACCGTCTCACTACAGAGCACGGGTCTCCTTTCAATATGAGAAGGATTTGGCCATAGTCCACCACGCTGGCCATGTGCGGATTGGCAGACTTTACATGCCTTTGAGAACATTATGGAGAACTCTCAGGCGTGCAGGTTTCCTCACGATATTTTACTTCACCGTTGAAGCAAGTGATATTTTAATTGCTTAAAGACGCACATAACTCCGAAAAACTAGAGGTGCGTGCCCGGATTCGAACCGTCGACCGTGGTGAACGTGATTAGGAGGTTGACGCCCTACCCACTGGGCTATCACCGCTTAGTTTAGCAATAAAAAGTACAATTGTTACCAAGGGTATTTTTTAACACTGTGGGAACGATATTTGGATATATGTTAATGTTATTTAAAAAGAAACAAAAAAAGAGGGATACTTTAACATTTACAAATATAGTTTATATAGTTAGGATGTCCATAGTTTAATTTTATAGAAAATAATAAGCCGTTTCTGTCCACTAACCTCTATCGAACCCATAAACTTGTCGTAAACTATATGGGTTGGCCACGAGTCTGTTTACAGCGAGCTGGTTCCTCAATATCTGCTCTGACTTCAGCATAGGGTCACTGTAGAAGCCCATCGGGTGCCGTGCTTCCATCGGGTAGCTAGGGCTTTTTAATCTATAAGGCGGCCAGGGTAAGTTTGCCTTAATAGGTGTTGGATATACTGGATATGTGTTTCTTCTCTGTTCTAAATTAACTTTCAGTTTGGCCATTTCTAACTCCCTTTGTATTTCATTGCCTACGTGTATTTGCGTTATTGATTCCTCATTTATATTAGAATTCGAAGCGTGTGTTGAGATTTTTGATCTGGTACAATCTTTGCCAAAATCTTCAGATGTTAGGTTTGAAATCGAGAATTTGCAGGCATTCTCAGTCTTCAGTGAAGTTACTCCCTTACAGGAGCCAGGTTCTTGAGAGGCCAGATTAGCAATTGAAAATCCTTTACTGCCTGTTCTTGGCACTTTCGGATTTTGCTTTGAAGTCACATACTGATCGGCAAATTCTAAAACAGGTGTCAAAACTCCACAAATGCCCACGACTTCTGGCTTTTTACTACACGTGATCGACTCCAATGACTCATCGCTTAAATGCTTGTGAGGTTTCGTCTCGCAAAGTATGTCCTCGATAAGGAACGACGCTCTTTTTTGCTTACAAGCGCACATTTCAACAGCTTACTTGGCACTGCCCAAATTATCGCTAATATAGATAGAAGCGTTGTAATTGATAGCTACTTGTTTAATGGACATGGCTAATCTGATCGTTGCTGATACGTGATAGCGTTACCGAGCGCCGCTATCAGTTACTCGATTATGCACTTTGTACACGTCATCTGAGAGTTCATTTTCTATCGTTTGGTATCGTCTGATAAGGATACGATTTGGTGGGATGGTGTACACTTTGTTTGGGCTTTTAAGGTTATATTGACGGGAAAGGATTAGGTCATTAGGTTTTGAAGTGGTGGTAATGCATACTAAATGCTTGGATTATTGAAAGCTTGAAAGCTCAACTAAGTTTTAGCTTGCAGGCTAGATAAATCAATATGTTTTTTTTATACACTATGTGTTTTATTTTTTGTTATGTATGTATGTCACTTAACAACATACGGTCAACATATAGTCACCAGTTTTAAATTCCAGCGTTTCGTTTGCCTCCTGTTTAAATATACAAAATATAGGTTCGTATTATTTCCATAGCAGCCCTTTGGGTGTATATAGTATGTAGTATATAGGTAGTGTAATAGGGTAATATGATAACCCAAAAGGTTACCAACGAAGAAGTCTTGCGGCGTGTTTGTTGTCATCGTGAATTTTGAAGACTGGCAAAAAGAAAAAAAGAGTGTGTGTACTGATGTACACGCGTTAGAAGTTATACTTCTTGGGCGTATGGAAAAAAAATAACTAAAATGCAGTAGTGATACCCCCTGATTTGCAGATTTTTTTCGTGAATAATATTTTTTACAGTTTTGTGCATTTCTTTGAGTTATATCTTCAGACATCTCGGAAACTAAAACAGAAATTGAAATTTAATTATGTAGTATTATTAGTTTCAGAGAAACCTGCAAAAGATCATAGGTAGATAGATACGAATTAGTATAGAAAATTATTTATATTGTTCTATTTAAGTTTATTTAAAATAATATTTATTTATTCACACTGTTTAATTGTACTGTTACGAAACACGTGCTCTAAATATAAAAATACTAGAATATACAACTTGAACAGAGTTATCGATTTTCATGCCACCTAGAACTAACTTCACGATGTAGAATTTAGGTGTCGGTGTGCGCGCGCATCGTAAAAATTCACTCTCATCAGTTTTCTCCATCGCGCCAAAAGAAGTATAACTTCAAAAAGTTGCATATCTGGGGCATGTGTAGACATGAAAGATACAGGCGCTTTCTTGTATCTCATAATAATGGGCAAAGTGGATGGGGAAAACGCATCGGTCCTTGGTTTCGTAACATCAGGGAGTGGACTGGTATCGCGAGTGCCGCCTAGCTGTTTAGCGAGAGACAAGGTGAAATAACAATTCGAAAGGCAAATATTGTTATAAGTTGTGTGTGTAGGTGGTGAGGCACCTATAGAAGAAGAAGAAGAGTTATATACATTCATAAAATGGCGTTTTAAGCAAAACATCACATTTGGCTAAACAAGAAAACATTTTAATACATCGTTTTGTGCGCAATTATAATTACGTCATAAAGCGGATTCCCAGTCTTTCCCCAGCCTCGCTTAGATTTGGATGAACTGCAGTGTAACACTGGCGAGAGCTCGCTTAAATAAGTGAAATAAAAACGCATTTTATAAACTCCTTTTAAATTCTTACTTCTTAAATGTGACGCACTAATTGATATTATTATTTTACAAATAAATTAAATATTTTAAAATAAAGGTAAACTGCGCTTTGTAAAGATATCTAATGATACCCCGGTATCGGAGCAAAACGTATGTAAAGTGCATATTTTGGAAATATGTGCCACTCTGTGCTGTGAATAAAATGTGTAATTATCTAGTCGTCGGGTATTACAGCAAGTGATGCCTGCTTCTGTTCATGAATAAAATATTTTTTGATTGTATTTTAATATAATAATCATACCAAACGTCGAATTCTTAACTTGTAAGTTTTCATGTAAGTGATTATATTATATTATGAAATGAATCTTTACTAAATATATTTGGAACTGAACCGATTTCGACGTGACCTTCAAATTCAGATGGAGAATTTTACATGAAGTGGTCATTCTAAAGTACAAATCTATGTTCAGCTTCAAAAAGTCAAACAATGCATTTATTTACGTGTTTTTGCACTTTAATAATTGTGCGAGGGCGAAACGAGCTAAATAAAAATAAATAGTTATAGCTATATTAATGCCGTGATACACCTCCACGACGGAGGTGCTCTGTGCGGCTGCAGACTAGTATCTACTCAAACGGATTCCTCTCAAAACAAAGGGTTAAATTCGCGAGCCCACCTAGTAATTAATGGCTGGAGTTTTTATACCTTTTGTTAAAAGGGCGGCTAATTGTCCCTAATTAATTGGGGCTGCGTATTTTTAAACCTCCCTCAAATATCCTTTGTTCGCGTACAACCTACCACTAAGCTTTTATTAATAAAACCATTTCACACAAAACTGTGTCCTGTTAGCCGACCGACTCCGAATGGCGTGTTCTGCCTATAAATTCAATATCCAGTAACATTTCTCACAGTTATCTACGCGACCTGTCATCTCACCAATAATTGCTTTAAAAAAAACTAAAATATTTTCGTCTGAATTTGCACAGTTATACATAAAAGTCGGGAGTATCATAGTAAGTAATTAGTACCTACAACTACTATAATTTCTAACCTACGCTTGGGATATCTTTATGTGATCAAATTAACATTAAATTAAAGATTAATATTCATATAAAAATACTGCAAATCTCAAGTAGCCATGGGCGAGCATTAAGGTACTTTGGGGTTCCAGGATGATGCAATGGCGACCTAGCACCAGTAAACGCAATTTTGATAAAGGTACCCCCGACTACATTATCAGAGACATTATACCAGTCACAGGGATCCGCTACATGCAAGCAATCTTGTCCAGCTGTGGGCGTCAGCGAGTGTCCAGCTGTGGGGCATTTATACACTACACAATAACAGCTGTAGGTAATTATTAAATAGTCTTATGAAAACAGCCGGTTCGAAAACAGAGCAGTTCGGCTAGTATACGAACAAAAGGACCAAAGGATCAAAGTCCCTCGAACTTTCGTCGGATCATTGCAAGTGGGGGCAGTATCTGCTCAAACAAGGGACGAAATGGTTGAGTTAGCCCCGATGCCTGATGTAGGAGGGCTAATTGGCCCTTTATTGTTTAGTTAGTTATGTGTACCGATTCCGATGTTCCAAGCCAGCCTTGCGTAACATTCGTAAAGTAAGTGTTGCAATCGTTTCCACCTAAAAAGACCACCGGCGAGACCACCGGCGATGGTAAGCAGCATGGGAAACGGTCACAAAGACAATGGGTAGTCCCTAACTCGACTCGATAGGTTTAAGACGTTTAGTATGTATAATTAAAGTAATTAAAGTAATTAAATATAATTTCAATTTCTTTTCCTTTTTAAAAAAGGATAATTACGCTCTCAAAATTTCACTGGCGCAGCCGGTAGGATTTCGCGTTATAGGCTGTCCTAGGGGTCCCAAAATAGATCCCAGGTGCGGCTCGCGAAATTCACGAACCAAATAAATAAGTGAACGAGTAGCGGTGTTCCTGGAAGAAGAAGACTACCTTGAGCGGGAGAATGCAGGCGCACAGAGGGTGAGTAGAACTTTTCACTATCCTGTGTGTCCCATCCTATACCTGTTGGTAGCTATTATTTTTCCGGATAGAAAAAGGGGAGATTGAAATTAATAACTTCAGATAGTTCGGTCCAAAATCACTGATAATCTGATTTTTTTATTAATAAGTCCTGTAATGCACTAAATCGGCATTATTTAGGTATTAGAGTTAAGAGGCAAAGTTCAAATTTTTATTGCGAATATTTTCTTTTAATTATTCCTGTAATGCACTAAATCGGCATTATTTAGGTATTAGCGTTAAGAGACAAAGTTGAGATTTTTATTGCAAATATATTAAAAGAAAAAGAAAATAACTTTCCTACGTAAAGTTTTAGTTATATTATAATTATATTATATAAGTTTTAATACGCACACTTAGCGTATTGCGTTAGTCTTTTGTGTTATTAAATCCAATGGAAATGGAAAAAATAACGATAGTTCCCCACGAGATTGCAGAATTAATTCCGAAATTCGATGGAGAAGCTAACTTACTAAACATTTACATAAGGAAATGCGAATATGTAATTCACAACTTTAGGCAGTCTGATAGTTCAGCCCAGGAGTTGTATCTATTTCACGTTATAACGAGTAGGTTAACAGGGAAAGCCGCTTTCCTGATAAGTGAACGAGAGGACATTTGTTCATGGCAGTTATTAAAGGACACGCTAATTCAGCATTTCGGCGACCCTCGCTCGGAAGAATGCGTCGCAATTGAAATGGAATCGCTTAAAATTAAAACTGGCGAATCATATACCGATTTTTGTAAACGCATTCAACACATACGTAGTATTTTAATTTCAAAGGTTAATAGACTAGACGATATGTTGCTGAAAGAATCTAAAATTATAATCTACAACAACTTATCACTCAATGTATTCCTATATAACTTACCTGAACATTTAATCCGTATAGTAAGGTTAAAAAATCCTAGAACATTAGAAGCAGCTTTAGAGTACGTAACCGAGGAAGTTAATTTCCAATTTCAGTACGACTCTAAAAATAATATAAAAAGATCTCATCAAAATCAGTTGAATCCAAGTTTCCTTAATAATAAGCTTACCACCCCACAAACAGCTTTTAGAACCGCAGTAAACCCGTTCCAAAACAGATTTACTATGCCAGGTCAAATTAAGCAAGGTTTTAGACCCTCAAATAATTTTCAAAATCAACTGAGGTCCAATAATAATTTTAAATTCGGAGCCTCTGCGCAACCTAACAATTTTAGATTCGGTATTCCGAACCAACAGCAGAATTTTAAATTCGGCATACCTCAACAAAGTCAAGTCAGAAACTTGCAACATAATAATAATTATCAGAACTTTAATAGACAAGCGAATCAGAGTGGTCACCCTACAAATCAAAATCAATTTAAGTTTGGCATACCAAGACAGTTAAACAACAATATGCCGACCGACGTATCTATGCGCACCGCCCCACAGATAAGACAGAATATGACGGAAATTCCGGAAAATGCTTTTTACACTAACGATCTTGAAGTAGACGAAAATTATCACTACGATAATTATTGCGAGACCTACCCAAATTTTAATTATGATGAGCCAAGTCAAATGCCACCGGAACCCTATTTCGTGGAAAACTCAGGCATCGAACCCGAGACCTTTTGTGAAAATCCAGATTTAAATCACGACGAAAATTTTTGCGTAACAGCCTCGAAGGTACCAAATCCGAAATAATACATCTTAACTGCGATAGTATATTAAAATTACCACACATAGAACTCCCTGAAATTCAGGCTAAGTTCATGATCGATACCGGTAGTACGCGATCTTTTATAAGTCCTAAAAAGGCAGATCAATATTTTTCTAGATTTAAATATGCAGAACCTTTCGAAGTCATAAGTACCCATGCCCGCAGTAGGCATAGTGAGGTGCTACTCATACCTCTTTTGAAAACCTTTAAAAGCAATTCAATCCATAAATTTTATATATACGACGTAGACAGTCGCTACGACGGACTCATAGGGTCAGACTTACTGAAACAACTTGACGCTACAGTGGACATGAAAAATCAAATTTTACACACGCGCGACACTGACATACCAATTGTATATAAATCTCCATATGAGTTAACTTTGCAACCACGAACTGAAACTCGTGTAAAGGTACCAACTACCTTAGAAAACGGTGAAGCTATACTAAATTTCGTAGACTTCGGACAGGGAGCACGCATGCCTAGCGCTTTAGTGAACTGCGTAAACTCATTCGCGACAACGGTAATTCAAAATGCTTCTGAAAATACTATTACAATAAAATTTAACAAACCCTTTAGTGTCACTAAATCTGAAAATAATACATGTAGAGTGAATTCAATCCGTGAAAATTATGAAATCGATTCCTTACTAAAACAAAATATATCGAAACTTCGCTTAGATCATATGAACGCAGAAGAACGTAATTTAATTTCCAATCTTTGTTACGAATACCGTGATGTATTTTACTGTGAAGACATACCCCTATCTTTCACGAACCAGGTAAAACATTCCATCCGTACGAAACATGAAGACCCTATCTATATAAAACCCTATCGACACCCCCCTGGTCAAAATATCGAAATTCAGCACCAGGTCGATAAATTATTACGAGATAATGTAATTAGGGAATCATATTCTCCTTGGAGTGCCCCGGTTCATTTAGTTCCGAAGAAAATGGATGCATCGGGCCAAGCTAAATACAGAATGGTAATAGATTACAGACGTTTGAACGAAATCACTATTGACGACAAATATCCACTTCCTAATATTACCGACCTTTTTGACAAATTAGGTAAATCCATGTATTTTAGTACCATCGATCTTGCTAGTGGCTTCCATCAAATTGAGGTTAAAGAAGAAGATAGGCAAAAAACAGCATTTACCACCCAATCAGGTCACTATGAATTTACGCGAATGCCTTTTGGACTGAAAACGGCACCAGCCACCTTCCAGAGGGCTATGGACAACGTTTTACGCGGATTACAGGGTATTCATTGCCTAGTTTACCTGGACGACATAATAATCTATTCGTCCAGCTTACAAGAGCATCTTGTTAAATTACGAAAAGTATTCGATCGGTTAAGAGAAACTAACTTAAAAGCTACTTTGGATAAATGCGAGTTCTTAAAGAAAGAAGTTCTATATTTAGGTCATACAATCACAAAGGATGGCCTTAAGCCAAATGACGACAAAATAAAGGCAGTGTTAGATATACCAATTCCCAAAACACCAACGGAAATTAAAAGCTTCCTAGGTCTCATAGGATATTACCGTAAATTCATCAAAGATTTTTCAAGAGTTACTTACCCTCTCACCTCTTGCCTTAAGAAAGGAAGAAAGGTAGTACTCACTGAAGAATATATTGCAGCTTTTAACAAGTGTAAAGAACTCCTAGTTAATGCCCCGTTATTACAATTCCCTGATTTCAACAAGCCATTTATTTTAACGACAGACTCATCAAACTTCGCCCTTGGAGCTGTCCTTTCTCAAGGAAATATAGGTAGCGATTTGCCTATTGCTTATGCAAGTCGCACCCTTAACGATGCTGAAAGTAGATATAGTACAATCGAGCGTGAGTTACTCGCTATTGTATGGGCCGTAAAAGTTTTTCGTCCATACCTGTATGGTAGAAAATTCCGTATATACACAGATCATAGACCACTGGCTTGGTTAAATTCTATTAAAGAACCTAATAGTAAACTTACACGATGGAAATTACGACTTTCAGAGTTTGACTACGATATAGTATATAAGGCGGGATCACAAAATACTAACGCAGATGCACTCTCAAGAATAAAACTAAATGCTTTAGAAGATGATAGTTCCCTCCAAGTAAATATAGATCCCATATCTCTCAGTAGTAACGACGAAAGAGACGAAAATGACAGTATTATATGTATTCCTGACTCTGACAGTTCAAATATGACTTTTCCTATTCGTACTCCATCTGAAAGCACGATAAGTTGTAGCTCTAGAACCGACACTGCTCTATCGGCTCTAGACATGGAAGGAGAAGTCATCCCCATACTTAACGAAGCTATTGACACTAAACCATACCAATTCCTTATATTTACCTGGAATAGAAATCATACTACAGTTCAGGATTTCTCTCGAGATAAGCAAAAAGTTTTTGAAGCACATATGCCTGAAGGTAATCTGGAATTAATTAAAAATTTCTTGAAACAATATATAAACCCCAAAATTAGACACTTTATCTATTTCGAAAGCGATACTCATCGTAAAGATTTCCAAAGATGCGTTTTAGAATTATTTAAAAAAGACTCAGTAAAAATTTACGAATGCACTAAAAGAGTAATTTACGTCTCAGATGAAAATCGAACATATAACCCAGGCATCTTACCTGTAAAAGAAGGCCAAGCATTTATGATAATTGGTCCTATGTTAAGGTGTTAGATTTAAGTCCATTAAAGGAAGATTTAGATTATAATGTTAGAATGTACGAGCACCTAAATATAAATTTATTAAGATTCTTTAGTAATAATATGCACTATAGCGATATAATTAATATTAAGACCCAAACGGATCATTTCCTTAATATAACTTTAGATAAATGTAGGCAGCTTATTCCGATTAGTAGAGTTAAACGCGGTATGTTAAATCCTTTAGGTTCACTCATAAAAATTATTACGGGAAATTTAGACAATAGTGACGCTTTAAGGTATGACGAATTAATCACGAATTTAAAGACGCGACAGGAAAGAATAACAAGAAAAATGACCATAGTTTCGGAAATGGTGCAATCTTTCGTTAATATCACTGGTTTCTCGAAAAACAATTTAATTCAGCTAGATAAAGACATTTCTGATATTAAGACATGGATTAATAGCACAGAACGAGTAATAAGCAATACAATATTAATAAGCACTTTTCAATTATTCCTGCATAACTTTCAAATGATTTATGTTAAAATAGATGAAATAGAAACGGCTATAGCTTTTAGTAAGTTAAGAACCTTACACCAATCCATAATTGATACTGACGAATTGTATAGTTTGCTAACCGATATCGAGAAAACTGATAAACTCATATATCCTGTCAATTTAGATAATCTTTTGTTAATAGAGTAATCTATTGAACTTAAAGCTTATTCTAAGAAAAATCAGATAATCTTTATTCTGGACATCCCCCTAGTTAAGAACGATCTATATAGCTACTTTCGTATGATACCTCTTCCCGTTACAAATACGTTTAACCAAACATCCCTTATAATTCCTAGAACTCCTTACCTATTAGTGAAAGGTTCGAAAACCATACCGCTCGCCCAACCCTGCAAGGGAATGGATAAATTCATGTTTTTATGCTACGAAATGGAAGTTGAACCCATAATGAAAGATAGCTGCTTAGAGGCGCTTATGTTGCTATCCCAAAACACTAGCGCTTGTAACCCAGTCCTGGTAGAGACATCTGGAATGAAAATAGAACCAATCCAACCTAACCAATGGATTGTATACAGCAAATTTGAAACACTCCTCCTAAAAGTATGTAATACAGAAGAAACTCGTGAATACATAAAAGGAACCTACATACTTACCATAGATGATACCTGCAGCTTTAAAGTAAAGGGATTGACACTAAGAAGACATCAAGCAGTTGGTAGACCTATAAACTACTCCAGGATACCAACTATCCACTTGCCCGAGATACCTACCTCGAGCCCGTTACCTGAAGGGAAGCTTCTAAACCTAGATGGCGTTAACCTTCAGCATCTTCAGCAGTTAGCATACAGTTTAAAGGAAAGTGATAGTGAAAATGTGTTCGATCAAAGTGAAAGCTCTATAAATGTGAAAAGTGTTAGCGTCGGAACCTTAATTTTATATGTTATATTAACCTTAACCATTTGTATCTTTTTCATGTATAAATTCATCCCTTTAAAGTTTTCCCGTCAAATTCAGCAGACGGAAAATCATCCCTCTGCTGACTTTGAACTTAAGGAGGGAGGAGTTATGTGTACCGATTCCGATGTTCCAAGCCAGCCTTGCGTAACATTCGTAAAGTAAGTGTTGCAATCGTTTCCACCTAAAAAGACCACCGGCGAGACCACCGGCGATGGTAAGCAGCATGGGAAACGGTCACAAAGACAATGGGTAGTCCCTAACTCGACTCGATAGGTTTAAGACGTTTAGTATGTATAATTAAAGTAATTAAAGTAATTAAATATAATTTCAATTTCTTTTCCTTTTTAAAAAAGGATAATTACGCTCTCAAAATTTCACTAGTTAGAGCGATTGTTTGCCGGCGATGGACCAAACTTTTATTTTATTGATAGCTTTTGTTCTGAGTGGTTCTCGTTCTATATAAAAAAGTTAAAAGTACCTCAATAACTACGGGGTTACAACCCCAACAATTTGTTCTTTGAACGTTTTATTCTAAGGCATTTTCAATTTTTTTTAATCATGAATCAGCTAACCGAAACATACTCGTAGTTTAAGACGTTTTTTCCATGTTCAATACTAGTACAACTAAGTTAGTAATAACGTAGGTGACTCTTAAGAAAGGATTCTTGATCTCTTTGTGCCAAAATATCGGGTTTGAAATCTAAATAAAAGTCAGCTAGTTTTGAATTTACAAACACGAGACCAACGAAATGAACTTGAGGCGAGCTAGTTAAATAATCATTCGTGAGCAAACTGAAGAAACGATTTTCGTTCCACTTTAACTAAACATTTTGTTACATTTATAATTTAAGAAGAAGCTGTGATAGCCTAGTGGTTAGGGCGTCAGCCTCCTAATCAGAGGTCGGCGGTTCGAATCCGGGCACGCACCTCTAACTTTTCGGAGTTATGTGCGTTTAAAAAATATTAAAACATCACTTGCTTCAACGGTGAAGGAAAACATCGTGAGGAAACCTGCACGCCTGAGAGTTCTCCATAATGTTCTCAAAGACGTGTGAAGTCTGCCAACCCGCACATGGCCAGCGTGGTGGACTATGGCCAAACCCTTCTCATATTGAGAGGAGACCCGTGCTCTGTAGTGAGCCGGTAATGGGTTGATCATGATGATGATGATGATAATTTAAGATACCTACGTGAGTACGTGTATCTTAAATCTTTAAATATGAGACAGTTAATTAAATTAATTAGTTTGTGAGATTCATTGCGTGTTTATTACATAGCTTTATCTAGTATCGGTGAAAACAAGCAATGGATTAGTGAGAATATAATGTAACAATTGAGTTATGATCTGCTTGTTTGGTAAATCGATATAATGGAAGCTTACTTAAGAGAGCTGACAGCGCTACGGGATTAGATTATAGTGCCTCCCACACCTTGAATATCGATATCGATGTTAAATATGAGTACCGTTTAGTAGGCTGCACAAAATTAGTGACTCATTCAAAGGAAATTGTATTTTATTTTATAGTAAATTACCTATTGATATCTTGGAGATGTCGGCTTGTAGCAAAATCATATTACGATATCAAGGATTATATAAACGATAATAAAGCTTGGGTGTGAACTGCTTTATCTCCATAGGTACTATAGTTTATTATTCATTATGTGAGATGGTGATAACGAAAAAAAAAATACCCCGGCTAAGTTTGTTGTGGGCTTCTTCTTAGCCCGGGCCGCGTTTGGAACCCTCATAGCTTTAGTTTTAAGTTTACGAATATAGTAATCACCATGAAATAACTACTATGTAAATTATTGACGCGTCAAAAGTGCCTTTTTAAGCACTATTTCAATAAAGATTATTTTGAATTTGAAATATATAAGTTTGCTTTATGGTAAGAGTTGAATATGTTTTAATATCAGCCTTTTGTATCGCCTTGACAATTCATTTAATTTTTTTGAAGACCTCCGTGGCGCAGCGGGCGCCCTGTTGCATTATAAAGCTGGAGGTTCTGGATTCGATTCCCGGCTCGCATCTGCTCTGGTGACTTCGGCCGTGGCTAGTTACCACCCTACCGATAAAGACGTGTCGCCAAGCGATTTAGCGTTCCGGCACGATGTCGCGTAGAAACCAATTATGTAGTATGGGTTTACCATACCCCTAACAGATTAGTCCGCCACCATCTTAGACTGCATCATCACTTACCATCAGGTGCGATTGCCGTCAAAGGCTAACTTGTAGTAAATAAATAAAAAAAATGTAGACAGTGAAGTAAAGTAACTAAGTAGTAGGCCTATAAATAGCCTTTCCACTAAGCTAGGTTTATGGTAACCAAAAGGATAGACTCCTTTTTGCATACATTTTTAAGTTTTTTATTTGTAACTTCTATTGGCGCGCATCGTGATAGGAAATGGCATAATGCGGTCTTACGCCGGCATAATACCAAAGAGCTTTTATCCCCTATAAATGGTAATATTAACTTAAATATTTCACATATGCAGGGCGTTCCGTGACGGTCGTATTTTCTTCTTTATTTATAATTTAAGAACAACACAGCATCAAAAAAATAATACAAATATAAATGATATCTAATTAGTTTTCGTTTATATTTTGTGAGCGAGTGTATATGTAATGGGATTTGCTTTAGCTAGATAATATGTTAACAGTCTCATTAATCAAGTAGTTAACATTTTTGATTACGGAAACTGGGTTTGATACCGATGTTTGATTTGATGGTATGGCACAAATTTTTAGATATCAGGTTTTTATTCCTAGAAATTGTAAGTACCAATTCCCGAAGTTGATTAGCAATCACGGTACAAAATTACCGCGTATTACTTTTATCGATAACATCGATATAATTTTGTGTGAAAAATTATACAACAATACATCTTTCTTACAAAGCATTGTATTGATTTTGATTCTATTTTTATTTGGTCGGCCCACCTGAGTCGCGCACACGGCGGAATTCAAAAGTCGAGTTATATGCAATATGTTCGGGAACAATGTGAACTCATACATTTAGCCGGGTTATATTGATACGGGAAAAATACTAAGATATGACACGTAATTCATGTTGAGAATGGATAAAGTGCTTTAATGTTTTTGTGATAAGATTGCAAATTGCACGTTGAATTGTAATGGCTGGGTCTATGTATGTTATCGTTTTGTTATTTAATGGATAGGTTACGGAGGTATAAACGGTGTTGAGGTGACTCTCCAGCAGGACTGCGAAGCTGAGAATGTGATAAATATGCTTCAGCTAAAAAATGTTTTTAAAACTCTCGCTGTCATCGCTTAGTTTAGCAACTATGTAGCTTTAATGGAAATGTTCAGCTAAACTAAGTTTATTTATTCATTCTGATTATAAACAACCACATTCTAAAATAATAAAAAAAGAACAAAGAGTAAAATATCAAAGAGTAAGAGTATCATATAAATGAAATAACTTGAAGAACATCGGGCTTAGACAGAGTATTATTTTATGAGTTGATATAAAATAATAATGAATTGGTTATTGAAGCTATACTTCTTTTGATTCGATAAACATTAGATGAGAGAAAAATTTCCTTGCGACATAGTGCCGGAACGCTAAATCACTTTTCAACACGTCTTTGTCGGTAGGGTTGTAACTAGCCACGGTCGAAGCATCCCACCAGACCAGACTAGAGCCAGAAATCGAACCTAGTACCTCCAACTTTATAATGCGATGCGCACGCTTTGCACCACGGAGGTCGTTAAAATTAAAGTTATCAACATTTATAAACTTAAAAACAAACCTATGTCTGACCCAAGCGCACCGTTTCTTCTCTTTACTGGTTCATACTAAACCAACTCTATAAAACATCTTTCAAACCCACCGATCTTCACTCCGTTACTCTGCTGCTATGGCTGAAAAAGTTCTCACATTTAGCATTGCGCCCACTAGCTTCGATATCGCAGTGCAGTAGAGCGCAAGGCTAACCGCTGGGAGGTTTGTTATGGTGTGTGTTGCGAGTAATTGCGTGGGTCGGTATCATGTTAATACTTACTTTATGAAAGGTAATATTCTTTCTTCGACATCTGCCCATCTCCCTGACGCAAGGTAAGCCTGCCTTAAAGCTTATAGCGCTGATGTCAGTTCCTGGCTGGGTGATTACATAATTTGGGAATTGCATCATCATCTTTATCCCCTCCAGCGAGTTTTTTTTCACCGAGGCAGTATATATGGACGGAAGTCTCTCTCACGTAATCTACTTTTAACCTGATTATATGCATGGCTCCTATATGCGAAAAAATTGAAATGAAATTTATTATCTTATCTCTAAAGATTATTAAAGGCATCAAAGACATTGCTTCGTGATGACCACGACCGCTGTATACTGTTTTTGTGTTGTTTTCTGTTTTCCCCCTATTTTGTGGGGTACAATAAAAGAGTATTCTAGAAGGTCTATTTTTTATTTTTATTTCAAAAGTAGGTATTTTGGAAACATATTTATACACATTTTATTTACTATACAATTTAGGTACCTCTGATTAAGGTTTTAGAGCAATCCTTATCAGAGTTTAGTAGATCTTCGAGGTGCAACGAGTTTACCGTCATATTATAAAGTAGGAGGTGCTGGATTCGATACCCGGCTCGAGGCTTCGGCCGTGGCTACTTACCACCGTACTGGAAAAGACAAGGCCAAGCGTGTTACGGTATGATGTCAACCCAAGGGATGAGTTCAGCCGGTTACACCAATTGGTGCTGCAGGTGGTAATGGGTCGCGCTTATCACTTTACATCCCATGAAACGCCGGATCGTTTGCTCGTGATGTCAATATAAAAAGCTGTGGCTCTTAATCAAACTCTTGACACAAAATTAATGAAGCAATAATTATCAGTTGTTTGTGTAATGGAGTATCTGAGATCTGTAGAGCGTACTCTGTCTCGTTTAGTATAGCTCTTTAAAAATTTTAAGATGGCATATGGGATGGCGGTGATAGCCTAGTGGTTAGGGCGTCAGCCTCCTAATTAGAGGTCGGCGGTTCGAATCCGGGCACGCACGTCTAACTTTTCAGAGTTATGTGCGTTTTTAAAAATTAAAATATGACTTGCTTCAATGGTGAAGGAAAACATCGTGAGGAAACCTGCATGCCTGAGAGTTCTCCATAATGTTCTCAAAGACGTGTGGAGTCTGCCAATCCGCACATGGCCAGCGTGGTGGACTATGGCCAAACCCTTCTCATATTGAGAGGAGACCCGTGGTCTGTAGTGAGCCGGTAATGGGTTGATCATGATGATGATGATGATGATATGAGATGGTGATAACAAAATGAAAATTTACCTTACTAAGTTTGTTTTGGGCTTCTTAGACCAGGGCGCGTTCGGAACCCTCATAGCTTTAGTTTTAAGTTTACGAATGTAGTTATCACCATCAACTCACTACTATGTAAATTATTGACGCCTCGAAAGTGCCTTTTAAAGGACTATTTGAATTAAGATTATGATTGATTGATTGTCTCCGAGCCTGCGGTAAGGCGAGGCACGCATTGTTGAACTCAGCCTTAACTTGGTTCTGTGTTAAGACAGACGTGCTGAGAGTCGGGCGGTGTGTCGCAGCAGGAAACGCGCACCGAACTGTAAATCAATGCACTCCGACTATTATTGAGTCCTCATAAAATAATAATAAAACCCCTAATCGGGCCTCATTATGGCAAGAAGGCATACGCTTAGGGTGAGTGGGTTCAAAGCCGCTAATGCCTTGAGGGATTTTATTTGGGCCTATAAAAGTTGTATAAGCGGTTTCGGGGTAAAAAATGTACAAGGATTCGTTGGGAGGTTCCGTAGCTGTTTAAAATGGCGATCTTCACGTTATCTTCAAAGTCATTATTCAAATTGATCTAGACATCAAGACGCTTTTGATGCGTACATATTTTTTTTAATACATATACACATACAGTACATATTTTAAATGTAACTAGTTTCGTACAACTATTAAAGGTATGAGAGTTAAAAGCGCCCTTGTCTAAGATGAATCCCACATACCCTTTTTTGAAATAAAATATATGTAGAAAGACCTTAGTAAAAGGTAGTCCAAAAACCCAGCAATCTCAGTAGAATCATCTAGAAAATGGGAGAAACTAGAACATAACAATAGTGTGAAATTCAATACGCAATAGTAAGATTCTCAAAATGAAATGAGTATGTATTTTAGAAAAGTGTATGAAGAACATGGAATAGTAAGTGGCGCTTTGAAACAAGCAAGAAACCGTTGAATTCCAGAAAGACTACGATAAAACTACAGAAGACTCGTTTCACATTCAAACATTTATTTATTTTACACCACCTTTCACTATAATAACAGAACTTCCAATTCGATGGTGAAGTTATAATAATCTAAAGAGTTAAAACTATCTTACATCTACACACCTAGGTATAACAAATAGTCCATATTGCTGTCCTTGTGTTAACTCAAAGAGCAACCAAAAATATCAATCTTTTCGGCTATGAGATGACTTGACATGACATGATTTAGAGCAAGTGTCCAAGATCTTCTGATAATAATTATAAATAAATTTACTTACCAATTTGTGTATTAATACAAGTTGAATTCAAGAAATTTCATTGATGTGTGTGTAATAACAGTTGACTGTCGCAAATAGTGTGGTGGCCATATTAAAATGTTTATTTTACCATTTTGTTACATCATCATCATCATCATGATCAACCCATTACCGGCTCACTACAGAGCACGGGTCTACTCTCAATATGAGAAGGGTTTTGGCCATAGTCCACCACGCTGGCCATGTGCGGATTGGCAGACTTCACACGCCTTTGAGAACATTATGGAGAACTCTCAGGCGTGCAGGTTTCCTCACGATGTTTTCCTTCACCGTTTGAGCAAGTGATATTTTAATTTTTTTGTTTAACTCTGTTTAGGAGGCTGACGCCCTAACCACTAGGCTATCACCGCTTTTTTGTTACATATTATTAAGGTATCTGCCCATGTTGCAGCTCTTTAAGTTCTATGGTGGATGGTGGGGCAGCGTTTTCTCAATCGCCTCAGGATCTCTGTTCCAAACAGGGGTCGAACTAATTTTTATAGCCGTGCTACCTGCGTTCCTCATAAACGAGCCTCTTACTGCCAATTAACTCGTATGACGTACGACTCTGCAGTTGTATGCTTTATGGCGCAGACAATAAGACTTATTGCGGCCTACGAATTATTGGTTTAGTGTTGCAAGTTTTGTGATATTACCCTTTTTTATTTAGTTTTAGTTAAATTCTTGAGTGGGAGATTTTTTTACTGTTTAAAAGCAAATTTTTTGTATGGTTTGCGAAAATTTTATTTTGTTAGTTATCTCCGTTTTGTTCGATATGAAGATGCGTAACCATGGAATTACTTAGCACATTTAATAAAACAAAAACCGGAATAATGTTTATTATAGTTAAAAGTAAACTTTCAGTCATTCATGTTATCAACTAACTAATTGAGATAGTTGATTTAGGGGAAAGGAAAAAAATATTAACTCAATGTAAACACTGGTGATTCATAATACATATTTTTAAAAGGGCGACCACAGTCTTTCTAAGACAATCGGTTCTTCGTTCTTTGCCCGGTGTTTAATATAGTAATTTTTCATAAAGTACACAATTAGGTGCAATTATATTTCTAATCTATCAGAACTTATGGTATTCTAAATAATTTTGCACGCCTGTGAAGGCAAAACGTCATGTTTGGTACCATATGTATCTTATAACTACATCTGTTACCCTGTAACCATGTTTAAAGCAAATAACTGAATTTATTATTATTACTTTTTGACGCCGGCGAAGGCGGTGTGTATGATTGTATGGTAGGTGGTACGAGTATGTTGTCAGTAGTCATCTGATCGTCACGGTCGTGAAGGATATTATTTTTAGATTTATGAGTAATATGAAAAAAAAAGTAATACATAAATATTTTGGCAGCAATACAATGATATCTCTCTAATATATAAAATTCTCGTGTCACAGTTTTCGTTGCCATACTCCTCCGAAACGGCTTGACCGATTTTGATGAAATTTTTTGTGCTTATCCGGTATCTATGAGAATCGGCCAACATCTATTTTTCATCCCCCTAAATGTTAGGGGTAGTCCACCCCTAAATTTTATTTTTTATTTTTTAGACAAAATTTTTAATTTTAATTTTTTTTTGATACAATATACAAAAATACATACAATCCTCAATTTTCACCCTTCTACGATCAACCCTTATTTTTTAATAGCCATTTTAGTAATTTAATCATTTTTCCTCTCCGGTCGAAAACTGAACAATTTTCGTCTTTATTGTGAATGTTTTTCACTCTAATTCGACTAAAATTAGAAATAATTTATGGCAAAACAACGTTTGCCGGGTCAACTTGTATGATATAGATATAGCTCCAAATCCAGTTTACGTCAAATGAAATGTTAAAACAACAGTTGTAATCCGTCTTTCACGTGTGCCCGTCCTAAGTCAACGAGGAGCATTCTATATCCCGAATGCACGTGATGAAGACATCTCCTTCATTTTTTATGCGATTTTTTGTCGAGAGTCGATTAAGAGAATGGGATTTTTAATTGCCGCTTCTTAATTGCTCGAAAGGCTCTTTCTTTTATAGATCACTTGAAACGTTTTAAGGAAGGTATTCGATATTAATGTCGATAGATTACATTCCGTTGACTTCGTTCTGATTCTTAGTTTATGTACATTGGAAGGGAATATTAAATATTATTGATCAGGTACACCTGAACTGATCCCCCAGTGTAACTTATCAAGGAAACGATCTTCGCTTGAATCTAATCTAATAATAAGCTGATCAAAGTCGTCGCTCAGGTATCCCCTGACAATATGTTTTATAAGTCATGATCAACCCATTACCAGCTCACTACAGAGCATAGGTCTCCTCTCAATATCCTAATCCTCTAACTTTTCGGAGTTATGTGCATTTAAAAAAAAAAAAAAAAATATCACTTGCTTCAACGGTGAAGGCAAACATCGTGAGGAACTCTACGCCTGAGAATTCTCCATAATGTTCTCAAAGGCGTGTGAAGTCTGCCAATCCGCACATGGAGAGCGTGGTGGACTATGGCCAAACCCTTCTCATATGGAGAGGAGACCCGTGTTCTGTAGTGAGCCGGCAATGGGTTGATCATTTGTGGTTTGCTGGCAGAAGGAAGGCAAAACTAAACTCTCGCTCTAAACTCTCTAAACTCCAAAATATTTTAGTAATGTACTTGTTAAAATTCAGTACATTATAGGCTTCATTCCTTTATAGCTTTCGTTGATAGTCAGTGGGTATTACAATATGGTATAATGTAGAAGCTATTAACAGCAATATAACGTGTCAAGTTATAACTTATAAGTTATTTTTACTGTCCGCTTTACTGCCACTTTAACCGTTTCATGGAACCTCGTGGTAACATAGGGGCCGCTTTGTTAACGGGCTGGATGTCGTTTGGGTTTAGTAAATGAATTGTGTGTGTAGAATTTTAACTAAAGTTTTTATTAGACGTCAGTATACTTAACTAATAATTTTTGTGGACCTTCCTGGCCCTTGAGTGTCTTTTATTTTTAATCTACTACAAGTTAACCCTTGACGGCAATCTCACCTGATGGTAAGTGATGACTTACCATCAGGTGAGATGCAGTCTAAGATGGTAGCGAGCTAACCTGTTAGAGTATGGTAAACCCATACTCCTAATAGGTTTCTACACGACATCGTGCCGGAAAGCTAAATCGCTTGGCGACACGTCTTTGTCGGTAGGGTGGTAACTAGCTACGGCCGAAGCCTCCCACCAGACCAGACTCGAGCCGGGAATCAAACCCAGGACGTCTAACTTTAAAATGCGAATGCGAATGCGCTGCGCCACGGAGGTCGTCGAAGTCTTATAAATTGGAGTCCCAGGTTCGATTCCAGGTTGAATTAATCCGAGAGTAAACAAGTCTGGTGTAGTCTATTAAGAGGCTTCGGCATTGCGGGTTAGCACCTTAGTGTCTAGCGTACGGCTGTAATGCCGCTTTTAAACCGATTCGGGATATAAGTTTAATATAACTGCTTTACGATTAACAGGTTAGCCCGCTCCTATCGTATACTGCGAAATCAAACACTAGGTAAGATTACAGTCAATGGTTAAATCAAACTGTTACGAGGGGAGGTCAAAAAGTTCGTGGAATGGAGGGGATGGAGTGGGGATAGGTGCGCTCGCTTAGTGTCATACTAATTAGAGACTAATCATTAGTATACAAATTGAGTTTCAGCCTTATTGCGTCACTCGTTTACGAATACTCGCCTGCTAAACAAGTAAATCCGGAAGAAAACTGAAACTATGGAGAAAATTGAACACCGTGCTGTGATAAAATTCCTTACCAAGCAAAGAAAGAACGCTGAGACCATTTTGAATGAAATGGAAACCGTTTATGGGGAACAGTGCCCCTAGTAAATCAATGATTTACAAGTGGCATAGTCTTTTCAAACATGGTCGGGAGTCGATTGAAGACGATCCTCGCTCAGGAAGGCCAGTTGAGGGCCACCACGCGTACCTTTCGACTAATAATTTTACCTGTTAAATGTTAGTTGCTAGATGCTACGGCGTAGCATCATGGGAGCTACGAAAATGTGTATTAGCTATAATTAAAAGTTTCAAGAAATATAGATTCTATTAAATAAATAAACTGCACTAAATAAATTACTAATTTTATCATTCTATTGTCAATATCTTTATAATTGAACTTGTGTGATTGTGTAAAAAATACTCAAACTCTATTTCTGTTTATGTTGCTTTACCACCCGCCATCAAGTTTGATAACGTGTTATCAGTGAAAAATAATAAAACAAAGCTTTGCAAGTCAAATATATACAGCGTGCTCCTAATTAAAGCCGTGAATCTCGCGAACTGTCGTCTTAATTACTGTTATAACGTACTTCTTATACAGGATGCTCCGAAACGTAATGTGCTACTTGAATGATTGATGTGTTTCTGTGTCGTAAGATAAATATGTTAAATAATGTGATTACTCATAAATATAACCAAATCACCATCAGTTTTATTGATTTCCCAGCATTGGGCTACAACACGCTGCTTCGGTTTGTAATGGCGGGTTACTACTATAACTGCATAGTAAATTATATTTATTTATTTATACAATTTTATTGCATACAAAAGAAAGGAAAAAAGAATATATTATTTGCCAAGTGAGTTTATTTGTTTGGAATCATTTTTTGTATTGAACTACAAGTTATCTCTTGACGGTAATCTCACTTGGTGATAAGTGATGATTCAGTCAAAGATGGTAGCGGTCTAACCTTTTAGACTTTGGGTAAAGCCATACTCCTTATTGGTTTCTATGCGACATCGCGCTATGCTAAATGGCTCGGTGGTAACTAGCCACGGCTGGAGGCTCCTACCATACCATACATACCATACCAGACTCGAGTTTGGAATCAAAGCCAGGACCTCAAACTATAACACGACACGCATGCACCACGGAGGTTGTTAAATGAGGTTAATTAATATGCATTATTTTAACCCTTTTTTTTTTAAGATAATTTTTTTAAAGATAATTTAAGATAAAAAGAATTCCGGGAGAGTGTGCTATTATTAACAGTGAAAATGTTGAGTCTGCGTATATATGATATACATATTTTTTTAAGGATAGGTTCATATTTGCTTAAAATCAGTCTGATTGTACAGTGCTGATATGCAGCCGGCCTTTTTGGAAAATTTCAATGCGGATGACTATGCAGCAAAGCAATCAGTTGAGGTTCTATTTTACATCGGTTTAGTTCAGTAAGGTTCAGTATATTTCCAATATATAAAATTGTAATAAGTTAATTATTGTGATAACGCAAAGGTTAACGTTATTATTACAAATTATATTAATACAACGAGCTTCTAATTAAAGCCGTGCATCTCGCGAGCTGGCGGATTAATTACCGTTGTAACGTAACGCCTCTACAGGGTGCTTCGATTGTTGAATACGTAGTAACCCTATGTATTACCCGTAGAACGTCATTAAATGTAGGGTGCAATGTTTTCAAGTGTGCTTATACTGTGTTTAATTTTAATATGCACTTATAAGAAAGAAATATACCCAAATAAGTTGTTTTATATGTACTCATTATGCATTTTTGATAAATATAAAGAGATTTTCAAATTTTACCGTATCTACCTAACATGCTATTTCGTTGCTAATAATGGATAACTGTTATCTGCAGAAGAATAGATCTACTACTCACAGATGCGGAATGGAATGGCGGATTCTAACGTTCATTATCACGTGTAGTGTTAGTTCGGTTATAACCTCTTGTACAATGAACATTACATAAAATCCAAGAAAATTTGTACAATACAATTTATGATTTCTTCAATCTATATACACCACATTACACACAGACGGCGAAATGGGCTTTATGTATATATTTTTTTTATTTTTTATGTTTATAGCGAGCAAACTAGCAGGCGGGTCACCTGATGGTAAGTGATTACCGCCGCCCATGAACATTTGCAGCACCAGAGGAACCACCAACGCGTTGCTGGCCCTTGAGCAATTTGTTAATCCGCCCTTTGAAGATCCCCATATACCCCCCCCCCCAATAGCTTAAAACCTCAAATGTGTACAATACAAGTGTATTCTTATGTAGGTAGTTTGTTTCGCGTTTCACGTGCATCCTGTATATAGGGCGGGTAGGTATACGACGCACGTTAATATGTCAAATGGATACATAGCATTAACAATGCGATGTGATGGCAACGCACACAATTAGGGGCATGCGCCGCGCGACCAGAGACGTTGCGTCGAGTTTTATTTTACCAACGGTTTCCGAAAGGAGGTTATTAAATCGACGTCATTTCTTCACGGTGATTATATGAATAAGATTGTCTAACAAGGGAGAGTTTTACTCTATTTTACTTTTTACTCTATTTTTATTTTTATTTTTATTTTTATTTTTACTCTATTTTATTATAATTACAAAATTTCAGTACCGATGAACATGTTTTTAGCGATTATGTAATAATGATTAAAATACGCAGAAAAAAGTAATCATTTAGGAATATCACTTTGTAAATTTAATAAAATATCACGCATGGCATTGCATTGACACAAATGTTAACTTGCTTAATATTTACTACGTTATGCGTTAAAATCAGTGATAAAGTTAGCTTTATTGCTAGCAACCAAGTTCTTTTGTTCTCGTATGCAAATATTTCTTTTGAGAGTGACAAATAAAATTTTGTTCGCAGCAATTTATTTGTTTCAGTGCTTTTTATGTATCTTATTCACAAAATTCAAATAATCTTTATTCGAATAGTCCTTTATAAGGCGCTTTGGACGCGTCAATAATTTACCAAGTAGTGATTTGATGGTGATAACTACATTCGTAAACTTAAAACTAAAGCTATGAGGGTTCCGAACGCGCCCCGGTCTAAGAAGAAGCCCACAACAAACTTAGCCAGGTAAATATTTTTTTGTTATCACCATCTCACATGCCACTTAAAATTATATTAAAAGCTATCTTATTAGAGCAATATTTCACACCCATGCTTGTTTATTATTTACGTAATCCTTTACACTATAGTAGGACTTTTCTACAAGCTTACGTTTTATATAAAGGTTAATAGAGGTAGAACGGATACTAATTTTTAATTATTGCAATTTATTAGTCAATAGTAAACGTATTGACGACGCTCCCTGGCAAATGAATGAATTTGGTTCGAGTTTTAAGCCGTTAGTTACCACCCAACCGCCATAGACGTGTCGCCAAGCGATTTAGCGTTCCGCCACGATTTCGTATGGGTTTACCATACCCCTAACAGGTTAGCCCGTTACCATCATCATCAGGTGAGATGCCGTCAAGGGCTAACTTGCGGTGTATAAAAAAAAAAGATGTGCCGTCGAGCGATTTAGCTTATGGTTACATTAAAAAAAACTATTATCGAATTCTTCAAAGCTTTTTAAGCCACAGTTTTTTCTTAATATCCGGGTTTTAACTAAAAGGAAATATCGATTATCGAATATATGATCATTTATCTTATGGTTCCTTGATTTTCGGTAAAGTCAGCAGGTGTAGACAGCCCATCTTCGAGAGAGGTGGCTTATCTCAGCAGAGGGATATTAAATTAAGTGATAATTATGATAACTTTTTAATACTTTCAGGATAGTAAAAATACGAGCAAAAGCAAGAAAAAATATAAAAATTATAAAAAAAAAAATCAAAAAATACGTTTTACATGACATTTATTCGTTGTTGGGACATCCTTTTAAGTAATTATTTTACTTGTGCCAGGATGTCCCGCCTTCCGTAAAATGTATGTAATATGTATGTAATATGTATATATTCTTATATATATAAAATCAAATCAATAACCAGAAGTGTGTGTGTTTTTTTATAATATAGCAAGGAACAGTTTAATTTGCTAGTCATAAGGGATTATAGATAATCCAAATGGCTTAATACAATAATTTATCATTCAATAAGCGTTTTATCGCTTACTTGTAATAAAACATAAGATCATGCAATAAAATCGTGCTAACGTTACAAGTTACTGATATGGTGTAAATACGTACAGGAAAAAATATTGTGTTATCTATAGTTATATAGTATTAAATAAAGCTTTAAAACGAATTAAATTTTATGAGGTTTAAGTTTGTGTAATTCTACTGGACCTTAATCCTTTCTGTCAATGTTTGTGTGTTTGTTGTTTATGAAGCCTTGAACTGGGGAAGCCTGCGAGCCTCTTGGGTGAAAAAAATTAATAAAATTAGGTACAGTTATTAATTCTACCAACACTAAAGTGTTTGTTTGTTAGCCTTCGTCTCAACTACTGAAACAATCACTTTTGAGCATAAGATATATCATAAAAGATATCATATAAGATCTTATTATATGTACATTCCTCGATTCCTCGGGGAACTACAATTATGGGGAAATTTAAAAAAAATAATTCCAAAAAATCTTTTTTCAAATAGTCCTTTAAAAGGCACTTATGACGCGTCAATAATTTACATGCTAGTGATTTCATGGTGATAACTATATTCGTAAACTTAAAACTAAAGCTATGAGGGTTCCAAACGCGCCCCGGTCTAAGAAGACGCCCACATTAAACTTAGCCGAATTTTTTTAAATTGTTATACGGCCAGCGCTTGATAACAATACCATGATAGTGAGGGGATCATTGTTTTTCTATATGTGACGATCGATTTGTACCAGTAAACCTCTATCGAATGCCGCGATAAAGGACTTTTTTAAAAATATAAGTTATATATTGCTTTTATAACTAACTTCAATCATAAGTTGAGTACAAAAATATTTTACGTATACAAAACAATACTTTGTATTCGCAAAGCAGAGATTGTCAAAAAGCTCTCCATCGTCGTCCGAATGCTTCATCCGTGCGTCCGACACGCGCGGCGTGCGGGTGTGTGCGTGCGTGCGCCTGTGTGCGCGCTGTAATAGAGCGATGACGTGATTTCCTGAGCTGAGTTATTGCTACTGTACCGGCGCTAAATGCCTCGCGCGACGTGACTTTGTCGTGCCGTACAAACTCTATTCACTTTTTTATTCATTTGCTATAAATAATCGCTTGATTTTGCTGTGACAGCCACTAGGCTTTAACCACTAGGTTAGGAAGCTGTGATAGCCTAGTGGTTATGGCGTCCACCTCTTAATCAGAAGTCGGGGGTTCGAACCCGGGCACTTACCTCTAACTTTTCGAAGTTATGTGCGTTTTTAAGCAATTAAAATATCACTTGCTTAAACGGTGAAGGAGAACATCGTCTGAAAAGCGGCACGACTGAGGAAAGCGGCACGCCTCCACTATGTTCTCAAAGGCGTGTGAAGTCTGGCAATCCGCACATGGCCAGTGTGGTGGACTATGGCTTAACCCTTCCCATATTGAGAGGAGACCCGTGCTTTATACTGAGCCGGCAATGGGTTTATCATGAATCGCTTGATTTTATTTTTTGTGAAACAAGTCACCAATTTAGTTGCCAATTGTCATCTATCATCTTGACAGTATACTCGATCCGTATGCCATTACGAAACGATATAACGTTTGATTATCGTTATTCACCCTTTACTCCCCCGCTAGTTACTAGTAGTGCTAGTGCTAGTAGTACAAGTTAAATCTTGACAGCGATGATGTAGTAGAAGGATGGGTCATCAGTTTGTTCACGGCATCATACTGAAATGTTGAATCGCTTGGTTGCACGTCTTTGTCGTAACGGTGCTAACCATCGAGTGTAAGAGACGAAAATATATTTGTATTTTTTCGTCTCTTACACTCGATTATTAAAAAAAAACTTGTGTACGACTAAACTGTAAAAAAATCTACTTGAGTATACGTAAGAAGTTATCCTTTTTATTTTGGTACATTCAAATAAATTTGAATTGTGATAAACAAATACATGTGTATATGGAATTTTGGAATTACAAAAAAAATGTTTTTTTATTTCTTTTTTCTCTCCTAATACTGCAGTCTTACGTAGTGACTAGCTTCTCTTATTATAAAAAAATAATTGGATTGGACTGAAATTTATAAAGTTTATCTTCCATTATAGGTCTTATAATTCCTTTATATTTCTTGAATCTTTTCCCTAACCTTTAGTATAGACTTATATGTTCCCTTTATTAAACATAAATCAACTTGATATTTTTATAGATTGGTTCCCTTTTTCATAATTACGTCCAATTGTTCTATTTGTTCTCGTGTTTCGTATCTTTGTGTATTTTGTGCTTGAGATACAATGTCAAAGTGCATAAGCTGGTGCAAGCTGCTTATGTAAGGTTAAGTCGTGTATTGCATTCAGTACTTATAATTTCATTTACGGGTATGGATATAAATTAACCTTCACAGAGCTAAAACAGATAGACAGATTGATGAATATACTTTGGTAGGAGTAACATACATCGAGTCCTATAATCACTATGTCCTGTGATTATATCACGAAGTATAGAGATTAAGATATACTAAGTAATATTTACCTCACCGGAACGGCACATTTTGAACACTTATTTTAAATGTGGCATTCAAGTTAGATAAACAATTAAAGTAGTTCAATATTATAGTTTGAAAAGGCACGATTTTATTCTTAATCTACGAAAATATACTCGCAGTGAATTATTGTTGGTTGTAGTTTATCATTATTTATATAATTTATTACTGTGTCTTAAAGAATCTTTCAGATTTTTTTTATTTTTTATCAATAATAATAATTCCATAGATTAATAAGATATTCCTATCATATGTCATAAAAAGATTTTACACTTCTATTGTAAAACTCTGCATTAGAACTGCGTTCAACATTAATTGTGTCTTCATGTTCATCATGTTACATTTTTTATCATATTAATATATCTTATCAAATGATCGAAACACCAAATCGATATCAACATTGGACAAGTGCCCCAATACCATAGCAATCCACGAAAGATATGAGTAATTAGAAATCGTTCAATTGCTATCAATTTATGCCTTTTTGATACTATATCATTGGATACAACATTATAAAATTTGGTTTGTGATAAAGAAATGCGTCATGTTTTACACGGGTGTGTTGCATACTAATCTACTATTCCATTTATATGAGACGATGAATTAAAATCTAAAACTGATAGGTGTTATTAGTAGTATGCATGTGATATCTTTTTAAACTCATTACCAAAAAAGCTTTGTAAAATCTACAATTATTTTATATAAATTGACAAAATATTGACAAATTTTTTAGAATTAGAGTATATGAGATCACTACTTTAATTTTATTTTACCTTATTTTTAATCGTTTATTAATTATTGATTTTGCGATACGGAAATTAAATAGGAAAAATATTTTTGTTATGATTCATTTCGTTTGGTTTTGGACACTAATTCTCAATTTTAGTGTATAGTTACATGTGAAATTGTGGATTGTAAGAGCGTCACCGTTATGGGTTGAGCTGTACAAACCGATCCGAGCCGATGAAAAAAAATCCAATCCCGTAAGTAGGGTCCGCTTTTAAATTGTATTCTAATATACTTGAATATACATAAAGGAAAGAAAGTCTCTATTATTATTATTAACTATGTAAATTTCATATTCAAGTCAAAAAGTTTGTAATTCAGTGTAGCACAAAATCGCAAAGTGATGTCAGTACTATCTATTTTTGTCACTACATGTTTTATGTTCACGATTTAATAATGGACGTTGCACAAAAGTTACGTCAGCCATCGCATCGAGGGGTGGAGAAGGCAACAACTCATAAAATTAAGCGATTTGGATGTGAGTTAGTCTAACTGTGAGGATCGTCGCGTTAACAGCTCTGCTCCTCACACAAGCGCGCTCACCCACACGCTCACACTCGCTTATTCGCTCGTGTAGTTCATACTTTCGCTCGCAAGCGGTTCCGTGAACGGCCATTGTTCCCGCCACAATGCGTTGACATTACGAGTACGTTCGGAAACGATTAATTGACGTGATATTATCACTGATTGTTTTTAAACGTTTTTTAAACTGTGACCTTTCATAATTGGGTTATTTTTAGTGTAATGTGATTGGATACGGATAAAGGACCGGTCAGGTGAGCAATTAATTTATTAGATTAGGTTTTTATAGATCACTTAAATAAATTAAGACATTATATTTTGTAATCGATAGAAATAATGGAAAGTATAATTGAACTCTTAAGTAGGTTTTCATGTTCTGAATTTAAATTAAATAAGATTTGTTTACGCGTTAATTAGAAGTAACTTCCTATGTTTGTTGTTTGAAAACTAATTTATTATTTATCTTATAAAATTATCTTCGGGACACGGAGCGATATTGGTCAAAAACAACGGTTATCGAGTAATCGAATTGATTGATTGCTGTTAAATAATTTGGAATTATAAAAGATTATAGGTATACCTATCTATTAATGTCGTATTTTAAAATTATACTTAGTAATTTAAGTTGTTACGTTTTGTTTACATAATAATAATGAAAAAGAGATTAAGCAAATAGTTACCTGTTAACAATTTTTTTTAAATCAAAATATTATCTAAACTAGGCAGGTGAGGTTTTTATTGCTTTTTAATTTTATCCTGGAATATTATCTGGATTGACTTGGAACCACACTAAATTGATTTAATACCGGTCAAACTAACATGTATATATTTGCCCTATTATATATACGGTCAAACGGAACTGAGAATTTAATTTTTATTTACATGCATTGATTTACAAAATCTTATTTGTTTACTCATTTGTTTTGAACAGTTTGGTTTCTTTTAACATTACGGTCAGAGATTTTTTTTATTTCTTTGTATTCGTAAGTTATCCAAGGTTATATATATTACATGTTCGGTATAAGTTTTAATATTTTTCTTTATTAATTTAAAAGCGCGTCTTTTATTTGGTCGATGCCAGTCAGTCCAATTGTTGAGGGCAGATTATTGGAGGGCATAAAGTATGAAATTTAGAATTCATCTATTGCAAGTAGACTTAATTAGTGCACACAGTTGATGAAGTTAAAACCGCCTGTAGGATTTGTATCATCTGTTAATTATATTTTATACTACAAGTCGGTATCGCCCGCGTGAACTTTTCGCGTAGAAAATTGTATTCTTAATTCCCCACGGACATTATAATCGCAATAAATTAAATGGAAATTGTATATTTTTCTAAAATGAATTATCCGTAAACTTGGAGGTGTCATAAGATCATAGATTATAAAAAACGTAAGCTACTAGTAAAATCCTATTAGTTATGGTATAAGGGATTACATAAACGTAAATAGAGCTTGGGCTTGGAATTTGTCGTGGACTGAGTTTGGAACCCTCCTAGTTTTAGTTATAAGTCAACGAATGTAGTTATTACAATCACCTCATGATGATATAATGAAAAATATTTATGAACCGTTCATAGATGCCTGTTCTTGATTTACTTTTTTTTGTAACAATTACTTCTATCCCATAGAAACTATGCATATTCCGTAATAGAAATATGCCTATGATTCCGTGGCCCATAAACTTAAAGGCTGAGATCTATATAGCGTATGACAAAGTAAGTATTAGAAAGAGAAAGAGTTAGGTCGGACACATAAAAAATCTGTTTCTCGTTTTAAGGTTAAGCTCGGTTTATAGATTTAAAAAATAAAACCAACTAAGCGGTAACACACCTTCGCATTTATAATATTAGGTATTATAATAATTAATAGGTATTACCTATGTGAGGTTGAACAATATAGTAAAATTAAGCCAAGTCAATTGTTCATAAACCTAATTGGTAATGACCTAAATTAGCGCTATCCTTTTCACACGGTTTCACATAAAAAAGGATAGCATAATTTCTACACATTTCAATTTAGTTCATTTAAGTTTATGTAGCACACAAACGTCACCAGTGTCAACCCTAGTTGCGCTTAATTGAAACAAAGCCCGGGGTCGGCATCATATCGCTATCCACGCGCTAGTGAGTACGTACTGCCGATTGAGAAACGTGGGGGGATAGAACTCCTCAACGCAGTCTCCAATTGCAGTCAGACCAATTGTCAAGTTAATAGTCCACTTTGCAGCTCTATAAATAACAATGGGTAGGAGAATATCCCCAAGATGTATATCTCTCTGACAAGACGGCAGCTTTAGTTATGCAAAATTCGAAAGCAAACTAATAAACAGTTGTTTAACTACGAGATTTACAGACTACAATTTATAAGCAAAAGAAATAAACAGATACAGATAAACATAAAATTGAAAAAAAAAGTTGTTTAAACAAAACTAATCTTCATATATATATTTTTTTATCCACTACAAGTTTGGCCATATAGGCAATCTCTCCTGATGGTAAGTGATGATGCAGCCTAAGATGGTAGCGGGCTAAACTGTTAGGGGTATGGTAAAGCCATTCCGACTCCTAATTGGTTTCTACGCGACATCGCTTGGCGACACGTTTTTATCGGTAGGGTGGTAACTCACCAGTCCAGACTCGAGCCAGGAATCGAACCCAGGACCTCCAACTTTATAATGTGACGTCAAAATTATCGTGTAACTGTGGTCAGAGGGACACCTTGATTACAATTCCACGGAAAAGTAGTACGTCATAATATATAATCCTTAAATACATTTTGGGGACACATTAACTTACAAAAGCTGACCTGATTTATTCATCTTTTGATATAAAGTTACCTTACTAATTGTGGTAAAAAGGTAATAGCATACGTTTACATACTATAAAGTGCAAAATCACGTCTTAGATATGTTTCTCTATAAGCTCAACGTCAGTATTAATCTTGTGTAACGTAAATGATAAACAAGCTGATAATCAGGTGAGTTTTATAAATATTTCATTACCATCTTGATCAACCCATTGCCGGCTCATTACAGAGCACGGGTCTCCTCTCAATATGAGAAGGTTTTGGCTATAGTCAACCACGCGGGCCATGTGCGGATACGCAGACTTCACACGCCTTTGAGAACGTTATGCACTCTCAGACATGCAGGTTTGAAGCAAATGATTTTTAAATTGCTTAAACACGCAAATAACATCGAAACGTTAGAGGTGCGTGCCCGGGTTCAAACCCCGACCTCTGATTAGGAGGCGGACGTCCTAACTAAGGCTATCACAGCTCATAAATATTTATGTACCTACAAATTCTGACAATGTGAAATGGAAAAATACTGAACAAAACTTTCGTAAAAAAATTTGTTAAATAATATTTGACACTTTGACTGGATTAACATAGGATATGTTTTATTACCTAATCTGAGAAATTAAATTCGTTGAAGCTAATACAATTCAGGACTAAAATGAGGAGATTTGTAGAATTGCCTTTACGGTCATCGCGAAGCTGAACACATATATTATAACACATAAAAGGTGATGGCATGGCATCCCTACACCCTGCAGCGATGTTAGTCTAGCATACTATGCTTAATAGCAATATCTTCTTCAACCCACACCTTTTACCCGCATATCCCCTTTTACTCTACTCTTTTGCCCTTCCACGTTCATAACATTCTTTTAGTGACTTTCTTCTCTCCGCATTATATGACCATACCATGCTAGCCTCAAGACAGAAGAAAAAAAGAAGGAAGACCATATCCAGCAATATTCATCGCTAGTAGTAGTAGTAGTTGATATGATGATAATGACTATATTATTTATTTCCGGAATCGTTTTTATTAACAAACTTATGTATTAAATTTTAAGAATACATATATATGTGTGTTAAAAATATTAAACATCATAACTAAAATATATTATTAAAAGGAGTCCCTTTAGGCAAGGTTCCGAAGAACTGACAGCGTTCCCCCTTTGAATAGCTACACTAATCGTTGTCCGAGGTAGCTGGCAGCTCTTCGGTCCCCTGTGATGTTGACTAACCTTTTTGCTATTTCCTTAAAAAGCCTTAGAGCGCTAAGACCCCACGGACCAAGGGTCTCGATACCGAATGGGACAAAATCATATTCAGAGCCTAGACCCCTGTATTTGCATGCTTTAGCTTCTTCAGCCGCTTCAGAAGCCGCACCAACTCTGTTGTTGGTTCCATGTAGATGGGAAGGGGCCAGTGTGTCTGTATAGGTTGCAACCCATACCCGGCCCATCTTCCATGGAATCAAACTCATACCGTCCGGTCTCTTGCCATCGTCTCTTGCAATACCAGTCGGCTCAAGTAGACTTGGCAAGTTGACGGTGGCAAAGGACTGGCGTATGATATCGTTAAGTGCAGCATGTCTCGAGAAGTGGCCTGCACTTTTTTGGCATGACAGTCCTTGGTGGCCTAGCTTGTCGACATCACTGCCGCAGGGAAATTTATGATGATAATTGAAAATCATAATACCATTGATTAGTTAGTTAGTTTTCTTTAAAAGCGCTTGTTACAGCAGGTGCAATACTTGTGTAAAGATATCGCAACGCGTGCGGCGTCGTGCGTGGACGCCGCGGATTGTGAAAGCCTTCGTGCGCGTGCGATGGTTGACTTGATGGAACGATAAGGGTCGCTCAGTGTCGGATCTGCTTGATGGAGTCGTTTGTTGGTAACATTAATTGGCCTGTTTCATAACCGTAACAAATTTTAATTGTTAAATTATAGTAATACAACTAAGACACCATTAAATGGCCAAATTTATCCATCAGATAAAATTTTATGAGGATAGCTTGCCCTTAGCGTCTTACGACTTATTTGTCAATTTAAATTATTTATTTATGGTATCTACTACTTCATATATCCTGTGGATTTCGTAATATGTGAAAGGGGTAGCAATACATAATTCATCATCAACAATCATCAACCCATTGCCGGCTCACTACAGTGCACAAGTCTCCTTTCACTATGAGAAGGGTTTGTGCATAGTCCACCACCACCATGGGGATTGGTAGACTTCACACGCCTTTATTTATTTTATTTATTCGTGACATAAAGGGAAATAAAAAGAAAAACAGAAATTAGATGAAAAAAATACAAAAGGCGGCCTTATCGCTTAGTAGCGATCTCTGCCAGGCAACGTTAGGATTAGAAAATAGAAAAAGAAATAGAAAGTACCTGGCACAATATAAACATAAACCTATTCATATAATTACATACTAATAAATAAACCAGATTACATACATAATACAATATAATAATAAATATTAAATAATTAATTATACCAATATGTACCCTATAATATAAAAAAGTAGCGTTTGAGAACATTATGAAGAACTTTCAGGCATGCAAGTTTCCTCACGATGTTTTCCTTCACCGTTGAAGCGAGTAATATTATAATTGCTTAAAAACACACATAACTCCGAAAAGTTAGAGGTGTGTGCCCGGAATCGAACCCCCGACCACTGCTTAGTATTCTGTTACAGCTTAATAATACATCATAATTACACTAAAATTGAAAAAGTGAGATAAAAATTTTTAAGCTTAAAAGAAGACAACACATTCACCCCTTTGGGTTAAATGGAGTTACCCCATGAGCGAAAACTTTCCAAAGATGGCTGAAGTCAGTCAAGTGGCTGGCTGTATAAAATATGGAAAGCCGGACAAAATGTGTCTTGACGTGTTGCGCCAATTTGACATAGTGAGGGAGTGAGGCGTAAACTACCCTGGAACCCTCTTAGCATTACTTTTCAGTTGGCGTGTGTAGTTATCACCATCACCTCACGAATTAAAATAATGAAAAATATCATCATCATCATGATCAACCCATCTCGGCTCACTACAGAGCACGGGTCTCCCCTCAATTTGAGAAGGTTTTGGCCATAGTCCAAATATATATATAATAGTTTTGCGGATTGGCAGACTTCACACGCCTTTGAGAACATTATGGAGAACTCTCAGGCGTGCAGGTTTCCTCACGATGTTTTCCTTCACCGTTGAAACAAGTGATATTTTTTTATCTTTATTTCGGACATGGTCCATAGAGTGTTAGTAATACATCTTAACCTATGTTAGTACCTACAACTAAAAACACTTCTTATAACTACTATATATTATATATGAACGCTTCATAGATGCCTGTAATATAGATTTACATGTACAAAGCTATTATGATTTGAAACAGCAAATTGTCGGCTTAGACAAAGAGTATAACAGTGAAGGTCACAATTAAGTTCCGAGTATTTGTCTATGACAGTAATTACTTAGTTGATGATAGCAACCTCTTTAATTTTGATCCGTTTGCATTTTCAACTACCTGCCGTCAACTCATTGGGTAATGATGTACTACGACCTAGAGCAGTCCGAACGAATCTACGCACACGCCAATACAAAATAAGTCTTAGTAGTCGCTGGAGAAATATTTTTTTACCACAGTTAGTTATGTCATTTCTCAACTTCGTTTTGTTCCAATCTGGCGGGAGTTTTTATTTTGCCTGAATGCGTGCTAATTTCACATATAACTAGAGTAAGCATAGTAAAGAAACTCCGTGGTGCAGCGCGTGTGCTTTTGTAATGTAAAGTGGAGGGTTCGATTGATAATGGTCTGGGGCTTCGACCGTGGCTAGTAAACACCCTACAAAGATATACACCCTATAAAGTATTATGCCATATAAACACCGATTATTAGGATTGGTTCTGCTAACAACGGTGAAGAAGATGGTCGACGGTAATCACTTATTATCAGCTGAGCCGTCAGCACGTTTAGCCGCGATTTAAATATACATATATTAAATCGATTTAATAGTGGTAAGGATGTCAGATCACACAGCAAGCGATAGTTATCTACTGATACAGTTGCAAATTCAGTTCACAGTATGCTTCAGTTCAACTTACTAGTTCTTTTTTTAAATATATATATAGCGAGCAAATGAGCAGGCGGGTCACCTGATGGTAAGTGATTACCACCGCCCATGAACATTTGCAGCACCAGAGGAACCGCCAATGCGTTGCTGGCTTTTGAGTAATTTGTTTATCCGCCCTTCAGTTCAGAGGGCTCGATAGCTGAATGAAAACCACATAATTGAATAACATCGCAGATGCAAATAAAAGGAAACTTACTTTTTTGATACGAGTTATTAAAATGATTTTCGTGCATGCAGCGTATCATACAATTTTGCCGTATAATGTCGTCTCTAGTATCCATAGCGACTTAAAGCCACGAGTTCTTGTTCATATGAGCCGCATTACACTAAGCTGACAGCGCACTTCGATTGACGTCATAACGCTCGCTACTCAATAAGGTCGCGTTGCTTCAATTACGCGACAATTGTGTGAATTTTCGAAATCAATTAATGATAATTAAGCGATGTTGTCCGATACATTGCGACAAAAGGCACACACACGGTTCTTATCTAAACTTTGTTTGGCAAATCACTTGGCACACGTCATTTCGTAAGCTTTACCTGGCGCTATTTTATCTTTTGCCGATGGCCGAGACATCGGCCGCGTAAATTAAGGGTTTTTAAACTCCTATGGCATACGTTTGTATTTAAAGATTATTATCTCATGGCTCTTTGCTGGTTCCGTTTTGGTTTTCGCTCTCTTTCCCAAGATATAAGTCGAATTTCAAGGAAGTCTGGTAGAACAAACTGAAGGTAAAGTTATAGATCATCCACGTGAAATTAAATTTTTCACAAATCCTGAACTGTAGATTTTGCGGGATAAAAAGAACCCAATTGGCTTTTATGATATTTAGCTACTCTTTGAGTAGATTTCGAGTTTTTAACAAAATGTCTCTCCGAACGAACGCCTATACTGATATTTGAAATTTTATAAAGGATAAAAGTATCCTAACCGTGTCTGGTTCTAAGCTTCCTCCCCACCAATTTTCAGCCAAATCGGCGCAGCCGTTCTTGAGTTATATGTAATGAAACTAACGCATTAAAAAAACTCTTTGCTATGAGTGCGGCCTGTACTGCCTATAGGCTGTGGATGGTGACGATGAACTGCCTGTCTTGTACTTTTAGGTTTTGGGTACGATTCCCTTGACCGGGGCAAAATTGTAGTGTTCACTGGGTTTGCAATTATTGTGTTATATGAACGATTCATAGATGCCTGTAATTAGTTTACACGAATAAAACTGTTTTGATTAAAATTTTGATTTAAATTCCCATTACTATACCGATATTAGGAAATTAGCGGTCCCGTGCCTCGGAGAGCACGCCAGATTATTATAGTATGACTTACATGTCATGATACTTCTTGCAGCTAATCATAGATGCCTGTGATAGGTTAACATGAATAAAGCTGTTTTGATTTGATTCGAATTGATGTAAATTCTCAGTACTATACCGATATTAGGAAATTAGCGGTCCCGTGCCTCGGAGAGCACGCCAGATTAATATAGTATGACTTACATATCATGATACTTCTTGCAGCTAAACCAGAATTTGTAATTCTAGTTGCGGCGTGGTCGCAATTAGCAGGTTCCGCAATTCCTCAATTAACGTGACCAAAATTAGTTTCCATTCGATTTCAAAGATAGTAACGTCTCAAATAAGTGTTAATCGCTGTTAATTATTTGCTAATCTTATCGGTACATTATAAATTAACATCATAACGAGGAACATAAGAACAACTGATTACGTAAACTCAAATTAAGTGCACGATTTGGATTTATTGTATTTTATAATGTTTTCCATTTTTTAATTGTGGCGAAAAAACATTACTTACTGGATGACAGGAGTCAAGTTTAAGTATTACTAATATATCATCATCATCATCATGATCAACCCATTACCGGCTAACTACAGAACACAGGTCTCCTCTTAATATGAGAAGGGTATGGCCAAACCACGCTGGCCATGTGCGGATTGGCAGACTTCACACGCCTTTGACACGCATTATGGAGAAATCTCAGGCGTGCAGGTTTCCTCACGATGTTTTCCTTCACCGTTGAAGCAAGTGATACTTTTTTTTTTTTACTAAAATAAACTAAAAATTTTTACTAATATATACTATAGAGATATTTTTATGATGTATACTAGAAATATTTTTTTTCATCCGCTACTAGTTAGCCCTTGACGGCAATCTCATCTGATCGTAAGTGATGATGCAGTCTAAGATGGCAGCGGGCTAACTTGTTAGGGGTATAGTAAACCCATACTCCTAATCGGTTTTTACGCGACATTGTGCCGGTACGCTATATCGGTTGGCGACACGTCTCTGTCGGTAGGGTGTTAACTAGTCACGGCCGAAGCCTCTCAGACAAACAACATACATATAAACAACCATACACCAGATATATATATAAACAACCTTGCACTAATATAATTATGAGACATTTTCACTGACAAATTAGTGTTCCTATAATAAAAACAATAATTGAGTAACCATCGTGCGACGCTCCCTCAGATCTCCGACCAGATATCCTGTCTCCAACCAGACGATATGTAAATAACAAAAATCAAAGAGGATTAATATTAAAAATATATTAATCCAGGAAATGTAAACCTTTGAAAATCGCTGTCATGAAACCACGTTTTGATTCGCTACTCCCGACTTCCGTCGTCATCTATTAAAATTATTATCACATCAAAATTTATTTGCCTCTCAGTTTATAGTAGTAACACTTAATATTGAGTGAATAGAGTTGATTTTTGTGGTTTCACCAGTTTGTGGGTGGCATAACAAGCTTGGTCGGTAATATCAAAGGGCCCACACACGTTGCGTACGGATTTCCGCGACATTGTACGGCCGTATCGATTAATATTATAATCTAGGTATATCATGCATCCATGGATTTACTAGCCTTCGTTACTCGTATGTTATGCCAAGTACATTTCTTTGCTGCCTCTATGTCACACAAGATATAATAAGATGAACCTGTGATAGCCTAGTGGTTAGGGCGTCAGCCTCCTAATCAGAGGCCGGCGGTTCGAATCCGGGCACGCATCTCTAACTTATGTGCGTTTTTGAAAACAATTAAAATATCACTTGCTTCAACGGTGAAGGAAAACATCGTGAGGAAACCTGCACGCCTGAGAGTTCTCCATAATGTTCTAAAAGGCGTGTGAAGTCTGCCAATCCGCACATGGCCAGCGTGGTGGACTATGGCCAAACCCTTCTCATATTGAGAGGAGACCCGTGCTCTGTAGTGAGCTGGTAATGGGTTGATCATGATGATGATGATATGTAAGATGAGAGATTATCGAACAGATTGGATACATTCTAAAGTAAGTTAGCAAAAATGGCTCATAAGTAAACAATTAACAAGAAATTAATGTATAAACAATTAATACAGAAACTACGGTGAAAGAAACTTCTTGTATGATAAATAGGTTAACGTAAACACGATTAGTTATAATAACAGAAATATTGCGGATTAGTTAGATTTTTTATATGAATCAAATAACACAGCTTACCTGACTTCAAAGTATCTAAAGTACTGAATAAAACACCATATTTGTAAGCCTACTTGTACATGTTGTTACGAACAATGAACATATATATATATATATATAAATCATCATCATCATGATGATTCAACCCATTATCGGCTCACTACAGAGCACGGATCTCCTCATCAAATCAAAGCAAATCATAAGCCATTCTTGTTAAATAATGAAAACGTAGGTTTCTATAGGTAAATATATAATATCAGTTTAGGCGTGAAAAAGAAGCAAACAAATTTTCATTGGCATATATATTTAATATTAGTTATACTACATAGGATACGCAACAATTACCGTTTGTAGCTGCATAAAATAAGAATTATCATAAAATAAGAATATCAATAAGTTCAAAGTTTTTATAAAACGCTTATAGATTTTTTTTTTACGAATTTAAGGATTATGTAAACTATAAAAAAAAGTTTCGGTGTTAATTGCTCCATAGCTAATTATAATTTATTATTGATTATGTGAGATAGTAGTAACAAAAACAAAACATGTTGTGGGCTTCTTTGACTTACTGTTTATGTATTAGCTGATGACCGAATATTTTTGTTTTGCATTGTGAATGCAATATTATGCCAAATGTTTTAAATAAATTAGTATTTACTTTCGGAGTCAAAGGTAACAGACAAACAGTTACTTTTCCACATTATAAATAGGGTTGGTACAGTCTCTCGACGTGTACACGGTGCAGAACTGTTAAATAGGTAGACAGCGATGGCCGGCGGGGGCTCTCGTGTAATTTCCGAGAAATCCAATATTGTGTCCGAATGTATCGGGTCATCGGCGGTATGTGTGGACTGCGATATGATGCCTGACAGCGGGCTTTGTTTCAATTAAGCTCCGACAGGGCTGACTCCGCACGCGTTACTAATTTAAATTATTTTTTTGTAAGCTATCTCACCTATTGGTAAGTGATGATACAGTCTAGGAAGATAGCGGGCTAACTTGTTAGGGGTATGGTAAGCACAAGCACAGCATCACATTTCTAATTGACTTCTACGCGATATCGTGCCGGAACGCTAAATCGCTTGGCGACACGTCTTTGTCGGTAGGGTGGTAACTAGCCACGGCCGAAGCCTCCCACCAGACCAGACTCAAGCCGGGTATCGAACCCAGAATTTTATAATACGACAGCGCACACACTGCCACGGAGGTTGTCAAAATAAATTTGCCTTAAATCTTCCTACAATGTGTTTAAAAAAAAAAAAAAAACAAAATAATCTTTATTCAAATAGTCCTTAAAAAGGCACTTTTGACGCGTCAATAATTTACATAGTAGTTATTTCATGGTGATAACTATATTCGTAAACTTAAAACTAAAGCTATGAGGGTTCCAAACGCGCCCTGGTCTAAGAAGAAGCCCACAACAAACTTAGCCGGGGTTTTTCCTTTTTTTTCGTTATCACCATCTCACATAATGAATAAAATTAATAATAAACTATAGTAATATAGTTTGTATGTACGTACCAAAAGGAAAATTTTAAAGATGGCTTTGTTTGTTTTAAGTTATGTTTTTAATTGAATCAGGCAACAAGGCGCTATTATAAAAATACATAAAATGCTATAAAAACTTAGAAACGGTTTTATGTCGGTAACCTGTTTCTAGTGAACCTACGAATTTCATTCTAATTAATAAATTTAATTATTTAATCTGAGAATTTTATCCAGTATATTATAAAAATACTGTTACAATCGTTCTTTTACACTGTGTCCCATTTGCCCCGGTTTGGGTTTCTTACGAAATAGGGTAAGCATAAATGTCGTTTCTCCACTTAGATCTCAATTCTCAGAGAGGACTTCTGCATGAATTTTGTGCTTTCATCAGGGACTCCGAAATGCCTTCACACGAATTACTAACTTTATATAGGCAAGTAAACTGGAGTGTGACTTTGAGGCCAAAATTGTAAAAAGAAATATTTATTCAAAAGTCCGATGCGACAACCATATATTGCCAATAAAAATCAATCAGTACTCAGTTATGATATTGTGTGCCTGTGTGCGTGCGGTGAACGTTCACCAGCTATAGCAGGGTTGCCACTAAGTCTTTTTTTATTTGTGCGTAAATCATTAAATTCACTATGTTGAATAATTATCAGGAATTGTTATAGATTTATATAACATAGCTTATCCTTAATTTCATCTAATACTAAATCGGTTGTCCATTTCATTGTAAATGGTAATGAGAAGCAGTTAAAGCCAGTAAAATTCTCCTTCCAAATAATACTGTACGAGATATACTAATGATTTCTAATTAAATACTTATTTGAAATACGAAAGTGTTTTCACGCAGCAATGGAACAATAAGTGAACGTTAATTTGTCATAGATACATATATTACGACAAATTTACGTTCACTTATTGTCACTTATTAACACGGTCCATAGACCGTGTGTATCGCATTTTTACCCCAATGGCTGTCTCATTGGGGTAAAAAAATCTAAAGTAAAGTTATATTATGATCTCTACATGCTAATGGCTTAACGGATTTTGATAAAATTCTTTACTGATATATCTTGGAATAATTCACATAATAGTTTCCACGAAAGTACCTACAGACCGTTTGTCTCAGTTTCGCATTTACAACATTAGTAGAGTTAAGTTAAAACGCATCAAAAGTGCCTTATTGAGATTATTTGAATTTTGAATTTGAATTTAGGGACATCTACCCATATAGCATCCATAGCAAATCAGTGCAATGATGACTAGTCCAGAACTATTGCAATAATTGTAAACTTTAATCTCTTTGGTGTTGATATTAATTCTTTTAAGTATTGACAACCCTAGTCAGCAGGAACGTTCGGGGGTGATCCAGGGACAATTCGAGGGGTGAATATTACGTGAGCAATGAGCTGGGCCAGATAGGGCACGTTTGTGAAGGAAAATGGGGATTAGGGAAGGGAAGAGGCATTTTGATATCGTACGGGAGGTGACTCAATACAAAAAACAGTTTACGCACATAAATAATGAGTGCAAAATACTTTTATGTCGTTTATAATAATGGTGTGGTAATACAGATTGATTTGTTTTACTGCGGATTTTATTCCAGGCTCTTATCCGCCCCGTTAGATGTTTTTCAGTCTAGAAATATTAAGTATCAGCCTGAATTTAAATTGCGATTTCCAAAGCTGTCACACCATATTTTGGTACGAGTACAACAGTCAAGCGGTCAATAATATCCATAAATGTCTAACAATAAAACGTCAAACGCACGAAACAGAAATAGCCAACGCAGCCCTAGTCAATAAGAGCTTACTCACTCAATTAGACTCAAATCGTCCGTTTGTTACAGGAAGCGGGAAAACACGAGACTTCAAAGCACCATCCGACATCAAACGACCAACTACTCAACCCCGAGGGGCTATTAAACGTTAATTCAATCATAAAAACAAACATGTACGACTATTCTCGTAAGATTCGCGGTTAAAAGATACACATGAACGCAGAACAAGTCCACGCAGAACCAATAAATGCTAAAAAAGATACTGGAGAGATGCAAACAATAGTATCAAATTACGTGACACCAAATTTAATCACACAGGCTGACAGGTTAATTGTTTCTCACAACTATTCTACGGATACATATACAGAGTACTATGGGGAAGACGTAGATAGGTTATCGTTTGATACCAGAGATGAGAGAGAAGAGAGGGACGAGAATGTTAACGTTGACGAGGATGATAAGGAAGAAGAATTGGTCATTGCTGATGATGTCACTGAAGATTCAAATCAATGTCAAGATGAAAGCGTTTCGCACGATACTTATAACGTAAATGCTTATAACCAGTTAGACGGAGGCGTAGAAGAGAGTACCGTACAAGATAATTGTAATATAAATAGTGATAGAGAGGAAAGCGGCGAGCAGTCATGGCATCCGCATGTCTACGGAAAGCCTCCTAAAAAGCCAACACCTCATACTATAGAGTATATTTTAGGATTATCTAAATCGGGAGAGGTCAAAGAACAAAAGAGGTCGACTGTGAGTCAATTAATTAATGTCAAACGAAATTTCGCGAGTAAAAAGACTTTTGCATACAAAGAAAAGAGTACTCAAGTGCCAAGAGACGTGACGGAGAGGAAGGTTTGTCTAAGTGTCCATAAGAATAAGCTGCAGGAACAATTGCTTCAGCGTGGTGTTAGAACTAGTGAAAGTGATTTTGACAAGGTGTTCGCGTTTAAGGTTGACGATCAGCCGCTGAACCTGTCCGTGCCTAAGGCTAAAGACTCGCCGGCGTGGAGTCCCGCTGGGGACGAAGATAAGTTAAATAAAGGTACGTACATAAGTTTGATAATATTTATTTCGTTGCATATTGTGTACATATACCCAGTTTGGGTGTTGCAACTTGGTCTGGAATCGACCGTAGTAGAGAGACCGATTTCATTTATTTTTACTTGCATCGTTTAAAAAATCGTTTACAGTGTAATAACACTTCTCCAACAAAATATTCTTAATACTGTGTAAAATTCATTTTCTTTTTCTGTTTCGTATGCAGTCTGGCAGACCATTATATATTTCACAGACATTACGTAGGGACTACAGGTGTGGAGTTTTAGCTTTGATGATCGGAGGGTTAGTTTGTTAGTATATTTTTCGGGAAATCGACGAGGTTTTTCTTCTTTTTTTTTATAAAAGTGTACTTTTTTTTTGACAAATTTGCACATTTCAAAGATTTAGATTGAAGGGAGGGTGAAGATTTTTAATTTCCTGAAATGGGGCACACATGAGTCCGTACTTTTTGTGTTTACTAATATGCGTACGCACTTTTTTTGTGAGATCCGGAGCATCAGTGCTATTGCCCCAGAGAATAACACCGTATCTCAAAAATGCATACCCATAGGCATAATACGCAGCTAGTGCGGTCTTTAAGTTGGTGGTTCTTTTTAATTCTGATATTTTTATCAGAATTAAACTTTTGTACTACAAAGTTAAAGACAGATAAGGTAAAAGTGTTCATGGATGAAGGTTTCATGAAAGATATCCGATAAATTAATTGCTATCGGCGTTTATCGTGTCTGATCTTTATCTTTGATTTAACAAGGTGTTATTTTTCAATTAAACAATTATCACTAAATGCACTCCTTTCAATTCTTTACTGCGGAGATCGCTTTAATAGTACAACTGTAATGGTTGTATGAAAGAACAGTGTGTTTTTTGGTGAACAATTAAGTATATTTTCATTCTTTCATCCAACCTATTCAAAGGTTGGGTTGACGGATATTATACCATTATTTTAAAACAGTTATTACATTATAAATGTTTACCGCCTATACCCATCTTCGTATATTGAGCTAGCTCTCTTTAAAATTAAGTTACCTCTAAATTGATTTATATGTGTATCCTAGCACTTAAGGTTTTTATAATGTTTATATTTTTTGCATATAATTCTGTTGGTGGCGCTTTAAATAAATAAATAAGCAGAACAGAATAGCACACAAAAAATATTTTTTAAATTTGTTTTGGGTTATCACCATCAATAAAAACTTTTGTTTGATATGCATTTGCTCTAATTTCTTTTCTGAATAAGCATAAATTGACACCGTATAGTTTTGATGGTGGAATATAAACAATCAGCTATTTTTTAAGCGGGCTTCTCGTTAGACCAGGACCCCTTCGGAAAGCTCATAGCAACAGTTTTATGTTAACGAATGTATATATATCAGTAATCATCACTAATGTTATACATATATACGAACGCTTCAAGTGTCTGTATCATCATGATCAACCCATTACCGGCTCACTACAGAGCACGGGTCTCTTCATATGAGAAGGGTTTGGCCATAGTCCACCACGCTGGCCATGTGCGGATGGGCAGACTTCACACGCCTTTGAGAACATTACGGGGAACTCTCAGGCGTGCAGGTTTCCTCACGATGTTTTCCTTCATCTTTGAAGCAATGATATTTTAATTTTTAAAAACGCACATAACTCCGAAAATTTAGAGGTGCGTGCCCGGATTCGAACCGCCGACCTCTGATTAGGAGACTGACGCCCTAACCACTAGGCTATCACCGCTTCTAGTGTCTGTATAGGCCTATAATAATATAAATACCTAATTAATAATAGCTTTGATTTGGTTGGGTTTGATTGTCATGTTCATTTGTAACGCTTATTTACTTAAACGTAATTACCGTGAGTTATTTATAAATAAACAGTGATTCTCTTTGATGTAAAACGCAATACTTATTAACTCAATCGTTTGAAGCGATTAACTTGATGCGAATAACGCTATAAGCACTTAATAGGTCATCGATTGAGCGCGGCGACGTCCAGTGCTTTAGAGCGGTCATATAAATAAACCGACTGTTCAATATAATTTGGAGTTACGAATTACGATCAAGCAAGATCAGGCAGTAAGAGCTTCACGTTCTAAAACCAGCGAAATATAACCTAATCCTTACCTATAAAACAGTTAAACGTCTATTCAGGCGCCTTGGTAAAGTCGACCCTTATGCCGTCACAGAAAATCATATAACGCTATTTTGTGCCGTCACCCTCTCCTCTAGGTAAATCCTACTATGTATTTTTTAACATGCATTTATTTTTCTACTCTTTAGGTATAGCTTTTTTACTGTCTTACCAAAGATATGTTTGTTTTTTGTGTCATATACTTAAAGTTTCTCTATCCCATGCACAAACAAAAAACTTGATACACAGAAAACAGGTAAACGCACAATATCCACGCAGAAACCAGATAAACTAGAGGAGAATCCCTTGTGGCATTATCGTTATACCGTTATGTTTAGTGTACAATAAAGAATTGAAATGATTAAACCTTGTTGTTCCATATCTTCCAGCGTCCTGTGATGGGTAACTTTTTTTTTTCTTAACTTTTTGGTCACAGCCAGCCCACCAAACCGAATCAAAGCAGCGTGTTCATTCGATCTAAGCCTCGTCTGGTCTTAGAACTAATAACTCGTAGGAGTTTGTATTTCTGTGAAAATATTCAAATAATTTCCATAAAAACTTTACAAAATTCGGCCTTATCTACATTATGAAGGGAATCGTTGTTTAAAATTGTAGATTTTGGGCTGTAAATGTGACTATGAGTTATTAGGTTTAGTTTTAGAAAAACTGTTTATTTAAAAATAACTACTATTAAAAATTAATTGTTTACTTACAAGATAGCTAATATCACTTTCACATATATTACCTTTACTTTTAAATGACTCGAAGGCTAGTTACCACCCTACCGACAAAGACGTGTCGCCAAGCGATTTAGCGTTCCGGCACGATGTCGTGTAGAAACAATTAGGAGTATGAGTTTAATATACCCCTAACAGGTTAGCCCGCTACCATCTTAGACTTCATCATCACTTACCATCAGGTGAGATGCAGTCAAGGGATAACTAACTTGTACTCTTATACTTTTGTTAAAGTTTTCTTGTATTTGAAACCTAAAAATTACTGTTAAGTGTTTTTGCCTGAAAAGTATTTTTGCCATGTTTGGTTCTGCACTCAGCTATCTTTTTTATCCAAAAGCACGCGATGCAAGATCAGATTTTGCACTAATATTTGAACATTGAGGTCATTTTTTAATCAGTCAAAACTAGGGTATGACACGAAAAAGGTCAGCAACATTAGTGTTCCAAAATTAAAGGAAATCCTACAAAATGCAATATGCTACAAACATTACACCCCACGGGCCTAAACTGTTAACGTCGATATGATCATCAAAAAATCCCACACACGCGGAAAAATAAACAAATCATTCCACGAACCTTGTGGTTGGGAGGTCACCATTAGAGCCACTCGTGTTCTTGCACATATCTCCAAAACACTTTCAATCTAAATTGTGACCATTGTAATTAATCGGAGAGTTCATTTTTGTGCAGCAGCAGAATTGATTAATGTCTTGATGGATCTACTGGCAGATGGGCTATAAACCGGAGGAGTTGTAAATCACAGTCAATTAGTCGAAAGAGCTCGATGCGGTGCTCTTGTATTTTTGGCCGTGTAATGTTATTAATATACACTGGATGCATGCACACTAGGGGTGTTTACGAATTTATCGATGTCGATATGGGCTTAGATATAAACATTTTGATGTTAAATATCAATCGGCGTGCTTGGGCAGTTAAATTAACCAGTATGCTGAGACGGCATAGGACATAGAGACCAAACAATCAACATTGTTGTTTCACATACGCCAGGCGTCCCCTGACACACAATTTGTCCTAAATAATTAATCTTATTCTGGTTTAGAGACACCAACTGTTGCAGAAATTTATTTTAGAGGTTGCTGTTTTTAAAGCACTGAAGTAGAATTTAATTTTCACCTTTCCAAAATGATTTTCCTTTATAAGATAATTTATGCTTAAGTAAATTTTTTACTATAATATAATAGTTAAAGGAGGAGAATCTCTTTGTATATTGTCTAATCAATTGTGGGTGTAAGTTAAATAATATTTTTATTGTTTGAATATTTGTTGGATGAGCAGGTAGGCGTGTGAAGTATACAACGGGTCCCACGGGTGTCCAGTAAACCAGCGAGAGGGACATGCCGTATGGGTGTTTAGGTTCGAGGGTAGGAGTCCAACATAACCTCCTTCCTGCCCAAGGGTACGGAGGTAGCCATAAAGCTTTTGCACCACGACAAATAAAAAGGGAGGCGTGTAAGGTAGCTTACTTGTTCTTTAAAACTGGTGTGGTTTAAGATGTGTCATTTTTAGTTATGGCGAAGACGCGGTATTGTATCGAGAGTTACTGCCGGTGGTAGTCCGTTATGTGGAGTTATTTATTTTTTATTTTTGGACTCTCTATTAGCTGTACAGACCCTATTGGTTGCCACAGCGTAACCGGGTTGTTTGGCCAGCTTCAGAAAGAAGCTCTGCCAGAATTTTTAGAAAGATTTGTTGTGGGCTTCTTCTTATACCGGGGCGCGTCAAAAGTGCCTTTTTAAGGACTATTTGAATAAAGATTATTTTGAATTTTGAATTTTTGAAACTAAGGGAACGTCTGCCTTGAACCTCGGCTTAGGCGAAGTTTGGGATAACGGGGGGGGTGGGGGGGGGGGGGGGTCGGACGGTTAGTATGTGGCAAGGATTGCGCCCGGCGCATCACTACCGCGGGCACGTGTTTGTTTGTAGGCAATTGTTTATGCGGCATAATTAGTTTTATTGATTGGCCGTTTAAAGCCCGCGTTATATCACCGGGACAGTTGCGCGTGCACGCGGCGACGGTTTATTGTCCCGAGTCCTCGTTTATTGTGATGACGCGAACTAGCGTTATGGTCGCGATGTCATCATAAAAAATATTCAGATGCCACAGAGCTATAATATAAAATATGGTAGGACCTTTTGCGTCATGCAGGCACTTCTGAAATATTTTTTTTTGGAACAAAGTTCCTCAGTTTATTTATTTATTTATATTTGTACTTAAATGTCATTAAAAATAAAAAAATAAAAGAAGCCATTTATTCTACTACCAAGTCAATAAAAATAATAAATTATGTCAATGTTTTATTTTTCTTACAAGTTTCAGTCAAATTTTATATTATAATATTGTCACAAGTGTTTGGTAGAAGTCGCCTCTCTGGCGTAGGCCTCCCCCAGCTCTTTCAGCTAAATGTCATTAGAGTTATAAAAACAAGTGATTATAACATATTCCTTTCTTCTTATTTTCTGCTTCTTTACAATCCATCCATCGCTTCGATGTCTTTAATCTTTCCCTGGTTTTTTGTCGTTTAACATAATATAATATATAAATAACATAATGTTAGGTACTTTTAATTCGTTATGTAAATATAGAGCCCGTAAAATACAGATTTTTGCATATAAAGAAGAAATAATAGCGAAAAAATAAAGCAGTCTAATATAAAATAATAAAAATGAGCGCCAAGACGGTTTTCAGAACAGATCAGAACACTAATTAAATTTGGTTTGTTTGGCATTCAATTATCTACTCGCAAAACAGAGAACCGAAAAGGTTGTACCTATTATATAAAAAAGTAGACATTATAATCAAAACACGAATTTATACCTTGGTAGGTACTTTGTCCTCCTTATGAAAGATATTTAATACTGTAATGTTGAATCTTTTTTAACAATTAAAATATCACTCTCTTCAACGGTGAAGGAAAACATCGTGCGGAAACCTGCACGCCTGAGAGTTCTCCATAATGTTCTCAAAGGCGTGTGAAGTCTGCCAATCCGCACATGGCCGCGTGGTGGACTATGGCCAAACCCTTCTCATATTGAGATAGATCCGTGCTCTGCAGTGAGCCGTAATGGGTTGATCCTGATGATGATTATGAATGTTGAATCATGCGCTAATAGTTTTAACTTAAGGAAGTGGGTAAAAACTCAATTTAGAAATTATACTTAATTACGAATTTTCTACACAAAACGATTTAACCGCTAATAAGAAGAGACCGTCCGGAGTCGGTTGTACAGTTAGCATGCCAAAACTGTCACAGCGTAAATTTCGGTCCTCAATTTTCATTTCGCCGTTGAATAATAATCAGGACATGCGCTAATAGTTTTGACTTAAGGAAGTGGGTAAAAACTCAATTTAGAAATTATATTTAATTACGAATTTTCTACACAAAACGATTTAACCGCTTACAAGAAGAGACCGTCCGGAATCAGTCGTACAGTTAGCATGCAAAAACTGTCAAGGGGTCAATTTCGGTCCGCAATTTTCATTTCGCCGTTGAATAATAATCAGGCCTAATCGAACGTCGCCGACGCCGCCGCTGTCGCCGCGTCCGCCGCTCGTATTAATAACCGCGTAAGTCCCGCGTGCTTGTGTTTTGATACGCCTCAATAAAAGCAACAAAACGCGGGGCGCTGAGCTAAAGTCGGAGCCGCGTCCAGTCTAAACAAGCAGCGGACAAATTAACTGGCGCGAAACTTCTGATCACTCGCAAATACTATCGCCGCCAGGGCTGCTCCGCGATTCATTTACTATTATTTTAACTGCTATCATCGTCCATTATATCTTGGGCCAGCAACGCATTGGCGGTTCCTCTGGTGCTGTAAATGTTCATCATCATCATGATCAACCCATTACCGGCTCACTACAGAGCACGGGTCTCCTCTCAATATGAGAAGGGTTTGGCCACAGTCCACCACACTGGCCATGTGCGGATTGGCAGACTTCACACGTCTTTGAGAACATTATGGAGAACTCTCAGGCGTGCAGGTTTCCTCACGATGTTTTCCTTTACCGTTGAAGCAAGTGATATTTTAATTGTTTAAAAACGCTGTTAACTCTGAAAAGTTATAGGTGCGTGCCCGGATTCGAACCGCCGACCTCTGAGTAGGAGGCTGACGCCCTAACCACTAGGCTACCCGTAATCATCAGGTAACCCGCCTGCTCGTTTGCTCGCAATGTAAAAAAAAAAATATCATCGTCCATTATGATCATCAGCCTTTTTTATACACATTTTTATAAAAATAAATGGAGCCAATGGGGACAGAGGAGAAAATTAAAATTGTAAAATATACACGGAAATTGTATAATATTAGTAATGCAATATTTTGTAGTGGTAAATTACGTAAAACTACTCCTATGGCGCACCTTAGATGAAGTTAGGAGGCTTCGTATTATAAGTTCCTTCGTCCTTGACGGCTATTTCACCTGGCGGTACGTGATGATGCAATCTAGGATGGTAGCGGGTAACCTGTTCGGGGTATGGTAAACCCATACTCCTAATTGGTTTCCACGCGACATCGTGCCGGAACACTAAATCGCTTAGCGATTCGTCATTGTCGGTAGAGTGGTAACTAGCCGCGGTCGATGCCTCCCAGACCAGACACGAACCGGGAATCGAACCCAGGACTACCGACTTTATAATGCGACAGCGCACGCACTGCGCCACGGAGGTCGTCAAAACCTAATCGTATGTTTCCTAAAAAATATTTTTATTTGTTGGTTTATTCGCCATGGGTATAGGGCTTAGACCGTGCTGTTAGATTGGCAGGCTTTTAGTTCAAAACAACAAAGTAGTTCTTCAAATTACGAAGGGCAAGTGGACAGCATCAGTTTCGGGCTAGGACTGAGATTTTCTCGACAGAATAGCTACGTACAAGAACATACATTATGAACTAAAATTTTCGATCTGTAATATGACGTAATGACATGTTGTGTGACCTAAACTATGGTACCACGATTAATTTATTGTGAAAAAACACTCACACATACACAGTAAATAAGTTGAACTTTAAAACATCATTCTGTAGTCTTACTATATTTTAATGAACAATTAAAAGTGACCTCCAAGATTCAAGGGATCCAAGGGCTATCCTAGTTTCAGCTCAACTCTGATAAAGCGTGGATAAGGACCATTAATCTAGTAGCTATGGTAGCCTAATGGTTAATACTCAGATTTCTCTTTTGGGAGGACCGGGTACGATTCCCGGCACGCACCTCAGACTTTGAAGTTGCGTTTGTTTTATTTTAAGTTATTTCAAATTAAATTTTGCATTTTCAAGGTTTTTTAAATCTTTTTGCGGGAACTGTAAGTTTTCTCGACATAAAACATTACTTATATCCAATACAAGCAATAAATGTACAAAATTATATAATAATTTATTGTGAAATAAAGGCGAAAAAAATACGTTACAAATGCACTAACATTCTGTTTTACGATGTTAAAGTTATGATGGACAGGCGTGAGATGAGAATGGCAGGAGTTGAGATAAGATGACATCATAAGGGTTTTTCTTGTACTAGTTACCTGATTAGACAAAATAGTTAAATCAGGAATATCAAAAATCTTCCTTTTATCATGTGTTGTGAGTTTTTTATCATTCAAATTCTTATATAAAATTTACTTATAGATAGAAATCTTTCAATATATATGCATAATTTTATATTTTTATAAGTATACATGTTATATTTTTATAAAAGATTTTTACCAACAGTTTACAATGCCATGCATGCCGAAATAACTCCGGTTATTTTTTAATATGCATAATGTTACTAATCAAAATTAATTTTAAGTATACATCTTAAGTGGTTTTACGTCTTAAACGCATTAGCTGCGCGCTGTTAGAGAGCAATTAATATTAATCTATTAGTTATAAGTACGCGCCACCGCAGTGCGCCTGATTTACCGACAGCCGCGAGCGAGCCGTGCGCTCTCATTGACGCAGTGATCCCGTCAGCGCGTCGCAAATAATCCGAATAAATCCATTCGCTAAAAATAAATTGGCAAGTTGGCAACCCTGCCGACGGACGCAGCTGCAAGCCGATAGCTTATTGCTTGGACGTTCAAATTATACTTGGCGGACATAAATAACCACTCATAAAACCAATCAGAGTCATTACTGCGCGCTAATAAGGGTGAAAATCGAACATAACGCCGGGAAGATGGCGGTAATTTGTATGTTTGTGTCTCATTGGACTCTATTAAAGCGCTACAGTATAAATGCGACTCGAGATTAAAGTGGATCTACTTTTAGAGGGTCGGCAACCCTATTCGACTTAGTGTTATCTTAGGACTGAGTACAAACTTCCCAGTATTTAATCTGCCTCTTGAGATATACCTTGAACCGCCATTATTTGATATTTTTCTAGCCCGAAAAATAAGAGGGTTTCCTCGGGATGGGGTCAAACCTTTTTGTCAATATTACTGGATAACTTTATGAAATGTTAACCCATTTTGAAGTATACACTATACTGCATACATATTATTTGAAGTTCTGGTGAATATAACACAAGCAGCCATAACAGAAGTCCTTAGGGACTTAGGGACTAGAGAGGAGCCCCCCATGGTTGAAAGCTAGGAAACTTCGGCCCTTAGTTTCATAGTTTGTAAACGATAGTTGCCTTATTCATTTAAATCTCCTAAATCTCCCCATCCTAATTCACCCATCCGTTTCCCGAGTCAACGTTGCTTATTACGAGATTTCATTCAAAATTCTTCAGAAAGTTTCCGTGAAAAATAAGAAATTACTCACGAATTATTCAAACTAGCTATGCACATTTTTCTCACCATTCGGTTAAGGCTGCTATGCCAGATTGCTTATATCTCTAACAAGGGATATTTACTAGGATATAGTTATAGATATATGTATACATTATTTATCTACATGCTATAATTATTAATAAAAATTACAGCTAATAAATTTATTAAACTTTAGACAATTATAATTAACAACTAAAATAATGTAACTGTATTATAAACACTTAAAAACTTAAAATAAACCTTAAATTGAACCAAAAACTAAAATTCTTAAAAAAAAAGATATATATATATATATGACGGCAATATAATAAATATAATTTATTATTAAAAGGAGTCAATTTAGGCTAATTATGTGTACTGATAAATATATTTATACATATTTTGGCAAAATCTGTCATATTTGGTAAATATTAAGTTTATGTATATTGCGCTGCTACCCTCGAACCCTACTTACTCGAAGGGTTGTCTGGAAGATTGTCTTAGCAATAAGACCGACCGATATTTGTTAGTAATTGGCGTGCAATAAAGAGTATCTCTCTATAATATTATATAATATAATAACTGTTGTTTCACACATAACACAACTCGTCAGTTGAATGTATTTTCTTTTAAACAGTTTCAAGTGACACGTAATAGTGAGGCGAGGCTATCCGCGTGATAAAACGCTACTCTAAAAAAGACAATAAAACAGGGGAAGAATAAATTTCTTTCGGAGATTATACGCTTAAAGATGCAATGCAGCCGGTGTTCGGATGGATTTGGCAAGTTTACAGCGGAAATATCTCGCACTCTTTCTTTCTTTAGGCCTTCCTTTCACGGGTGATATTTATTCTGTTTTACATATTATTATACATTGTTGAATTCCATAATTTCTTGGACCAGAGTTGAGATTTAAATTCCAAGGTCATGTGTTACTTTTTTTTATCCACTACAAGTTAGCCCTTTACGGCCATCTCACTTGATGGTAAGTGATGATGCAGTCTAAGATGGGTATGATAAACCCATACTCCTAATTGGCTTCTACGCGACATCGTGCCGGAGCGCTAAATCGCATGGCGACACGTCTTTGTCGGTAGGGAGGTAACTAGCCACGGCCACAGCCTCCCACCAGACCAGACTCAAGCCGGGAATCGAACCCAGGATCTCCAACTTTATAATGCGCGCGCTGCGCCACGGAGGTCGTCAAACGAAAAAAACTACATTTGATACAATGCATTTCCATGTTTATTATCGTTAAATAATCTTATATTAAATAATGGATTTCTCTTAACAATTACGTTTTATATAGTAGGTATATAATAGAAGTTTGATGACCTGCGTGCAGTGCGTGCGCTGTCACATTATAAAGTTGGAATTCCTGGGTTCGATTCCCTGCTTGAGCCTGGTTTCGTGGGAGGCTTTGGCCCTGGCTAGTTACCACCCTACCGACAGAGACGTGACGCCAAGCGATTTAGTGTTCCGGCACGATGTCGCTTGGAGACCAATTAGGAGCGTGGGTTTACCATACTCTTAACAGGTTAGCCCGCTACCATCCTAGACTGTATCATCACTTACCACCAGGTGATAAGCCGTCGCCGTAAGGAATAGCAGTCAAGGGCTAACTTGTAGTGTATAAAAAAAGAGGAGTTTATTCGGAGACAAGTTAACGATTTCATTCCAATTTTGTGCATAAATAATGCAATTTTCTTCAAATAAATTTATTATTTACGTCTGACATTTAGATGTTAAATGCAAATCCAATGACTTAATGGCTCTTCAAACTTGACATAACATAGTACAAAAAGTAATAAAATAATTACATTTTTATCAACTTTTTCTGATTGCTAAAGGCGACTTCTAATTCGTCGAATGCTTTTATTTAATTATAATACAAGCTAAAGGCTACTTCTTTAATTCTTTTATTTAATTATAATACAAGTTGACATTTAAATTGTAAATTATTGTGTAAATGAATTTAATTTACTATTTGGATGTGAATTCATTTTGACTGTCATGAAACGATGATTTGTTACATCTATAGATTTTCGTGCGTGTGCTTAACCCAATATATATATATATATATATATATATATATATTATACACTACAAGTTAGCTCTTAACGGCTATCTCACCTAGTGGTAAGTGATGATGCAGTCTGGGATGGTAGCGGGCTAACATATTAGGAGTAATGTTACCCCACGCTCCTAATTGGTTTCTACGCGACATCGTGCCGGAACGCTTTGTCGGTAGGGTGGTAACTGGCCACGGCCGAAGCCCCACCCGACCAGCCTCGAGCCGGGAATCGAACCCAGGACCTCCAACTTTATAATGCGACTGCGCACGCACTGCGCCACGGAGGTCCTCAAAAATTTTAATACAAATATATAGAAACACAAATAAGAAATTGTATTGATCTAGTCTGACGTAGCCCACAGTATGCCTGGTAGAAAGGCAGCTTTATGGTGTTTGTACAGCAAACAACGGGAACAGGAACACCATGTGTGTTCTCGAGTTTCAGCTCTTGATTGCTTCCGCGAAGGACACCATTATGTGGTATTATGTAACCCTTTTATGATAGGCACGGTAATGACCATTGACTGACACAGTGACTATCAACGTTCTGTGAAACAAAAAACGTAAACATAGTTTAAGGAAAACAAACGGTTTCCTATATAATAAAAATTCAATTACTAAAATGCGTTGTATGATCATGAACCCAGTGCCGGCTCACTACAGAGCACGGGTCTCCTCTGAAAATGAAGGGTTTGGCCATAGTCCACCACGCCGGCCATGTGTGGATTGGCAGACTTTATACGCCTTTGGAAATATTATGGTGAACTCAGGCATGTAGGTTTCCACACGATGTTTTCCTTTCACCGTTGAAGCGAGTGATATTTTGATTGCTTAGAAACGCATATAACTCCGAAAAGTTAGAGGTGCGTGCCTGGGTTCGAACCCCCGACCTCACATTGGAAGGCACATCACAGCTTCTAAATACGTTGTATCAATCTACCTATGGGTGCCAGTTAATGTTTGAAAGACATGAAACACGAATGAAAGTACAGACATACGAACCAAACACTACTAACATTATAAATGGGAAAGAGGACTTCCTTTCACGCAGCAAGGATTAAGCGTGACTTTGTTGTTCAATCTTTATTTTGTACATCATCATCATCATCATCATGATCAACCCATTACCGGCTCACTACAGAGCACGGGTCTCCTCTCAATATGAGAAGGGTTTGGCCATAGTCCACCACGCTGGCCATGTGCGGATTGGCAGACTTCACACGCCTTTGAGAACATTATGGAGAACTCTCAGGCGTGCAGGTTTCCTCACGATGTTTTCCTTCACCGTTGAAGCAAGTGATATTTTAATTGTGTTTAAAAACGCACATAACTCCGAAAAGTTAGAGGTGCGTGCCCAGATTCGAACCGCCGACCTCTGATTAGGAGGCTGACGCCCTAACCACTAGGCTATCACCGCTTTCAATTTTGTACATAATAGATATTATTATGTCATTTGAAACGTGAGCCGTCTTACTACCTCTAAAGCTTACCTTTTTGTTGAAACTGTTAACTGTGAAAATTTTAATCAACTATTTGTTTGGTATTTAATTATTATATTTTTATTTGCTTGTTTTAAAGCAAAAAAGAACCAACGATGATATGTTGTGCCTAGTTACCTACTCGTTCCCGAAATACGCAAATAAAAGTACGGTACGTGCAGGCAAAGTCGCGAGCAGTTTCTACTGTTAAATAAGTGCCTGTAAAAATGTTAATAGCCCAATAACAGAATGCAAAAAGAAGTTAATAGCTGAATAGTAATTACGAGCATCTATCGCTACAATTATTTACGTTTCCCAACACCTATAAATCGTGCAGGCAGCGAGCTTTGATGTCTGCGGTCGCCTTTATGTCACTTGTTTTAGATTTACATGTAAATTGTTATTTATGTTGCACTTTAATGGACGACTAATTTGAGGATTGTGAAAACAAGCTTTATGGGGAAAAATAATGGGCTCCGTTCGGTAATCCCATAGGAGCGGCGTCAGCTCCGCGTTCGGTCGCTGATGGTTTTATGGTTTACGTCTTTAGATTTTCTGTGATCCTAGTACGTTTTGAAAATATAACTGAAAAAAATTTAACATTTTGAAGTCATTATCTCTTCCTCATCAGGATACCCCGGTGTCGGATTGAAAAGTGAGTTGAAATACCATTATGGAAGATCTGTGTCTTGCTTTACACGGATTACAGAAAACTGAGTGTTAAATGTATATCTAAAATAAATTGACACGCCTAAAAGTGGTATTTTACCTTCTTACCACTGTTCACCTTCTCTATAGGGAACATTGTATTGCTTTTGGAGATAATGGAGACCAGAATTGGCACCATTTTATATCTTACTAGCGGACGGCGTTTTATAAACACCTTTTTGATATTAAAGTGTAATTGACGCCAGTATATCTATATAGTCTAATATATAAAATTCTCGTGTCACAGTTTTCGTTGCCATACTCCTCCGAAACGGCTTGACCGATTTTGATGAAATTTTTTGTACTTATCCGGTATCTATGAGAATCGGCCAACATCTATTTTTCATCCCCCTAAATGTTAGGGGTAGTCCACCCCTAAATTTTTTATTATATTTTTTAGACAAAATTTTTAATTTCTATTTTTTTATACATACAATCCTCAATTCTCACCCTTCTACGATCAACCCCTTATTTTTTAATAGCCATTTTAGTAATTTAATTATTTTTCCTCTCCGGTCGAAAACTGAATAATTTTCGTCTTTATTGTGAATGTTTTTCACTCTAATTCGACTAAAATTAGAAATAATTTATGGCAAAACAACGTTTGCCGGGTCAGCTAGTATATCTGTATATCTCTCAGTATTAAATAACACGGTGAAACTCCTTAAAAAAAAACTCACAAAGCTTCATTTCTCGTTCTCTCTGCGTTCTATATTACTTCTTCGTTGTTCCTAAGCGCCACTCAGAATTTCACTTTCGCGGATAGCTAAAAAAAAGCTTGAGTCTTGTCTGGTGGGGGGCTTCGGCCGCGGCCGAATCCTCCCAGCGAATCGAATCGAATTTATCAGCCCCCTGCCAAAAAAATTTACGATATGTTTTTGGCTTCCGGTATGCAATAGAAACTGAATAGGAAGTTAGTTGGACAAAGCACCGGTGGCTCTTTTGTTGCTGTCGACGACCGCCTGACATGATCCGCTCCCTGCCACTGCAGCTTGCTAATCCATTGGGCTATGTCTGTTACTTTGGTTCTACTACGAGTGACCTCGTTATGGATTCTGTCTCTCAGAGAAACACCCAGCATAGCCCTGTACATTGCACGCTCTCATCACCGGTAAGACGTTGAAGACTTTTGTCTTTAGGCATTGGGGTATCGACGAGTTGAAGACTAACTTATACATCAGTATTTACAAATGAATTGACCTATAATAAAGTGTGCGTGTAAGATTTTTAGTTGTAGGTTAATCTAAGTTTTATTTTAAGTTTTATGTAAAATGTGTGATGTATAATAAATATGTGTAGGATCGGGCGGATTTTGACTTGATCCGTCCGACATCGTGTGGGCAATTTGCAGGTATCGTGCAATAAGAACACCTTTAGATTTGACTCGATTCCTTCTAACACTAATATCGTAAAAGCAGAACGATATTAATTAAGATAATAACCACCAAGAGAAACGTGGGACAGTTCCGTGACAACGTCTCTTTTTTCTTCTTTTTTTTTCGTTGACGACTCTGTCGAAGCACGCCAAAACTCTTTACGCGCGCTTGCGTTTCATTTAGTGTACGAACTCATTTCCGGCTGCGACATATGTATAACATATAGTTTTTTGACGACCTCCGTGGCGCAGCGCGCGCGCTGTTGTATTATAAACTTGGAGGTCCTGGGTTCGATTCCCGGCTCGAGTCTGGTCTGGTGGGAGGCTTCGGCCGTGGCTAGTTACCACCCTACGGACAAAGACGTGTCGCCAAGCGATTTAGCGTTCCGGCACGATGTCGCGTAGGAACCAATTAGGAGTGTGGGTTTACCGTACCCCTAACAGGTTAGCCCGCTACTATTTTAGACTGCATCATCACTTACCATCAGGTGGGATTGCCGTCAAGGGCTAACTTGTAGTGGCTAAAAAAAAAAACATATCGTATTTACTACCCCTATAAAGTGCGCTGCCGCTTCGTAACGGAATGTGAAGCTTCCAAGTATTGTAATTAATATCGCACCGACGTGACGTGTGACTCTTTAAATCGCTCTCGTCAGCGATATACACGTCAGCGGTCACACTCACGAGCGGAGCGATGCCATTGCAGATATTAAGTCGCTGTTGTACTATATTCAGCTTTTCAAAGTTTAAACTTTTGAATCACGCCTCTCTTAATCTTCCCTGTAATCCGCTCCAATAGAAGCTAAACCAAGGTTAAGTTGTTTGCTCGGACCCTACGATACAGGTATTCACCTAGTGTGGGGTCCACTGGCTAATATATTTATAAAAAAAAAAATGTATGGAATAGCTGTTTCTAACAAAGAATTTTGACTGTTATTGTTTAATTCTTGTAAGAATTCCTATGTATCGTCTCAAAATATTGTAATATCTTAGTTAGTTAGTTAAATAAATATTATTATTCTAATATTATTATTATTCAAAGTGGGTATAGTGCAAAAGGTGAACACCCTGCAGAACAGCTAATAAATCACCGATTAGACGACCTCCGTGGCGTTATAAAGTCCTCGCATTATAAAGTTGGAGCTCTTGGATACGTGGTATCATTCTACCGACAAAGATATGTCGCTAAGCGATTTAGCGTTCCGGTCGCGTAGAAACCGTTAGCCCTTGACGAAAATTCCATCTGATTAAAAGTGATGATGCAGTCTAAGATAGTAGGTGGGTTTACCATACGCCTAATAGGTTAGCCCACTACTATATTAGACTGCATCATAACTTATAATCAGGTGAGACTTTCGTCAAGGGCTAACTTGAAGTGTATAAAATAAAATTCGCCAACCGTTGTAATTAGACAGTGCACGGAATTGCTGAGACGCCTGCTTACTTCTTTAGAAATAAACAATCTGGAATGCATTGCAACAATCTTTAGGTGCTCTTCCAGGTGAAACAGCACACCTCAGTAAAGATCTCTTCTTTAAACGTTAAATCCGCGTTTTCAATGTGTAATAAATATATAAAAAACACAGGAGTTTTGAGGAGAAGGAATAGTTTTTAAGAGAGAGGGATTTAGAGCTTAGATCCTGCACTGAGCTGTAATTAAATCTGAATGACATGTCATTCATGTCATAGTTTATTATGCAAGCTCATACATGCCACCTCGCTGATGGGTTAACCGGGCCCGAAATCCCAACATGTTTACGAAGGTACGGGGTAACTCCATCAAATATCGAACTCCACGCTGCTACTGAGAACTTTTTTACAGATAATAAATTCGTAAAGCGTAAGCGGAGACCAACATGTCCGCGGCCGGGGACGACAAACTGTCCGCGACACCGTCACAGGCCTCTCACGTAACGATACGCCGCACTTACCGCCGCCATTATTATCATTCATTAAGTAATTAAGCACTATTGTGTACTGTATTCATTATTTTACTATTATGTCGTTTTGATTACGTGACGATCGTCGCTTATTTAAGCATTTTTTATTGAATAAATACCTTTTGTAGTACAGGATATAATAACGTTTTCACATCAGTTCACGTTCAGTAATTCATCAATCATAATCTTTATTGAAATAATAGAATAATAAAAAGCACTTTTGACGCGTCAATAATTTACATAGTAGTGATTCGATGGTGATAACTACATTCGTAAACTTAAAACTAAAGCTATGAGGGTTTCAAACGCACCTAAAAATTTAGGTATAGAAAATCTCATTCATACATTTCATATTAACAAATGAAAGAAACAATGAAAGTTTTACTTAAATCTGGACATGCGAAATGTTCTAGCTATAAAGATGAAAATGGATGAGAATTCGATTTCCGGGTGGGGTCAAAAAAATTGTAATGAAAAAATAGACGTAGCTCCATCATTGGTGGTACCGATTGCATACTCAAAACGATATTTACCCGCTATTCCCTACAATAGGAAATAATACGATTATTCCCTATTATAGGACGTCACCCGCCACGTTGTTATAGCCTAGTTTTTAGGGCGTCCGCCTCTTAATCACAGGTCGGGGGTTCGAACGCGGACATGTACCTGTAACTTTTCTGAGTTATATGAGTTTTTTTAATTAAAATATCACTTGCTTCAACGGTGAAGGTAAACATCGTGAGGAAACCTGCATGCCTGTGAGTTTTCATAATGTTCTCAAAGGCGTGTGAAGTCTGCCAATCCGCACATGGCCAGCGAGGTGGACTATGGCCAAACCCTTCTCATATTGAGAGGAGACCCGTGCTCTGTATTGAGTCGGTAATGGGTTGATCACGATGATGATGATATGCGCCACTCAGTTTCATAACGGGTTAGTGGACTTTAATATGATTGTTTTTGGCCCGAGCCGGGAATCGAACCCCGGACCTCGTGATCTGCAGTTGTCTCTGCTGATCGACGAGGTGGTTAAGCTGAGGGTGCGAGCTGGTACGTCGATGCTTACATTGTGCTCATGAATGGGGCGCAGGTTCTATTTTGTGCGCGCTCGACACGACATAGTTGTTTCGTCGCCAAATATTTTAATTGCCGTCGAACGCGAGCAAAAAGGGCGGGTTGACTTGATAGCGTACTCTGACGCTTTTTATTAGGGCTGGCAACAGATGCTAACTTAAAATCCGTTCCTTATTTATTCAAAGCTTTCCTTATTGAAACTAATTAGCTTGAGACCAAGTCCCCAAATAAAATAGAAGAGGTACCTTGGCTTCTACTCTAAAGTAACTACTCAAAGTAAGCCCAAACTAAACAACTAACAAAAGTTTTATTCATATTTTCACAAGCATAATATTTTTTATATTGCTGTGAGGTGATGGTGACATTAAAATTCATAACTCTAAAAATAAAGCTATGCTATGGTCTGCAAATCCAGATGTAAGGTCTTAGTCAGAAATAAGTATTTCTCTTGTTTAAACCACCTCGCAATTATCTTAAGTTTAATGTTAAATTTATAATGTAGGTAGGGTGTTTACTTAGATAAATATAAACTTTGAATTTTAATTTGAGAGGCATTTTTAAGGTAACATCCATACTTAATGAATATATGTAAAATGGACTGTCGTCATATAATCTGCGGATCACACATTATTTCTCTGCTGATAATTACTGTGTTTACTTGTGATTTCACTATAATTGTTATAATTTATTAGTGTTACGATAATCGATTGGCACTGGGACTAAAAAAATAAGGCCAATATTCAAAATTGTCTTACTTATTATTCCTTATCTTAGACTTAAATACACATATTTCTTTTACGGCATCGGTGACAGCCCTGATTCGTACGTCAAGGATTTATCGAGTGTTTACTGCGGTTAATTACAGCAATTTCGCGCGCTTTCAGAATAGGGGTGTCGTATTGATCTTTGAGTTACTGTTATGATTTGGCGGCGGATCTACATTCGCGTAATTACTTATAGGAATAGATATTACGAGAAACTGACGCTGATAAGTCGCAAGTTACTTGAGAACTGTTTCAATATTTCATTGGGATGTTATACAGTCAGTCTGTGAGATGTATTTATATGCGAGAAATAGATTTCAACTCTAAGATCACGTTGAACCAAGTGTAAGGGAAAATGTACGTGAGAATGTAAGTTGTGAGATCCGAGACGTGAACGTGGGTTGACTTAGTTAACTAGCTCAGTATCACAGTTGACCTTTGCTTACTTTGTGATGTAAGTTCTTGTGTATGAGGTTAGTTAATACACTTAAGACTCTTATTCGCTATCTCTACCCGCAACTTTGCTCGCATTTACCTGCTCTATTCGCAAATACTTTTGTACCCTAAACCTTTCGGTGCTTGGAGACTGTTTTAGATCGTGATTTAAAACATAACTTAGCTGTCGTATTTCGATTATTTTGTTGGTACCTACTGTAAACTTTACAAAATTATATAACCAGTCACTTTGTAATATTTACTTTATTAATTATAATAAATAAATACAATACCAATAGCCACCTGGCTTCTTAGGTCGACGTAGACTGCCAGTCCGTTCTGACCGATTAAAAATGTTGAATCAAAAAGTACTCTTATTGACTATTATATGCAATTTCGTCAGAACTACCGGAAGTCAAAATTGAGCTACGCATATTTTAACAATTTAAAAAGCTTATAAAAATCTATGTTTACTTTACTTAAAAGTTATATAAAATAAAGTAAACATGTCTTGACAATATTTTCTAATTTAATGAAACTGATTTATAAATCTTAAATTTTTCAATCAGTTTTAGTAACACTAAGCCAATCACATCTAGAAAATATGCAATATTTGACGTTTAAAATCTTAAGAAGCTAACACTACATTAAGGAAAGTAAAATTTGCTGAGTGAAAAATGGCAACACAAATAAACCCATTTTTACGTTTATAATAAAAGCGTGTTTATCAGGATAAAGTTATTTATGGATTAGTTTGTTTTTTAATTCTTCGCGGAGCAAGTTTCAATTTTATAACAATAGTAGTAGAAGTTCAGCAGGGCGAAGCCGAGGTCATAGCGTTGTTACAGTAAAACCCTTGTTACAGACGCAAAACAGATGAAACGTAAGAAGTCGACTGAGGACGTGCGCTCCCCACTCGGCGGAGAAGGTTCAATGACCAGTGAAGAAGGGGAAGAATTGGGCCGACGCAAGAAGGCTCGCACCACCTTCACCGGGAGGCAGATCTTCGAGCTGGAGAAGCTCTTCGAGGTGAAGAAGTATCTGTCTTCAGGCGAGCGAGCGGACATGGCCAAGCTGCTGAACGTTACCGAGACGCAGGTATGTTTTTATTACATACAAACCCTTTGTTTAACCCCGACATAACCATAAAGTGTAAGGTAAGGGCGGGTATGGGCGCCTTATCAGTATCAGTAATCTATTCCAGGCAACTACGAAGGGAGAACGAATGTTGCTTTACATCTTCATATTTGCTAGACTATGTATATATATAATGTGAAGCCTGCAATTTCAGTTTTGTTTCGAGATTTAAGTACAAAGAAATCGACACTAATAACCTTACGTAAAGGTGACCAAAGCAACCTTAAATTTATTTATTTATTCTTACACATAATATAGTTACACTACATGAGACCCTGTCAGGGCACTGCAATGTTACAATTAAACATAGTATTTATTCCCTTCATTAATTAAAATTACAAATGTTGAATTAATATTATTCATTAATAATTGGAATACAAAAGTTTTCAAAAGTTTAACAATTTTAATTACTAGAAAATAATAATCAATTAATATGTCAAATTAAAATAATAAGTATTTTAAATATAACATGTTAAACCATAATGTACTCTACTAAGTAACAATGATCGATGTGATTATATTAGACAAGGAATAGCGGGAATATTTTTTTAATTTAAATTATTGAGCATTTGTCTTCAATTTTGTCTTAATATTTATCAAGTAAACCATCCTGATATAGTTCACTGTTAATTTCCAATCTGAAGATTTTAGATTGGATTGATGGGTTGATGGGTCGAGCTTTAATACTTAGTTAATGCAATGAAAAGAATCGCTGCTTAAGTGTCTCAATAATTAACCAACGATCACATTAAATGGGTCATCACCTCCGCGCTCGGTTCTAAGAAATCCCACCAAATTAAACGCTTCACTGTAACTAATGTTATTTAGAAACGTCCAAGACATGAGCAATCGGAGAATTAGGATGTCCATTAAACATCTTTTTGTATACAATATAATAAAGTCTTTCTGTAATCAGTTACTTACTAATAGATATGATACACTAAATGTCTCCCACGACTTCGTGCGTTATTCGTTTTGGTTATTTTCTCAGTTTGAAGAGTAGCCTATATTTGTTGCCATAGTGTGAGGTAGCTCTTTTTTTTAACATTTTCTCTAAGATCGGTTCCTTGAATCATTGTTGATAATTATTTTTTAAAATCCCCTAGGCACGTGGATTGTAACAATCAATCATAATCTTTATTCAAATAGTCTTTAAAACTTTTGACGCGTCAATAATTTACATAGCAGTGATTTGATGGTGATAACTACATTCGTGAACTTAAAACTAAAGCTATGAGGTTTCCAAACGCGCCCTGCTCTAAAAAGAATTTTGTTATCACCATCTCACATTCCACTTAAAATTATTTAAGAGCTATCTTATTATCGCTTTTTCTTATATATCCTATGTTATCAGCAGACAAACAAACACACTTTTTAATTTATAATCTAAGGATATGAGAGGACATTGGTTGGTTGATAGCTTATGGATAGTTTATAGTCTAGAGACTAAAAGTTATCCTAGAAATGCATATAGTTCTTATGGCATGAAGTTAAAACGTAATTCCTCCATAACCTCTCAAGACAACATGCGACAAAAGCACGTGTATGTTCAACCGCATACATCGTTAGTTTTAAATAAATGGCTGTTAAAGTTTAAACAATAACATATATTGAAAGAAAGAGAAGGTATAATAAAAATCATATACGTACTAATGCCGAACACGTTTTAAGAATTTTAGTCCGGGTTGAATATCAAGAAGTCATCACAACTTAACACAGCAGGAACGACTTAATAGATTCTATTTACACAACGCTTTGATTATCGCCATCGAACTTTCCAATTAGCAAATTCGAGCAGGCTACGTATTACGGTGGTAGACGTCATGTAAACCTGTAAGCTAAAACACTGCGAGTTAAATGACGGACAACAATGCAACAAATAATAGGGCGGGAAAGGTGTTTATGGAGTTGAAATCATAACTCTTTGGTTATAAACTGTTGATAATTTAAAATAAAACTTAGGAATAAAACAATTACAAAAAATCCTTTAATAACAAACATTAAGAAAGCGTATAAGGGATTGATTCGTAATTCTTGAGAACAGACATGTTGATGTTGTTGGCTTTATCACTTGGCATACAAAAGCGATCTCTTTCATTAGTATTTCCATCGCCTAAAACATTTGTTTTTGACACATCCTCGTTATTTATACCAAATTAATGTTCTCATTACATGTAGTGGAAACTACTGTTCCAACGTTTTATGGGGCTTATTGATTTCCTATGGAATGAAGACACAGTTTAGCAGCTCGGCGGTGGCCTGCGCCCAGCGCTGGGCCGAGGTCGCTGATGGCATGCAAGTGTCGACAAATCCCCTCGCGCGAGTCATTAAGCGGCTGACATGTCGGTCGGGATTCCTCGAAATCTCCACCAAATTAAGTGCTTACCCGCCAGCTGTAAGTTTACATATTTCGTTTAAACTCAATCCAAAAGCGACAGCGGGTAAGTTTACCTATTTAGTAACGCAATTACATTTTCAGTGGTTATCTTTTTAATTCATGGTGAACTAAAAAGTAAACACTTGTAATTACATTAGTAACACATTTAAGTATACATTTTTTTTTTATATTTTTGTTAGATGAAAATGCGCATTCGTTAGAAGTTCTATAAAATAACATTTCATTTTCTTCATTCATTTATGTAGTGGTATAAATATACATTTATACTGCAAATAATAAATGCAAAAAATATATATTTGTGTAACCTTATTGTATGTACCAATTTATTATTAATTTTATAAGGAATTTTGGCATTTTAGGTTTAAAGCTGTATTAGCTTATAAAGTTAAATTAGTTTTATGTATATCATAAAACAATTAATCGCAGCATAGATAAAATTCGTTTTATGTATATTGTTATAAATACGAAAATGAAATGAAGAAACAGGTACGACAAAATATTTTTACTTATTTTCATAAAAAAATTATGTGATTTGGTTAGCTTAGCTTGACGTGCCAAAACCAGACTAGCGGCATTTCGAGGTTTGGATGATGATGCTGACTCACTCACTGATGTCTCACCCGTTATAAAGGACAAAATAACTACTTGCATGTACGCCATAGAATTCTCACCTCGCCAGCCGTCCGCCCGTGCCTTACACCACTTCAGCAGCATCACGCGAGATAATTATACCATCCAAGGTGGCGTCCCCCGTGACGCGGCGCAGATGGCGACACTAATTAAAGCGGTGTCACCGACGCACCGCCGACAATTAATAGCGGCTACGGCAGAAGCCGAGCGGCGAGCCTAGCGCACCGACGCTTAAACAATCTTATTAATAAATATTGCATAATCCAATAATAAACCGTTGTCACACTTGGATCTGTCAATCTTAGAGTAAAAGTTCTTAGACCTGTGCGCGATTGTAACACTCTTAGCTTTATTGTAACACTCTTAGCTTTATTGTAACACTCTTAGCTTTATTGTAACACTCTTAGCTTTATTGTAAAACTCTTAGTTTTATTTTCGCGAGTGTAGTTATCACCTAACTAATTAAAAAACCCCGGCTAAGTTTGTTGTGGGCTTCTTCTTAGACCGGGGCGCGTTTGGAACCCTCATAGCTTTAGATTTAAGTTTACGAATATAGTTATCACCATGAAATAACTACTATTTAAATTATTGACACGTCAAAAGTGCCTTTTTACTGGTGGACTATTTGAATGAAGATTATTTTGAATTTGAATTTGAAATTTAACAGCGTGCTCGGTCTACAGCACCGACGCATTGTTGCCTGTCTGTCGGTCTTCTATCGGATATACTCGTATTTTGGAGAGTGCGCTCAAGAACTTCACATCATATTTTGGAAAATTCACGCAATATCTTTATAAATTGCACCCTATGTGTTATTCTGATGTTTTTTTTTATCCACTACAAGTTAGCCCTTGACGACAATTTCACCTTATGGTAAGTGATGATGCAGTCTAAGATGGTAGCGGGCTAACCTGTTAGGGGTATGGTAAATCCACACTCCTAATTGGTTTCTACACGACATCGTGTCGGAACGCTAAATCGCTTGGCGACACGTCTTTATCGGTAGGGTGGTAACTAGCCACGGCCGCAGCCTCCCACCAGACCAGACTCGAGCCGGGAATCGAACCCAGGACCTCCAACTTTATAAAGTGACAGCGCGCGCGCTGCGCCACGGAGGAAAATAAGCTATATTACTTTATAGTTTCAAAAAAATCCATTCCGTAGTTTTTACGTAAAAGAGTAACAAACATCCATCCATACTTACAAACTTTCGCGGTTATAATACTCGTATTATAGTAAGATAACAATTGCACATCTTCGGTCGTCAGTTAAATGGTTCGGTCGGTTTGCGCACGAGCGAAGTCATCTTCGCTGACAATGTCCTTTCCAACTATGATTAGTTGCTAAAGTGGCAGGCACAAAAACTTGTTAATATTGGTGTTAGGTTTTTGCATCTCACCGTCGGGTTTCCGGTGCTCGCTTAGTTAATAAGCTGTCAGATGGGTCGTATTTTGACATGTGCTTCATTGCAAACACTGGTTTTTAGTAAACAAACGATGTAAGCGAGGGGACTGCAAAAACAAAGGCTCTATCTATGCAGCGATGTCATTCAGACTTGGTTTGCCAGATGATTCACCAAATGACTTCAACACGCAAAAAATATGCTTCTGTGGTATAAACCTTTTTATTTTATTTTATAAACTACAAGTTAGCCCTTGACGGCTATCTTATCTGGTGGTAAGTGATGATGCTGTCTAGGATGGTAGCGGGCTAACCTGTTAGGAGTACGGTAAACCCACGCTCCACGCACGCACCCAAATTGGTTTCTACGCGACATCGTGCCTGAACGCTAAATCGCTTTGCGGCACGTCTTTGTCGGTAGGGTGGTTACTAGCCATGGCCGAAGCCTCCCACCAAAACAGACTCGAGCCGGGAATCGAACCCAGGACCTCCATCGTTATAATGCGTCAGTCGTTTTATAATATTTTTTGTTATTTTATTGAAGTACCCAACACCGTTTCCAATAAAATACCTACCCAGGACCGCGACTCGTAACTTAATACTATAATCCCATTGTAAGAATGTGTCGTTTGTACAATGAAATTATCGGTAAAGACTCCAAAATTGATATATTTAACGGTCACTATAGGAAGTTTTGTTTGAGTGTGATGGAATTGATTTAGTAAACAGTAGGTATCACACCTAACTTTATATTTGTTTTTCTGTAATTGGTTATATTAAACTTTTGTCATGCTGTGCAGTCAATTAGAATTACAATTAGATATAGAATATGTTACTAAGTTAAGATTTAATTATAAGGATTGTAATTTGTCAAGATTGCCAAATAAAATAAAATAAAATAATATGCAAACCTTTATACTATCGAGGCAGTTAAAAAGTCAATATCATCTCAGCTCTAATGAAGTTAATTTAGTCACTGTGATAGTTTCGATACTAACTAACTTACTATACATTACGGAATATCACTTGTCATAATAGTTAGCGATCGTATTACCTCCAGCCCGTTTGCGTGTTTGTCTGCATCGAATGTCATTCTATACACCCATTATGCTAACGTTAATTGACCCACCTATATATAAATACGGGACAATATCGCACACAGAATTATAAACTTTATCTGTCATTTAATAGAGGATATTTTTGTTTGTGGAATGATTGTATTTACGTCGTTCGTTATGATTAAGAACGTGCAGTCCACCGGGATAAGGAGATATAGGGTGATTTTAATTTGATGTGTTTTTGTTGGATTAATTTCCTGAAGTAATTATAATAATTAAATTGTTCTTCTAGTTGCCCCGTTTGATTTTGGGTTCTAAAATTAATGTTTCCACAACATTGTCACGGTAATATTACGTGACATTGTAGCCAAAACCCGATATATATATACATATACCAATATGTATACCCATATATATATATATATTGGTATATGTATATATATATAAGGTAGCCTTTCAGGCGTAGTAACACGGATCACGTTTCAAATTACGAGTACATAATAATATCTATACAAATTAAAAATTGAACACAAACATTCTGAGCGAACATGATCTGAGGTAACAAATAAAAAAAAATCTAATTGAGGCACTACTCCATTTTAAAGTCGGTTAATAATGCTACCGTTCACCCCGTACCCCAAGGAGCATGTGTCACCAGTGAGGCAGTTTTTGCCGCCCCCGCGGCGAGCCTCTCCCGCCAGCCCGACTCGCCACGTGCTTTTATTAACTATTATATGCGCAAGAGCATGTTATGTTATTCCATGAATTAACGTTCTCTATTCAATTAAGCCTACTGACCTTTGTTTTAATTATATTTAGGTTGATTATGATAACTCCACGCGCTATTTATTTATACACTACGAGTTGGCCCTTCACCGCACTCTTAACTGGGTTACTGTAAGCAAAACACTTAGCCCGTCACACTTTTTACTAGGTAGTTTAAAATTCAAACTGATTAGCTATATATAGTATGTAATAAGAACTATAACTATCGTCTGCAAAATTTAATGTTTTCGTTTGCGTTTTATTAATTTTATATTTAGGAATTTTTAATTAAGTCTATGACAGGTAATTATAAACCTTTTTTTTTATACACTACAAGTTGGACCTCCTTTATACTTATTTATTTATTTATTTGTTAGGAAGCCAACGTGTATACAACTATCTTAATCTAAGGACACATTCTACAGATCTCTTGCAATGTTGTACACTCCATTTATAGGCTAACTCAGCATGCGTAATAAGAAACAAGACATTATTAGTAAAAAAACAAACTTAACTAAAAATCGTAAAAAAACTTGTTGAGATTACTCTATGAAACAAAGAAAAGCGATCGATTTGACGGGAAAATGGAGTAGCATCGCAAAAAATCAATCATACACCTCCAACGAGTAATAATATGATTTGAAAACTGTATGAAAATAGTAATAGGTGTTAGGGCGTCCGCCTCCTAATCAGAGGTCGGGGGCTCTATCCCGGGCACGCACCTCTAACTTTTCGGAGTTATGTGCGTTTTTAAGCAATTATAATATCACTTGCTTCAACGGTGAAGGAAAACATCGTGAGGAAACCCTGAGGGTCTCCATAAATTATTTATTTGAAATAAATGTTCCTTAAGGCGTATGAAGTCTGAGTGGTTTTCTGGTGGGAGGCTCCGGCCGTGGCTAGTTACCACCCTACCGACAAAGACGGGTCGCCAAGCGATTTAGCGTTCCGGCACGATGTCGCGTAGAAACCAATTAGGAGTATGGGTTTACCATACCCCTAACAGGTTAGCCCGCTACCATCTTAGACTGCATGATCACTTACCATCAGGTGAGATTGCCGTCAAGGGCTAACTTGTAGTGGGTAAAAAAAAAAAAAAGTGGTGGACTATGGCCAAACCCTTCTCATACTGAGAGGAGGCCCGTGCTCTGTAGTGAGCCAACAGTGGGTAGATTATGATGATCATGATGATGAAAACAGATTCCACAAACCGTGCACCGTTAAACAATCACACGAGAGCAGCCGTGAAGCAAACAAACTCGCAGTGCACAACTATTGTGTGATGTGGTGTAATTGAATTACTCGCATATCAGCTCACGCGATTTTAACTCTAATTAATATAGTGCTAAATCACATGATTGAGTGCATGCGTTACGGCTATCACTTGATATGCTATTCGTAATCCGAAAACAAATAGATGAGATTCCAAGGCTGGTCGCCTACCTAGCTTGTCGAATGCGACGCATTCATTCACACGATTTTTATTTTTAATCGAATTATAAATAAAAATCAAAAGAAACCGACTTACCTATGCTACGTAGGTAACGTAGAATGTCAAATAAATTTTATTTTATTTTATTTAATAGGTTTACTAGTGATTTTTTATATTTACTAACACTGTAGATACATAATAATTTACAAGCTTTTTGTATGTAAAATCGTCTCGATGTAAACACAACGTGCTGTTTAAGTTACATTGCAATATAGCGATAGTTAGAAACAAAATAAAGTTATTTGTTAGTCATTTGATGAGGTAATGGGTTAAAATCGACAAATACCCTCTTACCGATTTGTATTGTTCTATGCAGATAGAGTAAATCCGTTTAACACAATGAAATTTAGTAGAAGTTTCTTTCTTTAGTTAATATAACGTAACGAAACGACTTTAGCATGTCTAGCAGTTAATGTAGTTTTCTTGATATGATTATGATGATGAAATGACATAACGCAGTTAAATAAGAAAAAGTAAGCAGGTTCGACCAAAGAGCTTGACTAAGCTTTTTTTTGTTTTCTCTTATTATTGAATTGTTTTTTTTTGTTTTTGATAAACTTACTATGTTATTCTCATTGCTGTGTTTTTATATAATTGGTACTATTTGTTGGTTTGGAGGTGGACAATAATGGTTGCGCCACAGTTTACACTACTGCAGCCGTTATTGCAACACCATGCTTAGTATTCTTTATATGTAACCCTGTCTTAATTCAAATAAATAAATAAAAAAAAAGCTAAACCCGAGACCAGTTTGCTTGGCCACTAGTTTAAAAAAGTATGCTTACCTTCGCGTACTCATGTGCGTTTAGCCTAATCCGAAAACAAATAGATGGGCCTTTGAACCAAATTTCAGAAATAATTCCTATTAATTTCACAACACATTCAAAACAATACTCTATGAGTATACAATAGAGTTCGCTTTGGCTCGAAGCAAGCGTAATGGATTAATAACACAGCGATCGAACACAGGTTAAGTCAGGGTTGCCAGGCGACGGGAGCCGGGCTTGTCACGTCACGGGGAGATGGGAAAACATAATATTTAGACTGGCAACGTGAAAGTTAATTTATATCTACCGAGTCGATATGGTGTCAGTGTATCTGGGATTGAACATTCCGAATATGATTAAATGAAAATATACTTTATTGTCCAAAAGAAGAAGTCACCATCATCTTGATCAACCTATTGCCGGCTCACTACAGAGCACGGGTCTCCTCTCAATATGAGAAGGGTTTGGCCATAGAGAACATTACGGAGAGCTCCTTCACCGATCAATCAAGTGATATTTTAATAATTCCGTTACAGTTGCGTACCCGGGATACAACCTGCGACCTCTATTTAGGAGGCGGATGCCCTAACCACTAGGCTATCACAACTTCAAAGAACAAATGCAAGACAGTGAAGAAACAAAGCTAGCCTATTTGCGCCCAACACGTAAAAGGGCTTGCGTCAATACTAGGCAAAACGTTTTTTATATAAGTTTATAAATTATTATTATTTAATAAAAAATTAAACTATAACAGCATCAGATGAGCCACCCAGTTCTGCAGTTGCAGACTACATGTGGTAGGTGGTAGTCTCCAACTACAACGCTAAATCACTTGGAGATATTGTATAGCCAGTACAGGTATAACTAGCCATAACCAAAGCCTCTCCCCAGATCAGAATAAAGCGCACAAACTGCTAAAGAATTGCTTGAATTTATATCGTGTAAGGATAGGAATCATCATCAGCATCATCATCGATTAACATTGCCGGCTCACTACAGAGCACGGATCTCCTCTCAAAATGAGAAGGGTTTGGCCATAGTCCACCACGCTAGCTATGTGCGGATTGGCAGAATTCACACACCTTTGAGAACAATATGGAGAACTCTTAGGCATGCAGGTTTCCTCACGATGTTTTCCTTCACCGTTGATGCAAGTGATATTTTAATTGACCTTAAAGCGCACGTAACTCCGAAAAGTTAAAGGTGCATGACGCGAGTGATATTTTAATTGCTTTAAAATGCACATAAAGTTAGAGGTGCTTGAACGACCTCTGATTAGGGGGCGGACATCCAAACCACTAGGCTATCACTGCTTCTCCAGGATAGCTTTTTTTTTTATTTTTTTTTTATTTTTTTTTATACACTACAAGTTAGCCCTTGATGGCAATCTCACCTGGTGGAAAGGGATGATGCTGTCTAGGATGGTAGCGGGCTAACCTGTTAGGAGTACGGTGAACCCACGCTACTAATAGCATGGGAATAAAAGTGAAACAAAAAGCAATAAGTGTTATCGGACGTTTGTCAGCGTGCAGCGGCCCTGGGTTACGGCTAGTTAGCTAAAAGCCACTGAATGGGTCGTTGAGTCGCCGGCCGATTGACCACCGGAGCCCGCGTCGATTAATAAACACCACTCGCGACTGCCGCGTTTAATGGCCGGCCTAATCGGAATGCCCGCCAGAGGAACAAATATTATCCTCACCACCTGGATGCCTGGTCCTCTTCCACCACCCGCTATTCCAGGTCATTTCTGCCACGCACCTGCAAATTGTGGAACCAGCTTCCATCTTCTGTGTTCCCTAATGGTTATAATATGGGGATCTTCAAAGGGCGGATTAACAAATTGCTCAAGGGCCAGCAACGCATTGGCAGTTCCTCTGGTGCTGCAAATGTTCATGGGCGGCACTTACCATCAGGTGACCCGCCTGCTCGTTTGCTCGCTATGTATATATAAAAAAAAAAGGAATTTGTCACTGCGCTAATCAATAATCATTATTATATCTCACGGAGATGATTTTCACTCTCATAGACAACCTCCGTGGCGCAGTGCGTGCTGTGGCATTATAAAGTTGAAGGTCCTGGGTTCGATTCCCGGCTCGATTCTGGTGGGAGGCTTTACGGTGCCTAGTTACCACCCTACCGACAAATTACCGATTTAGTGTTCCGGCACGATTTCACGTAGAAACCAATTAGGAGTGTTGTTTATACCATACCCTTAACAGGTTAGCCCGCTACCATCCTAGACTGCATCTCTTACCACCAGATGAGAAAGCCGTCAAGGGCTAACTTGTAGTGGATAAAAAAAACACTATCACAGCCGTATCTTCACAGGCTCGTTAATTCAATTTATGACGTCAATAATGACAGTTTAATACTTAATTGCCCAAGCCTGAGTCACTCGGCGGATGAAGGAAAGCGCTTCGCAATGCGTAGGTATGACTGCTCTTTAGAATTGATTAAATAATTTTATCATTAGTTGATTAAATTTAAGAAATTAATCAGGACTTGAATGTGCAGAAAAACCACTTAGAAGATTAGTTAAACAGCTTAATTACGATTCTCGAATCCTGCATTCGCTTCCCAGGTGGGAGGACAGAATGAATACAGTCTTCCACAAAAGTCTGCGAGATTTAAACACTGAAGTCCTTAATCTAATGGAAATCGATGGAAATCAAATATTAAGAGCGACATCAAACAAATAACTGAAAGTCCAGTAATCGAATTCCCGCGTTTGAGCCAAAATCTAACTTTAACTAGTAAGTTAACATAGATTATTTTTACATTCTGTTAATCGTCATCATGATCATCCCATTGCCGGCTTACAACAGAGCACGGGTCTCCTCTCAATATGAGAAGGGTTTGGCCATAGTCCACCATGCTGGCCATGTGCTGATTGGCAGACTTCACACGCATTTGAGAACATTATGCAGAACTCTCAGGCGTGCAGGTTTTCTTGCGATGTTTTACTTTACCGTTGAAGCAAATGATATTTTAATTGCTTAAAAACGCACATACTAACTCCGTATAGTTAGAGGTGTGTGCCCGGGTTCGAACCCCCAACCTCTGATTAGGAGGCGGGCGTCCTAATCACTAGGCCATCACGGCGTCTGTTAATAGCTACCAATTATTCATGATCTAAATATGTTACATTATAATATATTCATCGCAGTAATTGTGATACGTTTTTTATCGAAGTCGACAGATACAGATAACCGGATTTTTGTCATCCCTACTTGGTAGGCGAGTACTTTATTTTATAACCGCCAAATCGTCGATTACGCCGGCCATTGGATACGTAATTTAAATTAATAAACATGCCGCCATTAAAGTTTGATGGATGGAGAGGCGATCGGGCGCGCCGACAAACGGGACCGCCTCGTTAAGCTTACTTGGGCTATGGTGCGACCACATGTGGTGCGCGGCGCAGGACCATTTGAATAAAATTGTCTGCTGGGAGGCTTCGGCCGTGGCTAGTTGCCACCCTACCGACAAAGACGTGTCGCCAAGCGATTTAGCGTTCCGGCACGATGTCGCTTAGAAACCAATTAAGAGCGTGGATTTACCATACTCCTAACAATACTCCTTCGAAAATAGAAACAACACAGCGTACAATACGTCGTTGTACGTCGACCTCCGTGGCCAAGTGCGTGCGACAGGCATTAGAATGATGGAGCTATTAAACAATTAAAGTAAAGTAAGAGTTATACAAAACAATTAGGAGTATAGGCTTACCATACTCCTAACAGATTAGCCCGCTACCATCCTAGACTACTAAAGATCGATACTAAAGATCAATCGTTATATAGATATATATCTATAGGGACGGTACAGGCGACAATATAATATGAAGCTGTTGTGTATCGATTAATCGAACTAAGGATTGGAATATGTACATAGATTTAGTAATAATATCTGTGGAATAACACACAGTTTAACTGCATCATCACTTACCACCAGGTGAGATAGCCGTCAAGGGCTAAGTTGCAGTGTATAAAAAAAAAGATGTGTATGGGCTTAACATTCCGTGACCCCACATGACCGCTTGCTCGCGTTCACGTAGCTAAATCAATAGTGTTTTATAATGAACCTCTTGAAATGTGGTCACCGCTGTTAGAGGTCTCGGCGGGGGAGCTATCCGGCTCTTGTTTGCGCTACAACCTTTTTTGTGTGATAGGATTTATAAACTGGTGTTCGACGTTAACTCGAAACATTATGTTTTTGTGCCTTCGATTACTTACAACTAAAAACTGTTTGTTGAATTTTAATAATACTAATTATCAACACAAATATATGTGAAATTTTATTAAGTGTACTTATTAGTGTTTACTTGGAGAGTAACGTGAACGTTATTTGTGTAACTTTTTAATATAATTTGATTGTAAGATTAAATACACAATAATAAGCTATAAATACGTAATAAAACGTAAAATATAAATTTTATTCTGATTATTGTACCTACTTACTAGGAGGCAAAATCTGCTAGTACTATTATTAATTGGGTTCTAGTAGACGATCGTTTAACATAAACATATTTTGTAACATATAAATACAGGAAAAGGTTTGCTTACAATCATGAGTGCATGTTTTTTTCTTAAATAACTTATTCTAAAAAACGAGTATTTTAACCCCATTGCGCAGTGGTTTTATACATGGTATATTCCCGGTTCGATCCCCGGCGTAAAAAAACAAATTACAGGAGATGTTGGCTTCACGATAGATTTGTAACTAAACATTACAGAGTACTTGTTTTTCTTATTATTTCTATTAATATGTGGTGTACAAATAAAGAATAAATAAATAAATACTAGTGTACTTATAAAATTTTAAAATTATAAAAAAAAACTTGCGTCGTTTTCGTAGATTACAGCAAATAAAGCTTTATGTTTATTGTATAACATAACCAGAGGCTAGCTTCTTAAAAAAATATATGGATATTGATAGCCATCTAATTAGTATTTTTACGACCAGCATAAACCATCGGTTTGAACAGCCTCGCGCCCTCGTCCTCGGCATATCATTAAGATAATATATTATAATTAACTTACACCTATCATTACCCTCCAAGTTCAGTACCAACGGAATCTGACTGTGTCTGAGTGACATTATTACTTACAACTTTTTGTCTAGTTGTAAAGAACAACTTTTAAATTATTTATAACGACTTTGTCATACCTAGATTTAAAGACTTCATTCTCCAAAAGAACAGTTCACTAACAAGATAAATTAAAGCTAATTGCATTTGACGACCTCCGTGGCGCAGTGCGTGCGCTGTCGCATTATAAAGTTGGAGGTCCTGGGTTCCATTCCCGACTCGAGTCTGGTCTGGTGGGAGGTGTCGGCCATGGCTAGTTACCACCCTACCGTCAAAGACGTGTCGCCAAGCGATTTAGCGTTCCGACACGATGTTGCGTAGAAACCAATTAGGAGCGTGGGTTTACCATACTCCTGACAGGTTAGCCCGATACCATCCTAGACAGCATCATCACTTACCACCGGGTGAGATAGCCGTCAAGGGCTAACTCGTAGTGTATTAAAAAAAAACATGAAAATATTATAACTTAAAATAGTAACTCATTTTTTTTTGTTTTTACCTTCACTAACATAAAAAAAATCGTAGACGTAAGACGTAATCTTAACTGTATTTTATAAATTGAAACGAACATTCTGTTACAATTTCTTTGGGCAGACTATAGTATAGCGTCACTGCCTGGAACTGACCTCTACTTGGCTTAATAATAGATAAAGGTGCTTGTTTAACTGTTACACCTTACAGGAGGTCCATACACCTAGCGGCTGCCTACGACTTTTCGTCGCGCGACTTGTCTTAAGTGTATTGTTACCCTACAAGGGCGCAAAAAATCCAACGATGTAATTTTAGGAAGCCGACTCCCGGACGACCGTAAATTCCTCTTTTGATTTATACCCGATTTGACTACGAGCTACCGGCGAGGGTAATGCCACCACCAATTATTGTTAATCGAGAGATTCCTGAACTAGATATCGACACTGGAATAACTATTCGTTTTTGCAGAGATAAGAATCATAGATTTTGTTAGTAAAGATACACAGAGAAAACCCTTATGTTAGCAATCCCTTGCCACGCTTTTCTTGCCATGCCTTTCTTTCAAACCATGACATAATTGTGAGCATAGTTTTCACAAATCGCTAACGATTGCGCCAAGCCACAGAACCACTCAGTGTTGAGACATACTCCGTCAATATTGTGCGTCCGTCTATTAGTGCATTTACATAAAGGTTGAAAAGTTTAGGGGAAGTTAAACAGCCCGTCGTACCCCGCACTCTAACCTATATGACTTTAAATACGTAGCAGACTATTGCAAGACATTCCTCCATCGCAACCTCACGAAAATTTCGGTACTAATCCTGTACTGAAAGTCCCGGTTAATTCTTTTCTCGGGCAGACCTGTATTTTTGATTTTCTGCCATAGATACCTTAACTTACCAGTTCAAAAGCCTTGCTAAAGTCCAGAAAACGCGGATAAATACGCGTAACCAGATAGAACGTCACAGTTTACTTCGAACATACTATGGCCGACTCTGTTGACAAAGCACGCTTGAAGCGAAACTGATTGTCATGTAAGTATACACGTTTATCAAGCAGGAAGTTAACAAACCGTCAAGTACCATTGCAATAACTGTAGCAAGTGTCCCCAGTTTAATTTTTTTATAATTGGCTCAAACATAGGCCACTGCTGTCGGCATGTACGAATGCATTATAAATAATTGATGGCATTGACGCATTTTTTTTAATTAAAAAAGGCATAATATTGATATTGCAGTTTTTGATTTAAGTTTTTAAAGTAAAAATTAAATGTAAATACAGTAATTTTAATAAACATTAGATATTAAGCTTTAATGGAATAGACCTAAAACAACCTATCTAGGATACCTAGTTTTATTCTTAGAAAGCAGCCGCCTCTTATTTAGTATTTTATCATATCAACGTGCTTGTCATCAAAATTTATAATCATAATCAATCATAAACTTTGTCCAAATAATCCTTGATGCGTCAATCACATACTCAGTAGTGAGTAGATGGTGATAACTACATTGGTAAACTTAACACTAAAGCTATGAGGGTTCCAAACGCGCCCAGCTCTAAGAAGAAGCCCAATTAAATTAATCGGGTAACTTTTTTGTTATCTCACATGTTAAATTATTACGAGCTCTATCTTATTAGGACAATATTACATATCCATGCTTGTTTGTTATTTCTACAATATATTATATATTCTTTACACTATAATTAATATATTCTTTACACTATAATAACGACTTTTCTTCAAATGTACGTTCTATATAAACTTTAATTGTAAAATTAATACATACTAGTATATGGAACATAAACAGAATACACAGAATACAGAAAATAAGTACTGGACGGACTGATTTTGTATGCCAGTACAGCGATATTTAAGCAAATAAGCTGCAATAGAATCTGTCTATTTTAATACAGGTTTAGCGCAGAACGCGCTCAAATATTACAATAGCTCTTTAATCATGTCAACTGTTATTTTAAAATTTATTTTAAGGAAAACATGGCGACCCTACACTAGTGTTATTGTATTACTAATGAAGATTTTTGGTCTCCCCTGTTGATATATTATGTCTTATGATGGATTAAGAAATATCTATAACTGCCGCCATACTTCAAAGTTTACACGTCCTCGTATTAATCCCAGGCTGAATAATAGAGACAATTTTAATTGCTTTGGGCTATTTACTCTGTGGATGAGGGGATGAGGGGACTTTGGGCCTTGCTTTCTTTACATTTTTTAAACTATCCGGATCCGAACGAACCGGATGTATACTTAGTGTGAAGAATCGACCTATCATAAATAGGCTTCAAAATTACGTAATATTTTTTTCTTGTACGATTTAATATTCAGTAATAATTATGAGCGTAAATAACGGCCACATTTATAAAAACGCAAAATTCAGGACTCTGTTATTACATGCTCTCCTAAGTAAGGGGAAGGAACTTTGCTAAGAATTTCTTATAGAAAACTTTAATACTAATAATTCTTGGAACTGAGAGTTCTCCATAATGTTCTCAAAGGCGTGTGAAGTCTGCCAATCCGCACATGGCCAGCGTGGTGGACTATGGCCAAACCCTTCTCTGTAGTGAGCGTCCTTCTGGGCCTCCGTCCTACCTTTAGTAGTAGGGCTGCAAGTACTCCGGAGTAGCAGCGTTTCGGCACCTCTCCACGCTTCGAGTACTAATTGACTTTGCGCAGATCCTCCCAAATTGTTAACTTTGTGGAAGCGCTGAGTCATATTTTCGGAAGAAGTGTCAACTGTCATTTGATGCCACTTAAGAGTAATTCAAAACTGAAATTGTTTATTTTTATTTCCACTTCACAAACACACGCTTTGATCTTAGTTTTATTGTGCATTAAATACACTTAGCGAATGTGATACTATACAGGGTGCTCGGTACACGCCAAGACGAATGGTAATACTGGGTTTGGGCCAGAATTTTTATAAAAACAAATTGGCCTTTTGCATAATAAATATTATTTAATTAGCCTTTATATAAATAATAATAATTAATGATTACTTACACATGGTAAGTAATCATTAATACCCAATTATATAAAAAGTAGCCTATCACTCTCGGGCTCTTTAAATAATTCTTTGAAAAAATAAGTAAACCAACTAAAACCATTATAATTTTCAGTAAATACTTGTAAAAAATTAATCAAAAAAAAACTGTGTACCACTACTGCCCCCATTGCTTGATAGACTATAGGATATAACATAATATTGACATTAAAAAAATATCAAATCGCCCAGTTAATAGTATAGATAAAGGCCTTATAAAACAGGTTCCTTATTATGATATGTCTCGAGAGCCCCGGCCGGTGTGTTATCGGCGCACCCTGTACACGCGGCCTACGGCAGCTAAACGAATCCGTTTATTTGTGATGACACGACGTTTTGGCAAAGTTGCCATCCCACTTAACAATCTATACATAGAATTTATTTTGGCTTGACATTTGGAGCCGCGATCAATGGAAGCTTCTTAAATAGATTCAAGACATCGCGACTTACGCGGCCAAAGCCGTATCAGAGCGTTGAGCTGCCATCTAGATATATCGATATAGAACAAAGGAACGATCTATGTTGTAGCTGCGATAGCCTAGTGGTTAGGACGTTCGCTTCCTAACCAGAGGTCGGGAGTTCAAACCTGGGCACGCACCTATAACTTCTCGAAGTTAATTCAGGTAAAATTGTACTTAATAATATTAAACGATTATTATATTGTTGCGTGCCCGGATTGGAAACGCCGACCTCTGATTAGGAGGCTGACGCCCTAACCACTAGGCTATCACCGCTTCAACTGGGCTATCACCGCTTCAACTAACTTTCCGGAATTATGTGCGTTAAAAAAAAATTAAAATATCACTTGCTTGCACGGTGAAGGAAAACATCGTGAGGAAACCTGCACGCCTGAGAGTTCCCCATAATGTTCTCAAAGGTGTGTGAAGTCTGTAAATCCGCACATGGCCAGCGTGGTGGACTATGGCCAAACCCTTCTCATACTGAGAGGAGACCAGCGCTCTGTAGTGAGCCGGTAATGGGTTGACCATGATGATGGTATTGTTACTATAATATTGGTAAATATGTATGTGTATACCCTCAGTCTCCAACGTATGTATATATATATATGCACCACCTATATCATTCCTTTTTCTGTGTTTTACGTGACAAGGCTGCCAAATTGTTTTTTTACATAAACTATAAGTTAGCCCTTGAAGGCTATCTCACCTGGTGACCATGTAGTCTAAGATGGTAGCGGGCTAACTCTTTAGGCGTATGGTAGAAACACACTTCTAATTGGTGTCGTAGCAGATCGCTTGGCGATATCTGCGTCGTTAGGGTGGCAACTAGCCTCGGCCGAAGCCTCCCACCAGATCAGACTCGAGCCGGGAATCGAACCCAGGACCTTCAACTTTATAATGTGACAGTTCAAGACAGCGTCACGGACGTCGACGTACAACGACGTATTGTACGCTGTGTTGCTTCTAATTCCTGTGTACTTTTTTGTTAGTACAAAAATGTTCATTAATTCATTCATTTTGTAACGAGGAAATTTGTCCGTTCGAAGTACTCTACAAACATTAAGTTCCCGATCTATCCTCTCAGTGGCCGGCGGAGGGCGGAGGGCGGAGGGCGCGCGCCGCGTGAGCTTTAATTTCCTCCTGCGAGCGAATCACACAAATAAACAATCAAATAAAATCACAAGACCACTCATCGACCACTTAGCGCGGCACCAACTTAGCGCGCCGCTCGCCACCATCTAAAACAACTCTTATTTCTAATACGAATAACGTAGTGAATCTATTTTCGTGAACGCAAACGTAAAGTTGTCGCGCCGTACTTATTTAGGCGCTAGTGTTGCGTATGAAGTTGTAAGTCGATGTTTATTCTCATAATTGAGGTTTAATGGTTTCTGTATGACAGCTTCATGTTTCCAACTCGTTTTATTCATTGCTACTTTTGGAAATGGATCTACAGTTCCGCAGTAAATGATGAATGTGTTATTCATAACAGGCATTTGGGTGATGGTTAAATTAATTTTATAAATAGATTATTTTATTATATTAAATAAACATTGATTTTTGGTTGTGCCTCGTTGTTTCGCCCGTTTCTATAGGTTTAAATTGATATAATAATAAACATAGCCGCTCTCAGTAAGAAGTCCATCTTTACTATTAATATAAAAAATTGATATATATATTTCTCTATAAATTTTTATTACACTAGGTTTGTTGAAAGTTTTTTCAGTTTGGCCACTTAAAAGTGAAGAATAGATATTTAGGAGTAGTGGAACTATCGACAGACCAGATAGGACATTGGGTAATAAATTACTTTCAATATTTTATCCCTATCCTTTGCGGTATTTTTTTTAATTCTTCGTTTAAAGATTTGTTAAAGTTTTTTTTTATAAAGGTATCACTATTTGTCATACTAGAAATACAAGAGAGGTCCAGGTTTCGTAGCTTGAAGCGAAACGTAGCTATATATTATTTCGTAGCTATATATATATAATAATATTATTTCGTTAAAATGTTTTTATTTGGGCCACAAATCTAATAGGTCCAAAATTTAATTAAACTAGGTTATTTGTGAAAAAAAATATTTTTTGATTAGTACCATCTGGTTTAAAGATTTGAGAATATTTTCTATCGACTCGTCGTCATGTAAATGTACCTATAACATCCCTAACGCTGTCATTCCCTAACAATTTCGAAAATACTCCCTTCACTTAGGAATCTCGTAAACCATATTCAGCTGTATTCCTTCCATCGGGTGAACGAGACAAGCAGCGCAACTCGCGCAGGTGCGAGCGGGACGACAGCTATACAGGATGATAAACGCTTTTATGGCGGCATAATGGTTTAAATTGGTCCTTTAATAAGCGACGGGCGACGTCATAAAAACCGGGAATAATGACGTTTGTTGCAATTGTTTACGATTTGGATTGTTCGAAGGTAATTTGTGTTATGTCAGGCATATTTAAGGTATAGTTTAGCGGACGAGGGCGCTAACAAAAACAACGATAAAAGCGATTGTTGTGAGGAAATATAACATTAGCAGATTTGATGTAGGCGCTTTTTCGAGCCTGTCTACCAAAGACAGAAGGTTTTAAATCTGTTGTTGAAATACTTCTGCAGAAGTAGGTTCTTTCTGTTACATTTTTAGTAGTCATATTTTTAATTTGTTTATTTTTTTTTAGAATTTTGTTTTGCTTATTGGAACGAAGTTCCTTATCGCGCGTTGTGAAAGGGGGCGAGACGGAAAAAATTCTTACGAAAAGTTGTCACGATACTTTTTGTTTGGCGTCGCGTGTTTCTCTGTCTGTCTCTCTCTCTCTTATAGAAAGCAAGCCAGATATTTTCATTTCTATTTCGCATTGAACAGTGTGGTGTCGCGACGATTATTATTGTTGAGTGTATACAGGTTTTTTGTAAATAATAAATAATAAAAAATAATAATAATAATGAATCCTGACAGTGTTTCTGCACGGATATTGCTGATGGAGTACAAAATTGAGCCTACTGATTAAGTTTATGTAACATTATATTTGTAAATAATAAAAAAAATATTATTATAACTTAAATAAAATAAAATTTTATTACAATTCCTTCACTAATTAATCGAAAGGAACTTCGTTCCATCCGGGTGTCCCTTGACACCTCTCAAGTTTTTTAAGTTCGTTAGGAGTTTCTTTTTTATAATTTTGTTTTAGTTATAAGTTTGTTTGTTATTTGTATAGGAGATAATGGGGATTCATGTTCGTTTCGGACTAAAGTCCCAAAAAAAAAGCGATATTAGCTTCGTCTATTTTAAACCATACAAACTTAGAAATCACTTAATTATTATTGAAAAAGTAATAATAAACGAAGGTGGCAATATTAGCGCTAACTATATTAAACTAAACAGACTTAGAAATCACTTAATTTTTATCGATGTAGGGGTCAATAGTAAAATTATTTACATCATAATTGCCTGCGACCTACCGTAACTAATTGTTTTGCCGCTGTCAAAAGTTATATGTTGCTCAATGAAGAGTCTCGGAACAGCTGCTTGGCAGATATTGCTTGTGATTTATTCGTCCATTAGTTCTAGTATTATATACCTACAGAGTGTTCTTATCTCGTTTTTGAACTAAACGATTCCTATTTATTTAACACGTAAGTTAGATTAAACAAAAATATCTTGAATAATGAATAGAAGCAGGCGTTACTTTGCGGAAGTCCATGATAAACAACAAACAGCAAGTATAATTTGCTATATTCCGCCGACAACCGGGAGATTTGTATAATATAACACCACACAAAATCTTCCACTAGAATCTCTCTCCTAGAAAAGTAACTTTACTTTTCGCGCTTGTGAAGTCAACATCTCCTGAGGATGATCCGGTGTCGGGTCGCAACGTGCGTAGAGGTTCTAGTGGAGGATTTTGTGTGGTGTTATATTATACAACTCTCCCGGTTGTCGGCGGAATATAGCAAATTATATTTGCTGTTTGTTGTTTAAAAATATCTTGTACTCCAAAAAACTCACAACTGCACTGTCGCATTATAAAGGAAGTGCTGGGTTCGATTAAGTCGAGTGTGGTGGGTGACTTCGGCCGTGGCTATTTACCACACCACATTTACCAAACACGTGTCGCTAAACAATTTAGCGATTCTGCGTGATGTCGAAACCAATTAGGAGAATTAGATTACCATGCCTCTAACAGGTCAGCTCGCGCTTCACTGCGATCCCGGTATAGATTGGAAAAGATAAATATATTGTATACACGTGTTACCTTCAATTAGATATCGAGTACATTTTCCGTTATAATTCATACACACTTCCTTTTATTTTTAACTATTAAAATAAATACTGTCCTTTTAAATTAATTTATTTATTTTAAATTATTTTTAATTACATGTTAAATGTAATTAAAAATAATTGATAACGACATTTTATTGTATGATGCACAGAATATGAATGTCATTTTGTTTACATTTTATTCGAGTGTCAAGTTAGTTGTAACGAAATACAAGCCGCCAAGCGATTTAGCGTTCCGGCACGATGTCGCGTAGAAACCAATTAGGAGTGTCGGTTTACCATGCCCCTAACAGGTTAGTCCGCTGCGATCTAAGATTGCATCATCACTTACCATCAGGTGAGATTGCCGTCAAGGGCTTACTTGTAGTGGATAAAACTGCGAGAAGGTCGATAGCGTATTATTCGGTCGACCATCTCCTGTAGTCGTAATACACCTTAATAACTACATTCAACTTTATATAAAGTTAAATGTGCGCATATAAAGCGATTTTATGCGACATACATTTTACATTGTAGTGGGCAGACGATGTTAAATACATTCATGAACTTAAAACTATAGACCCGAGAGTACCGAACACGTAATGGTCTAAAAAGATTACCACAACAAATTCAAAGGGTATTATTATTGTTAACATCATCGCACGTCGCGCTTGATTTTGGAACCAGTCGCAAGTTATAGAGCGTCCGTGGTATCGACCGGACCCCGGCCCACAGCTGTGTTGTTCACCGATTAATCAAACGACATAACGTCAACAACCTCACTCAACATTCCTTCCATCATGCTTAAACCTAATAACCTAAATCAATCTTTCAAAAAATCTAATCTTTAATCAAGTAATCCCTGTGTGTGCCAATAACAAACTTTGTAATGAGTTGATGGTGATAACGACATTCGTAAACTTTAAACTAAAGCAAAGGGTTTCAGCGCCATGCTCTAAGAAAAAGCTTGGCCGGATAAGTTTTTCTTTTATACACTACAAGTTAACCGTCAAGGTGAGATGTGATGATGCTGTCTAGGATGGTAGCGGGCTTAATAATTAGTAATATGTATACTAAACCCACGCTCCTAATTGTTTTATACGCGACATCGTCGTTGTACGTCGGAGGTCGACGTACAACGACGTATTGTACGCTGTGTTGCTTCTATTTTCGAAGGAGTATTGTTAGGAGTATGGTAAACCCACGCTCTGAATTGGTTTCTAAGCGACATCGTGCCGGAACGCTAAATCGCTGGGCGACACGTCTTTGTCGGTAGGGTGGTAACTAGCGATGGTCGAAGGCTCCCACCAGACCAGATTCGGGCCGGGAATCGAACTCGGGACGTCCAACTTTATAATGCGACAGCGCACGCACTGCGCCACGGAGTTCGTCGAAACATGTCATGTCATGATACAGATCTAAAAATATTTTTTTTCACATCGTGCCGGAACGCTAAATCGCTTGGCGACTCATCTTTGTTGCTAGGGTGGTAATTAGCCACGAGCAGACTCGGGCCGGGAATCGAACCCGGGACCTCCAACTTTATAATGTGACAGCGCAAGCACTGCGCCACAGAAGTTGTCTAGTATTTTAAATAGATCTGAATTACCTTACCTACTAACTGTTTATAAATACTGATTTTAGTACCGACTTATAATGAGATTTAGAGTTGATCTATACAATGTTTATTAATGGGAGGGGTGGAGTATGCCGCTGTTACTTTCCGCTTGTGCGAAAAAGCCGTGGCCCAGCTGGCGGTGTAACGATACACCGTCACTGAACCCGGCTTCAGTTTGACACATTTTGAAACAACCTGTATGCAGCCCAGTCCATTTCGCGCCAATTACACTTTGTGTCAAATACACTGGACTGAAGCAGACAAACGCAACTCAAAATAGACTCTAAAATCATTAATGTAAAGTCCATATTCGCTTGATGATTTGATAGTTGAATAAAGACAAGCATTGAAAAACACACAGACCAATATAGACTTTAAAACGATACGGGTAAAATTTAAAATAGTTTTTTTGGTTTCGGAGAAATAAAATTATGCAGTCTAGCTAGGTTTTGGTTTAGGTTTCAAAGGAAAATGGCACTTTGGCGAAGCTTCTGTGTGATTGTGATTTGTTTGCGTGAGAGATCAAAGAGCTGCCCCGCGCGGGTGATGCACCGCGCGACCGTGTTATGGGTGATATTCGGGATAGGTGTTAAGGAGAAGTCCAAGACCAGGTTAGTACCCAATTAAATTTGGTGACTTTTTATATCTATTGGAACGAAGTCCCTTATCGCGCGTTGTGAAGGGTGGGGGGGGCTAGACGGAAAAAATTCTTACGAAAAGTTGTCACGACACTTTTTTTATTGTAAGCTGTGCGGCGTCGCATGTTTCTCTGTCTGTCTCTCTCTCTTATAGAAAGCAAGCCAGATATTTTCATTTTCTTTTGTTATTGTTGTTAATATTGACTTTTGTTATCTCAAAAAATTTTATTACAATTCCTTCACTAATTAATCGAAAGGAACTTCGTTCCATCCGGGTGTCCCTTGACACCTCTCAAGTTTTTTTTTTATTATATCATATCATTATCGCCGGAAGATTATTCAATTTCTTACGTTATTTGATATGGTTCCCAATTTTGCAATTATTTTAGATTGTTACTTTAATCGTTTTTTTGGAGCTAACTCCTTAAAAATAGATTTTGATATAAGGCCCCCGGTATGAAAATAATATGAGAAGTAAAATCTACTGAACCAATGAGCTCGTTACGTTTTTGTGCGCAGCCTATTTATTCTACGCACCTGTCACTTTTCAGGTGTGAGTATTGTTTATATGTATGATAAGTATGTATGATAAGATTCAATAGTCAAATATTGCATGATGACATAGAGGACACGTGTAAAATCCCATGTCTAGTGATAGATGAGCCAAATGCATTATCATTAGATGATACGAAAAATTTCAATATAATATCGTTCAATATTCGAAGTATTAATAAAAATCTAGATAACTTTCTCATATTTATCTCACAACTAAGAGTCCATCCAGATATCATGATTTTCACGGAATGCTGGTGCAGTGAATCCACTATCCCTCCACTCATAGATGGCTATAACGTATATTTCACAAAACGAAGCTTTAATCAAAACGATGGGGTGATGATGTACATAAAAACTGATATTCACTCTCACGTCTGTGAGGTTAATTTAAAAGATGCAAATTGTCTTTCCGCTAAGATAGGAAATCTGACTATTCTGGGCATATACAGGCCATATTGTTTTAAGGAAATCCAGCCCTTCATCGAATCACTGGATATAGTCCTGACTTCAACAAGATCTCGTAATATTGTCTTAACTGGTGATATAAATATTGATACCCTAAACCTAAATAGCAAAATCACTTCCGACTACTTAGATATAATAGGGTCCCATGGCCTTCTCGCTGCAGTTGAAGTTCCTACACATGGGAAAACATGTCTTGACCACTTTATGGCCAAACTGGTAGGGAAATCTAAATGTTTTGTTTTACAGACGGACACGACAGATCACTTACCGCTATTATTATCTATCCAAGGATCTCCAGCACAGCGAAAACCAGGCCTAGGCAATTACACTAGAACCATAACAGACTATGACGGAATTAAAAAATGCTTAGAGGAATATAATTGGACAGATTATCTATCCATTACAGATACAAATGAAGCAGCCCAAGTACTTACAAAAATATTGCAGGAAATTATTCTCACGAATACCGATACCCTTATACTATCAAAAAGGAAGAGGCCTCTGAAACCTTGGATAACTTATGGTATAATTAAATGTTTTAAAAAAAGGGACCGACTTCATATGATCGCAAAAAATAATCCTGAAAGTGCAGAAGACAAGTTAAAATATATTAAATATAGAAATATGTGCAAGGTAATAACTAAAAAACTCAAACTTAATTATTATCAAAATAAACTAAGACAGCATAAAGGGAATTATAAAAATACTTGGGATATTCTAAAAGAAATATGTAACTTATCTGCGCAAAAAAACCCTAGTACAGAATTATTAAATCTGGTTCCGAATCCAATGAAATCCCTGGAAATTGTAAACAGTTTTTTTACTAATGTTGGCAGTTCACTGGCTGAAAATATTTTAAATAAGACTTATAAATCAGAAGAACATATAATATCGCTACAGAAAACCCATACAAATAACTCTAATTCGATGATGTTTAAACCGACAGATCCAAATGAAATTAAAGCTATTCTTGGCAATCTGAAAATGTATTGTGCCTCTGGCGATGACGGTATATCTCCAGGATTTTTAAGACAATTCCGCAATTTCCTATGTTTTCCCATTGATCACCTTTGTAACCTCAGTATGATGACAGGTACTTTCCCAACAATTTTCAAACAAGCGACTATTGTCCCAATTTATAAAAGTGGAGATAAACTAACTGTATCTAATTACAGACCCATATCGCTACTTAGAGCACTAAGTAAGGTATTGGAAAAGGTGGTCAATTCGAGATTAATAAGTTACTTGGAACACTTCAACTTGATATCAAGAAATCAATACGGTTTCAGGCCAAAAAAGTCCACGGAGGATGCTGTTATATGTTTTGCGAATAATACAACGAAGCTCATGGATCAGAAAAATAAATGTCTAGGGGTATTCCTTGACCTCAAAAAGGCGTTCGACACTGTGTCGATACCTCTACTTCTTCGAAAAATGGATGGTCTTGGTATACGAGGTACGCCACTTGCCTGGTTTAAGGACTACCTCGGAGAAAGGGGTCAAAGGGTAAAAATCCTGGACCAAACCTGCAACAGTCAGAAGGTCACATACGGTGTGCCTCAAGGAAGCACTCTTGGCCCAACACTTTTTCTGGTGTACGCCAATGAAATTTGTAATCTAGAGTTAGATAATGCCCAATTAATTGCTTTTGCTGATGACACTGCCATAATATTTCACGGTAAAACGTGGGATGAGACCCATAGAACAGCTGAAAGAGAACTTGCTAGGGTTACAGAAACGCTAGAAAATAATTTACTGACTATAAATACTCAAAAAACTAAGTATATCTGTTTTAGTATCTCGTCAGCCACCCAACCACCCCCCAATTTTACACTAAAATTACACACTTTTCCATGCAACACATTAGCTGATACACCTAACAAATGCTCTTGTGAAGTCCTTGAGAAGGTTTCTACGATGAAATATCTAGGCGTAGTCATCGACGAATACTTAAATTGGCACCCCCACATTACAGCGCTGGCCAATAAAGTTAGAAGACTAATCCCAATTTTTAGAAACATCCGTGACATAACTGATAGCAAATTGGCAATTCAGGTGTACAAAGCGCTATGTGAGTCCCTTCTGATATATTGCATTCCAGCATGGGGTGGAGCAGCCACCTCAAATATGATCGAGGTTGAAAGAGCACAAAGAGCTCTTATAAAGGTATTGTATCGCAAACCACGTACGTTTCCTACGGAGGAACTATACAGAACTGCAAAATTACTTACAGTTAGGCAACTGTATATTGAAAGATGCGTTCTTCGGTATCACCGCACTCATCAAATACCCCCAATGGACACTTCTCCTAAACGCCGTCCTACAATACATCTTCCGCGAACAACAAGTGCGTTTGCACAGAAGCAGTACTTCTATATGGGACCATTTGTATATAAGATATTAAATAAAAAATTTAAATTTACGCTTTACAAAAGGCATTCCCTCAAGGTTAAGCTTAGAGACATGCTGAGTGACCTAAATTATAGAGATACTGAAAAATTGATTCGCTGCATACACTAAATCTCTTTATACATATATAAACACACCTATAAAATGTGTTCATATTACTCACCCACTCACACACACATACACATCCACACTCATATGCACTCACTCACACACCCATCCAATCACTCATTTCTCACTCATGTTCAAATGTTATTAAGTAAACTTTAAGGCACAACAGTTTATTTTTATTGCACATCTGGAAGAGACTGACCCCCAAGATACGGGCTATCCTAGTTTGGGGGTCAGGGTAGTTTAAGAAATTTTGTATTTTGTTTAAATAAATGAATATTATTATTATTATTATTTATTATTATTTGATATGGTAATACCATACCAATCTGGTTCTTAGACAAGGAAGCCTTCTTGTGCCTGTTTAGACAGTCGATCTGAAGGAGTAAACTCCATTAGTAGGTTAAAGCTGACACACACACTTTTTTTTTTAATTCACCAAATTAATTCTTATTTCGGTTTGTCATCTTTGTTACCATTCTTATGATTAGGCACTTGACACGGCCTAATCTATGTCATGACGCTCCTTACACCATTTGCCTAGTTTGAAGTGACCTAAGAATGAAGAATATAGAAAAAGCCTGGTTACTTTTTCTACGCTGGGTACTAGTATCATTGCTTCATGCTGTAATAATCACTTTTGATAGCTACATGATAGAAAAGTTGGTGCGAATAGAACTTTTTTTTTTTAATATAATGATATATCTACCTCTAAGCAAGCTGAATGACTTTCAACAAGAACAACCATTTTACAAAAATACCAACAATACAGCGAATGTTTATTGTATTCTGCGTAATTCTGCTGAATTACACAGAATACAACCTACCTAGTCGTCTCTAAGTACATGTTACCTCGTGCGCCCGCATATACGGTTAGCACCATTTGCTTTGTTGGTGCCATTTTGTTGAATGAGCCAATGTCAGATTAAAAACGAATTGATAAAGCACACACATGGCCGATCATGAAACAATAATATACAAATTCACTTTTGCCATCGTGCAAATTTTTCTTCAAATGTGACTACAAAATAAATAATACGTAAAAAATTAAAAACATAGAAATACTGATAGAAATCCTTTTGAGTGGGAACAGTGCCAGCACTTTTTAAGGTTAGCCAAACAAAGAAATATCGGCACGCTGTATATCACAGAAGATACAGTGTATTGTCTCAATTTTCTTCCATAATCCATATACGCTTTTCACTTCCACATTCCTTACTGTTTCATGGCTTCATCTTCCTAATCTGAAGTTTCAATAAAATACCCTGTCCTTCTCACACTCTGTGGTAACTATTAAAATCTAAGTGTGTACTTTGACCATGTTATGCTTTTTGAAAGTCTTTTAAAAAGTTAATCGATCATGAAGAATAATTTTTTCCAAGAGTTTTTCGCATTAAAGTTTGATTCATTTGATCTTCATGTAAAATTACAAACATACATTACATGCCATATTTAGGTACTCGTTTAGATATAATTGAATTTACCATTTATTTAATTTTTTTCAGTTGTAATCTGAGTGACCTCACAAGAGTGTCATCATGGATGATATGTTACCGGATTTAAATTTAGGCAATTTTTATATATATATATACTTTTATATTAGGCTACTCTAGCAAATTAGGTTTTTATCCTGTTAAGCTAGATTAAGAGGAGATAAATAAATAAATAAATAATAATAATAATTTTGTAGTTGCCAAAATTGCAACGTGCGAAGCGGTTCTGTGAAGACTGGCAGGTCTCCCCTTACCGGTGGAGCTGTGATTCATTGCGGAGCATTTACCGGTGCAATTTAGATGTTGCAATTTAGCGTGACGACTTTATTTTACTCGTATCTATGCATGCTTCATATTCGCAGTACATAGGTGAGGCTACAGACATTGAGACGTTTTAACATCTAGAACTATCATCAATCAATCAATCAATATTTATTCAAATAGCCCTTTTGTTGCATCAATAATTTACATAGTAGTGAGTTGATGGTGATAACTAAGTACATTCGTAAACTTAAAACTAAAGCTATGAGGGGTAAAACTTGCCCTGGTCTAAGAAGAAGCCCACAACTTAGCCAGGTAAATTTTCTTTTAGTTATCACCATCTCATTAGCACCATCGCATTTAAAATTATTTAAGAGCTATCTTATTAGAGCAATATTTCATACCCGTGCTTGTTTATCATTAAGGTAATTCTGTACATCATGCTGCCATTTGAAACCCTTATCCTCGAACGCTTAATGGCTTGGCGGCTAGCGTTTGACGTTAGGGTGGTAACTATCCAGAACCGAAGTCTCCCATAAAGTCAGACCAGAATTGATATTTTTAAAATCAAAACTCCAAACACACAAATAGCGTTTAACATGGCTAGGAGTACGCCAAATTTCTTATTCTTAGCAGGACTCAAATAATTTTCCTGGCTTTACTTTTGTTATCACCATCACACGTCTTACTCTCAGGTGGGGGGGCAGCCAAGCGCGAACGCAGTAATTGGCACAGATAGAGCTGACTGCAGACATAATTAAAGCGTTATGCAGGCGCTGCGAGGGCGCGGGACAAAGGGAGGCCCTGAGGGTCGCGGTAATTAGCCTCTGTGCGATGTAGGGCTGCAGTGTACCGAGCACGTTGAGGTAGGTTTCGACTCAGCCTCCAATACATCATATTACTAGCTTCTACCCGTGACTCCGACTAGTAGGTACCTGTTTTGTTTTACTTTTTTACTGACTGTAGTCATTGATTTACCACTAGCCGTAGATAGAGCGCGTCATACAAAAACAAGACGAGAATTTGTCACCAACTAACTATACATTCCTACTTATCGGTATATCGATGTATTACAACCCGTCTAATACACTAGACATCTCGCCGTTATATTATCTATAACGGCGCGTAGTGCTTTGTAATTCATTCGGATTATAAGGCTCGAGTGTTAGAATCGGTCACTTTCGTCTAGCCTTGTCACACACTGGGGGAAAGGAGTGCACACGTCGCTATTTGTGCACTACTTTTCGTCCCATTTTTTGAGCGTTGATGATCGATCTAAGGCTAGTGGTAAATCAATGACTGTAATACACTTCTATACAATATGAATAAATTTATATATTGTATAGTATTGCGCGGTGTAATTATTGTAAAATCATGGAATCCGTGAAATGTAACATTTATCTATATCTCTCTATCTATCTATTTTTTTTATAAGAGCTTACTAACTCTAGGGAGCTATTCGGTGTTTGTCCATCTGCCACTCGATGGCACCTGCAGTGTGCAGGTGTATGGTGAATCTATACAGGGCTAAGGAGGTCGTTCCTATTTGTATCTATTTGCCACGATGGTTAAGATGTGGGTTAAATCTTTGCTCGTTTGCCTGAAATTTAGCATAAAAATGCTTGGATGACAATGTATGGTTCATACCATCCATTGTGATATTACCGAATGCTAAGGCTCAGGGTTAGTAATCAATCTTATCCAAAAACTTCAGATAGCGAATGGATTTAGTACAGGTAGAATGATTATTATTTTCGATCAGTGACATAATTATTATTTTTAATGCGCTCTTATGATAATTAAAAAATAAAAAAATAACAATAATAAAGTTTATTTATTTAACACATTTAACAGATTTACACATTTTACATTTTCATTATAATAAGAAACAAAGAACACAATGCAAAATAACCAGTATGGTATACTTATGAATGAATTTAAATGAGTTTTATTATATATCATAAAGTAAACAGTTAGCTTCTGAAGCCAAACTAGGGTAATGATATATCAAGATATTTTTTTTTTCTGAAAATATATTGAGTATGTTTCAGAAAACAAATATATATATGGACTAGAGATTAAATGCAATCACACATGCTAACTGATGAATGTTAATTCAGCCTTGGTGAAGATGCCAGCAGCAGGAAGTCCTCGGACAGGTTCTTGGCAATCAGTTTGGAGATCGAGCTGACGTTCCTCAAACCACGTAGAGATTGTCTAAACTGAAATGACGCGCCCCACTACTTAATTAGTGTATTTAAATGTGTGAGTGCAAATAAAACAACAACACTTCATCTGTGTGGGAGCGTCGATTTATCAGTAAACTACGATCTCTGAGTGCACAAGACGGTTGACTAGTTGGGTAATAAATCCGATAACGCTCGCTCTATTGAGCAACGCCGTCCCATTGTATGAAACAATACGTCCTCTCCTCTCGCGCGTTTAATATTAACTAAACTAGTTGGACAACAAATCCGAGAATAACGTTTCTTAGCAAGTATAGTTAACCGACAACTGAGCGACCAATTATAATACCATGTTTATATGTATTGCGTTCATATTTGAGTTGGGCTTGTGTGAGTAAATGCAGAGGTGGGGCGCGTCATTTCGGCTTAGACGAACTCTAACAGCCTTACCAACAGAGTTGCGCATTGCGTTTAATACGCTAAAGTGTGGCAATAAATCATAACACATTTAACTTTGCATTCACGTTTATTACTGACGTGTTTGCTTACTAGCTGATAAAATTAGAAGCAGGCGTTACTGTGCGGATTTCCAATATATGTCTGTGAACTATTATGGACACCTGTGATCGTCATAAAAGGCGGTGTGATGATTTTTGATGAACATTTGTTTCAGCGGACAACACTATGTCCTCTGTGGCGTAGTGCGTGCGTTGTCGCATTATAAAGCTAGAGATCCTGAGTTCTATTCCCGGCTCTAGTCTGGTCTGGTGGGACGCTTCAGCCGTGGCTAGATACCAGCCTACCGTCAAAGACGTGTCGCCAAGCGATTTAGCGTTTCGGCACGATGTTGCGTAGAAACTATTCAGATGTATGGGATTATCATAGATTAATAACTAATACTAATAGACTAATAATAAAAACTAATAGATTAGCCCTTTACCATCTTAGACATACACCTCCAGGTAAGGTAAAAGTTTTCTGTGAAGGAAATTGTTAGTGGGATAAAAAATGCTTATAAGATGACAGTTGACCAGACTGATTTTAAAAACTTTGTCTTCAGAAAAATAAATACAAAATTGCGTAACCGACGGTATTACAACCCGTATCTCTCTATCGAAAATCCGCCTGTAAGGAAACGATCTACGATCAATGGCGGCGGTGCGCAGGCGCAGTTAATTGCGAACTTCCTGCGATCGAGTTACTGTGCGCCCCACACATAACACGCGCCGCCCGCGCCGCTCTCAGCGCATCCGTGTTGATCTACTTCACATTATCATCATCATCAGGATATTAATTGGCAAAGAGTTCCTCTAACCGAGAAGAAGGTTATAGAGAATTGAGCCACCACGTTGATACAACTTACAATATCTGGGAACGTGCCCTCTTGACCACAGCGGTAGACGAAGCTAATTTTTAACTTTGGCAGATACTGTTATTGGTGAGAATTAAAAAAAAAAACATTTTTATTTTTTGATGCTACGAGGGTATTAAATCCAGAAGATCTCGTGCTCAGTAGTTTAAGAATAAGATTAGCGCACCCGAAGTCGTGGAGTCGCTTTAGAGTAACGATAAACGTAACGCCATACTAAAATTGACCTTATGTTATCAGATCAGAGTCGTAATTTCCGTACTACTAATTTTTATTCTACAATAATTTACCGACTGTGTAATTTTGGACGAAGTTCTAAACAAGGTAAAAACGTTTCAATCTACTATGAAGTTAAACTAATCTTGTACATACAGTAGTAAAATATTCAACTGCATTTTCTACCAACTATAAGCCAACGAAGCAGTTAATACAGTCAATCAGTAGAGTGGGAATCGATTATTACCGAGTGAAATATAATAATATTCAACCGACTCAAATATAACAATAATAATCTCTATTCAAAAAATACTTTTGACGCGTCAATAATTTACATAAAGCTATGAGGGTTCCAAACGCCTGCTCTAAGAAGAAGCCCACAACAAACTTAGCCAGGTAAATTTTTGATTTTGTTGTCACCATCTCACATGCCACTTATAATTATCTAAGAGCTATCTTATTAGGACAATATTCCATTCCCATGCTTGTTTATAATTTACATAATTCTTTACACTATAGTAGGACTTTCTACAAGCTATCGGTTTATATAAACTTTTGAACACTCATCACGACTAGTTCAAGTTCCGCTTATTTGTAGCAAAAGTCGTTTTAAAATTTGGAACAATCATTCATGTATAGTTGATAAGTCATTATTTTATAAGTTTTTAGTTGTGGTCCGCAGACGTATCCAATAGCGGAAGCGGACCACAATTAGATAAAAAGTTTGACTTTATTAAGGCAAAGTGCGAAAAAGATTTGTAAACCGCGTACCAACACATTTAATAAAATGAAAATTAAAAAAAACACGATCAGAGAAGTCTATTTTTATTCAGTTATAAACTGACATTAGCAATATCTGTTTCTCAAACACCTCATAATCACCTAATCGCTACCACGAAAACCTATTTCGAGTGATACAGCACATTTGAACTGAAGTGTTGAAAATCCGAACGTATTTCACAAGAAGAGCCAACACGGGATAGTGAAAATAGCGATTAACGGAGGGACAGTTGTCAAATTACATTCGACAGATATGCAGAGGTGAAATGCTAAGCTTCCAGTCCACGAGCAGTTACTCGTAAGCTATAGTTTGTTTGGAAAAAGCGTTTTAAGTTTTTTTTTTATTTGCTAACAATTACAGTGGTAAATAATTTTTTGAACTCCCATTTTCTAAACTGGTATATGCTGGAAAGTGGGAGAAGTGGGTGGGTAGGAGTTTAGCACTAGACAGGCTAGCTATCATTTACACAAACACTATTTTGAACTCTCGCAGTGTCTCCTTTCGCACGCACAGTTTTGGTTCCATTCAAATTCACGAAATAATAAATCCGTATTTACTCTAATATATGTGATTTAATATGGCTACCAGTCTACGTTTCTAGGCAATGAAGAATAGCACATTTATCTCACAGTCATCATGAACAACCCATTACTGATTGGCAGACTTCATACGCCTTTGAGAACATTATGGAGAAATCTCAGGCGTGCAGGTTTCCTCACGATGATTTCCTTCACCGTTGAAGCAAGTGATACTTTAATTTTTTTTTAAAACACACATAACTCCGAAAACTACGTACGTAAAAGTAAGAGGTACGTGCCCGGATTTGAACCGCCAACCTCTGATTAGGAGGCTGACGCCTTAACCACCAGGCAATCACCCCTTCACATCTCACAGTAACACAGTTTAATTCCTTTTTATGTAGCGCTATAATTTTAATAACTTATGGATATTTCAAGCAATTGAAAGTAATTGTCACACGATAAGAATTTTTTTTCTTAAGAAGCTCTTATCAAATCTAGCAACATTTTAGCTGCACGCTAGAACTAAATAAATCCTTATAACTGTCGTATCCAATGTCTAATCCAAGAGTCCAAGGTTTTATAAACTAATATCCGGCTAAGATCAGGTTCTAAAGTCCCGGTATGCTTAGCACCAGTATCAGGCACTGAGAAACTTGTAACCTGGAGATCAGATAGCATAGGTTTTATGCCGGTAAAACAAAGGTTATGGGAGATGTAAAAGGTTTTCAGAACCAATTCCTATTGTATATTTTAGGATTACATTCGAGCGATAGCCACAGGTAGTCGGTTCTATTTCGAGAAATCAATCCGACACCCCAACCCTCTCGTAGTTGCGGCTTCTTTTTACTCCCCCGACCTAAGCGCTCCTCTCCGAAAGAGGAGACCTAAACATATCCTTCATGACCCTGACGATCAGATGACTACTGACAACACACTCGTACCACCTACCACACAATCATACGCTACACACTGTTTTCGCCGGCGAAGACGAGGTCCCCGCTATCTTACGTCATCCGGACGTGGGCTCCATCCACGGCCTCGGAGACGTACGGACCACTTACCGTCCGAGCCCCCCGTTATCCCAAACGTCGCCTAAGCCGAGGTTCGGCCTCAAAGGAGGCGCCCTTAGGCAGTCGTTCCCTTAGTTTCTTCGAGCCCTAGGGCTCAAAATTTCTTCTGGCAGAGTTTCTTTCCAAAGCTCGCCAAACAGCCCGGTTACGCTGTGGCAACCAATAGGGTTTGTACAGCTAATTGACAGTCCGAAAAAAAAAAAGGTAGTCGGTATAGCGATGGGGTTTCAGTACAGCACAAGCATTATAGAAATTTAATGTACAAAGTAGGGTCTGATTCCTCTTAAGCCACGTGCCAGCCGCCGCCGAGGCATCGCTCGTTTCTGCGAAATCATCGCATTCATATCCAGTTTGATACGTTTAGCTGCTCGGATCTGTTAATTACATGCTGTGACAAGAACTCTTCAGATCCGGTTATTTTTGGGATAGTTCTTGAAAAAGCTTCGTTTTGCCCACGGAAATGATCTATAAAAACAGAAAAACCACTGGGGCGTTTTTAATGTAGTAATTATGCAGTTTTGTACTATAAATTGTACAGAAGTAGGTGGACTAGTTACTAAATAGGTTTCTTACTGTAGTCCATATACACTTGATTTCTCACCCTTCTACAATCTTCCAGCTTGCCTTTTATAAACATTTCTGTTGACGTACCCATTGCATTTTTTTTTATCCACTAGCTACACGACATCGTGTCGGTACGCTAAATCGCTGGTATGGTGGTAACTAGCCATGGCCGAAGCTTCCCACCAGACCAGACTCGAGCCGGGAATCGAACCCAGGACCTCTAACTTTATCTTGCAACAGCGCGCGCTGCGCCACGGAGGTCGCACTACATATCAGTTATACAGAACCGAATACACGACGTTTGAGCACATTTATTTTATTTTATTTTATAGGTTAACTAGTGATTTTTACACTTACTTACACTATAGATACATAATAATTTACATGCTTCATCATCATTATCATCATGAACAACCCATTACCGGCTCACTAGAGAGCACGGGTCTCCTCTCAATATGAGAAGGGTTTGGCCATAATCCACCACGCTGGCCATGTGCAGATTGGCAGACTTCACACACCTTTAAGAACATTATGGAGAACTCTCAGGCGTGCGTCACGATGTTTTCCTTCACCGTTGAAGCAAATGATACTTTAATTATTTAAAAAACGCAAATAACTCCGAAAAGTTAGAGGTGCGTGCCCGGATTCGAACCGCCGACCTCTGATTAGGAGGCTGACGCTCCAACCAATAGGCTATCACCGCTTTATTTACATGCTTATTGTATGTAAAATCGTCTTGAAGTAAACACAACATGCAGTTTAAGTTACATTGCTATATAGCGAAATGAAGTTAATATTGTACAAAATTTTAGACATTATATTATTTACTTTTCGTTCTAAAACTAATAGAATGTTAAAGTTTGTTCTTCACTGTAATAGTAGCAGTACCAATAAACACGTGTGATGGCAAAGGGTCACCTGTCAAAACCGTAAAAAATTATTGAATAAAGCGTGTGTCAAAATCTGCAATAATTCATCCGTCGTAACAATTATCACGTGAAACAATACAAGGCGCGCTCGCCGCCTCCCTCGATGTTGATAACGCACGCTCCAGGGAGAGGGGGGGGGGGGGGGGAGGAGGACCTACGCTTTTATTTTAATGATGACTTGCCGTTTAAATTGTGTCTATTACGGGGATTAGTAGGGTTGCCGCTCACAGTTTTTGCAGCAGTTTAAAATATGATTTATTTTCATTATCAACTAACTGTTGCCCGAGACTTGACGTTTATTGCGTTAACCGTTAGTGTACCTGTAATAAAAGTAACCTATGTAATAAAAGTAACCTGTGTAGTATAATTCGCATTCGGGACACGATCATAATCGTGTCCCGAATGCGAATTATATATACATCAAAATTTTATGAAGATTGGTGAAATAAACAATCATAGTCACTCATTTATAATTTTCGGTAAACCTACCAAATTTTTGTAAAAAAGTGTAAATAAAAGCGTAACAGTTACACAACTAGTTAAATAGTGTTATTAGTTATGTATCAAGATTATAACTCTTATTTTACGGATGTGAAGGTGTTCATGTCTGTCAGTCTTAAGTAACATTGTGGCCCATAAATCTGTTTGAATTAAAAACCGCCAATCTGTTGGGTAAAAACAAGTAATCGTGTTTTAGTATATTATTAATTTATACATATAAAATTAAAATAATTCATCATGATCAACCCATTACCGGCTCACTACAGAGCACGGGTCTCCTCTCAATATGAGAAGAGTTTGGCCATAGTCCACCACGCTGGCCATGTGCGGATTGGCAGACTTCACACGCCTTTGAGAACATTATGGAGAACTCTCAGGCGTGCAGGTTTCCTCACGATGTTATAACTTTTAAAAAACGCACATAACTCCGAAAAGTTAGAGGTGCGTGATTCGAACCGCCGACCTCTGATTAGGAGGCTGACGCCCTAACCACTAGGCTATCACCGCTTCTTCTTTACAAATTATTTATTCTACGCCGTGGCAGCCCTACATCAACAATTCCTTTTGACGTAATAAAGTAAGTGTTACAGAGATCAAATTACAATGTAACTCAGCATTCGTGCTAGAGGGGCCCCCTGGGGGGGGGGGGGGGAGGGGGTCGAATCTTGGCAAATTGATCAGTGACTCAAACTCGTTGTACGAAAACGATTCCTGCGTTTTAGCAATTGGATTTGAAAGTATTATTTTTAGATAAGTTCAGTGAAGTTCAATGAGTTGTAATGACTCAGTATTGTTACAGACATTTTATTTGTTTAGATAAAACGTAAAGGTGATATGTGAATCAATTGAATCCACTATACGACGACCGACGACGACTGTACGGTGACGACCTCCGTGGCGCAGTGCGTGCGCTGTCACATTATAAAACTGGAGGTCCTGGGTTCGATTCCCAGCTCGAGTCTGGTCTAGTCATGTCATGGTTAATAATTTATATAAAAATTTGCACACTATTAATTCAGTAGAATGTAATGACCTCTTAACCAATTGACATCGCTTAATAACATCTTTATATTGTACATACATTCTGGCAAATAAATGATTAATATTATTATATTATTATTATGGTGGTATCACCCTACCGACAAAGACGTGTCGCCAAGCGATTTAGCGTTCCCTTGCCATCAGGTGAGATTGTCGTCAAGGGCTTACTTGTAGTGGATAAAAAAAAAATTACAATATCTCTTAAAACTTCCATGTACTGAAATTAGGATGTGACCTTATTCTCAATGTGGGAACTTATTTGCTTCGGTAACCGCTGATTTGATCAGCCTCTCAGTAGCTGGGGTTGTGTTCAGTGACAGACTGTTTGACTACAAAAAAACGTTTTAGCTGCAAAGTTTAGCCAAATTCTAACAATAATCAAAATAAAAATAACAAATCATAGCTGTACTAAAGATACCTAATGTGTTAACGCGCGGGACATGTGCTAGGCGGCCACGTGATAGTTAGCAACAATGACTGCTCTAATAAGATAGCTCTTAATATAATTTTAAGTGGCATGTGAGATGGTGATAACAAAAAGAAAATTTATCTGGCTAAGTTTGTTCTGGGATTCTTCTTAGACCGAGGCGCGTTTGGAACCCTCATAGCTTTAGTTTGAAGTTTACGAATGTAATTATCACCATCAAATCACTACTATGTAAATTATTTAAATTATTGACGCGTCAAAAGCGCCTTTTAAAGGACTATTTGAATGAAGATTATTTGAATTTATTTTGAATTTGATTCACTCCGGTAACTGTCGCTTGATCAGCCTTTCTGTAACCCTGGCGTGAATGTATATGGCGTCAAACGTATACGTAGAAAAAGTGCACATTTGATTTAAAAAAAAAACACAAAATCGTGTGCACAACAAAGGAGTATTACTTTAGATATCATATTAGAACGGCTGAGCCAGACCGTACTATAACCAAAAATCTTAAAATCACTATCCTATTAGATTGCAAGATCTGCAGATATCTCCTTGTTCTACCAAAGGTGCGATATGTTCGGGCAGATTACATGCATACCTACCTCACTTTAACAATAGTAATTAGTTACAAGTTATTAACCGATACATGTTTCGGTCGGCGTGTTTGACCGCGTTCCTGTCGACCGCAGCCACGCGATTGACACGCGGTCGATCGATCGCTGCGTGCGGAATCTGCGGATGCAGCGGATATGCCCGGATCGCCAGCACCGATACACTGCATCTAGATAACACCGGTTTAATCTATCTAGATAACAATAGTCGCGACTGATACTGACTTGAATCTGTCTCGGACTACACAGAATCGTTTAATGGACGAACTGACTCTCTGAACCCTGACAGGATAGGATAATGAATGTTGGTGTTAGCGGCTGTTTTTGCCAGCTTCCTCTCGGTACGATCTGTCTTAAAATCATTAGTACAGTCGCAACAAATATATAGTGTTAACGTTTCAAAAGTGATCATAAAGTCAGCCAACTTTAAATAAATAAATTTCGTTTTATTTTAGTATTCGGACTGTCTATTAGCTGTACAAACCCTGTTGGTTGCCACAGCGTAACCGGGTCGTTTACCAGAAGAAATTTTTTAGTCCTAAGGCTTGAAGACACTAAGGGAACGTCTGCCTAAGGGCGCCTCCTCGGCTTAGGCGACGTTTGGGTAACGGGGGGGGGGGGGGGGGGGGGGGGGGGGGTAAAGGCTCATTGTTCCGGGCAAAAATCTTTCCTAATCACTATACACTAACTGCACTCGCCAAAATTTAACTAAAGCTAGTAGGGTTCCAAACGCGCCTAAGAAGCCCCCAACAAACTTAGGCGAGTTTTTTTTTGTTATCGACATCTTACAAAGTCCAAAACAAATTATAATTAACTACAAAGTTAGAGCAATTCACATCCAAGCTTTTTTATCATTTATTTATCCTCAACATCGTAATAAGATTTTTCTATCAGGTTTTATAAAAACTTTAAACTTATTGATGGACATCTCCCAGATTTCAAAATTTTTTGATGGACATTTCCAAGATTTCAAAAGGTAATTTGTTATAAAACAAAATACAATTTCCTTTGAATGAGATACTAATTTCGTGCAGTGTACTAAACGGTACTACAAGTTTTCTTTTACTTGTAACGTAAAGTGTAATTGTTTTATGTGTTTTCATTTATGAGTGTTCGCTTCGGTTCCAAAGCACATAGGTAGATACGGACGCAGTGGCGTTCTCATAGACGCTTCTGTCCTTGTTTTAGCATTCGGGAACAATAATGCCTGCCAACGTGGACATAAACTCTCGCGTTTTTTCGTGCAATAATTTTTTCATTGTTAACAAGCTAAAATATTCAATAATAAATACATAATATTATTGATATTTAATTTGCTTCAATTAATGAAAAACCCTGTTTATAAGTGAAAGCTTTATTAATTTTGAGATGGGTAGGCAAGCACAAATCGTATCTGGTTAACGTGGGTCGCGAGTCGCCATTCGTTAGCGCCATTACAAAATATGCAATTAAAAATCGGCAAATGGCCATTCGGTCGCCAAATTCCGGCACTTCCGGAGCACGCCGGGATCTGTAAATAGTCCAAAGAAACAAGCACAATTAAAGCAGCCGAGTGGACACTAATTGGAGCTGTCTATTCAGCAGTCGAGTGCCTGAAGCCTCAATAACGCAGCGGGAGGGCCGACTGTCATTTTTAATGTACCTACTGGTACTATAAATAACGGTGGTAGCCTAGTGATTGATAATAATCATAAAAATAATTGTAATAATATTGCGGTGATAGCCTAGTGGTTAGGGCTCCTAATCAGAGGTCGGCGGTTCGAATCCGGGCACGCACCTCTAACTTTTCGGAGTTATGTGCGTTTTTAAGCAATTAAAATATCACTTGCTTCGACGGTGAAGGAAAAACATCGTGAGCAAACCTTCATGCCTGGGAGTTCTTCATAATGTTCTCAAAGGCGTGTGAAGTCTGCCAATCCGCACATGGCCAGCGTGGTGGACTATGGCCAAACCCTTCTCATATCGAGAGGAGACCCGTGCTCTGTAGTGAGCCTGTAATGGGTCGATCATGATTATTAAATAAACGTATTTCAGATTGCAACATCGACGAGTGTATGTAATGATTGCAATTGATACTATGGTATCTCTTTCATCATTCCCTTTAACAGTGAAGAATAACATGGTGAGGAAACCTGTGTACCGATAGTTCTCCATAATGTTCTCCAACAATTAGCTCCAATTAATTATTTTATAATAGTGATGATGATGATAAACAGCGGACAAACCAGAGTACAATAATCATTGTTACCATCATCATTTTAATGACCATGGCTTTCTGTCTTTCTGTCTTGTAGTAAAGGATTCACCTTTACTACAAGACAGCGAGCATTTGTTCTTTACTTGTTCTTGTTATTTAAACATGCAACACAGTTTATATACGAAAAAAACGAGTAAAAACTTTCACTTTTCTTGTTTTTTAACTCTTAAGCTACTCACTACTCAAAGATATTTTTGACACAGCAAAATATATTATTTTCTTCAGTAATCATCTATAGTTTTCAAATATTTGTTAAAGCCTATTAGTGCATACAAAAAATGTACCCCAAAAAAGTTAATCAAACCAAAATGAAGAACAGAAACTTTGAGTAGTAAGCGATATAAGGCGGTCGTACCGCTGCGCAATCTTCCCAGGCAACTTTATTTCATCGAAATAAGTACATTACATTTAACGACGTTAATGTATTAACGTAGTGTTATAAACAAAATTAAGGTTTTTGATAACAAACACATATTGGATGGCGTATTTTTAGCTGTCCATAAGAGAACCGAACCGCATGCGAAAGCCGACTGCAATAAAATAAAATCGCCCCCCAATTAAACAGCGAGGCGTAATTCAAACGCTTTAGGACGCAATTAAAGCTAAATAACTAAATGAATAAACTTAGTAGTCGCCACGTATAATCAATTAAGGCGCGTGTCGCTGCATTTTTATGCAAATGAGGCTCGCCGGTGGTCCCGGGCTACGCCTCGCGCCCGGCGCGGCCGCACTCCCTACTGAGTGTGATGGCGATGAACATGCGATAGCGAAACTACTGAAATTGACTCCAATAGACACCAGTCAGATGTATCCACTTACAAAAGTCATTCATCATGATCAACCCATTACCGGCTCACTACAGAGCACGGGTCTCCTCTCAATATGAGAAGGGTTTGGCCATAGTCCACCACGCTGGCCATGTGCGGTTTGGCAGACTTCACACGCCTTTGAGAACATTATGGAGAACTCTCAAGCGTGCAGGTTTCCTCACGATGTTTTCCTTCACCGTTGAAGCAAGTGATATTTTAATTATTTAAAAACGCACATAACTCCGAAAAGTTGAGGTGCGTGCCGGGATTCGAACCGCCGACCTCTGATTAGGAGGCTGACGCCCTAACCACTAAGCTATCACCGCTTCACTAAGCTATCACCGCTTCACAAAAATGACAAAAGTTATTAGGAGATGACTATTGAATCTTTTATATCCTCGATTACGCCACTACTTCATTTCGTTACTACAAAGCTATAATAAAGTTCTATTCGCCTGCAATTTATTTCCCCAGTAATGTTATTAAAGCGAACCTTTAGGTAAAGTTTAGGTATAATTATATACAAACTTTTTAGGGATTTAACCCGCCCAGTAACTAAACCAGAAGCAAAAATTCGTCTACTTATTGATAAGCTGCGTGTCGGTATATTCAAAATTATAATCTCTTGAATCCGCAGGGAATTTAACCATGGAATTCAAGAGCTACTTGACGGCAATCTCATCTGATGGTAAGTGATGATGCAGTCTAAGACGGTAGCGGGCTAACCTTTTAGGGCTATGGTAAACTCATACTCCCAATTAGTTTCTACGTGACATCGCGCCGGAACGCTAGATTGCTTGGCGAGACGTTTTCGTCGTTAGGGTGGTAACTAGCCACGGCCGAAGCCTCCCACCAGACCAAACTCGAACCAGGAAACGAGCCCAGGACCTCCTACTTTATAATGCGACTTAATAGCGCGCTGCGCTACGGAGATCGACTTTATTATCATTAAAGCTTTAACCGAAGTCACTATAAATAAATAACATGAAACAAGCTCGAAATCGATTAAATACCCGAAGCTATTCATCCGATTCGGCTTAATTAGCACCTCGAGTTATCTCCCCGACTATTTTAAATCGATTTAAAGCTACCGAACTGGATTTACCTCCTGTTCGCAATAAACTGAATTAAACTTTACTCTGTCACAATACAATTGAAAATCGCGGTCACGAAATCTCTATTTAGATTTACTTTTATATATTTCGCAGTATTCTGACCTTTGTTTTCTTGCTGATAGAGTTTATATTGACATATGATATGTTTTAAAAGGTAAGGTTTGTTCTTATACAAGTCTATTGATGCCCCACAGGCCGTCTCACTCAACGGAACAGTTCCGCGCTGTTCTCATGCGGGATCGCGTGTTTTAACGATTATATCCCTTATCAGAGATATGTAACATACCTTTATAAGTCCTAGCTATAGTTCTAGAATTCCGGGTTATGAGAATATCTTGCAAGAATAAACACAATATCCCACAGTATTTTGAGATTCGCACTAAGTTTCCTCGTGAACAAAAGTCGAATATGTAGACAGTACGGTGGTTTCGATTACATGAAGACTTCCAAAGCTTCTCATCTCTTAGGTATACAACCATACAACCATAATAAGACACCTATATAATAAAATGATACACGATACAACCAACAAATAATTCAATATTCCATATACTTTTGACGACCTCCGTGGCGCAGCGCGCGCGCTGTCAGATTATAAAGTTGGAGGTCCTGGGTTCGATTCCCGGCTCGAGTCTGGTCTGGTGGGAGGCTTCGGCCGTGGCTAGTTACCACCCTACCGACAAAGACGTGTCGCCAAGCGATTTAGCGTTCCGGCACGATGTCGCGTAGAAACCGATAGGAGTATGGGTTTACCATACCCCTTACAGGTTAGTCCGCTACCATATTAGACTGCATCATCACTTACCATCAGGTGAGATTGCCGTCAAGGGCTAACTTGTGGTTAAAAAAAAAATACTATTCAACATATCATACATATAAACTTACACGTACATCGTGATAAATTAATAATCATTGGGTAATTAGAACATTTAACATATTTATAGCTCCATATAGCTGCTATAGCTATGTTATGTCAAGACCAATTCAAGAACTACTAATTTAAATTTTCCTTATCTGATAATTCATGTCTACACTGATTTTCCACTGCATGCGGATTTTGTAAATTTTTCTCTTTTTCAATTCTCTTTCTGATTGTGATGCAGAATTTTCTTTATCCAAACTCACGAATACCTCACCACTACATTAGAATATATTATAAGACAGGCGAAGAAAATAAAAAATAATATAAATTGCTATAATTGTATTCTCGTTGGTCAACTCCCTGTGTTATCAAAAAGTATGGCGGTGACATTTCTATCGTTTTTTCAACATATCATTGGTAACATTAATACAGACACACATATCTTTCGTAACAAGCCCCGCCTAGTTGATTTCTTGCCAAAATATTGTTGTGAAATCTCCGGCCAATCAGCGCGCATCATTACGCGGCCTAGATATCGTCGGCCAATGAGGCGAGTGCGCGGGCGCACGTTTTAGTTAGCAATTCATGAGCACGCGTGTTTTAAAATGCCGATTAATTTTGTATTCGTCAAATGTTATTGCGCTTTTAGTATGTTTATAGGTGGATGATATGTTGATTATTTTGTAAATATTTTTAAATTTCAAGCTTTTGGTTTAATACCTACTCGTAAACGACTTCGTACCTATGTGGTATTTCTCGTGCATGTGAGATGTTTAGGTATCTAATATGCTACAAAATGTAATTAATTTTAAGTTATCGATTGTAGTTAGTTATGGACAAAGATATCTATCATAATACATGTCGGCGCGAAGGAGTTATTAACTTCATTCAGCGGCGCCAAGAACCTCAAGAATTCAATAATTACCCACATTTTAACTCTTGATGATTTTGCTAACACAATTTAGACAGCGACAATCAATTTTGTACAAGCATGCTTTGCTATAAACACGGGCGGTCGATGCTTTTCGAGGGATTTCTCGCTCGAGACGTCGGACTGTTCGGACCTCTTAGTTATTGTCGCAATAAAAGTGTAAACCCGCAAGTTGTGGTTTTAATTACTATGAGCGAAAGTAAACAAAATCGTGTTACAAAAAACAACTCGGACGCCCTTGACGCGGCATACAAAACAAAGTATATAAAAATTCTCAGAACCAAATGTTATACATGTACAATACACTGTGCAACTCAATAATGAGGGATCGAACCTTGTGTATACGACAGTTCTTATATTTTATTTTTTATTTTTTTATCCACTGCAAGTTAGCCCTTGACGGCAATCTCACCTGTTGGTAAGTGATGATGCAGTCTAAGATGGTAGCGGGCTAACCTGTTAGGGGTATGGTAAAGCCATACTCCTAATTGGTTTCTACACGACATCGTGCCGGAACGCTCAATCGCTTGGCGACACGCCTTTGTCGGTAGGGTGGTAACTAGCCACGGCCGCAGCCTCCCACCAGACCAGACTCGAGCCGGGAATCGAACCCAGGACTTCCAACTTTATAATGCAATATCGCGCGCGCTGCGCCACGGAGGTCGTCAAAAATTTTATGAATTACTGTGGACGCTAATCAGCAATGGGGCCCTCATGTTAATAATTTATCGAGCAGACTTAGTTCTGCTGACTATGCGGTTAAAACTGTTAAGCTAGTCTATTTTACTTACATTCATTATGTCTTATGGTGGTTTATTACGGGGATAATGCTGCTGATATTAAAATTATTTTTGAGCTGCACAGGGAGGCTGTTCGTGCTATATTGATTTCCTAAAAGATACAGTTTTTTTTTTTTTTATACACTACAAGTCAGCCCTTGACGGCTATCTCACCTGGTGGTAAGTGATGATGCTGTCTAAGATAGTAGCGGGCTAACCTGTTAGGAGCATGGTAAACCCTACTCCTAGTTGGTTTCTACGCGACATCGTGCCGGAACGCTAAATCGCTTGGCGACACGTCTTTGTCGGTAGGGTGGTAACTAGCCACGGCCGAAGCCTCCCACCAGACAAAACAAACAGTTTAGGAAATTAATACAATAACAGTGCATGGCCAAGACTTACTTTAAATCAAGAATATTTTAAAGTTCAATGTTCAATTCTTGTTCTCGCTACTAGACTAGAAATTCATTCATTTTTTAAAATTATTGACGCGTCAAAAGTGCCTTTTTAACGACTATTTGAATAAAGATTATCTTGAATTTGATTCAAAGGTATACAATTCTATAACAAATTACGAGTACCATATGAAATTTCTCGCAATCAGTTCAAAGTTTACTGAAAGTTGGTAGCAAAGTCCTGTAGTATATATATATATAAATGATTATGTAAATGATATGAGTCTTGATACAATAAGATTGCTCTTTAATAGTTATACTCAAGTGAAAATCTGAGATGATGGTAACAAATATAACACTTACGGCTAAGATTTTTGTGGACCTTAATCTTAAACCAGTTAATTACTATCATCTTCTCACAACAATATGTAAAAAATGCATGAAAGCATCAAAAGCGCCTTTTAAATGCCAATAAAGATTTAAGAAGCGGTGATAGCCTAGTGGTTAGGGGGTCAGCTTCTTAATCTGAGGTCGGCGGTTCGAATCCGGGCACGCACCTCTAACTTTTCGGAGTTAAGTGCGTTTTTAAAAATTAAAATATCACTTGCTTCAACGGTGAAGGAAAACATCGTGAGGAAACCTGCACGCATGAGAGTTCTCCATAATGTTCTCAAAGGCGTGTGAAGTCTGAAAATCCGCACTTGGCCAGCGTGGTGGACTATGGCCAAACGCTTCTCATATTGAGAGGAGACCCGTGCTCTGTAGTGAGCCGGCAATGGGTTGTTCATGATGAAAGATTATTTCAATTTTGAATTAAGTAGGTAGATACGCACTGGTACAAGAGTATCTTGCAAATTATATTTGACTTAAGAAAGTTTTTTCTTTGACTTCGAAAACCATCGCTACAGCTTATTCAAATTGATCCAAATTTCATGATTTTAGGCAAACAGAACCTCCGTTAATACTTAAACCCACGATGAGCTTATTCTATTCTGGTTCTGGGAAGCCAGTCAGGCAGAAATCTGATGTACATGTCATCAAATTTTTTTTTTTTGCTTGTAATAGGTAAGCTGGTGTTTTTATAAGTGCCGTCAAGTTTCATTATATTTCTCAAAAATGACGACTTTTATTTTTATATCATTTCATTTTTTTATATATATTATAAGGTATATATTAGTATATTTCATGATCAACCCATTACCGGCTCACTACAGAGCACGGGTCTCCTCTCAATATGAGAAGGGTTTGGCCATAGTCCACCACGCTGGCCATGTGCGGATTGGCAGACTTCACACGCCTTTGAGAACATTATGGAGAACTCTCAGGCGTGCAGGTTTCCTCACGATGTTTTCCTTCACCGTTGTATATTTATTAAATATTTATTACTATATTGTGTTATTTATGCAATCTGGTTTATGTATTTAGTTATTTGTATGTAGGTTTATTGTTTATATTACGCCACCTACTTTCTTCTTCTTTAACTTTTCCTAATCCTAAGGTTGCCTGGCAGAGATCGCTACTAAGCGATAAGGCCGCCTTTTGTATCCTGCTTCTTCTTTATTTTGTTTTCTTGTTATTTCTATTTTTGTTGTGGTGTACAAATAAAGAATAAATAAATAAAATAAAATGAGCTGTAGCAGTAGGTTTAGATAATTATCTCGTTGCCAAGATCATTTAGGAACAGATTTACCTAAAAACGTATCAAAGGTGTTTCCTTTTAATTTAAACAAAATTTCACTTAATTCCGGAGCATTAACGGTGGTCATAGACAATTAGGAAACAAATAAGTTGAAGGCATCTCAAATCTCAGTGTACAACGGAAGAGGCAGGCGTTTTATTAAGCGGTCTATTTTATATATAATTTGGTGGGTTGCCAACTGACAGTCGTCGCGTGCCAAGCGCATACACTTGCAGATATCGCGAGGTAGTGAGTTAAACGCCTACTGGAAATGACTGAGCGTAGCTTACATGACGTACTGAACTTAAGATACTTTCAAGATAATTGAAATAAGTTAATGCTAAAGTAGCTGAATGTACAGTAAGCAATTTCATCAATAGCCGATTTAAGGAACATTTATACCTAATATTATTTTATCATCGTTTGTGTAAACTTAAGTTTTCTTTCTGGCATTATATTACGAGGAGGTGAAGCGGTTATAGCCTAGTTGTGAAGCGGTGATAGCCTAGTTGTGAAGCGGTGATAGCCTAGTGGTTAGGGCGTCAGCCTCCTAATTAGAGGTCGGCGGTTCGAATCCGGGCACGCACCTCTAACTTTTCGGAGTTATGTGCGTTTTTAAACAATTAAAATATCACTTGCTTCAACGGTGAAGGAAAAACATCGTGAGGAAACCTGCACGCCTGAGAGTTCTCCATAATGTTCTCAAAGGCGTGTGAAGTCTGCCAATCCGCACATGGCGTGGTGGACTATGGCCAAATCCTTCTCATATTGAGAGGAGACCCGTGCTCTGTAGTGAGCCGTTAATGGGTTGATCATGATGATGATGATGATTACGAGGAGGTAGCTCAAAGAGATGAAAAATTTATATCGCATAAGTGTAAACAAAATATTGAATTGAATGACAGAAAAAAAAACTTAAAATAAGTAAACCTAAGATTGAACCTAAAACTAATTATCTTAAAAATTATAATATCATAACTAAATTATATTAAAAGGAGTACAGTCTATTTTTACTGTTATTAACTTCAAGTTTTTATGGTTGAACACTAATTCTGCCAAGTTTATGCCTCTGGTGGAAAATCTCATAATTGCCAATTTGAATTAATTTTTTAGAATTAATTACTATAATTGTAATAAAAGTGATACTAGTTCAACTAGTCTTGAAAATTCCAAAAAAGTGATGTATGATTTTTAAATATTCAATTTAAATTATTCAATGATTTAAACAACAACACCAGACTAAAATTGTTGTGGGTTTTTTCTTAGACTAGTAATAGTTAGCAAGCGCGCCACCAATTATGTCGTCTTCGGCGGCGAAGACGAGGTCCCCGCTATCTTACGTCATCCGGACGTGGGCTCCATCCACGGCCTCGGAGACGTACGGACCCACTCACCGTCCGACCCCCCCGTTATCCCAAACGTCGCCTAAGCCGAGGTTCGGCCTCAAAGGAGGCGCCCTTAGGCAGTCGTTCCCTTAGTTTCTTCGAGCCCTAGGGCTCAAAATTTCTTCTGGCAGAGCTTCTTTCCAAAGCTCGCCAAACAGCCCGGTTACGCTGTGGCAACCAATAGGGTTTGTACAGCTAATAGACAGTCCGAAAAAAAAAACATGTTTAATTATGTGTTATTATGTTGTTAAGTATGTGAATTATTTTGTAATTATGTGTATCACATTGGAATAGACAACCATTGAACATTTCATTAATTTATTAGCAACAAAATATATATTGGTAAACATATATCGCGGTAAGTATACACAATGAAAATGTTCTCGGCATGTCCAATCCATTGGAGCTACATCCCGTATTCCCGGTGTATTGAGAGTCGAAGCTAAGAGCAGCATCCGGAGCTCATATCACTCGGGGCTGCTTTGATGTTATCGCCACTTATTTATTCCTCTTCCTACGTACCTACCTATTAATGCACTCTGCTGCAGCTACACGAGTTGGCAGCCGAAGACAGGTCGCTGAAGGTTACTTAATATTGAATGCTTGTTTCGAGTCTTTCAAATGGAAAATCTCAGTTGGCGTCCATTTGAACATGTCTAACATTTCATACAACATTTTTCAGTTCAAAGTTTACGTTATATTTTTTTATAAACCACTTCCAATAGTTAGAATTCCGTATAAATCCTCATCGTAATATTATAAGTTTGAGTTTGCGTCAGACTGTTAGTTTGTTTGTTTGTTTGTTACCTTAATATTCCACTGTACTGCTGCTTCTCTGTACAGGCTTAGCTAAAAATTTTGGAGACGGAACGAACATAAGATACTTTTAACCCGTAAAAGAACTAGGAAACTTATTCTGCTGATTTAAAAAGTAATCTCAAATGCGTACGTCAAATACTTTACCGATATTGGCGATTATGGCATGGAGATAGCTTACAGCCTGGTTAAATATGAGGAAAACTTTTTATACCGGAAATATAGAATAACCGAAAGACTTCTCAAGCAACACCTATAGGAATTATTAGATTCCTATAGGTTATTGGGATTCCTGTTAGATATGGAAGCAAATAAATAAATAAATTAATATTTACGTCTATTAATCTACCTTAATTGTAGAAAGACATTGGCCTCTGTATCTACTTCTTGTCATTTTTGGATGTGGTTGTATCATAACCTAAATAATATGTTTATTCCGGAAAACCAACAGCTTAAACATTTTTTCATGACCATTCTTTAACGTTGTGAGCTAATGTGAATGCTTTTTACAGGTTCACAACGTTCACCGATAGTTTCAAAGTAAGATAACGTCTTAACCATTTGCATGATTTATTTTATTTTATTTATTTTTATTATTTATGTTCCAAATTTGTGATATCAAACTCTTACAGAAGAAGTATACAAAGGAAAGCTTATCTCTATAAGAGATCTCTTCCAGCTACCCTTACATGTAAGGTGAATTCATAAAGTGGGATAGCTCAAACAAGGTATGTTTAAACTACTTACAAAAATATACTTAGATATAGTGTCTTTCAATAAACAATATATAATAATAAAACAGCAAAATAACTTTTTATACTAATTTATTTATACGTACGTGTTATATTTTTAACGCAGTTTCAAATGGTGTCAGCATATGACATTTATTGTTTTGTTTTAACGTTTTTCTTGAAGTAAACTGTCCGCAACTGGAAATCGAATCCAGCGCTTTCCACTTATGGCGCAGCGCATTGGCAACGAGTATGTTTCTGCCGTTTATCGTATTTATAATACACCATTACGATCGTATGATCCGCGCTGGTCGCTTTGATCCCGTGTCGGTGCGCTCTGTTATTTATTGACGCCGTCCATTTGCGCCGCCGGAGTGCTCTCGGGGTTCTGAAGAACTTGGCAAATAAACAGCTTGTAAGTTAATGGAGCGTGTTTTGGCTAAATTGAATCATTGTGAAGTTCTATTGCCTCACTTTATCTAACGGTTATTGAACAAAACTGACTTCCGTGTTGTTATATGTACCTACTCGTATGCACGTCTCGTCTGTTGGACTTTACTGCATACTCTTATCCGCTTTTCGAAATGTCGTCTCTTCAAATTTTTGGAACGAAGTTCCTTATCGCGCGTTGTGAAAGGGGGTCTAGCCCCCTTTCACAACGCGCGGAAAAAAATCTTACGAAAAGTTGTCACGACACTTTTTGTTATTGTAAGCTGTGCGGCGTCGCACGTTTCTCTGTATGTCTCTCTCTCTCTTATAGAAAGCAAGCCAGATATTTTCATTTATATTCCGCATTGAACAGTGTGGTGTCGCGACGATTATTTTTGTTGAGTGTATACAGGTTTTTGTAAATAATAAATAATAAAAAATAATAATGAATCCTGACAGTGTTTCTGCACAAGTTCCGGATATTGCTGATGGAGTACAAAATTGAGCCTACTGATTAAGTTTATATAACATTATATTTGTTAATAATAAAAAAAAAATTATTATAACTTAAATAAAATAAAATTTTATTACAATTCCTTCACTAATTAATCGAAAGGAACTTCGTTTCATCCGGGTGTCCCTTGACACCTCTCAAGTTTTTTTTTATTCCCGTACGGCTACTGAATTATATATAACTACGTTATTACATTATATTAAACTGTTATTATATTACATTATATTAACCCGGCTAAGTTTGTTGTGGGCTTCTTCTTAGACCGGGGCGCGTTTGGAACCCTCATAGCTTTAGTTTTAAGTTTACGAATATAGTTATCACCATGTAATAACTATGTAAATTATTGACGCGTCAAAAGTGCCTTTTTAAGGACTATTTTAATAAAGATTATTTTGAATTTGAATTTGAAAAACTGTTAGTTGCCTTTCTCAAAAATTTATATTTTTGAAAGTTAAATATGACGTTTTTTTGCACTACTTGTAAAGCTGATTCTACTGGGAAGCTGGCAATAAACTCACCAGTTTTTCTTTCTATTGTTGTACGGAACCCTAAAAAGTTCCGAGCCGGGCGCTGTGCAGATAGGAAGGCCTATCGTCTGGCATTAATGTATTTTTCGAATACGCCGCCGGCGGTGAGCGGGTCACGTCAATTCATTACACGCTCTCCTAATTAGCAAAACATGTACCAAACCTACGCACCCCCATCACATCTCTTTATCTCACTTTACATATTAAAGGATTTTTATTCGTCAATATGTTATTGTCCTGGTTGTTACGGATTTACAAACTCGTGGGAACCGTTGGAATTATTGGGCTAAAATGTATTTCATATCCCAAGATTCGGTCTATCTGTTTGCCAAATTTATCGAAATGTCTTCAGTGCCTTATATTATACTACAAATTTGGGACTTATATTTATTAATAAATAATTTATTGCAAAAATAAAAAGGAATCCGTAATAAACAACTAATACTATTCAACAAATTAAATATAATGCACTAAGGCGATTTTATCGCCAAAGGGCTCTTTTTGCACTATATCTCTTCCAGACATAGAAAATGATGGGTAAAAAATTAAATGACGAATACATTATAACTAAAAATAGCTAGGAAGGTACATTTCTTTACATATATTCCGCTTAATAACTGAACAATTACCGTCTTTATTGTGAATGTTTTTCACGCTAATTCGACTAAAATTTCCCTGAGCTTATTGTAAAGCTAAGATTTTTGAACATATACAATATGTATGTTATTTTTATATTCGATGCGCTCCATGCCTCTTTCACTCATATACCACACCCTTACACACAATAAGTTAGATATTTTTTTTCTACAATAGAAATTCCCTAGAAATTATTTATTTGGCAAAAAAACGTTTGCCGGGTCAGCTAGTATATGTATCTATATTTTTATTCTCTCTGTATTGTAGTGAGGTATGTAATAGTAGTGTTTTTATAAATATTTATTTATATAAAAAATCTATGCGCTGACCCTGATTCATGTCATCATCATCAACCCATTACCGGCTCACTACAGAGCACGCGTCTCTCTCAATATGAGAAGGGTTTGGCCATAGTCCACCACGCTGGCCATGTGCGGATCGGCAGACTTCACACGCATTTGAGAACATTATGGAGAATTCTCGGGCGTGCAGGTTTCCTCGCGATGTTTTCCTTAACCGTTGAAGCAAGTGATATTTTAATTGTTTTAAATACGCACATAACTCCGAAAGTTAGAGGTGCGTGCCCGGATTCGCACCGCCGACCTCTGATTAGGAGGTTAACGCCCCAACCACTAGGCTATCACAGCTTCGCTTTACAGGCTGATTCATGTAGTAGATATCAAAAGAGTCCTCGCTGAGCCGCTGACACAGGCGGCACAAGACTGTCCTGATCCTCTCTGTTTTAGCGCGGGAGCCCTGTTGCTAAGGCTGGGGCGGCTGGTGGATGTCTGGGAAGAATACAATGGGTTCCCCAGGTGTTCGGCAAATCCAGCGAGTGGGACATGCTGTGGTGGTTTTTAGTTCGAGTATACCTCAACGATGGGGGGAGTCCCACATAACCTCCGTCTTGCCCAACGGACGGAGGTAGCCATAAAGCTTTTCCACCACGGGGAAAAAAAAAAAAAAAAAAGACTGGTTGCACTCCGGGAGTGCCGGCAGAAGTGAAAACTTGATTATTAACGTTGAGCATGTTTGATATTTTGGAATGGTTAGGGAATAATTTTGCACCAATTGCTTTATCAGTATAAAATTACTATCATTTATGTGGTAGAATACAATATTCATTTATTGCGCTATCGTACACAAACATGACAATTTATATTACATTAAAAATTTAACACTTTAAAACTATTACAATTATTTTACATTAAAAAGTTTATCTATATCAATTTCCATATTTTAAGCACTTTACATTCACGAATTTTACGAATACACAACAATGTGATCACTACACAGACGGTCGAGCCATCAGCTGTCACCATCCATGGATGCGCGTGGCACGCTGTAACATACACGAACATTCCTGCGCTGCCTAAACGAAACAGTAGGCCCAGGCATACATTTTCGCCGCGCCGTAGAGAGGGGATAGCTGTCTACTCTCCATCCGTCTTACGCTTTTTCGATCAGGTCACGTGTCCTGACGCGAGTTTAAGATTTTATACCCATTACAGAAAAAGTGCTCAACGCCGCTAAAGAAGTTTTCACTTCAAAAAGGCGGCACAAGACGTTGGACTTTGGAACTCCCCCCAAAGACCTATGTCCAGTCGCTCGGGCGGTGGGAAGTGTACGGTCTTTGTATGTAGCCTTGTACATAATGTAAGTCCCGTTTACATAACTGCAGTACTAATCAAGCCGGCTAAGCCTCTTAACGCGCTCGTGTCAAACGGTAATCCTTTGATCGCGCGTCGCTCGATACACCTCAGCTTGAGTGTAATTACTTGCTTGAGTGTATTAATGCGATCATTGTGTACTGCCCATAACTCGTGCCATGTAAAGTGAACGCTGACTGTTGCGAGACGCGGCCTGGGAATTGAGCACTTGACTTGAGACAATTCGGCCTTGAACTACTATAATTAATAGTAATTTGGGCAGTACATCCATTGTAATTTTTCGTTGCCATCATTTATTCTTAATTATGTGAGATGGTGATAACAAAAAAAACCGGCTAAGTTTATTGTGGGCTTCTATTTAGAAATGGATGCGATTTGAACCCTCTTAACTTTAGTTTAAGTTGGCGAGTAGTTATCACAATCACTTCACGGAAAGAAAAAATGAAAAATGTGATATATATGAACAATTCATAGATGCTACAGGCATCTATGAATTGTAAATAGGCTTATATGAATAAAGCTATTTTTTGATGTGATTGATTACGTTTTAAGAACAAACTGCTAAGTAATACGGCCCCTACATAAAGATTAAGAACCCACTTCGGATGACAGGTCGCCTCTCAAATAGAAGGATTCAGGTCCATCATGGTCAAGGGTGGATTCATTCCCGGCAGGGGCCATTTGGGAATTTAAAGTTACTGAACTTTCTCTGGTCTGGTCTAGCGCAAGGCTTGAACCGTGCCTAGTTACCGACAAAGACGCGCCGCAAAGCTATTTAGTATTCCAGTTGTACAGTGTCGCGTAAAAACTGATTAGGGTTTGGGTAACTTTCATAGACATAACATAACTTTTCCTAGACTGCATCAACACTTACCACCAGGTGAGATCGCAGTAAAGTTAATTTGCTTTATCGTTAAAGCAAGCATTATTTCATCCTTTGGCACGCGGCTAACTCCAAAAAGTTAAAAGTAAGTGCCGCGAAAGGGAAGGCAAAAAATTATTTGAAATTATGTTTGTCAGTTTTAAACTTGAGACTAGAATTCATGATCAACCCATTACCGACTCACTACAGAGCACGGGTCTCCTCTCAATATGAAAAGGGTTTGGCGGTAGTCCACCACGCTGGCCATGTGCGGATTGGCAGACTTCACACGCCTTTGAGAACATTATGGAGAACTCTCAGGCGTGCAGGTTTCCTCACGATGTTTTCCTTCACCGTTGAAGCAAGTGATATTATAATTTTTAAAAACGCACGTAACTCCGAAAAGTTAGGGGTGCGTGCCCGGATTCGAACCGCCGACCTCTGATTAGGAGGCTGACGCCCTAACCACTCGGCTATCACCGCTTCAGACTAGAATTAGAAAAGTGTTAAAGCTAGTACAATATGAATCTTTGACAAGCGGTCAAACTTCTACAGTTGGCTCATGCATCCAAATATTCATTAATATAGAACCACAATTCTATTATGACAGTATAAATTGTCGTCCACTATTCTTTTTTCGTGACACCTAGTATTAGATAGTGCTAGATAATTAGATGTTCAAGCTTTACAAGGTCATCAAAGATCGATAGGTACAAACTAAATGGAGCCTTCCCGCCACGCGTGGTAAATCTCGAATGACTTAGCCTCCCACCAGACTAGACTCGAGCCAGGAATTAAACCCAGGACCTGCAACTTTATGATGCGACAGAGCACGCGCCGCACCTACCAATTAACTTAAAACTATGAAACTTTAGCAATCGAATACAAATAGGTAATAGTATTCATATGTATTTTAAATTAACACTTATAGCCTGGTTATGTGAACAATTTAAGATTTGCAACGAGAAAATTTGTTTATACGGATATCTGGTATCTGGTTTCCCAATAGTTAATAGTTTTTAATTCCTTGGGTAATACAACGTGAATTGAGTTGGTATTTGAAAACTTTGCCCACAGATGCTCTCGCAGCCTCTGTCCGGGCATCACCAACTTAGTCCTGTCTACGGACTTCTCCCAGTTTTTTTTTTGTTTATAGTTTTACACAGATTAGCCAATGTCAAGTTTATAGCAATGGAAAATTGAAGTTAGGAAAAGCGGCTCCCTCAAACCTATTTATTTATTTATTTTTTATTTTATTCACCACAAGTTAGCCCTTGACTGCATCTCACCTGATGGTAAGTGATGATGCAATCTAAGATGGCAGCGGGCTAACCTGTTAGGTGTATGGTAAACTCATACTCCTAATTGTTTTCTACACGACATTGTGCCGGAACGCTTAATCGCTTGGCGACACATCTTTGTCGGTAGGGTGGTAACTAGCCACGGCCGAAGCCTCCCACCAAACCAGACTCGAGCCGGGAATCGAACCCAGGACCTCCAACTTTAGTTTTAAGTTTACGAATATAGTTATCACCATGAAATAACTACTGTGTAAATTATTGACGCGTCAAAAGTGCCTTTTTAAGGACTATTTGAATAAAGATTATTTTGAATTTTGAATTTTTGAATTCGACACCAAAACTATAATGTCCACAGCACAACCAACACCAATCCTTTTCAAAATTAGCCAACAAACATTAATTCAAGAAAAGCGTGAAACAACCGCGCCCGCCCAACACGAAGTCCGCTCCCAGTTGTACACTTTGACGCATCACGCTCTAAACATGATGTTATTAATGGCAACATATAATTGTCATCATAATTAACTCACCTCAGCGCGGGCTAAGCCGGGTAATGAGCTTATGTCGAACGCTAATCCTTTGATCGTGCCGCCGCGTGACGTCACACTACACTAACACAATTTAACACTGGTTAATTAAATTCAATATACACGCTTATTATATCTTAGGATGGTATGGAGGGCTTATGTAATGCGGGGGGAAGGAAACCCTGGCACCAGAAGAATACCTGTACCAAAGAATGATCTATGACACAACAAAAACCACTAGATAGAATTGGCCATATAAATAATAATTAAACGCGCTTCTGCTATGAGGAAAATGTTGGCATTCTGCCCCTAGTCAAGCCAAATAGAGGTTTGAAAATTGTATTAGCATTACCGTGAACGAAACCATGGGCGAAAACTAGTGTTAAATATATATTTAAATATATAAAGTAGTTATAGAAGACCAAAGAAGAGATGAATGGATTGTGTGAAATAGGATTTGCTTGTAAAAGGAGTGAATATTGAGTTGACGGCTAATAGATAATTCACTTTCCCTGTGAAGTAAAGTTAGATATAAAGAAAGAACAAGAAGATTGCTAAGTACAAATTGAACTCTAACGCGCAGTGTTCCGTACCATGGTACAATATGAAACGGTACATATTACGTAGTAGACATAATATGGTATATAAAGATTGAGCAAACGAAATCAAAAAACATATTTCATGAAAGGAGACCCTGTAATTTATTTGTACAAGGCACTAGAAATTGTTGGCGGAATAAAGCATGGATTTCATTTGTTTTTCTTTTTCAATTTACTAGCTGTAGCTAGAGTACTACGTGTGTGCTACGTAAACAGAATTAAAAACATTTCATCATCATCATGATCAACCCATTACAGAGCACGGGTCTCCTCTCAATATGAGAAGGGTTTGGCCATAGTCCACCACGCTGGCCATGTGCGGATTGGCAGACTTCACACGCTTTTTGAGAACATTGTGGAACACTCTTAGGCGTGCAGGTTTCCTCACGATGTTTTCCTTCACCGTTGAAGCAAGTGATATATATATTTTTTTAAAACGCACATAACTCCGAAAAGTTAGAGGTGCGTGCCCGGATTCGAACCGCCGACCTCTGATTAGGAGGCTGACGCCCTAACCACTAGGCTATCACCGCTTAACAACATTTAAACATTACATAAACTGTGATGAGAGACACCCTACCTTAGTTGCATGACAATCTCATCAATGGTTTGGGAAAGCTTTTTTATTTTTTTTATATACCACAAGTTAGCCCTTGACGGCATCTCACCTGATGGTAAGTGATGATGCAGTCTAGAATGGTAGCAGGCTGACCTGTTAGGGGTTTGGTAAATCCTAATTGTTATCTGCACGACATGTCGGACGCCGTCGGAACGCTAAATCGTCGACTTAGCGACACGTTTAATCTCGAGCCGGGAATCGAACCCAGGACCTCCAATTTTAAAATGCAACAGCGCACGCGCTGCGCCACGGAGGTAGTCAAAAACGGAAAGAAGGAAACATTTTTTTAAAATTAAATACAGATAGTATATATCCCTAAGATGCAATTCAAGTTTATAATGATATAGTCCAGTTGTCTATAAAATCAATTACTAATTGTGTTTAGTCTAGTAATGTAAATGGTTATACAGCGTCCAAATATCTGCTCCATAATGATTCTACAGCGTGCAGTCTGTACCAAAAATAATTGTTTAAACAGCGGTAAATCATCGATAATTTAAATTGGTATTCACATGTAATGCCTATTAACGGGCGAGCCTAATGAGCTGAAATAATGCTCCACTGAAATATAATGCCGAGTTACGGCGATACAGACGAACGTACTGGAAGAGGCCAGCTATAAATCTCACTAATGTATCCTGCGCCCAGCCGTGGGACGCACAATGGCCTTCCGTGATACTCATCATCATGGTCAACCCATTGCCGGCTCACTACAGAGCACGGGTCTCCTCTCAATATGAGGAGGGTTTGGCCATAGTCCACCACGCTGGCCATGTACGGATTGGCAGACTTCACACGACTTTGAGAACATTATGGAGAACTCTCAGGCGTGCAGGTTTCCTCACGATGTTTTCCTTCACCGTTGATACTAACTCCAAATTAAAGTCATTTAGTGCAAATAGATTAATTGTACTTATGGGACACCATATATAATAAAAACCGGCTAAGTGCCATTAAAAAAATTATAAACTAATTACTAATTAAAATGCTGTGATAGCCTAATGGTTAGGACGTCCGCCTCCTAATTAGAGGTCGGAGGTTCGAAACCTCTAACTTTTCGGAGTTATGTGCGTTTTTAAGCAATTAAAATATCACTTGCTTCAGCGGTGAAGGAAAACATCATGATTAAACCTGCATGCCCGAGAGGTCTCTGTAATGTCCTCAAAGGCATGTCAAGTCTGCCAATCCGCACATGCCCAGTGTGGTGGACACTTTGATAAACTAATTATTTTTATTTTACAGATCGTTCTTGTAACTTATTGATAAAGATGACCTTGATACAATTTACTAGTGCAAATCTAGTTAAAAAATTCGTCATCATTTCATCAATTGCTGATTTTCTTCAAGGATGCTTAGAAGAAGCTTCACTTTCATGTCACATTTAAATCATAAATTTTAATGTTGGAAAAGAGTTTTTACTGGCGTGTAGTTGGTAGAATTCGCCTATCAATCTATTGGTAGTTAGTACAGATAGTCTTGACATTTTAGTGCGGAAAAAGTGAGCCTCCTTTAAATAACAGTTTTCTTTTAATATTTCATTTTAACAATCAACAAAACCATTTATAATGTACCTATGCGATAATAAGTACATCAGAAATGGGATACGAAATTTGTTGTCGTTTCCAGCGTTTTATATCTCTCGTTTGATCGTTGAAACGTTATTACGAACGCAGTTAAACAGACGGATTACCCTCCGCAGTTATTCACGCATCGTTATTATTCATATTTTGTTGAAATATTCTGTTTTATGATTTCATATAGGTACTCAAATAAACATCACATTTAACGGATTGTATTGTTATGTATAAAGTCAAATCAAATCAAAATAGCTTTATTCATATAAACCTATTACAGGCATCTATGAAGCCTTCATATATAACACCAAAGTGAAAGACACACCGATTCGACGACGTTCATGAGTGCCTTGTTGGTTGGTCGCAAGACACCAACTTGAACAGTTTGGCCTTGCCTTAACTGACAGTTGCCTTAGAACAACAAAAATCAAAACCCTGTACCACCTGTGTCATTCCTGTAAAACCTATTTCTTCAAATAATATTTCAATAAGTAATACACTTACTACAAGAATAAATCTCTTTTGTTTAAGTTTTTGTGTATACAGAAGTAGCGACGGGTCTATGCTCATGCGTAAAAGAAGTTTAACGAAGATTTAAGCATCTTTAATAAACCAAGTCTTCACAAAATCTCTCTGTCACTCGGGCTATAGATTAGCGTGCGAGGGACAAGGACAGACTACATCGATTGGGCCCACTTGTCGGCGAGTCGGGTCTTCAATGAATAATTGTTAGATTAACGAGCCTTTAGTCATCGACTCCGATCAGGATGGAGATAAGCCTAGTGATGGGGACATTTTCTATCGATAATGTTGTATCGACAGTTAGTTTGTTATTTTTATTACTCATTTATTGTTAAAAATAGCTTTTCGTGCGTTTACATGTATTTAATTTATTTATTTATTTATCCAAAGCGCTACCAACAGATTTATATGTAAAAAAAATAAACATTTAAAAACCTTAAGTGCTACGATATACATATAAATCAATTTAGAGGTAACTACAGCAAGCCTAATATAATAACTTAAGTTGACGCTAATATGTCGCTAATAATATAATAATGTGTCATTATCACTGCAAAAATGCGTTTCTATACAATTTTGATATCTCACAGGCAATTTTCACATTCGAATGAAGGACTTTTTCCTTTTTAGAAAAGTCTTCTTAGCGGATTGTCAATGTAACTTTAATTGAGGTAGGAATTAAACTGTTAGGTTGATTTATGATAAATAATTAATTTAAAACCTTTTTATTTTTATAATAAGTAATAGAAAAAATGGTCCGAGTGAGTTGATAGGGGTTTATCTGATAATCAACAAGAAACTTTACGAATCATGCGATAGTTATGCAGATTATTATAATCGATATTATTAACTTTACAACCCTTTTGCCTATATTTCGTGTAACTGACCCATCTATCGTGCTCCGATAACTTAATAGAGGCAGACGTTGTAGTAATTCTTGCATGTCTAATTATTATTCCAAATGAATTGCTTTACGTTAAACTCCCTCAACCAGCGTTATATCCGTGTGGTGGGTAAGTTCTATATTTCTCTTTTCTAGAAAGAGATCCAAGTAGTGCATTATTAAGGAGTATTTGGTGGTGAAGTCAATCAACGGTTTGTGGGGTTCGGGGCTTGAACACCAAAGAGCGTCGGTTTGCGACTCTTAACCTAGTGTTTACTATCTTACTATACTGAAAACTTAATAAAACATTATAAATAATGTTTAAGTGCAGGTACGTCTAGACGTACCAAAGACGTACAAAAGATTTGGAATAAAAGTTTTCTTAGGCCTAGGCCTATGAAAACTTTTATTCCAAACCTTTTTACTGAATTATAGTCAATTGGTCAAAGAATATTAACTATAACAAATTTTTTTTTAAAAATTACTGATTACTAAAGAATTAGATAATTTTAAAGGGCCGATTAACCCATTCGTTAAAATGTTAGTTATAATGTTTAAACTCAATCCATTTTAAAGCGTAAACTGAGTAAGCTGTAATTGATCGCGCCGATTTTATCGGTTAAATTGGGCACAACACTAACGCGTTCACCCGCACACACGTGTAAATAACTGTGTTGGCATGTGATCACAATTACTTGGGGTTGCAAATTGTCTCAAACTGAAATATATTTCACGTATACGTTAAGTGGGTATATCAATTATTTTCAGTTTAGTCTTCTTAACTATTTCTCTAAATGGATTTTTAGGGTCTCCGTACCCAAAACGTGCCAACAGAACTTCTCCATCCGTCTTTCTGTCCATCAGCGGGCTTCTTCTTTTACTTACAATAAAATAAATTGTAAACTAAAGGGGTGGATACTTTAATTTGATAAGTTACAATGTTACATGCTGTTAAAAGTTACATGCTAGTTGCGATTATAGTTTTTAAAAGGCTCCAATGGCGCTACTGTGATTACTACTATTAAGTAGATCATATTGTACCTTGGAACGGAACCCGTCATAATCCAGTGGCACTAGATGATCTACCCATTGCCGGCTCACTACAGAGCACGGGTCTCCTCTCAATATGAGAAGGGTTTGGCCATAGTTCACCACGCTGGCCATGTGCGAATCGGCAGACTTCACACGCCTTTGAGAACATTACGGAAAACTCTCAGGCGTGCAAGTTTCCTCACGATGTTTTCCTGCACCTTTGAAGCAAGTGATATGTTAACTACTTAAAAAACACATAACTCCGAAAAGTTAGAGGTTGCCCGGTTTCGAACCTCCGACCTCTAATTAGGAGGCGGACTCCTAACTACTAGGCTATCACAGCTTTTTAACTAGTAATTAGTTTATAATTTTTTTAATGGCACTTAGCCGGTTTTTATTATATATGGTGTTCCATAAGTACAATTAATCAATTTGTACCAAATTTTGAGTTTAATTTGGAGTTAGTATCACGGAAGGCTATTGTGCGTCCCACGGCTGGGCGCAGAGCTACATTAGTGTAACGTCCGGTGACAGCGCCGTGACGCATGATGGCGCACTTCCGGGTAATTGGCTCGCAAATTAATCCCGCTAACATGTGACATTTGACCCGCTGCGGTCTGTAGCTGCTATACTGCTGGGAGCACCATGACGAGTTGGGCACTACGGACTGTCTATCTCTCATCATCTACTTTATTTCCAGCCACGTATAACCTTAGTTCCTTCAAGGTTAGAGTGAATAGGCATTTTGTAGGCAGGCGCTCTCCAACTAGACCTCATCAGTGCGTTCTGGTACTGATTGTCGTTAAGCGCAAACCTATCTAAAAAGAAAAAACTATTTATAAACTTAATTATTATATATGTGTAAAAATATATTTATTTATATTGCTTTATGTATAAAATATACATCACTTCCCTCTTCGTCACAAAGAGCCCGCGAAATTATAAACGTCTTGTTGTAATATTTTTCTTTCTGTACTTTTGGTGTACAAACGTGTATAGTAAACGATTTGTTGTATTGCTTTTCCTTTTTTCTGTTCTTTTGTGTGGAGTTTTTCACAAACGTGTAATAATTCATTGATTCATTCATCATCCTGAGACAATTGGTTAGCACTGGGCAGCATCACTTACAAGGGAGTCTTATTTGGTGTTTAGTCTCTACTTCAAAACTGAGCAACGCATTGAGCTACCTACCTTTTCCATTCGATTATTTTTCACTTGTGTTAAAGTGACTACGGTATTATTTCAAGTTTTTGGCAATTAATAAGCCTAAATCTGAAACTCAACAAACTTTGAGACGCTTACGTTACCCAAAATCATTCGGCTACAGACAAGAGATTGAGCATTAAATCATAACAAATATCATTACTGCATCGTAATAATTTGACTTCTAAATTATTGAGGTTTAAAAGTTATAATTTCTTTGAACTCATTACTCATTACTTACTTGTTATTTTATGCGTTTGATGTTTATTAATACGAAAATTATAATATAACATAAGGCCATAATGTACCAGCTATAGTTCTTTATCGTTACTGGCTTACCTAGGTTGTTGTGTATTGCCGGCCTGGTTGCGGTTGTGTGCGCGAGCGAAACCCGTGACCCGGCCACCAGGCGGCGGGAAAGGATATGCACCGTGGGGGTTTAGTCAGTAAGAGTCTGACATAACCGCCGCGTCTCCTTGGACGCGGGGTATCCATGAGGATTACCCACGTTAAAAAAAAAAGGTTGTTGTGTATTGGTATTTTCTCGCTGGTTACAATTTCATGGTCACCCTCCATACACCTTCAAATTACAACACAATGCAATCCACTTGGTCGCAAACACGAAGATAATTATTATTGATTGCGCATTAGTGCTGTGCTAGAGCGAGACGGCAAGTGTTTATGTAGGAGCGGGAGGGGGGGGGGGGGGTGACACAACGGTTATATGCAACATGTCAAAGCCGCGCTAATTGTGTCGGTGCGTGCTAGGGAAGGGCGATTACCTGTACGTCAGCTATCGATACAAGTATGGAATTGGTATCTGTTATTATTACTGTCTGTCTGTTCGTTATATGGTAAGCATGTTCAACGATGCAACAAGAAGTACTGGGAGGGATTACCTGATCGAGCCCTAAAAAAATATGATAAAAATTGTCGAACCTCCCCAACCAACGAACTTTTGCGAAAAGCCTGCCGAAACCTATTTGGAAAGTTTGTGACTAAGCTCTTTATTCCTCTGTCCTATGAGAGAGGAAGTCTGTCTATGTTTTACCTCAAGAGGCTATCGATTAACGTAATTATAATCGCTTATCTACCTTTTTACATATATCTTCCTGCTATCATAGTTATTACAGTGACGGCAAAACTACAACTATAATGAATTTCAAGACAAGATTAGATTTCTTAAGGCCATCACGCCAAATATGTGTCTTTATATCCAGTATATGATATGCTGACTATAAATGCACCTTATATTAATTATAGTAACGAAAACAAATTGTTCCTGTTTAGAAAGCATTACATTGATAAAAACATAATAAAAAATGGAGCGAAGCTTTCCTCCGCAGTCATAACTTATAAAAATAACTGTTTAAATATCGTTTAAAAAATATCTATTCAAGCTTTGTCAAGCAAAAAATAACAATGTTCTAGAAAGAGCACCTTCCAAAATTTCATCTAGCATCAACAATTCCTAAGAGCAATTCGCCAATTCGGTGGTAGACTTTAATCGATATTTTTGATTTTAATAACGTCCCTAGTCATTATGGAAATCGATCATTCTGTATATTTGCTACATGGATACATTTAAAATCAGTTAGTGTTGATGTATTACTTTGTACCCATGAAGCTTTCATATTGTTTTACAATGTAACGGAGTCGGTCAACGTTGTGGGATTTATGTGTTTCCATTTTGCTCGAACAGTAAAAGACCGTTTTTGAAATTCTCGGACATGCTTAATTTTTATTGTTTATAACAGGTTAGCGTCTGATAAAAATAAGATACTATTTGTCACGTACAAACGGTAATCTGTACAGGATGAAAAGCTAACTGCATGGCTAATTATAGTTAATAAAACCCCATTTTATTACGAAAGACGCTAGAGACGCCGAAGGCATCGACAGGACATTGACAGTCTGAAGCTGATAATAATGTTAAATGACGTATTATTAATATATCTTTCTATTACATTACAGGTGAAAATCTGGTTCCAAAACAGAAGAACGAAATGGAAGAAGAAGGACAACTTGTCGAACGCAGAAGTAGCAGAAATCAAGCAGCAGACCAAACCATCAACAGAAGAGAAATCTGAAGAAATTCAGGACCCCTTAGCCTTAGACATGTCCAAAAAAACCTGCAACAAAATCCTAAGTGAAAAGTTAAGGAGTACCACGCAAAAATTAGCCAACCCTCCCGTCCCTCAAATTATATCAAAACCTAGGAAAGTGGACAAAGATGTCGTTCTAGAATCGATATGCGATTCGAATGATATAGAAAGTAGAATATCGATAACTAAAATAACGAATAAGCTGTCGAGTACAGACCTGTCGGACGCCGTGTCGGTCAAAAGTTTCACTCCAGAGGACGTGAAGGAGAAATATGATTCGAGAGAGGTTGAGATGTGAATTTTACTTTGTTTTTTTAGATTAGGCGTTTGTGGTCTGGGGGTTTACCATGATCTTGCCCTGATCCAATTAATACTGCGGTGGCACTTCTAGTGTCAATATCATGAAGTCATGATATTGACATTAGAAGTGGCAGTCTTTGAGAAAATTCAGTAGCTGGTAATAGTAGAAGTAATCCAAACTCGATATTTCATTTACACGTGCCTTTTCATCTTTGATTAACAGTATTAACTGAAGATGTAATTCCCAAATCGCCTTAAACTTGAAATCACAGACAAACATGCGGAGACCAACATCTATAGTATAATATTATTTTTACTCAAAATCGTAGAATCGTTTTCGATTATTGAACCACACTGGCAACGTACCTAGTTTATAAACTCAAATTCGTCCGCACTTTCATACCAGCACAAGTTAAAAAAAAAAAATTACTGAAATTGCGACTCTAAATTAAAACCATAAGGTTAAATTTCCTTTGACGATATAGTGTTCCCATAGTCAAAAGTGAGCCTATGCTTGCGAGTCCACGTTGTTCAAATCGAATACTAAGGCTACAAGTCTGCGATTGCATTTGTTTCAGTTCTCACAGAATATGTAAATTCCATAAAAAGGTTTATTAACTTGACAGTAAAAGTAGTTTCCATGGTGACTCGCATCCAGTGGTGTCTAGTGACTCGCCTGTCATCGTTATCCTACTTAATGGGAGGTCTATCAACGCTGTTTTCCTCTGCGGAGTCATCATCCCCAGCATCTTGGTCCATATCATGCTAAGCGTTTCATGGCTTTAGCATGGCGATTTGATCAGCTATACCCGTTCTCTTTATCATCTGTGACTCTCTGAGCCTGTTTCGGCAAACATGTTACGCCCCCTGGAACGATCTCTAATAGGTTATTTTTGTGAGCGTGAGTGTGACTTCGTTTTTCAATTTTTGTTTAAGCTGATTGTCAATTGTCCACTAAAAATCGCAAAAAAATAGCGTAGAGAATATTCTACATAGCACCATCTTTATGTATAAAAGCTATCCATAGTAGTAACTGGTACTTACCGATTAACTACTACAAACTATAAATTACTACTATTTCTTCCCTGAAAACTGAGATCGTAAATGTGACAATAATTAGTCTGGAAGAGAATAGAACGGACGCTCCACGATACGGGTGTTTTGCGTTATTTTTCGTGGTCGGCTGACACTCGGCCTTAGAAATAAAATTCGACAAAGTACACAATTACTTTAACCCTTTCATATGTTTTAGCTTTATTAAGTTTATAATTATAATAAATTTTTTTTTAATACTAGGTTGGAGAATTGTGTGTAGAAAGCTGGCGATGTATGAGATGTATACGAGTTTAGAGATCATCATATTTCTTCGATAGTTTTTATTAGTTCCAATTTCTGTTTTGGACTTTTGTCTGAAACGGATATGTTAGCCCCCTCATCTAATTAATAGTAATAAATTCTTTGACTGTACGTAGAGCGTATGGATAGTAAAAAACTGGAATTTTGAAATGTGAGAGCCAAAACTATATACGCAGATATATCTTAACAACAGATCTAAAAACCTTCCGTTGTCAATTGACACAGGAGGCTACCAAGAGTGCTTGCATTAAATCTGTATTCATGGATAGTTATAAGGCAAACAAGCGCAGTTTTTTCGGCTGAGTGTACATACAAACTTGTAAACAAAATTATAATGGCGATGGGTTTCGCAGAGCATTCTTACGTAATTTTACCTGCGCGATATCATTTGCTTTGGAAAACTTGTGAATGGGGCCAATTCTGTTACGCTGAAAATTATCTGCTTACCTATCAAATGAGATTTTCAGTTATTTAAGTATTTTATGTTTTATACCGATATGAAATTTAATAATAACGATAAAACCAAACATGTTACAATCGATAAAGTAAAAAAAATATACAAAATATGCTTAGTCAAATTTGTAAATTAAATAAAGCAACTTGGTGAGGCTGACATGACATTCTCACAAATGTTAACTTACTTAATTTTACTATATTAAGTGGTAAAATCGGTGATAAAGTAAATTAGTTTTTTTGTAACAAATTGCTGACATTTCACTTGATAGTGACTAACAAAATTTTATAGGCGTTTTAGGCCAATAAAATTTTATTTTTTAATAGCTACCAAAGTATACCAGCACAATTGCGTAGTTGCACTTCGCTCTGTTATTTTAAAGGCTTTTTTTCGGCCTGGGAAAATCCTTTCGGTGATCTCTAGATTCCGGCAATCTCGATTAAAAATTTTGTTACTATACTTTTTAGTTGGTTAGTTTAGCTAAGCCGTGCCTACGTAAAAAGATTATTGTAATTAATCCTACTGAAGGATTTCCCGAATGCTTTGTGATCAATTAACAAAAACAAACAGATATTTTTTCGCACTTTTAATATTACTAAAAGCCAAGCCTAAAGTAATGCAATTCCTTTGTTCCGCGTATGTGACTTGACGCTTTTTTTAGCCTCGTCAAACAAAGCTAGCCACCGATATCGAGTAAATAATATTTCATGATCGAGAGTGACCATCCGCTTGCACAGTTAGTAAGGTGCCAAACCAAATTAAATTTGGGTTAGAGATTTATGTATACCAGAAATGAGGACAGACGTGACATCTATCTTAAGACTTATCAATTCAGATTAGAGGGTTTTTTTTGCTGGATAAAAGTCAACTAGAAGTCATATCAAGGCAGACGAACGACATTTAAATGAATTTAAAAAGACCGGCGCCCTGATTCTGTATGACTTTAATATCGCACTACGTACATTATGTATTTATGTAGTCTTATGCGACATATTTCATATTTTTATATTCAATTGCGGGTTGAAAGGCCACGTCAAAGTTTAAAATGGCATAGCGAGCATACATTTTATTCTCTATTCAAATCGAGATCGGCATTAATTAGGTATTCAGATTAAAACCGATAGTAGTTCTTAAGATCAATATAAAACTCATTAAAATAGTTAACTTTACGCTATTTATAATACTACAGTGCTATTTAGTTTATAAAAAAGCTTGATTGATAATTGTTGTGCAATACTATTCTATGTGTGAAACTAAGAGATTTTTTTTTATATTTACTGTATACAGACCCATTCGAAACTTAACTAGCAGGCAGCCATCAATAAGCTCTCAATGTTCTAACTTTTAAGTGGTAACTTCTTGTGCTAGTTGGGAATACGCTGTAGCTCAGCGTGATATTAATATGATTCTAAATCATGAGAGTTCAATGTAAATAAATATTAATACTGCTATATATTCTGTGTTGGCTCCAATAGTAATAAATTTATAATATTTTGTGTATAGTTTAGTTTTAATAGACTGTGTGGGCTCTTTTTGCTATGTTACAATTAATTACATTTTTGAGAATAACACGATTTTGATTTAACAGAAAATTCGAGCCCAATATTATATAATATCCTTCTCGATTATTTATTGAGCGTTGTGCACCTGCAAACTAAAACAAATAGTGAAAATAATCGTTAAAAATCCATAATTATAATCTGTATCCTATTAAATGCTATAGCGTACTATCAATTATATAGGTTTATTTTCTTTTTATAACTGTTAATAAGTTGGGCTCCATGCAACGTTTATTAAAATAATAGTTATCTCATTTACCTACCTGGTCTGCATAGAACATTTATATCAATAGAGTAAACGTTACCTTACTACTGCCACAGTCAAAGTTGAGTTCCAAATTCTCTATCAAAGAGTGATGACGTATTGCATATTTATTTGAATACGATAAAATATTATCTACTGTTCTGTGGATTATTTATTTAAATCCAAAATTTTCAAATTTTTAAGTTCACTAACATAGAACTCCGTTACATTAAATAATATGCTTTTTATGTTTCCAAATTTAGACTTTTAAATATTCCATACAGTATTCCTGCTAACTACAAAACGATATAGGGATAGGTACTAATTCATAAACTGCAATAATATTTTGAAAAACCCATGATTATTGCAACACAAATACCAAATTTTCAATAAATTGTCTAGAAATTTGCATATAAGTTATTAACTAAAGTTTTATTAAACCTATCTGTTCGCGATTGACGTGTATCTACAGCGATTTTTATATTTGTGGTTAAAGAATACAGCGCGCGACAAAAATGTCTTGAGTCTAGCGTGACCGATGGCGTGATGGAGTAAGGTGACGATATCACATAAGAATAAGTTTGCTTCCTATAGCGTTAAGTGGGAAATTGTAAATTATTTATTAAAGTGCTGAGATTAGATGATTTCGGAGAGCGTAAGATTGTAGTTTAGTGTTAGAGAGAGAACGGATTGAAAAATACAATAGTTTTTCATACTTGGGTGTTTTATTTCAACCTTTCAATTTTTTGCTTGTTAACAGACTACATTGTTAAAGCAAGACCCGAGGCTATCTATATATGAGGTGAGATGAAGATTATCAAATGGAATAGCTGTAATAAGTTATTTAGTTGTGTCAGAACATATTTGGATCAATCAAAATCTTGATCATCGGAAATATTCATAGGGAAATATATATATATAAATATTCTTTACTACATAACGGGTTGGCGGGTGATTGTCAGATGTCAATGATGATATCCAGACGTACGCACTGAATTTTATGCCATATAAATCCAATACGTTACAAAAAACAATAGAATGAAAGACCAATCAAAGACTAACGAGGCAGGCCGCTTCAAAAGTTGGACAATACGGCTTGGGTGGTTGTCTGAAGTTTTTCTCCCGACTAGACGTTATAATAAATTCCTCAATTAACCGAAACTAAAATTGAGTACAGAACTTAAAAACGCGCACTACTCCATCAAAAATAGCAATAAAGGCTGCAATATAATACAGCGCCATCTACTGAATATGCCGAAAACTAGCTTAAAACTTTCAGTAGTAACGCCATCTGTACTTTATACCTTGTACTTTGACGCTTCGCTTATTAAACCTGTAGCCCAACTCAAAATTGTGTGTCCTATTTTGAAGTGGTATAGTATACAAGCGATAGAGGTCGCTGCCTGCATGTTTTTTAATAAACATAATTGATTAATAACCAATTACTTTCACTGTAGGCTTTCAAGATTAATTTTTATGTGCTCACTTTGGAAGTTAAAAGCCCATATCGCACTTTGTCTTACCGTCTACTTAGTGTATAAGTTTTCAGCTCAGAATTTCTTCAGTTTCCCAGTCTTTGAAGTAGCCACTTTAAGAAGTAAGTAAGTAAGTTGACTTGTGACACTTCTCACAGTGGTCTTCTTAGCCAACCGAAAAATTTGCAACGAAAGCATTTCGGTTTCTCCTTCATTCCATTTTCTTCATTATAGATATCTACATTTAAAAATTTTTTACCTGTTTGTAAAACACCAAAGAATAAGTTATAGGGCTATTCTTTGGTCCTAAGTATTTACCAACCAACGAAAAATGTGTTTAAGTTAGTCAAATTTTCCCAAAGTTTGTTAGGCTTTCAGTAAGGTAATAGGCATACTTTTGTATTATTTATCATTATATAGGCACACTTTAATTGAACTTAGTTGTATCTTTACATTTTTGTGGATATTTTAATAAAGTCGTCAGTTAACGCTGCAGGCGAGTACGTGCAAACTGTTGATAGTTTGATTTTAAAGTAAATATTGAAAAAAGGCAGCTCGTGTTCTGTCGGTAACTTAAAGTTGAGAGATTTTTATAATGTCTAACGGGAACATAATGTTGGCGTTATTATTATCGAGCAAAATCGCCTGAACAACTGCATCTTTTTAAGATATAATATTAAAAGAAATGTAGGTTTCTAAGTGAAAATTTCATTTCTCTACCGCTGAGACAGACCGACGGACGGATTGCAAGTAGAAGGTTAAGCTCAGATCTATAGAGCGTACTTTTACTTTGTTCAGCCAAATTTAGTTTCCGTAAGATCTCTTTTTTTTAGCCCTTGACGGCAATCTCACCTGATGGTAAGTGATGATGCAAGTTTAAGATGGTAGCGGGCTAACCTGTTAGGGTTATGGTAAACCCACACTCCTAATTGGTTTCTACGCGACATCGTGCCGGAACGCTAAATCGCCTGGCGACACGTCTTCATCGGTAGGGTGGTAACTAGCCACGGCCAAAGCCTCCCACCAGACCAGACTCGAGCCGGGAATCGAATCCAGGACCTCCATCTTTATAATACGACAGACTAACAATAACGCATCCTTCTGAGATTTTAATCTGCAACAAAGCTTTGTTCGACTCATTCATGCATTAGACATTGTAGAACAATTTTGAAATCATTATCTGTTTAAGATTTCAAAATTGTTGTGTTTTTAAGAACTTGAGAGTCATGTAAAATATAAGGATTAGCGAAAAATTACAGTGTCTTCACTGTAAGTTATTAAAAGTATTTTAAAAATACGAAGGCTACCTACTTTAGTTATTAGGTAAGTAATCATTCTTAAGGGTTAATTAATAAAAGTGAAAACTTGAACTAAATAAAAAATAATTCGTAACGCAATAAAAGTAAAATATTTTTAATCATCATCATCATCATGATCAATCCATTACCGGCTCACTACAGAGCACGGGTGTCCTCCCAATATGAGAAGGGTTTGGCCATAGTCCACCACGCTGGCCATGTGCGGATTGGCAGACCTCACACGCCTTTGAGAACATTATCAGACATGCAGGTTTACTCACGATGTTTTCCTTCGCCGTTAAAGCAAGTGAAATTTTAATTGTTTAAAAAGCACATAACTACGTGCGGCAAAAAGAAATCTATAAATTGTTTACATTCTGAGACAAATTACAGAATTGACTAAACATGTAGGCGCATGCATACATATAGTACCTATATAGTATAAACATATATAGTTGCGATATTCTTTGAAACAAATAATAAACTTAATAATCATGTATGAACTCGAGATGTTTAGGTTTACTCTTTAGTACTTATGTATAAATATAATTATATAATACAGCTTATATAATAACTCTAACTTTTCGGAGTTATAGGTCGGCCCGGGTTGGAACCCCCGATCTCTGATTACGAGGCGGACGTCCTCACCTATCACAGCTTAAATATTTTTAATAAGAAATGTTATGAGATAAAAATAAAACCAATTCACGAGCCATCCGTTAGAGAAATTTGAACAATTTGAACAAATCTCGGCAACAAATGATTCGGAATAATCCCGGGATCGGCATCATTCGCCATCATTCCTGGATTATGTTTGTTGTTCGTTATTTAGTTAGAGAGGGACGAATTATTCAAGGCAGGCACGTGGAAGGGAGACGACTGCTTTGACGCGTCGATTTGTCCCGCGTTCGTTAAACAAACACCTTGGAAGGTTTGCACACATGTGCGATTTTGAATCAACTTAACTTTTATAAATTTAATCAATGTCGCATTAAAGTGACAATAACTAGACAGTTTATTTAGAAGTTAAATAATACGTAATAGGACCCTAAAATGTATCTAAATAAATGAAAAGTAAACTAACTTTAAAGTTAAGGTTGTGATGAGTTTTTATAAAACGAAAGCTTGTAGAAAAATCATATTACGATATTAAGGATTATATAAACGCTAAAAAAGCTTGGGTGTGAATTGCTCTATCTCCATAGGTACTATAGTTTGTTATTCATTATGTGAGGTGGTGATAACGAAAAAAAAACCCCGGCTAAGTTTGTTGTGGGCTTCTTCTTAGACCGGGGCGTTTGGAACCCTCATAGCTTTAGTTTTAAGTTTACGAATATAGTTATCACCATGAAATAACCACTATGTAAATTATTGACGCGTCAAAAGTACCTTTTTAAAGACTATTTGAATAAAGATTTTGAATTTGAATTTGAGACAGTTTATTTAACTTCTACGTAAAAGGTTTCTTTAAATGAAAAATACAACTTTAAATAATATCATAAATATATTATTTAGATTCGGACCGAAATGAAATCGAGAACCTTAGAAACCGACGGGGTATGGATTTTATATAACTACCAAACTCCTAATATGTTAGCCTGCTATCGTCTTAAGCTGCATCATCACTTACTACCAGGTAGGCTTGCAGTCGATCCCTAACTCTTAGTGAATTAAGAAATAGGTAAAACAACAAAGAATAATAAGTTTTATAAGTAAATTATACAATACATGTTTGTGACAGTGGGTATGTTGTTACGCAAAGAGTCGAGCAATTCCGCAGATGTTGGTTGACTTCTATTTTGTGTCGTTTTCGTATCTATATCTTAATTATAACCAAATTTAATTGGACTAGTATGATTGTAACTGTAATAACAAAATGGTTTCTGACACACAAACTATCTATCATCATCATTATCAACCCATTACCAGCTCACTACAGAGCACGGGTCTCCTCTCAATATGAGAAGGGTTTGGCCATAGTGCACCACGCTGGCCATGTGCGGATTGGCAGACTTCACACGCCTTTGAGAACATTATGGAGAACTCTCAGGCGTGTAGGTTTCCTCACGATGTTTTCCTTCACCGTTGAAGCATGTGATATTATAAATTTTTGTTTTTTTTTCAACTATCTTTACTGATTACAAAATTGTAACTGAACGATTCTTGTAATAGGGGGTATTGAGTATTGAGCATTGGGGTACTCAGTGAGTTGTGAAACTAAGGTGGTTATGACCACCGGCGGACGGCGTTCCAAAGTGTTTGCTTGGGAAGTTGCACCGGACTGAGCAACGTTGGTAGATCCTCTGCCTCCTGCGCTCCCCCTAAGCAGACAAACTACATTTAACGACTCGCTGTGAGTCGCTGGATGCAAGTGACACAAGACTTGGTCGCGCGGAAATGCCTACGAAATACTTGTTCCCAGTTCCAAATTATGTGTCTAGATGATGATGATGATAGGATAGAAGAAGGAGGAGGCAACATACATGAGCATAGGATATTTTCAATCTCCCAAATTTATAGTAAAAAATATTTTGGTAATTTTTGTAACAAATATGATTTTCACAGAAATAAAAATTGCGAAATTCAGAAAAAGTGCAAAAACCAGAAATAATGTGTTTTGTGTGGGATGTTTGTAAATACTAAATTATAGATTTGACAAATACATAAAATGGTCAGAAAGTATATTGATAATTGTACATACCTACCTATATTAGAAAATGTAAAGGCATCAAAAGGTAATTTTTTTTTTTCGGACTGTCTATTAGCTGTACAAACCCTATTGGTTGCCACAGCGTAACCGGGCTGTTTGGCGAGCTTTGGAAAGAAGCTCTGCCAGAACAAATTTTGAGCCCTAGGGCTCGAAGAAACTATGGGAACGACTGCCTAAGGGCGCCTTCTTTGAGGCGGAACCTCGGCTTAGGCGACGTTTGGGATAACGGGGGGGTCGGACGGTAAAAAGGTAAACAGAGATATAAATAAGCAGAGGGTTCCGTCTGTCGGTTAAGATATTATTAGATACTTTAAAAACCGATTTTTCGATCGCAAATTAATTGTTGAATAAATTGCATCAAGCTGTTTACTTAGGCGGCTTTTTGTTTATAAACGTTGCCTGATGTTGAATGATGACCGCCGCCGTATGCGTTGGCTGAACCCATGCTCTTAATGTAAGGTGTCTCTGCCATGAGGGTGGTAGCCACGGCCGAGCTGGAACCGGGAGACTATCACAGGACTTCTCATTTGATAATGTGACAGCGCACGCCCTAAGCCACGTAGGTCATCTAAACCAGCTTAACTGGCTTTAGGAAATCTTATAATAATCGCAAGGTGTGCGCACTCTTCAGATTCCCAGAATCTTGAGTGATCGTCCGCGATTACGCCAAGCGTAGGATTAGCCCCAATTTTAAATTGTTGATTACTTTAGCCCACCCCTCCCCGCCCCCTTCTCACCTTGCACCCCGTGATAACATCCCCGCTAGCTCTCTAACTCTGCGGTATTATTGCCAATTAGATTTAAATCTAGACTAAGTTCTGAACTTTGATTTAGATTTAGAAGCTTGCTTTAGACTTCACCTGGGATACATTAATTTATCCTGGTTGCTCTACTGTCATAGTTACATCCATACTCTATACTAAGATTATTTGAAAAGAGCTGTTTGTCTTCTTACTTATTCAGAGCATCATATTATTAAATAATATTATTAATAATAATATTTTAAGTGGCATGTGAGATGGTGATAACAAAAAGAAAATTTACCTGGCTAAGTTTGTTGTGGGCTTCTTCTTAGACCGGGGCGCGTCTGGAACCCTTATAGCTTTAGTTTTAAGTTTACGAATGTAGTTATCATTATCACAATCAAATCACTTCTATGTAGATTATTGACGCATCAAAAGCGCCTTTTAAAGGACTATTTGAATGAAGATTATGTGAATTTAATTTGAATTTGAATTTAATAGGTCAGTGCGTATAGTTTTTGAAATGATTAACAATTTGCGGAGAACAGATTACCGAATTTATATAAACTAAAATTATCCCAGAACAGGATTTACACTTTCCTTACTAATTTTCAAATGTAGACATAGATTTTGCATCTGTATGCTGCTCCACTTAGGACGAAACATAGTGAGTCTTTATAATGACTATGCTCGTAAAAGTTTAAAAACACGTTTTAAATCTCAAATAATAGATTATTAGCTACTTAGTCTGTTTTTTCTTGAGTACCTATTATTAAAAGGTTTGAATTTTTCGTATAGTATGAATAATCTACTGAGGTATTGTGGGAGCACCGGACGCAGTATCGACCCTCGGCTGGGGTATGTTAATTTGGAAATTTTCACAGGCCACCAGTTCTAGTAACCGCATCATCATGATCAACCCATTCTCGGCTCACTACAGAGCGCAGGTCTCCTCTCAATATGAGAAGGGTTTGGCCATGAAATGATTGGCAGATTTCACACGTCTTTGAGAACATTATAGGGAACTCTCAGGCGTGCCGGTTTCCTCACGATGTTTTCCTTCACCGTTGAAGCAAGTGATATTTTAATTGCTTAAAAACGCACATAACTCCGAAAAGTTAGAGGTGCGTGCCCGGATTCGAACCGCCGATCTCTGATTAGGAGGCTGGCGCCCTAACGCCTAGGCTATCACGGCTTCACTAGACTATATACTTGTAAAATACCTACGATTATAGATAGCCTCAGGTCATTCAATTGTTTTCGTTCGTTCAAAATGGCCACACTATGTTATACGGCCTACAAGGGGCGGCAATGTCGCTACAGGCAATAGCACCTTGGAACAAATAGCGGTGTTCATTAGGCAGCCATATAAGTCACGCGCCGCCCGCCCAAACGATTAGTGGCCCGAGCGAGGTAATGCGGCCGAGAGGGCCTGATAAGGGTCGCGTAAACCTTAGCTTAAGTGCTAAAATACCGACAGCTTTTATTTCGATAAAAGGTAGGCAGAGATCTATATACCAACTGTGTTATGTTTCAAGCAACTATGCAAATTTAATAGAGTTGGTGATATTATATTTTAAAGCCAATGGAATTAAATTACTAAACTAACGCTACAGGTAAACTTGAACTTAACACAGAATGTTTAAAAATAAAATACAGTAGAAAATTAATATTGTAGTGATTTTTGCTTAATAATGTAAATTCCACTTTGTTTTATATTGCGCCATGGCTCGGAACCTTTCGTGTGCGAGTTCGACATTATTTTCGTGTTGTTTTGTAGTCTCAATAGTATGCAAGCACATTCCCAGTGACAAGCAAGTTGATGTATAATGAGGGATAGGTGTCGCCAGGTACAGGTAGGTTACAATTAATTACAATACAAAAACAGAACAAGTTACTCATTTATTGTGGAAAATCAACAGCTAATACATTTTTTCATAATATTTTTTTTAACGTGAGCAATTTTGAATGGGTAACAGTTTTTCACAAAAAATAGTTTCTAAGTAAGATACGTCTTAAGTCAATATAAAAGATAGGTAGAAAAGTTCATCACAAACTAATCACAACGTAATAAATTTGAACATTCGAGTCCAATATTGGCTACCAAAACATATTTTCTGTCGTGTTATAAATGATTTTATTTTAGATATATCTCAACTCTACTAAGTTCTTTATCTTATTGTAACTCGGTGTGATCGCGCAGCATGATAAAAAAAAGTTGAAACCAAAATAATAAACACAACGAGGACTATATCTGTAATACTTTAGTCTGATGGGAGGCTTCGGCCGTGGCTAGTTACCACCCTACCGACAAAGATATGTCGCCAAGCGATTTAGCGTTCCGGCACGATGTCGCGTAGAAACCAATTAGGAGTGTGGGTTTACCATGCCCCTAACAGGTTAGCCCGCTACCATCTTAGACTGCTTTGTCACTTACCATCAGGTGAGATTGCCGTCAAGGGCTAACTTGTAGTGGAAAAAAAAACTTTGTGTGTAGTAACCAACATAGCACACTCAAGGAGGTTACCTCCTAACCTAGTATCATCTATTTATTTATTTATTTATTTTGTTGCATATTGTGTACCCAGTTTGGGTGTTGCAACTTGGTCTGGAATCGACCGTAGTAGAGAGACCGATTTCATTTATTTTTACTTGCATCGTTTAAAAAATCGTTTACAATGTAATAACACTTCTCCAATAAAAAATTCTTTAATACTGTGTAAAATACTATATACTGTGTAGTCTAGTTTCATAGTCGACTATAACAACTTTTCTAAGGGACCTTTAACTCAACGAGCATGAGAAGTTGAACAGTTTTTTGGCAACAATTAGCCGGCGAAACCATCTGCCGGGTCGTGGTACACAGCATTGAAGCTGTAACGACTCGGGACAAATTGTGTGACAAATAATGCGCATTTATACCTTATTTAATAATAAGGATCATTGTGTCGATAGACGGCACCTCGAGCATCTGTAATTGCAAAGGTGTAAACTTACTGAGCTGGAAAATCAGATTATATCGTCGTGTAATTTAGCTTCGACGTTTTGGGGTGTTAATTATTGTAAAGTTTGTTAGTTTGGGGTGAAAAGTGACTGACTAAGAATTTGTACAAATACGTGTTTAGTTTTACTAAAAAAAAACTCGTCAGGTGATTGGTTATTGGTGTAGTTCCATGTGACGGGTTCCAAGTTTTGACGACCTCCGTGGCGCAGCGCGTGCGCTGTTGCATTTTAAAGTTGGAGGTCCTGGGTTCGATTCCCGGCTCGAGTCTGGTCTGGTGGGAGGCTACAGCCGTGGCTAGTTACCACCCTACCGACAAAGACGTGCCGCCAAGCGATTTAGCGTTCCGGCACGATGTCGCGTAGAAACTAATTAGGAGTGTGGGTTTACCATGCCCCTAACAGGTTAGCCCGCTACCATCCTAGACAGCATCATCACTAACCATCAGGTGAGATTGCCGTCCAGGGCTAACTTGTAGTGGATAAAAAAAAAAGTACGTTTGTCTTCGGTCTGGTTATACGTAATGACCAACTAATAATTAGTGTGATGGTCGCCAATCCGCATTAGAGTGGCGGGGTGAAAGTTATCCGATCTCGCCCTCTTCTGTGGATATACTAACTAGCGTAATACGTGAATGAAAATGATGATGAAATTTAGAGTGTGGGTTTACCATGCCCCTAACAGGTTAGCCCGCTACCATCCTAGACAGCATTATCACTAACCATCAGGTGAGATTGCCGTCAAGGGCTAACTTGTAGTGGATAAAAAAAAAAAAAAAAAAAAAAGACTTTTAAGGTAAGAGTTCTGTGTGGAGTGTTAGGTACTTAGTGCCTTATTAAACGTACTAAAGTATCTAGTAAAAAAAACGTTTATAAAAATAAAAAAAAATATGTGTGTTACTAAGAGAAAAATAAGTATAACTTCTCAAAAGTTTAAGAAAATGATAATTTAGTGGGTACTTTGTTGTCAGTGATCGTCTACTGGAACACTATTGCGCTAGCAGACCCGGGCTGCACTGTACTGGCCGTATTCAATAATCTTAACAGACGTTATTGGCGCGACGCCAAATGCATGAATAGAGCCTGTACTCAGAGCAAGTGAGCCCAGCTCGCTCCGCCGCCCGACTCCGCTAATCCCATTCAAACGACACGTCGCCTCGGCGCAGATCCGATTATTTGTAATAGATCGCCACTTTTCACGCCTGTGTCAATTGTCCCTGCACATTACCCAAAACAATTTTATCTAACATCCAGTTTAACCATTAACACCAGGGGTTAAAGTTTACTTTACCCCGTTTGCTTACATTTGTAACTCTGTTATAAAACAAAGTGAAATGCGATCGCATTAATCGCTATTTTCATATAAATAGGACACATATTGCTAGTTCCGACGGAATGTAAGAGTTAGTCTTGGATAATATAAAGTCTACACAATTGGTGTAGATATTTGTAGTAAGGACTAATGCGATTTGTGAACGTGTGATTGACGCGCGTGAGTGGCAGTTCTGCTTATGTAGCTATTTATCGCAAAATATGTGACGTTGGAGCACATTGTGCCCAATGACATACGATTGGAAAATAAATTAGTTTAACGCTATCGATTAAACCGAATAGATATGGTACTGCGAACGCATATTTACCATTAACCGGCCCCCAAATAAATCAACGCCATCTGTTAGAAAACTTTTGAAATACTACAGACCACAAATTAATGAATATGGTAAAAAGTTTTTAAAATAAACAATAACCATTGTTCAAGGATCCCTTGGTGTTCAGTAACATCTAACCGTCAAGTACGTAAAAAATATGTATATAGAAATCTAACAGGTATTATAAATTAAAATATCATATTAATACGGATTACCTGTGGTATGATATTTGGCTAAAACTCAATATAAAATAGCTCTAACGGGTTATATTTTTGATACTTTGAAGCAAAGTAAGTAGTAAATAAATAAATAAAATTCATCAACATTAAATTGTTGAACTCTCGTTGAGTCGGCTAGATCAATTCTTTAAAAAGGCTATAAAATTTCACGCTGCGTAAAAGAAGCAACGTGGTCGGTCTCAGTATCGGCATTAATTTTACAAGTTAGAAAAGAAATCATCAATTTCCTAACAGATTTCAAGAAGTAAGAAAATATTAGCTTTTACTATTTTCAATTCCCTAATCTATAATATAATAAAACTGTAACAGGACTACTTAATTCTGTACATTAAATATATTTTGAAAATTTTCATTGGAGGATGCTTTACTATCGATACTGCTACTATCGCCTAAAACAATTTTTTTCTGTCTGTCTGTCTGTCTTTAATTTTGTATAGGAGTAGCTGATACTCCGGTGCAACATATAAGATAATCCCGGAATTCAGCACGGTTCCCTTGCCAGAGGGGATGTATTTAGTGGTTAGAAAGGAGAAACATTAATGTTTATCCTGTAATTATTTCTGTCATTAATCAACGCAGATGAGGTCGCGGTTATGAGCTAGTTGTCTATAAATGTTGTACAATGCATTCGATACTAGCCCGAGTTACCTACTGCGGCCGCCATATTAATATGTGCATCAAACTGCACCGAGCAGCCGGTCCGCCCTGATCTTCTTATCAGCGTAAATTATGTCCGGATTAGAGCAATAAAAACTTATTAAATAAATATATTTGTTTACGCGCCATTGAGGTATCGCTAACTGGGCGCAGGCGGTTATCCCCCGGCTTACATGCGGCCGGTATCGCTTCCACGATTATCTATACTAATATTATAAGCTAAAGAGTTTGTTTGAGTTGAGAACTTAACTAATACAAATAAATATTAATGATCTCATTTATTTCGCTTTTGTCTGAATTGTTGATCTGTTAATGTGTATTTTTTTCTATTATTTTAATTAAGGTAGGTTAGATTATTTCTTAATTTTATGTTTAAGTTAGATGTATTATATTTTGTAAAGTTATCACGTCCGTGATTTCCCCAATATTCCTACAGAAATCCAGTACTGCGGCTTGCTGCAGCTGATGCTGAGTGGGTTGCCTTTATCTGGTCGATACCAGCATAAGGTCTAATTGTACAATATGTATATGACAAATAAAACCTACTTCTTTCTTTCTTTTAAGTATTTCATTTTTTTTTTAGTTGAACGTGCTAATCTCACAAAGTACTGCTTTGAATTCAAAACATTTTGTTGTGTAGTATAGTCTATTTATCGAGGCTAGGTTATAGGCTATTAAAAGTGAATGTTAAAGTAACTCAAAATCATGAATGACATTAAAAAAGTTTGCATGTGTCTTTTCAAAGTAGCACGGTGTTGATAATTATATAAGTATAATTAAAGTCTCACGTGCAGTTTATATCTCTATTTTAGTAAAAATAAGAGGTTAATAATGCTTAAGAAGATAGGTTTGCAAAGCCTACTAAAATACACACAGGCCTTTCTAAACTATTGTAAAAACTATTGTAATTTGTATGACATAACTTTAAAAAGTGTACAGTAGATATACGAATTCTGTGTTTCTTGCTATTTAAAACTACAGATATTATAGAAATAACATTGAGCGATTAAGCTTCGTAGTAGAACGATGCATTATTACTTAGATTTGATAATTGCTAGCAATGAATAATTATTGTTACTGAAATCATCAAAGTTTGTTCCGTTTTAAATAAACCTCCGAGGTCCTGTTCCTTTTGCGTTCCCTGGCTAAAAAGTATCACCGTTTTCAAGGTCTCTTTATTTTTATTTCGTCAAGGTCGAAGTTTTCTACACTGATTCATCTGCAAGATGCGATCTCTCGGTGTGTCTCTCATTAAACTCAGTGATGGTTTAGCTAAACATAGGCAACAAAGAAATAAATACGAATACACTTTCTCTTATTGTCTTCCCTGATGGTGAACGCTTTAGTCTTATATCTTAGTCGTAGAGATCCCGAGGTGCAAATTTCTTTTTTCTCTTTTGTTATGTCTAGAGAGGCTTCGATTGTAGCTACCACCCTACTGGAAAAGACATACTGCCAAACCATTAAGCGTTCTGGTATGATGCCAAGTTGGAACCAGGAAGATATGTTCAGCCGGAAACGCACCGAAATCTCGTCTGGAGATTCTCTTTTCATCATCATCATCATGAGCAACCCATTGCCGGCTCACTACAGAGCACGGGTCTCCTCTCAATATGAGAAGGGTTTGGCCATAGTCCACCACACTTCACAAGCCTTTGAGAACATTACGGAGAACTCTCAGGCGTGCAGGTTTCCTCGTGATATTTTCTTTCACCGTTGAAGCAAGTGATATTTTGATTGCTAAAAAAACACGTCCTCTCGCACCTCTGTTCATGTGCGAATGTAATCATATAATATCAGGTGACCTATCTGCTCATATGCCCGCTATGTTATAAAAAAAAACTTGAGAGGTGTCAAGGGACACCCGGATGGAACGAAGTTCCTTTCGATTAATTAGTGAAAAATTGTAATAAAATTTTATTTTATTTAAGTTATAATAATATGTTTGTTATTATTAACAAATATAATGTTATATAAACTTAATCAGTAGGCTCAATTTTGTACTCCATCAGCAATATCCGGAACTTGTGCAGAAACACTGTCAGGATTCATTATTATTTTTTATTTACAAAAAACCTGTATACACTCAACAAAAATAATCGTCGCGACACCACACTGTTCAATGCGAAATAGAAATGAAAATATCTGGCTTGCTTTCTATAAGAGAGAGAGAGACAGACAGAGAAACATGCGACGATGCACAGCTTACAATAACAAAAAGTGTCGTGACAACTTTTCGTAAGAATTTTTTCCGTCTAGCCCCCTTTCACAACGCGCAATAAGGAACTTCGTTCCAAAAAAACAAGACTATTTAGGTGTAGATTCCTGCAATGTTGGATATGTCGGTATCAGCGCCATGTGAGCGCTTGGTCAGATTAACTGCGATGAATATGATTCCCGCGAGCGGCTTATTAACTTATATCCGGCGACTCTTCCACAATAAATACAAACAAACATTTGTTTTGTGACTCCGCTCGCGTCGCGCCCCGCGCTAATTCCTATTAAATTGAACGTTTTATGGCGCCTTAGTATGAAATATGAACGGTTTTTAATAAGCCATGCGTTCAATGCTTCGTACTTGACTAGAATCTTGATGGACTTCAGAGCTGGAAGCTATCTACGAAATATCGTCTAGACCATCATTCATTATTACTTTCGTCGACATTTTTTTTTTTCGGACTATTAGCTGTGCTAACTCTATTGGTTGCTACAGCGTAACCGGGCTGTTTGGCGAGCTTCGGAAAAAAGCTTTGCCTGAAGAAATTTTGAGCCCTAGGGCTCGAAGAAACTAAGGGAACGACTGCCTAAGGGCCGTTTGGGATAACGGGGGGGGGGGGGGGGGGGGGGTCGGACGGTGAGTAGTCCGTACGTCTCCGAGGCCGTGGTAACCGGGCTGTTAAAATTACGTCGACAGTGTGTGATGTCTTATACCTAACCCGATTTCAATACTTTAAACAACTATTGTATAATTCCACGGATCACGGTTCACGAAGTCCTGGGTTGTATTTCCGTTTCAAAGCTAAAACAGTTACACTAATCAAAACAGGTAACCCTTTGCGACGGATTTTCAAAAAGCTAAGAGGATTCTAAGTTAGCCCTTGACGGCTATCGTACTTGGTGGTAAGTGATGACGCAGTCTAAGATGGTATTGGACTAACTTGTTAGGGGTATGGTAAACCCACACTCCTACTTGGTTTCTATGCGACATCCGGAAACCTAAATCGCTTTGCGACCCATATTTTTCGATAGGGTGGTAATTAGCCCCGGCCGAAGCCTCCAACCAGACCAGACTTGAGCCGTGAATCGAATCCAGGACCTCCAATTTTATAATACGACACCGCGCGCAATGCGCCACGGAGGTCGTCAAAGTACGTTAAAAACTACAGGTTCTGGTTACAGGTGCGTTAACAGGCCGATGATAATGACGGTGATAAAAACAGCACCCTAGAGATTCAAAATCGCGACCTCATATTGCACATTGAAAATAATAGTGTCACTATCCAAAATTCTATATTTAAAAAAAAAACGTATTTTAAAATACTTTTTTGTTTTCTAAATATTACTCAACTGTTACACTTAATGTCCTTCATAAACAGACTATTACATTAATAACAATTCATTCCGATTTTCACATAGAATTAGCCTTCAAAATCTTATAAATCTTTAAATGCTTCTACTGAAAAACGTGGAATTTTGGATAGTGACACTGTTATTTTCAATGTGCGATATGTTAAAGGTCAAAATTGTGTGCTAAATGAAAGCTATTGAGATGTTGGTACATCAGCTAATAACATAAAGTGTGAAGTCATTACGGCGGCGCGGGCAGGTAGCGGGCTGAGGCCGCAGAGAGCTAAGCCGGCCTGATAAATGAGCCTCATTGTCAGCTACTGGTGTTGATGTAGCGTGAGCCGACAGTGTACAGCGACGTTCCGTACAACTGATTATCGACTTGAATAAAGACCTAATATGAAAGGAAGATCTTTTACCATTTGATCGTGTCTTTCAATGCCTGTGAGTGATCTTTTACAATGGAAATAAAAGAAAATAACTTATCCTTAAACTATATGACGGCAATCAGAGAGCAGCGCCATCTAGTTTTGGAGTCATGTGCGTCAGACAGGGGAGTGGCGTCGCCCCCTCTCTTTGCGCAACACTGAGTGACGTATGCAGGTTCTTATAGGGCTCACCGGCGCGGGACGGCGCATTGCATTGATTGCACTCGGTCGGGTCGGACCGGTGGTTGAGCTGCGGTGCTGCATTCGTACTTGGTGGAGCGTATAGTCTGCTCCTTATAAATTACCATATTTATAATTGTAGTTCTGTTCTACCAAGAGTGTCTGGTCTCTTTGCCCGAAACTACCTACGTCTCCATAAAATACCGACAAACACACGCACCCGCCCGTAGTCATCCTACATATATATATTTTTTTAATTTTTATTTATTTGGGACAGTAAACAATTGTATATTAAATACTAGTACTAAGATAAACTAACACATAATAACTATAAATAAATATACAATTAACAACTAATGTTTATTATCCACGACTTAACGAAAATGACAATAATAATTTAAAAGAGCTATCGGTGCTGTTTTGGTAAAACCGTGTTCAAAGCAGAACAAAACATTTTTTTTTTCGGACTGACTATTAGCTGTGCTAACCCTATTTGGTTGCGACAGCGTAACCGGGCTGTTTGGTGAGCTTCGGAGACGAGCTCTGCCGGAAGAAATTTTGAGCCTCCTGTGAGGCCGAACCTCGGGTTAGGCGACGTTTGGGATAACGGGGGGGTCAGACGGTAAAAACAAAACAGTAGGTATTCTAGAATATGAAGTGATATCATACTTACTGTTACTTGTGTGTAAATAGTTTGGGTGCTATTTTCAATACAGTTTTTAATTAATACAGTTTTTATATTATCATTCAATGGATTTATTCTATGCTCTATGCTCTTTCTCTTATTTAACAAAATATTAAACATGAAGTGATGCATTCGTATTATTTCACTTTGAAATGTCGGTATAAAAATAACGAATGACAGCCTAAAGAGTTTCACTAAACAAATGGCCTTGAAATGCGGCAGAAGCTCTCGCGCGTTCTTAAAAATACCCGCATTTGTTTGGCAGTCGGTTAAAAAATAAAAATTCGTGGGCAAGCGAGTTCTCCAAAGCTCCTGCGGAACCCTAAAAGCATAAAAACAAAACAACTCCACGTTAGTGCGGCGGTGTATTAATGTTAAAAGTTGGTCGGCAGTTTATTGATGATGTTTTATTATTTTCAAATTTGACGTCTCTCTCACTCCTCTAATATTTACATGTTTTGTCTCAATAACCCCGTTGTAGTTGGCGGGTCATTAGTCGCGCCTGTTAGTGGACTAGTTTATAGATGAAAATTGGTGGGAGTGTGAATTAGTCAACTATAAGTAGGGAGGTGTCGGAGGGAGAATCTTCTCGAAGGGGTCCTATTTGACACGAATGTATAATACATACTGCTTAATTTTTTAAGTAATAACATGTTCGTCTTCGAATTCCTATAGACGTGATTTAAAAAGCTAAATCTCGTCAATCCGCATTGGAGCAGAGCGGTGGGTGCATTTAAGCTCTTAATCTGGTCTCCTAAGACCCAGAGGTTTAAAAGCTAAGTATAAGAAAATCTCCCAATTATTATAATTTTTGCAGAAGTGAAGTAGACAGCACATATACAGATAAAGTTTGACTTACTTATTTCAATCCGACACCCCAACCCTCTCGTAGTTGCGGCTTCTTTTTACTCTCCCGACCTAAGCGCTCCTCTCCGAAAGAGGAGACCTAAACATATCCTTCATGACCCTGACGATCAGATGACTACTGACAACTTACTCGTACCACCTACCACACAATCATACGCTACACACCGTCTTCGCCGGCGAAGACGAGGTCCCCGCTATCTTACGTCATCCGGATGTGGGCTCCATCCACGGCCTCGGAGACGTACGGACCACTCACCGTCCGACCCCCCCGTTATCCCAAACGTCGCCTAAGCCGAGGTTCGGCCTCAAAGGAGGCGCCCTTAGGCAGTCGTTCCCTTAGTTTCTTCGAGCCCTAGGGCTCAAAATTTCTTCTGGCAGAGCTTCTTTCCAAAGCTCGCCAAAAAGCCCGGTTACGCTGTGGCAACCAATAAGGTTTGTACTGCTAATAGACAGTCCGAAAAAAAAACTTACTTATTCTTCTCTTTTTTTTTATCCACTACAAGTTAGCCCTTGACGGCAATCTCACCTGATGGTAAGTGATGATGCAGTCTAAGATGGTAGCGGGCTAACCTGTTAGGGGTATGGAAAACACATACTCCTAATTTGTTTTTACACGACATCGTGCCGGAACGCTAAATTGCTTGGCGACATGTCTTTGTCGGTAGGGTGGTAACTAGCCACGGCCGCAGCCTCCCACCAGACAAAATGTCATATAAAAGTTTTAAAGCTTTAACAATTGCGCATCTTATTCAGAGTCCCTGTGTTCTCCTTTCGGTATTCGTTATAGCTTGACGTCAGCATCTTATTAGAGTCCCTGTCTTCCTCCGCCTTTGGGTAGTCGTTATAGGTGATTGACGTCACATCGCGCCCGGCACATGTAATAATGATACATGAGCATTAGCACTAACAAAACAGTCTGGTTGTCTGTGTGTTTTCTTAGGACGACGCTTGGCAGTGTGTCTGTCAGCGGCTGCCGTAGCTCAGTAACTACAGGCGACTGGTTTCCGCTCACCGCTAATTGCGCGATGCTACATGATTAGTCGTTCTCATTTTTATATTTCATTAGTTTTATTAGTAACTTGAAGCGGTGATAGCCTAGTGGTTAGGGCGTCAGCCTCCTAATCAGAGGTCGGCGGTTCGAATCCGGGGACGTACTTCTAACTTTTCGGAGTTATGTGCGTTTTTAAATAATTAAAATATCACTTGCTTCAACGGTGAACGAAAACATCGTGAGGAAACCTGCTCGCCTGAGAGTTCTCCATAATGTTCTCAAAGGCGTGAGAAGTCTGCCAATCCGCACATGGCCAGCGTGATGGACTATGGCCAAACCCTTCTCATATTGAGAGGAGACCCGTGCTCTGTAGTGAGCCTGTAATGGGTTGATCATGATGATTAGTAACTTTGTTTGGAGGAGATATCAAATTAAAATATTTCAAATGCATACATAAAATTTTGAAGCCGTCGGGATTCGAACCCGCACCTTTCCGACAAGCGCGGCCCGAGTGCTTTATATAATAATCAACGATATATAATAAGCAACGGTCAACATAGCGACCACGCTGAAATAAATGTACGCATTTCACCAATCTTATAGCGACTGTAAATACACTTATATTCAATATAAGCTACATTAAAGATAAGAAAATTATAAATGGTTCATTTTCAACGTTTAGGTCACTTTCACGTGACACGGTTGAAACGACCCATAATTAATTTAATGTCACATAGTATACTGACATATAGGTACCTATTACCTAGGTACTTCATTTCGTACCAGCCATTCCTGGCGGGTTTCTAATGTTAAGATCGTTGTTCAATTGTTTCTGTGTCGTATGGGTGACCATAAAACTGAGAGAGTTTCATACAAATTTCAAACCCCAATTATATATTTCGAGTTCCCTTTACAGACACCTACGTTATATTAGGTATACATAAGTACATTCTGGTACATGCATTGATTATTTCTGTGCGTTGATAGATCATTCAGTGACTCACCTTTTTTATATATAAAGATTTAAAGTGTAAAGGAGGGCAAAGTTGCCAGGCTCCTTTTAAAAGGCTTATCTGTCTGTTGGTAAGGCTTTACCACGTATTGTACTGAGAAGAAGCTATCAAGAATATCGACAAACAATGTTTTGAATAAAGATCAACGTCTTACGTTTCAGTTCAATAATTTTGTCATCTTGCTTTCTTCATCTTTCGTATGACAACATTAAGAAAAATCATAAACATTTTCAACCTCGACGTAAAAGTTTCTATTTCTACGAATAGTTTGTTAATCTATCTTTATATATTTTATTGTTTTTGAACAAAAATGTTCATCACATTTTTCATCGATTAATCCATTTTAACAGACAGTTGCTCATAACTCATGACTTTCTGAATAATCTATTTTGGTGATGAGTTCATGCAATCCTCCAAACACTGAGACAGACCCTGAACTATACAAACATGTCCTTAACATTTCGTGACATTACTTGCTGTCCTTCCCACGAAGCAGAAATTGTGACTAAAGCATTCTCCTCGAATTTAGTTACAAGAAATATTATTATGATACAAGTATATACATATTTGATAGGCACATTGCCAATGCTGTGATTACTTTTAAGTAAGTTAAACTTTTATATAATAGATACACCTAATTACTTAAGTTACAAATGTACTTATTATGTAGTGAAAGCAAAATTTCGCAAATTAATTACATGCTTTGTTAGTTTGAATATTATAATGGAATAATATAAAACTTCAGAACAAATTATAAGTGAGTTGTTATTATTAACCTAGCCAATTAATCGGTAACACATGTACTTACTTATTTTTCTAATCACTAGATTTTCAAATGTGTGGAATTTATAAAACCTGCTTAGTTAGAAAAAAAAAACATTTTCCTACAGCTACTGATGAGCTGAAAATATTTTTTATATATTTTGAATATTTTGAGGCCATAAGTTGAAGTACTAACTTCAGAATATCACTTAGGTATTTGAAAAATCGATGACAATACACATTTTTAGTAAGTACTTTATAGAACTACAAATACCAAATATGAGTATGTATTTGTATTTCAATTACAAATTCAAACACTGCCCACGCCTCAGCGAAAGTGCTCGTGCGCGTGAGAAATAAAGCAAATCATAGAAATCTAACAGAAAATCTTAAATTTGTAAATTTTATCACTACTTTTCAACCACTTATTGAACCTACATGGACTCAAAAGCTATTTGTTTCTTTTAATCTATAGTAGATACCTATCCAGAATCCCCAAAGTGCTGTCAATAACACGTAATAGAGAAAAAAAAACGTATTTTACGCGACATTTAAACTAGTAACCGTCAATGGACTTACTCCATTGAGTGAGAGAAAAAAATTGACTTTTATCACCCGAAGCGTTTCCGGTCCAACGCTTTGTATGAAACCTTATTGTACTACAAAGGAAATAGGTACAGCGTACTGAAAACATTACTTGAACAAGGTGAAACCTGCAGTGAGTTATAGAGCTATTGTATATTTTACATAAAGGTTATATTGCTTTGAAATAGTTTTCTCTATTGCGATTTTTGCGAGCGACCGTGCTTTCAAAAAAAGGCAAATTGACGGATATTGTTGTCTATTATTGGCTTAACTTTAATGTTTTCCGATTGAATGCAGTTCGATTTCTACTTTGTAATGGATTCTGAGGATTAATTTTGTCTGTTTAGTGACATATTTAATTTTATAGCCATTCAAAGGTGTCGCCATTATAACTGGATTACCCAGTTTAGGGAATTTATTTTTATAAAATTTATTTTTATAATAGATGGAAGCGGTGATAGCCTAGTGGTTAGGGCGTCTGCCTCCTAATCAGAGGTCGGCGGTTCGAATCCGGCCACGCACCTCTAACTTTTCGGAGTTATGTGCGTTTAAAAAAAAATATCTCTTGCTTCAACGGTGAAGGAAAACACCGTTAGGAAACCTGCACGCCTGAGAGTTCTACATAATGTTCTCAAAGGCGTGCGAAGTCTGCCAATCCGCACATGGCCAGCGTGGTGGACTATGGCCAAACCCGTTTCATATTGAGAGGAGACCCGTGCTCTGTAGTGAGCCGGTAATGGGTTGATCATGATGATGATTTTTATAAATTTGTTAGACGATCTTTGCAGCAAGGCGGCGTGTAGTATGGACTCATAAGTTTGAGAACTTAGGTTCAATTGTGATACTTATAAATTATATTCATTTAATAGGAGGCTTCGGTCGCGACTAGCGATCCCCTCGCAAAGATGTGTTGCTATGTATAGCTTCCCTGTACTACCATACTCATGCGAAAGTCATCCCGTGATATAGTAAAAATGCCGTGAATTGGAACACCATGGGATTTTAGATATAATCTTCTTGCTACCGCGTAATAGTAGCTATCGATGACGATTTTCCCATAGAATAAAATTAGAAGTCAGATTTTTAGTCTAGGCTAAAGGCTCGCAAAGGTTGGCAAAGACGAAGACCTCGTTTTCCAAAACAAAGAAAGTTTAATACGTTTATACATAAATCATGCTTAATTTTTTATGTTTAATTATTTTTTTTGTTTAATTTACTACAAGTTACTACTAAATATCCCTTGACGTCTATTTCACCTAATGGTAAGTGATGATGCAGTCTAAGATGTTTGGAATTTTTACCTGTTCGGGGTATGCTAAGCCCATACTCCTAGTAAATTACCATAAAGTGACGAAATACCATAAAGTGAGAATCTTTTGCTTATTTTATGCGACTCGGAACAAAATAACTGACATTAATTAAAATGTGAAACAAATTCTTAAAGCTCTTGCGAGTGTTCCTACAAACATCGAGATAAAATGTCATCAAGTATCATTAACCAAATTGGATATATTTTTGGAGGCAAAAAATATCACAAAAACGACCGTCTCAGACGGCGTGGCACCGATCATCAATGACCCTCGCTTACGTCGCAGCCAAACAGAAATACCATCACGACGATAAACAACTAATCATTCAATTAGCAACCTTATTATATCCATGTTACAGGACTACGAATTTCACTTGAGATGTAAATATAAGTTGGTTACGTCAATACAGATTTGTCGGTTCAAAAATTTTGTCAAGCAATTTAAAACCTTAATGCCTTGAAACAAGGGAAGTTTGTATGATTTGTATAGGTGTCAAGACACCCATTTAACTGTCAAAAGCCGAGGAATTCCATTCACGGTAATGGATAGTTGTAGGAAGGAAGTTGCAGGTATGCAGAAAAAACATTGAATGGATGCGCGCGCGCAGGACGTATAGGGGGTGGGTTTTGTGGCGTGGACGCTTTTATGATAGTATTTTGGTTTTTTTTCCAGTAATTGGGTAGTTTTTACTGGCGTGAATGAGGTTGTAACGATTGAGTTTAATTAGGCAAGGTGGAAATAATTTTATTACTGTTTTTATAATTCAAATTAAAATTCAATATAATCTTTACTCAAATAGTCCTTAAAAAGGCACTTTTGACGCGTCAATAATTTACATAGTAGCTATTTCACGGTGATAACTATATTCGTAAACTTAAAACTAAAGCTATGAGGGTTCCAAACGCGCCCCGATCTAAGAAGAAACCCACAACAAACTTAGCCGGGGTTTTTTTTCTTCGTTATTACCATCTCACATAATGAATAATAAACTATAGTACCTATGGAGATAGAGCCATTCACACCCAAGCTTTTTTATCGTTTATATAATCCTTAATATCGTATACATAGTAACACTATTAGTTAGATTTTGTCAATTTTAGTCAAATTTAACTACAAGAATTACGTGATTACACAGGGTTTTAGGTACTTATTTTCTGAAATATTAATATGCTTTGCGTGTCACGCGAGTGTCAGTAATATGATAGATTTTTGTAAATTCGTTTTTGTGGAGTGATCGTAGTCTTCATCTACACTGTTGTCGAGTGGTTGTGGTCAACATGTAGGGACCCAGTTTGGAATCGATGTTAGTTGCCTCGAAAGAACTCGCTACTTCTCCCTGTTTATGACTACCTGGTACACGTACGAAAAAGGCCACCCAACGTAGATTTGCTTTTATCGATTCATCGCAAGGGAAAGTTGCCCCAGTGATGGCCTAGGACTCCAAAGCGACTCCCCGTAGTTGAACGAACGGTAAAGTTAATATTTACTGGTGGGAGGCTTCGGCCCTGGCTAGTTACCACCCTACCGACAAAGACGTGTCGCCAAGCGATTTTAGCATTCCGGCACGATGTCGCGTAGAAACCAATTAGGAGCTTGGGTTTACCATACTCCTAACAGGTTAGCCCGCTACCATCCTAGACAGCATCGTCACTTACCACCAGATGACATAGCCGTCAAGGGCTAACTTGTAGTGTATAAAAAAATAAAAAAAAAATATGGCTATGGGCGGGGAGAGAAGCACAGAGTAGTGAGGACGTCGGTCCCCATGTGCTGAAATGGTGACCCCGCATTTGGACAGCGCTAGGAGAAGAGAGCCGCTGGATACATTAGGCACAAAACGGAGGAGCTCGGACATTCTTATAGCACACTTTATATACACAGGAATTAATTTTAAAATTGGTTTGCTCTGAGTGACTTTAGACTACAGACGTCAGGTGACTTTGGCAGCGCATTGGAATTGCTGTGGGACTTTGTACTTGTACCAGGTACTCGTTGTAGGTAAGGGCAAGATCGTTACCTTATGAGGAGCATACTGTATAATGAGTTACCAAAAATTACCCAAATAATACAAAATTCTGCTATCGCTCTCTGCTTACAACAACAAGCTCTCACATTTCACTTTAACGTGACGTCTGAGAGTGAGATGGAAGACAGCTTAGAGGGAGACGCGACGCGCCATGACCGCGCGCTAATGACGTTACAATCATTTATATTGGTGGCTGCTAGAGATGGCCACACTAAATACAAAAATGTCGGCTTTTTTGATATTTCAAATTTTATGATATTTTTGTCAGTAGTAGCATATTTCGAAATGAAGTTAGTACTTAGCCTTATGTGTATACAAGAAACGCTCAAATGATTTAAAGTTTTTGTCATATTACGCCGAAACTACAAGTCAAATGTTGAGCTTTAGGCAGTTCACTAAATATGCGTAAATAGAAAGAAATAAAGAAAGCAAATTTAATTATTCTCATATGGTTTTTAATCATAGTACATCTTATTCTAATCAGAATTTTGTCTGTACCACATGTTTGTCGTGTCTTATATGAAGAACATGACGCTGATTTAAAAATCAAATTTAATTAATTAATTTTAAATTAATATTTATACATAGCAGAAAAGAAATAACATTATTGATTCGCTGAGACAATAATTGAGCAATTTAGAAGCATTGAGCCAGTTAGAATGACATTCACCATTGAGTAGCCTTTTCACCACAGAGCGATCTATTCCGGGTAAAAGGCGTACCTATCGCCGAATTAATGTATCGATCTTGTTAATTATTAGATTGGCACATCACTATCAAATACATCAGCGCTATTGAATCAAAACCTAAAGTTAATCCTTTTCGGCTACCGGTTTATGTTGACCGCATTTTTTATTAGAGGATTATAAGACCGCTGTAATTATCCACATCAACCGCCTTTATGACTCTTAACCTTATAGTAATAGGGGCTATTATTGTCGTATAAGTTTTAGTCTAATCTTAGGCCTATTACATACTATCGATTGAAGTTACCTCATGACACTGCACGTCTCGCTTGACGACATAGCGGTTTTTTTAACACACTACAAATTATCCCTTGACAGCTATCTTACTGTGTGATGATGTAGTCTATGATGGTAATGGGCTAACCTCTTAGGGGAATGGTCATCCCACACTCCTAGTTGGTTTCAACGTAACAACTTTCCGGAACGCTGAATCAAATGCTCGAGCCGGGAATCGAATCTAGGACCTTTATAATGCGACAGCGCACGCACTGCGCCACGGAGGTCGTCATACAGGAGGTCACTAAGAAATTTTAAATCAGAGCCAATGCATCAAGTAAGTGAGCAGGTCTTCCTCGTTAGCACTTTTGGTAGATCAAGTATACCTACCAATAAGTTTCTAATGATTCTATCATCGAGCGATTCGGATGGTAAATTTAACTAACAAGAAGCCGACAAGAAACCTTGCGGATTCCACTTTTAACATTAACATTGATTAATCTACCACGAGGGGGAAAGAGACCAGATTCCAGATCACCTGGGGTGAGCTGGAATGGAAAAGTTTTCCACCGATGCGTAGCAGTGACCTGACCTGTTCAACATATACTATCAGACGTGTCGCTAAGCGATGCGGTCTTCTGGTACGTGGCGTAGAAACCTTCGAAAATTAGGAGAATGGGATTAACTATATACCCTTAGCAGATTCACTGCTTCCATCTTAGATAGAGATCTATACAGCTTAGCCAGCTATAGAGAATAGTCTTACCTCTGAGTAAAGGCGTGACAACCTTTTGAGTTTGTTTCCAAATAAAAATCTCTTTAAATCTTTAAATCTTTTGAGTACGATATAAGTCTATCCCTGTGGCTGAGTCTAAGTACGCTTTGTAGACCTGCATCATCTCATGCAAACATTGCATTTGCGGGTATTAAAAAAAAGTTTTACGTCGATCCCCTGTTATGGGCCTTAATTGTATTTAGTTGATTTTAACAGCCAGGTTCCCGAGATGATGTTATTAATAGTCGATTTATTGGTATTTTCGAGAGATTTAAATCACGGGCCCTTTGTGCGCGGAGGGGTAGGGCTCCGCCGGACGGCAGAGGATGCCGGGCCAGGTTAATGAAGTAGGTTTCTGTTATCCTTTTGATTTCAACCAATACCAGGACATTAGAAACCGGCAGGTACATTCTTAGATCGTTGGCGTAGTGTTCGAAATTATTGGCTTCACAAATTTCGATGTAATTTTTAAAATCTACTAAGTACAGAGAAACAGCACCAGCCAAACGAAATCTTTTGTTATTTGGTAGATCTATTTTTATAGAAAACTTTGGGTGTTAAACGGTACAGGTTTAGACCATGTTAGCTTTGAAAAGTATTTAATCGTCTAGGTATAAATCATTAAAATACTTTTTGTAATAATAGAAGAAATCACATCTCCAGACACTTAGCTTCTTAACAATCCTTCCAAATTTTGTTTTTTATAGTTAACGTATTTCAAAACTATATAAGTTTTATGAACAATTTTGCACTTCATATCATGTAACACGTAGCAATATCAGAAATTGCAAATTAATTAAAGGTAATCTTCTCAATAAATTTTGCTTGATTTTACTTATCTGTCTTTCACTAGACCGGAAACACTTCTTTCCATCACCAAACCAGAGGGCTTCAGCGAAAATACCGGTAACAATCGAAATTCCACAGACTCGCATCACCAACTCTTCACATACACTGTCTGTATTATTACTGACTTTTGAGAATTACTTATAACCTACTCGGGTTGTTATCAAACACATAATATGAGGTTATTTTTTATTATAAGAGTTGAGAGTTATTTTTATTTTATATTTTATTCATAAAATATGCTAGCGATAAGTTAAATACATTTTTAACTATCTAAATATGTTAATAACTAGTGCTGTTACAAGTTACCAATTATAGGCATAGTCAACATTACCAATGTTTCTCCATACAAAAGTTAAGAGAAATAAACTGCCGTCAGTCAATTGCAAGCAAAGTAGGGGACACAGATGTTGTGTACAAACTAATTATACATAAAATCAAAGGGGTTCCATTGGGGTATGTATAAAAGTTATCTATCCACGCGGACGAAGTCGTGGGCGTCCGCTAGTCAAACGAAAGCATCTGTACAAATTAAATCTGACGCAAATTGTTGATTTTGTAAAAAGTATCCTTTATATTCTGTGTGAGTGTAACCACTACAGACGTCAAGAGTGAATTGTTTTTGTACGATATCGTTTTTCGTCGCAGGAAACGGATATTTGAACTAAAACCAACATGTCGGCGCGTCACCGACACGTACCTTCAATCTGTTTTTGTGAAGCGGCTCTTTTTTGTTTGGCAGCTTTTTGGATATTAATTTGTCAACAACTAAAAGTTTCCTTAAAAAACATGAGTTGGGTCTTCATTAAACAGGTGCCTGTGGAAGGTATACCTATTTTACAGAGACCCTCCTCCTGATTACAAAACAAAGGCCAACATTCGTAGAATAAGCATGTCTATTTTGACGACCTCCGTGGCGCAGCGCGCGCTGTTGAATTATAAAGTTGGAAGTCCTGGGTTCGATTCCCGACTCTAGTATGGTTGGGCTTCAGCCGTGCCTAGTTACCACCCTACCGACAAAGACGTATCGCCAAGAGTATTTAGCGTTCCGGCACGATGTCGCGTAAAAACCAATCAGGAACATGGGTTTTGCCATACCCCTAACAGGTTAGCCAGCTACCATCTTAGACTGGATCATCACATCAGGTGAGTTGCCGTCAAGGGCTAACTTATAGTGAATAAAAAATTAATTTTGAATTGACTCGTAAAACTTCCTAGCTAGTTTTGTTGCACAATCTTAAATCTTGTTCGTAGAAAATTAATGGACTCCTTAGGCTTGATGATGTCTTTGCTAGGTTACTTCAGAGGGCTCGCCAGAACATTGACTTGCCGTTAGTATGTACATGTGAATATGTGGGATAAAGTGGGGCGAATATAAAATTAATAATAATTAATTTCATGTGCAATTCAAGCTATCGAAATATTTTCATGAAATGGAATGTAATAAATGTTAAAGCTGTAATAAATGTTAAGGCTATCAAGCCTAGTGGTTAGGACGTCCGCCTCCTAACCAGAAGTGCGGGACTCGATCCCGGATACGCAACTCATTTAAAATATCACTTGCTTCAACGGTGAACGAAAACATCGTGATGAGAGTTCTCCATAATGTTCACAAAGGCATGTGAAGTCTGCCAATCCGCGCATGAGTAGCGTGGTGGACTATGGCCAAACCCTTCTCATATTGAGAGGAGACCCGTGCTCTGTAGTGAGCCGGAAATGGGCTTATCATGATGAATGTTAGTTACATATATGTATGCGTGACGTTTGATCTATTTTATAGTATTTATACGAATTTTGCTATTATTATTATTCGTTTAAACATATGGTTGTTTTTGAAACAGTTTATCTTAATAAATAGGGCACGGGTCTCTTTTCAGCATAAAAAGAGTTAAGGCCTTAGTCAGCACGCTTGCCAAGTGGGGATTGTTTGACTTCATATCTAATAGAGATGTATAAGGCAGGCTGGTTTTCTCACAATGTTTTAATTCACCGTTAAACCAAGTGATATTTATGCACATAACTTAGTTGTATGCGGAATATCGCGCCGGGGACCGAACCCGAGCCCGCCGCTTGGAGGCTTTTACCGCTACACATTAATTTATGTAAACTTAGATTTAGTCATTGATAACTGAAAATGATGCACCGAATAAAAACCAATAAAGCTGACCGCAGACGAGCGAGCGACGGCCGCCCAATAAATAAGTGGAACATATAAATAAATAAATATAGGAATAAATCCCTCGTTATTTATGTCATTGTGGCGTGCGATGGCGATTTAATGACGCCTCGACAGACAGCCGGACGGATTATTGTCAGTGATATTAGTAATAAAACGCACCGACGAGCGCCGCGCACGCGAGTAGACAGCTCTGAATCTATATTCTTAAATATCTTGCTAGTATTAAATTATAAAAATCTAGCTTATCTTCAGTATTACAGTCAATTATTCAAACTGTCATAGCAATGCCTGCATTGCAAATATAACCCTTAATGTTTACTACTTAGAAAGAAAAGCAGAACACAGACGGGTGGCATCCAAGTGTATAGCATTCTAAAGTATGCGTTCTCAAATGACAAAGTTACTAGAAACACATGAATGACGTAGGAGATCACTTAATAACAAATTAAGAGAATTATTACATTGAACTCTTCTAAATTCTGGAACATTACCTGAATGTCAGCAAAGAGTTTCTATTCATATTTACCAATCGACCCACACTTTGAAGAATTATATTTATATGTTGTTAGGTGGACAGACGACATCAGACGAGTCGCAGGGAGCCGCTGGAAGCAAGCGGCCCAAGACCGTGAGCATTGGAACTCCCTACAAAAGACCTATGTCCAGCAGTGGACGTCAATAGGTTGATAATGATAATGATGATGATGATGTTGGACCCAGTGGTCGCCTAGTTTGGCGGCAGGGAAACATGCTTAAAGCATCCCATCCTCGATGCATGAGCCTTTTGTGTATTAGTAATAAAACATACCATCCGACCGTATTTCACTAAGCGGAGGTGTTTAATAGCTGGCACACGATTTTGGACTCCCTTGTTGAGTCAAAGAGTTTAAAGTCGCGCGTGGGATCTTAATTACGCTTGTAAAAATTAGTCGTTTTAATTTTTTTATTGTCTAATTTTATTTTCTTGGGTCTATTCTGTTGAGATGGAGTTAAGATACGGTTTGAGGAGATTATTTTAATTATTGTAATTCCGTTGATTCGATTATAGATAATATTTTAGACGCGGAAGAAAGCTATGATTCAGGTAAAGTCAAAGTATAAATTTCATTATTTTTATGTCATTTACCTAAATACACGTATAAACGTTACAGAAATACGAAGTGAAGTATTATAGCGCCTGATTCAAGAGCGCGTAGATCATTTCCGGAGCCTTAAAATTGTAGACAGACATTGTTGAATTGTGATTTATATTAAAACAATTATTTTAATTAAAAATCGTTTATTTTCTTTCTTGCCTCACTATTTCGAAGTAATAAAATGTTTCATTATTTCAGTTTCTGTTATTTACCAGTTGATAGGTTCGTGAATTCTTCTACTAAATTAAAGCTTACCCTTCCAGAACCACAATTGTTGGTCCTCACATTCCAAAAGCATCGACACCAATAAAAACATTGATAATAATTCTATTTAAGAGCCTCGAGTCGAGACGATAAAGCCTCGCCAGTGAGGCAGCGAGGCAGCGGGGCGAGGCAGGCATTAAAACATTTTAAAATGTTATAAATAACGCCCTTAACGGCTGAGACATGATCCGCTATTAATCACGACCTCACTTTAATGCTACTTTTTATTACATGTAAATGAGCGGTGTGCGCGTACCTTTACGTACAAGACATCCTTCACGTTATACGACTTTGTACCCTCGGCTGAGGTCGTGGGTGTCGTGTGGTCTATAGCGTGCAAGTGTAAAGTAATATTTAATTGTGAATTGTCAATCCGACACCCCAACCCTCTCGTAGTTGCGGCTTCTTTTTACTCCCCCGACCTAAGCGCTCCTCTCCGAAAGAGGAGACCTAAACATATCCTTCATGACCCTGACGATCAGATGACTACTGACAACATACTCGTACCACCTACCACACAATCACACGCTACACACCGTCTTCGCCGGCGAAGACGAGGTCCCCGCTATCTTACGTCATCCGGACGTGGGCTCCATCCACGGCCTTGGAGACGTACGGACCACTCACCGTCCGACCCCCCCCCCCCCCCCCCCCGTTATCCCAAACGTCGCCTAAGCCGAGGTTCGGCCTCAAAGGAGGCGACCTTAGGCAGTCGTTCCCTTAATTTCTTCGAGCCCTAGGGCTCAAGATTTCTTCCAGAACAGCTTCTTTCCGAAGCTCGCTAAACAGCCCGGTTACGCTGTGGCAACCAATAGGGTTTGTGCAGCTAATAGACAGTCCGAAAAAAAAAAAAAATAGTGAAATATTAAGCCCTTCTCAGTCTAACTGGGCTCTGGTCTATTACCATTGTCTCAATGTTCGATCAGCGACATTTCTATCGAAAATAATGAACGTGAATTAATTGCTCTAAATTATTTTTAATGAAGTAACCTTTTTATCTTTGTTTCATCAGGACTATGATTAATCAATGAAACACAATTGCAAAAGTAAGCTTGGCGAGCTATTGGGATTTTTGTCTGTGATGTAAAACTAGCTTATTCATTCAATAATTAAATAAAACAGGTATATAAATAATGAATAAGAAGGCTCAGAGTCACTCAGCGAGCAATGGAGAGAGCTATGCTAGGAGTATTTCTACGTGAACTAATCAGAAATGAAGAGATCTGTAGAAGGACCAGAGTTACCGACATAGCTCAGCGAGTTGCGAAGTTGAAGTGGCAATGAGCGGGGCACATAGCACGGAGAACCGATGGACGTTGGGGTCCCAAGGTGCTGGAATGGCGACCTCGCACCGGCAGACGTAGCGTTGGTCGACCCCCAATAAGGTGGACAGACGACATCAAACGAGTCGCAGGGAGCCGCTGGATACAAGCGGCCCAAGACCGTGGCCGTTGGAACTCCTTGCAAAAGACCTATGTCCAGCAGTGGACGTCTATTGTTTGAAATGATGATAATGATGATAAATAATGACACAAGAGAAATTTCCACTGAAGCGGTAGTTATTTGTTTGCTGTTAACATATTGACATATATAAGTAACATTCTTTAGTCTCCATTCTTTAATTTATGAGGTGTTGAGAAGACATTAAAAACAAAGTAGTGAGATCTACTATTTAAACCTAAAGAAACACGTTAAAAATTAGTTAAGTATATCGTAGAATAATCGTGAAGTATAAAAGGAGTCATTTGCATTTTTGATAATTAACTCAACTTGTACAATTTCTACTTAACCATTTAAACATGTTTACTACTGCTTTTAACGAGTGGCGAACTTTGATAAGGGACCTTTTACTGTCCCGTTGCTGAGCAAATGGTGGATTGGCGGGCTTAAAGCATTATCAACGCATATTATAACGATGTATTATTTCGATGGCGTAGCGCATCAGCTGTCGTGTCATAAGTGGGAGTATAAGGCTCGATTTCGGTCTGGGAGAAGGCTTCGGCCGTGGCTAGATACCAGATTAATATCAAACTCCCCCAAACCACTACCAAAAGCCACACCATCGTGCAACAGTGGTGAGTTTCTCTTTAATGGCCTCTTCTGTAAGAGAGTATGTCTGAGCCCAGCTGTAGCTGTGATAGTCTAGTGGATAGGACTTCCGCCTCCGTCCTATCCACTAGACTATCACATCCGTCCTAATCAGAGGTCGGGGGTTCGAACCCGGGCACCCACCTCTAACTTTTCAGAGTTATGTGCGTTTTTAAGCAATTAAAATATCGCTTGCTTCAACGGTGAAGGCAAACATCGTGAGAAAACCTTTGATTTGGGCTTTCGTGAAAAAGTGGGGATAGCCTAGTGGTTAGGACGTCCGCCTCCTAATACGAGGTCGGAGGTTCAAATCCGGGCACGCACCTCTAACTTTTCGGAGTTATGTGCGTTTTTAAGCAATTAAAATATCGCTTGCTTCAACGGTGAAGGAAAAATCGTGAGGAAATCTGCATGCCTGAGAGTTCTCCATAATGTTCTTAAAGGCGTGTGAAGTCTGCCAATCCGCACATGGCCAGCGTGGAGGACTATGACCAAACCCTTCTCATATTGAGAGGAGACCCGTGCTCTGTCATCATCATCATCAACACCTATTGACGTCCACTGCTGGACATAGGTTTTTTGTAGGGAGTTTCAATGCTCACGGTCTTGGGCCGCTTGCTTCCAGCGGCTCCCTGCAACTCATCTGATGTCGTCTGTCCACCTAGTTGGGGGTCGACCAACGCTAAGTTTACCGGTGTGGGGTCGCCATTCCAGCACCTTGGGACCCCAACGTCCATCGGTTTTCCGAGCTATGTGCCCCGCCCATTGCCACTTCAACGTACCGTTTGCCCATGCTCTGTAATGAGCCGATAATGGGTTGATCATGAAGATGATGATAATAATGATCCCGATGCTAAGAATCGAACCTAAGGCCGATAGTAATCGATAGTAACTATCAGTAAACACCATCATGACATGCAAGGTGGATCTGCTTACACTTGCCCATTTTTAATGGGTACTTTATGACGAGTATCGCATCGCAATATAATTGTACCTCCTTAATGAAACTATCAATCGATCGGTATCGTTAAAACACTTTTCCCGCGAGCGCACCTGTTATCGCCGCGCTGCGCAAATGTGGCTAAAATAACACATTTGCGCACGATTGCGCGGCCGTACACTTTATATACTTACATAAGTCCGCAGGCGTGGAGTTCAAGACTATTTTAAATTGCCAGAATACGTCCAAAACAAACATTTAGTGTTAAACTTTAGACATGTTCAAGAAACCACCTTCTTCTTTCCGTATCTCTATATCTTCTACATTTTTGGTTGCCTGGAAGAGATCGCTATGAAGCGATAAGGCCGCCAAATTGTATACTGTTTCTGTTATTTTCTGTCTTTTTTTTGTTTTATATTTCCTTTTTCGTGGTGTACAATAAAAGTGTGTAAATAAATATATAAAGAAATAAGAAACTATTTATGCGTTACAGAAAAGGTTCTCATAGCTCCAAGCGCATCGCATGTTCGGCATGCAATTAATTCAGCTCAGTATTATTTTTGTTAAACGCTTTCACCGTATCAATACTAATATTATACTATATTATATAAACGCTAGTGTGTGATTATTTATTTGCTACATAGGTTATTGAGCTTGACTCAAACACTAGACTTATGTTTTTGACGACCTCCTTTTTTTTCGGACTGACTATTAGTTGTACTAACCTTTGGTTGCAACAGCGTAAGCGGGCTGTTTGGCGAGCTTCGGAAAGAAGCTCTGCCAGAAGAAATTTTTAGCCCTAGAACTCCGACCACCTCCGTGACGCAATGCGTGCGCTGTCGCATAAAGTTGGAGGTCCCGGGTTCGATTCCCGGCTCGAGTCTGGTCTGGTGGGAGCCTTCGGTCGTGACTAGTTACCACCCTACCGAAAAGACGTGTTGCCAAGCGAATTCGCGTTCCGGCACGATGTCGCGTAGAACAATTAGGAGCGTGGGTTTACCATACTCCTAACAGGTTAGCCCGCTGCCATCTTAAACAGCATCATCACTTACCACCAGGTGAGATAGCCGTCAAGGGCTAACTAGTAGTGTATTAAAAAAAATGTAATATACATGATTACTGAAACTGTATCGGGATACAGTGGGTATACTTTTGGCCCTGAACAATCTCCACGGTTTCTACAAGCTTAGACAAAACTTGCTTAGTCTAGCTTGCTAACAAGGTAAGGCTTTTGCAAAAAATATATAATTTTTTTTAGTAAAAAGTTAAATAAACTTACCACTACTAGATACTTAATTTTAATTAAAAAGGTACTAAATAAGAATCAAGTGTCTTATAAGCGACTGGAATTGATTATTAAACGATCATAGATGGTTTGTGATCACAATAATTGGATTGACGGTGCTGTAAATTGTTATTCAGCGAATCATTAACCGCTAATGCGTGTACAACATGCTGACCGTTTACATCTTATACCATTACGTAGGACAACTCGTTAATTAGGCTATTAATTAACTTTACATTTTGATTGAAAGACAGGTGACGCGGTTGTGTAAATATGTATAAATAGTCTAATCTAAACTCCGAGTAATAAATCTATTTTATTACACATTTAAATCGTAACCAGCAATATTTACAATAGTTTCTAATTGATAATAAGTAGATCAATTTAAAGTTTAAATGCTTAATTAGGTTTAGAAACCGCGCAGTCGGCGTGACCTAGTAGATCTACTGGTTGTGTTGAATAGTTTCTTTTTCTTTCGTTAAGTTAGCCCTCGACTGCAATCTCACCTGCTGGCAAGTGATGATGCAATCTACGATGGTAGCGGGCTAACCTGTTTGGGGAATAGCAGTTACATCAAACCCGTATTCCTAATCGGTTACCACTTGGCGGCACGTCTCTGTCAGTAGGGTGGAAACCTGCAACATGATCAACACATTACCGGCTCACTACACAGCACGAGTCTCCTCTCAATATGAGAAGGGTTTGGCCATAGTCCACCACGCTGGCCATGTGCGGATTGTCAGACTTCACACGCCTTTGAGAACACTATGCAGAACTCTCAGGCGTGTACTCGTAGGTTTCCTCACGATGACTTTCTCCACATAACCCCGAAAAGATAGAGGTGCGTTCCCGGATTTGAACCGCCGACCTCTGACGCTCTAACCACTAGGCTATCATCGCTTTTTCACGAAAGCTCAAACCAAAACAAAGAAATATCAGAAAACATAAAATTACTAATCATTCACGCCCCCGGCAGGCATCGAACCTAGGACAGCGTTATAATAAATTACATATTGATATCTTGGAGATGTCTATCAATAACTTCTAAGTTCTTATAAAGCGAAAGCTTATAGAAAAGTCCTATTAAAGATTACATAAACGATAAAAAAAGCTTGGGTTTGAATTGAAATCCATAACTAATTAATATTTATTATTGATTAATGTGAGATGGTGATAAAAAAAGCCAGCCAAGGTTGTTGTGGGCTTCTTCTTTGAACTGGGTGCGATTTGAATCCTTTTAGCTTTTTAAGTTGGCCAGTGTAGTTATCACCATCACTTCACGAATAAAAATAATGGAAAATGTGTTATATATGAACGCTTCGTAGATGCCTGTAATAGGTTTACATGAATGAAGATATTGTGATTTGATTTTGATATTTTAGCTCTATAGTGCAAAGTTGCATTACGGTCTGCGCAGTCCAATTCACAATTTTCATCATTTTTAATAGAAGTGTAGCGTTCAGCTACGCCTTCGTAACCAGCATGGGAACTCACAGCATGCTTGAAGAGTCCGGAAAATTGATTAACTTAATCTGCCTTAACCAGACTGCTTAATCTGCGTTTGGCGGACTGTTACTAAAGTCCGATATTTTAAGATAATAATCGTGTCGATTACCATCGCAAATACGCTTAGGCGAGCAGTGGGGCACCAACATTTTTTTTTCGGACTGTCTATTAGCTGTGCGAGCTTCGGAAAAAAGCTGTGCCGGAAAAAATTTTGAGCCCTAGGGCTCGAAGAATCTAAGGGAACGTTTGCCTAAGGGCTACTCTACTCTAAGGGGTATGGGGCACCAATAGTACCCATAGAAATGTTCGAACAAATCGAAGGTTCGAACCTTGTTTGACCTATTCCACTTTATAAATTCATCTTACTCACATCTAAGGGTAGCTGGAAGAGATCTCTTATAGGGATAAGCTTTCCTTTGTATACTTCTTTTGTAAGTTATTGATATAACAAATTTGGTATAAAAATAATAAAATAAATAAATAAACAAAATTGATCAAGTGTTTTTTAGGTTACTCGACATGTTAGGTGTTATGCACAGCTCGAATTCTTCGTTCGTACGAAGCAGATAAAAGCCAGCCTTTTTATAGATATGGATGGCTGTTCAGTTCATAATATAGTGCAGTAATTATGAAGCTGCCGCCCGCCAGCCCGTCCTCGCGAGTGCGTGCTAATTGTCAATTATGCTGATTATTGCACCTCGCCAGTCGCGCGGGTTCCTCGCTTTACTGCCAATCAATATCTGCCATACTAGCCCAGCTTTCGACGTTACTCGACATATATAATAATAGAAACATAATTAGTGCTAATTATTTTAAACTCAACCATCTCAACATTTCGGAGTTATGTGTGTTTTTAAATAATTATAATATCACTTGCTTCAACGGTGAAGGAAAACATCGTGAGGAAACCTGCACGCCTGAGAGTTCTCCATAATGTTCTCAAAGGCGTGTGAAGTCTGCCAATCCGCACATGGCCAGCGTGGTGGACTATGGCCAAACCCTTCTCATATTGAGAGGAGACCCGTGCTCTGTAGTGAATAGTGCCGGCAATAGGTTGATCATGATGATGATGATTTTTAAACTGACTCATCTGGGAAGGTATATTATGGAAACACTCAAAGCAATTTATGCGAGGATATTAAATTGCTTTACTTTTAGATTTACTTGTATTTAGGTCAGGATAGCGAGTAACAACTCAGCGTGAGGGACAAGCCGTGGTGGTTTTTAGTTTGGGTATACCCCCTAGGGGGGAGTCCCACATAACCTCTAGTCCTGCCCAAAAGACGGAGGTAGCAATAAAAGCTTTTCCACCACAACAAAAAAAAGAGTTTTTAAATACAAAAAAATCGTATAATGTCGCTAAAATGTCAAACAACAACCTATTTCATTTTCCCCTCAATTAATCACCACAGTTGTGTTTAGGTTAAAAAATGCAGACCTTTACATATTTTTTTTTATATTTTTTATTTTTATACGTTCGAACAAAAGTTTTCGTAATTGGTAAATAAATTCACTTCCTTCGACAATAAACAATTAATTATGCTTTTATAACGTTTCAATATATTATTTATGAAGAATGACCTCGTGAGTAATGCCAGTTGTACGACAAACAATAAAATTGAAGGACCGGCGTTTTTGGCTCGTTATTGCGTTTTAACTGTATGACATTAATTATAACAACTATTGACAATGACATATTATATATGTGAGCGTCGGGGACCCCCTTCAGAGATTAAGCTCTATACTTACATTACTCGAGCGCAAAATGACATTTTTTTTTTTTCGGACTGTCTATTAGCTGTACAAACCCTATTGGTTGCCACAGCGTAACCGGGCTGTTTGGCGAGCTTTGGAAAGAAGCTCTGCCAGAAGAAATTTTGAGCCCTAGGGCTCAAAGAAACTATGGGAACGACTGCCTAAGGGCGCCTCCTTTGAGGCCGAACCTCGGCTTAGGCGACGTTTGGGATAACGGGGGGGTCGGACGGTGACAATGACACATTTCACTAACAAGTTATGATGAAAACTATTCAAGGACAGCTTCTTTTATTTCCTTAACATTCTAGAATGTGCCCATAAAGAGATTTATTTGTTATTTCTTAAATATGAATTTTGCAATAGTTTAAATTCACTAAATGAACTTTTTTTATCTTTTTGGTAAAATATTAAAATTAATTTAACTGTTTTTGGAGATGTTTGACAAATAAGTAATGATGCAAAATCGTAATCGCTCTAGACGGGATGGAGACGTTAAAACGTACAGACCGACGAGTAACATATCTCCAGTTGTAAATACGCGAGTACTGGGTGTTTATTGCGATATCGGTTTACAACTAAAGGCATCAATTCCAATAAATTCGTCCGCCTGTAATGATTTTGATTGCGATTGTAAAAATGCACCGCTTTATCTTTCGATTGATTGATTGACATCACAACGACGGTTGTTTACAGCTGTTGTTGCATGTTCGTGTGTGTGACTATTATTTTAAATACCCGCAGCACGAACAAGACCATTTTTTTTATTCGATTATAGCGTTTAACTGAAACTACTTGAAGGTAATAAATTATGCATGCTGACCTTGAATGAGTCGTCATCGTCATCAGCGTAAAAAAGTCTCACTGAAAATGACAGGCCTCCTTAAAAATAGCGGCTTAATGTACCCTCCAAGAACCGGCCCATAATGGGTAGTACACCAATAACGAGTAGACTCAAACGCTGATCCTTCAGTTCGAAAAAAAAAAAAACAAGACACGGCCACTCCCTGCCGCCAAGTTCGTAAACGTGGCAGCAAGACTTACAAGTAACCCTTACACATTTTTGAACGATATTGGAAATCGTGAATCTTGTTTTTCAGTAAGAATAATACTAGACTAACAATAAAAGCCCTAACAGAAAGTGACAAATGAAACTATTATAATTGACGATAGTTAGTTGAAAAAAACTTGAGAGGTGTCAAGGGACACCCGGATGGAACGAAGTTCCTTTCGATTAATTAGTGAAGGAATTGTAATAAAATTTTATTTTATTTAAGTTATAATAATATTTTTTTCATTATTATTAACAAATATAATGTTATAAAAACTTAATCAGTAGGCTCAATTTTGTACTCCATCAGCAATATTCGGAAATTGTGCAGAAACACTGTCAGGATTCATTATCGTCGCGACACCACACTGTTCAATGCGAAATAGAAATGAAATGAAATATCTGGCTTGCTTTCTATAAGAGAGAGAGAGACAGACAGAGAAATATGCGACGCCGCACAGCTTACAATAACAAAAAGTGTCGTGACAACTTTTCGTAAGATTTTTTTCCGTCTAGCCCCCTTTCACAACGCGCGATAAGGAACTTCGTTCCAATAGCTATTAAAAGATCTCTTCATCTGTGAGTCACCAAATTAGCTGACACGTGTTAGTAAGCGAAATAATGCAGTAAACATGCCAGGCGAGTCGTCTCGCTTAAATCAGCCAATCCCAATGAATTAAGATATAAAAATGAGAGGATAATAAAGCCTACGGCTAACGAGTAAAAATATCTGTGTTTACTGCCCCACTGACTGGTCGGCCACACACTGCGGTTAGACGGTTCGTTCTACGATAACTCCTCGATCGATCTATAGCCCAAGAGTTCTGCGACAGGCTTCACCTTTCCACTGCTATTAAGACTATTTATCCTTGCCTATTCAATTTAGCCTATGTCGGTGATTGGATTTCCTGCGTATAGCTTCATTACAAATTATTTTACTGCCCCATAGAGAGACTACACTTTGATAATTTGGAAGGGCGCAATGTCGTTTCTAACTAGTAGAAAATCGGCTTTGATATAGAAGTTTTATTTGAGTTTACTTAAGTAAAATTGTATTTTGTCTGTTAGCTTTTAGAATGGCCCTCCAACCCTACAATACTTTTGATTAAAATTTAACCAGTTCTGTTGTCAGTTGACATAGCTACTTACGTTATATAGTTCGAAATATTTGCACGTTTGCCTTACATCTTATCTAATATGGATTGCGTACAATCAAAAGTAAGCAGACATCATCAAAGCAAGTGCACACCTCATCATCACTTACCACCAGATGTTATAGAAGCCAAGCGACTTTTCAAATTTCCTGATAATTTTTTTCTTTTCTCCATATTAACTAAGCGGGGTCTAGTCCTTAATGGTGAAACATAGCGGAACTTGCATGCATGAGAGTTCACCCCAATGTTCTCAAGTGTTTGGGAAGAACTAACCATCCGCACCAGCCTGGTGGACTGCTGGTAAATCCTCTTCTCTCGTGAGGAAACCTGTGCCTTGAATTGGGCCGATGATTTAATAATATTGGCGTTGAAGAAGTATCCTTACAGAAGAAGAAGAAGTATCGTTTAAAAATACGACCTCTACTACCTTCTTTATTTTCAAATGGGTCTAAATTTAAAAATAGGAATATCAGATCATCGCTGAATAGCCCACATCGCATGCTCAGCATACCTGCCGGTGAGTGATCGCCGTCGGAGCGGATTTACTGCGTCCGTCCGTCCGTCCGTCCGTCCGCGTGATTTATGCGCGCACCCACTCGGCCGCCGGGGCTAATTAAAATCAAATTCTTTATTGTCGAGCTTAACCTAATAGAATCGGGTCGTGGGTTTCACGTTTGTCGTAAATATAGACATTTTGACACAATAAATCAGTTATGCTAAAAATGTAAACAATGTTTGCATTTTTATCGCAACACCTTCGATCAATAACGAACTAGACGTGCTCTCAAAACATACCCGTGCATAATAATAGTTGACTATTTAATTGAAAGCCTAGTCTCGTTAATTAGCTGTCGACACAAAACGTAACGACATAAAACGTAAGCTTGTAGAAAAGTCCTACTATAGTGTAAAGGATTACGTAAATGATAAACAAGCATGGGTGTGAAATATTGCTCTAATAAGATAGCTCTTAATATAATTTTAAGTGGCATGTGAGATGGTGATAACAAAAAGAAAATTTACCTGGCTAAGTTTGTTGTGGGCTTCTTCTTAGACCGGGACGCGTTTGGAACCCTCATAGCTTTAGTTTTAAGTTTACGAATGTAGTTATCACCATCAAATCACTACTTTGTAAATTATTGACGTGTCAAAAGCGCCTTTTAAAGGACTATTTGAATAAAGATTATTTGAATTTGAATTTGAATTTGACAAAGCCAATGTATTAATAGTCTGAAAAAGCAACAAAAGTGACAGAACGTTTAATTTTATGACAAACATACTATCTTATATTCACTTTTTTTAAACTCTCAACAGATAAGCAACAACGTAAAAATAAAACCGGCCCTTTTATTTGGTATGGGGCTGTATATCTGTTATATCATTATTCATTCATAACTTTAGTAAGGGATTGTTCCAAAAATCAGCTCATGCATCTGGTGACCCAAGAACTAGTCTAGGCATACAAAGAACCAAGAGCACCAGGTTTCGGATAGGTACCATGTCCGTGAGACATCATTTGGACCGCGCAAGTTATGTGTTAATATTAATCCTAGTGCCCAATTTATTTCGGTTTGTTAATATTTTACTTTAATCCTAGTGTTAGTGTATTGTAGCTTAGTGTATTGAATGATGATATAAATAAAATGAAGCGGTGATAGCCTAGTGGTTAGGGCGTCAGCCTCCTAATCAGAGGTCGGCGGTTCGAATCCGGGCACGTTCCTCTAACTTTTCGGAGTTATGTGCATTTTAAACAATTAAAATATCACTTGCTTCAACGGTGAAGGAAAACATCGTGAGGAAACCTGCACGCCTGAGAATTCTCCATAATGTTCTCAAAGGCGTGTGAAGTCTGCCAATCCGCACATGGCCAGCGTGGTGGACTATGGCCAAACCTTCCTCATATTGAGAGGAGACCCGCGCTCTGTAGTGAGCCGGTAATGGGTTGATCGTGATGATGATGTGATGATAAATAAATTAATATGTAAATAACATAAGCTGATGTTGCGTCGAATAGCCTCTTGATTTTTATGAAGTCTGTAACTAATGCACTTACCTAATAAGAAGGCATTCTTAACTTTCCAAACATTTGTTTGTAACAAAGTAAAAAAACCAATAACCCGCAAGTCAAGAGATCAAATAGTTTTATTAATGTGCTATAAATAAGACGCGCCGTAAAAGTGACGACCAGAAACAAAGGGCCGTAAATACTAATCAGATTGATCGACGCACTGTCGAAACGTCTGTGTTTATTACATACTAGTTATCGCCGACGACTTTAATCTTTTTTTTTTTATCCACTACAAGTTAGCCCTTGACGGCAATCTCACCTTATGGTAAGTGATGATGCAGTCTAAGATGGTAGCGGGCTAACCTGTTAGGGGTATGGTAAATCCACACTCCTAATTGGTTTCTACACGACATCGTGCCGGAAAGCTAAATGGCTTGGCGACACGTCTTTATCGGTAGGGTGGTAACTAGCCACGGCCGCAGCCTCCCACCAGACCAGACTCGAGCCGGGAATCGAACCCAGGACCTCCAACTTTATAAAGAGACAGCGCGCGCGCTGCGCCACGGAGGTCGTCAAAAATCGCTCTTATTTCACTTCTTTCTATATTGATGTAATTGCTACCAAACTTCTCAAATCACTTGCTGGACTTATCATAGCCCTTAAATATCACCCATAACGGTTTAGCCGTTTCAAGTCCAGTCCAGAGACCAGAACGCATGTTAATTATTCTGTTTGTTTATTCACTACTTAGTAATTAAATTTATCATCGTGGTAGTGTCCAATGTGACTAATCTTGCGGTATATGATATCAATTTAAAATATATCTTCTATTACCAAACAATATATGTCAACCCTCCGCGTCGCATAGCCCATCGATTACAACGTTCACTAAGGCGGAGTGAGACGTGATAGTGCAGCAAACAAACTAACATACGAACTTATTATACGAGTTAGAATTACTATGCTATAATGTTATAGTGATAAAAATTGTTTTATTTCTGCATACAAGTATCTCTCGGTATTCTTCCCTCTTGCTCTCTATACCGAGGCATAGGACAGCAGCTTTTAAGGGAAGTTTTAAATTTGCGGCTACTAAGTGCTGGATTTACCACCACCGATTAGGTCGGTTCAATCGGCAACAGTATTTAAGTATAGATTGAAAATATATCTTATAAAACAACAAACAATTTAATTGATAGGAGGAAAAATAAATATTATCGTTCCAGCACTTAAGAATTCGTATTAGTGTTAGTTTTAGTATTATTTAATAATTGGTAATATAGTTTTTTCTTTGTCTTATTTTTTATTTTTTTATTATTTCTTATCTTTCGGTAGGTGATTTAGGTAGATTATGCATGTGTATATAGGTGATCGCGTCCGTGATTCTACCAGTATTCAGGTTCCCACTGAAAACCCACTGAGTGGGTTGCCTTTATTTGGTCATGTCGATCGAATGTATGCATAGTAGAGATATGTATAGCAAATTATGACTAAATAAAAAACTTTTTCTTTCTTTCTTCTTCTTTGATTTTTTCTTTTCTGGATTTCTTTTTTTGCCTCATTTTTTCTTCGGTCATGTGTTAAGTGTGTGTGTGTGTGTGTGGTCACATTGTCGGTGAACAATTGGCAGTTCACGGTTTGAAGGACCAGAGAACGAGGTAGATCAGTCAAGGGATGCACGGCTGCGATCGGAGCTCCGTCCACAAATGCAGCAGACTGGCGAGCCCCACCGCCAGTGACGACAACGACCAGATTAAAAACTGTAGAGTTATATATGGTTTAAGCTATTTTTTATCCACTACAAGTTAGCCCTTGACTGCATCTCACCGGATGGTAAGTGATGATGCGGTTTAAGATGGTAGCGGGTTAACCAAATAAACTCATACTCCTAATTGGTTTCTACACGACATCGTGCCGGAAAACTAAATCGCTTGGCGACACGTCTTTGTCGTTAGGGTGGTAACTAGCCACGGCCGAAGCCTCCCACTAGACAAGATACGAGCCAGGAATCGAACTCGGAACCTCCAACTTCTTAAAATGCTACAGCGCACGCGCTGCGCCACGGAGGTAGTCATTATAAAATAAAGTACGCATATTTTGTAAAAAATAATCAATTCAATAATCAAATAGAATCCCTTTTTATATTCATCCCCAAATTATTTCGTAGTTTGAGCTCTTGGATCTCCGCATACCTCTACCAATGGATGTTGATTTTTAATGTCTTTATATTTCAATGTTGACTCGGTTGTCTCATGATGTTAATTTAATGACTAACATAAAAATATCACACTTAATGTCTTAACCTACCTCATACATGTAATTACAGGCGTATCAAGCAAAAAGTATTTATGGATATGTAAGTATTATGGACGATTAGGATTTCAGATAAAAAGTGTCATCGATTTTTAATTGACAGTCTCGTTCTGTATTTTTGTGGACGGTACTTTATATTTTAGTAGGAGATACCTAAGTCTACTACGTCTGGAAGTAGGTACTGTACATCAGTTTCATCAAAATTGCCAAAATGACGACTCGTTGTACATCCTTTCCTTTAAAAATAATTACTACAAAAATATTACTCTAACGAAAAAAGTGAATACTGATTTTTGAATAGCTATATATGTATATAATCATGATCATCATCATGATCAACCCATTACAGGCTCACTACAGAGCACGGGTCTCCTCTCAATATGAGAAGGGTTTGGCCATAGTCCACAACGCTGGCCATGTGCGGATTGGCAGACTTCACACGCCTTTGAGAACATTATGGAGAACTCTCAGGCGTGCAGATTTCCTCACGATGTTTTCCTTCACCGTCGAAGCAAGTGATATTTTAATTGTTCAAAAACGCACATAACTCCGAAAAACTAGAGGTAAAAGTTAAAGGTGCGTGCCCGGATTCGAACCGCCGACCTCTGATTAGGAGGCTGACGCCCTACCCACTAGGCTATCACCACTTCCTTTCTTTCCATTCTTCGATGTATATAATATATGTGTCAAACTTTATCAAAAATTGGTGGAGATGTAAGGGCGAACATAGATAAAAAATAAACAGACATAATTTCGCCTTTATAGAATTTAAGTATTTTGCTACACTTACGACTAAGTGTTACACAATAGAACAAAAGACAGAAGAATAGAATAAGTCTTCCATTAGCTTTGAATGTGGGTTACTATGATCACTTCCTCATAATTTTCTGTTTTGAGTTTATGAGGTACTTACGAGTAGGATATATATTCAAGTCAGCCCCAATAATAATCCCGGGAAATGTAACCGTTTCAGCAGGATATAAAAAAACGATAGAAAAGTGTCGATGAAGTTTTGAAGAAACATCTAGTGCCATATTAAAACTGGTAAGTAGATATAAAATACAATATAAACAAAACAAGTGATCATCCAAACATTAAGAAGTTTTATAAATCTACACGCCTCCATAGTAAACTAAAATTATGCCAAACCTTACACCCTTTCGTCTTAAGCCTAACAATTCTTTTGGCGACCTCCGTGGCGCAGCGCGTGCGCTGTTGCATTTTAAAGTTGGAGGTCCTGGGTTCGATTCCCGGCTCGAGTCTGGTCTGGTGGGAGGCTTCGGCCGTGGCTAGTTACTACCCTACCGACAAAGACGTGTCGCCAAGCGATTTAGCGTTCCGGCACGATGTCGCGTAGAAACCAATTAGGAGTGTGGGTTTACCATGCCCCTAACAAGTTAGCCCGCTACCATCTAAGATTGCATCATCACTTACCATCAGGTGAGATTGCCGTCAAGGGCTTACTTGTAGTAAATAAAAAAAAAAAAATCTGCGAAGTTACTAGAACTTTTGAAACGTCAAGTTGTTTATTTGGAGTGACTCTACCTGAAAGTGAATGACAGTAATATTGTTACGTAATACAACAGTCACAATAATGCCAGGAACACATTTAGAACAACAAGTTTATATTCGGTGTGTAATAAGAGTTCGTGGCCTGTAGAGCTGCTGCTGTGAGTAAGTCGTTGTGTGTTTGTCGGTGTGTCGCCGGTGACGCTATCTCGCCAACTGTCCCGACGTGGAATTCGTGCCATTTGTTCTCACCAGCGTCGTTTATGGAACCTGCGATACTCCAGGGTTGCCAACTAAAAGTATATTGAATTTCGGTATTGAGATTTTTTTCAAACGTGAAGTATCTGTAAATGTAACGTGTTGAAGTGGCATTGCATGAATTAAAAAAAGAGAATGTCAATCTGATCAATATTGTGGAAGCGCAATGAAAACGTATTGATGTAAAAAATTAAGTAAATAAATTTGTCCATGCAAAGTTAATAACTCACTGATGATTCAACTTCTGCAAATATGAGTAATTGACCACCGAACTGCACGAATCTGCGCGAATTCCATCATTATGAACCAACGGTGTAAATTATAATCTCTTAATAATCAAGAATATTATTTATTATTATTTTTTACTAAAAAAATCACAAATGAAACTTCGACGAACCCGGTCCAGTGATAGTTAATTTATGCTTAAGTTGTACATTCTTTATATACCAGCTATAAGTGTGAATTACACACAATTGCGAGACTAGCGTCTGATAGAAGCCGATGGAAACAATTACGCACAACCTCGTGCGTGCAAGGATATCACGACCACGATCTTCAGTAATGAAGGAACGGCTGAAGAGAGATGTAGTTAGAATAAAGTTCTGACGCGACAGCCCTTAGAGTATATAACACAGCCACTTTCCACTGCAAGTGATCGGAAAGACCTTTGAAGCGATCGGAGGAGGCGCCGAGCAGAAATCGCGACGCTGCCCCCCGTTGCCATGGCGACTGCACTGCACGCCTCCCACAACAATGGAAATCGGACCTTAACACCATGGGAATCTGATTCAATTTCAAAACAAGCTTGGCAATTTTCAACTTTTGGAAAAAGCGTTACTTTACACTAGAGATTTTTTGTTGCTAAATTTTTCCATCGTCTGTTAAGCTTGTGGATAGATCTCAGACAAACTATCGCAGAATTTGCAATAAGATAGGTATATTAGTTAACTTTTTATTGGTAATTTACAATTCCTAGTACCTAAGTTATAGTATTCCTTTATACACAAAATAAATAATGTAATATACATGACGATGAAAGGAAAAAAGTCACATTTACGTAACAATTAGAACAGCCAGCGATTGAGACGATTTATTTACAGATTATCACGCATATGATGGTCCACGGTGAGCATGTTAGACTACTGATCCCATATTCGATTCCCAGATCAAGCAAGAATTATTATTGAGCTTCTGAAAATTCTACTACCACTGCCAGAAATTAGGAAACAGGCTGCGCACCAGCGTTGTCCGGATAACATACACATTTGGGTTACGGTTAGTTTAGCTTTGAGTTAGTTTGGAATTTCAGAAAAACTGCCGCCTGTAATATAAAAGTCGCTATACTATAATTGATAAAATGGTATCTATTATTATACTATGGGCATTAATAGGCTGACAATGAAGAATGACTGGTCACCTGATCGTCACTGAACTAGTTTCCATCGTAGCTTTCTCCACCAATGAGGTACAGCTTCTCCATGTTATCAGTTTTACTTTTTCAAAGTCGCTCCTCCGACCTGGACACATTATATGACAACTTTTTTGTCGAGCGTGACGTCGTCGGTGTGCGCTTGCACTAGACGCGATGTGGCGTGTACTTATAAATGTAAAACACAGTTTTACTGTTTCATGTTAAAAAGAGAAGGGTAATTTTTCACAAAGGTAAGAAAAGGAAGGGGTGATTTTCTGGTGTGAGAGGGGGGGGGGGTTATTCCTTCACTCGTTGCGGCTAGTGGTGCGCCATAAGGTTTACTGAATGAAAAATACGTGGCTCTTTAGGAAGAAGACTTAATAAGTAACTCATTTTGTTCAATAGTTTATTAATACCTACTGAAAGATATACTCGAACCATTGGAAGAAGAAAAATGGGTACTTTATAGCAAATCAAAAGACTAGGAAATTATAAAGTTATAAGAACAAACATTTAAGGCAAATCCATGAACTTTATATATTTCTTTTCATCTGTTTTGAATGATGATTTATGTTACTACAATGATATTTTAATAATAAATATTTACGATAATTTAATAATTGTACAACGTAAACATAACAACGATATTTTAATAATTGTACATATATATTATTTTTTTATTTTTTTTGTACCTAAATTTGTGATAATAAACATTTATATAAGAAGTATACAAAGCATAGCTTATCTCTATAAGAGTTCTCTTCCAGCTCAGATGTGAGTAAGATCATTTTATAAACTTGAATAGGTCAAACAAGGTATGTTTGAACTACATACTAAAATATACTTAGATAAATTGAAAAAGAAAGAAAACATATGTATATATATGATATATTATAATATATATAAATAATAAATAAAAAACATACATACATATATAAGTTGCCGCTAGTAAATGCAGCAGTGTTGATGTTCATTAACAGAAAAACCCGCTGAGTGCGAGTTAGATTCGCATTTTACCTCCCTTACAACGCTCTTATATATTGGCATTATAAAAATCATGTAAAAAACAATCTTGTATGAGGAGGGCCTTTTATTTTCTACTTTATTTTATTTACATATGTTCAAAGTTTTTATAAATCGAAAGCTTATAGAAAAGTCATATTACGATATTAAGGATTATATAAACTATAAAAAGCTTGGATGTGAATTGCTCTATCTCCATAGGTACTATAATTTATTAATGATTATGTGAGATGTGGCTTTCTTCTTAGACCTGGGCTCAATTTAAACCCTCTTAGCTTTAGTTTTAAGTTGTCGAGTGTAGTTATCACCTTCACTTCACAAATAGAAATAATGAAATGAACGATTCATAGCTGTTTGTAATAGTGGTACGTTTTATGTGAATAAAGCTATTTTTGATTTGATTTGATTTGTGTTGTTGCTGCCGAGAAGCATAAATTCAAATTCAAATTCGTTTATTGCATGGAAGTGGTACATTCATATCAAGATCTTAAGATTAAAGGGTAGCCTAACACATTCTGCCTAAAAGGCGTACAACAAAAATCTTACAACGAAAAAAACAATAATGTCAATTTAAAATAAGAGTTATGAAATCAATTAATAAAATAAAATTAAATAGTAATAAAGATTTAAATATTAATTTGGGCTAAAATAAATTGTATACTGATTCGGAATGTCATAACCAAAATCGCAATCAATACCTGAACAATAGATACCGTTATCCTGCAGAAACTCAATACCTACTTACTTACTGAAGGTATTCGGTAATTCCGTAATAGCATCTTTATATGAGATGCTCTTTTAACTTGCTATTAAACTTGAAAAAATAGTCTATTTTATGGAACTCGGTCGGTAAACGGTTATAAAGTTTTGGTAACATGATGTAAGAGCTGTTACTAAATTGTACAGTTCTGGACGGTGGAATACTTAGCTTGTTCTAATGTCTCATACTCCTTATATTTCTATACATATTTATATGCTTTTTAGCAAATAATATGCTGTGGAAACTTCACTTTACCTACGGCGGTCGACGGTAGAGGCCGGGATCGATATAGTAGCATTGGTACCCTTCATAGAGTATCAGAGAAATAATGATATAGATGATATATAAAAGCCGTGAGCTATTCGGCGCGTGCCTAGTTCGTTTCGGTCTCCGGGCGCGCGCCTCCCTCGCCTGGGGCTTCATGTGCTGCGGCTCGTCGGCGATAAGGCGTCTACGTTTTATTTACGACTCCATTTTAAACTGGGGGCGAGTGTGTCAGGCAATCCGCCGGAATGTGATTTCTTGCCGAACTGGGATTGCGGAAACGAGGCCTATGTTTATGTACATAGGTATGGGGATGAACCGACTCATTTGCAAAAAGTTCCTTCCTAAATGGTTTAATTCGTAAAAAAAAAATGCGTTTTAGATTCGTAGCTTCTTAGTAAAACATGATTTTCGTAATGGAGACTAAAAGAGTCAATCAAGCACGTTATGCATTCCATGAGTATCTCTGGTGGGAGGCTTTGGCCGTGGCTAGTTACCACCCTATCGACATGTCGCCAAGCAAGATTTAGCGTTTCGGCACGACGTCGTGTTAAAACCAGTTAGGAGGATGGGTTTACCATAATAGGTAACAGGTTAGCCCGCTACCATCTTAGACCGCATCATCACTTACCATCTGGGTGTCAAGGGCTAAGTTGTGGAGTATAAAAAAAAAAAATATATGCGTGTTACACATTATTTTTATGTAACCATTTCAACTAATTGACTCGGTGGTCTAGTGGTAATGGACGACTTTGAATAACAAGGTCTTGGTTTCGAATTCAGGTTCAAAACTAAATTTCCTAGGTTCTTTCCGCTTTATCTGTCATCAATTATCTATACCAGTGAAATTAAAGGTTGCTATTGGCAACCCTTCAAATGGAGTATGGAGAGTTTCCATGCTCTCCATTTGTTACCTAAAGGAGGGCCCCAACAAAGGTATATCAAAGGGAGGATGATTGTGATTAAATCTCTGTCAAACTACACTCACTCTCTCAAATTAATTAACTCACTAACATTAATTAACAATGTTTCGCTCACGTTAAGTTCTTCATTATCGTGTTTTTTCTAAACCGGTGATGATGTGGTCTAAGATGGTAGCGGGCTAACCTGTTAGATGTATGGTAGGTAAGCCCACATTCCTAATTGGTTTCTACATCGTGCCGGAACGCTAAATCGTTTGGTGATAGGGTCGGTAGGATAGTAACTAGCAAAGACCAAAGCCTCCCACCAAACCACACTCGAGCCGGGAATCGAACCCAAGACTTTGAACTGCGCCACGGAGGTCTTCAAAACAGACAGACTTTGATACAAATATCAAATCTTTCTTTTGCCTCTTAGGGGCTGAACAATCATTATAGGTCTGGTAGGTACTATAATCGAGTCTGGTTTGGTGGGAGGCTTCGGCCGTGGCTAGTTACCACCCTAACGACAAAGACGTGTCGCCAAGCGATTTAGTATTCCGGCACAATGTAGTGTAGAAACCAATTAGGAGTGTGGGTTTACAATACCCCTAACAGGTTAGCCCGCTACCATCTTAGACTGCATCATCACTTACTATCAGGTGAGATTGCCATCAAGGGCTAACTTGTAATGTATGAAAAAAAAAGGTTTGATCATTGCATTGATAGAACAGTCGTTCAATCCACCTTTTGTTACGTCATATACACATTAATCATTTCACAAATATCGATCATTCCATGAACATTCATCATCATCACCTCATCAGATGGACGTCCAATGCTGGACATATGAATTTTGGGGGATTCCCAAATTTCACGATCTTACGCCGCTTGGACATATTTGACACAGCAGTCTCTAGCCTTGCGATGACCAACGCACCAGTGCCACGCGCGTGTTGGTCGCCAAAGCTTTGAACGGGACAAAGTAAGCTTAGGCAATGTAATTCTAATCGGTTTATATATTGGCGTTTATGGGATACTGTTCTTGGGAGCAATGATTTCAAAACATTATCGCGATTAAAACACAAAAATAAAATTGTTTTAGTTAACACTTTTATTTAACCTGTTTTACATTAAATTAGCGGAATTAGGTATGGCAGTATATACAGCAGTGCTGCAAGCGCACCGTCAGCAGAAAATAAAGCACGTGTACACCAAAAACATATAATTTTGTATGTAGGTGCGGTTCTCTGTTCTGCCGACGGTACGTGCAATAAATCCTCTTGCGTGGTGTTTACTACAGTTACATTACAATAGTTAAATTCGTTTAAATATTATCTATTTACAATAATATTCCTTATATAATACATTATATGGTACATATTGCAATGCGCTCTTAGGCCCTTCACACACGGTGTTATTTTCACGCGCAGAGTTAGGTGTAACATGATACAGTCAGATCTTATTTCTTATCAAACGCCCACAGCTTCATTTATCAAATTGACATGTTGACGAGCAATCACCTGTCCACCTGTCTTAAAAAAAATACTTTTTGTTTCGTGATCAACCCGCTCAGCTCATTACAGAACACGGGTCTCCTCTCATAGGGTTTGGGCATAGTCCTACGCTGGCCATGTGCGGATTGGCGGACTTCACACGCCTTCGAAAACATTATAAACTCTCAGGCGTGCAGGTTTCCTCACGATGTTTTCCTTCACCGTTGAAGCAAGTGATATTTTAAATTCTTAAAAACGCACATAACTTTGAAAAGTTAGAGGCGTGTCCGGATTCAAACCCCCGACCTCTGATTAGGAGGCGGACGCCCTAACCACTAGGCCATCACAGCTTTTTTGCTTGTTTTGCCTTTATTGCACACACTAGTGCAAGTGAGTTTTGCGGTATCACAAGTGCTTGGTCTAGTTATTTTGAAAAACGTATTATTAAAATAAAACCAGAAAACAGACTTTACGACGACCTCATTATCGGTTCAATAATAATACTCAATTGCTGGGCACAGACCACTCATTTTTTAAGGGAGGGGCTTAGAGCTTAGGGACCCTACATGGTTTAAACCTCGCCAACACGCATCAGAGCCTCGGACCTTTAAAACAAAGATTGCACATTAGCTACTTTACAAAGTTACCTAACGCATTCATCATCATGATCAACCCATTACCAGCTCACTACAGAGCACGGGTCTCCTCTCAATATGAGAAGGGTTTGGCCATAGTCCACCACGCTGGCCATGTGCGGATTGGCAGACTTCACACGCCCTTGAGAACATTATGGAGAACTCTCAGGCATGCAGGTTTCCTCACGATGTTTTACTTCACCGTTGAAGCAAGTGTTATTTATTTACTTAAAAACGCACATAACTCCGAAAAGTTAGAGGTGCGTGCCCGGATTCGAACCGCCGACCTCTGATTAGGAGGCTGACGCCCTAACCACTAGGCTATCACCGCTTCCTAACGCATTAACATAGCAATATTAGGTACGTGTATGCATATATACGCATATATATGCATATAGGCATTGATGTGTCAACGACGATGTATAAAAATAAACATTCGAAGCATAATCTCGTGAAAATGTTGTCATGTGTAAAGGGTCTGAAACATACACACTAATTACTTAACCTTTAGAGTAGGACCTATTTACAGAATTCCATTCAGATATTCCAAGTTAAAAGTGCCTCCATTAGAAATATTTGGCAAGTATGAAAAACAATAGGAGAGCAATTTTAAATTGGAATATCTTTACACCGTGAAAGTCGCATTTGCTATCGACCTCAATAAAAATAAGTTTTTTTTTTTAATTTATAATTTAATACTGGTAACATTACTGGGATTATACCTCATAAATGCCGTATCTACTTTACTGATGAAAGGGTGCATTTCGCGTTTGCCCTTTATGTATATCGATCAAATTCATAATTAGATACTTTTTAATTTATTTAATACTATTTTCGAAATGAATAAATTATATAATTTTTTCGTATCAGGATCAGTAGATAATACTTTCGTTTAATTTATCTAAATTTTGCTTACGCTTTACTTAAAGAGTAGCCAGAGATGTATTCAATCCACTACTTTATTAAGAGTTGGCACCAAGAATCTTAAATCCGAAATTCACAGAATCACTTATCACTACATAAGTATCTACGTCACAAAATGCTTTTTGTAAAATCTAGTTACAACTTAGGTACAATAAATTACTTAGGTATCACATAGCATAATTTATTTACAATTCATAATCTTATCATATCCTATTTTCATTATATTATATACAAAGCGTTCGATTTACTTTATGAAATAACGAAGCTGAAGCAAATATATTTTGGTTGAAACAAAAATCCTAATACACTCGACTCGTAAGCAAGTTTTCAAATTGTACTCGTAATCATAGAAATATGGTTGGTAATTTTATATTTGCTCGAGTTATTTTGTCAATCTGTATACTCAATCAGAACATTTTGTCAAGTGAAAAATGGGCTACCAGATTAAATTGACATTTACCGGTAACTCTAATAGCCAGTTTTCGTACAAGCCTCGTACAAGTGAGAAACGTCAGCTCGGCTCAGCTGTAGGTAGAGTACTGTCACGCTATTACACTCGTCTCGTTGCTTGGGAAATCTTAGAGTTCACACACACCTCAGTTTTGCGCAGTGGTTTCAGTATTTCAATCAAAAGTGGTAATACGCAAAGTTAATTGGCTGGCCGTCGTCGGCGGCCTCGCTCGCGCTCAGCGGCGCGTCGTCGCCGTCGACGGACTCGCCGGCGGGCGCGCCGCGTGCCTCGTCCCTGACCTGCCAGTTGGACAGGTCGAAGGGCGCGTCGTTAGCTTCCCTATAATCGTTATAATTATCCTTTTTGTAATCGTAATTGTAATAAAAGTTTTCACAGCGGTCACTGTTGTCGGCACTCGCGTAGCCGGCGCCGCCGGTGTCCGGGTCGAGCCGGGTCCGGTCCGGGGGGTGGGGCGCGGACGGGTCCACGCCGCGGTCGGATCACTGCCGGTGGTGCGGCACGTGCAGGTGGAGGTCCAGGCGGGGCCGCTTGGCCTCCTCCTCGTCGCTGCAGCCGTCCGCGTCGTGCGTCTCTTGGTCGTCGCACTCCTCGCCCAGCTCCTCCTGCTTGCGTTTGGCGGTCGCCATTTCTGCTGCGTGCTTTTTCCGCCATTTCGTTCTTCTGTTTTGGAACCACACCTGGACAGAAGAAAACGTGTGTTAAGGTTTATACTATCACACTGTATTTTAACGAAGTACTTATGACTCGAAAGTATCGACTCAACGGATGACGAAAAAAAGATTTTCTAGTCGTACTTAAATGTGCTGAGATACAAAGAATTTCGCTAGTTGTCAAAGTTACACTGAAAAGTAAAGTTGCCCAGCTCAGGGGTAGTTTTAAGTGTCAAGTCGTATGTCGCAGTCATTACCCGGCGCAATCCGCGCTCGCAGCTCTCAAGTTATTTGCAGTAGCAAGTTTAAAATGAGCTCTCCGGCGGAAATTTCAGAATTATCTAGCCATAATTTGGCCTAAACTCAAACAAAGCTCGCTCGCAGCGCATGCGGCCGACGTTAACATTTGGAAACGAGCCACTAAACTCCATGTTTGTTTTCCTGAAAGCCAAATATAAAGCGCGGGTCAACAGGCCGCGCCGCGCGGACCTAATCTGTACGGCCGACATCATAATGCCTCATTAAATACCGCCTTTTGAGTCGCAACGGGGAGCTGTTGCGTCTCTTTCTTTCGCATAAAATCTTGTCGGGCGCGATAAAGACAACGGTAGTAGCCATGTTCTACGGTAATTAAGGGTCGTTTTGCAAATTACACGGTACTTAACCAGCCATATAACACTCATTAATCACTGGCTCGGGGAGTGTTCCGTCCCACTCGCCCGCTCGGGTTTAGGAGTCGTCCGTCCTCGTCGCACGGGCTCCCAGCGGCAGACAGGAGTTTAATTAGGTCATAAATACATTTTCATGATTAGAGCGTCGATCCTTGGTTCGGGCTCCGGTCGCGTACCGGTACGTTAAATAAAGGTCTACTCACACAGCGCTCACAGTTCAGGGGTAAATACACGACGTACCAAATCCTACGTTTAATGTAATGGAACGGTATGACGGTTCATAGCTCCTATACCCTAACGAAAGTGATATTTAATTTATTTGCTTACACATGTTACCCCGATATGCGAGGAAGTCGCATAGGGAGAAATTCTGAGGCCCGCCTTCCTCACGATGCTTTCTTTCACCTTCGAGCTATTACAAGTCAACGAGCGTTTAACTTTTATAGTTCATGCTAGTTCATGCCAGCTAGCTTTATGCTGCGAGTCGAGTGACGTCAGCCGCCGCGGCAGTGACTTCGTGGTCCCTGGCCGGTCCCGGGCTCCGTCAAGCAATCCCCACCAGCGAGGTCGTTACCGGTAATGTTCTTTGTTATTCCGCCGTTTGTTTTTATTCGCGTCGTAATCTCGAGCAGTATTAAAAGCTCGTCGTTCTCGATGGCCGCTACGACGTCCATCAAACGCTCCGTTCGGTTTAATAGCCTTGTAAAGATTAATTGATGTTGTAATTTTTCTGCAGCATCTTTACTCTTTTCGTTGTTCGGATGGTAATAATATTTCTCGCTTTTTGTCCAGGGCTTAAGTTTTTGACGACATCCGTAGTGCATCCGTAGGCGTAATGCGTTCGGTGCCCTATTGTAATGTGGAGGTCCTGAGTTCGATTCCCGACCCGAGTTTGGTCTGCTGGAAGATAGCAGACCAAACTCGGGTCAATATATATATATATATATATATATATATATATATCCAGGTATATATGTATATACGTGAAGAAATTCGCACGATACATACCACACCCTAGTATATATGTATCGTGTTCGAGGATATGTGCGGTGATGCGTACAGAGAATAAATGTAACAAAGTAACAATAAATAACAACGTGGAAAAAGGATAAAACAGGAAATGTATTGGCTAAACACGGCTAAAAACAACAAGGATAACAGTAATAAAGTCCCCTACGTCTTTTGCCAAATTCTGCGTATGTTACCGATATCTATATGAAAAAATTATAATTTTAATGACGAAACGAAATGAAAATTCGTATTAATATCATAAAGTTATCAATAATTATAATATACTTAGGTTTTTTTATACACCACAAGCTAGCCCTTGACGGCATTTCACCTGATGGTAAGTTATGATGCTTTCTTAGATGGTAGTGGGATAATCTGTTAGGGGTATGGTAAGCCCATTCTCCTAATTGGTAACTAGCCACGGCCAAAGCCTCCCACCAGACCAGAATTGAACCCAGGACCATCAACTTTATAGTAAAATAGCGCACGCGCTGCACCACGGAGGTTGTCAACTATGTTATATCATCTTATATGTCTATTATATCATCTTGATCAACCCATTCATGGCTCTCTACAGAGCATAGGGCTCCTCTCAATATGAGAAGGGTTTGGCCATAGTCCACCACGCTGGCCATGTGCGGATTGGCAGACTTCACACGCCTTTGAGAACATTATGGAGAACTCTCAGGCGTGCAGGTTTCATAACGATGTTTACCTTCACCGTTGAAGCAAGTGATATTTTAATGGCTTAAAAACGCACATAACTCTGAAAGTTAAAGGTGCGTGCCCGGATTTGTACCCCCGACCTCTGATTAGGAGGCGGACATCCTCACCACTAGGCTATCACAACTTCAATTAACTCTATATATAATTAATTTAATGTTTTTAATAAAAATATTCAGTAAACTTTAACAAGAGGTTTAAAAAGACAGGAAAACAATTAATTTGTAGCTGATTGTATTAAAGTTGTCGTTGGTTCCATATAATGAGGAGCTGATATCAGTAACGATAGGTAGATAGTAACCTCACGACCCCCCGGCCGCGCTACAGCGCCGTGTGACTGCCTGAGCACGCTGTTAACATCTTGTAGAACACGCTCGCTTGTATTATACATTATTAATTATGTTAACTAACTAGCCAACTGTATCATGCGTGTTTTAGTACATCGTCATTAAATATATTAGATCTTTCCGCCTATTAAATCTAATCTCAAATTGTTTTATTCGTGTAAACCTAAATAAGGCATCTATGAAGCGTTAGATATTTATTATATGTAATACATTCCAGAACTAATATTCCTTGTCAAGGGCCCCAAACGCGTTCAAGTCTAAGACAACACAACAAATTTAGCTGGTCTTTTAAATGTTATCACCATCTCACATTGGCAATAATTAATTGTAATTAGTTATAAAGTTCTCTAAGTTTAAAATTTGCTGCATAGCATATTGTAATGATATATTGTTGGATGTTTTAATCCAACTGTAATATTTTAATATAAAAAAAAACCCTTCCGTACCTGACGTCACATAACCATAACCGATGTAAGCTGTAGCAACTAGACACAAAAAAATATATAACAGGATTTTATAATTAGCAGATAAAAGGGAAAGGTTAAATTAAACTTTTTCGCACCACAAATACCACTCAGGTTTAATCGTGTGTTCAAACTGTCCACTCATATTGATATAAAGAAAGGAAATATGACAAGTTTACCCTATTTAAATATACTTACTGACTGACTGAGTTTTTCCATCATTTTCTAAGTAATACCCTAATGAAACGAAATAGGGGTTTGAAATTGGTTATTAACGTCTTTGTAAGGTGGTAATTAGCCACGGCTGAAATCTTCCAGCAGACCAAACTCGGGTCGGGAATCGAACTCAGGACCTCCACATTACAATAGGGCACCGAACGCATTACGCCTACGGATGCACTACGTTTACGTACGTACATTACGTACATTACGTACTTTTCCACGTTGTTATTTATTGTTACTTTGTTACATTTATTCTCTGTACGCATCACCGCACATATCCTCGAACACGATACATATATACTAGGGTGTGGTATGTATCGTGCGAATTTCTTCACGTATATACATTTATACCTGGATATATATATATATATATATATATATATATATATATATATATATATATATATCTAATAAGGGGAAGTCTAAAAGTAGTCAGGCTAGCATGGTATGGTCATATAATGCGGAGGAAAGTGATGTCACCAAAAGAATGTTGTATATGAACGTGGAAGGGCAATAAAGTAGAGGAAGACCAAAGAAGATATGGATGGATTGTGTAAAAGAGGATATGCGGGTAAAAGGTGTGGGTAGTGAGGTGACGGCTGATAGAAGTGAGTGGAAGAAGAAGACTTGTTGTGCCGACCGCACACTGTGTGGGACCAGGGCAAGAAGAAGAAGATGTATATGGAGGAGTGGAGGAATTCGCAGCCGACAGTCAGCAGTGCATTTATTATATGCAAATGTTAATATGTGTTTAACACATAGATCTTATTATATTCTCCACAACGTTCAGCGCTAATGCAAAACGCTGTTAATGCGAGAACGGCTCAACCCTGACCAGTTTTTTATTATTTTAAAGACGTTTTTCTATGTACACATTTATTAGCCCTTTAATTAAACAGAAGCTAAAAAAGTACTTAGCCGCTATCAAAATATTTACATAATTAGCATATTTTGAAAAATAATTAAGGCAAAAGGTCTTTTGGCAAAACCTGCATTTTATTGCGAAACGCAACGTTAATTGTGTTTAAATAAGTTACACCGCGAAATATGATAAGAGTTTTGTATTTAAAGCATGGATTAAGTAAATACCTACCTTTGTGTATAAAGCGTGAAAATATTAACTTTATTTTCATTCCATTTGACTGAATTATGATGAAATTTTCTGACATAACTGAGGAGTTGTTACCCACTGGTTGCTGCGTCGTCCCCGATAGAGTGAGATCGAATGGCATCCTAAGAGCGCATCAGGCATCACCCTGATCGGGTTCACTCGGCTTAGTAAAGTAGTTCTTTCGGACTTTGTGACTGTTAATCCTACATTTAATATCTTGTACCGCAGTTTTTACACACTTATTAACCGTGCTTACAAGAATTAGTAGAATTATTTTAACGACCTCCGTGGCGCGCGTGTTCTGTCGCATTTAAGTTGGAAGTCCTGGGTTCGATTCCCGGCTCGAGTGTGGTCTGGTGGGATTCTTCGGCCGTGGCTAGTTACCACCCTACCGACAAAGACGTGTCGTCAAGCGTTCCGGCACGATGTCGCGTAGAAACCAATTAGGAGTGTGGGTGTACCATACCCCTAACAGGTTAGCCCGCTACCATCCTAGAATGCATCATCACTTACCGCCAGATAAGATAGCCGTTAAGGGCTCACTTGTAATGTATATAAAAAAGTATAAATACGAAAGTGAATTTGTTTCTGATTACTCGTACACGGTTGTACTTTTACACAGTTTTTTAGTTTTTCGAATTGACATTTGCAGATAACCATAGTGGTCATTACTGCGTCACTGCGTTTTTGGCGAGCATGAAGCTCAGCCTGAGAGAAGAGCACCTGGGCTCGACGACTTCTGAGGGAACGTCCCCCTAAGGGCGTCTCCTGTGAGACTCGGACCTCGACTTAGGGTGACGTTGGGACTTGTTGGGTTTTTGGACTGGTGTCTCAGTCCGAGCGCCCCCGTGACCGTAGATGAAACCCACGTCCGGATGACGACAGATATCGGGGACCTCGTCTTCGCCGGCGAAGACGCTGTGTATTGTTGTGTGTGTGTGTGTGACCTACTTGGGAAGCGTTGTCCAATGTCAACTTTTACACAACATATTATATGTTAATATATAGAATTCTTCTATTCTTGGTAATGAATCACGGGATTTGACTTTTTTAAATAAAATACTTTTAACCACAGAAATTGATTTGAATTTCACGGGAAAATAAAGATTTTATGCAGACGATATCCTTAGGCGAGGAGTTTGTAGTAAAAAATAGCGATACAGCTTGATTAGCTGTTATGATTGTAGCTGACGCGAAACTCCCGGCGCGCCATCAAACGGGCCGTATGTTTATTGTCATATTGACGAGGCGGCTGAACGAGTTCTCACTCGACTGTTATTATATTTATTATTACACGCCACTGTTCCTTTCATTCGCAGCTCACCCCTGTGTTCAATTACTTAAGTGCTTAACGACGAACCGCGGCCGATATAACTGGCTCGCTCTTGCGCGGTGGCGAGAGTGACGCGCCTCTCGTTCCCACGGGGAGGGTCGCGGTAAAAGGATAATTATGTGAATATCTATTATTTTTCGAGAGCGGTAATGGCTCTATAGAGGTAAAAACGTCTCAGCTTATAGTCCGCCATGTTTTTTCCGTAAGTAACGGGGATTTCGGATTTTGGGTTAATGATAGAAAGGACAAACGTACAAGTGATAAAGAAGACGCCACTTAACAACATTCACTTTACAAAATTTCATGAACGCACCTCATATTGTGTCATGTGTATTTTAGGTTTTTTTTTGTTTTTATTATATCTTTTTTTATATGTAATCTACATTTATTTTAATATATATAACTTAAAATAAACCTTAGATTAAACTAAAAGAAAAAAACTAAAAAAATATATATATAACATCATAACTAAAATATATTATTAAAAGGAGTCCCTTTAGGCAAGGTTCCGAAGTTACTGGCAGCGTTCCCCCGTTCGTTTTAGGAAATTCTCAACTCGATTTTGATGTTAATATTAATTTAAAAAAAATCACAAAAACACATAGCTTCGAGTTCGATTGAAAAATGAAAATGAAAAATATTTATTTGTCCAGAAACTCAGTTATACAGTTTTACATTATTCCGATGATACCGACACTAGGTAATCCTGTCTCGTGGGTATCAAGTGTTGTTATAAATGCCTAAAATATATAATGGAAACATGGTGGAATTTTTCTTTTTATTCAAATGTATTACTACATATCTCAGGAACACTATATATTACAACAGCGTCAAACTTTATTTCATTTGATAGTCTAGGATCCAAATTCTGTTTCGTGTACGACAAAATTCCGTCCGTGTTAACCGTTAGGCGCTCTACACTTAACGCTACCTGAGTGAATCTCCTAGTCGTGTAATTATATAGAATGAGATTTTGGATGCTGTGTGCGGCGGTATTGAGGCGGATTGATCCCAGTATGTTAATGCGCTGTTATTGTGTTATGTGCGAGACGTGTAACGGCATTACGGTGCCGTCACATCATTATTGCGTATCGTTTCACGATTACACATCAAAAGAGATATTATGGAAATTTGTCTGGGAATGACTTTAAAGTTTTAAATGCGAGTTCATTAATTTTTATTGCTTTCGCAAGCAATGTTTTAGATTCGTAGAAATATTTACTTAAGTATCCATTTTTAAGATTAAGTGATTTTTTTTATTAATATATAACCCACTATGTTGTCTAGAATGTTTTAATCAATCTGTGGTCTATCACTAGATGTTTTTTAACAATTTTTGTTTTGTGCTCTTATTACCTTTGAATTTATCAAACGTTTGAAAAGCTTATTTTGTATCAACAAAATCTACGTTCGACTTATTTAGTAGGTTACAACTTGGCCAACGATGCGTGGCGCGTTGGCGTTATGTCACGCTGTTTGTAGGTACGGCATACGCGTTTTACTCCCACATAGACGCTTTACATCAAAAACAAAACCTTTAGCGTCCAAGAGATTAGAGTGAGTGCTGAACGCCAGTGAGCTCACAACATTAGAGCGGGATAAATCGCGAGTGTCGGCGCGATAAGGCGTGACAAACGACGCGCCTAATGATGTGCGGCTTCGGCTGACAGCGGCTCAGCGGCGCCGCCCGAGCTGCTGCTGCGGGCTGAGGTGGCTCAAGAACCAAGCGTAAAGTGTGCTAGCCAGCTCGCTCAATACAGATTACTTTTTTAACATTACAAGTTAGTGTTAAGTGATGATGTAGTCTACGATGGTAGCGGGCTAACCTGTTAGTTATTTGGCTAATTGGTTTCTACGCGACATTGTGCCGGAACGCCAAATTGCTTGGCTACACGTCTTTGTCCGTAGGGTGTTAACTAGCCACGGTCGAAGCCAGACCAGACTCGAGCCGGGAATCGAGCCCAGGACCTCCAACTTTATAATGCGACAGCGCACGCACTGCGCTACGGAGGCCGTCAAACTTCGGCCGTTACTTGAAGGGGCTCAGCGTTTACACAGGTACTGACGGTATCACCACATAGCCACACACTGACGCGGTCGCACTGCGCCAGCTACGTAGCCAGCCAAACGCATGATGAGCTAGACTATAAAGGTAAAGGTTTATCAGAATCAGTCAGGAGTTAGGACATAAGCACTGTCCTCGAGAACAGTAAGCGTTGGTCCATCGCGATGACTGTCAAAACAATGTGATAGAAATCGTTAAAGCCGTATTGAAAGAGGTTTAACCTTAAGCCGCAGACTAATAGTAATAGTAATTGTCTATGCTGTTGCCAGTTGCTTTATTATTTATAAAACACATTTCCATCCATCAACACATCCACATTATGTTTATAAATGAATTCAAATGTCACCAACTCATCACGAAATATCGAGTGATTTTGTGTTGCCTTTTTTTCTTTGTCATGGTGGAAAAGCTTTATTGCTACTTCCCTTAGGCAGGACAGAGGTTACGTGGGACTCCCCCCAACTAAAAACCACCACGGCATCACTGACATCCCTCACGCTGAGTTTTCCAGACGCCCGGGGAACACCATTGCACTCTTCCCATTCACGTAACCTAACTACACGCAAGGTTACCATTTTAATTTCATGACTGATAAAAACTAACAACAATCGAGTCGCATCCGGATAAAGTGTAGCCATTATCCGGGTACACTCCGGCCCAAACAATAGATCGCGTCATCAATCACCAGCGCCGTTCCGGATCCTCGCGCATGCATCCGGGCATCCGCGCATCCGTGCACAGCGAATAAAATGCATCGCACACGTTCGGTGTTTCGTTTTTTTGCTCACCGGCGTCCATTAGTGCGCGCCATCGATCAAAAACACAATTCCAATTTACCTATCGGCCACAAATTCTTCAAAACGACTGCCCGACTGCTGATACGGAGGAAAAAATAAATTGCGCAGCGCGCGGCGCGTCACGGGGTTTTTTTAGTCTTTTTTTATACTTTTTAATCTGCATTATTTACCGTGTTGATATTCAATTCGATGCGATCGGTTTTTCGTGGCTTCTTTTTAACGTGTATGTGGTAAAATTTACATTTTAATATAGATTTCGTTTTATTGTCTGGCGATGCTATCTAGCAATGAATATTATCTATATAGTATAAAACAAATTATATGTTTTTATTGCAGTGTACAACTGAAATAAATGATTGTCTACTAACACAGAATTTCACCTGTTTAAGTATTTCAATAAGAAAATGATTGTACCGATAAACCAAACACGTTACTAGCGATACAGTTAAAAACGATTAAAATATGATCAGTGAAAAGAAGCATTTTGAAATGTTTCCTTGTATCCTGGTGCAGCTGATATAGCATTATTATATTGACACAAATTGTAACTCCATGTTTCAGGAAGCATGTTAAACCTTGAATTGTAAACTTGCTTAATTTTATTATGTTCAGTGTAAAAGTTAGCTTTTTGCTATAAACTGTGAAAAAAAGAAAAGTGCTTCGTGTAAAACTAACAAAATTTTGTTGGCAGCAATATTTTTTTTTAAGTGTATACATATAAAGTCGACAACCTCCGTGGCGCAGCGCGTGCGCTGTTGCATTTTAAAGTTGGAGGTCCTGGGTTCGATTCCCGGCTCGAGTCTGGTCTGGTGGGAGGCTTCGGCCGTGGCTAGTTACCACCCTACCGACAAAGACGTGTCGCCAAGCGATTTAGCGTTCCGGCACGATGTCGCGTAGAAACCAATTAGGAGTGTGGGTTTATCATGCCCCTAACAGGTTAGCCCGCTACCATCTAAGACTGCATCATCACTTACCATCAGGTGAGATTGCCGTCAAGGGCTTACTTGTAGTGCATAAAAAAAAAAAAAGTTTAAGTAAAGCCGCATTACAAGTGTTAATTGCTATACAATGTTGCCATTTAGTTGTGTCAACTATATTGTTTCGAATATAAATGAGTGTATGTAATGTTGGCTGCTTATTAAATATAAACGTGTTTTGTTCTGTTACGTAGCCGTAACAATTGTACTCTGTATATAACCAGATAGAATTTTTAAGTCTTCACTTAAACACAAATATCAAATTGGTTTTAACACGTTGAATAATGCTTATTTTATTGCTTGCTTTATAAGCTAATAGGCGACAGCGATCGGCCCGGCATGCTACGAGGTAGCTCCGTAGCAGCGTCGTAGCGGGGACCCAACGCCCAGCTTCACCCGATGAGCCACGTCGGTAACTCTGGGTTATCTAAGGATCTCATCGTTAATAATATGATAACGCTATCTCTCCATCACCCCCTCGGTCCCTGAGCTTTGTTATGCAACCTCAAGTTATCGTTAACTGTTCGAAACTGTCAAAAAATAAATCTTAAACCGGCAAATACAGTATTATTTAATCAAATTCAAATTCAAAATAATCTTTATTAAAATAGTCCTTAAAAAGGCACTTTTAACGCGTCAATAATTTACATAGTAGTTATTTCACGGTGATAACTATATTCGTAAACTTAAAACTAAAGCTATGAGGGTTCCAAACGCGCCCCGGTCTAAGAAGAAGCCCACACTTAAACACAAACTTAGCCGGGGTTTTTCTTTTTTTTCGTTATCACCATTTCGTTATCATCTCACATAATGAATAAAATTAATAATAAACTATAGTACCTATGGAGATAGAGCAATTCACACCCAAGCTTTTTTATCGTTTATATAATCCTTAATATCGTAATATGATTTTTCTACAAGCTTTCGTTTTATAAAAACTTTGAACTTATTGATAGACAAGATATCAATAGGTAATTTGTTATATTATTATATTATATTATAATATTTATTTATATTATAATGTACGTGCAATCTCGAGCCTGAAGGGGTGAAATTGTCAATAAATTTGGATATCCTGGTTTTGGTCTACTTTATAGCAAAACATTATGTAGTACGTATGTAATACATTTTTTTGTTAAATTTTTAAGCTTTGGAGTTACGAAAGTTCGAGACAGGAGGTGACATTATATTCACGCAATCGCGAGTGAGACTATACAAGTGAGAGTGAGACTATATAAACATACACTGTAGTAAGACAAAATGTCCTCTGCCAGAGTGGGATAATAAAAACAAGCGGAAGACTCAGCATCTGCATTTAAACCTCGTAAATCATAAAAGGATTAAGGCGGCGGGTACGAATTCGCCGTTATTAAAAAAACTCATTTGCAAATTTGGCAAGACAAGAAGATATTAAAGCGATAAACTTAATTATCTTCAATTTGCCCCTCACGGAGGAAGAAGGACACCCCTTCCTTTGTTTTTTTAATGTTCGTATAAAAATGTTGATGCAAAACACTTAACGATGTTATGACTCAAACAAAAATGTAGGAAGTTAATTGAATGTATATTCACTTTATATACTCTAGTCTCAAGTGAGATGGGTTTAGTCTTCGATTACTCTTGAAACATCAACATATTATCAATTATCTAAGTATATTTTTGTATGTAGTTTAAACATACCTTGTTTGACCTATCCCACTTTATAAATTCACCTTACTCACATCTAAGGGTAGCTGGAAGAGATCTCTTATAGAGATAAGCTTTCTTTTGTATACTTGTAAGTGTTTGATAGCACAAATTTGGTACATAAATAATAAAAATAAATAGATATACTAGATACAGCTCCGAGTCAGTAGCTGGCATCGTCCGATCTCATCCTCAACATATTTAAAGTTTAGGATGAGATGAGATGATACATTCGGAGCGGCGTGAAGCAACTTAGTTGGACAGTCATATATTCTACTGACGAAATTACTCTGACGAATGTATGACGGATGCTGTCATGAAAGGCAGTAAAGAAACGCCTGAGCCAAGACCTGGCCGAAGAAGAACATCCTGGCTTAAGAACCTTCGCCAGTGGTTTAATATGAGCTCAAGATCACTGCTTAGGGCGGTAGTGAACAAGATCCAATTAGCCTTAATGATTGCCAACCTCCGGTAGGAGATGGCACTAAAAGAAGAAGAGCTCAAAGTTTCTTCCGGCAGAGCTTCGGTAAGAACAGCCCCGTTACGCTGTGGCAACCAATAGGGTTAGCACAGCTAATAGTCAGTCCGAAAAAAAAACTCATTCACAAAAACTCATACCTACCTACGTAAGTTTACTAAAACGTCATAAATTTAAATCTGTTTTTTACCAGTGTTTAGTGTCAACTGTGTCACTATTAGGTAACGGTGTTATATTTATAGGTACATCTGTTCATTATTTTTAGTAGTTATTTACTTTTTGCCTGAATTTTACCGGTAAAGTGAACATATAACGAGGTAGGCTGACATTTTGACAAAGATACCATCTGTCTTTTAACTGAGAGCTCTAGGACTTTCTTCTTACCATAAAATTCACACTACAAATATAAAATAAGGGAAATAATATTATATTCAAAGTTAATTTCCAGCACAAAATTAGTTTAAACATCTCTCCAATACAAATCATGGCCACGTACAAAACCGGACAGCGGGAAAAACAGCGAAACTTTGCAAATTAAGAAAATGTAATTAGTAGACCCCCCCCGTCCCCTCCACCCGGGCGGCCCCCGTGGACATAATTAAAGCAAATCTTGTTGTAATTTTGACATTTCATTTTTTCCCCGCCGTCACCTTCCCTTATTAATTAATTTTAAAAAGTACCTCTAAAATTTAATCTGTGCGCTTCTTTTTTGCGTTGACATTATTTTTTTTTTCTTTTCCAAGAGTTAATGAAACGGCTGAGATTTTTGATAGCCTGCCTTTTTAGATCTTTTTTTTTTGTTTTAACTTTTGATTAATAGGAGGTAGGAGTTTTCTTTTTAATTTAAAAGCATAGTATTGTATTTTCTTATAATACCTACTCGTATTTATATAAGCGGCACGTATTTCGTCAGTTTTGGCATTAAAATTACTGATAGTGTTAATAGGACCTATTTTAAATCAATTTCAGAAGAGTTATTTATAGTTTCTATCAAAAACATATTATGATTTTGGTATTACTCTAAATACCTACCGAATATAAAAACATGGTGAATTCATCATCAATAAGCTTGTCATGAAATAGGAGTTCCCCATTTGACACAAATATTATGAATGCGAAAGTGCTTACGTTTGTTTGTTTATTGATTTATGATCTACTTTATATCGTCGAAACACACATGGATATAATAAGATAAGTATTATATGTAATAAGTGTAAGGATGCTGTCTGTGTTATAAAAAAAGCATTTGAAGGATCGATTATTATCTAGAAAAAAGAACCTTGTTTGCAGGTTTAGTAAAGGAACTTAAGGAATTTTAGTAACTAAGTACCTACTACGAACTTTGTAAATTAATTTCCTTACTTTAGTTATTAGTTTACGAATGTATTTAACATTTTCCCACTACAATGTAAAAAAATTATGTACGCATTGATAGCGTGTGTCAAGGGCCGATTTGAATTAAGATTATTTTAATTTGAACATTAAAAAAAAACGCAATTACAATTATCGATAACATTTTACAAGGCCATTACAAAAAAAAAAACTAGTAAACGTTTACTGCATTAGTTTTAATTTAATAGTCATCGTGCGTGTGATAAGGCGCGCACACGACGCGATCGCATTGTGATGCAAAGCGTTACCGATCCCCGAACAGCTCGTAATCTTGCTATCTAATAGATCGGGAATTTAAACACGAGGGTTCCGCAGGCGCGTGTAATCCCGCCCTTATCTTGTTAAAGCTCTCATCAGCGGCCAGTTTTGAACGATTTAAAACAGACTTTATTTAACATTGCTTACATTTTTTTTTTCCGGACTGTCTATTAGCTGTACAAACCCTATTGGTTGCTACAGCGTAACCGGGCTATTTGGCGAGCTTTGGAAAGAAGCTCTGCTAGAAGAAATTTTGAGCCCTAGGGCTCGAAGAAACTAAGGGAACGACTGCCTAAGGGCGCCTCCTTTGAGGCCGAACCTCGGCTTAGGCGACGTTTGGGATAACGGGGGGGTCGGACGGTGATCATTGCTTACAGTCCGCGGCACGAGACACGCCAGCGCTGTGATCATCGTCACATGGTTCTAGGCTGTGATCAATAATGTACTAGATATGCTACTCATTGTCAAAAGCGTCCGTGTAAATTATGTATCTCACCAGAACAAAGAACTTCTGATGAAGACGAAATGGAAAGGTTTTCTGTTAGTTGTGAAATTTGAGTTGTAAAATGTGAAACCAATTTGAGTGAGTAAAGCAAACGCCTGAAAAGCAATGTTAAATTGAATTTATTCAATGAACAGTTATGAAGAACACTGTTTAAATTTTTTTTTCCACTACAAGTTAGCCCTTGACGGCATTTCACCTGGAGTAAGTGTTGATGCAGTCCAAGACGGTAGCGGGCTAATCTGTTAGGAGTATGGTAAACCCATACACATAATGGGTTCCTACGCGACATCGTGCCAGAACACTAAACCGCTTTGCGACACGTCTTTGTCGGTAGGGTGATAACTACCCACGGCCGAAACCTCTCACCAGAGAAACGACAGCGTTTAAGTACATTATTTATACATTTGACGGTAGATGGAAACTTAATTATCATATATATCATATCAAACTTAGACGGAGTTCTCTTTGATACTGATGAAGATATTTAAGTCACGCTTACGCAAGCTTCCTTTGTTTCAGTATATAAATTTACATTACGTTAGATATATCGGAGACTTAAGTCATAAAAAGTGAAACGAGCATGTGATTTAAAGTTGCACCGTTGCTATATATATCTATAGGTTATTAAGTACATAACAACAGTAGAATGCTTGTACATGTAAATATAGTAATTAACAGTCTTTATAAGGAGCGACAGCGCATGAAAACCTGCTGTCGACAGTTCTACTTTTTGTAGCTACATCCAATAAAATTAATGTGATTATTTTATGCTAATGTTTTAAGCATACAAGCTCGTTTTTAACTGTGCTCGGGTTAAAATTACAACCAGAATGATAAGAAATATATTACTGTTGCCTTCATTAAAATTAACATTCGCTAAGCTTTATTTTAATACGAAAGTATAAAAAATCTTGTAATTACCGGCAACAATGACGACACATCGCCACAAGTAAGTCGCGGCGGCCGCCGGCTTAGCTGGCATTTAAATTTAAATTAAGGAATTAACCGATTTATTCGGCAGCGCACTTACGCATTCGCTTGTCTCTCCCACCAGGGGGGTGCTGCTGTACAGATACCACCACTTGTGGTATATTACATGTCCAGGTTTTTGGGAGTAATCTTTCTAGTTTTGTACCACACTGGAGTCAAACGGCTCGAACTAGACAGTAATTACAACTAGTACAAGTCAAAAGCCTTTGAAATAGAAAGAAAATATAATGAACCCGTAGTTTGACGATTTCTGACGTCGCATTATAAAGTTGGAGGTCCTTCGTCCTGGGTTCGATTCCCGGCTCGAGTATATCTGGTGGCTAGTTACTACCCTACCAACTAAGAAGTGAGCGTTCCGGCACGATGTTGTCTAGAAAACAAATTATATACCCTTAACAAGTTAGCCCGGTACCATCCTAGACTGCATCATCACTGCCAGGTGAGATTGCCGTCAAGGGCTAAAAGTTGTTCTTGTAGTTGCGAACAACATAATCGACCAAGAACTGATTATGGAAAACGACATATTTAAATCGAAATTTAGCCGTTTTCTTTTATTCATTTATTCAAAGCGCCACCAACACAATTATATATGTAAAAAATATACATTTTAATTTTTTTATTTTATGATTAATTAGTCAATTAGTTGTTAGGAATACATATATAACTCATTGAAATTGAAAGTGCTCAGTTCTGTAATAAACTTCCTAAAAGTATTAAAGCGTACAAAGGACACACACAAAAAACAGCTAGTAATTGATAAGTTATTTAATAGTATGTTTTGATGTCTTATTTCAGTTATTGACACACAGTGACACAGCCGTGGCTCGCTTCGTCTGTCGGTATGTTTTTGATTTTGATGCGACGGTGCTTAGAGACTGTATTATAAAATACTATATTAGAAATATGTTAAGCTACACTTCCACTTACTTAAACTGTTTTAGTTACTATGTGTTCTAAAAAATGGAATTTTATATAAGTAGATACCTAATTTTTTTGTTATTATTAAAGTGGAAATTCCTTTACGGATCAATAAATATGAAGCGGTGATAGCCCAGTGGTTAGAGCGTCAGCCTCCTAATCAGAGGTCGAACTTTTGTTAGAGGTGTGTGCCCGGATTCGAACCGCCAGCGGAGTTATGTGCGTTTTTAAACAATTAAAATATCACTTGCTTCAACGATGAAGGAAAACATCGTGAGGAAAACCTGCACGCCTGAGAGTTCTCCATAATGTTCTCAAAGGCGTGTGAAGTCTACTAATCCGCACATGGCCAGCGTGGTGGACTATGGCCAAACCCTTCTCATAATGAGAGGAGCCCGTGCTCTATAGTGAGCCGGTAATGGGTTGATCATGATGATGATGAAATATGGTCTTGGTCTGGTGGGAGGCTTCGGCCGTGGCTAGTTACCACCCTACCGACAAAGAGGTGTCGCCAAACGATTTAGCGTTCCGGCCCGATGTCGTGTAGAAACCAATTAGGAGTATGGGTTTACCATACCTAACAGGTTAGCCCGCTACTATCTTACACCGCATCATCACTTACCATCAGGTGAGATGCCGTCAAGGGTTAACTTGTGGTGTATAAAAAAACCCAAACCATGCAACGTAGCAGTTAAGTACCTTACCACACAGTCACTAATACACTGTATACCTAATGGTGAAAGTGGCTGTTTCCACGCATCACTCCCAGTTCCCTAAAGCCTGCCCTCGGGCGAGCCCTCCGCGATAAGGCCCAGCAGTCACAACAACTTAATGCCGCAATTTAAATTTAAATGTAAGATGTAAGCCGCCCACCCGCCGCGCATTACTGGAAAATGTGCTGCGACTGTTGAATAACTGAGTGTTGACTAGTAACTACTTCTGTATGTACCAACTATACAGTTCTGATTATTCTTCTTAAGAGATACGTACTTTAACATCAATTAAATCAAAAATTTTTCATTAATTAAACCTAACAAAGGCTAAAATACAGTGTTCGTATAATGTATGTTTCGTTATTTCAACTCGTGAGGTGATGGTGATAACTATATTCGTTATAACGAATAATAACGGACCAACATATTACTCCTGAAGCGGTGATAGCCTAGTGGTTAGGGCGTCAGCCTCCTAATCAGAGGTCGGCGGTTCGAATCCGGGCCTCTAACTTTTCGGAGTTATGTGCGTTTTAAAAAAAATTAAAAATATCACTTGCTTCAACGGTGAAGGAAAACATCGTGAGGAAACCTGCACGACTGAGAGTTCTCACCGGAACGTTCTCAAAGGCGTGTGAAGTCTGCCAATCCGCACATGGCCAGCGTGGTGGACTATGGCCAAACCCTTCTCATAATGAGAGGAGACCCGTGCTCTGTAGTGAGCCGGTAATGGGTTGATCATGATGATGATGATATTACTCCTCTTGGGATTTAGATAAATGGTAGTATAAAGGTGGTGTCTAATTATTAATATTCAACGATATGCGTACAAGGCTATTGAACTGTTCTCGGCTTTTTTTATATAAATATTTAGGTGTAAAATCAGTGCTCAAAGGGATCGCTGTGATATTACTACATGTTTAGTAAAAAAATGCAGTGCTATCAATTGAATGCAGCGATTTAAATAAACTGACCATAAAATTTGATAAACCCGACGCGAGAATCCTAAATCGGGGACCATAAACAAATTCGCAAAAAACACCCATTTGTTATCCATTTTGTATCTGTGCTCCATTAATAACCCGGGTTTATCCCGATTCCCGGCCTAATCTGCCGCTCATTCCCGCTTTCCACGGCCGATTCTTTTTCGCGCCAAAAAACTCCGCCATGTTGGCCGCCCTGTCGCCACAGATTTATGGCGGCGGGATTATGGGCTTGATAAATAATAAAACAGTGCGTATCTGTGGTTTTATGGCGGTTTTCAATTTGTTGCGCGATTGCGTTATCGGCTCCCGCGAGGGGCGGCGGGGTCCACGGCGGCGCGGGGTTCACTTGGCGGGGTTATTTATCTTAAGGTATGCGACCAATGCGTTCCGTTTCCGACTACCGCGAACACAGGCAAGGGTAAGGAAAGGTAAGCAGGGCAGAGTTAGGTAGGGTTGAGCATATTTAACAATCCGTAAAATGAAATTCCATTTAGCGTTATGAACTTTTGTTAAGTCTTAACCATATGAAAATCGAGTTCCTTAGTATTAAACTTAATAGCCACATGTAAAATAAAACCAACATTACTACTAATTCTTACTGTATGCTACTGTCCATTCAATTCCGATATGACGTACCACAGATATTGAAAATATTATGTTAGTATCTGACATTGTACTAAGGGTTGCCAATACAAATTATTAAGCTTTTTAAGGAAATAGCAAAAAGGTTAGTCGACATCACAGGGGACCGAAGAGCTGCCAGCTACCTCGGACAAAGAATTAGTCTAGCCATACAAAGGGGGAACGCTGCCAGTATCTTCGGAACCTTGCCTAAAGGGACTCCTTTTAATAATATATTTTAGTTATGATGTTTAAATATTTATTTATTTTTTAAGATTTTTAGTTGTAGGTTAATCTAAGTTTTATTTTAAGTTTTATGTAAAATGTTTGATGTATAATAAATAAATGTTCTTAATTATTTAGTGTTTCCATCCCCTTTGAACACAACGATTGATTCATCTTATTCCGTGTTAAATTGGCTACATCTATATACGAGTATATTGGTATTTATATCCTCTTTGATTTATGGACCGTAAGTAAGGAGCCCTGACAAATCTGTCTTTCAGAAATTGTCTGGTGGAGGGGGGGGGGGGCTTCAGTCGCAGCTATAGTAAAAGTTACACTATATATGTTCCAATACGATAACGGGTAGAACCCGATTAAGGGTATGGGTTTTATATGAGAGCGACCTTACAGGTACACCAGCTACCATCCTAGACTGCATTATTTACCACTAGATGAGTTTACAGTCATGGGCTACTGTATTATAATGATATAAAAAATATTGCCTAGTTCTACTAAACACTTTTAACCTCATCACACACAAATACAAGGTATTTTTTTATACATTACAAGTTAGCCCTTGACGGCTATCTAACCTGGGGGTAAGTGATGATGCTGTCTAGGATGGTAGCGGGCTAACCTGTTAGGAGTATGGTTAACCCACGCCCCTAATTGGTTTCTACGCGACATCGTGTCGGAACGCTAAAACGCTTGGAGACACGTCTTTGTCGGTTGTAACTAACCACGGCCGAAGCCTCCTACCAGACCAGACTCGAGCCGGGAATCGAACCCAGGACCTCCAACTTATAATGCGAATGTCGTCAAGATGTCTTTCTGAAACGTAACACTTGCCGGTACTTAGTAAAAACCACGTTACTTCTCGAATATTTTTAGAAGACCCGTTTGATGGGCACACTTAGATTGATCGCAAAACTCGCCCTTCAAACAAACCCTATTCTTTTGCTGTGTGGGAGGTATACAGGTAGGAAATAGGACATACGTCAGGTAATGTCCGTCTATAAAATAACGCAAACGTTGGCACGTTTTGTGTACCGGGCCCGGCTAGCGCAAGGGTACGATACAAGCATTACCTACGGCGAATATAAAAGATATCCGTCCTAAAACAAGTCCATAAAACACAATAATATCGGAATCGCGGAGTAAGCACGCCGCCGGAGGTTGGGGGAGGGGGGGGGGGACTTCGAGACACTAGGGCTGCCACATTTCCCAGGCAAAATGGAACTGTTGTATTTCAGTTGTCAGTATGAAAGAGATTTATATCGACAGGCAAAAATTATTTTCATATTTAGATACAAATTAAGAATAGGATCATAATGTTTTTTAACCGCATTCATACACCGCGGACCCAAAAACACTAGAAGACGAAGAAAAACCATATTCATGGGCCACAAGAGAGCAGTGTAATAATAAAAGAGCGGTAATAGTAATAATAATTATAGTTGGAATATCTCTACCTACGCAAATCAGACCAAGCCTTAATTTCTAACTACCACTTATTATTTTAAGCGTCTTAAATTCTAGTATTAACTTTTATTTAAATCGTAGAGCAGAGTTAACTGATATACAACAGTTTATTTTAAACGTGGGTGGCAGCCCTAGACGAGGATAGGTGGAGGGAGTGGTGGTAGGGGGTGGGGGTAAGGGATAAGTAAGGCGTGCTATCATAAACCTGGCAGCTGACTCGTGTATTGTTGCGAATTGGGAACCATTGGCAAGGTGTTTGTTGTTTGACACAACACTAGTGAACGCTTGCGGCATTGCCTGTATGAACTTAGCAATTAAAATATTTGTATTTAATGTCTCTGTGGTTAGATTAGGACTGTCATTCTAAGTTATTTAAAAAGCCCGTAAAAAATCTATATATTAGTATAAGTATAGTAACTTATTTAATTATTAAATTAAACTTATTAAATGCTCTGATTAAGTATCTATTATAATCAGAGGTCTATCAATTCAGCCAATTTTAGGTAATCATACGCGGGGTGCCGTTGCTGCCTCCTCTCTACCTTCTTTCGTTATGATTTTCCTCAAGTAATAGCTAAAACTTTCAGACACTCGCTTTCAAATTTTGTCAATATTTATAGAAACAGCATCATCATGATCAACCCATTACCGGCTCACTACAGAGCACGGGCCTCCTCTCAATATGAGAAGGGTTTGTCCATAGTCCACCATGCTGGCCATGTGCGGATTGGCAGACTTCACACGCCTTTGAGAACATTATGGAGAACTCTCAGGCGTGCAGGTTTCCTCACGATGTTTTCCTTCACCGTTGAAGCAAGTGATATTTTAGTTTTTTAAAATCGTACATAACTCCGAAAAGTTAGAGGTGCGTGCCCGGATTCGAACCGCCGACCTCTGATTAAGAGGCTATCGCCCTAACCACTAGGCTATCATAGAAACAGCAATACTCGTATATTATTTTTTTAGGTTTCGGCTGTTTTGTTGCAACCCAGTGGTAGCCCGGTATTCGAAACTATACCAAAACAGTTGTAATAAAATGTGAATATTCAGTAGGTACGTTCCTGTGATTAATAGCAAAACGTTCAAACCGCAATACGTTGAATTGGTTTTAGGTTTCCGTTTCAAATTCTGTTATTACGTTTATTTTTGAACCATATTATAGAAACGAGGGAAGAAAGCAATTACACCAAAACTATGTTAAATTCATATTAAGACATGTATAATATTTTAATATTTTAGCAATTTAATCATTGTAATGTACATCAGGTTTAAGTAATGAGTCATAAATAAAAGATTATAGTATTAAAATTATGTTATATATGAATGTGGAAGGGCAAAAGATTAGAGGAAGACCAAAGAAGAGATGGATGGATTGTGTAAAAGAGGATATGCGTGTTAAAGGTGTGGGTAGTGAGGTGACGGCTGATAGAAGTGAGTGGAAGAAGACGTGTTGTGCCGACCCCATATTATGTGGGATAAAAGTGACGAAAAGCAGAAGATTATAGTACATGTCGACACCTAGAACGATGACATGAAAATCAATATTAAACATCAAAAGGTGATGATGAGGAAGCCATGCTTACATACAATATAAGGAGTGATAAAAATGTAACAATTTCTAAAATAGTAACAACTCTCATAACAACTCTTTTGTGACTATGTACTTAAACGAGCTTTCAGGCAATCCAATCAAAACCCATACCCGCATTCCGTAAGTTTTATTACATCATAAGAGTAGTGTGGGGGAGTAAAAGAGTGCAAAATAAGGTAGTATTAAAGGAGAGGGACGCGGCGGTACACGGGCGAGCCGAAACTTTGCCAATAACAAGCCCTCACGCCGAGCTCGACACGCCTCTACACCGCCAGCCATTTACACTGGCGAACTTTAAAATTACTAAAAAAAATATTTTCCTCTACATGAAACAAAATTTTTGTACGATAGCCATAACTAACTTCGTAGAAAGGGAATATTAAACATACATTTACAAACCCTTTAACTTTATGTTTATTAAATTAGTTACAATTATATTATATTAATTAATTAATTAATATAATTGTAATTCTGTTCTACCAAGAGTATCTGGTCTCTTTGCCCGAAACTACCCACGTCTATCTAAATTACCGACGAAGACACGCACCCGCCCCGTAGTCATCCTACATATTAAATAATTTACTTAGTTCAATACCAGCGAGCTTACAGCACTAAAATTAGCTAACACGTACCTTTTTAACGTAGAAGTGCCCAGAGATAAATTGAGCTCATTCATGAAAGACACTCTTATTGCACTGAAATTGCTTTTAGAAATAGGAAGGTTTATATCTAGCATACGTAGACACAAGTTTTAGATAAAATATGTAAGCAATTTTTTTGCCCCACGGTGTACTACGCCTGTAGTGCGCGCGGATATTTACAAGTTATTGGTATCCTCTATGTGGTGCTGTCATATACCCTCTTTTTACCGACATCGCGTCGCGGGAGACCTTCCGTAACTTTGTTATAATATGTGCGACCGACGACGACGTTATAATGAGTTCATTGTAATAACTATATATTATTATGTAGCGAACACAAAAACGATATTTTTAATAAACGATTGGAAATTATATTAATATTTAAACTAAACAACGAGTGTAGTAGAAGGGTTTGATTATCGGACCATATGTTTTTTCGGTTAAGAAATTTTCAGCACCGGACCGGAAAATGGAAGTTTCCGTTTCGCACCCTCGTGCCTCGGAGAGCAAGTTAAACAGCTAGTCGCTGTTATTTTACCGAATTTGGAAATTAATTGATGAAACTCTGAAACCCTGTGTGAGATCTTTTTTGTATTCTTCTACAAGTTAGCCGTTGACTTTAAAATGATAACGCAGCCCAAATTGTAGCGAGCCAATCTCCAAGGCATAACCCCCTAACAGGCTCGCCACCATTTAGATTATTTTAATTTTATATTTAAACTGTTTGATGCGGTTACTAGAACTGGTGGCCGGTGAAAACTTCCAAATTTATATAACCCAGCCGAGGATCGAAACTGGGTCCGGTGCTCCCACAGTACCTCAGTTTCATCGCTTACAACTACGTCAGTTAAGTAGTCAAATACTAAAATAAAATAAAAAATACCTACTAGTACTAACCTGGCTAGGCCTGTTGTGGGCATCTTAAAGCAGGGCGCGTTTGAAACCCTCATAGCTTACGAATATAGTTATCGCCATCAAATCACGAATTAAAATAATGAATCACATTTTATATTGACGCTTCAGTGATCTATATATATAAAAGTGAAAGGTCACTTACATACTTACATACTTACCTACTCACTTATATACTGATTAAACACGAGATCTCAAAAACTATTGTACGTATAAAGCTATAATTTAGCAAGTAGGTAGTTGATAGTTAAGAGATGTCAGCTAAGAAAGGATATTTGGAAATTCCACCCCTAAGAGGGTGAAAGGATTAATAATAATAAATAAAAAACATGTACATCAATTTTTTTTTAATATTTCCTGTTAAGGGTGGTAAAAAAGGGGATGATAGTTTTTGCTTATTTATTTATTATGAAATCTACAAGCTTGAAATTTTGAAAATAGGTTTCTTTTAGGGCGTAAGTATAAGGTTAGATATTTTTCGTCCAAATGTACCCCGAAGGGGTTAAATAGGGGTTTGAAGTTTGTATGAAAGTCCTATATTTTTTAATTTAGAAACACGAAAACGGCAAGTAGCTTACTTTCTGAAGCAGGGCATTGGCCGCTCGGGTAACCTCAATCTCAAGGGAAATCAGCAATTCTACGCAGACGAAGTCGCGGGCAACAGCTAGTGATACTATATTTATGTGAATAAAAGAATTGTGAATTTAGATACATTGATAGGAATTTAGAGAATGTTACGCCAAAATGTCGCACATGAGTCTGTTCGAACAGGCAAGTGGCATCACAGTCGCCTCGATGTGGACATGAAATTTGATGCGCTATCATTCGCTTGTAACGAGCGCCCGCCGCGGGTTCATGAATATATATTGCGAATAATCGATGCCGTCATGATTGTTTTTTCGATATCCGATTCTCTCTTATTGTTTCGTTAATGGATTCGTATCGCTGAATGTGCGCGTACTATTCATATTATTCCGTCTCGATGTAGGTCAGAATGCTAAAGCCTTAACTCATAGTTTAATCCATTGTCTCGCTGGACGTCGGCTGCTGGTTTCTTAAGCCGTAAGATCTATGTCGTTACACGTCAGTGGGTACATCAGAACTGTATCAGATTGTAGAGATGCGTTGGTGGCATGCAAGTCTAGATTGAACGCTTCTACAAAATCTATGAATCCAATCCTTAATTCAAGGCTTCTGCGTGCAAGTTATCTTATATAAATTAACGTCATGTTAATCTCGGCTTTAACTATCAAATCAGAAATATCTTTATTCATGTCAACCAATCATGAAGCGGTGATAGCCCAGTGGTTAGGGCGTCAGCCACCTAATCAGAGGTCGGCGGTTCGAATCCGGGCACGCACCTCTAACTTTTCGGAGTTATGTGCGTTTTTAAACGATTAAAATATCACTTGCTTCAACGGTGAAGGAAAACGTCGTGAGGAAACCTGCACGTCTGAGAGTTCTCCATAATGTTCTCAAAGGCGTGTGAAGTCTGCCAATCCGCACATGGCCAGCGTGGTGGACTATGGCCAAACCCTTCTCATATTGAGAGGAGACCCGTGCTCTGTAGTGAGCCGGTAATGGGTTGATCATGATGATGATAATGATGTCAACCAAAACAATTACAGGCAGCTATAAATCCTTCACAGACTCGTATATCAAACTTTTCATTATTTTTATTCGTGAAGTTGAGGATGATAACTACACTCGCCATTATCTATCTTATATGAAGCCAGTATACATATTGTGATCGATAAACAATGTGACTTATAATTTATTGTTAATGTTTTGTAATTCCATTGTTTCTAATCGTATCTTACTTGAACTGTTTTTAAGTATAAAGTATTTTTACGTATTCTTAGTGTAGGTGTAGATTAAATAGTTTTTGTTGGAATTTCTTTATTGCATAGTGTTTCAGGCAATTGAAAGCTTTTGATAATCAATAAAAGCTATATGAAGTGACTGGTTGTAAAGCCAGCTTGTTCGATTGGTTGTTTATAGACACGTTAATATCTTTATCGGACGATAGTTGGCTATATTCTGTGGAATTCCTTTTTTATGTTTACGAGGCAGACTGTGGCAGCGGATCACTTTTCACAGTAACAATACGGTAATCTTTTAACTAAACGTAATGATAACTGTCCCGCAGTGGCCGGAAGCCAACAAAACACAATCCGATGGTCCCGATGCCCGATAAATCCAGCCCGAGTAAGCAATAACTAAACACTAGCGCCGAGCGCCAGGCGTCGCCGATGTAACAGCGATAATACCGCGATAATGCGCCGCTTCGTATGCGATGCGCGCAAACCTTTATTATTATTTCCACATATTGACTTTGCGTTGTCTATCTGGATATGTTTAGGGGGGGTTCCCCCGGGCCGGGAGTCGCGGGAGGCAGCTGGGGGGAAGATGTAGTCGCGCTAGACACATGTAGCGGTCGAAATCGATAGGATAATGCGTTTAGGATTGGCTCGTCGTTTGCAGAGGCGGCCTGTCGCCGGCCGCCGTACAACTATACATGCGATTTGAGTTTAACATCGCTTAAGTGGCTGTGTTACAGCTCTGACTTTACATGTGTACTAACTCTCTCGCCTGACTTCCGTCGCGTTTAACTTCGGTCGGTGCGGGTCCTTGTAACGGAGTACTTCCGCTCAATAATAAAACTTATAATTGAGTTTATGTAATATAATGCGTCTTACTATTGAAAGAAATTAAATATGGGTGAACACTGTCTTATTTATATATTAATTTCATTTGTTTGTTTTCCTTTCAGTAATATAAGTCATCACTATCATAATAATCCTTTTTTTTGTCGTGGTGGAAAAGCTTTATAGCTACTTCCGTCACTTGGGCAGGACGGAGGTTATGTGGGACCGAACTAAAAACCACCACGGTGGTGCCCCTCTCGCTGGTTTTGTTGAACGACCGGGGGACTCATTGAACACTTCCCGGACGATCATAATAACCCTGGGCTTCGACCACCAACCCCGTCTCGGCATCACATATGATCAGGTGGATACGGAGTCAATCTAATTATCAAATAAAACGAAAATTTACAAATATCTTATAATTGAGAATATTCAGAAATATAAAAGATTATTTTGCCGTCGAAAACAAACATAGATTATTTGCACTGCAGTATATTTGGCCTCAGATTAATATTATAATACTTGTTATTAATATTATGACAGGCATCTGTGTTCATGTAGTATTAATTGTATGAACGCTCATGGATGCCTGTATTCAGTTAAAATTAATTGAATTGATGTAAAAAAGGCCGTTTCTTTACGAAGTAACAAACGAAAGAGAGTTATTAATATGTAATTTAGTAACATCGAGTGAGTCACACTGGGCACATCAGAATGTTTTAATCCGTCGCACACACGGTCACAGACGCATAGATGCTGTGTAGATGCTGTATTAGACGCGAGATATCGATCGCAAGAATTCCAATTACAGCATCAATCAAGAACCGGAACGTTACTCGAAAAATCAATTAATGCGACAACTCAGTAAGCGAGCACACGGGTAAATTAACCGCCACACTACTCTACGGTACCCGCCTTTTAGGGTTCCGCTAACGGTCACTTGTTCTCATAGAACAAGGAATTATCTGTGGTTAACCTAATAGGTTGATGGTAGTAAACATTTCATTATCTTTAGAGGGTAAATGTAATTCTGATGTCATAGTCGACATATAACAGAGTTTTTCATGTGCTACGGATAAAGAGCGTTCGGAAAACTTAATGACATATTTTCCTCAAAGATCCCTGTCTGTGAAGTGAAAGGGAAGGTCTGACTGACTTGAGATTTCCGTAGAAATGTAGATTACAACTGCTCAAACAAAATAGCTTGTAAACTGTAATTATAATAATACAGTTTACAAACTATTTTCTGTAATTATAATAAGTAATTTGAGAGATGATAAATATATCATTAATGCGTTTGTTTAAATCATTTTTACATTTTTAAACACTCACCATATTTGTTTTTGTTTAATAGTAAATTGGCGTGCCTGATGGAACGCAATGAGGTATAGAGTGAAGTGAGCTTGCCTAGAAAAAGCTTATACATTATCTTGAAAGCACCAAGATTATACTTGGCTGGGATCACGGAAGCTGCAATGCCACTTTTATCTGCGTGCTGCAGGTGAAGTAGGTACAAGATTATGGAGTTTGTTAGCACATTCTCCAAAGTGTATCCTGTAAAAACTGTTAAACAGATAACATTGCGTCCGTGTTGGAAACCGAGCAATTTTACCTGTGTAAGCAATTCCTTGCTGATTATTCTACGAGCGTAACGATCAACTAGTCCTATGCATCGAGTTGAAACTTGGTTAAGCTATCCCTAAGGTGACTGCAGTACTCCTTGCTAGAACGCACGTGGACTTCATATAACTGGAATTGTTCGAGCGTGAAGTATTGCTTAACCTTGTTGAGGATGCCATGTTTTTAGCGGCTGTTTTTGCTTAACTTCGATGCATTTTCCAAAGTTAAGACTGATTAGGGTTTAAGAAACGATTGTTATGTTATCTCCTAGATTTTGTATAGGCCAGCAGGAATTTTGTATAGAACGTATAAAGCACGTTATATACCGCGTGTAAAAGCTGTGATAGCTGTGATGTCCTAGTGGTTAGGACGTCCGCCTCCTAATCAGAGGTTGGGGGTTTGAACCCGGGCATGCACCTCTAACTTTTCGGAGTTATGTGCGTTTCAAACATTTAAAATATCGCCTTGAGGAAACCAACACGCCTGAGAGTTCCATAATGTTCTCAAAGGCTTGTGAAGTCTGCCAATCTGCACATGGCCAGCGTGGTGGACTATAGCCAAACCCATCTCGTATTGAGAGGAGACCCGTGCTTTGTAACGAGCCGGCAATGGGTTGATCACGATGATGATGATACCGCGTGTGACAGGCACTGTTAAACTTAATTCAGAGCTACGGGGCCCAACGCTGCGCGGTCGGCTCGCCCTCGGCCGGCTCGTTATCTTAACAGCATCTGTGTTCAATACATCGGTCGCTCGTCGGCACAACACCGCGGCCGCGACTAGTGCAGCACCGCCGCGCCGCCTGCACTGCCACTGATAATTATCTGTGCTTACGGAACACTCGCACACTTGTGACGGACACATTCCGTTGTTTGTAAGTCTCGGATAAATGGTAAGTTGCTTGCAGATTACTGCTTATAGACTTGGACCTCATAGCTACTATAGTTACTCTACAACTCTCTACTAAATGTTTCAAAATCCTTCTTCAGCTGTGCATGATGTTAATTTATTGTGTTATGAATAAATTTTTTTTCACACATTGACATTTACATTTTTTTTATCCACTACAAGTTAGCCCTTGACGGCAATCTCACCTGATGGTTAGTGATGATGCAGTCTAAGGTGGTAGTGGGCTTACCTGTTAGGGGTATGATAAACCCATAGTCCTAATTGGTTTCTACGCGACATCGAGCCGGAACGGAGGTAACTAGCCACGGCTTAAATTAAATTTACATATACATTTGTTTTGTTAGCCCTTGACGGCCATCTCAGCTGATGGGAAGTGATGATGCAGTCTAAGATGGTAGCGGGCCTACCATTAAATATCTACTTATAGCAAGTTATTTAAGAATATTTGGGGATTCTTGCACGTTAAATTTGATATGTACGTTTAAACACAACAATGGATATAAGATAGGATAGTGCATTAGATAATTTTTGCAATGGTTTTTTTAATTTATTTGTTTAGAAGGCAAATTAAAAATATATCGCTTTGCCTAATGTGTATTTTCAATTGTACGCAATTGTTGAATCAAATTAGATATATCTCATATCATGAAACCATTATTTAAATTCATTAGGTAATGCGCCAATTCACCTCGAGCAACAATTTAGCAAAACACATCTACAACCAATTTTAAATCTTAAATGAACCTGCTGTATAGTTGAAATTACTATAATTGATATTGACTAACATTTTCTGTTTTGCGCCTAATCTCGCCGACAAAAAATTTGGTCGCTTTCCGCTTCGAAACCACACAAGTCACAAAATAATTGTAAAGAAAATGAACTTTAGTGTAATGAGGTATGGTTGGAATTGCATCGATGCTGGGTGGTGCTGCAGTCGGCTGGTGGACGAAGTCGCGAGGCGCACAGTAGCGGCCGACGAGAGCTAATGACAGCAGCGGCTAATGGCGCGGCTCCGGCCGTGGGAGCGCCGCCGCCTTCACATAATTGCTTTCTAATTGTGCATCTTGTGTTCCCCACTTGTGTCTTGTATTGATTTGAAAAGGCAAACAACTATATAGATATACACTACAAGTTAGCTCATTGCTTCAATCTCACCTGGTGGAAAGCGATGATGCTATCTGAGATAGGGGATGAGGTAGGGGAATTACTGGTACTAGTAGTAAATTTTTTGACGCGACACTGTGCCGGAACGTTAGATCGCTTGGCAAAGATCTTAATCGTTAACTGATTTTAGCTAACCTCGACCCGGGATCGGAACCAGGACTTCCAATTTTATAGTGCAATGCGTTTTTTAACACGTTCTCTATGCCTTCCAACTTTATAAAACGTTCTTTAAATTAAATTTTTACCTAATATGGAATGTTTCTGACACGTGTATATATTTACGTGTGCAAAATTCCATCGGAATAATTTTGCGCTCAACTTGTAAAAAAATCTTTTTATTAGTTTTACCTAATTTAGTTCTAACGATATAAGATACCTTTACCAGTTTTTTTTTAATATCATCAGCAGTGGAAATAAAATATTAACTAGATGTAGCACCTAGATCTGGAGGGTTTGCATACAAAACGATAAATAAGCGTAGAATAGGAAAAGCCGACAAAAATGATGGGTTCCTAAAATACTACGCGTTACTAAGTCGATAGAATACACAAAGGTAGCTGACTTGATACGGAACACTAGGGAATCCTTGCAAATCAAGTTTTCATAGTCCACAAGTAGCCCACTTTTGTATCTGGTCCAAAGAGATTTCAGGACTGACTCAAAATAATTAGGATTAGGATGTTGGAGACATATAAAAAACTATATTGATCAACTCGCAGAACATTTTGACGATCACCATGGTGCGCCACGGAGATTGCACGCGCGTGAATTTTAAAAGTTGGAGGTCCTGGGTTCGATTCCCGGCTCGAGTCTGGTCTGGTGGGAGGCTTCGGCTTTGGCTATGAGTGGTTCATATCATCATCCTACCGACAAAGACGAGTTGCCAAGCGATTAAGCGTTCCGACACGATGTCGTTTAGAAACCAATTAGTAGGAGAAGCGGTGATAGCCTAGTGGTTAGTGCGTCAGCCTCCTAATCTGAGGTCGGCGGTTCGAATCCGGGCACGCACCTCTAACTTTTCGGAGTTATGTGCGTTTAAAAAAAAAAATATTACTTGCTTCAACGGTGAAGGAAAACATCGTGAGGAAACCTGCACGCCTGAGAGTTCTCCATAACGTTCTCAAAGGCGTGTGAAGTCTGCCAATCCGCACACGGCCAGCGTGGTGGACTATGGCCGAACCCTTCTTATATTGAGAGGAGACCCGTGCTCTGTAGTGAGCCGGTAATGGGTTGATCATGTAGTAGTAGGTATGGGTTTACCATAGCCCAACAAGTTAACGCGTTAACATTTTAAACCGCATCATCACTTACCATCAGGTGATATGCCGTCAAGGGCTATATTGTAGTGTATAAAAAAACATAAATTAAATAACTTGAAAGCGTCTGATTAACAGAAACATTTCTATGAGTAGTGTTTGAGACTTCGGTACGTTGGAATACTAAAAGCTGTACATCTTTATCCTAAACAATATTCTATTTAAAATTCATAGCAGATAAAGGAAACAATAAAACTCGAATCAAGTGCTATTAATTTAAATAAGACATTATTAGAAGGTCGTTCAGAGGCTGCGACGCGACAAAATGGCGCGCTGCGGTGGCGTTATTACAACATTCATTATAATATTAATTATTAGCTGACTCAGCCGACGGGCCCTTAAGGGTTGGGAGTGATAGCAAATAAGTTGCTTACATAAAAATGTCAATGCTGGATGAGTGAACGAATAACCGAATTTCACACGTAAAAAAAAAAGTGTTAGAAAACCCAACCGAAAAATAAAAAATGATTAAAAAACCCACAAAAATTGAACTTAAACGTGGGTTACTATTTTGTGTAAATTGAATAATTATTTTTGTAGTATCTGCAAATGCGAGGCGATTCGAAAAAAATCGATGCACTAGTCACGATTTTTTCGATGGCGATTTTGCCTATCATTTATAGCGTAGACTTTTAAATTAGTTGTACCTACAAAATGGATAAGACATGGAAATAAGTAATTTTATCAAATATAGTACGATATTTTATTTATTTATTAAATAATACACGCCAGTCGACCAAAAATGGGCGTTGAAGTTATAGTGTATTTATATACAAAACAAGCATCAAATCAAAATAATGCGGAAATTGTCTAACAAGAGAACTAATAAAAAAATAATACAATATTAGACAACTGATAAAAGTTTTGTTAGTAAAAAAAAATCAAAGTTATTTTGAGGCACCGCTGCTCAGTACGTTTAAATGACTTCATCGAAATTATTGAACACTAAAGTGGGAACCTATGACTTTAAAACTATTTAAAAGATAAATCCGACGTTCCTAAATCGAGCTAGAAATAAGTTTATCCATAAGTTAGCAAACAGAACTTAAAAGTGCCGAGACGCAGGCCAATCGGACCTCCGAACTGCAATAAATTAAAGCGTAAGGTATCCCGTTTTCATATCGAGCACATCGAGATTTATCGAGCAATCCATATCGAGGAAGTAATGCTCGATATAAAATCATATCGTTTTCAATTTATTCGCTCGGCATCTCAAACAGTTCTCATCGATCAGCGGTAATTGCTTTTGCGGACGGTACTTTAAAGTCGCACATAAGCTCGAAGACGCAGGCGACATCTGTCGGCGTAATTGAGGGATTAGGCAGATAATTGAAACTGTGCGAGCGAGATAGGCGAATACACTCCCGCGGGGAGCGAGCGGGACGGGCGGCTCGTCTCGGCGTCGACGTCAAATAGGACGGTTAACAACGTGTCTTCTTGTATATTGTATTATCTTACGTTTTATGCCCTATTAATCTTGCTCGGGCAAGCGTTTTCTCGCGTCATGCGATTTACAACATTATTGCTTCACAAATAGAGTATGGTTTGCCCTGGTGCCTGGCGGGGTATGTATGGGGTGTTCGGTTGTTTTCGGTGCAATAAATAATTGTTTGCGTAAAACTGGAGTGTCGTGTCGTCGTTCCGCTGCCGTCGTCTTTGGAACAACGGCTCCATTTGTAGTGGAGGTAATCCCGGCTAACCAGCGCCGGCTCGGAGTGCGTACGGATATTTTATGATTAGTTCCAGTGCAATGGAATAAGTAGTGAAATCTACAAATGTAGCCAAATGGGTCCTAGGCATGGCTACAAAGCCATAGATTTCATAGAATCCGAAATCGATACTATCTGAAGGAACGGCTACTTTTTTTCAGACTGAAAATCAACGTCGCTGGTTATATATACTCCATGTTTTTAACTTGTCTTATTATGAATATGTTGAATTGTACACTCACTATGTTTCTACACTTAGATGAAATGAAGGTATTATTACCTAAACAATATGTATTTACAATATTTTCTATTTTCTTTCTTTTCTTTATATATACCTTAAGATTCACAAAAATTTCTCGAACATAAATTAAAGAATGTGTTTATTTACCTAGGTTTAACAAATTTTTAGTTATAAGTTTTAAGATATTGGATATGTATTTATTCCGTTCGCGAGATGTAACCTGTGAAAAGCTTATTTTTACCCATTTCACAAAATTTGGCCAAAAGCTTACTTGAATATAACATAGTGCGTTAAAACTTAAATCAAGTTGAGGCGATGGTGAGAACTGCTCTCTTTAACATGAAACTATAGCTCACGCGCGACCGTCTAAAATGCGTATATTTATTTCTTATATATACTATCAACATATATATATGTTTATCACACACATTAACAGCATACCTTCACTGAATCCACAAGTTAACACATTGCCATATATAAGTAATTCAAAATTAATATTAGTGTATGTACACATCATTGTAGCAAAGTGAAGCCATCTTAATTGATCATGGCTCTAAATAAATTGCTACATCAGAACTCGAATTCTGAAAATTCTGATATTTCGCTCCTATAAGTAAAGCTCCTCGACACGTGATCTATGAGAGTTTTCTCGAACAGCACGGAATTGTGACATGTTATTATATTTGACGTACATGAGAATTGTTTCCTAGACGAGTTTCCTAGAGAGAGCAAAAAGGACACGAAGGATTTTTAAATTGTGACAACGAGTGTATTGGCGTGGGTAGTGTATTGTATTTATTTATTTATTTGCTTTCATATTTTACAAACATGAAACCCGGTCAGGGCATTGCAAACACTACAATTGTTGATATGCATTGTAATATTCCAATAGTAAACAATTCAATAAACAAAATAAATAAAAACAATCACAGTAATGACAATAATAATAATTCAGTTGGTCAATATTATGATTGATAGTCAAAATTAAAGTTATTTAAAGTTATTACAATTATTATAACTCAAATTAAAATTATGGTATTTGTTGAGCTTAAGGAATGAAAACATAAAAATGCAAGGGGAGGTTTTTACTTATAGTGTTAGAAATTCTGGAATATTATAAAAACCTAACCTAACCTAACCATTCTTTTAATTTGTTTTTAAAGTTTATCTCACCCCTCTCTTTTTTTTTATACACTACAAGTTAGCCCTTGACGGCAATCTCACCTTTTTTTTTTTTATCCACTACAAGTTAGCCCTTGACGACAATCTCACCTGATGGTAAGTGATGATGCAGTCTAAGATGGTAGCGCGCTAACCTGGAAGGGGTATGGTAAGCCCATACTCCTATCGATTTCTACGCGACATCGTGCCGGAGCGCTAAATCGCTTGGCGACACGTCTTTGTCGGTAGGGTGGTAACTAGTCACGGCTGAAGCCTCCCACCAGACCAGACTCGAGCCGGCAATCAACCCCAACCTCCAACTTTATAATGTGATAAAGCACGCACTGCGCCATTGAGGTCGACAAACTGTTCTTTGAGTGTTGTAGGTAGCTTATTATAGATTAATAATAAGAATGTATCTTATTTAACTAACTAAGATATTACAATATTTTGAGAGGGTACATAGGAATTCTTAAAAAACTTAAACAATAACAGTAAAAGTTCTACAGTATTTCCCTTAGAAACAGGTAACAGATTGGTAATGGTAGAAGCATATGAGAGGTTTGTATTACCTAGCAGCGGCGCGGCCTCTCCGTAATCCCCACAGAAGCACATCAATACGTATCAAAAGACATCATTTAATTAACTCTGTCAGCGGCCGAGTGACACTTCCTGCTACGCTTTATTAAATCGGAGTTTAATCGACTTAGCGGTTTATTGTATCGAGTCGAGTCGAGCCGGGCCGCTTATTAAGTTCAAAATCAACCGTTAAATTGGTCCAGTGTTCGGTGATTGTGATGCGCGTGGGACATCGTTTGAGCTTATTTTTACGTCGATGTTAAAATTTGAATTTTAATAAAGCATTTTTTTGTTAATGGATAATAACAAAGCTCTTTCCGAAAGCCCGAATCCGAAAGTCACTGAGTTTACTGTGAGATGTGAGAAGAGCGAAGGCTACTGCATTGTGTCACCGATCTGTTATACTCCGGCGATGTTAAGTGATAGCTAAGATAATAATAATTTATTTATTTATTTATCAAAAGCATAATTACATTTACTGGGATAGGCATCATTTGGAAAACTGCGTCAAGTCTTCAACTCGCCGATACTTTATTCTTTTAGCTTGAATTACATTGTTTTTTAAAAAAGGCTTCTCAACGGATCCCATAACAGATCGCCTCCGATCAAACTGTATGTTCGGACAGCCAGGCTCGCTGATTTTACACGCGGTATCGCCGCTGGTACTATGCCTGTTAATACAGTTACTAACCGGTTAAACAATGTGTTAGCTGAGAGCATTTTCGCGCCGTTTGAGTATCTCGACCAGATTAAAGTTGTTGTGTGTCGCATTGTAAAGTTGGAGGTCCTGTGTTCGATTCCCGGTTCGAGTCAGCTCTGGTGGTTACCACTCTACCGACAAAGACGTATCGCTAAGCGATTTAGCGTTTCGGCACGATGTCGCGTGGAAACCAATTAGGAGTACCTATGAGTTTACCATACCGCTAACAGGTACAATGTCGCGTACAAGCCAATTAAGAGTATGTCCTTACCATACCCCTAACAGGTTAGCCCGATACAATCTTTGACTGTATTATCACTTACCATCAGGTGAGATGGTCGTCGAGGGCTAACTTATAGTGTAAAAAATAAATAAGACAAGTGTATTGTTAACGCATCCACATTACAAGCAAATTTATGGTTCTTAATGAAAATTACCGTACCGTATTCATTGACTCAAGAATCTACGAAGTTTACAACCAGGTTAGTTAGCAGCCACTGGGGCTTAGATGCACCATTTATGAAGCCCACGTCTCAACCTTTTTCCATAAATGTTACTCAATAATACGTAACTAGCCACTTAAAAATACATGACTTCTTAGTTTTATGTAAATAGTTTATAATATAATCGCAGGTAAGTGTGACCAAGTAGGACAAGGAAGTCTTCCTGAGTCTCAGTAAGTCTAGTAGAGGAGAAGTAGGATAGCGTCACACGGAGCCGTCAAATTCAAATTCAAAATAATCTTTATTCAAATAGTCCTTAAAAAGGCACTTTTGACGCGTCAATAATTTACATAGCAGTTATTTCATGGTGATAACTATATTCGTCAACTTAAAACTAAAGCTATGAGGGTTCCAAACGCGCCCCGGTCTAAGAAGAAGCCCACAACTAACTTAGCCGGGGTTTTTCTTTTCTTTCGTTATCACCATCTCACATAATGAATAAAATTAATAATAAACTATGGTACCTATGGAAATAGAGCAATTCACACCCAAGCTTTTTTATCGTTTATATAATCCTTAATATCGTAATATGATTTTTCTACAAGCTTTCGTTTTATAAAAACTTTGAACTTATTGATAGACATCTCCAAGATATCAATAGGTAATTTATTATAGAATAAAATACAATTTCCTTTGAATGAGTTACTAATTTTGTGCAGCCTACTAAACGGTACTACAAGCTTACTTTTAGTAAACGTCGACGTTCCGTGTGACGCAATTTATACTTCAACAACAAAACAAAAGTTGCCACTCGAAAAAAATAAAGCCAAATCCACATAAGTCGGCGCAGATCCCACTCGAAAACAATAAACGAGGAATCCGCAACAAATCCCGCCGTAATAAGCGGCGGAGAGGCGCGTGATTGATACGGGAGAGGAATCCCTCGCCGACACCGCCATTTGCATTTTTATGGCGACGCCTTCCGCGCGCCAGGGCCGCCGCCAGCCACACCATGAACTTTATTTTACATCGCGGCCAAATGAGAGGACGGCTCCTGATGAGTGCTCATGAAGCTGTGATAGCCTAGTAGTCAGGACGTCCGCCTCCTAATCATTTTGGACTGTCTATTAGCTGTGCTAACCCTATTGGTTGCCACAGCATTAAAATATCACTTGCTTCAACGGTGAAGGAAAACATCGTGAGCAAACCTGCACGCCTGACAGTTCTCCGTAATGTTCTCAAAGGCGTGTGAAGTCTGCCAATCCGCACATGGCCAGCGTGGTGGACTATGATCAAACCCTTCTCATATTGACAGGAGACCCGTGCTCTGTAGTGAGCCGGCAGTGGGTTGATCATAATGTAGATGAACATCTCTAGCAACAGAGAAGTCGCCAATGTAATACGTTACCGGCTTAACCCATCCTCCTACTCAGCATAATACCAAAACTCTAAATCACTTAGCAATATGTATTCGCAAGTAGAGTGATAACAAGCTGCGACCAAAGCCTCCCACTAGACTAGACCCGAGCTCTGGCTCGGAGGTCATCCATAAACTTTTCCTACAGACTCCGACAAGCAGACAGACACGTGAAATTAATTTTATAAAGAAAAAAGAATTTATAACTCGCTTACTTAATTTATCACATCAAATAACGTCTCATAAAAGTGAGGATAAACTATGATTTTATCCACTGTCAAATTTTACGTGATGTTTGAACTTGACGACATGAAAAAAGAGGTACTTGTACAGTATCCACTCTGGGATCAAGTTTATTTTCCGCACCAGAAATAATAATGAGCTTGCACAATGAGTTTTTTTTTTTGGGACTGTCTATTAGCTGTACAAACCCTATTGGTTGCCACAGCGTAACCGGGCTGTTTGGCGAGCTTTGGAAAGAAGCTCTGCCAGAAGAAATTTTGAGCCCTAGGGCTCGAAGAAACTAAGGGAACGACTGCCTAAGGGCGCCTCCTTTGAGGCCGAACCTCGGCTTAGGCGACGTTTGGGATAACGGGGGGGTCGAACGATTCACAATGAGTGGCAGCCCTGGCCGACGCGAAGCTTTTCAGACGTTACGTTCAATTGAAGGAACGAATGAATTGAATAATGTGGTCAAATACTCTTTACGCTCTCACCAGATACCAGATTATAGCGACCTTCAGTTGCGCACTACATCTTGCTCCCATACGATATCACTTAGACATTCCGGGATAAATATTTTACTAATTTTCTTAATAATTATTGCTGAATTCTAAAACCATCAGCAATAATTCTGTATATTTTTTAAATATTCAGGTATACGAAACCAAGTTTTGTGTCGCACTTTTAGTTTGATCAACTTAGATATATTTTGATTGGTAAGTAATTTTATTTAATGATTAATTAGACAATTAGTTGTTAGAAATACATATATAACTTATTAGATTAACTTAGATTAACCTAAAACTAAAAATCTTAAAAAATAAATAAATATTTATTTTGATTGGTGTGTTATGTTACTATTATTATTTCTTTTTGCCGAATTTAGCTGAGAATTCTTCATAAAAATCGAATAATATAACGACGAATTGGTCGTTTGTTTCAAGCAACATTATTGGGAATGTTCAACAGAGCTCTATGCACAGGTCTGCTGTCTCATGGGACAGTGATTTTCAAACCTCGTCGTTGCTCTAAAGCGAGCACATTTACGGGCTTCTATAAGACGTCATTCATGATAGCGCAGCTTAGATGAACAAAACAGGCTTACGAGTATTTTATATACAGAAAAAATCAACTTCAAACAGTTCATGCCTCACCCGGAAATCGAATCCAGGTTCTCTCGATCCGAAGTCAAATATCGTAACTAGACCAAACTTTAACAGTTTATTTATTCCAGCAAAACATACATATAGTTTACAACAGAAGTCTTATAACTTGAATTGTGTAATATAATAACAGTTAAACTCTACCATTATGCACCTGTTGTCCGAACTAGTTAAGACTGTATCTCGGAAACCAGCTCGGAGTCACAGATCAGAAGACAGTTAGAAGCGCTGTCGCATTTTAAAGTTGGAGGTCCCGGGTTCGATTCCCGGTTCGAGTCTGGTCTGGTGGGAGGCTACGGCCGTGGCTAGTTACCACCCTACCGACAAAGACGTGTCGCTAAGCGATTTAGCGTTCCGGCACGATGTCGCGTAGAAACCAATTAGGGGCGTGGGTTTACCATAGTCCTAAACGGTCAGCCCGCTACCATCCTAGACAGCATCATCACTTACCATCAGGTGAGATAGCAGTCAAGGGCTAACTTGTAGTGTGTAAAAAAAAAAAAACTTTTTTGTTTATTTACAAATCCAATCGATCACCAATAAAACTGTGATTAGCAACATATTGTCGGGCGCCATCTGCCACGCGCACACTACGCCGGGCAACCATTGTGATGGTAATGTGACCACAGTTGCAGCTAATACGGCCGCGGCCTTAGCGACGCCGCGTCGGACACGCCTCCGCACATGCGCATTTTATTAATAACGTGTCAAAAGTGTTTGCTTTACGCATTGTGTGCTAATCGCTTCAGCGTATTGGATCATTGTGTACCACTATTTCTAATTTATTTTTAATTTTTTTGTCTGGTGGGAGGCTTCGGCCGTGGCTAGTTACCACCCTACCGACAGAGAAGTGTCGCCAAGCAATTTAGCGTTCCGGCACGATGTCGTGTAGTAAACCAATTAGGAGTATGGGTTAACCATACCCAAACGGGTTAGTCCGCTACCATCTTAGACCGCATCATCACTGACCATCAGGTGAGATGCCGTCAAGGGCTAACTTGTGGTGTATAAAAAAAAAATCCGACGAAGTGAGTTATTTGAGCTCCTGAAGAAAAGCAATTCCCCTTTTTTTTCTTCTTTGGTGACTTATGGTTTAACTAATGCAACTAAGCATTCTTGGTCACCACTCACCATGCCTATGTGTGGATAGGTCATGGCCACATATGGACTTGGTGGGCAAAACTATATATACCTTTGTTTTGCAAATACTTAATGTTGACAGATTGCCATGTTGGTCTAGCAGCCAGCATTTTCAATGACGGCCGTCATAATAGATTCGTGCAGCCAATCAAAAAAAAAATATTATTACAACAATCCTCAAACTTTAATAATAATAAAGGATCTCATAATAATTTATCTTTTAGTAAACATAAAAGTACAGCTACAAACGATCCCAACGCGCCCTGGTTAAAGGAGCCCGCAACGAATTTTGCCATCCCACTTTGTCATTTAAGTATAATTATTTATTTTTTATTACAATAAATACTACTTACTTATTGCTATAGTAATGAGATTAATAAAATCTTGTTATTATTCACACCTAAATTGGCTTTGTTGTCAAGATATTTTTAGCACCACTCCCGTATCTCTCGTTAGGAGCGGTTATTATGAACGTAAAGTGATAATATTCCCATAAGACGGCTATTTCACGTTAATATAGCCTAGTTGTTGAGAGCCCTTCCTTCCTATGAGAGAGGTGACATGTGCCCAGCAGTATGTCATAAAGGAGACACTGTGAAAATAGAAAATTATGCAGTGTTAGCTAACGATTGTTGAACTAAAATGTAGACCGGACCAGCGTGTACATAAATAAATATTTATAAGTTTTTAGATTTTTCTTACGTCAAATTGATTAATTATTTAGGTACGCCAAGAATAATTTACTTATTAAAGAAAACATTTAAGTAATTATCGTAAAAAAAATATGTATCGATCAGTTTGAGAAAATAAAATTGTAGTAAATATACTCATTACGGCGCATGATTTATTCTCTAGATACGCCAAGAATGATTTATTTATTACAGAAAACATTTAAGTAATTATCCCCAAAAATATAATGTATTGAGAAGTAAAATTATAGCATGTACTCTCATTACGGCGCAACAGTAAAGCGATCCCAATTCCTCGGCGAGCGTAACATCACCTCCGCCGCTAACGAGGCCACTTAGCCATAGACAAGAGAAACATTTAGTTATAGCAATCAATCTAAACAGAAAACATCGTCGAAGGCGGGTACACACTACCTGCGCATGCGCTTTCCATTTAAAGAGTTTAAAATTTCTAAAATAAATAAAAGAAACAAAGAAACAGATATAAAATAACTTACGGGGGCAAAAAATGTTTCTTAAGAAGCTGTTTAAAAATAGGAAGTGACTGCGCCCGCCTAATATGAACCGTCCATACGTCGTAGGTTTTGGAAACAACGGGTAGACAATAACGGGTAATCAATACCTTCTTGTGAAATAAGGACCTCAGTGACGTTGGGACAGTGGATGGGTAGACTGAGATTGGCAAGTGCGTTCGCAATACCGTCTCTCCACGTCCAATTAACATAACAGGTGGGGGCAGTTTCTATAATATGCCCTTTTTAGATTCCTGTTATTTTAGTTACTATGAAAGATTCTACTTTATTCAATAAAATACCACTAGTCTATCATACACAAACCTTTATTGTATTTATGAAGCAACTAAAAACGTATTGAAGTAATTAAACACTAAACTTATCAAACAGAACGCGGCATAGTTTTATCTGATTTATTAAAAATCATCATCATCATCATCATGACCAACTCATTACCTACAGAGCTCGAGTCTCCTCTCAATATGAGAAGGGTTTGCCATAGTCCACCACGCTGGCCATGTGTGGATTGGCAGACTTCACACGCCTTTGTGAACATTATGCAGAACTCTGAGGCGTGCTGGTTTTCTCACGAAGTTTTCCTTCGCCGTTCGAGAAAGTGATATTTTAATTGGTTAAAAACTCACATAACTCCGAAAAGTTAAAGGTGCGTACCCAGGATCGAACCCACGACCATTGATTGGGAGGCGGACGTCCTGACATATAGGCTATCACAGCTTTTTATTTTATTAAAAATATTAAATATTGTATTAAAAATAATTTGAACAATATTTATCTCCTTCGTTTAGAAACACATCGTGATAAAAAATAATAATTACAGTCACTGCTCGTAACGTAATGTCTACTTGCCTTTACATCGCTAATTACCGTGAGCATTCTTAACAAATTAGGGTTGCCACTGATTTATTTCCATTCGTACATTGATTCATTTACCACTCATCATCAGTGGAATTACATTCGCGACCGATCCATTCACTCCCGCATTCGATTAATGACCGTCAATTAACGTACGCTCTCGGCTGTCATCGACGCGATCGATTGATTGCTAAATGTTACCGATCGAAAACCAACTCTATCCCACACTCAATAAAGATGATATTTCATTGAGTCGCGCGCTTAAATAAAATAGATTGATCGCACAATGTTACCAACTGAAAACCGACTCTATACTCTAACAATAAAGGTGTAGTTTTATTTTGTTGTCGGGGTTTATAATACAGGGTGTATAATCTGTCGGATAGATTTAGGCGTGAATTTAGACACGTCAGCCAGTATTATGTGAATGACGTTGAATGTATGGGAGCGGATGATTGAGATTGGCTTTACTAATGAGTGCCGATGCCTGGGAAAACAATCAGGAGCCGTGGCTCGATATGTGACGTCATACTGCTACACTCTTGTTCACTCATCTCTTCATCGGTTCTTTTATGCGTTGACCGCTTCGCATAAAGCCTCACAGAGCTTATCGAGAACTTACTTAGCTCTCAACATGGCGAAAGTCTACTACTGATTATAGTCTGGTGGGAGGCTTCGGCCGTGACTAGTTACCACCCTACCGATAAAGACGTGTCGCCAAGCGATTTAGCGTTCCGGCACGATGTTATGTAGAAAACAATTAGGAGTAGGAGTAGGAGTGAGTTTACCATACCCCTAACAGGTTAGACCGCATCATCACTTGCTATCAGGTGAGATGCAGTCAAGGGCTAACTTGTGGTGAATAAAAAAAAAAAAGTTTTTGTGAATGTTAATGAATAGAAGCAGGCGTTACTTTGCGGAAGTCCATGATAAACAATAAGCAGCAAGTATAATTTGCTATATTCCGCCGACAACCGGGAGATTTGTATAATATAACACCACACAAAATACTCCACTAGAACCTCTACGCACGTTTCGACTCGACAACGGATCATCCTCAGGAGACTTCACAAGCAAAGACTTTGCTTGTGAAGTCAACATAGCGGCGGCGGAATATAGCAAATTATACTTGTTGTTTATTGTTTGTGAATGTTATTTTTTTCATTACACAAAATAAGCAATCTCCGTTGAAAACAAGTCGAATTGTAAATTCATTAGTATGTGAAAATTATCTTATTAACTTTAAGGGTATAACAAGATCATTACTAAGTATTGATGATTATTTGGTAATGACGAGTGAAAATCCTGTGTAGACTAGCTGTGGACGTGTATTCCTTGAAATAATTATGATGTTTTAAAAGTTATACACAATAAAGCTCTTGTACTACAAAATGAAGCCGTGATAGCCTGAAGCGGTGATAGCCTAGTGGTTAAGACGTCAGCCTCCTAATCAGAGGTCGGCGGTTCGAATCCGGACACGCACTAACTTTTCGGAATTATGTGCGTTTTAAAAATAAAAATAAAATATCACTTGCTTCAACGGTGAAGGAAAACATCGTGAGGAAACCTGCACGCCTGAGAGTTCACCATAAAATTCTTATAGGCGTGTGAAGTCTGCCAATCCGCACATGGCCAGCGTGGTGGACTATGGCCAAACCCTTCTTATATTGAGAGAAGACCCATGCTCTGTAGTGAGCCGGCAATGGGTTGATCATGATGATGATAATGGACTACAAAATGATAATTTTCATTCCATTTCCAGAAAATTTTCGTCTGTCTTGAATATAGATTTAACAAGTACCCACATAAGGTGGATCAATTTTAGAATGAAATTATATTCAATTTTATAAAGTGCATGAAATTTCATCGAAAGCATTGATTTCATTAAAGAGATTCAAAACTAAAGTTTGACTATAATCCAACCACCCATACACAAAGTTACGAAACAAAACTGTGCAGATACTTAAGAGTTCGATCAATCAAAGCGTTGTGCATCATCATATTAAATTTAAAATAGATTAAAAAGCGCATCGCAACGCGAAATTAAATCTCGATTAAGATTAAAAATAATAAAGAAGAAAAAAATAGACGCCATCAAACCGTTACGAGATTATTCATAAAGTGTTATTTTATGAAAACACATTAGAATTGAATTATAGTGCGATCCATCAGTGTAATTTAATATGCCTCCCCTCCCCTCGCCGCTATCAATAGTGATCTACACGGGTTTAAAGTGTCGTTTATCTTATCTGCTATCATTAGGGGATGCACGCTGTTTAAAATATTATGGTGTCGCGAAACCGGAGCGCCGTTCGCAATTCTTTTGTGATGGAAATTATTATTTAAATGTTATCCATGAAACGAGCCGTTAAATATTGCGTTATTGACTAATTGTCGATTTAAAAATGAGATTGTAAAAGTTAAAATTATGAGTGAATATTGTTATGAGTGACTGGAAGCGGTGATAGCCTAGTAGAAGCGGTGATAGCCTAGTGGTTAGGGCGTCAGCCTCCTAATCAGAGGTCGGCGGTTCGAATCCGGGCACGCACCTCTAACTTTTCGGAGTTATGTGCGTGCGTGCGGTGAAGGAAAACATCGTGAGGAAACCTGCACGCCTGAGAGTTCTCCATAATGTTCTCAAAGGCGTGTGAAGTCTGCCAATCCGCACATGGCCAGCGTGGTGGACTATGGCCAAACCCTTCTCATATTGAGAGGAGGCCCGTGCTTTGTAGTGACCCGGTAATGGGTTCATCATGATGATGATGATTGTTATTACATAGAGACTAGATTCTAGTTCTCTTAGATTAGATTTTCTGAAATAAGTGCTTCATACTCTGTCTTTTATCGAAGATCTGCGCGGAAAAGTATTTTGTAAAGTTCAATTTGACACTATTTTTTACAATCACTATCTTATGATAGCCATAGTAATAGAATGTGTTATTAGAGCGTACTTCAAACTTAAATTACTCTGATATAGACTGGGACAGTTCATAACTTTTACTTTTTTAGAACAATTTATAATGAAAAATCAATGATTCCTCATGGACAGGTGAAGATAGATAATTTATAAATAGTATATTTAATTAAAACTGATTTAGAAGTCATTCGTAACATACACTTTGTGTATTCTAAACGTACAAATTTTACGTCATTTACAACAATGCATAATTATCGAACTAATTTTACTATTTTAGGTGAAGATAGTAAAATATATGTAAATATGTATGGTCTTTTTCCAAGTAGGTATCATCATCATCATCATGATCAACCCATTACCGGCTCACTACAGAGCACGGGTCTCCTCTCAATATGAGAAGGGTATGGCCATAGTCCACCACGCTGGCCATGTGCGGATTGGCAGACTTCACACGCCTTTGAGAACGTTATGGAGAACTCTCAGGCGTGCAGGTTTCCTCACGATGTTTTCCTTCACCATTGATGCAATGATATCTTAATTTTTAAAAACGCACATAACTCTGAAAAGTAAGAGGTGCGTGCCCGGATTCGAACCGCCGACCTCTGATTAGAAAGCCGACGCCCTAACCACTAGGCTATCACCGCTTCAATTAGGGATATTGACTTTAAAATGCCGTCTAATTCGGTTTGCTTTATCATGCTTATGATATAAATTAAGTTATCTCGTCAGAGTCCAGATAACGTGTTGCGCCTCGCGGCTCTGCGCGGACAACACGAGCGCTTTCAAATTATTAATATTAATTTTGTGAACCATTGTTGTCATTTCGTTTACATTGTTACACTAGGGTTGTCAACTAAAATTCTATTAATATAACACCTTAAATACCATAGATGTGAGCATATTTTTAGAAACAAAACAAAACAAAAAAACAGACAAAATTTGTGTAAACAATAATGATTAAATTTTTTAATGCAAATTTTTACTTACGTCTGGGTCTTATAAATAATTTTTTTTATCCATTACTAGTTAAACCTTGACGGCTCACCTGGAGGTAAGTGATGATGAAGTCTAAGATGGTAGCGGGCTAACCTGTTAGGGGTATGGTTAACCCATACTCCTAATTGGTTTCTACACGACATCGTGTCGGAACGCTAAATCGCTTGGCGATGCGTCTTTTGTCTTTCTTTACTTATAACTCTTCTTTCTTATTTATTTCTCCAAATATATTATATTGTTTCTAATAAAGAATAATGGAGCATTATTCGTTATTGTATTGATTTAAATGAAAACAGTACTATAGAGATGTATTAATCATTAAATATTTTGCAAAATTGTCTATAACGATCAACCTAATGAACCTAGAAACCGAGCACTAAGAGATATAAAGCTAAGACGAGGACGTTAAGTTTACGAATATTTACATTTTTCTGTTCAAAGCTAAAATATATTAACGGAATCCAACATTGTACTTACTATCTGATCTGGTACTTTTTTCTATGGTGTACAGTAGAGATTTTATTTGTAAATTCATTATTTCAGTCTTGTAAAGCGTTCATAGCTATGGAGACTAGTACAGATGCCAACCCTAGCGAGCAGGCACCATATCAGTCCCACAACTAGTCCTAAATCTGATCGGCGGGCTGATTCACCACTCGGAATGCAAATCGCGGAGCATCGCCGCGGCTTTATTGCCGCTGCACTCGGAAATCCACCGAGTCGTGGCTCATATGTGACGCGGTAAGAGAAACTCCCGCGGCAGTGTGCGCGCGGCTTTACATGTGTTTTATGAGTTTCTATACGTTAAAAACGTTGGCAGTAATCTCCACTCATAAACGATGCCGCGACTAGATTCGCGTTTAACACAAGTTAAAAAAAACCCGCAGAAACCTCGTTTTCCTAGCCGTTTATCTGCCGTGTCTTAGCCATCACAACCAGACACAAAGCAATATCTAAAAGAACTAATGGATTAAAGTAAAATATAAAACAGGCTGAAAAGTAAAATATGAAGCTGCAATAGCCTAGTGGTTAGGGCGTCAGCCTCCTAATCAGAGGTCAGCGGTTCGAATCCGGGCACCTCTAACTTTTCAGAGTTATGTGCGTTTTTAAGCAATTAAAATATAACTTGCTTCAACGGTGAAGGAAAACATCGTGAAGAAACCTGCACGTCTGAGAGTTATCCACAATGTTCTCAAAGGCGTGTGAAGTCTGCCAATCCGCACATGGCCAGCGTGGTGGACTATGGCCAAACCCTTCTCATATTGAGAGGAGACCCGTGCTCTGTAGTGAGCCGGTAATGGGTTGATCATGATGATGATAAAACAGGCCATGGATTCAAATACATAATTAAATTTATTAAGGCGTACGTTTAAATTAAATTGTTAGTTAATATAACATTATTGTATCTTAAATGATCAGCCTTGATGGTCTTTTAAATTATCTGGCAATGTCATAGATTGAAACTGCCAGTTTTCCACCGAATTAAAAACTATAAATAAGTACAATACAAGTGCCCGACCCGGCGGCACTCGCCCCTAATATTCTAATATCAAACAAACTGCGAAGTGAAACAATTAATTGCATTATGCACCGACGCGCGGCGTCACATGTGTAAACACGCGGATCGCCCTCGCCTCCCCCCGCCCCTCCGACCTCTCCCCCCCGCCTCGCTGCCCTTCGGATTAATATCACGGAATGCCAAATGAGCTGTGACACTCAGTGTCGGTGAGGGTCGAGGGCTACCAGGGCAGGGCTCACGCGGGATGGTGACCTAACTTAAAAAAAGTGCAACGAGCAGGCACACGGTAATAATTCATGGCATTGCCAGCGAAGTACTTAATTTACTTTTTACGCACATTTCTGTGATCTCCATCAAAAATAAATATGATAGGATATGTGCATGTCCCTAGGCTGCATCATGACTTGTAGCGGAATAAAAAAAAAACATATTTAATGTTACTGAAAATATAATACTAAAGTTAAAAATATAGATAAGTAGGTTCAAGGTATGTAGGTAGACCATCAAAACAAAATATCGACTCTCGAAAGAATAACAAACGCTTTCTGAGTGTAAAGTTATAATAAATCTCTTCACGCCATTCGCGTGGCAAACATACGATTACACCGTTTATTAAGTCTTAAGATTAAACAAGGTTTCAAATTCGCGACATTAGTGAACTCCGTTTGTAAAGTTGTTTTTAATTTGACGGGGCAGACAATTTGACGTTTAAAATGTGACGTCAATTTACCTGAAATCTTGCTCTAACACAGCCGGCCCTAGCGGTGGTTCTGACGACACTCGCATGGGGAAAACACATCAACCAAACATTTAATTCACCCACACTCGACCGTTTTACGGTGGCATAACGTTCATAATTAAACAACACAGCAGTATTCGTTATTGGCAGGGTAAATGCACCTAATGGCGGATTGGCTTTTGAGCTCAATTAGCGAGTGAGAGATCGCGTTGTGTTGTGTAACAGAGAGTTACGAGCCTTTGTTGTGCTGAGCGGGATTCACTTCGTGTGGACCGCTCACGCCGACTTCGATAAGGAAGGCTTTCCTTGCCTGCAAACAGACGCAAACGCTGGGAGACTACCTACCTAATTTATCATTCTCGGGTTATTACAGTCCCACCGCTGGACACGAGTTTTGACGACCTCCGCGGCGCAGTGCGTACGCTGTCGCATTATAAACTTGGAGGTCCTGGGTTCGATTCCCGGCTCGAGTCTGGTCTGGTGGGAGGCTTCGGCCGTGACTAGGTGTCGATAATGAACATTTTGGACATAAATTGCAACATATTTAATTATAGATATATTTCTATAATACTGTTTTCATTTAAATCAATACAGGAGCATTTTTATTTATTACAAACAATGTGCTATTTTTGGAGAAATAAAGCTAAAGAAAGCCAAGCGATTTAGCGTTCCGGCACGTTGTCGCGTAGAAACCAATTAGGAGCGTGGGTTTACCATACTCCTAACAGGTTAGCCCGCTACCAACTTAAACAGCACATCACTTGCCAAAAAGGAATTGCAGTCAAGGGCTATCTTGTGGTAGAATAAAATAAACAGCGAATAAAATGATTTGGCAGTATTTGTTTTTGGGGTACAGATAACATCTAAAATTATTTCATGTACGTACAAATATAATCTAATATCGCAGGGCAAATAATTGAAAATGACGCAACAGAATCGCAGCTCGCGGGCGGAGAGCGCGGCGCACATTAATCTTGTTAGTTTCGTTTCATTTGAGCGCTCACTCTCACCAGCGCTGGCTGGGATCAAATATGATCAATATTATTCCTACGCCGATATATGCGACTCGATTATATGTGATTATATTATATGAGTATGCTAGCGGGAGCTTATATGTTTGTATATTCCGTTACTTTCTGAGAAACTGCTAGACCACTCCCGGAGAATTCCAGTGAGTCTGTTACGAGATTACGTCAATACTTCGGAGTTTCGAGTTATTTCAGCAACAACTTCTGCATTTCGAGTGACTTTCAACTAGTTTTTTTTTACCATTTCTCTGATGACAGAAGATCATAAATATCACAGCAATCATAATTGTATTTTCAATTTGGGGTATTAGAGTGAATTGAGCCTGTTAAAAACCTGAAGTGGTTACAAAACTTTTACTACATTTTATATTAATAATGTAGAATACTCGTAAATATTACAGTTACATATTTACAGTGGTACGTAAGTGTGGTAAACAAAATGACATCGCTAAGATGTCATTTTGTTTTACATCAATTATCAAATATTGTAAAGCAGTATTTAAATTCCGTAAGTATATCTTTACCCATGGATGTATATAATTATATTTTGCCTAAAAATCTACCTTCAAGCAGGTTTTTACACAGTAATATGGTTAATATTTACCAGGCTACCAGAAAGTTAGTTTTTTTGTTAAAAACAAAAAATATTACTCGCTTATTTTTGTAAGGGCTTTTGTTGTCGGCGGAAATGTAGAACATTAATTCGGTGCTTTATGCAAAGTTTATTTATTTTATGTTTATTTTCCTCTCCAAGCAAAAATATCCGCTTTCCTTAATATTATTAAGTCAACAGAAATGAACAAGAAGACAAACTGTATTCAATAATAATATAATATCTCAGCAGTGTTTAGTGCCCCTCAATGGATCGTTCCACTTAGTATAACACGAGTTACCCCCGTTACCCCTCGGAATTAAACGCTAACTGCGATGATACGCTTGAGTTTAGACGCGAGGGTAGACGGCCGAATGGGGGACGTCATCGATACTCCGGATGTTATTTATAACGCGAAACTTCTTAAACGAATATGCAAACATAAAAAATGATTGTTTTTATCGAGCAGTGTAGGCGCGGAAAGTAATAATAAAACAAGTTTTTTTATTTTATTAAGGATAGGCTTGCGCTTGAGTACAAGAATGCTTGCCTAATGAACAGCTTGCCTAGGAAAAGCCTATTCACTCTTCTTTTAGAGGCACCAAGATTATATTTGGCTGTGAGAACGGAAGCTGGGAGGGTGTTCCACACCTTATCCGCTAAGTTTAGAAAAACTTTTTGTTCTAGTTTGCTGAATAACATGTACATAATAATACCACTTTTCTCTGTGTCAACTTTAAATTCAAAATTCAAATTCAAAATAATCTTTATTCAAATAAGCATTTATCGCACAGACTTAGCTCTGCTGCTTACGCGGTAAAAAAGATTCATCATTTGACGGATATAGAGACTGCCAGACTTGTATATTTTAGCTACTTTCACAGCATTATGTCATATGGTATTTTATTATGGGGTAATGCTGCTGATATTGACACTATATTCGTTTTGCAGAAGAGGGCTTTTCGTGCGATATATAAATTAGGTCCCAGAGAGTCATTAAGAGATAAATTTAAAGATTATAAAATAATGACAGTGCATAGCTAATATATTTATGAAAATTTTATGTATGTTCATAAAAATATTCATAAATTCAAGAAAAAAAATGGACTGTAACGCACTGAACATTAGAAGTAAAAGTAAACTTGTAGTACCGTTTAGCAGGCTGCACAAAATTAGTAACTCATTCAAAGGAAATTATATTTTATAATAAATTACCTATTGATATCTTGGAGATGTCTATCAATAAGTTCAAAATTTTTATAAAACGAAAGCTTGTAGAAAAATCATATTACGATATTAAGGATTATATAAACCATAAAAAAGCTTGGGTGTGAATTGCTCTATCTCCATAGGTACTATAATTTTTTATTGGTTATGTGAGATGGTGATAACAAGAAGAAAATTTACCTGGTTAAATTTGTTGTGGGCTTCTTCTTAGACCGGGGCGCGTTTGTAACCCTCATAGCTTAAGTTTTAAGTTTACGAATATAGTTATCACCATGAAATAACTACTATGTAAATTATTGACGCGTCAAAAGTGCATTTTAAAGGACTATTTGAATAAAGATTATTATTGATTGATTGGAGCTTGCTATAGAACCTTTCAAAGTTAATTTTTCGTTTAAATTATACTTTCATGGAATAATTTGAAACAATGATACAAGGCTTGATAATGATTCAAAAAGCCCTCCTGTTCATAACATCGATTTACGGCAGATTTTACTGAAATGAAAAAAATATAGAAATCGCTCTCTTGCACAATAAGTCGTATGAAACGTTAATATAAGTGTTAGCTTTTTTATAAATTACTTGAACATATTGTGCACGCAATCACTCAGCGAGCAATGGAGAGAGCTATGCTAGGAGTATCTCTACGTGATCACATCAGGAATGAAGAGATCCGTAGAAGGACCAGAGTTACCGACATAGCTCAGCGAGTTGCGAAGTTGAAGTGGCAATGGGCGGGGCACATAGCTCGGAGAACCGATGGACGTTGGGGTCCCAAGGTGCTGGAATGGCGACCCCGCACCGGTAAACGTAGCGTTGGTCGACCCCCAACTAGGTGGACAGACGACATCAAACGAGTCGCAGGGAGCCGCTGGATACAAGCGGCCCAAGATCGTGGCCATTGGAACTCCCTACAAAAGACCTATGTCCAGCAGTGGACGTCTATCGGTTGAAATGATGAATATACAAGCAGTTAAATGCGTATACACGCAAAGTATTGATACATGTATATACACAAAACAAAGAGCTCGCTAACTGCACACGTCGATTCCGACTTCTAATCCGAGTAATAGAGCGGATCGTTTGATTGCGCCGCGACTAAGTGATTGACTTTTCAATCTCCCTAATCCGATTACGGTACAGCTAATTGTACCACCAAATACGCCACGCGATTCCCGACCCTATCGCCCGAGCACTCCGGCGTGGAATGGCGTGCGCGCTTTTGACATATGGCGTAAAAGTAGTTCAGCTGAGTGCTGGGGTGAAGGCCGTAAACAGGCCGTGTTACCCTATTAGAGTGGACATTAGTTAATCTTTAAAGTTTATTGTGTTTAATGCTCGTGCGCCCGGCGATCGTTTCAAACGATAGTTTTAATAATTGGGGACAAACCCGCGCGACAGGCGAAGTTTGAACCTGTGCTCTGTTGTAATTAATGCGGCACATTTGTAGCTGACTCGTTAGCCTATTGGTAGGTCGTTGTGTAAAATGGTTAGGTGTTCTGACTGATAATATTCAGTGTTATCCCTGAGATTAGATAATAGATTCATAAAAATATTGATAAATTCAAGAAAAAAATGGTCTGTAACGCACTGAACATCAGAAGTAAAAGTAAACTTGTAGTACCGTTTAGTAGGCTGCACAAAATTAGAAACTCATTCAAAGGAAATTGTATTTTATTTTATAATAAATTACCTATTCATATCTTGGAGATGTGATATGTCTATACATTAATTGATAATATTTAAGTAGTTGTTGCAAGTTATTAAATTGATTCTCGGAATTATTCGATTTTTGGTTAATTATTCTGTATATGTTAACTTAATATGTTTATATTTTCTTTATTTATGTTTTTCCATATAAGTCACTCAATTTCAAATTTTTAGGGGAAACTTCTAATTTTGACCCAATTTATAATTTGAAGACCGAATTGAGAATCTCATTTTTTCAACAATTTCTTTTTTATTTTATTTTTGCCGTTGTTGGTTGCAATGTCATCTGGTGATAAGTGACGATGCAGTCTAAGATGGCAGTGGGTCATCGTCTTTAAGAGAGGAGGACCGTGTCACGTTGTGCGCCAGTAATGCCTAGATAAGCTGATGACGGAAGCAGATATCGATTGCGGGGCGACGTACCTTGACTTGCGACTCGGTCATGCCCAGCGCGTAGGCCAGCTTGGCGCGCTCGGGGCCGGCCAGGTACTTGGTCTGCTCGAAGGTCTTCTCCAGCGCGAAGATCTGCTGGCCGCTGAAGGTGGGCCGCGTGTGCTTCTTCTTGCCGTCCTTGTCCATGCCGCCCGCGCCCGCGCACGCGCTGAACCCGCCGTTGCTCACTGGAACGGAGACGTTGGACGTCAGCATGGTTATGACGAGATGTGACAAAGGAGTTTTTAAATAGACATATTAGCAATATTGTCAATCTCCCTGACGCAGTGATGTGTGTTGTATTCTTATAAGTGGGAGGTTCTAGGTTCGATCCCCGATAGGGGCGATTTGATAATTTAAGAGCTTAGTAAATTTAGAATTTATTTTAATTGTTTTTTTAGTGTAGTTTGGGCTAGTCTGGTAAGAAGCTTCGGCTTTGGCTAATAATCACCTTAATGATATAAACGTGTCGCTAATTAGGTCTAGGATCTTAATAAATAGCTTGAATTAAGAGGAGATAAATAAATATAATAGTCTGCCAATCCGCACATGGCCAGCGTGGTGCACTATGGCCAAACCCTTCTCATATTGAGAGGAGACCCGTGCTCTGTAGTGAGCCAGTAATGGGTTGATCATGATGATGATGATGATGATGATGAAATAAATAAATAAAACTGCCATAGCTTTACAGGTTAGCTCACTAACATATTAGACTGCAGCCCACTGACCACCGCGTGAGAATAGAGTAAGGGGCTAATTTGAACTAAAGAAATGCGAAAAATATTTTTAGCTTCCAATTATCGCATCGTTTGCGAAGGCTTGATCTGTCTAATTATACCTCGACACATGCAAGGCAGAGCTGCGACACATACTACGTTTAGCCCGACTTTGACCACGCCGGACAGGCGGGACGGATTTGGACTGCGTCAACACAACATCAGATGAGATTGCATGCAAAAGCTGAATTGCACTTTAACACAAACACCTGCGTAGTCCACTGGTGATTAATGCTATTATTGTTTCCCAGGTTCCCATTCACAATTCTTATAAACTCTAGGCAAAATGTTAATGAGATTCTGTTATTATAAATTAAGAATATCGATATTTAGTCTTAGAAGTAAAAATAATGAAAAACAACTTTTTCGTTTTTTTTGGTTTTTATAATCGGGTTTGACGTTTCGCCCGTAGTTAATTTGAGCCCCGTGATAATATCTTAGACTACAGTTAGAGCCAAATATATAAACTGTTAGCAAAGGTACTTTATGAATTAAAATTAATGTTAACGAAATCGGGTGCCCATTGTTGTTCTAGTGGGAAGCCAGCTCGATAACTTACCAAGGAAGAAAGAAAAGGTTTTTTATTTTGGACGATAAATACACATGACTATTTGACTCACACAGGCTCAGCTGCAGCGAGCTGCTGAAATCCAGGGTTTAGTTTGGCTTGATGAGATTTGGATTGTTTTTTGACAGCCAATTTTCAGTTCCAGTCCGAAGTTAGGACGTTAGCGTTACCCGTCCCCATACCTGAGCACGCTAAGTAGGTAATCATGTTTATTGTGTTGTTAAGTAATGAAACCACACAATAAAGCGTTATTGTTGGTCTAAGCTCCGATTCCCTAACAGTATGTAAGATGAGGATAACGTTCGTGATGAAATAGTAAAGAGCCTTCAAATTCTTTAAAATGAAGAACCCGGACCTATATTTAGTGAGAACACAAACAAACCGACAAAGACGTGTCACCAAGCGATGTAGCGTTCCGGCACGAAGTAGCGTAGAAACCAACTAGAAGCTATGGGTTTACCTTACTTCTAACAGGTTAGCCCGCTACCATCCTAGACAGCATCATCACTTACCACCAGGTGAGCCGTCAAGGGCTAACTCGTAGTGTATAAAAAAAGTGCTCGGTGATACAGTCGTGGAGCAAATAAAGAGGTATTTATTTATTTATTTCACATGATACACCATCGATACACTGTATTAGCATTAAAAATATTGCATTATAATGTTTGTCTAAGCCGAGTACAGTTATCATTGCAGGTATATACAGCATTACAGTTTCTCCGGTTAAAATTTGCATTACAGTACATTACAGTTATTAGAACATTGATGTTAAACAATATAAAAAAAACTATCAAATTAATTAATTATGAAATATTCAGACTTAAAATAAATACTAAGATTATAATAATTAACAGAACTATGCATGAAGGTGTTTTTTTTTCTTGCATGAAGGTATAACGCGGTGATGTATTCGCGGGCGATGAATCAGCGGCGAACGGAATCGCGTTTATTGATCTGCTGGTAATGAGTGCGGCCGACAGCGGTAATTACCTCTAGTAGTAATTTTGACGACCTACGTGGCGCAGCGCGCGCGCTGTTGCATTATAAAGTTGGAGGTCCTGGGTTCGATTCCCGGCTCGAGTTTGGTCTGGTGGGAGGCTGCGGTCGTGGCTAGTTACCACCCTACCGACAAAGGCGTGTCGCCAAGCGATTTAGCGTTCCTGCACGATGTCGTGTAGAAACTAATTAGGAGTATGGCTTTACCATACCCCTATCAGGTTAGCCCGCTACCATCTTAGACTGCATTATCACTTACACCAGGTGAGATTGCCGTCAAGGGCTAACTTGTAGTGGATAAAAAAAAAAAAAATACCCCGCGAGAGGTGAACTGCTGTCTAACGACACAACGTGCGTCCAAACGCGCGCTATCATCTTCATCTTGCCTCTTTAAGATTTTATAAAAGCAGGCGTTCTTTGCGGTAATCCATAATATTTATATTATTGCAAACACTTTAATTTCTATTATCCGCGACTGGCAGACAAATCTATTCGCTGTTGTTTAATATTTTCTAAATCTTTATACACCTCGCCAAGACTTTTGTGTGACTGTCAGCAGGAGCTGCTGAGTTACATTTACAAAGGAATTAATATTTTATTTTATAACAAATTACCTATTGATATCTTGGAGATGTCTATCAATAAGTTCAAAGTTTATATAAAATGAAACTTTATACAAAAATCATATTTCGATATCAAGGATTATATAAACGGTAAAAAAGTGTGTGTGGGAATTACGCTAACTTTGTAGCTAATTATAATTTATTATTGACTATGTGAGGTGGTGATAACGAAAAACAAACGACGGTTTGTTGTGGCATTACATTTAAGTAAATTTAATGTTTGCAAGAAGTCCAATTTGAAATAAGAATGAAAAAAAAGATTGAAGTAGAAAACAAAAGGCAACCTTATCGATTAGTAGCGATTGTTGCCAGGCGACCTTAAGATTAGGCCAACTTTAGGTGGTGTTAAATTTTTAAAATATATACACATAATTATTTTAGATAAACAAGATTAGAAAACACACTGAGAAATTTATTTTGTAGTTATTTCCATACGAGATATTTAAAAACTGATTGACCTTTAGTATGGGTGCATAAAAAGAAGTCATAACAGGAAAATGTGACTGGTTGATTAACTAATTATTACCGCACTTATCAAACTTCTACACGGCTGCAATTTAGCTTACAGATAACTATTATAAAGGAGGCGTCCACTAAGCCATGATTTTTAAAATTTATCATATCTACTTCAATAGGGTCTAATTATTTGTATGAAAGTCTGTCACTTTTTTTTATACACTACAAGTTAGCCCTTGTAAGTGATGATGCAGTCTGTTAGGGGTATGGTAAACCCACACACCTAATTGGTTTCTACGCGACATCGTGCCGGAACGCTAAATCGATTGGCGAAACGTCCAAGAGGTTTTGGGTTTGATTATTGGATATGGAATTTTACTTAATATTTAGACTACAGGTGGACTTTAGACTACAGAGGTAATTTAAAACTTCAAAATTGTACCGATTTGAATCAATCCACGAGATCGATTAATTGGCGCTCACAGCTCACCGCTCTTCCTCGGTGTACCTATTCATTAATTCATTCACCATTCGCTCTAAAAAAAATAAGGTTTATTGGAATGAAACAAATATATTAAAAATGAGTGTGCTGCTGTACCAATGCAGAGTACAGAGCGTGACCTCCCTCAGTGGTGAGGACGTTTTTATCATTATTTTCATTTTTCGCTCCCTTCCTCCCCCTACCCTCCCAGGGGAGCCTTCCCGGGCGGTCGCTTCATCAAAACATTTATACGAATGAAAAAATATCGCAATTGAATGTTATGCGCTTTTTGTTTCGCCGGATGTTTTTACTGTCTTTTTATGACCTGCCCGAACGACTGCGACGCCGGTCCGGACGAATTAAATGGCAACATATTAAAAGAGTGGATACTTCAGACGAATAATATGCTAGGATGTTACAAGAAATTACCAATATTCAATACCCATAACAGTATGTAGCTTACATCTATATATATATATAAAAATCAATTGCTGTTCGTTGGTTTCACTAAAACTCGAGAACAGCGGAACGAATTTATCTTATCTTGGTCTTGAAATGTTCGTGGAGGTCTAGGGAAAGTTTAAAAGTTTTTAAAAGTGAGAAAAATACAAATAATTGCCGGGAAAACCCTAAAAACAGCCCTTTTCTTTTTCCCATATAAACGTTTTCTAAATAAAATCTGGAGTCAATTTGAACTTTATTGCTATTTAATAAAGTTCATATTTAATTATAATCACTATCTGTTGTCTAAGAAATGTAGGTGTGTTCCTAACTTCAGAGTCAAATACACTTGTCAAAAATATTTTTCCGGAAGTCTGTAAATATGGAGATGAATTGGAGTTGGCTAATTGTAGTACTAAATGTAGAAAGAGATTTGTTTTTATTATACTAGAATTTAGCCCACTGCAATGGTGGTAAGGAATGGCGCAGTCTAAGATTGAAGAAGGCTAATCCGGTAATGGAAATAACAGTTTTAAAACTAATTGATTTGGATATGACATCGTGCCGGAATGCTATCTCTTTTGACGGCACGTATTTGTCTCTTGATTGGAAATTAATGATGACCTAAACGAAAGACCTTAAAGTCAAGAACCAAAGAATGTGTTTGTAAATTATAAATCGCTGCGATGTCGAGAAATTAAATTTGGTTTTCATTTAGTGGAACTTACACTGTACGTTCTGTTATGTCCTAATCTTTTATTCTCAATGTAAATGGGTTAACAGAAACTAGTTTACTAACGCTGTTTTCTCCAGAGTAGAGAGTAAATACTTTAGTTTTTAAAATAAGTTTCTGAGTAAAATAATGGTGGGAGGGACTTCCATCTCATTGATTAAACACCGAGCTAGTAGTAAATAAAAATAAATCACATGTTAATACATTACCCATATATTTTAGCTCTTCTCCATTGTTCAACCCCTTCATACGAGCGAATAAATAAAATAAAAATAAATAAATATTAATTCGCAACCTCGTAATGGATGCTGCATTAATATTAATGTAACTGTGAAGCGGAGGTAGTCTGATTATGCGGAGTACTGTACGGAGGCATTGTTTATGTAACGCCTAGTGAGTTATGGTCTGATTTATGCTGTGGTTTATGCTTCATCTGAATTGCTTTGGTCTAGTTTAAGGTCGGCTGTAACTTACTATGGAATGTAATTTTTATGAAGTTTTTCAGAAGTAATCGTCTCCTCAACCCATTACCGGCTCACTACAGAGCACGGGTCTCCTCTCAATATGAGAAGGGTTTAGCCATAGTCCACCACGCTGGCCATGTGCGGATTGGCAGACTTCACACGCCTTTGAGAACATTATGGAGAACTCTCAGGCGTGCAGGTTTCCTCACGATGTTTTCCTTCACCGTTGAAACAAGTGATATTTTAATGTTTAAAAACGCACATAACTCCGAAAAGTTAGAGGTGCGTGCCCGGACTCGAACCGCCGACCTCTGATTAGGAGGCTGTAGCCCTAACCACTAGGCTATCACCGCAGAAGTAATATTCATAATGAATGTGTCCAGTTTAATGCACTAATAAATAATAAAAAGTTTTTAAACAAGAAATGTACAATCCAGATTCCTACCAAATATCATTTCATTTGCATTTTCAAGGCAATCTTATATAAACCTTGTTTTTTCAGTTTTACCTAGCTTTCACAGATCAGGTATCTGTGATGGTCTAAGCGCCCATGAGCCGTCCTGCCGAGCCTGTCGCCGTCCGGTCCAGCTATCGTTACTCAATCACAACACCCAACAATCATTTCCGTCTACAATGCTACATTGTAAGGATTCAAGCGAATGAATCAAGCGGCTAAGTATTTAAATGAAATAATTCAAGCCCGGCCGCCGGTAGGTATATAAAACTTCAGAAATGGGAATACACCCATTTCTCTGTTTCATTTGCTCTATATACACGACCGCCATCGATTTACCCAAAGCTCTGTTCAATTCACAACCAAATATCAACTCTGTTCCGCAAAACTTATGGTTGTAATTAATTTGACAGCCAACGAGTGTAGATTCTGATGTGCGTGCAACTTTGCACCGTATTGTCGAGAGTTAAGGTTCGTTGTCGCGTGAGTTGGAGTGCAGTGACATTTGGTGCGAGTTGGTTTCGTTCAGTAAATATCGTTCGTGATGGCGTTGGACGTTTGCACGCTGTGCTGTATGTTTGTTTAAAAAAGTAAAAGTCAGACTTGCGCTTGTATACTCTACCTCTAAAGGGCTCTGATTTTGAGGCATTTAAATTTTACATGAGCACGTGAATTTTTGTCACGTCACTAGAGAATGGCAATTCTAAAGTCAAATTCAAAATTAAAATTCAAAACAATCTTTATTCAAATGGTCCTTAAAAAGGCACTTTTGACGCGTCAATAATTTACATAGTAGTTATTTCATGGTGATAACTATATTCGTAAACTTAAAACTAAAGCTATGAGGGTTCCAAACGCGCCCCGGTCTAAGAAGAAGCCCACAACAAGCTTAGCCGAGGTTTTTTTTGTTATCACCATCTCACATAATGAATAATAAATTATAGTACCTATGGAGATAGAGCAATTTACACCCAAGCTTTTTTATCGTTTATATAATCCTTAATATCGTAATATGATTTTTCTACAAGCTTTCGTTTTATAAAAACTTTGAACTTATTGATAGACATCTCAAAGATATCAATAGGTAATTCATTATAAAATAAAATACAATTTCCTGCACAACTTCATACAAAAGGCTGCACAAAATTAGTAACACATTCAAATGTGTTACTAATTTGGTGCAGCCTACTAAACAGTACTACAAGTTTACTTTTACTAGTCTCGTACTGCTTACAGGGGAGTTACAATTTACGAATTATTATATCTCCATCGCAGGAGATCCAAAATCCGTAAGTATTTTTTTGTCGATTTTCACACTCTACAGTTGCGCCACCCATGTCCAGCGTCGTCCAGTGACTGGTAATATGCCGATGTAGTGGAAGTCTGCTAATTCCTGCCATTCCGAAACCTTGGCACTCCAAACATGGTAGTCTGTAATGTGAATGTATTTGTGCCACGGCAAGTACCGAGGAATTCATTAAAATCGATATAATTAGTTATTTGTGGGCAGCGCCTTTTTGTCGGTATGAAGTCCTCGAGATGTGTCCCGGCAGGCCCTGGTGCCCGCCTGAATACTAAACTGCGGCACGTTAGCATGCGGCGCGACGCCCCGCTGCAGTTTTGCGCTTTTTTGGGCGCCATATTGAGATATGCGACTGAAACGCGATCGTGTGCTTCGGTAACATACGCGTAATATTAAACATACTTTTTATTTTATTTCGGACTGTCTAGTTGTATCAACCCTATTGGTTGCCACATCGTAACCGGGCTATTTGCCAGAAAAAAATATTGAGCCCTAGGGCTCGAAGAAACTAAGGGAACGTCTGCCTAAGGGCGCCTCCTTTGAGGCCACACCTCGGCTTAGGCGACGTTTGGGATAACGTAACGTAGACGAACATAACCCCCCTCCCTTAAATAGGACAGGGTTTTCCCCTCTTCCTCCTTCATCATGCTGCTCCCAGAGATTTTTTTTTAACAAACAGCTTACCTTTTTAAAATCCGATTGTGAGGTTAGATGTGGTAATTCATATAAAGGCTTCAATGTAGGTTCCAAACATGTCAAAACTTTTTTGTTTCGTATTTAGCCTTATACGTCAAACCTTTTTGTATCTAGCATTTTAAACTATGCGTTTATTTATAATAAAAAGTAAAACAGGAACATTCTCATCACGTTATCTCGAACGATTAGTGAAGCATATGATAGAAATTAATGATGATACTTAACATTGTTTTCTAGAAACTTACAATGACTTCAACAATAATAGTTTACAGTCTGAAAATCCGCACTTTGTAGAGCAGCGTTGTGGGTTTATGCTCTAATATCATTTCCTTTTGAAAGGTGGCCACGCCCAACTTAGTTGAGCATTGTACGTTTGCAAATCATCATCATCATGATAAACCCATTACCGGCTCACTACAGAGCACGGGTCTCCTCTCAATATCAGAAGGGTTTGGCCATAGTCCACCACGCTGGCCGTGTGCGGATTGGCAGACTTCACACGCCTTTGAGAAGAGAAGAGGTTTCCTCACGATGTTTTCCTTCACCGTTGGAGCAAATGATATTTTAATTTTGAATACGCACATAACTCCGTAAAGTTAGAGGTGCCCGGATTCGAACCACCGACCTCTGATTAGGAGGCTGACGCCCTAACCACTAGGCTATCACCGCTTCAGTGTAGTACCGTAGTTTGCAAATAAACATACATAAATATTTAGTAGTCATGCAATTTTTATTTTTATTTTAAAATAAACAAATATACCCCGGAACCGCCATTGCGCGAGCCTTATTCGTAGTTGACGGGTTTTTCTCATTATTTAACTGTTGTAAATATTGTGAGCGATTTAATGATCTCCGTTCATGAGTTCCATCCCATTTCAAATTGGACTGAAATTTATATAGATTTGAAGTAACTAAAAACTAAAATTCATTGAAAAGTTTCTCTTTCTGAACAGCCAAAAAATATTTGAATTTCTATTACAAATAAAAAAACGATAACTTGGCTTGACCCCGACGTGATTTGAACACGCAACCTTCTGATCTGGAGTCAGACGCGCTACCGTTGCGCCACGGAGTCGGTGAGCGTTGTTCCGAAATTAACATACACTCACTACGTTACATGACGTACATGAATCTGTTACAAGTTCGCGTATTGTAAAGTTCTGTCTATGTAGCTTACCTACCCAAATCTGTAAACCAAAAAGTACAATGTTTAATGTCTTTTTTCCTTAATATATTTAATAAAATCGCCTAGTTTTATGTACTTTTCCGGTGATAAGATAGTAACTAGCCGCGGCCGAAGCCTTCCACACAAATAGTTTTGTGCAACCTTAGGGCTACTACAACCAAAAAGTTGTTAAATTTAATTGTTCACACAAGCGCTGAGCTGAATTCTGGGGAAACTATACGGGAATAATGAATACAAAAATTAATCCAATGTCGGTTCCCAGAATAGAACCCGGAACTTACTGAAGGCCATAGTGCAAGAACTGCACCGAGGTTGTCCCAACCATTTACACATCATACTTAACCCTTCATACGACCGGAGGAGGCGAATCTTGACGAGCTCGCAAAGTACCGAAGTGCCCGATAACAATTATAACCGGGACAATTATATCCCGGCTCGACGGTGCCCGGGACATTATGCCCCGGACGATTATCCCGAATCTGTGCGCGCCCGGGGGAGGCCGGGCCATTTGTAGCTAACGAGGAGACAACGGGAAGGCTCAGACGTTAACGCGCAGGGAGGCGGGCCGGGATGTGTGTACTTTTATTATGAGAGGTTTATTTTATTGCGCGCTGTTTGGTACAGTGTTACAGCAGCAATTGTATCATCTCGCATCGGCAGCCCTCATCAAGCCTTCATGATAATATTGTTACGCGCTGGGGTTTATTTGTTTTTACACACACTTTTATTGTACACCACGAAAAAGGAAAAATAAAACAAAAAAAGACAGAAAATAACAGACACAGTAGTATACAATTTGGCGGCCTTATCGCTGCATAGCGATCTTTTCCAGGCAACAAATGAAGAAGATATAGAGATACGGAAAGAGGAAGGTGGTGCAAAATATATACATAAATATATACCTTGAGCACCATTTGTTTATACAAATGGTGCTCGTTAAAGACTGGGTTGCCAATCTTTAACGAGCTCCAGTCGAACTTTATAAAACACAGTCGCAACTAGCACTCATAGTTCAGGAGGATCACTTGTTTAACTTAGGAGTCTCGCGCTTGACACTTGCCATCGCTACGTCATCCGGTATTAGGTAATAGATAGTTGTAGTTGAAACCTACAATATTCTTAACTTAGCCTTAGTTTGTCAATTTTATTCAAATCAGATCAATTAAAGCTTACATATAGGTAATATGACGTTTTTACGTGATATCATTGCAAATTTACATACGACCTCCGTGACGCAGCGCGTGCGCTGTTGCATTTTAAAGTTGGAGGTCCTGGGTTCAATTCCCGGCTCGAGTTTGGTCAGGTGGGAGGCTTCGGCCGTGGCTAGTTACCACCCTACCGACAAAGACGTGTCGCCAAGCGATTTAGCGTTCCGGCACGATGTCGCGTACAAACCAATTAGGAGTGTGGGTTTACTATGCCCCTAACAGGTTAGCCCGCTACCATCTAAGACTGCATCATCACTTACCTTCAGGTGAGATTGTCGTCAAGGGCTTACTTGTAGTGGATAAAAAAAAAACATACGTGCCTTGTCAAAACGAATTATATTATTTGATATGAAATTAGTAGATATGCTTTGTTTATTTTACTAAATTCACTAAAAATGGCCGTAGTCGGTTATTTAGTTCTAAATTTTGAATTATAATAATAATTTAATGAAACGGCGTCCTGTATTATTTGTTCCTTCTCTCAGCGTACTGACATGATGTATTGCATAGATTATTTCCGGAAAACAAATCTACGCAGATAATGTCGTCGGCGAATGCTTCTTTAAGCTCCAAAGATATAAATGATACATGTTATAGCTGGAGAGCACGCACATGTATCCCCATATCAATATAAATGAAGTGCGGCGCAAACGGCTGAAGTTTATTTTATTATCAACACGCAAACTTGTGACAACAGCCGACGAGCGGCGCGGCGGTGCCTAACCGCCACAATTAAAACTGTGCCTACCACCGTACCCACTCCGCGGAGCAACCCTTTACGATTATTTGGAACAAGTTGCAATTCTTGAGACCGCGAAGGGAGCGCTCCCGGAGGGCGGGCGGGCGGCGGGGGCGGGGAGCGGGAGGATTTATTTATACATGACGGAGCGCAGATTTGGTGCGGGACGCGTGTTCCCGTGTCGGCGACGGGAATCTGCTTGTTGATTTTCGCATCCTCGGCTGCGATGTTAATTACTGTTCTGACTTATTACATACGTTCTATTAGTTGTGTTTGTGCTAAATTTTAGCAGGTGAGTGTTACGCAAGCAATGAGTATCTCTACGCGAACTATTCCGTTATGTAGACACAACAGCTACAGTAACTGACATCGTTGGCGGGTTGCGATCTATGGTGGCCACGGTCGAGGCTCATAGCTCGTGGGGCAGACGCGTTTTAGCATCCCATAGTGATGGGAAGCGGTGATAGCCTAGTGGTCAGAGCGTCAGCCTCCTAATCAGAGGTCGGCGGTTCGAATCCTGGCACGCACCTCTAACTTTTCGGAGTTATGTGCGTTTAAAAAAAAAAAAAAAAACAAATTAAAATATCACTTGCTTCAACGGTGGAGGAAAACATCGTGAGGAAACCTGCACACCTGAGAGTTCTCCATAATGTTCTCAAAGGCGTGTGAAGTCTACCAAACCGCACATGGCCAGCGTGGTAGACTATGGCCAAAACCCTTCTCATATTGAGAGGAGACCCGTGCTCTGTAGTGAGCCGGTAATGGGTTGTTCACGACGACGACGAGTGATGGAATGGACCTTGCACTGGAGCCTGCACAATAAGGGCTGGCTGCACAATAGCATCCAAGCGACTCAGTTTATATACACGATCGAGGTAAGATCGTTAGTAAGAAAATCTCTACGAATGACCGACTCTACGTTTATGTGGCGCGTGCGAAATAATTTATTACCGCCATGTCTCAAGAACTGAAGCACGCATCTGGTGACCTAGAAGCCGGCGCTTATCCCGCCTAAGCTAAGTCTAGGTATGCAAAGAGGCTTTAGCGCCAGTGTCTTGGGTGTCTGACGCTGAAAGAAGAACGGCAGTTTTTTTTGTAAATCTTTCACCTTTATCTTTGTATAATACTAGGTATTGTAGGTGTTGCCCGCGACCTCGTACGCGTTTGTTTTTGTTCGTCGCAAATCCCGCAAGAACCATGATCACTTACGGTATGGAAAGTAGCTTGTGTTAATTCAGGGTACAATCTATCTTTCCTTCATGACCCTGACGATCAGATGACTACTGACAACATACTCGTACCACCTACCACACAATCACACGCTACACACCGTCTTCGCCGTCGAGGACGAGGTCCCCGCTATCTTACGTCATCAGGACGTGGGCTACATCCACGGCCTCGGAGACGTACGGACCACTCACCGTCCGAACCCCCCGTTATCCCAAACGTCGCCTAAGCCGAGGTTCGGCCTCATAGGAGGCGCCCTTAGGCAGTCGTTCCCTTAGTTTCTTCGAGCCCTAGGGCTCAAAATTTCTTCTGGCAGAGCTTCTTTCCAAAGCTCGCCAAACAGCCCGGTTAGGCTGTGGCAACCAATAGGGTTTGTACAGCTAATAGACAGTCCGAAAAAAATCTATCTTTGTTCAAAATTTCAGTCATGTTGGTTCAGTTCAATTTGCGTGAAAGACTATCAAACATCCACACATACAAATTTATGCGTATAAAACATTTGTAATGATTCTCTTAGACGTAGATCAAGAAGATAAGTAGATGAAGAGGTATGAGACATTAATTGTGGGATTGATTGTTGTAGAGATCACTAGCAGCGGTTATCCGGCAGTTCCTATGGTATTCCATCCCGTAGCCAGGCCGCGCCTTTTTTTTTTTATATACAAAGCGAGCAAACGAGCAGGCGGGTCACCTGATGGTAAGTGATTACCGCTGCCCATGAACATTTGCAGCACCAGAGGAACCGCCAATGCGTTGCTGGGTCTTGATCAATTTGTTAATCCGGCCTTTGAAGATCCCCATATTATAGCCATTAGGGAACACAGAAGATGGAAGTTGGCTACAGGCCGAGGTACGCGCTATCGATCTTGTAATGCTGCGGTGTTCAGGCGCTACCTGCGATCGAATGAGGCGGCTCGAGCGCCGGCGCCGACAGATGATAGCGCACCATTTTTTTTACCTCATGTTTCACTTTTGTTAAATTTGACGTGGGTGGTTAATGTAATCTATATTATATATAAATCAATTGCTGTTCGTTAGTCTCGCTAAAACTCGACAACGGCTGAACGAATTTATCTTATCTTGGTTTTGAAATGTTTGTGAAGATCTAGGGAAGGTTTAAAAAGTCGCCTAACCCGAGGTTCGGCCTCAAAGGAGGCGCCCGTAGGCAGTCGTTCCATTAGTTTCTTCGAGCCCTAGGGCTCAAAATTTCTTATGGCAGAGCTTCTTTCCAAAGCTCGCCAAACAGCCCGGTTACGCTGTGGCAACCAATAGGGTTTGTACAGCTAATAGACAGTCCGAAAAAAAAAAAGTAGATAGTAGAACGAGGTTGATGACAGCAGAAGCGAGCGTTATGACGTTTACACTGACAGAATATGGAATGATTGTTTCATGGTGTGTTTTTAGATGTTTCATCAAAAAGTACTCGTTACCTACTTAATGACTCAATTATGTAAATGATTGACTAGCATTGGTATGAAATATAGCTCTAATAAGATAGCTCTTAATATAATTTTAAGTGGCATGTGAGATGGTGATAACAAAATCAAAATTTGCCTGGCTTTTATTTTTAAGTTTGTTGTGGGCTTCTTCTTCTCTTATAGCTTTAGTTTTAATTTTACGAATGTAGTTATCGTCATCAACTCACTAGTATGTAAATTATTGACGCGTCATATTAAGTATCTTTTAAAGGACTTTTAGAATAGAAATTATGATTGATTGATTGAAAAGTTGAATGGTAGTAATGCAGTTGCATGTTCCACTATTGTACCACTTGTATAAGATTAGTTTGCTAACTTCAAAGGAAATTGTATTTTATTTTATAATAAATTACCTATTGATATCTTGGAGATGTCTATCAATAAGTTCAAAGTTTTTATAAAACGAAAGCTTGTAGAAAAATCATATTATGATATTAAGGATTATATAAACGATAAAAAAGCTTGGGTGTGAATTGGTCTATCTCCATAGGAACTATAATTTATTATTCGAAGATGGTGATAACGAAAAAAAACCCGGCTTAGTTTTTTGTGGGCTTCTTCTTAGACTGGGGCGCGTTTGGAACCCTTATAGCTTTAGTTTTAAGTTAACGAATATAGTTATCACCATGAATTAACTACTATGTAAATAATTGACGCGTCAACAGTGCCTTTTTAAGGACTATTTGATTAAAGATTATTTTGAATTTGAATTTGAATCCGACTTCACAGTAGATTGAAACGTTCAAATAGTTCTTTAAAAGGAAGTGCCTTTTGAAGGATAAAGATTATGATTGATTGATTGATTGTTTGATTGACATAGATACACGTGGTAATTGAAGCCACGCACAGCATTCCGCGCAGCCTGCGTCAGCGGCACACGGCGCGTTTAATTAATGGCGGCGAGTGTGAACGCGCCGATATTAAACGCGATAACGGCGCGACAAGATTATCAACAATATCACTTGTCCGCTGATACCGGATTGATGTACGCGCCGAACATAATATTCACTGTTGTATACCTGTACCCCCCATCAACACTCGGGCTGTTCAAATCTGATTCAAAATCAAATCCTACCTACTTAGTATTTATAAGCGACTTTAAAAGGTTTTTTGCATATACCAAAAATTAGCTCTTGATGGCTTCTTACCCGATGGTAAGTAATGATGCAGTCTAAGATGGATGGTAGCGGGCTAACCTGTTCATCATCATCATCAACATGGTAAACCCACACCCCTAATTGGTTTCTACACGACATTGTGCCGGAACGCTAAATCGCTTGGCGACACGTCTTTGACGGTAGGGTGGTAACTAGCCACGGCCGCAGCCTCCCACCAGACCAGACTCGAGCCGGGAATCGAACCCAGGACCTCCAACTTTATAAAGCGACAGCGCGCGCACTGCGCCACGGAGGTCGTCAAATCTGTTCAAAATCATGTACTTAGTTTAAGTATTTTATAAGCGACTTTAAAGATTGATTCCACGCTCAGTTATCAATTAGATATTAAAACAAGGATAATACAAGCATTCAGAAATAAACAGAGAAGCGTCCAAGCGACTATTTTGGAAACTGAACATTTGGCGGTGTGAAGAAGAACCATTTGTTCTCAGTATGTAAAATAATGCAGTAATCCACTTAGCTTGCTATAAGTTTTAGTAACTACAGCTTGAAACATTTTTTCCAATGTCAGTTTGATATTTATTTATCCATTTTTAGATGTAGTATGTTGAACAATAATTGAAAACATAGATACATTGAGTAACTGTTGCAAAGAATGATTGGATTTGAAGAAAGATTTTGTTTGTTTCTGAAGTTTGGCACCACAAACTAGTTTTAGTTAGGTTACAAGTTTAATATCATATTTTTTATTGTGTAATTAAAACCTACGCATTTAATACCTATGTCTAGCTCGCGTAAGTGCGAAATTAATTGTTTTTATAATAACATCGAGGTGACGGGTCACCAGATGTATAGTGAGCCCGAACATTTGCAGCACCAGAGGAGTCACCAGTTTCCACTCGGCATCAGTAGTCATTATCTTCCCAAACGTTTTTTCAACGTTTCAAACGAAAAAAAAAGTCCTTTTTTATCCTAAAACATAATTTTTAGTTCATCGGGTTCTACGAAATGGTTACTTGGAAGAGATCACTATTAGTGATAAGGTCGCCAGTTGCTAATTGTTTTTGTAATTTTCATGTATGATTGCAATAAAGTTCATGTATGATTGCAATAAAGTTGTATAAATAAATAAAATAAATATTTTAGCTTAAGGCCAAAGCGAGTGGAGTGGGAGGCGGACGAAGCCGCGGGCAGAGCGAGTAGCTGACGCAGGAGGCCGAGCCATCGCGGCCGCCGCGCCGGCGACAGTGTGTAAGCCTTCTCGTTACGTCCCGCGCAATGGGGTGTCTGATTGCGATAAATATTTTAATGAAATCAACCCTCCGCCCCCCGCGCCGCCGCAACCCCCACGGCACCCCGCGCCTACAGCGCACCGATACGTAACTTACTTACTGTGCCTTAGATTTCAATCAGTAGGTACCCTTTTTTTTTTGTCGTGGTGGAAAAGCTTTATTGCTACTTCCGTCCCCTGGGTAGGACGGAGGTTATGTGGGGCTCCCACCTATGTAATCAGTAGGTACCCTAGTTCAATTTACTTAATAATACACTATAGCGTAACCAATATGTTCGATACTATTTAAATGTAAATTATGTGATATCAACTGTTTATTACAATTCTGTTATACATAGAATAATATTATATATGTACCTATATAAAATCTTAATCCTGTCACAAGACAGATGGTTAAAAGATAATATGTAATACTGTGACGTGCAGAACTTTCGACAAGGGTGGCTATTAGATACAAGATACAAAAAGAAAAATCTTTCTATAAGTCTTTTTAAACTAAGATACCATCATACCCATATCCTCAGGGAGTCAAAGTTTATCCCCGTTCATCTCAAAGAATTAGCGCATCGAAGGAAGTCCAGTTTTGGTGATGAATAAAAATTCAAAATAAAATAAAAAAATGAAGCAATGCTATATCGCGAAGCTATAATGACAATGGGATTACATAGTTGGGATAGGAGCTGATGTCTCAATGCGGTGGAAAGGAGCCTTACTTATGAATATGAAATATTATTTTATTTGGGACAACAGAGAGTTCCACATCGTTGGTTACAAATTATTAAAAATATAATAAAATACTACACACAACTAAAGCAATGAAGATTATATGAATAAATAAAAAATATTAATTGTGACTACTAATTTACTTATGATAGCGATATTAAAAATTTCTTTCCAAATGTAAGCTTATTACAAAATTTTCTCTTTTATACGCTACAAGTTAGCCTTTGACGGCTATCTCACCTGGTGGTTAGTGATGATGCAGTCTAAGATGGTAGTGGGCCTGTTAGGAGCGTGGGTTTACCATACTCTGGGATGGGATAATATTGGGATTCGAACCCAGGACCTTATAATGTGACGATGCACGCACTGCGCTACGGAGGTCGTCAAGGATGCATGTACCCATGTGTTTGTGATAAGTGTGTCATTCTTAGCACTGCTGAGCTGTTACCTGTATCATGTGAGAGCGGGCAGCGGATTAGTTCGGCAACTAGCTACGTATGGAACTTCTAAAAGGTAACAAGCGCGAAAAGTAAAAGTCAACATCTCCTGAGGATGATCCGGCGTCGGGTCGAAACGTGCGTAGAGGTTCTAGTGGAAGATTTTGTGTGGTGTTATATTATACAAATCTCCCGGTTGTCGGCGGAATATAGCAAATTATACTTGCTGTTTATTGTTTATCATGGACTTCCGCAAAGTAACGCCTGCTTCTATTCATTACTTCTAAAAGGCACCAAAACTCAACCGACCGAATACAAAGACATGCGACTACAATAAATTGTAGAGCGTCGCCATCAAATACAAAGGCCTATTAGCACGTAACTCGAAGGGCCGGAGGGTTGCGGCCGTGTACCGGATTATGTTATTCCGCTCACTTTATTACACCGCCGAGATTGCAGTTAAGGGTTTATACAGGCTGTAAGCGAGCTCGTAACACCCTGTAGTGCTCATAAACTAACCGCCGAAATCATTGTCACCGGATATGCTCGCACTGCCTCCGTTCGCACGGAGTCGGTTAAGCCGATTAAACTAAGATTAAGACGACTTGTACAATAATATATCGCGAAATCTTATTCCAGGATGAATTCAAATTCAAATAATCTTTATTGCACCTTGCCCAAAAGAAACAATTACATAGCCTGTACATATTCATATGCCAATTGTAATACATAAAAGCTATTCAAAAAGTAGAGAGTTATTCAAAAAAATTCAAAATTCAAAATACATAATCTTTATTCAAATTCCTTTAAAAGGCGCTTTTGACGCGTCAATAATTTACATACTAGGGATTTGATAGTGATAACTACATTCGCAAACTTAAAACTAAAGCTATGAGGGTTAAAAACGCGCCCCAGTCTAAGAAGAATCCCACAACAAACTTGGCCAGGTAAATTTTTTTAGTTATCACCATCTCATATGCCACTTAAAATTATATTAAGAGCTATCTTATTAAAGCAATATTTCACACCCATGCTTGTTTATCATTTACATAATCCTTTACACTATAGTAGGACTTTTCTACAAGCTTACGTTTTATATAAACTTTGAACTTATTGAGAGACATCCCAGAAATTTCATTTGGCAATTTGTTATAAAATTGTATACAATAACCTTTAAATGAATTTCTATTTTTTTGTAGTCTAGTAGCGTGCAACACAAGTTTATTTTTACTTCTGATGTTAAGATTGTTGCAATCGCATTTTTTATTGAATTTCGTTATATTTCTATGGACATACATTAAATTCTCAAATATGTATTGGCCATGCAATGTCATTATTTTTAACATTTTTACATAATTTCCAGATCTAAACATCTATTGCTAGATATTAAGTTTCATCTCTTGATAGTTTTAGTAGCCCGGCATATTAAAGACAATCTGGCGCTACTAGTAACCACAATTATACTAATTGTACTGCCAAACGTCTGATATTAAGTTTTTTTTTTTAAATAGTCAATTCATTTTCGTTGATAATATAACAATCAACTTTAAAGTAATTAAAATATTACCTAAATTATTTAGTACAGTAGGTAGATACATTCATACCCGCGTGGTATAACAATAAATTTGCATGTGTTGTTATCACCAAAACATTTATTTGAAAACGTTGACTGGGTTGTATGTAAACCTACTTTGTTAATGCAAAGAATAAAAATTGATACCACAATGAAAAATAAACCATAATGTCACAAATCAAGCAAACCATTGTTGGACTATATCATAATGGATCGTACAAAACTTGCTTGTATAGCGTCGAATATAAAACCACAAGAGTCAAAATACGATCCAAAAAATTTCCCTCCACCAGAGCATACGAATTCAAACTGCATTCGAGGAGACTTCTATTTTAATCCGCCGACATATGCCGCGCGCCCCCCGCTCCCCCCATACCCGGGGAGGGTATTTGGGTAATTAAAAAAATGTGTCCCACTTCATAGCGCGCCCAGCGAGACCGCAACCCCCGCCCTCCACTAATTAATAATATCCGAGTTTGACCTAAGGGCAGCACACAGTTGCTGCTGCGCTATAATCGTTGTATATTACGAGCGCTATATATTAATAAATCTCAATCTCAAGTCATAAATCACAATTTCAAAGCTTTTCTTAGTGAAGTTAATTTTTGTAATCCCGTTGAAACGAGATAAAATAAATCTATAGTATAGGATAATTATGAAAACTACCAACGTGCAAGAGCAAATCACACATGAATTAAAGTTATTTTCCTACAAATCCGGAGACTTATGATGTCCCACCGCTGGGCAAAGTCTCTCCCTCTTAGGGAATAGGAAATTAGACCACTAACCATTCAAGGAGCAGAATTGATGCGTCGTCGTTTCTTGAATTAACATGAATTTAAAAGTTAGATTATTTATGTACCTATGCGAAGTTTGAGATTCGAGATGTTATTGAAGTTTCATTGTAAATCTATTTACTTATTTGAACGTAATTCTTTCAATGTTGTTATTATAACAATATTGAAGAAATCACGTCTATAAATATTATACAGTATAGTAATATTTTATTTATATGTGATAGCCCAGTGGTCAGGGCGTCTGCCTCCTAATCAGAGGTCGAACGGGGAAGGAAAACATCGTGAGGAAACCTGCAGGCCTGAGAGTTCTCATAATGTTCTCAAAGGCGTGTGAAGTCTGCCAATCTACCCATGACCAGCGTGGTGGACTATGGCCAAACCCTTGTCATATTGAGAGGAGACCCGTGCTCTGTAGTGAGCCGGCAATGGGTTGATCATGATGATGATTATACTATTATACCTATAATAGCTACAAAAATGTGTATTTATTGAAATAAAAGAATGGTTTGGTTTCCTAATACGTCGATTGTAAAATATAGCTATAGCATCGCGCTGGGCGGTGTGCAACGCAGTTAACGACAGAACGGTCGCTACAAATGAAACGGTCTGCGAAGGTTTTGCGATTTTAATAAACATCAAGCGTTTGTGCATCCATTGCGCGGGGTATTTGTTTTTGTTGTCTCTGATACCCGCCACGCCGGGCGCGGTGGCCCAGTGGTTAACACTTCGGCCTGCCTTTCGGGGGGACCGAGTTCGATCCCAGACACGCTCATCGTGCTTTTAGAGACAAGTACGTTTTTAATTAATTAAAAAACTTTTTTTTATTAAATATCACTTGCTTTAATGATTAAGGAAATCATCGTCAGCAAACCTGTCCGGTGCACGAGTTCTACGTATTGTTCTCATTAAAATATCACTTGCCTCAACGGTGAAGGAAAACATCGTGAGGAAACCTGCACGCCTGAGAGTTCTCCATAATGTTCTCAAAAGCGTGTGAAGTCTGCCAATCCGCACATGGCCAGAGTGGTAGACTATGGCCAAACCCTACTCATATTGAGAAGAGACCTGCTCTCTGTAGTGGGCCGGTAATGGGTTGATCATGCAATGTACTTATGAATGCGACGTATTCTTTAAAATTTTTTTACCAAATTTAAGCTAATTACAAAGTTTTTTCTTTTGTACGCCCTCTATTTATATATATAAGGTATGGTAAGCCCACACTCCTAATTGGTTTCCACGCGACATCGTGCCGGAACGCTAAATCACTTGGCGACACATCTTTGTCGGTGAGGTGGTAACGGTGTCCACTGTCTTTGTCCGACAAGACAAAGGCCAAATCAAAAACTAGTTAAATTATTTCAAAATCATCTGACTAAGGTAAATCTCCATATTATCTCAGTAGGCATTTAAAATAAAACTATTACTAGCTACTACAATAACTAGCTAAAGCCGGCGACTTCGTCCGCACAGCTTTAAGAATAAAAAACAAAAAATGGTTGACTAAGCATCGTTCCGCTCCCGATCCCAATGCCTTTCCTAACATATATAAATCTTATTTTGAGGAAGATTGCTTTGGGCAACTAAAACTAAGAAGAATCATGAATTTCCCCTAAAAATAAAGATAAAAAGGTGCCTATTTGTTAATCCTAGGGTATATATCTTTCTCCAGTTCAGGTAGTGAGGGAATATAAACATATACACACACTTGCATACAAACTTTCACCTTTTTAATATCAGCGTGATATATTATAATAGTTTTTGTAATTAAAGTCTATTGACACACATATAATCAATGGAGGCTATCACCAATATTACAATATTACAGCCGTAACACGCCGTAATCTCCGTAATCTCCCACTCCGATAACCCTTCACGCTAATTACGTCGCCGCTTAATAAAATGATAATGATACAACAAAAACACGTACTTAGTTATTCCCGCGATTCTATCTGGGAATACAGTTTTACAATTTAATGATTTATACGTCCTAAAGAAACAATCTCTCGCGGATTGTATCTGTCTATAGGTACGTCTGGCAAAGTCTATCTACTGCGGAAATCCGTGAACATGTGATATACTCGTACAATGAACATTAACTGTAATAGGTACGCGTAAAACAGACGAAATCTCTTCAATCCCTACACCACAACACACAGATCTGATAGCGTTTTGTAAGACGTGGTTTGACCCAATCAGGGAGGCTGCTAAATATAATATAGAATTTAAACCCTTCTCATATTGAGAGGAGACCCGTGCTCTGTAGTGAGCCGGTAATAGGTTGTACATGGCGATGATGATGATATAATATACTTAAAATTCTATATTTGATGATAAAGGACAAATACGAAAATGAAGATAAGAACCATTCATCAAGTGCATTTTGTGACATTTTAAAACGGTACACGTTATTGAAATTATAATATGTGCGATGTTATTTGTTTGAAACTTATTATTATTAAAATACAGTTTAGGTTACTAAGGACTACATAAATCATAACAAAGCTTTATACTATCTAGCTTCTTTAAAAGAATGGCTCATTCTTAGCAGCTTCTACAAGATAGACGAACTGTTCCAATATAAGTATACTTAAGGCCTCAATTGCACATCAGCCTATGCGTAACAATTAAAATATTTTTTTTTTGACTATCATAACATTGACTCAATGAATTATTATTGTTATTATTTTTTATTTTTATTTTTTATTTTTTTTTATTGAATTGTTTAACATTAGAATGTGTTGAATATGATGAATGTATAACAATTGTACTGTTTGCAATGCCTTGACCGGGTCTCATGTCTGTTAGATATGGAAGCAAATAAATAAATAGCTAACCACTCGAATGCATTACTTATAATCATGAAAACTTTTGGAATATGAAACATCGATTATAGTTTACAATGAAATTATTGCGGAAATCTTTCTTCATCTCGCGGAGCAAACGGAAACTAGATAATTACTCTCATGTTACAAACTTCTCTAAGTGAGTCTGATTCGGACTTGGCCATCTGACGGACATCTCAGTGTTTATGCACTATAAGTGAGATGATTGAAATGTTATTTTACGAATAAAAATGATTAAAATCAGGTGTATGTAATCTGATTATATTTACTTTAATTGACACTAAACCTATAAACATACTTCATTTATTAAGTTTCTATAAAAATACTCATATGTGCACAAATGAACTTAAAAATCAAATTTTTCACTCAACGACCAGTTTTTGGTGATTAGGGTGAGTTGGCGCTACTAATAAAAAAATAAAAAAAAAACAATTACAATTTTTTGTTTTAACTCGTAAATATGAAATATTTGTAAGGCAATACACTAATGGAATCAGCCAAACTTTCACAAAAGAATATTTCTAAATATTGTCTAGCCTTTGAAGTCAACTGCAAAGATTCTCCCGATGAAGGATCTGCATTACAAATCGGTTGTGGTTCATAACAAACAAACATACTTCGTCTTTTTCAAATAGCCTGTGAAGTAGGCTCATTCAAAATATGTGATATTAGTATATAGTCTATCTACTAAATAAGGCTAATGAGAAATTCTTGACTTGAACTTGAAAACTATTAATGTAACTAATTTCGAGCCGACTTGAGAATGAACTGACAACCTCAAGACATCCGCAGCAGGCACACGGTCAACAAACGATTAATTCATTTGTATACCACGCTAATAAGCATTTTCATAATTAACAAGTAACATCAATTTTTATTTTATCCACTACAAGTTAGCCCTTGACGGCAATCCCACCTAATTTTTAAGTGATGAGGCAGTCTAAGATGGTAGCAGGCTAACCTATTAAGGGTATGGTAAACCCATACTCCTAATTGGTTTCTACGCGACATCGTGCCGGAACGCTAAATCGCTTGGCGACAACGTCTTTGTTGGTAAGGTGGTAACTAGCCACGGCTGAAGCCTCCCACCAGACCAGAATCGAACCGCGCACTACGCCACGGAGGTTGTCAAAATCAATTTCCACGTGTGACAGCCGGCCCGCTCTGTCAGCATTATATAAAAGAAGCAGCCGAGTGCCGAGTGACGAGCGATCACGGTCGAGCGCTTTTAATTAGTTTTATTACACGGCCGTACCGCATGTACTGATATGATAACGCGATACCCGCCGTACAATTATGTGATATCAGCAGTGAAGATTGCTCGCGGCAGTGTCGCGAGGTGCAGGTTACCTTAATATGTTTATGGTGTTTGAATTTAAGAAGCGGTGATAGCCTAGTGGTTACGGCGTCAGCCTCCTAATCAGTGGTCGGCGGTTCGAATCCGGGCACGCACCTCTAACTTTTCGGAGTTATGTGCGTTTTAAAATAAATTAAATATCACTTGCTTCAACGGTGAAGGAAAACATCGTGAGGAAACCTGCATGTTTCTGAGAAAGTTCTCCATAATGTTCTCAAAGGCGTGTGAAGTCTGCCAATCCGCACATGGCCAGCGTGGTGGACTATGGCCAAACCCTTCTCATATTGAGAGGAGACCCGAGCTCTGTAGTGAGCCGGTAATGGGTTGTTCATGATGATGATGTTTGAATTTACTGTTTCGTCGCCGAGATACAACTATCAGCATCTTCACACCTGACAAATAACTTATCTTATATATTATTAGTTTTTTCAAAAGAAATGTTTAAAAGCTACCCAAGAACACATTTTGATTTTTAATCTATAGATAATTCGTGTGAGGAACAAATTTAAATGAAAGTGATTAAACATCTCGTAATTTTAAGTTTTTTTTTATTACTAATACTCTCAAATACATTTTATTTTTCCTTAAAGTGTTTATCATTACTTTAATGATAAGAATAATTTTAGAATAAAATAATAATTTTATTGTAGTATATGCAATTTTGAAGCATCAGCATCAAAATTTCGAATCTTTAGAACGAATTCACTCCACAATACGTGTGTTATAAGATTACCAAATTACTAACTGTAAGGTGTTCTATATTTTATATGAAAAAAAAAATTGCTAATTTGGGTGCGATTAAATTGTTATCTTCTATAATATTGCCTTCGCATTTATAAATAATTGAATTGTTTTATTTTTATTATGAAATTTATAATCCTATATATCTTAATTATTCTTTAATAAGTATATTAATTTGTAACAGCTAGTAATACATATATGACTTAAAATAAAACTTAGATTAACCTAAAACTAAAAATCTTAAAAAATAAATAAAAATTTAACATCATTACTAAAATATATTATTAAAAGGAGTCCCTTTAGGCAAGGTTCCGAAGATACTGGCAGCGTTCCCCCTTTGAATGGCTAGACTAATTCTTTGTCCGAGGTAGCTGGCAGCTCTTCGGTCCCCTGTGATGTCGACTAACCTTTTTGCTATTTCAATTGCTATATATCTATTTGCTTAATCCTATATATATATATATATATATATATATATATATAAATGTCACTGGAATTTAAATTTAAACTTTCATACAGGAAGTGGCAGAATTCATTGAAGAACAAGGACGTCGTAACTAGTGTTTGTAGATATCTTTACACACTGGTAGGTAGTTCACAAAAAACTAGTAATTTTCTTCCAAATGTCCAGATCGCTGTAGATAGCATGATGCCTGCGACGTTTACGATATTAGTAACAAAATTATAGTTATTTTATGTTGGCGGCCGGCCAGTGGGTCTCCCGATTGTTTTTATCCGAACATTTCGTGTATCAAAAACATATTTAGCCATTGTTTTTATGTTTAGTTGTAGCTCGGCCAAGCGGGCTTCGCATACATTTTATAGATGCCGTTTATTTCTGTTCGTTTATATGTCATTCATTTATGTTCCTTCATATTCAGAATGAAGCGTGTTCTGTTAAAAATATAATAAAATACTTTCTTTAGTACGCGTTTTCTCAGACGATTTATCTATTTAAGAATAAAAAATAATATATTTTCCGACTCGGCGCAGCGATAGTGTCCCGTTAAACAGACAGACTTGATCTTTCAAAAGTAAGCTTATTTGAAACAAATTGATTTTAAAATGTATTAAAAAATTTAAGAAGTTTTGAACGCGTTATGCTCATTTGCTGATTAGAGAGATCTACCTACATGTCACTCAAGTCACTCCTTGACTGCACGCTCATCTAGGACGTACTAAGCTCCTACGCGACATCGCACTTATAAGCCAAATCGTTTGTCAAAGGTTTATTAGCCGGGTTTAGGAACCTGTCAGACCACAGTGCCCACCATCCCGCTAAGGAAGTCATCCAAAAACACTCATAGGCTGAGAATTGTAATAATGACGTGAAACACAAATGAATATGGTTAATAATGATCTGGTAGGCGATACGAACGTGTCAACACGAACACGCCGCCGCTATCGGCGCGGAGATCGCGAGCACAGGGCGCGCGACGTCCGCAGCCTGCCGCCTCGCCGCGCGCAGGTCATGTTTGCGTTTAGAATGTTCAGCCACGAGCTTAGAACATACCTAACTAAACGAATTACTATAATTAACTGGAGTTGGCCACGCTTCGCTGCATCTCAGTGTGATCTGTATGTATACAAGAGGAGACTAACCGCTGACTGACAAACGCACAGCTCAAACCATTGCGCAGATGTACCTACGCCAAGAATAGATTTTTGATTCTTGAAAAACTGTTTGTTTTAAAGTTAGAAGTAAGAAAATTAACCACTTAACGTGAGCGATGACGTAGAACGTACGTAGACGAAGAAGCGAATGGAACGTAAATTTAGTAAAAATGACTTGATAAAGAAATTAAAATACCTGTTTTACTTATAAAAACACAAGTCAGTTCGTCAATTGAGATTAATTGAGTTGTGTTTGCACAAACACAGAGGATTAATTTTAATTAAAAAGAAACAATAAACAGCAAGTATAATTTGCTATATTCCGCCGACAACCAGGAGATTAGTATAATATAACACCACACAAAATCTGCTTTAAAGACTTTCTTTACTTTTCGGGCTTGTGAAATCAACATCTCCTGAGGATGATCCGGTGTCGGGTCGAAATGTGCGTAGAGGTTCTAGTAGAAGATTTTGTGTGGTGTTATATTATACTAATCTCCCGGTTGTCGACGGAATATAGCAAATTATACTTGCTGTTTATTGTTCCGCAAAGTAACGCCTGCTTCTATTCATTAATTAAAAAGAATCCCATTTTATATGATACAGACTTGACTGGGTATTGACTTGATTGACTAAAGGATATTTCTAAGGCTATAGAGCCGCTTCAAAACTATTTTTTTTTAAATAGTCTTATCAAGCAATAGCCATGCTAATTTCAAAATATGTGGATGATATATTATATATGATAGCATCGAATTGTTTCTTTAGTGCTATATATTTAACAATGATGTTCATAGGTATACCCATTCAGGCCAGTATTCAACAATGTCGTTCAGCAGTAATTAATTTAAGTAATCGCGGAGTTATTACTAGATATATAATGTAAGTATATGCAGCTTTGCAAGAAAAGTTTTTTATATGATCTTCGATTTTTTGCGATATAAAATCAACTTCACTTGAGGATTTACCGCTACTAGAGCAAAAGTGTGTAAATAGCTTATTTTAGAAGATATTCTAAATTCCTCAACAAAAAATAAGATCTATTAAATAGGTACCACACAGAATGGTCTGGTTGACGTGGATTCCGGTAAATTGGTGTCCATTGTATAGAGTAATACCGAGTCTAGATACAAATGAACGTACGAGCGGGCTCTACATTCGCCCGACGGACTCGTGAGTGGGTGTGAGGGACAAGCGCTTCCGGTGAGCCGACGCTGTCCGTCGGACCCAGTATTTATAGCCTCTGCGACCTTTATGTTCTCATTAGTTGCTCTCACTTGCTTACTATTTTACGTTTTATGGACACACCTTTATCTATCAATTTCTTGTAATAATAAGGATATAAATAAAATCAAGTTAATTATATGACTGAACTAATTTTAAATCCTTGTTTTTCCTTAGCCAGCTTTGCATTTTAAATGTCTTACTATTATTTTCATGAAAACAACTTTTACTTGTTACCCCGGCTAAGTTTGTTGTGGGCTTCTTCTTAGACCGGGGCGCGTTTGGAACCCTCATAGCTTTAGTTTTAAGTTTACGAATGTAGTTATCACCATGAAATAACTACTATGTAAATTATTGACGCGTCAAAAGTGCCTTTTTAAGGACTATTTGAATAAAGATTATTTTGAATTTGAATTTGAATGAACTAATTTTAAATCCTTGTTTTTCCCTAGCCAGCTTAGCATTTTAAATGTCTTACTATTATTTTCATGAAAACAACTTTTACTAAAAATAAATAACCTTACAAAAATCCCAATAATAGAAATGGTATCGAAATACAACTGCTAGATGAACCGGAAGTACCTGTAGATTCCTGTGTTAATTTGGAGCAATGCAATGTCAACCGAGTGTCAACCCACGCGAAAATCAAACGGCTTTATTGATTAGAATAAATTGACTACACTCAATGATTTATAATCTTTTGAGTGACAACATCTTATAAGTTATATTTCTGAAATTAATAATTAGCATAATAATTGCCGGCTTACATTTTATGTATCGTAATGAGATTAATTTACATAAGTTAATTATTATGGAAAAAAAAACTGTTACGACTAAGGTCTTTCAACTTTAACGTTTTGGCATTGAATGAGTTATTAAATTAATTTGCTATTTTTTTACAACAAATTATTAAACCAAACATTAAACATTATGTTTTTAAAATTTTACATAGATATTTCTATTATAACATTTGTAGATTTAGGTAGGTGGTACTATTTAAGTAGATAGTATTAGATTGTTTTTAAATGAATTTAATATTATGATTTTACTTCCTTATATTCGTTACACAATTTGTAATAACTATTCGCTCTATTATAATACAATTAAGATATTCGATCACAGTTTTTATTATCACCATAATTATCACAATCGTTACTTAAAAATAATCTATAACTATGATTAGAGAAATTTCTCCTTTAAGTTTTTTTATTGTTGATGTACTTTTTGCATATGTGTAAAGAATGCCTACTATAGATGTAAGAGCTGTACTACAAAAGCTGTTTCAGAATTTTCTGTTATAGTAGGTATAACTTACTTTACAAAGTATTTATTGTGGTCTGTATCTTTAATATTTTATCGGCAATCTATATATATAAAAATCAATGCTTGTATGTTTGAATATAGTATCTATGTCTCCTATGCGTTTCAAAACCACTGATCAGATTGTGATGAAACTTTTGTAGGGAGACGCCTGTGAGTGTTCCGGTGTACAAATTTCTTTTATTTATTGTTTCATTGTTTATATGGCATTCCAGCGCATGCCGGTACAGCTAACTTATTTCACAAGAGGCTTCCAAATTACTCAATTTTTAATAGTGCTGATTAGACTACTATATTATTATATTGTTACTATTTTTGTACTTTTTTTCACGATAAAAATTGCTAGTTTGAGAGTAGATAGTATTTATTTATTAAGGAAAACCCATAGCTTATACATTTTTTCATGATCATTCTTTAACATTGTTAGCTAATGTCAATGTTTAGCTTTTTTACAACATTCACAAATTGTTTATAGTTGACAAAGTAAGACATATCTTAATCATTATATAGATAAGTAATTTGCTTGACTCATTATACAATATATAATAGTAATAATAAAAAAAAAGTGCAATATAAAATATAGGCCGACAAAGAATCAGAAACTAATCACGTAATATACCTATCTAATGAATTCAAAACATTCAAGTCCAAGATTTAATTTACAAATGTCAGTATCTACCATTATATGAGATGTCAATAATTTTACGTCTGAAGTCAATATATTTCTTATGAAATAGATCTATTCATATAACAGAACCTACAATAAATCCGAGCAACCTAAAGTTAAGGTAAAATATGATTATTAGATATCATCGATAGAAATTATTTTTTACCACGTTTAAAGGGTGATGCGTGTTCAGGCTGCTCTCATGTGGTGATAAAATATGGAATGAACACAATGCCATGTGCGACTCATTATATCGTTGAAGTCTTTTGTAGCGGAAGCTGATCCCGCGCCTCGGCTGAGGTACACTTACCGCCTGTAACTAGGCTGCGGTACTATATTGATACCATATACATTACATTACGTTAATATACTATTTTATGTATGAAATGAATGTATGTTATCGCTGGCAATATTTTTCTAAGTCAACATAGGTGGTATATGTGATTGATTGGCAGAAACGTCTTCTTGGAAGCGGATGAGGGCGCAATATTTAAAAAAATAAAAGGAAAAAAGAAAATAGTCATGAAGAAAATGACAGGTTGGAAGGAAACAAAAGGAGAAGTGCTAGTTATAAATTAATTGTTATTCTGGTATTGTTTAATATTGATTGTCTCCTTCATACTTATAACATGAATAAATATTTTACAATAATGTGCACTCTTTTATGTATTTATATTCAGTATAAAGAAAAATGTATGTGGCGAAAAAACCTCGCCTTAAATAGGAACTAGGTACCTACCTGCCTTATAGTATTTTGTATTGCTATTTGGTAAGCTCTTAACTACGTTTATAAATAAATATTTAAGTTTACTTGCTATCACTTACTTGACTGTAGCCTCTCCCTCCACGCCATAGGGTTGGAAACCAGACCTTGGAAACCAGGCCAATACAGTGGTTTGTGTTGCAGGTAATGTGCCATGCCTGCTGCCGCCGCGGCCAGAGACAGCCTCGGCGTCAGTAGCCCGGCGCCAACGTTTGACCCGATCGTTGGTCTGGACAATATGTGGTCTATTCCATGTGGGTTCGGCGCCGGAGGAGGTGCTTCCGCTAAAGAACTCAACGCAGCCAGCGGTGCTCCGAAACCACCTTCCAAAGCTCTCGATAGAGGCGGCGAACCACGAAGTTCTGACATTTTTAAGTCCACAACACTGGCCGTTTATAAAAAAAAAAGTTACAACATTGTCTATTAAAATATTTCAATTCAAATTTCGAACATAATCACGCACTACAGTCTATAATAATCGCGATCGAGTCGAAATCCAATTCGAGTTTGAAATTGGAACGCTAGCGTCCGCGCGCGCGGGCCGACACCAAATGAAAAGCTGACGGAACCCGGACCAAACAAAAAAACGTTGAATAGAGAACGCCCAGTCAATCTAAACCTTATATCCGAGTCGCCGCCCACTCGCAGAGCCGCCGCCGAATGTACGCCCGTCTCTTTCCAACCCTTCCCCGTTCGAGGGAGAGAGGCTATGGGTAGTGTTAACACGAGAGCGTAGATTTAACGAATCGCTATTTAATGGCGCTTCTTGTCTCTTTATAATTAAGTCGGGTGCAGTTTTTGCGGTGCCGCGGCCCCCCTCCGCCCCCCTTTTGTAGTATTGTGCGCCGAATAGTCCGGGAGTGAATAGAGCGGTTTATTACCCGACTGCGGCGCACACTGGCGAGGGTTATGTGTTATGCTCAACCCGACTATGGAAGGGCTCCATTACATTATTTCTATTATGCTACTCTACAAATGTGAACCAAAATATAATACGCAAGACTGAAACTACTAAACATCGAACACTGGTAGTATGGATATAAATTTTTTTGGCAAACTTTGAAAGTCGCCAAGCTAATTTGTCGGTATACTGTATGAGAGGACACGACGTATGTGTCTCTCACTTCCACCCTCGTCACTCTTTCGCGGCGACATCTGTTTATTTGAGCATTGTAGAAAAATCATATTACGATATTAAAGATTATATAAATGATAAAAAAAGCTTGGGTGTGAATTGCTCCATCTCCATAGGTACTTTAGTTTATTATTCATTATGTGAGATGGTGATAACAAAAAAAACCCCGGCTAAGTTTGTTGTGGGCTTCTTCTTCTAAGAAGAAGCCCACAACAAACTTAGCCGGGGCGCGTTTGGAACCCTCATAGCTTTAGTTTTAAGTTTACGAATATAGTTATCACCATGAAATAACTACTATGTAAATTATTGACGCGTCAAAAGTGCCTTTTTAAGGACTATTTGAATAAAGATTTTGAATTTAAATTTGAATTTAAAATTTGTCGTGGTAAAATTACGACTTTACTTGAAATGATGATTTAAAAAAAAATGTTAAAAAAAAAACAAAAAATTAGGAGTACTAAACAATACGTCTAAATGAACCCAAGACATCGTGATGCACGCCAATGCCGCAGGTAAAAATATATAGCGTTTTTGACTGTTTATTTGCGTTGATCATCTCCCTGCCCCTCCTTTGTAATTGGCGACTGAATAGAGCCTGGGACTTCATTCAGACGGCACCGGAAGGATGTTATTTATGGTATTTATGTGACAAATGTGTTATTAATCGCCATCCACTCGACGGTGCAGCAGCGCTCCGCCCAGCAGCGGCCGTCTGTCTGACGACTCCTTGTATGAACCTTGGAGAGGTGGTTGAAGTCGACTATTGGTTATATGCTTTTTGTCTGCTAGGAGGCTGCGGCCGTGGCTAGTTACCACCCTACCGATAAAGACGTGTCGCCAAGCGATTTAGCGTTCCGGCACGATGTCGTGTAGAAACCAATTAGGAGTGTGGGTTTACCATACCCCTAACAGGTTAGCCCGCTACCATCTTAGACTGCATCATCACTTACCATAAGGTGAGATTGCCGTCAAGGGCTAACTTGTAGTGGATAAAAAAAAAAAATTATAATAGAAGCGGTGATAGCCCAGTGGTTAGGACGTCACCCTCCTAAACAGAAGTTCACGGTTCGGCGGTTCGAATCCGGGCACGCACCTCTAACTTTTCGGAGTTATGTGCGTTTTTAAAATATCACTTGCTTCAACGGTGAAAGAAAACATCGCGAGGAAACCTGCACGCCTGAGAGTTCTCCATAATGTTCTCAAAGGCGTGTGAAGTCTGCCAATCAGTAATGGTCAGCGTGGTGGACTATGGGCAAACTCTTCTCATATTGAGAGGAGACCCGTGCTCTGTAGTGAGCCGGCAATGGGTTGATCATGATGATGACGATTGGTTAATAATAATTGCAGGCTGTGTGTCAACAATAAAATAATAAATGGTTTATTTTAGTTTTGTTACAGTAGGTATAACAAGTTAAGAACCCTCTCTTAGGACTACATCTGTATAAACAGGCTTGACAGTGGGAGGCTTCGGCCTTGGCTAGTTACCACCCTACCTACAAAGACGTAACGCCAAGCGATTTAGCATGTCTTGTAGAAATGAATTAGGAGTATTGGTTAATCATATCTACCATTAAAGGGTTAGTCCGCTACTATCTTAGACTGCATCATCACTTACCATCAGGTGAGATAGCCGTCAGGAGTATGGTAAAACCACACTCCTAACTGGTTTCTACGTCTTTATCGGTAGGGTAAATACACAGCCGAAGCCTCCCACCTGACCAGACTCGAGCCAGGGATCGAACCTACGACCTCTAACTTTCGTCGTTGAAATGTTATGATTGTATGATGTGAATTCAATCAATATGTAAGTATTTTGAGACTCAAAACACATTCGCGTTTCTGAGGTCTTTGTTAGGTCAATAATAAATATAAATTAAATAACGATTTTGATATTCTCTCGTGAAAACACACCGCCAGTTATGTGGTCCCCCCCCCCCCCTCCAATTAAAAACTATATCCACATCCGGCTGCGCTCCACAAAAGAAATGCGCACAACAAAAGCCAGTCAATTTTTTACCCCTCTTAATCCCCCATAGCGCGGCCATTAACCAATATTAAAATGGTAATACACAACCCCGTAACAAAATGGCGTCAAAAATAAAGGTAGATAATAACAATAGGTAGATTATGAAATGGATGTTTAATATTAAATTATGGTGAAACCGGAATCTTTTTGTGCATCTCGTCCTTATGGGTAATACGTATCTTTTTTTTTTATGCACCACTAGTTAACCCTTGACGGCAATCTCACCTGATGGTAAGTGATGATGCAGTCTTGGGTGGTAGCGGGCTACCTAACCTGTTAGAGTATGGTAAACCGATACTCGTAATTGGTTTCTACACGACATCGGGCCGGAACGCTAAATCGTTTGACATATTTATCGGTAGGGTAGTAACTAGCCACGGCCGAAGCCACGCACCAGATCAGACTCGAGCCGAGAATCGAACCCAGGACCTCTAACTTTATGATGCGACAGTGCGCACGCTACGCCACGTACGTCGTCAACTTATAAATTGTGTTTAATTAATACAATAATGCTAATTAATCATTATAATATATATTTAACATATTGTCTAACACAATTAAATGGATACAATAAATGTATCAAAGATAACCAAACACGTTAGTAGTTACAAAGTCGAATTGCAAATACGGAGGGAGAACAATAATTTAAAACGATCACTTTGTTTATTTAATAAAGTATCATGATGAGGCTAAGGCTAAGTCATTTTTATTATTATTATTAACGGTTTGTACCCCATACTATCGTTTATAAAAAAATAAATTAAACGTCCCTCAGGAGGCCTTAAATACCTGAAATACAAGCAAGCTATCTCTGTGCAAAAACAATCAAGATCGGTGATTAGGTGAGACGTCAAAAGTATCCCTAATTTGGAAATTTGGCCTCGTCCGATACCACGGCGGCCGGTCGAGCGCAACACGTCGCGCGTCGTGCGGGTAATTGCCTGATACGCACAAAGGGCGGCGCACCATTGTCCGCGGCCCGGACGCGCTATTGTGTGCACCCCCAACTAATCAGAAAGGTGGGGCCGCAGTTACAGCGGCCGCTGAACCCTCTACACACTCCAACAACGCTAAATGCAATTATTAAACATACCGATGTTACATTTTAATACTATACATATACCTTTTATGACTAAATAATATTTAGCACCTGTAACAGCTGTAAATTTTTATTCGTCTAACAAAACATATCTTTTGGATAGGTTAGCTTTATGATGGGAATAATCTATTAGCGCACTACAATCTAAATTGGTAGGTTGCTATCTTTTGCTTACCTTTCCACCTTGTGAAAAATAATTTATTACAGAGATTTGTGTTCAACCGATTTACCTCTAATTTTTTTACAGAACGTCCAATTATTTTTAATGGTATAGCTATATATTTGAATTCTTTATATTATCCCAATTGTTCTTATAGATTATCGAATAATTAGGTGCACATAGGTCGTCTAAACTAACTTGGCGCTTACAAATCTCTCCTCCTATGAGCCCGCTGTGACTCCGTCCGCAACTTAGTTCTCAATTCATCCCGCGTCTATTGCGACAACACCTTTACACATCCCTTCGCCCCCCAAATTAGGTAGGTGTAGTGAGCAGCCCGTGCGCTCACTTGAATTACGGCCGGCGGGTTCAGAAGACAGACTTGTAACAAAGAAATCGATGACCTCCGTGGCGCAGCGTGCGCTGTCGCATTATAAAGTTGGAGGTCCTGGGTTCGATTCCCTACTCGGGTCTGCTCTGGTGGGAGACTTCGGCCGTTACTAGTTACCACCCTACCGACAAGGACGAGTCCCCAAGCGATTTAGCATTCCGGTACGATGTCGCGAACCAAAGAAGTGTGGGATTACCATACCCCTAATTGGTAAGCCCGCTACCATCTTAGTCTGCATTATCACTCACCATCAGGTGAGATTACCTTCAAGGGCGAACTTCTTGTGTATAAAAAAAGAGCACTAATTTGTCGATTGCGTTTGCTAAGCCAAATTCACCTAAGTTGAAACTCGGTAGTCCTTAGGTTTCTTTCACAATTGTCTTCAAGGTAATGAGCCCAAACACCACCACACACCACACCACAACTTAACCTGTATCAAAGCAGCATTGGTGCAGCGTGGTGGGTTTAAGCTCTATGCTTGGAAAACTTTGTCGTATATTAAACAAATAAGCATTCGCTAGTAGGTTTACCAAATCAATAGCAACATACCTATCTATTATTTCTATTTTAAAATTCACATTTATTTACTACGTTTAATAACAATTGAATTTCCGCTGTCTTAAAAAGTAATATTTGTGATAGTGAACAATATTCGCGAACTTTCCTAACTTGATACGGCTTCATACAATAAGAAAACAACTTCACAGCTGATATAAAGAATCGACTGGCGCATCTACGTATCAGAAAAGGACATGTCATAGCGAGAGAGAGATAACTTATAACGCTGGTTATTGATTGGTGGAAATGATGACTATTCCCGCCTTTTTCACAGGGCAGCCCACGTGTTTTTGTTGCCTGTCAAATTTTCAGACACTGTCAGGAGAAGACGTATTGTAGAACATTTGTGGTAACACACTATTTATTATTGTAATGAAAGATAAATAAATAGTTCATACAATTTATGTTTTTGTTTATCCGAGACAAACATACATGTGATAATAAGGACAATTTCCTAGCTTTAAGTTGTAAATTATATTTTAAAGTAGCTACTGAGATGAAATAATTAATAATGAACAACATTTCTAGGACGCTGGTTCCTTTATAACCGACGTTTTTTAAGTGATGATGCAGTCTAGGATGGTAGCGGGCAAACCTGTTAGGGGTATGGTAAACCCACACTCCTAATTGGTTTCTACCCGACATCGTGCCGGAACGCTCAATCGCTTGGTGACACGTCTTTACCGGTAGAGTGGTAACTACACAACTACACAGTCGAAGCCTCCATCCAGACAAAAATGGACCAAAAAATATATAGGTAAATATAATTTGAGTAAGTCAGTAATACGATTGACTGTATATACCTAGATAGCTTACTCTTTATTGCACACAAATTAGTGACAAATACAATGCACACTCCGTACACATAGGTACGCGAAGGCGTCCTTATCGCTTATCTATATGTAATTTATGTTAATCTACATGTTATTTCTTGACTGCCATCTTTCCTAGTGATAAATGACTATTCAGACTATAACGTTAACCTATGATAATTTTGATAAGTTAGTTAAGGCCAAAAACCCGTTTTGTTGGGTATTGGTGGGCATGATGGTGGTGGATGGGATAGTGGCAGCTGTGATAGCCCAGTGGTTAGGGCGGCCGCCTCCTAATCCAAAGGTCGAGGGTTCGATCTCGGGCACGCACCTGTAACTTTTCAGAGTTTATTTAACAGTAGAGACTGCTCGCGGCTTTGCCTGCACGTACGTGTTTCATTTGCGAATTTCGGGAACGAGTAAACAGACAAATTATCTTTGTTGTTTCTTAAAAAAATATCGCTTTACACCAGCAAATAATAATACAATTATTAAATACCAAACTGATAGTTAATTAAAATTTTCACAGTTAACAGTTTTAACAAAAAGATAAAAGCTTTCAGGTGTAGTTAGACGGCTCACGTTTCAAAATATCTATTATTTACAAAATTAAGATTGAACAACAAAGTCACGCTTAATCCTTGCTGCGTGAAAGGAGGACTTCCTTTACCATTTATAATGTTAGTAGTGTTTGGTTTGTATGTATGTACTTTCATTCGTGTTTCATGTCAAACATTTACTGGCATCCAGAATTTGATGGTCGAAGATTGATACAACGCATTTAGAAGCTGTGATAGCCTAGTGGTCGCCGGACGTCCGCCTTCTAATCAGAGGTCGGAGGTTCGATCCCGGGCACGCACCTCTAACTTTCGGACTTATGTGCGTTTTAAGCAATTAAAATATCACTCGCTTCAACGGTGAAGGAAAACATCGTGAGGAATCCTGCACGCCTGAGCGTTCTCCATAATGTTCTTGAAGGCGTGTGAAGTCTGCCAATCCGCACATGACCAGTGAGGTGGACTATGGCCAAACCCTTCTCATATTGAGAGGAGTAGTGTTTTGGAGTTAGGAGTAGTGAGTTAGTGTTGTGAGCAGACATTGTATTGATTATGATGATTAAATTATTTAGATGTACCTAAGGTTAATTTTAAGGTTGCATGCTGTGGTCATTTCTATAAAGTCACTATCTCGTGGTTGTTTTTCTGAAATGTTTTTTGTTGTTTTTATATAGATTGTGACTAGTTTAATGATCCAGTAAAAAATAATAAAAAATAAAATGATGATGATGATGATGGTGAGCATACGCTTTCACTCTCATGTAAGAAAACCATAACTGGAGCTTAGCCTCAATGCGCGGAGGCAGGCGGCTGGACATCCAATATAAACAGATGAGACAATTCTTTGAATGAAAGCATCAGAACTCGAAGCCCCCTCAGTCGGGGTTAATGGAGCGAAACAATTTCATTTGACAACATTACTTAATGGCATTATCCTTTTGTACCGCGGACCCCCTGTGCAGCCCCATGCGCCTTCAGATGCAGTGTACAACGGCGCGGCGCCACCTCGCGGCCGCTCGATTAAAACTTAATTGGATGGAAGTGCCGTGTTGTGACTTTTTAATGCGTTTAGCTCGTTTTAATTTTAGCGAGAGCTATTATATTCTGTGTGACGCTGAATACATTAAACAGTGACGTACGTTAGAATTCACCCAGCTTTCATTTTAAGTGTAGGTACTGTATGCGCTACTGAGTGTGGCGTACACAACTTTAGTTTTTACATTGGAATAAATCACTTATAGTCAAAGAATATCTGTTTAATATACTTAGCTAACAAGTAACTAATGCTATGAGTTTGATTCCATGGAAGATGGGCCGGGTGCTGGTATGGGATGCAACCTGTTCAGACACTTTGGCCCCTTCCCATCTACATGGAACCAACAACAGAGTTGGTGCGGCTTCTGAAGCGGCTGAAAAAGCCAAAGCATACAAATACAGGGGTCTAGGCTCTGAATATGATTTTGTCCCATTCGGTGTCGAGACCCTTGGTCCGTGGGGTCCTAGCGCTATAGGGAAATAGCAAAAAGGTTAGTCGACATCACAGGAGACCGAAGAGCTGCCAGCTACTTCGGACAACGAATTAGTCTTGCAATCCAAAGGGGAAACGCTGCCAGTATCTTCGGAACCTTGCCTAAAGGGACTCCTTTTAATAATATATTTTAGTTATAGTTTTAGTTTTAGGTTCAATTTAAGGTTTATTTTAAGTGTTTAAAGTTACATTGTTTTAGTTGTTAATTATAATTGAATAAATACTAATGCTATATGTTGATGTGGTGAGTACCGCTGTATGTGAGTGCTGAACGTGTACCTACTGTGGCTTTAAACTATGTTTCGTGTGAAGTGAGATAAAACTGCTGATGTGAATGCGCGCGTGCCCTGTACGATACATGACTCGTACAGGTACCTACTTTAGTAAGAGTTTGGTTATCTCAATATCCATTATCCATAGGCGCTTCCACATTTATCTGAAAACATACGTTTGATTGTTTTTATTAAGAATGCGACTAAGCGTTCAAACGTAGCGGTGAGCGCAACAGACGTGAATAGGCATACGTTGTAATTAGTAATCTAAGTTATGATGTTTAAATATTTATTTATTTTTTAAGATTTTTAGTTGTAGGTTAATGTAAGTTTTATGTATATCTAGACTTAAATAATTTTCGAAATTAAAAAAATAAATTGTAATCTCTATTCTCTCTCCGTCTCTCCGCGCCGATCTGCCGTAATTCGCTCGGTAAGCGCACGCTTTGCTCCGAAACTTGATGATGATCGCTTACAAAGTGTACACTAGCTGGTAACAGTATCGACATCATCATCTTCTTCAAATCACAACAAAATAGTTATCCATGAAGCGTTCATATATAATATTTTTTTGAAGTGAAACTTCTTTATCGGCGTTGGAAAAAAAATTACCGTCACATTTTTCGGTTACGCGTCACATTTTTCCGTTACGCGCCATCTTTGTCTTGCCCCTACCACGGTTGGTTCAGACGAAGAGTACTTTCACTTTCTCCAACGGAGTAGGGATAGCATGTCGCTTAAGCGGACTCACTCCCACCTTTTGATTGTTGCACTGTATATATCTCCTAATCAGAAGTTGGACGATATTATTAATTTTCTTCACCATTCATTGTTGCCGTACACAAGTGAAGGTGCCTCTTTACTCGGTAACAATAATTATAAAATACCGATGATTTTAAGTGGAGATTTTAATGTCAATTTTGCATCGGAAAAATCTTTGAAGCTAGTTGAATTTCTGAAAGATAAATTGAATTTATCCATGAAAAACAGTCCTCAAACGTCAACAACAAGATCTAGCACTACAATTGATGGAGTTTTTACTCGGTCACTAAATTTCGTGGAATGTAAACTATATATTTCATATTTCAGTTACCATAAGCCATTAATTACAAAAATATATAATGACGATGACAATGATAGTAATAATTCTATTACAATTAATGAAATGCTGTAATAATCTTAGTAGCAAAAAGGTAAAGTGAAATAATTGTATTATTTGTATTCATGTCTATGATAATAAAATCCTTTTGTTTAAACTTTATCTAATTTAACTTTATTTAACCAATTTCTAGAAAGTTGCATGTAGATCATTTTTCGAAAAATAAGGCCATAAAGAAGTTTCACTTCTTACGTGTGTACACTGGTACACGCACACATTTTTTTATTATTATTTTAATTGTGAAGTGATGGTGATAACTACATTCGCCAATTTAAAACTAAAGCTAATTTTAAATCGGCGAATATAGTTATTACCATCACTTCACAATTAAAGAGTAATATAACAACATATTATAACAAAATTCAATAAAAATGCGATTACAACACTCTTAACATCAGAAGTAAAAATAAACTTGTGTTGCACGCTACTAGACTACAAAAAATTAGAAATTCATTTAAAGGTAATTGTATACAATTTTATAACAAATGGCCAAATTAAATTTCTGGGATGTCTTTCAATAAGTTCAAAGTTTATATAAAAAGCTTGTAGAAAAGTCCTACTATAGTGTAAAGGATTACGTAAATGATAAACAAGCATGGGTGTGAAATATTGCTCTAATAAGGATAGCTCTTAATATAATTTTAAGTCGCATGTGAGATGGTGATAACAAAAAAAAAGTTACTTGGCTAAGTTTGTTGTGGGCTTTTTCTTAGACCGGGGCGCGTTAAGAACTCTCATAGCTTTAGTTTTAAGTTTACGAATGTAGTTATCACCATCAAATCACTACTATGTAAATTATTGACGCGTCAAAAGCGCCTTTTAAAGGACTATTTGAATAAAGATTATTTGAATTTGAAGCTAGGGTTTAAGACTTCTTCCTACAGTAAACTTAGCAAGACTTGTTAGTCGGGCATGGGTCTAGATGAGGATTCCAAATTCCTATATCATTTGCGCCCACTGTTCCCCTGACCCTGCTACTTCTTTGCTGCCGGCTGACCACGGGAGTGTAGTTGCCAGCATCTTGGGAACAGAGCGTCCATAGGTTCTGCAATTTTAGTTTATATGACGACCTCCGTGGCGCAGTGCGTGCGCTGTCGCATTTTAAAAGTTGGAGGTACTGGGTTCGATTCCCGGCTCGAGTCTGGTCTGGTGGGAGACTTCGGCCGTGGCTAGTTACCACCCTACCGACAAAGACGTGTCGCCAAGCGATTTAGCGTTCCGGCACGATGTCGCGTAGAAACCAACTAGGAGCGTGGGTTTACCATACTTCTACCAGGTTAGCTCGCTACCATCCTAGACAGCATCATCACTTACCACCAGGTGAGATAGCCGTCAAGGGCTGACTTGTAGTGTATAAAAAAAAAAAATTTGATACGTACATAACGAGCTCTGTCACTCCTCATTTCTACTGTGATCTCGTAGAAACATTGCCTGCTAGACTGTGAGGTTTCCTTCTGTCTCTGTGGGGGAGAATCTTCAGGAATCTTTCTGTTATTTCTGCATTTTCAGAAAAAAGGCAATCCGAGACATTCGCGGAGCCCTACGGCTCGGAGCCGCGAGCTGGCGACGCCGTAAACATGGCGGCGCAGGTGCGCTGCTCGCCGCCCGCTATGACCGCACGGCCCAGCGCGGCCGCCCGCCCTCGACACTCGATACTTTTGTTTTAATAAATCTGTACCTGTCTTGTGACTACTTTATCTGTTAACCTGCAGCGAGAAACGCCGGGCGACATAACTGTGTGTACTGTTTATTTTACGACAAATATTTTGAGATTACAACGATTTTGATGTTCTTTTCCACTACAAGTTAGCTTAACCAAACGTTATACCCAAGGGTATGGCAAACCCATACTCCTAATTAGTTTCTACGCGACATCTTACCGGAACGCTAAACTGCTTGGCGACACGTCTTCAAAATCTATATGTATCTATATTATATATAAGGTAAATAAAAATATTGTTAGAACAGCCTATTAATATATCTTTTTACTCCACTACAACTTAGCCCTTGAATGCAATTCCACCCGGTCGTAAGAATAGATTGAGCCTGAGATGGTAGGGACGTCTAACTTTAGACCCTGCCGGGGATCAAACCTGGCACCTGCCACTTATACAGACTGCCATCCCCACTGCACAGTCAATAAGTCAGTAAGATTTTTTTTTAATTATTTTATTATTAATATCTTTATTTATTATTAAGAACTTTTATATTATAAATATATATGACAGTCCCATCTCACCTTACTATAAACTTATATCTACGACAATTTTTTCTTCTACCTCTATATTATTATAATTCTTGTAATAATTTTTGACATATAACATGTAACGATAGGGCCTATTATTTTAAGTGCATATATGCGTTGTGTATAGTTATTAGTATAATCGAGTTTGATATTCTGATATAAATGGAAGTTATCGACAGTCTTGCTCCCGTCCCTGCGTCCCGGCGAAAGCTAAGCATTCCATTTCATATTGGAATGATCGCCAATAAGCAGGTATCGGTAAATTAAAAACAATAAATTTCCGCACCGGAGGGGGAGGGGGGCGGGAGAATTGCGCGCGATTAAAAAACTTTACAAATTCCGATTATTTATCGACGAACAATAAATACTTAATTCAATAAATTATTTTATGTGTCGTTATATTTCGTTTATTGCTAAAATAAGGAGACAAGTATTATATTAGCAGAGAGTGTAAAAACTCTTAATGTAATGCAATTTAAGGCTAGAATCAAAGTAAGTTCAAAATTCTGTTGAACAAGAGCTGTTACACAGTAAATGAGTTTCTTCAGGATAACTGTACTATGAGTATCTAGTTGTTCATTGCGATTGATGGTTGGATTTACATTTGTTCACGACATCGTGGAATCTGTATACAGTATATTTTTAGCACAAATCATTATTCAAATCTTTCTTACTTCTATTCTTTCATTTTATTTCATTTATTGGTTTCATAGCTTTCATTTCACTTTTAAATTGACGTTGACTTTTTCTTTCTTAGATTTTTCTGGCACGCCTTTAGGCAGAATGTGTTAGACTACACCTTTATTAGGATCTTTATATGAATATATCACTTTCCTGTAATAAACGAATTTGATTTGATTTGATTATTAACGTATCTTCGCTTTCGCTTCGCCCTGGAGGCGTCATGTTCCAGGCGTACACACGCTGTAGGCACGCAGGTCACACCTGGGTCATAGAACACGTGGAAAGAGGTTTTCAATTATTGTAATGTGTGGCCGATGCATCACGACGTCGCGAGCTTGAAGCAATAATTATTAATATCGTCGACTTTTGTGAATTATAAACATACGTCGTTTAAAACATTACTGCTCTATAAAAAAAAACATAATGAAATAAACACGTCATAACGCAATGTCTTCACTTTTAGTTATTCTAATATGCAATTGTTGTTTGATTGCTTCGTTACAATTTGTTGTAAATTAGAGCCTCATCCTCGTAATTGGCTTAGTTTAAACTGTAGAGAAGTGATTATCATTAACAATGGTCAGTGGCCGGCCGCAAGTTATCGCAGTTTGTTTGTTTGTTTGTTTGTTTGCGCTGTAGCTAGATACTGTTAAACGTAGTTCAATTGCTTCGGGCCATCGCTTAATGTGCTCGTTGTACCGGACAGACTAGCGAGCCGTCGACAGTACGCATTACATAGTCGCATTGTTCAGCTCAATTAAATTCAAATTCAAAATAATCTTTATTCAAATAGTCCTTAAAAAGGCACTTTTGGCGCGTCAATAATTTACATAGTAGTTATTTCATGGTGATAACTATATTCGTAAACTTAATACTAAAGCTGAGGGTGAGGGTTCCAAACGCGCCCCGGTCTAAGAAGAAGCCCACAACAAACTTAGCCGGGATTTTTCTTTTTTTCGTTATCACCATCTCACATAATGAATAATAAATTATAGTACCTATGGAGATAGAGCAATTCACACCCAAGCTTTTGTATCGTTTATATAATCCTTAATATCGTAATATGATTTTTCTACAAGCTTTCGTTTTATAAAAACTTTGAACTTATTGATAGACATCTCCAAGATATCAATAGGTAATTTATTATAAAATAAAATACAATTATATATACTAGCTGTTGCCTGCGGCTTCATCTGCGTAGAATTGCTTTCCCGTGAGATCGAGGTTTCCCGTGCGGCCAATGCCTTGCTTCGGAAAGTAAGCTACAGGCAAAATGTCAAATTGCCGATTTTCGAGTCTCTAAATTAAAAAACATACGGACTTTCATACAAACTTCAAACCCCTATTTTATACCCTTCAGGGTAGATTTGGATGAAAAAAAATTCTAACCTGATAGATACTTACCTACCTAAAAGAAACCTATTTTCAAAATTTCAAGCTTGTAGACTTAATAATAAAAAAATCAGCAAAAACTATCATCCCCTATTTGACCACCCTTGAAAGGTAATATTCAAAAAAAATCATGTACTCACATGTTTTTTATTTATTATTATTAATCTTAATGCGAATTTTTGTATGTGTATCCAACTCCAAAAACAAAGGATTTTCATGAAAAAGATGTGTGTGTGTGTGTGTTTGTTACTCCTTGTCGCTGGACCTGCCGAAACAATTCGGATGAAATTTTAAGATGGCTTATACAATCAAATCCATGGTACATGCGAAATCTGTGAAAACAGAATTTCACATGGATGAGTTAGGTACAACTGAAGCAATTTTGCCACAACATAACTTACTCGGAGTTAGAGGTAGGGAGAGGAAACGGAAACGGGCACGGGAACAGGAACCAGACATGGACAATCTTAAACTACAAACGTTGCTAATTTCATAGGAAATTTTAAAAAACTCTTATTCTCTCTTACGCGGGCGACGTAGCCATAAAAACAGATCGATTTTTCATTTTCTTCTTGGTAGGGAAGCCTTATCACACTTCAGATAAATTTATTACTAACGCTTTTAAAAACCTCAAAAATAAAATATTTAACAATAAATAAAAATAAAAAATTGGAACAAAAGTTCTCCCCGGCGGGGAATCGAACCCCGGTCTCCCGCGTGACAGGCGGGGATACTTACCACTATACTACCGAGGATAGTGACTACTGTGGCTAAAAATATGACTGTATTAAAGAAACTGTCAAGTGAATAAATATAATTTTAATTGTATGCCATATCTTCCCCCTATAATACGAGTATATCCGGACAAATCTATTTAAATAAAAAGCAATGTTTGTATTTGTTTCCAGTTACGTTCCGAACCCAAAGAAGAGGCTGTTCTGCGATTGCCCGAGAAATCTATCAGTTTTTTAATGTTTTAAAATAAAAAAACATGTACATAATTTTTTTTTTTTAATATAACCTTTTAAGTGTGGTAAAATAGGGGATGATAGTTTTTGATGATTTTTTTATTATTAAGTCTACACGCTGGAAATTTTGAAAATAGGTTTCTTTTAGGGCACAGTCATCAGGTTAGAAAGAATTTTATACAAACCTTTTACCTCTAAGGGATGCAAATTTACCTATAAGGGATATGGGATTTGAAGTTTGTATGAAAGTCCTAAGTTTTTTAATTTTTAAATGTAAAATAAATAAGTGAAGTAAATTAATGAACTGATCATAAGGAAATTTGACATTTGCCTGTTGCTTAGGTACTTTCTGAAACAGGGCATTGGCCGCAATCAGCAATTCTACGCAGACGAAGTCGCGGGCAACAGCTATTATATCACTAGTATTATATATAATGATAGATTTAGTAAATACTTAAATTGATATTTAAAAAAGGATCATAAATATGCATTTGAAAATTGATACATATGAACTCGGTCAGTGATAATGGTCGTTAATGAAGTAAACTTCGTCGTGATAAATGTCTTTCATAACACATTGTAAACTTGGATACGCAAACCTAACCTATTTGTATGCACTAATATACAATTTTTTTCAAGACTAAACAATTTTATTTTTTAGATATGAGCATAGATGAGAAAATAATCCGCACGAGGTTGCAAGAACACCACCAGGACCACGATCTTCAGTAATGAAGAAACGACTGGAGAGAGAGAGATAGATGAGAATCTGTATTGATAGGTTTAAACAAAATTTGATTCAATTAGATTAGATTAAATAGGTTCTATTTCTTTCAAGTCGCGTTGCTTTTTTTAATTTTGTTTCTAACACAACACTTTAAGTTGCTTTAACATCCTATATTTCGCAAAAGTAACAGTAAGAGTCTACTTAATAGTACTGTAACTTGGCGACACATTATAAAATACGAAATTGCTAAAAAACACTCAAGAGCTTGATTTTTTAAAAGCACATCCCAACGCCAAAATCGTATATCGCGCTGAAAAAAGGGTGGTAAGTGGAGGGGCAAGGGGGGGGGGACGATTAGCAATATTGTAGCTTGACAACCCTAAGTGCACGGAAGTGGTAAACGTCGATGCCACAGACCTAACAATCTAACCACTGGACAAGTGATTTTAAACTGCTCTCATTTTTCACATTTATGCTGCTACATACATAGAAATACTGTGTCTGCTCGTTTTCTGTTACCTATGTGTATTCGTGCTATATATACTTCTTAGACAGGAAAATATGGTGACTTAAAGACCGGGATATCAATGACGTGCAATCAAATAAAAGAACAGCTAAATCTTGTATTTTATAAAGAAACGTCTTTCACGCAAATTACCACTATGTAATTGCCGACATTTCCGACATTGCAATTGTATTTCATTTGGTGGCTTTGTTATCAAAATGACGCTTTGGATGTGAGTTCATGTTAACGTCGATTTAAGATTATCACCATTTAAGCTTCACAGGCCGTCGGACTCATCCTATTCATGCCTTATTTGTGGCACTACTTCTTCTAAGTATAACTAATTTTAGTTGTAGTTCGTACGCTGTCGTGTACATTTTTTTTTACATACATTTAATACATCCCGTGATTATCTTCTATGTATGTGACTATCTACCTAGTAGGAGTCTCGCTTGAAATTACTTGTGACTTCGTGCCAATGGTCACAGTTCGTTCGACGAAGGCCTCGATCTCACACGTTTTCTAGCAGGGAAAGCGTCGTTTGTATTCTAAGAATGGCAAGCTCTACGCAACACAGCGAAGTTGTCAATGTCTAGGCTGCAAATTGCAATTTACGACGCGTCGACGTCGGCACGTCTGCGCGGCGCCGCCGCCGGCCGCCGACTCGCCGCTAACACAATTTCCACGCGTGCTAAGTGTTCCGTGCTGCCATCCGCCGGCGGTCTGTAAATCGCTCTTTGAAAGGCATATTTCCTGATTAACAAAATGCATGTGCGGTTGGAAGTTGTTTGCGGAATGCGGGTCTCGAGAGCTCGTGTTTTCGGTTATGGTTCGGTTTCAGTTGTTTGTTACAAGTACGGAGCGTATATTTCGCAGCAGAGATTAAGAGGAAGGATACCTAACAAATGTGCTCACTCAAAATTATCATCCCTTGAAGCCTTGAAGCCCAAAATTATCATCTAATACGAACCCAGTTTTAAATATGTGAATAACTAAATGTCTTTTCTCATAAATTACAAAATAAATTTTAAATAAGTATATAGTAAATATACCATAATACGTAATATAATATATATATATATATATATATATATATATATCCCGATTCGAGTCTGGTCTGGTTACCAGTCTACCTAATTGCGGCCCTGCCTAGTTACCACCCTACCTACAAAGCCCTGGCGCCAAGCGATTTAGCGTTCCGGCACACTATCGCGTAGAAACCAATTAGGAGTATAGGTTAAGCATGCCCCTAACAGGTTAGCCCGCTACCATCTTAGACTACAAAATCACTTACCATCAAACCTTTCAAACGATTCAGAATCGTTTCATGCGCACGGCAACTGGCTGTCCCTGGTACGCGCGTAACGTAGATCTACACAGAGACCTAGAACTTGACACTATCGCTCAGCACTTTAAGAAACTCTCGAAAAGCTATTTCGAGAAATCAATGCGACACCCCAACCCTCTCGTAGTTCTTTTTACTCGCGGCTTCTTTTTACTCCCCCGACCTAAGCGCTCCTCACCGAAAGAGGAGACTTTAACATATCCTTCATGACCCTGACGATCAGATGTCTACTGACAACATACTCGTACCACCTACCACACATGATTGTGTGGAACACGCTACACACCGTCTTCGCCGGCGAAGGCGACTTCCCCGCTATCATACGTCATCCGGACGTGGGCTCCATACACGGCCTCGGAGACGTACGGCCGTTTCGGACGGTGAGTGGTACGGTACGTACCGCTCACCGTCCGAACTCCCCATTATCCCAAAGCCAAAAATTTCAAAACGCTCAAAATTTCTTCTGGCAGAGCTTCTTTACACATGAGCATAGCTGGTTACGCTGTGGCAACCAATAGTGTTTCTTAGCTAATAGACAGTCCGACAAAAAAGCTTACCATCATGTCGCCAACGAGAAATAATTATTAGTCTATAAAAAAAGGTAAAACATTTCATTTGGTTCATTTGGTTTTTAGCTTTTAAAGTTTGCTTCAGTGCTCGTCCGTGTCTCTGGTACACCGTCACCAACCACTACCATCCAGCTGCCACCCACGGAGCTGGATGGACTTGACGTTCTGCACGTGATATACTATAAAGAAGGAAGGTCAAAGGCTACTTTTAATTCCTGAAAAACAAATGCACACCGTCGTAGACACGTTAGTGCACCCACATCATCATCATCATCATGAACAACCCATTACCGGCTCACTACAGAGCACGGGTCTCCTCTCAATATGAGAAGGCCATAGTCCACCACGCTGGCCATGTGCGGATTGGCAGACTTCACACGCCTTTAAGAACATTATGGAGAACTCTCAGGCGTGCAGGTTTCCTCACGATGTTTTCCTTCACCGTTGAAGCAAGTGATATTTAAATTTTTTTTTTTTTTTTTAAACGCACATAACTCCGAAAAGTTAGAGGTGCGTGCCCGGATTCGAACCGCCGACCTCTGATTAGGAGGCTGACGCCCTAACCACTAGGCTATCACCGCTTCTGCACCCACATTATTAGCTAAATCTTTACATTAGTTTTGGATTGGACAATTTTTTCTTTTTATCCATCAAAGATTTATATAAAGATAATCTTTGATGGATAAAAAGAAAAAATTTAAACATCCAACTAATTTCCCCGAAGGGGTTCTTCATCATCGCATACAAACATAAATTCAAGATTAATCAGCAATTAGACAATTAGTCTCGATTCCCGAAAAAATGGTAATTTCGGATCCAGCAGCACAGCGGCGGCCAAAAAGTGGACCCTAAATCATCCCCCCTCCCCCTATAAGTCAACAATGAAAAAACAACTCATCTACGAAATGGATCCCAAATAAGTTTCAATTCTTCGATTCCAATTTCAGAACGAATTCGTTCGGATATTTATTGGAGAATCGGATTAATCTTTAATTCGCCTTCCGCCGCTTTTTTAAAACGCGCTTACGAGACGACTTTAAAAAAAGTTACAACTTTATCGCATAAAGTATAAGGTTGGAATTCATTTGTGTAAATGGAGCCGGAGCAGTAAAAGTGGGAAATATTTATGAGCTTTGGAAGGAAATTCTTTCTGAATGTTTGCATTTATGAAAATATGCTCCAATGAAAGGGGCCGCTCGGCTTATACGGGGCGATCGGAAATCATTCCACTGTTGATTCATACCGGATTTAATTCTAATGTGATATTAGAAATTTTACAGTCCCATAGACGGAAGTTGAGGGAAAGTGCACAACTTTGCCTTTACCCTAACCACTACCACCACGTTAAGAGTAAAGCCTCATTGGTACAGCCCCCTACAACCCAAAGGTATTCAGGAGATTTACGCTGATGATAATACTTTCCGTTATTAACTAACAGTACATCTTTATAGGTACTGTTTTTCAAATTCAACTTTAACTTTTTGAAAAAACACACCCAAGCATAATATAATAAGTTCTAGGTAGTGGTTTAAAATATCGCGAAAATCACGTACTGAGCAGTTTAAATAATAGATTAGCACCGAGGACAAACCTCTTTGGTTTTTTCGGTGCCTTTATTGAATAACTAATTATATTCCTTGTATATTAATAATAAATAAATAAATAATAAATGGAAAACAAATGATAGTTTAGCTAATTTCCATAAGTGCAAGCCCCCTGTACCGGCGGCAATCGTTTCCGATCAGTGGGTGTAATTTATACGGGATCAAGCGGGGGCTAATAATGTGACCCCGCCGCCCTCCCCGCGCCCCCCCGGGCACCCGCGCCGCCCCGGCCACTCTCATTAGGAGTGCTTAAGACTTGTAATCACAGTTATTTACTACATTTGTTTTGTTAACGTTATTGCTTTCAGGTACAATTTTTTGATTTTCATAAAAACTTGATATTTTATTTACGACTGCCGGCTACTTTTGCGTTTTACTAGAACAGCAACCACGACCTAAACTAACCTGCCCGCAGTGAAAACTGGAACGGAATCTACATAAGTGGTTACATATAATTTTCACTTATTTAAACCCAATTTTATTTATTCAGTAATTGTTGAACTAATTTATACTAAACCTACAAATGACGACAGCTTTTCTAGCCCATCTACTTATCTCTATTTTGCTTTTAAAAACTGATGTCCTCATTAGTTACTCTTCAGCCAGTTTTCGGCCGAAATAGTCATATCAAAGACGTCCCTACACACGGCATTGATGGATGGTGACTCGTATCGAGTTGTACGGCGCAGGCGACGCGACTATGTCACTCACTGCGCTGTCTCGATGCTAAAGTTAACGTTCACGCAATCGAACAAGTAGAAAATCTCGCATTCACTCGCTCGAGTATTAACAGCCGTCGACCTTACGATGAGACTGTAGTATATATTATGTGGGTAGTCTTAGAATAAACGCTAAGCCTAAGAGTGATTATCTATATATATAAAAGCGAAAGGTCACTTACATACTTACATACTGATTAAACACGAGATCTCAAAAACTGTTGTACGTATAAAGCTATAATTTTGCAAGTAGGTAGTTGATAGTTAAGAGATGTCAGCTAAGAAAGGATATTTGGAAATTCCACCCCTAAGAGGTAAAAGGGGGGTTGGAAGTTTGTATGAATTTTCTTTGTTTTTAGAGTTAGAGACACAAAAATTTGCATTAAGATTAATAATAATAAATAAAAAACATGTGCATCAATTTTTTTTTTTTAAATATTACCTGTTAAGGGTTAAAAAGGGAATGATAGTTTTTGCTCATTTTTCTATTATGAAGTTTACAAGCTTGAAATTTTGAAATTAGGTTTCTTTTAGGGCGTAAGTATAAGGTTAGAATTTATTTCATCTACCCCAAAGGGGGTAAAATAGGGGTTTGAAGTTTGTATGAAAGTCCTATACTATGCTTTACTATTTGACGACCTCCGTGGCGCAGTGCGTATTCGTCGCGTGTCTCATTATAAAGTTGGAGGTCCTGGGTTCAATTCCCAGCTCGAGTCTGGTCTAGTGGGAGGCTTCGGCCGTGGCTAGTTACTGACAAAGAGGTGTCGCCAAGCGGTTTAGCGTTCCGGCACGATGTCGCGTAGAAAACAATTAGGAGTATGGTTTAACCTAACCCAACAGGTTAACCTGCTACCATCCTAGACTGCATCATCACTTACTACCAGGTGAGATAGCCGTCAAAGGCTAACTTGTAGTGTATAAAAAAACCATGTACAAGCCCGTGGTATTAAACCGACTCCGAGCTAAGAACCGGTTCTTAAGTGATTGTCAATGAGCTTAGCACCGAACTAAAGAGGCAATTCTCAGCATGAGCCGACACATCGGTTTATTCATGCGGCGTCCTCCCACAATTTCATGACCGAGCTCTGGTTTTCATTGCCCGGTTCTACAAAGAAAATTAATATCCACCCGCAGCGGCGCCGGCCGGGAACTGCCACCGACAACAGTCATTCACAGCACTTACCGATTATATTAAAAAGAATTACTTTTCCAATCTCATTGCGGCACTGACTAGCCGGATACGGGCGACAGAGCCTGGCACACCTAGTCAACAGCTCTCATGAAATCCTTACTAATTCATTATTAGATTTGTGTATTAGGTTTAGAGGGAAATTCTCACTTTTTAAGATACAGTATATAGTATCATGATCAACCCATTACCGGCTCACTACAGAGCACGGGTCTCCTCTCAATATGAGAACGGTTTGGCCATAGTCCACCACGCTGGCCATGTGCAGATTGGCAGACTTCACACGCCTTTGAGAACATTGTGGAGAACTCTCAGACGTGCAGGTTTCCTCACGATGTTTTCCTTCACCGTTGAAGCAAGTGATATTTTCATTTTTTTAAAATGCACATAACTCTGAAAAGTTAAAGGTGCGTGCCCGGATTCGAACCGCCGACCTCTGATTAGGAGGCTGACGCCCTAATCACTAGGCTATCACCGCTTATAGTATATAGTATAAGATCATAAAATTATTTACCACACTAATTAGGAGTATTATTTTATTATACCCCTAACAGGTTAGGCCACTACCATCTTAGACTGCATCATCACTTACCATCCGATGAGATGCCGTCAAGGGCTAACTAGTAGTGAATTTAAAAAAAAAAACTTTTAGTAGTAAGTTCTCTTGGCTGTGTGATAATTTTAAAAATTTATCGAATATGCGAAGTACCAACAATCTGCTTACTGTTGTTGTACTTTCATCTCCATACAATATTTGCGATTGCTGTAAACGAGTAGTGCTTGAGAAAAATGTTAATACGAACTGCTTGTAACTTCTTGGAAGAGTTACAGAATCAACCCGTCCGGGCATCCATCACTCCACGCATCACTAGTGTTTTATCCCAACGCAAGACATCGGTAGAAGCAGCAAAGCGTAGTACATGCGCGTGTAAAGCACTTGTGTCCAAAGAAGAGGTTAAAGAAGTACTTTACAGCAAGAAAAGAAAGCCTTGGCGCAAGCCGGAGATACTACTGATTGTAAATAATTATTATACATTAGCGCTTAATGCTGATACGGCAAAGACGCCTTGAAGATGCATTCAACATACAAACATATGTAAAGCGAAATGCCGGAAACTTAAAAGTTAAACTCGTACTCTGTCTGTCTGTCTTCAATATCTGTGATCGCCTTATTGCAAACAGATGAATTTTTTTCTTACCTCCAATGAAAAATAAACTTTATTTTTGGATGTTAGAGGTTGTTTTTAAATATGTTTGGAATTCAGAGGTGGGTTTCTTAAAGGTTTTCGATTCGTCGGGTAGTTTTAATAAGCGCAGATGATTTATACCCCGCCAGCCGCACGCGGCGACTCCCCCTCCCCCCACCTAATTAGGGGTGAAAAAAAATTCACGCCTTAACACCTCGCTGTCATCTTAAAGACATGGTCAATTAGAGGGGCTCTAATTCTCATTTGTTAATATATGTATCGGTTATCATCATCATTCGCAATTTTGGCGACGTCGGATTCACGTGATTTGCGAGGTACCTTCATGTAAAGGCGCAATCAGAACTTTCAAATTCGATCGCCCACCCGGTTGGGTCTTGCCACCACCGCGTCTTGAGAAACGTTACTGTTCCAGCGCGCAACCGGCGGCGGTCGCAATATAATTCAAGTATTTTTGTTGGTCTGCACTAACTAAGAAAATATAACGTTGTATTTACATATCTACTTTAGGTTTTTATGGAGCAGTTAGCATCTAATTATGTCCTATGATTACTTAAAAACTGTAAATAACGGTAGACGCGAATTCAACTTTGACTAGTAGGTATTGGCGTTAGGTAAAAATATATATATATAAGAGTATACAAAGCAAAGCTTGTCTCTAAAAGAGATCTCTTCCAGCTAACCTCAGATGATTGTGAGTTGATTTTATAAAGCTATACTACTTAGCTCAAAAGAAGTATCTACATAATGACAAAACTAGATATTATATTAATACGCACTTAAATGATTTGTCACTGTGACCTGAACTGATTTCGATAGAAATTTAATTATGCCGTGCAAGGACTGGTCTAGGCGAGGTTCTAGCTAACGAATCAATGCGAAAATTCTATACGTTTGTAGTTATCTTATTTCTATGAGAAATGACCACAAAATAATTAGACGTCGTTATCTCGTGTCGTGCATCTTAGCCTACTGCCCTCGAAAGATCTGCTATTATCTCTGAAGAAAGTCGAAACTTAGCCATAATCATAGTAAAACAACCTGTAATCTAACATAAGGCGAACCAATAAAGCTAAGCAATTGTTTACATTACATTGCATTGAGCGTTGATGGATTGCTCGTAGGGTTGTTCCCACAAGTTAAACCAATCTGGTAATATTTTGAAGAAAGCGATATTCTGATGCAGAACATAGACATAGGATACTTGTTTTACAAGAAAAATGAAATAGTTCCGTACGTAGTTAATCTACGCGTACAAACTTCAAGAATTTTCCAACTAAACCAAGTCAACCGCCCAAGGCAACTTCTTTGAAATCACTTTTGTTTGCAGAGCTACCTTTTTCCTTTGAACCGAGGAACCCCACAAAAATAAGCTCGAAGTTGCCGATGGCAGCAATCGAATCAAAACACAGGTAAAACCGAACGTCCCCTTGCAAAGTAAAATGACCTCGATCCAAATAAAAACATAGCTTCCAAATCGTTTCTATTTTCCCAACATCTGTAAAGCGAACCGATCCAAAAACCCCCAAGATCTTCCAAAGTGCACCCTATCGTGTCGCGCTAAGGACACGTCGGTTGTTTCTCAATGTTGCAGTGTTATAGCTATGAGATTGCAAGGAGTAGCGTGTGTGGCAACATTAAGGCCAATAAAATTTAAATATGGCAACACGGCGCGCTATAAAAGGCAGGAATAATATAAAAACGAATAAAAATAATATTGCTACGGCGGAGGTGGACTTGATTACCTCTTCAAATGATCTATGTTTATAACTATTGGTTTCTATCAGTTTTCACCATTTAATTTTAATTATACCTAGTCTCCTGTTACTGTGATTTGTTCGTCAGTTGGAGCCGCAGGAATCTTATGATAGACTTACTCTAAAGCTCAAAACCCGTATAGATAACTCTGAACGTAAGGAATGTCACATATAATATAATACTATGTATCTATTTATATGACATGTGCTTAAATCTTTACAAATATATCCTCGCATTGTAGAGATTTTACTAACATTGCTGTTATCCGTATCTAAGCACACAATAAAAAATTATATAATACATGCCGGGGTGTTCATTTTATGTGAGTGGGTAGATTGTTACAAATTCCACAGTCTTTGTAGACTCAGACGGCCCAAAGTATCCCCTGGCGTCCGTAGACACGTTGACACAATATTATTGCTAATGAAAAATTATAGAAATTGAGAAACAAACAATATCATATGTTATTCATTCGCAACCAAACAACAGATGACGATATATCTCAATTTTCATATCAAAAGGCATAAAATGTACTTTAAATAGTTTAAACACAAAGTAATCGAAGGTAAACGGTGAGGCTATGAAAGTATTGGAAGGCGACCAGATCAAATCATAAAAGTTTACACGCATCGCACCTGCGGACGGCGCCCTGCCGCCCGCCCCAAAGCGGAGCTGATCCCAACACAAATGAATGCAGATAAGGGTACAATGTCGATGTGAAAATGGTGCCTACTCCATTACCATTTCCTAATTTCAGCTAGCGGACGTCCACTTCTCAAAATGGGCATTTTCTAAACAGGTGGCTCTGTTCCTTCCTATCACCAATTTCCTGATCAAACTGCTCCCCGTCAGTCTTTGTGCTGTCGGTCCATCGTGCAGCGGAGCGCCTCCTCGCTAGAACCATTGCCACTTCCGAAGTTTGTCAGTTACCATATCACTGCTACGGATCCCTCCGTTTAGAGCTCACGTAGCGCTCTTCTGTCACCAGCGACTGCGCATGAATTAAAACCATTAAAACAATTAAATATTAATTTTATCACAAGTTTAACTTTTGCCTTTGAGTTGTTCTTTTATAAAAAGAAAATTAAACTTGTTTCTAGCAGCTCCCAGAGACTTGTTTGATTTAGAAATAATGTATATCTATCTATACAATGGCCTTTATATAATGTGTTCTTTAGTGTATTTTACTTGTCCAAACTATTTCAGCGAGCCTCATAAGGCCATCTCTCATGTAGAGATGCGTTCCGTGACAGTCATGCTTGCTGGAAAGCGGCTGTACTGCGCTTTCCTAGAAAATGACAGTTCGCAGTATACAGGACTGGAAAGACACTATATTTGTGTGTAGTGTTTTCTGATTTAATGACAAAGATACTCATAATTGTCTACATCATCCGCTGACGGACTGAACTTTCTTGTGAGGTCCAGAGGCATCGATTGTTTTTGCTGGCTCACCTTTTAATGGTATGGCTGTTATATTAAAACCATACCCCGTCGTTTACTACGTGGCATCACCTAATCACTTGGTGGCACTTCTTTATCGACAAGGGGCAATCTATGTCCAAAGTTTTTTTTTAAATTCCACTAAAATATAGCAATTCAAATATCAATCTGCAATCTCACCTGGTGGAAAATGATAATGCAGTCTAAGATGTTGAGAGGCTCGTGCCGGCAAGCTAAATCGTGTGGTGACTCGTCTTGGTCGGTACCAGACAAGATTCGAGTCGGAAATGGACCCGCGGACCTCCAACTTCATATTACGTAGGCGCTGCGCTAACGAGGTCTACAAATTCCCACCACAATGCAGATCAGAGAAATACCTACTTGAAATCGGTGGCGGTGCTCGCACCCTGAACTCACTTATGAGTTCAGCTGCGCCGGCAGGTCGATAATGCTATGACCCTGGTGTGCCTGAGTACATTGCGTAGTGAATATTGTTCATGCGGCACGTCGGCGGCCATCAAGAGCTGGAATGTGCTGTCGATATAAAAACGGCTCTCAGTGGTGCAGGTGCAAAATTAACCTGAGTCCAGTTGTTCCGGAGCGGCGGGTTACGGGTTACGGGTTACGGCCCGCCAATAACACGGGCGTTATAGCTTGTATTATTATAACCCGCACACGGATGCGAGGAGACCGGAAGTGGCTACATTTAGCTTCATACAATAATATAATTATCAATTTTTTTTACTTGCCTGATATTTTGCTTTTTGTAAACTAACTTTACTGTCAACATGACACAATAACACAAGTAACATAATGATGTATTTACTGGTTACGTCAATTCAAGTGTACACAAATCCTAAACTAAAGTGATAGGTCATCTTTCTTTTTTTTTTGCTCGTGTTTTATGCATTTTTTTACGCCTGATATACTTACTTAGATTTTCTCTATTCACGTGCGCTAAAGATTTAAAAAAATATTAGTTATTTGCACTACTGTGCTGTAGTTTCTTGCATTGAATACATGTTAGTTATATACATAAGCACTGTTAGTGATTGTATCGGGCGGGTGACCGCCGGGCGCGCGAGGCCGTTCCAGCGTCCGCACATCATCGCGCGAAAGGTTATAAGTTACAGAGTTCGGGATATTTATTCGTTCGGTTGGATTGTAGTTTTATGGGAGGCCGTAAATGCTCTGTTATTGGGCCACATTTGAATAATACGAGCGGCCCGAATGTTTGTAACGCGCAAAAATATTTACCTTTAACTCTGCTCCTCCGCCCGTGTACACGTTATGGCTCGTAAAACTCGCGCCACTCATATCGGAAACTTAATTGAAGTCTATCGATGGGCGCTCGGTACTTACTGCCTGCCTAACGTCACGTCGCGACGCACTGCGAAGTATTTTCAAAAAAATAAACATTATTTACTAACACCATATGGGTACTTTTAGTTGTTATGTCGTCGGATGTAAATTTTATGGTGGCCCGATCACTGTACGCAAAATCTCGGTCCAGACTAAAATTATTCAGTATTTAGTCCGGATACCATCTCTGCATTCATAAATGTGAGTTGGACTAGGAATACTGGATTATTAGTTGGTCCTTCCTACGCCCGGTAATAAAGCATCGAGTAGACGGCGATTTTGTGAATAAATATAGAGCGAGGGTGACCATATACCAAAAGATCCAAGGTTCCCACAGGATATCTATTAAGCGTTGTTATTGCAATGCTAATCTGGCTGAACACATTCTAATGAAGCTAAGTAGGTATAGCTGGTACTAACTGTCTCATGTCTTGTAGCAGCTCGTATCCAACATCTAATGTGGTGGTAGAAAAATGCCACCGTCTGAATGTCGAGCATCTTGCCGGGGCCATGTTGCCGGCGCTGGTGCAGTCTCAAATCTGACGCGACTGCCGCTTAACGAGGCATTAATTTGTGAACATCGATCACTGTTGTAATCCTCTTGTAACGTGATTAGCGTGTTTGTTGTGACGCCGGCGCCGCGCTGCGGTCACGCCGCGTGCCGCCCGCGTGCCGCTCGCGGGCGTGCCGCGTGCCGGCCACGTGCCAAAGTTAATGAACCGACAGAAAATAAAGGGTTGCAAAGACAAGTCAGTGAACAATGTGCTCCGTTTTATTTCGCCACGTTATCGCGTGTTTGATCTGAGCTTAACCTAATAGTTGTGCAAACAGGGTGGCAGAGGTTTAGGTTCGCGCGGAGGTCGGTGGCGGCACCCGTGGGCGGCGGCGCGGCCGATAAAGGTTGTAAAACGGTGTTAGCTGTTTTTGTGAAATCGTGTTTGATTATTTCGGTAACCCTGGGAATGGGAACCGCTCTATCTAATTTTTTAAACAACATTATCTACGCCACTTATTTTATAATATTTGTACTGTTAGCCGATGTTGATATTGCCACACTCCGTTCCATTTACACGGACGTACCCGTTTCAGTCGATAAACTTTGCCACGTCGTAGTTACAAATGAAAATGTCCAAACTACGCGTGCAATAAATTTAATGTCATACATTGTAATACCATCGGCAAACTGAACAAATAGCGGTCTTATTAATTCCAAACTAAGTGACGACTTAAGCCGCGCTTTAAACTTAAGTAACGTTTAAGGAGCCCTACAGCAAGGAGAGCGCCGGCGAGTACAGGCGCCGCCATCAAACTTGTATCAGCGGCATCCGTCTCTGCCGCGTACAGTCGCGCCCACCGCCTTCACTGTTTGTAGGTCCACTGCAAGTAATTCCTTGACTGAAATATCTTGTGGTCAGGGAGAATGCAGTCTTAGATGGTAGCGGGCGAACCTGTCCTATATTATAGGGATATAATAGTAACGCAGCGTATGGCCGTTTTATATACCCATGCCATAGTTATATTAATCCATACTCCACTGTAACATGCGATGTATCTCGGTAGAGCTGTACGACGGTGGAAGCCACCAGCCACCAGATCAGCCTGGAGAACATTCTGAATTGATTTATTCTCGCAGTGTCCCCGGCTCACAAATTCAACCTGGGTTCTCGCTAGCCAAATAGCCGGGTATATATATAAGTATATAAATGTAAGTAAATAATAAAAGTGTTCTGACAGTGTAATGAACTAGACAAATAAGATGTACGGTGTAATTTACCTGTACCGATATATTTTTAAACGCAACACCGATCTTTTGAAATACGCTCTCGAATTCAAATTCAAATTCAAAATAATCTTTATTCAAATAGTCCTTAAAAAGGCACTTTTGACGCGTCAATAATTTACATAGTAGTTATTTGATGGTGATAACTATATTCGTAAACTTAAAACTAAAGCTATGAGGGTTCCAAACGCGCCCCGGTCTAAGAAGAAGCCCACGACAAACTTAGCCGGGGTTTTTCTTTTTTTCGTTATCACCATCTCACATAATGAATAAAATTAATAATAAACTATCTCTTTACACGTTTCGTATATAATTTTTTATATTTTATAATTTTATAATTATTCCATACAATTTCTAGATTAGTAATATCATACTTTCTGGTACCCGGGAGATTTGTCGATCACTAATAATTACTGCAATTAGTTCATGGTCCATGCCACCCTTCTGGCACAGCATTGGACACTCCTGTAATGAAGAGGCCTGTGCCCAGCAGTGAGACATTGACAGGAGGAGATGATGACGATGGCGATAAGAGTTGTAAGTATTATGTTGTTGAGAACGTCACCTGAGCTTGTGGTTGTTGAACGCTTGTGTACCTGTACTCCACAGCCGACCACACCGCGGCAACCACCCGGCATCCTTAGCAGCTTTCAAGTTTGAGTCCTGCGTTCCACCAATCATAACACGCCTGATCAAACGGACGCGCCTTGTGATTGGTTGGACGCAGGTCGCACACTTGAACGCTACTAAGGACGCTGTTTGAACGCGGTGGTTTGGCCGTGCCATTAGTCAGAAGTCAAGGGCATGGATCAAAGATCCTTGACTAAAGTAATGGAATGATTGGCTCCACACCAAACCACCTACTCTTTCTTTCTTTCTGTAGACTTCTCTTCTTCTTCTTGCCCTTATCCCACATTATGTGGGGTCGGCACAACACGTCTTCTTCTTCCACTCACTTCTATAAGCCGTAACCTCACTACCCACACCTTTTACCCGCATATCCTCTTTTACACAATCCATCCATCTCTTCTTTGGTCTTCCTCTACTCTTTTGCCCTTCCACGTTCATATATAACATTCTTTTGGTGACATCACTTTCTTTCCTCCGCATTATATGACCATACCATGCTAGCCTGTTACTCCTCATCTTTTCTGTCACTGGCGCTACTTTTAGACTTTCCCTTATATATTCATTTCTTATCTTATCGATTCTTGTCACACCACACATCCATCTCAACATTCGCATTTCTGTCGCATGAACTCTTCTTTCATCCGTTCTTCTTTTTTTTTTTCTTTTTTTCTTTCTGTAGAATTTTACATGAACAAGTTATTAATAAAAAACGTTGTCGACGCCAGTACTACTACATTATTCAAATAAGTATCGAAGTGAATTGTGGAGGGTGTTACACTTGTCGCGTAGCAAAAACTTGTGCGAACTTGTGCGAAGTCGATAGGTGAGTGCGTACCCTAACAGTTGGTACTAGTTTTCACAAGAGCTTTTGTTGTTCGTCGTTGGCACTGACGAACCGCTTGTGATCTCGTCGCATTGGAAAAAGTGCAGGGAGACCGTGGAGTTAGGTTTTGTTCAACCCAAACTTCTGGTGGTTCTGAATATAGGGCTCAAAAAGTATATAACTCACGCGTACGAACTAGCGATATCCGTATCATTAGTACCGCTTCACAATGATAAATTTCTTGGTAAAATTTTATATTTTTCATAAAAAGTAACCCAAATTAAGTCAGTAGGTAGGTAGGTGCTCACATAAGAGAGTGTATTTTCATTTTATTGTTGTTCCGACAAACGGCAAGTTACAAAGGAATCAAAGAATGATAACAGGCAAGGTAAACAGTTCCAGTCGGCCGGAGGATACAATTCCCAACTAACCCCGCGCTCAAAAACTTCGCCCTAACACAATTTTCTAGCACAACTCGCAACTGACCGCCGCAGCGCAATAGAAACATGTGGATGGGACTACGCTCGTATACAAATGGTGCAGGAGTCTTAATATACGATCTATCAATCATAATCATTATTTAAATAATCCTTTAAAGGCGTTTTCGATGCGTCACTAACTTACATAGTAGTGGGTTGATACTACATGAAAATTACGAGGTTTCCAAAAGCGCCCTGCTCTAAGATGAAGACCACAACAAACGTAGCCGGGCATGTTATTACTACCAAGTAAGTAACTAACGTTCAAGTGTGTGAAGTCTGAGAATCCGCACATGGCCAGCGTGGTGAACTATGATATACTTTCTCATATTGAGAGGAGAACCGTACTCTGTAGTGAGCTGGTAATGGGTTGATGATGATGATGAAAAAGTACCTTACATAAATATTCGGAAATCAAGGTCAAAGATGTCATCAGCCAAATAAGAATGCTTCAATTTAAATGGGCTGGCCACATCTGCAGAATGAAGGATACAAAATGGACCAAAATAGTGACAGAATGGATTCCGCGTAATAGCAAAAGGAAAAGAGGAAGACTAAGTAGACTGTGGGCAGACTTGTTCCTTCACGTCAGTGGCCCACTATGGACCAGGGAGACTTGGAAGAGACTATGTCGAAGGAGAGGAAGACTTGGAAAGAGCTGGGGGAGGCCTACGCCAGGGGTAACCAAAACTTATAACCATACTATAATAACCCAGAAAATTGGACCGATACTTGTTAAAAAAAACTATGACATAATTATTATTTTTATCGATTTGGTAGTTGAATAAATGGCTTTTTTTTTATTAAGTACCTACCTGATAATTGTATCACGCGGGTGAAGCTAAGAACTCTTGATCGGAAGCTAACCAGTAAACCTATGAGCCAGTTATGGCATCAACTATGTTTAGCTGCGGAAAAGTTTTAAGATGAAGTAAAGCTATTTGTACTATTGCTGCTATTGGGATTCCAATTTGTCAAGAAATTCCGAGCGTGTCAGAAGAACATAATATTATGTAATTCACCCATTCACCTCGCTAAAAATAAAATATTAAACCGAGTTTTGCTTTATTATTTTATACACTACAAGTTAGCCCTTGACTTACTCATCTGATGGTACGTGATGATGCGGCCTAAGATGGTAGCGGTCTAACCTGTTAGTTGTATGGTAAACCCATACTCCTAATTGGTTTCTACACGACGTCGTGCCAAACGCTAAATCGCTTGGCGACACGTCTTTGTCGGTAGGGTGGTAACTAGCCACGGTCGAAGCCAGACCAGACTCAACCGGGCATCGAACCCAGGACCTCCAACTTTATGCGACAGCGCGCCCTACGCCACGCCTTAGTTCGTCAACTTTAATGATTGTTGAAAACCACCAACTCCTATTACAGTCGAAAGTACCTTTCTGTGATGATCGAGGAGGCCTTCGCTCAGCCGCAGCAGTGAGGGAAACTCCTAGGCCTCAGATTGACAATGATGACTTGAGGTTAAAAACAAAGACCAGAAGTATTAAAGCGATAGTGGCGAGGTGTATCCACAGTGGCAACGGCGCTGGCTGGATTGATATTCAATTCGGGCGGAGAAAGATCGCCGCGGGACGAGCCGCGCAATTGAATTTGAAAACAGCTCCCTCCCCCGCGCCGCCGCGCCCCGCGCACGCCCGCGCACGCACGGTCGCCATGATACATGAATAGTTTTAGACCTTTGCCCTTCTTAGTAAATATACATCCCAACTACTTATTTTCTTCTTAATTTGTTAGTTAATTAGTATGCTTTTACAGCTTTTCTACTCAGCCGATCATAATGAAAGTTTGCACATAATCGTCCTGGAGATTGATTTAGGATAAGATTTTAAGCATAGGATTTTATTCCGGAAAACTAAAAGTTCCTTGTCTTATAAAATATTGGACGAAGTAAGGATGAAATAAAAAACACATGGTCTTTGTTTCAAGGAACAGGTATCGAAATGTTCTCTTATGCCTCTTAAGGGTGTCCTCCGTCCAACATTATTTTGTACTTTAATTTTTATCTGTTTTCTTAGTCCGAAAATGGAAGCACCAATGGTAATTGCACTCATACAGATATGACTGGTTGGTAGTGCGGGTAGGACATACTATGAAATAATAAGATATTGAGCAGGATTTGTGATGTATAGCTTAATTTTTAAGAAAGCGATTTTATTGGTAGTTTAGGTACGAGTACATCTCAACTATATGTAAATAATGCTTTGTCAGTTTGAAAAATGTTTCATTTAGAATTTATTACGACTATTACTTATTACTTTTATTACGACCCTCGTGTATACCTAAACAGTTTCCACATTTTGATGACAATTTCTTTTTCATTCAATTTTCAACTTCTTTATCTTCATGGAATAAATCGTCAAACACATACTGAAATAAGTAGATTTTTCAATCAGTTATGGGCTTTGGCAGTTATTAGTGTAATTTTCGACATTTTTCAATTTTTATATAGACAACAAAAGCAAACAGTGATCTTCTACACGTCCTATAAATATGACAGGCTGCCTCTATAACAGCGTCATGTTAGTAGATACAAAGCAATAGTACACATGTTCATGGCGACCCTACCGGCCCCGGTCCGGCGCGGCCATTCTCCCGCCCATAGACAACAGTTTTATTGTTTTTATATTTATTTATCCGGACGCTATGCGCTATTTTGCCCTATCGTTCCTTTTGCTACGTTTTATTATGACGTAGCAAAGGGCACAATAGGTACGTGATCAAAATGCTTAATATAAGTAGAGACAGACATCGTAATACTGATTTAACTTATCGAATAAATAAACCCTCAAAAAATCAAACATTTGAAGATCCCGATGGCAGTCTGAATAATGCAAAAATTTGCATCAAACTTCTGATTACTTGACCTGAAAAAGTACGTCATAAATAATCAAAATACGATTGCAACGCACCCTTACGGTCTAGCCGTATGGCGTAAACTAAAATGGGCTTCAGGTTTACAGGTACCGTGGCGTTACTTTGACCGGTCGCGATCTGTTGTGACGCCGCCTTCTCAAGCTCCCAGCAACTGATGGTAGACAACCAACATTTGCTGGGAGTTTCGCTAGAATCTTCTCGAGTTGGGTTATATAATTCGCATGCATCCAGCAACATCCAGGGTCAGGAACATATTATATTCATATATCTGTGTCCTGCTGCTTCCGGTTGAACGTGTATATAGTCACAGTGCGCTGCATGCAGAAAATGCTTCCACTGATCAGAAGTGGGATTACCGTTGATAAGAAAGACTTAATTAGCACTCTAGAGTAATTCATTCCTGGGAGATACTTCAGCGAATGAGGCTGTGGTTGTTGCAATAGGCATGCAGGTTCAGGACTTATCTGTTTCCTATTTCATTACCGGTGATCCTGGAACCTACGAAAGTAGGATAGCTAACGTAGCTATCTACATACGCAAGTAATGTAAAAACGTACGTAGGTAGGTTATTACCAATATTTCATCCGTGTCTCGTAGAGCGCCGGACCACCACAGCATACCTCTATCACTGGTAAATAAAGGCTACTTGTCAGAAAATGTCAATATAAACTGAAATGCCCATGAGCTAACATTTTTTGACCCGACCGGTTGGGAATCATAGTCCAAGCTTATAACCGACCATGCTAATCACGTCTAGACGAACGACGCAGCATGTATTGGTCACTAATAATAGAAGCAAGATGGCGCTACCCTGCCGCGAGCGTCGGCCAGTTTTTGCGGAACTAAGTTTGGCGAGTTGTTTTTATGAGCCCGTCCCGCTCGAGCCTCACTAAGCTAATCAATCTCAGTTTAACTCGCCAGTTGTCGGTCCGTCGAATCGGTCAGCTGTTACTTACTCAGATCAGCAAATAATAAAAATCCACAAATTTCCATTCATATTCCAAAAGTAAACTTGTAGTACCATTTAGTAGGCTGCACAAAATTAGTAACTCATTCAAAGGAAATTGTATTTTATTTTATAATAAATTACCTATTGATATCTTGGAGATGTCTATCAATAAGTTCAAAGTTTTTATAAAACGAAAGCTTGTAGAAAAATCATATTACGATATTAAGGATTATTTAAACTATAAAAAAGCTTGGGTGTGAATTGCTCTATCTCCATAGGTACTATAGTTTTTTTATTCATTATGTGAGATGGTGATAACGAAAAAAAAAGAAAAACCCCGGCTAAGTTTGTTGTGGGCTTCTTCTTAGACCGGGGCGCGTTTGGAACCCTCATAGCTTTAGTTTTAAGTTTACGAATATAATTATCACCATGAAATAACTACTATGTAAATTATTGACGCGTCAAAAGTGCCTTTTTAAGGACTATTTGAATAAAGATTATTTTGAATTTGAATTTATTGTCATTGCGAAAGTGTGTCCGTTGGTGTACTCATTTGTTTCCCACGCCTATGCCGGGCCACACGGGCACCACAGCACAGGTCTTGACAAAATGTGGCACTCAAATATGTAGTTTTAATACCGAAGTTCAGATAGTACCTTGTGGGTAAACTCTTTCTCAACTTTTTCAATGTAGACTACATTTGGCACTGAACTAGTTTTCTTCTAGATGGATGTAGTGTACCCATTATCACGGGAAAACTAACGTTCCCTGCGGGATATAATTGTATTATTTAGGAATCTGCTCTGTTATATCATTTAAGACGCAATTGCAATTATAACGATTGATAGTGATTGCTCTAAACAAATAATAATAGTTTAGAACAATTACTAATATTTTAATGGTTTCAAGAGCCATACGCATCAAATGCAAAAGACCGCATTAAAATCAGAAAATTTTCAGGACTTAAGAGAGTTTTCATTTATTGAAGTTTGGTGGGCGATAACCTCTCTTAAATTAGTCTGACTGGAAACTTAAATAAATTAAAAGAAAAGTTTAAAACTTAAACTTGTCATCATTCACTTGTTCACGAAATGACGTTTATATTACTGTTGTAACTAAGTTTTATCTGTGCAAAATAGGGATGTTAATAATGAATACTCCTATACGTTAATAACTTTATAGATTTATAATTATTTATATTATATTTCACTTAATTATCGTTACATAATTGCAGAATTGGACCCATTTGACATTTGAAAAGCTAACCGTTGTAACATTAAATCTTGACGAAATTTGCCATTTTGATTTTGGGATTGGCTTTATATCCCAAAATCAAATGGCAAATTTCTTTTTTGCTTTCACAACACATTTTACTTTAACATTAGTATAATTATATTGTAACCCTATCATTTAATAATATAAATGTCAATCTAATAACGTGCTCAATAGACTGAACGAAATGGAATCTTAAATTAGCACTTTCTTCATCTGTTTTTAAAGCTGTCAGAGCCTAAAATCTGAAGTCTGCGCCAGAGAACCTCCCTGGCGCACTGACCAGCACTATGGTGTTCTAAGTAGAAGGTCTTGAATTTGATCCTTGCCTGGCGCCATCTTAAAACTTAATATTTCTCATATTTTTCTGGTGTGGTATGGTGGGAGGCTTCAATTGTGTCTAGTTACCACACTTTAACTAATGAACTAGTAATAAAACAGTTTAAAGATAAAATAGTTTTTTAGATTCGTAACACTATCTGAAAATCTGTATCTTACCTATTTGCAGTAATAATACTAATACCTATCAAACGATAAAAATTTTGAAGTACAAAATAAATGTATAACTTACATCTTTGTGAAAATAAATTATATATAGAAAAGTCGTTATCGTTGTTCAGAAAAATCTGTAATATCGATACTTGAATAACATCACTAAGAAAGACCGACAAACCAAGCCGGCCGGTGCAATTGACTTGTTTGACATTGACAACTGAAATATTCCACTTTCCGCAAGCCCGCGCGTGGAGTGTGTTCGAAACGTGGTGTTTTTTTTATAAATTTTACTAAAAATTAATCAAAATGAAAGGAGACAAAAAAGTAGATATCCAGGCCCTCAAGGATATGGCGAATAAGCTTAGAATCGACAGTATAGTCGCAACAAATGCCTCGAAATCTGGGTGAGTTATCTAACCTCAACCAAGTTCCACTCTATTGAAGGTCTAATGAAGGTTATAAAGGGCCGGTTCTTATTGGAATCGTGGTCAAATTTATCGCTTTCTCGTGCAAAGGAGTAATTAAGTTGCTTTTATAACTTGACATATTACATTAACTTAGTTACCGTTTTATTTATATTCGAAACTTGTATAGCGTGGTGACCCCCGCTTCGCCGGGTCATAATATTGCCATTGAATGGTAATTAATTAAACGTATCTATCCAGTAGAATAAATTGCCTTCTGTAATCATCATTTGTGCATATTTATGCCGCAAACTCAATAATATAGTTATACAGTTATCATGTATAATGGTGACCTACAATCTACCATGACTTTATAAGGGAGTTTGTGGTAAAAATGGTTGCCATCCGTTTGTGTGACCTTGTGCCAGTTATCCTCATTCTCATTATTGATGACCTCTGATAGTACTTTTTGCTGTGGCTGTATATGTAATTCTAAAGCTATCTTAATTCAATAGGCTTTCAAGTATAATATAATTAAGCTTTAGGTTATAACTACAAATTTTCTTCAATGTAGCAGTTTGGGTTTGTATTAGGCATGTAGAGTAGCTGTGTATCTGGCGGCAGGGCCTATATTCAGGGTTGGGCTGAAATTGTTTGTTATTTTCATAAAATTCTCAGTACCAGTCCATGAGATCAAATTTGTTTCAATGTAGCTCTGTGAGCAAAGATTTGTAGTTGATATGTAGTCCATCCTTGCTATTAGTCCATAATTTTCTTAAATCCCACTAACCTACGTGAGCAAAGTAAGTGAAAGTTTGAAAGTCCAAGATGATAGCAGGCTAATCTTAATAGGTTGCTATCATCTTAGACTCTGGAATATGGCAGTTATCAGTTTCTATATTCTGCCAGAAAACTAAATTTTTTAGGGGTCAAGGTATTTTTAATAAGGTAACTAGTGTTTGTAAATATTTCCTATTTTGAGCATATTGTCATTGCTTCGATACGTGTCAGCTTGAACTGCACAAAAAAAGCACGGAGCAGCATCAGGGTTCAGTATAATAATGCATACCAAATCCTTATGAGGCGACCAAATTACTGCAGTGCGTCGAGCATGTTTGCTGATGCAAGAGTCCCCGATTACTTCACGATCATAAGAACTCAGATTGCAGCCTTCTGGTCTCGTATTTGAAATTCAACTAACAAAATCCTCAAAGTATGTTCTGGGGGCCCAGAGAATCCCATCTCACTATACCCACTCACCTACTAATCTTTTGACTCACCTACTGGAATGCTTTTATAATTTTATATACATTTTTATGTTAGCTTTAAATATTATGTATCAATTATGGGTATCTAATCACCTGAAATAAATGAATTATTCTATGTAAGTACTTAAATTACACAGTGTTGAAAACTAAAAATAACCAATTATCCCCATTGTATTGAATAAACATACAATGAAGGTCATTCAGTAAGCAATTATTACTTGTTACATAATAGTGACTCATCTTGATTGGTTAGTAACTGTATTATCTCAGTAAATACCCAGATGGAAATATTTTAGCCATTATTATTTGAAGTTGATTTATCTATTATTGAGGCAGTTACTATTATTAAGGCAGAGTTGATCATATTACTAAGTTTCCCTGTTGTTTCCTAGTACTTGTGGGGATCTTAAATGGAATTTGCTGTATTTGATAACTGGGTTATTATTTCTTAATTGTTTGGCTAATCATTGTTAAACCACTGGATTCTATTATGTAGGGGTTAAAGGTTATGGCCTTAAGTATGTTCATTGGAAACTTTAAACAATTTTAAATTATCCAACTTAACCAATGCTCTCCTTGAAGTCAAAGCTTGGGCTGAACTTAGTAATTGTATCTCAAAAGTATGTGCCTGCGGTTTTGTACGATATTTTGTGCATCGTTTTGTGGATGACTCTAAAAATGTCAATAATAGAATTTAGAGGAGAAAAAGGTAAAATCTATAATAAATCTAAAGTAAATCAGACAATCCTGACTGAGCATATTTGTTCTTTTTATCACAATTTTCATTAAAAATAGTCATATTGAGGCTGGCTTAAAATTTAGGTCTTAATAGACCTGATTGAATTTTATTCTACCTGAGACAGTCTGGTACTGTAAGTTGGACTTTCAGCTGATTGGTACCATGCTTAATTTGTATTTGATATTTAATACTACAAATGTTATAGTTTTTCCTTTACATTTCTAATACTGAGATATTCATAGATCTATTTATTATTTCTTTATTTTAGTTTATTAAATTATTATAATTTCAGCATATACCACAAAATTATTTTATTTTACTAAGCCTAAATACCAAACACTTTTGGTCTTTATCAATCAATTTATGTCTTTCTGCTTTAACAGACTGCTTTCTCTAAGTACCACTATTAAATTTAATGCTAATCCTGGTCAATAATTTCAGGAAACAGATATTAGATCATTCAATAAACAATATATACAATAACCATATTATAATTTCCGAAACATTAATGTGATTTTATTGCTACTTAGCTATAAAACTGTCATTAATGTTTAGAAGTTCATGAATGTTTTTGTTATTTTCAGACATCCCACGTCATGCGCCTCCATGGCAGAGATCATGTCGGTGCTGTTCTTCCACACTATGCGCTACAAGATCTCAGCACCCAAAGATCCCTCTGCAGACAGATTTATTCTTTCAAAGGTAACATTGCTTACTAATAATACAAACTCATAATAATGTGGTAACTATGGACACTTAATGTGCCATTTATTTAAATGTCTTAGTAAAATACAAATTTCAAAAGTAATGTTGCACGGGCTGTCTAATGTATTTCAGTCAAAAATAAAACAAATTTTAAAAAAATGAATTAATTATTGCATTTATCTCCTATATGCAAAATTACAAATGAAATTGTTTTTGATATTCTTCTTAGACCAGGATGCGTTTGCCTAGCTTTACTTTTAAATTAACGAAAGTAGACAAACCCTCACCTTAAAAATTAAAAAATATTGTAAAATATATTACATGAATGCTTCATAGATGTCTGTATTAAGTTTACATGAATAAAGCTTAATTGGTATGTTTTGATTTGATTCAATAATTATACTGGTTGTTGAAGTTTTTATAGATAGTATAATGTATAGATGTTAACCTTTGAATGTCCCCAGGGTCACGCAGCGCCGATCCTTTACGCGGCATGGGCAGAAGCTGGTCTATTCCCCGTAGAAGACCTGAAGAACCTTCGCAAAATAGACTCTGATCTTGAAGGTCATCCCACACCCAGACTGAACTTCGTGGACGTGGGTACCGGTTCACTAGGCCAGGGGTTGGCGGTAGCCGCCGGTATGGCCTACGTAGGGAAGTACTTCGACCAGGCCCCCTACAGGTGAGATGTTCCATTTCATTCTCATCAGTATAAGAACATTCAATTTAAGACTACTTGTTAGCAAATCTCAGTGCGGCATTGCCAATGTTATGTTCATTTGTTATACATATAAGTGAAAGTGTATCTATTTTGTAAATTGTATTGTTAAATTGTTATGTATGTATTTTGTCTCTCTCTCTATCTCTCTCTCTCTGCGTCGTATTCCTCAGTACTGATTTATTTTGTATGTTTCCTTAATCTATATATATAAAAGCGAAAGGTCACTTACATACTTACATACTGACTTACATACATACTGATTAAACACGAGATGTCAAAAACTATTGCACATATAAAGCTATAATTTAGCAAGTAGGTAGTTGGTAGTTAAGAGATGTCAGCTAAGAAAGGATATTTGGAAATTCTACCCCTAAGGGGGTAAGATAGGGGTTGGAAGTTGAAGTGAATATGCAATACTTTTTAGATAACACATTCCATATTATGCTACATGATCACTTAGATGTGATTGTCAATTTATAGTCTATATTATATATTTTTTTAATAAAGACTTAAAACATGCACCTTCTTATTTCTCTAAAATTGCCTCAGATAGTGTATCCCGATAGAGTACAACTCTATCTCTATTGGGATATCGACAGCTTGTTCTGGTTCCAGGGTGTACTGCCTGGTGGGCGACGGCGAGGCGGCCGAGGGCAGCATCTGGGAGGCGCTGCACTTCGCCAGTCACTACAAGCTGGACAACCTGGTGGTCATCTTCGACGTCAACCGCCTCGGACAGTCCGAGCCCACCTCCTTGCAGCACCAGGTAAAGTTTTAAATAACTGTGAGCAGACAAATGAAATTGCAACTATATTATGATGAACTTACTGAAATGTTACAAATATAAGTAATAAGCAGATTACTCACCTAGTAGGGAAGTGAGGCCAACTCCACTGTGAAATCTTAAATAATTACTGTTATGTTCTTAATCTAAACAGCAATCAAATCAGCAGTCTCTCAATAAATTAAAATTATTTCAAATATTCTAAAACTAATCAACTAGGCGCAATAAAAAACATCATTCTCTAAACAGATAGATGTAGACAAGTTGTGCTAAAGCATCCCAGCTCCCGTCATCTTTCAAAGATTACAGCTGACATCACTCCTCTTACATCTACATCATTCAATGAAGTGTTCTATCAACTGACTTACTTATACTGTTTACTCTCAAATGAACATAAATAATACAATTAATGTCTTATTTATAAGAGTATTCCAAATATTGTATTGCTGAAAGTTGTACTTGAACGAGTTGAACAAGTGACAAAGAGTATGTAATAAATTCAAATTCAAAATAATCTTTATTCAAATAGTCCTTTAAAAGCCACTTTTGACGCGTCAATAATTTACATAGTAGTTATTTGATGGTGATAACTATATTCGTAAACTTAAAACTAAAGCTATGAGGGTTCCAAACGCGCCCCGGTCTAAGAAGAAGCCCACAACAAACTTAGCCGGGGTTTATCTTTTTTTTCGTTATCACCATCTAATATAATAGTTGACTGGCACACAGATCTATAAATTAAACTAGCTGATGCCCCTGCGTTGAGTTAGTGTGTGTGAAAGTGTTTTTGTTTGTCTTCCAATCACGAATATTACTATACCGACGACCTTGATATATTTATAGTATGAACGTTAAAGTATCACTATTCTAACAAAAAAAGAATGTGTGAAATCGGAGTATGCGTAATGAATTGCACATTTTGACTTTCATCCCCTCTGCCAAGGGAACCGTGCTGAATTTTGACCTTGAATTCCGGGATAAAAACTATCCTATATGTTGAACCGAAGTATCAGCTACTCCTTTGCCAAATTTCATTCAAATCCATCCAATAGTTTCGGCGTGATGCGCGGCCAAGATACAGACAGACAAAAAAATTAAAAAAAAAAAATGTTTTGGGCTGATTATCGATAGTAAAGCTTCTAATAAAAATTTCCAAAATATATTTAATACGTCTTGTTACAGTGTTATTATATTATAAATTTCTTTATTATTCGTACATGGATCAGCGGTTTAGAATACGTTTTTATTTCCAGATGGACGTATACGCGGCTCGGCTGCAGTCCTTCGGTTTCCACACGCTGGTGGTGGACGGCCACGACGTCGGCGAACTGGCCAAGGCGTTGGACGAGGCCGCCACGGTGACGGCCAAGCCCACAGCCATCGTTGCCAAGACTTACAAGGGGAAGGGCTTCCCGGGCATCGAGGACAAGGAGAACTGGCACGGGAAGGCGCTGGGCGCCGAGGGCGATAAGATAATCAAGGTAATTCACGGTTTCCATCACGTAATAGTTGTTAGGACTAATTTTATTTATGCACTGACATAAATTGTTATGGAATACCTAATTAATTGATGTATTTCCACTGGTCCAGTGCTATAGCAAGTTGTTTGTCGTACTCACGCGACCGCCGTCGGCCGACGTGGGCAGTAGCAATCACACAAAACTACAACTGCTGTCTGCGGCAGATTTTATCTTTACTCTATTCATAGTTTATTAATCTGCCACATTATACATAGAAATAGAGATTTTTTATACAATACAAGTTAGCTCTTGACGGCTATCTCACCGGGTGGTAAGTGATGATGCAGTCTATGAATGTTGTGGGCTAACCTGTTAGGGGTATTGTAAACCCATACTCCTAATTAGTTTCTATGCGACAGCGAGCTGAAACGTTAAATCGTTAGGCGATACGTGTTTTTCGGAGGTGTAACTAGCCACAGCAAAAGCCTCCCACCAGACCAGATGCTGAAGTGACCCGCTTGCTTGTTCTCACTCTAAACAAAAAACCATAATGTGTAATAAATTGTTATTTTTTTGTTTGTAGCATCTGCAATCCCAAATCAAGAACGCGTCTCTCAGCATCAAACCGCAACCTCCGCTAGCGGAAGCGCCCAAAGTCCACATCAGCGACATTACCCTCTCCTCGCCTCCCGCCTACAAGAAGGGGGAGCTGGTGGCCACGCGCCTCGCCTACGGAACTGGGCTCAAGAAGATCGCTGACACCAACCTCAGGTACGTTAACTTTCAAACCGACCGCTATACAAGGGAGATGTAATCTTCTTGAAATATTTATTTCAAAAAAATTATATGTACTTTGTTGTTGTGTTGTGCGGTGATAGCCTAGTGGTTTAGGGCGTCAGCCTTCTAATCAGAGGTCAGCGGTTCGAATCCGGGCACGCATCTCTGACTTTTTGGAGTTATGTGTTTTAAAAAAATTTAAATATCACTTGCTTCAACGGTGAAGGAAAACATCGTGAGGAAACCTGCACGTCTGAGAGTCCTCCATAATGTTCTCAAAGGCATGTGAAGTCTGCCAATCCGCACATGGCCAGCGTGGTGGACTATGGCCGAACCCTTCTTATATTGAGACGAGACCCTTGCTCTGTAGTGAGCCGGTAATGGGTTGATCATGATGATGATGATTTATTTCAATGGTTTCTATGTTCCATGTCAAATAAATGACAGTCTAAATATAAAACATAAACTGACACTTTTACACCGATCCCGCGGGAATATTTTGGTTTTTTCAGATTTTAGTAAATAAGTAATAGACATGAAAGTTTGTATGTGTGTACATATTTGCATTTATAATATTAGTGTGAGATATTGTGATACTAAAAATATTAATGAATATGTGAGATCAGATAACAAAAAAAAAACCTGGCTAAGTTTGTTGTGGGCTTCTTCTTAGACCGGGGTGCGATTGGAACCATATTAGCTTTAGTTTTAAGTTGGCGAGGTATTTATCACCATTACTTACGAATAGAAATGAAATGTGTGAACCATTCATAGCCTGTAATAGGTTTATATGAATAAAGCTCTTTTGTTTTTATATGTATGAGCCACGCGCTATGCACTGCCGAGTTGTCTGAATACATTGTAATAGTGTATCCGTGTTCGGTGAGTGCTACAGCAAACGGGTGTGGTACTTCACGTGGCCGCCGTCGGTCGCCGTGCTCAGTAGCACCCGCACATTGTTCATACAGCAACTTTAATGTTTTCTTCTTCGACTGCCTTGTATTAGGTTTTAGTTTATGTATCCCACGCGTACCTTATATTGAGTAAACGTTGTATCATACTAACACGTGCCCCTCGTCGTAAACTTATAACAAATACATTACTTCTTTATTAGTCTGCTTTTGATTTTCTTGAATGTGAGCATTACTCGCAGAATTTATCTATATTGTTAAAATTATAATCAATATTATTAAAGTAGACATGCTTACCCATTTTAAAACCTTAAAATCCGAGTCACTTTGATAACGATCCTAAAGCAGATGCTGCCGAGATGACGTGAAATAGCCTTAGCCTTAATTTTTTTTTCGTAGCATTGCTTCACAATAGTTAATTTATTTCGTAGCATGCTGAATAACGTAAGCAACAACTTTGCATAAAAAAATTATAGATGAAGGAGTCACGATTGACGAAATACTCGAAGGTAGTCTTGTTTCAGAGTGATTGCTATGGACGGCGACACCAAGAACTCCACCTTCAGTGACAAGCTGCGGAACGCGTACCCCGATCGGTGAGTTTCAATTAACCTGACAGCTGTAAATCTTAAAATTGGACTCGCCGGGTGTATTGTTGAATGTTTATAAAGAGCCCCGTGCCATAATTAGGTAATGCAACTTGTATTAACCTTTTATTTTGTTCCGTTTCATTTGCAATTGTATTTTATTTATAAAGTATACTAATAGGTTTAGTAAATTATAAATTTTAACTCCTTATTATTTCTCACGGTCCTATTTATCAAGATTTTTAACAGTTTTTTTTTTTTTATCCACTACAAGTAAGCCCTTGACTGCAATCCCACCTGATGATAAGTGATGATGCAGTCTAAGATGGTAGCGGGCTAACCTGTTAGGGGTATGGAAAACCCACACTCCTAATTGGTTTCTACGCGACATTTGATTTGATTTTATTTGATTTTTCTCTTTTAAACCTATGTTCTAAATGGTCGGACAATATACGCTGAACCCAAAATGATTTATTGAATGCCAAGGCTTACAAAGAGCCACCAAGCGTAGAGCGTTAACGAGTTCTATGAAGGTGGTGAAAGTGAGCCGACACAGACACTCGGTTCCGAGCGAAGTGTAGACGCCGCGGCCCGCAGGTACGTGGAGTGCTTCATCGCGGAGCAGACGCTGGTGGGCGCCGCCACGGGCGCCGCGTGCCGCGACCGCGCCGTCGTCTTCGCCTCCACCTTCGCTGCCTTCTTCACGCGCACCTTCGACCAGGTACAGCCCGCTGACATTCATCACTAACTGAACTTATACATAACCTTTTGTTCTGGACATCTAAACATTTAGAAAAATAGAAAATGGATTCCATTAAAAATTGGGGTCCCGTTGTCCCCGCTGTCTATCCTATTCGAATAGAAGGTTTAAATCCTGTCCCCTTTGTACATACATTACTTTAGTTTAATCTTAAACACCGCCAAGTTTTTTTATCGATACTTTTTAGAGTGCTGTTACAACTGAACCTACTACTAAGGCTGCACTGTCCGTTCATCTCCAGAACCACAATAGATAGGGATTAAAATTTCCCCGAATGTGTATTTCATTTGACGCTACCAACAAATAAAAAATATGAAATCCAGTTGAAAATTTAAGATAGAGCTTATAGCAACGTGTTTTTGTTTTATCTTCATCATGGCAATAGGTACTTTGTTTCCAACCACTTATCCGGGTTTTAAAGATGGTGGTCAAGAAACCTACATACGTGATAGTGTTCCAGCATTGATCATACTAAGCATGCCATGTACGGACAGGCACAAGCACTCGTTTCATCCTTGGAGCACATGTTTTAATACGCGTTTTCCACGAAATGGGTGCTAAATCAAACTGTGTGTCGTACTCACGCGACTGCTCCATTAGTCGACGTGGGCAGTAGCACTCAAACATCCTATTGCGTAAATAAAATGAATCTGCAGGCTAGAACTGCAATAATAATTCAACCTGCAACAACCTTCAAACGAGGGGTTGAATGTGTGTAATGTCCAATCCGATATTACTAGAAGTAATCTTTGCCGCGTCTAAGAAGTGTAGAAGTTAAAGTGAAAAAAATTAAGTTAGTTATAAAATATGTTGTTCATCATCATCATCATTTCAACCTATAGACGTCCACTGCTGGACATAGGTCTTTTGAAGGGAGTTCCAATGGCCACGGTCCTGGGCCGCTTGTATCCAGCGGCTCCCTGCGACTCGTTTGATGTCGTCTGTCCACCTTGTTGGGGGTCGACCAACGCTACGTTTACCGGTGCGGGGTCGCCATTCCAACACCTTGGGACCCCAACGTCCATCGGTTCTCCGAGCTATGTGCCCCGCCCATTGCCACTTCAACTTCGCAACTCGCTGAGCTATGTCGGTAACTCTGGTCCTCCTACGGATCTCTTCATTTCTGATTTGATCACGTAGAGATACTCCTAATATGTTGTTGTTTAACCTGAAACCGCCACTTGACCTGAGCGTCTCGGTGCAGATCCGCATGGGCGCCATCAGCCAGAGCAACATAAACCTGGCGGGCTCGCACTGCGGCGTCAGCATCGGCGAGGACGGTCCGTCTCAGATGGGGCTCGAGGATCTGGCGCTGTTCCGCGCCGTGCCCACCGCTACGGTATTTTATCCCTCGTGAGTAGTGCTCCACAAGGCTGCAGCTGGCTGCACGTATTGATTGCCAATTGTAGTACAACTCCATTACATCGGAATGTTCAAGCCATAATTCTGTATTCCGCGAGAAAAATATATTTTCCGCGACACCCCTGATATGATGAAAGAAATCAATCATTTTGAAAGCTTGACTGCGATGTTTACAGTGTTCAGCGCCATGTTTTTGTTCTTAGTTTTTTTCAGTACACAGTAAGTTAAGGAAGAATTTACCCTCTATAAGCCTATTTAGGTTTGTATGAAGGTAGCGGTTGGAGCAGCTTTGTCTAATCTCTGGTGACGAAACCCCAGCTCGGTTCTCGTCGACCTCCAACTGACATAAGCGCCCGCGTAACTCGTTGGTCGCCTGTCCGCAGCGACGCGGTGTCCACGGAGCGCGCGGTGGAGCTGGCCGCCAACACGCGCGGCATCTGCTACCTGCGCACGTCGCGGCCCAACACCGCCGTCATCTACGACAATGACACCGTTTTCAAGGTCAGTGCGTTGGCGGAGCCATGTGTGTTCCTGCTAAGAGGATTCGACTGTCGCTAGTTATCACAATATTGGCTAAGACATGCCACCGATTAATAAACCATCGCGATACGATGCCATGTAGAAATCGATAGTGATGTAGGTAGACCCTACTTAACCCTACCTCGGACTGCATCTTTTCATTCACCACCACCAGGTGAGATTACGATCAGAGGCAATATTTTGTTGTGAAAAAAGAACAAATATTTTGGTAACTGCAATGGTCATAATAAACATCACAATGCCCCCTATTGTGATGTTTCGCCATCGCGCCTGTACGCACAGCCGTCGACGACGTGCCGCTGCCAGAAAAATTAAAATGACAAGCAATGGTCTTGAATGGTTAGAGAGGGGTTTTGATGTCTGATGACTTATTCTTGTTTCATTGTTTCTCTTTCATTGGAGAAACCAATTTCACCCGTATTCAAGCAGATAATGTATCGGCACATGACGTGTGCAGGTCGGTGAAGCCAAGCTGGTGCGCAGCGGCGCGGCCGACCGCGTGCTGCTGGTGGGCGCCGGCGTCACGCTGCACGCGGCGCTGGCCGCCGCACAAGCGCTGGCTCAGGAGGGTAAGGGTCGTAACTCTCCGCACACACGCTTAAACCTCACACACGCGCACACACACTGAAGGCGTATGAATAATACTATATTATGCAATAAGTCTGCATAGGTATTGAATACGATGACGATGTTTTGCACACTATTTGTTTAGTTGAATGTTATGGTCGACTTATTGACAAAATTGTATACACCATCTAATTATTTACTAACATTCTTGCAAATAAATGATTATGATTATTATGATTATGACGATAACAATTGGGAAAGATTTTAACTGAGCTCCAGCCGTTACGCCCACCACCGAAACAGTTTATAGATTTACAAATGCTGTTTGAGTTACCACACCACTGCAGTTTTAACTATACAAACAGCACAGCTCTATGGCGAGGATTAACAATTGAACGTTGTGAAGTCGACGTCTCCTGAGGTTGCTCTGGTTCTTGGCTGTAATTGTATACCATCAGTTCTGCTTACTCCTGCTGCTATTAAACACTCGCCTACATGCAAATTAATTATCTTGTATGACAAAAAAAATGTGGTCCATTTATTAAATAACTTTACAATATTGAGCTGTTAACATTACATTTCCTCATTACAATATTTTTATCAGAGAAGCCTTATGCCGAAATCTATAAAGTGGGCTTAGTTTTACTTGACTGACTCATTTAACTTCACCGTTAATATGAGACAGGCTTATGACACATGCCATTGTCTAGTTGCGACTGTTGCTTAAGTCAGAGGTAAGGCTGAACTCGCTTTATTGATCTGGGCCTGAGTCCGACTGTAGTTTACTTGAAGCTAAAGGTAAAAGGATACTGAAGATAAAATGAAATCACCCATCATGTTGTTTGGTTAGCTATAGTATTTATATGTACGAGTTTTTATTCTGTGGGGAACAACAGAATTCAATTCACACACACACTTAACACTTACATAGAGTATGTAATTTCGGTTCGGACGTATCGTCACTAATCCGTACAATCCCCAGGCGTGGAGGCTCGCGTGCTGGACCCCTTCACCATCAAGCCGCTGGACGAGGCGGCGCTGCGGAAGCACGCCAAGGCCGCCGGCGGCAGGGTGGTGGTGGTGGAGGACCATTACCAAGCCGGTATGCATATACCCTAATTATATTTTGTTATTGTAATAGCTATTTATATATGTATATAATGCGATATTGCGAACGCTCAGGCGGGCTCGGCGAGGCGGTGCTGTCGGCGCTGGCGCTGGAGCGCGACGTGGTCGTGAAGCACCTGTTCGTGAAGGAGGTGCCGCGCTCCGGCGGCCCCGACGAGCTGCTGGACAAGTACGGCATCTCCGCGCCGCACGTCGCGCTCGCCGCCAAGCTGCTGCTCAAGGCGTAGGCGCGGCGCGAGCAGCGCGCAACTACTCCCCACCACACGCGATCTATTACTTTACGAATGCTTTTAAGCACAAACATGCAGCAATTACGTAACAATACAGTTTATTGAAAAACGGCGTTCGCTCGCTGAGGACAAACTAACAGTAATTTCTTCAATGTGCGCAACAATATATTAAATGCCTCATCTCATTATTGTGATTTAGTATGGATCTCCGTCAGTGAGCTGATTCGGATTTGTGGGGTAGTTCGCGCGCGAGTTCCTGGTGGCTTTGTTTCAGGATTTTCATTTGATTATTATTATCGGCATTCAAAGTTCATCTTGATTCGTTGGTTACATGAATTACTTTGTAGTAATTTTCTAAGAACGCATTGTTCAAGACAGATTTTGTTTTTTTTATCAGTTTTATATAGATGTCGATATTAGTGTTGTTGCTTTACAAATCAAATGAACTTTCGAATATTTTGTTTTGGCCGCGTCCCATTGAAAACAACGAAATACTTCTATTTCTAATTTAGTGGTTTTGTTACTGTTCTCTGTTGTGGGTTCTCCCAGTTCGGTGCGAATCACCGGCCGGATGTTCTGACCGGAATTTCGTACCTGTAGCGCATTTTTCACATACGCAGATCCCTTTTAGCACAGTTACACCTACTTTTAAAATTCATCGACATTGTTATAATATATTTTTATAGATAAGATCTGAGGCTACTTTTTCGATTCATGTGTCGAAAGTGCTAGAAGAAGATTCATATATGAAAAATGCGAAGGGGAAACTTTAATTATTTGGATGCCATCCATTTAAACTGATATAAGGCTGAAGTTGTGTGATACGTGTACGTTGAGCTTGTGATAACGGATCTAACGGTAGGACGGCTACCTCGGGAGTTGAAGTAAGAACTGTAACACTACCACCTGCCATAGAGGCGATCGCTCTTTATCGAGACTAACAATGCCGTGCCGACCACACCCTTAAGTTACACTCACACAATCATATCAATTATAGTTCTGACTCTAAAATATTAGATTTATGGCTGACTTATATTTCATTTGTTTAATTTCTCCTATTTGGATCTAAACTCTATTTTGGATGTTATGTCGTAACGTAATGTTAGAAATATGGCTTCTGTGATTGTGGCAGAACTATGTTTATAAAGTGGACTTAAGTCAATGTGGTCGTCACAGCTCTCTAACCCCTCATTGCTGTTGACGAAAGATCAATGTTTGAAGGGTTGCAAAAGTTATCATCACAATATATTGTCAAAAATACTAACAGAGTAATTACTTGTACATTAATCAAAAGTTATCATGATTAGTTAACTTTACCAATGGTCAAACTTGCAGTAACTGGGGGTTAGTTCATTCCTAAACAAAAAAAAAACATTCCGCAACTCTATGGTCGTATGGTTTTAAAAAGTTCCTCTTGTAAAATTTCTCTTTATGTACAAATATTTGAAACATTTCACTGCGATTAGTTAGTTGGTAATCATGAACGGTTGTTGTTGTATACATATTATATTCTATATACACAGTTTTTGGTGATGTTTTTGTATCGTTTTATAGTAGATAGACTGGGCATAGACAAAACAGCTCGATAATTTAATATTTTAACGGTCACATTCCAAGGTCAAATTTTCTCTTGATTTTATTTGAAAACTAATTACCACCGTATAATTACGAGTATATCATACTAATGAAAATACACGTGAAATCTCAACAAAACGTTAATTATACTGTTATCGTGTTGTATTGTTGTATGTCCGGACGTAAGTGCCTTTTATATTTACATTTGCACAAGTTTTACACATCGGAATATTTTAAAGGGTTAGATTGTAAGGATAATCTGTAATTATTGTTAAATTAAGTTGAACGGCGCTGGCGGCCGCAGCGCTGGGCTTTTATATAGGGGCCAACTACGATTAAAGCAAATTGAACCGTTTCCCGTGTATGTCACATCGTAATAACTCACGGTCACTGAAAACGAAGTGTATTCTTGCACTTCTGCATATATTGGTTGCGGTTTTTAAAGGAATTTAATAGATGTTCATGATATTAAACGACGCCAATCAAGCTGTCGTTAAATCGGGTATATCAGACATACTACTACGTTTGACAAATCCCTACGGTTAGGAAGTCTGTTCAAAACTATAACCAATTGAAAAACCGCCAGTGACACTAAAATATCAAAATAGCGCTAACCTTTTGTCAGAAAAGTTTTGTTCTGAGTGAGAAAAGTCGGCGGCGAATACTTACTCGTTGTCTTATGAATGACGTCAACACATGTTTTGTTTCAAATGCATACCCGTTGTTTACATTACGTAATATTTCTACGAAAACTTTTGGTGCGGAATCTCCCTTACTTTAACTACTATTTTATCATAAACACGGACAAAAATACCTTTTCGTGATTACTTACACGGTTATTGGTGGGAAGATCGCGGGTTCGATCCCTGGCAGGGAACGTTTTAGAAATATATAATTTCTCAATTTTCTCTTTAATACCTTTAATTTGCTCTCCGGTCGAATTCGACGACAAACAAGTAAATCAGCCAAATAGTCATCAGAAGGTCTCATCATTTATAGCTATTTTGACCATTACGTTCGACCATTTGAGCGTTCCTTGCCTAACAGATCTGCGGCGATCCGTTAGCCTGCTAATGCTGTGTATTTTGGCCTCCCCGATACAAGAATATTTAGTAATGTAAACTTATGTGAAGTGACGCAAGGGGCTTCCTGTTCAAATGAATTACAAACCAAAATTTATTTGTTAAACATTTTATTGGTTTCACATTACATTCCTGTTGTATTGCATTTTTTTGTAAATCACAGAAATATTTGAGTTTTTCTTTACATTTTTAATAAAGTTTATTCGAGTACAAAATGTAGTCTTATTTTATAAATAAGTAACGATATATTAAATTAACGTTAATATAATAATATTTACATAATTATTAACAATACTTACTAACAACTCGATGACTAGAATAACTCGGTCGTTTGTACATCTTAGTTTAACGTGTTAGGTAACGATTAAGAATTAGGCTTAAGTACAATCTGTGGCGTTGTGATTTCAATTGTGAAATTAGAAAGCTCTATCCACTGATCCTGTAATGTCTAGGGTTCCGTACCTCACAAGTAATACCGCCTAGCCGCGGCAAAGAGTTTCCAAAGTTACCAGTTTTGTACACCCAATAAACAATACACGATGCCGATGATTTTACCGTATCGAAGCATTGACCTCAGTAAAATAGACCTTATTGAAAGATGTTCAATTTAAAGTCGTTCTATACTACGAATTTGTATTTACCTACGTAACTTCTGTTACGAGCATTTTAGAACATGCGTAATAATTTTTTAGTCTAAAGCATTGATCTTTGAGTCCATTTCCATCACCGTACGTTTTACCGACTAAACGGATATGTTGCCTGGTTCAGTAACTTTCCAACAAGTTGCCGACTTCATACAAAATGCCTAATTTGACAGCGGCAGTTGAATACCAATAGCAAATTTCAAAAAACTATTGAATTATCTATCAGTCTGGTACTTTGACATGGGAATCACAACTATTATATAATATATATGACACACTTCAATACAAGACATGTTGGGTTAACAAAAATCGACGATAAAATATATTAATTATAAACCGGTAAACTAAACAAATGTACTCTTATTATTTTTATTTTTGGAATATATATTTTAATTTACTTGTTTAGTGTCGTGTGTGAGGAACGGTAGTTTCTATTTTCCTTGGACACGAATGGACTAATATCCCAGCTAATATAGCAGGACGCATGAGCACAGTCGCAAGACAGTTGACTGCACCTAGTAGATATTATAACTTCATCTATCTTTATGGGACGTGGGATGCGTCTGAACAAACCATAAAGAGATAGCACAACGTAATCTAAGTAATTGGTAATCTTACGTGAGGTACAAGTTTCTAAAATCGAAACAAAAAGCATGGTTAGGCGTCAATTGACTAGATGTTAGTACAAGCCCGAAGAATTAATCTTTAAATATAATAATAAATTATCTTACGTTCATTTATAGGACCACAGTGCGTCGTCTAAATCGAGCCGGGGTCAGTGCGAGAGTAACTTATTTTATTAAATAAATAACCATTTGATTCAGGTAAATTGTTGAAATGCTCGGCAGAAACGACGGTACTTTTAGACAGAACTAAACAGTAAAAGAAACATTTTCTACACATCTTAAAAATGTCATCTCTTATGACGTCTACTAGTTTGAATAATGATAAATAATTCAAAATAGTAGATGGCAATAGAGAGAATATTAGGTAAACTACGTAAAATAAAAGCAAAACGGACCATACAGTTCACAATCTAGGATGCGAGTCGAAACGAGCACTTCAAGAATTAACAACAAAATTAAAAAAAAGACATTGCCCTTACTCGCTTCTGTTCTGCATTTATAAGTTCGTAACACGATTCATCTCGACAGCGTCTGGTGGAGCCATAGCTTCAGTTCAAATTTACTAAAATTTATAACTACTTAATTATTATTATTTAGCTGCTTAGTAGGATTTTACACAAAAAAACTTGAGAGGTGTCAAGGGACACCCGGATGGAACGAAGTTCCTTTCGATTAATTAGTGAGGAATTGTAATAAAATTTTATTTTATTTAAGTTATAATAATATTTTTTTTATTATTAACAAATATAATGTTCTATAAACTTAATCAGAAGAATTTTGTACTCCATCAGCAATATCCGGAACTTGTGCAGAAACACTGTCAGGATTCATTATTATTACTATTTTTTGTTATTTATTATTTACAAAAAACCTGTATACACTCAACAAAAATAATCGTCGCGTCACCACACTGTTCAATGCGAAATAGTAATGAAAATATCTGGCTTGCTTTCTATAAGAGAGAGAGAGAGAGAGACAGACAGAGAAACATGCGACGCCGCACAGCTTACAATAACAAAAAGTGTCGTGACAACTTTTCGTAAGAATTTCTTCCGTCTAGCCCCCTTTCACAACGCGCGATAAGGAACTTCGTTACAATATTATGCTTTTGTATTATAAACGAATATTCGAGGTAATTTGGGAGATGTAATTTTTTTTATTGTAACTTAATTAGTTTTAAAATACTTTTAGCAAGTGACGTTTACATCATAGATAATACACTATTAACTGCGTTAACATTGACTCGCGGTACGTCTTAACAGTTTGTTACCGGCATTAGTGGTTCTCTTATCGCAGATTCAAATGTAATGTAGAACACAAAATAACAATCACAACAGCCTACAAGTAACAGTTGCTTAAGTTTATCCATACATTTATATATATACAGAATGTATGGATTCTTATCCATTATACATATCAAATTGTAGTAAATACGCTAATACAAAACAAAGTTCACTTATGGACGGAAAACGATTGACAAACACCCAAATAAAAAGTCTCACTATGTATGTAGGCAATATGTTATTTAAATGCATCATTCAGCCACCCGCACTTCTAGGAGCTTATTTTAAGTCTTTGGCTTTGTACGTGTTTTATTTGACGGAGACAGTATCGGGAGATCGATACTTGATATAAGAACAATAACAACTCGTTTCAAATTTCCCGGTACTCTCCCGGATAGATAAAACAGACAGTCTAAATATGAACTCAAACTTCAACTGGTCCATTCGCCCGCAACGGTTTGATTTCCAGTCGCTGTCTGCTCGGGGCCACTCTCCGCAGTCTGCCTGTCATCTAGTTCTCCAGGTAAATAATCCTTCCAACTCCTGAACAAATACCTCGTGAATTTCCTTAATTGTCTAAACTTACAGTAAGTCGCGCCTTCCGCTGACTGCAGTTGTTGAGTTTGTATTAAAAATCCCTTCTCTTTAAACGTTTGCTCCAATTTTTCCCTCTGCAACGTCTTCCTCGACTTTCTTTTCTTTTTATTTAAGTCTTCTTTAAGACTAGCACTATTCTGAGTATCTGCCTTCGGAGAAGTTGATACTGAGGTTCCGACAGATTCCGTTCTGTCGGCATTCGACTCTTTCTGTAAATATTCGAACCCTTTGTTATTCCCCTTGGTCCCGGTCCCGCTGTAGTATCTGAAGTTGCCTCCGGAATCAACTGATAACATCTTTTTCTCTTGTAATGAAGGTTTGGATCCCCCCGTGAACTTAAATTTACAAATGCTGACTTCAGTTGTAGGTGTAGTTGAATTGTTTTTGGCGGGCATTGGTGGTATGAAAATGGCCGAACGTTTTCGCTTCACTGGCCCTTGTAGAGGATTGGGCGACGCCCGCTTCTTTGGGGGCTCCGCACTTTTTGTTTCTTCGACTTTTTTGATTACTTTAGGGTCTAAAAGTTCTGAAATTTGTTTAAGGACTAACTTGCTTTTACTTTCGTCGGGCGATGAATCTGTAACATTATTCACACTACCCGGAGTAGACGAGGACTTGTCGCGATCTTCAGGAGAGAATGGGAGTTGACCGGACGCTGCCAGCCTTTGGTAGTACAACAATTGCGTTTGTAAAGCCAAAGGATGCATATAAATTCCAGCGTTTGGCCAGTAAATATAGCCTGGGAATTTCTCATCGTCCGGACTGGCTGTAGACTGAGCGGGTTCTGATAAAGTAGGGGATATGTTCCTCGTTTTGCGCGAGAGATCCGGTGAGCTATTAGCTGTTGGGGGGCAATTTGTATTTCTCTGAATAACAGATATTGCATTTGGTTGTTCGCTTTTTACGCTTTCTCGTTCCGGACTATCCTCAATTTCCGTTTTAACTTCAGGCGTCGATGTGTAAATATTTCCAAATTTCTTTTGTATTTGCAATTTTAAATCGTGCAAATCCCTTATGCAAAGATTTAAGGGTTCATCATCACTATGCAATGGTCCAGCTGTAGTCATTGGAACTTCGGGCATTGGCTCATCGGGGCTGCAGAATCTATGCGGGGAGGGATTTTCCAACCTCCTCTTGTATTCTTGTGATAGTTTCTTTTCCAATAAGTTTGAGATTATTTTATTTTGTAAATCTGTTTTGGACGTGCTGTGCGGCGCGTCTGCGCTCCTGAGTGGCGGGCACAGCGTGAGGTTGTTTAGCCGTTCCTGAGGCGGCGGCTGGCCTGGTACCACTGTACCATAATTTTCGTAAATTAAATGACATATATCTGCTTTCTTTGGCTTCCTTCCGCGTCTTGGTTTAGAATTGTTCAACGTCATCTCTCCCATGTACGGTAAATCGTCGTACGTCACGATCTTGCTGGGCGCGATTGCTGGGGCTTTCTTTTTCTTCTCGTCTTTTTTAGACGCCATGTTATAGGAATGAGGGACGGTTAGAGGCCCTGCCTCATTCTGCACTCCGGCGAGCCTCTGCGCCCAAAGTTTGAACGTCTCGTTGGTAAAGTTGTTGTCAGCGCTTTGTTCTTTTGGTTTTTCTACTGATTTTTTGTTGTTCGCTTTCTGCAAACTCTGCTCATAATGGTCGAGGTACTCCTGAGGCAGCGCCTGGTGGTGGAATTTGAGCTTCCATCGATTCTTCTGCCTGCTTCTTGTGTGCTTTGATTTCGGCGGCTCAGATTTTTCAAGGTTGCGATCTTTACTGGCGGAGAGAAGCTGTTGTCGCAGCAGCTCTTTGTTTTCTGATGATCTGTGGAATAAAATTTTTATTAAATTATTGCTGCTGATTGTTTCTTCATTGATAAATTTAACTGTGTAACAGAGCGAAATTAAGGTATAACAAAAGAAGCTTATTTTTTTAAATAATTGAAGGAAATACACTGACTTGTTGGTGGCGGCGGCGAGGTGGGGGCGCGGCGCGGGCGCGGAGCACACGTCCCCGCACGCCGCGCGCCGCATCACTGCTGGAACAACACAAAACAACACCTTACATTTGTGGCCGAGCTTTAACAAACATTCGTGGTCATACCTATTGCTAGCGATGCAACAAGTGCCGAACAGTACGGATACATTTATCCATCGACATAAACATTATTTATATCTATTTAGAGAAAAAAACAATGTGCGGGTACAATGTTTTCTTTTCTATTAAATTATATGATTTTAATGGACAGTATATGATATACAAACATCAAAAAGAGTTACTAAGAAACTAGGTAATTATTATAAAACCTTGGAATCAAGTACATCTTTACCTTCAAAAATAATTAAAAAATATATATATATACAACGAACATTTACCAAATATTTCCTACTACTTTAATTCCTATTGTTCAAGTTACCTATATTACCGACGAAAAACAACCGCTGAATTATGTTCAATTAATACTTCTTACTTAACCCATGTACTTTGGGTTTTCCACTACTAGTGGACGAAAATAACTCCTCAATAGCTATTGCATTGCGTAGGATGCCATTGTTCAATGCGGAAATCATTTTTTACCAGCTCAGCTTTAGCCGACTCCTTCACCCAGACACCGGACCCTGCTTACTTTGCCCGGAATGACCAATTCACCGAACCGACTGTACTCGTACGTACTAGGTCGGGATGTCTTCAATCAGATATACACATATAACACAAACTTTGCACATCGATTCCGCATGCCCTCGAAAGCTAAACGAAAAAAATTATGTATAAAATATAAAAGGATAAATTTGAGATGAGAAGATTTCGATTTGTGCGTTTGTCATTGAGAATAAATTTTTGTAAATGTAACTCACGCAATAATATCGCAAAAATATGTAAAATAACATCAGATTGCGGCTCGACGCCACTGAAAATGTCACCAGCAGCCGTGACATCTGCATCCTTCACGGATAGCCGCCAATTACCGCGGCACTCCGACACCTCCACCCACGGGCTGATATCATTATAGGTAGTACACCTCATTGTCTAGTTGTTAGCATGATTCGTTAACAGTGATCTGTAACGAGGTCCTGACTCCGCTGACCGGTTTGGCCGAAACTATTTCATCTGTGTCCAGCATTGGTAGCGGACCTAGCCTCTGACTGACACAAATGGTGTTATAACTATTGCAAATGATAATATCAACCTACGTACACTGTTCAGACAAAGCTATGTATAGATATTATGACAAAGCTTCCAATTCCTAAATATCTGGCTCCAGTTAAGGAGTGTTTTAGTAGAGTGTAGTAAAGTGTCGAGCTCCCTAAGTCTTAATAGGATTTTCTAAACTGATTTGACATTAAAGACGCAGAAGGCGTCAGAAATAAACCAATTAGGCAAACCTCGGCCGAGCCGCCAAGTGGCAGGCGGTCGGTGCTGCTCTGGCGTGTGCAACATCTGAAACCCGAGCTGCCAGCGCGCGCCTGGCGACCGAAATACCGAACGAAGACGGGACCATTTCGCAACAACACATCGCCCGACAGACATGGATCCGTACTCATAAACACTGCTATCTCACCGCGCAATGTTCATAATTGACAACTCTCAAAAGTATGATTACAAAAATCTCTGTTTATTCGGATGCTGGCAATTAATCAAGTACCGCGTGAGCTTTATTAGCCATACCACAAAGATCATACGCTCGGCCAATAATACTAAAGGTAGGTACAATGTTAGTGTCTCCTAGATCCGATCTAAGCAATGTGGATCCTACAGAATATGTTTTAATTAATTCCATTAGCACCTCCATCTAAAGCTATAAAATAAAAACTAATTTAGCGTCGGCGATTATTGATTGATGGCAGGCCGGCCGGCCGACGCGGCGGGTCCGGGCCGGCGGCGCGGTGGTCGGTGCTCTGAGTCAGACGGCGCGGTCGCGCGCGTAAATTCGTCCGTGACGCATCACGCATGTGCGCACGCGCACACAACAATATCGCATTTCGCGGTTTATACATTTACTGATTGTTGTTTGTATTCTAACTGTGTTTACGCGATTCCGGTATACCATCGACTTCAAACATAATATGTAACCATATAATATTGGCGTAATGGCTAATATAAAACTAAAACATTTTACAGAGTTTTCTTACGGAGGGGCTTTGTGATATTAACCTAAACTATAAATGACTGGATTTTACCCTTCAGTAGGTGCCAGTCCACGAGTCTACAAGTTCCACTGAACGCTAACGCCGTGGGAGCAGAGGTTACATTGCAAGGAATAGACGCTAACATTTATATTCAATGAGCTCGACTATTGGATGGGCTGCTGTAGACTAAGCAGGTACCTATTTGGGTTGTGGTAACATGACGGATGACACTCCAGCACCTTGGGACGCCAACCTCCTGCCCACTGCATCCACCATAGGTGAGCTTTCTAATGAAGATTAGCTATGTAATAGCAGCGACTCATAAAATTCAAAAATGACATGTGGATATTATGTAAGCCATTCACGTGTCCTGCGTACAGTGCGGGTACATTTTCGTGACGGCGTGTTACGTGTTTGGCTCGCAGCCAAGAGAAGCCCCGTCCGTGACGTCACAGGCGGTACTTCGGTTGAGCTACTTCTGAAGGGAAGTTGGTGAGCCCTTATTTCAGCAGCACTTTCGTCCCTCCCGGATTTCACGGAAATTATTGATGCGAATATTTCAAAAACATTTGTTGAGCCATTTATGTACAATAAATGTTCAGTCAGTAGTCTCTAGTCAGTCATTAGGAGCAAGGCACTTGTATTTCTAACTTATATAAGCCTCACTAAACTATAAGTTCTTTCAATTGTCGTGAAGTTAAATTAATTGTGATTTTAGTGTTAATCTATTGATACTATCGATGGAATCAAAAACTACTGAACTTCTTTCACCGTTGGTATTTATTATGATACTGTTAATAAAGTTTGACATATTATTGTTATTTGTACAGCAAACAAGCTAGTAGAAGAATCGAAAATAGTTATAATTAGTACGATGGCATAGGTACGGTAAGAACAATACGGATTACTACCCCGAGATAGCACGATTTAACCGCGGGGAACGACTAGTTTAAAATAAATAGGTAGCTTCAAATTAAATAGACACGTTCATAACTTTAACCACTTATTTTTTTTAAACACAGTACAATCCGCAACCACGCAAATAAAATGAAAACAAACATTGAAAAATAGATGCCTCGACAAAGTCCCAAGCAGCGCGCGCGCACATTTTGAGTGGATCCAGAATTATATCAGTTGAACGTTAATATTTATTACTTCACAAATTATTGAAGCGGATAGCGGACTTTGTGAGAAAAATAACAACTGTGTCGGCAGAATCACAATGTGATTTCACAGTTTAGTCAGATGCGAAGATGAACTCCGGCATAATGTTCGGACATATCGTGTAGATGCGCATGCAATAAAAAGGTCAAAATAACCTTTCCCCTTTGCGAGCATGATGGCGTTTATTCCACCAGCAAAAACATACCCAAAGAGGGTTCACGCTAGGTGGCGGCCGGCCATAAAAAATCACAAACAAAAAAATACTTCTTTGATATTAAATAGAAGGAAGAAGAAACCTAGCAAGGTTGATTAAGGCGGGCAATAGATAATTAATAGCCAACTGGTGGGGAACTACATCCGCGAAGGTGCCTACGACTCATGCGAGTAGTTTGAAATATGCGTAACAATGTATCAAAATAAGGTAGGCTGTAGGATTTATAAACAGAAAACACCGGATGGAGAAATAGGATGTTACATTTGAAAGAGCTTTTGTAAAACATTACGTCTATGTCTATATTCTCGTTTAGGTTATAAAACTACTGTGTAAATTATTGACGCGTCAAAAGTGCCTTTTTAAGGACTATTTGAATAAAGATTATTTTGAATTTGAATCATTTTATTTGTCTACAACAGCACTAAAGTAATTTAAATTGTATTATTTTAATAAGGTAACTGGCATTGAACGATTCTACAATAACATCATGTCGGACTAAAACTGACATCTGGCTTCTTGTTCGGCCCGCTAAAGATTCTGGAGGAAGCTCTGATAACATTACACGTGGGGTGTGGGTTATCTGCATGCAACAGACGACAGTATGGCCATCCTGGTAGAAAATGACTTTGAGGTAGGTATGTTTGCTTCACTATTTATATGTATGTAGTAGATATGTTTCATTTTCTAAACATGTGGTAGAGTCATTACATCAAATCAAAATAGCTTTATTCATGTCTAAAATTACAGGCAGCTATGAATCGTACATATAACACATTGTTCATTACTTTATTCGTGAAGTGATTACGATAACTACACTCGCCAACCCAAACTGAAGCCATGAGGGTTCAAATGCGCCCATTAGTAAATAAGCCAACTCAAGCCTACGGCTAAGGAAACCGAAAGCTTCATTATAAATATGAGTGTAGTATAATAGTAGTATTTTATTTAATTACTAGCTGTTGCCCGCGACTTTGTCTTCTGATTTCCCTTGAGATTGAGGTTACCCGGGCGGCCAATGCCCTGCCTCAGAAAGTAAGCTACAGGCAAATGTCAAATTGCCGATTTTCGTGTTTCTAAATTAAAAAACATAGGACTTCCATTCACACTTCAAACCCCTATTTTACCCCCTTAGGGATGGAATTTCCAAATATCCTTTCTTAGCTGACATCTCTTAACTATCAACTACCTACTTGCTAAATTATAGCTTTATACGTACAATAGTTTTTAAGATCTCTTGTTTAATCAGTATGTAAGTATGTGACCTTTCGCTTTTATATATATAGATTAGATGACAAGTAAGTGATTACCATCTCGTTTCTTACTTTATCAGTAGTTATGTACATAGTAAGTCGCTTGGCAGTGCACCTGGCGATGTCGGCAATAAAAAGCAAGAGCCACCATATCGGTAGTTAGGCACATAGATATAGTACCCACGTAAAAAGTAGTAGGTGAATCTATCTAAATAATACCAAACAAAATACGTTTTGACAAATGACTTCACACTGCCAGAATCGTCTAATTATCCTGATAACAAATGTGTTTGTTTGTGTTCGTGGTTAGTGCCTGTGTATCGGCGGAATGATTTCACAGTGCCTTGAGGCGCTGCCGCTCCGCTGGTGACGCGGCCGCCCACCAGGGCTCCCAAATATGACCTATTTACTAAATAGCTATAATTTTATAGTGTAGGCAGGTTTTTATAATAAAACTCCCTTCTCTATTTCCGCTAGTGTAGATCAAACAAATTTTCATGAACATAAATTTATTCCAAAATATTCTTTAAAACATCTCATTTGACGATCTCCGTGGCGCAGCGCGCGCGCTGTTGCATTATAACGTTGGAGGTCCTGGGTTCGATTCCCGGCTCCAGTCTGGTCTGGTGGGAGGCTGCGGCCGTGGCTAGTTACCACCCTACCGACAAAGGCGTGTCGCCAAGCGATTTAGCGTTCCGGCACGATGTCGTGTAGAAACCAATTAGGAGTATGGCTTTACCATACCCCTAACAGGTTAGCCCGCTACCATCTTAGACTGCATCATCACTTAACATCAGGTGAGATTGCCGTCAAGGGCTAACTTGTAGTGGATAAAAAAGAAAAAAAAAATCTCCGGTTATTATTTGTGCTAAGTCAGTAATTTGCAGTACAAAGTAAACTTTATGAGGTAGAGTTGTGCCGCTAAATTATTTTCTGAACTTTGATTGATAAAGGATAACCTGTTGCGTGCTTAGCGTGCTGGGCCCATAACCTCTTGAATGGTAGATGTGGCTAATGGGATCAGTTTTGCGTCAAAAGTGACATCTCTTAATTGTAACGTTTCCCGCCTGCGTGCTTGGCGTGCTAACATCTTGCGTAGTGAGTAAAATCATCGAAAACGTAACGAAATATCTCCTACCAAGCTTTAATATTATGAATAAAGTGATTTAAAGAAAAGCTGCTCTACTTGCTTTTTTAAGAATAAAAGTTTAAAACCTTTGTTATAATGCAAAGGGGGCTAAAATGGCTCATTACAAATTAAGGCGACCAATTTGAAGTCTGTTTTGATTAAACAACAAAAGCCACGTTATATACTTACTTATATATTTGCCACAAATATTATGGTTTTAATGCGGGATCTTTGTCGTGCAAAAATTCTGGTCTCTACACTTGAAGTAGCAATTAAATGGCGATAACAATTGCGCATCAAATAATCTCAGCGTGTATAGTTTTTTATATTTATGAAGAATACGCTTTAAAGGCGCCTACCCACTTAAATATTTAAAAGGCACTTGTTTTGTATCAAAATCAAACCCGCGTAGTTTCGCCAATAAGGCCCGGCGCAGTAACATTGTTATGGCGGTTTAATATAATAAAGGCGTAAAGGGAATGTTAATAGCATCCTTATTCGGCATAATCGGAATGTGCTGTGATTCACGGCGCTGCAGCGGCGTAGGACGGCCGTACGCGGTCCCACATTTACTTCAATACTATTATAATTGTGTGATAGCCGAGTGGTTAGGACGGGGGTTCGAACCCGGGCACGCACCTCTAACTTTTCCGAGTTATGCGCGTTTTTAAGCGATTAAAATATCACTTGCTTCAACGGTGAAGGAAAACCTGTACGTCTGAGTGTTCTCCATAATGTTCTCAAAGGCGTGTGAAGTCTGCCAATCCGCACATGGCCAGCGTGGTGGACTATGGCCAAACCCTTCTCATATTGAGAGGAGACCCGTGCTCTGTAGTGAGCCGAGAATGGGTTGATCATGATAATTGTGTATCAGGGCGGGCACCTGGACACGCAGATACGAAACAATTTTAGAAAAAATACTTTATTTTAAGGGTTTCGTTAATAAAATGGTATTTGGTGGTGCCACTCGATCTGTCTCTCACAACTTCCGTAAGTAGTAGAAGTGTTCGTTCGCTTCTGACACGCTTATTATAGAAACAACATGTTGAAGTTTATTTAAATTTATGAGTAAAACAATATGCAGACCGTACACACGTATATTTCTATATTTCTATTTACATTCCAAAAGATGCTAATGATTTTTACTACGTCTGTGATCTTTACTATATTTTATCCCTATTTTAATAAAATATACTATGCTTTGAGTTTGTTATCTGTCAGGAACGTCTGAAAAACCAAGAACAGTGTCCAAAGCGTACATTTTGCTATTCCATCTTCGACACCGTTAGACGTTTTCTGGTGAAGTGTAAGTACTGGAAGTGGTTATTTTTATCATCATGATCTGAAGTCACAGCACCAAGCAGACTTGCTGAGATGGGGTTATTATTGCAATAGAGTTAAATAGGGTCGAGTGCGCCGCGGGAGACGGTTCGTCGCGCCGCATTTGGACATTGCCGCTCTCGAACTGCCACACTAATGAACACAACAAACGCGTGTCACAACACTGTGTGCTGGCGGGTGATGCGGCGACTTGTATGGACATGTTTGCACTTCACGTCAAGTGACACCAAACGGTAACGGCCGTGGTAACGGTACGTTTGCAAAATCTGCCGCGTACTTAACATCTACCGACCAACCACTTCAGTAGGTATCTAAGCGCCAAGGTGACACCCAGTGAGATTTCTTTCTTTACTTTTCTTTCTATATGATTAAACCATAATAATTTTTATAAGTTTAGTTGATAAATAAATGCCCCTTAGTAGGTAGGTAGGTAGTTAGCTTTACATATCTTCGGCTCAACCAGTCAACGATTTTGACGATAATTTGCATAGAGATAGCTTGTCTTAATATAGATTATGATGATGATATAAATATATATAAATTCTTTAGGTAAGATGTTGTAATTCAGGAAAACAAACGATTAAAATACATAGCCGAGTCAAATACTACAGAAATAGACAAGGACGGACTCGCGGTCACCCGCGTTGTATAATATTCTGAGAGCATAGGCCTATGAATTATTTTTTAAACATTTGTACAACACAACTTAATAATAATCATCATCATCATCGGTGCGCGCGCCACGTGTCATTACTATGGTAATATCAGTAACATGTAACAACAACTGGAGCCGCATATCAAAAGCGCACAAGACGAACTCGTTGACTGCCCAAATACAACTTCATTTAATAATCATATTTTGATTAAACATATTTGCATCGTTTAATCCTGTTTCATGATAAAACATGATTTGATAAGTAATATTACTCGGCATTCCTTCATCGTGACTTAGCTTTTCTTAAGCTTGTAGCTCTTAAAACCTTATCGCTTGTCTTTCGTGCCTTAAATCCACTTATTATCTGGCAGCGATGAAGTGCCCTAATTATTAGATTACCGCTGGCGATGGTGGAATCAGCCGCGAATTATGAACTACTGCGTTACGCTACGTTAACTTACTAAAACGATGACTGAGGAGAACTTTGTTACAAGCATATTTTTTGTAAAAAATTGTAGCGGGCAAACCGCCGCGCGTGTCACACAGATGGTGAGTGATTACATCCGCCCTTGAACAATCTAAAATCGTAGTTTTGATTTGATCAATGTTGTTTTAGTTTTTAATTCTGTGTTTTTAACATACGTCATATTCATATACATATTTGTATAGTTACGATGAGCGAATTGAGATATTTTTATAATTAATAAATAGATGAATTGATTTGATATTGGTTAAAATATCGAGATCTTTTTAAATAGTTTTAGTAAATTTATTAGATAAGTTCCAAATACTTATTGCATTATTTAATTGAATACACTTTATAGGGTATAGATGGAAGTTGGGAGTTCATAACAACAAGGCTTTGTCTTTATAACCAATAATGCTAAGTTTATATAAAAGCTAGAAGACACTGGCTGACTCTGGCCAACGCTCAAACCACCGAATGGATTTGGCTGATTATTGGCATATAGACAGCCATATTATACCTATTTTAAGGCAGGCCTCCGCTTAGAAAGGATTATTGAAAATTGTAAACATATGGATGAAATATTTTGATTACAGTTTTGAAATTAAGATCACTAGAACGAAACGCTTAACGCGGGCGCAACCGCCAGTAAAAGCTAGTTGTTGTTTTCCATCAATTTACAGAAATATATAACTAAAGTACTTTACTTTAGAGGTAATAACAACTTATTGGTTGATAATGATAACCTTTGAATTGGGGGCAAGTTTATGCGCATGTTTTTGAATAGTTATCATTTTGAAGTAGGTAAATAACTGATAACTTCTATACCCTGGTAAGAATATCTTTATACACATAAAGATAATATGATAGCAATAATTCCTTATTGTATTTGACTCCTATTTAGTATGTGTATAAAATCAATAATGTAGCATGAATATAAATTTTTACAGTGTTATCAATAACCAACAAATACTGAAAACGTGCGTTCAAACGGCGCTACGTCATTTGTGGGTAAACAAAGCGATCGAGTGAATCGAAAGACGCTTGTTAGATGTTCGTGGATTAAAAAATCCTAGGATAATGAAAAACATATTGTTGATTTGCGGTATCGCAGGCCGGTTATTATATTGATAATTCCTTGCGTGTTGCGATACCACCGTATATTCTAGTTACATCTCGAAAATCGTTGAACGCCATAAAATATAGATACGCGATAAACTAAAGCGTCATATTTTTATACTACCGTTAACATCTTCAACTTTATTTTTATTTCTATTTATTTTGTTATAAAAATAAATAATCACGAAATAACTGTTTTGGTAATGTTGTTTACTTTGACCTTACACACAAATGACGTCACGTGTGTGACCGAGTTACACACGTGGGATCTAACACAGATTTGAAATACGGTTTTGTAAAAGTTTTATTATAAGCAACTATAAATATTACTTCATCGACATTTTATTGGATTACCGTCTCATGTTAAAACATGCTACTTAAAACATATTATTACTATACAGAATCCGCGTACATTCTAGAACTGCCGGAAACAAAACCATTTTTCAGTCCCGCCTGAACCTCACAAGGAAACAGGTGGACAGCAAAATCATCAAGGCAAAACCTTTGCCAATCGGTTATCACCATACAAAACCCATAATTTGACAGCGATGGTTGGCAACTACGAGTATCTGAAAAGTTATTCTATAACTTTTCAGATACTCGTAGTTGCCCGAGCCGAAGCCGGGCCCGAATGGCAACTAATTGATGATTTATATCAGGCTTATCAGGCTGAACTAATGAAATGGTAGATAAACTTTCCTGATAGGTTACTAAACGATGGCTTTGCTTCACACAAAACGAATAATTGAAGAGCAATTGTCTGGTCACCACCGGTTAGCAACTAATAATAGTTTATATTATTGTGTAACTTTATTATTAAACACAACAGGCATTAACACTTTCGAATTAAAATCCAATTAAACAAGCATAGTTATTACAGAGGTGTTAGCCATTTAGTATTATTTCATACTATATGGTTAATTTAACCTTCTGCCATTTATTATAGTAATAATGTCCGCTTTTGTCTAAATTACACAGTTTTGTGGCGTCAGCAAGTTCTGATAGTACAGCCAATGACAACAATGGGGATACAATGGGGGAATCACAAATGTTTTAGATTGCTGAATTAGTGATTATATTGTATTTATAATCACTTTAATGCTCACTACAGAAAGAGGTATAATGACAATTTACAAAGCTTAAATATACAAATTTAAAGTTATAAACAGATCCCTTGCGGACCACCTAAAGTTTAGGAAAATATAGAAAAGGTTAGGTAATGGTGGGTGGCTTATACAATAAACACATAGGTACATGGTTCTATCTTAAGTAGCCAAAAAGAGATTTAACAACTATCGTGAAATCATTAAATCCACACTGCTTCACAAGACTAATAAATTAAAAGGAATGAGGGATCCCACTAAGGAAATGACTCGTACGGTAACGTATTAAATAATGTGTTAAAGTTGTAGGATTGTATATATATTAGAGCGGTTACTGACTGACTGGTTATCGATAGTGGTAACCAGTCACGTATTGCGACTGATTTTCTGTCGTCCGATGAGGATTTTACTCCTCCTACCACCTAACTGAAAACGATCTCTTATAGGCAAAAGACTGTGTAATCTACATTTCTCAATGTCTCCCCGGTTAAGTTGCCTAACTGGTCAGGTCTTCTTTTGGTGCTAACGGATAAAAAAGGCTTTCATCATTCCCCCTCGGCACACAGCAGGCACATGCCACACACCAGGCAAACATAATCACCTCCAGCTTCGGGCAGCATCTGCGACATCCAAATCTCTGAGTGGGCACTATCTCGATAACGGCACTATCACAGAGGCACCGGCGCACTGTCTCACGGAAGGCACGGAGGGGTCGCGCGGCGCGTGCGCGGCGGCGGCGAGTGCTGCTCGGTTTCCGGCGGCCGGGAGCCGGTGCAGCGCTGCAGCGCCGAGCGCGCGGAGCGGCCGCCGCTCGTCTAAATACAGACAACGCGGCCGCGACCAAAATCGCTCGTATTGCTTTACGGCCTAAATTTAGAGGCCGCTGGCTACAGAAATAAATGCGTTTTTACGTGTTTTCCGCGAGCGTTAGACGCGAATAGGAGTCCGCAGGCCGCCGGCCGGGGCGCTGCCAGCCGCGAAACTCGAGATTCGTGCCGCATTCGGGCGCGCTGACGCTTTTGGGTATTTAGTTTCGCCGAAGACGCCCCGCGCGCTAATTCGAGCATTGCGCGGCGCGGGCTGCCTGCCTTATATGGCACTGCGTTTGCAGGCGCCAAGACCCGCCTTATTATTAGAATGCAATTAATATAGTTGCCCGCCGGCGCGCCGTCACACCGCCGACTCGCTTCTCGCTTAGACAGGTATCAATTATTGGAGAGTCCGTCAGAGGTTACCTGTCGGGTGCTTCATATGGCTAACCTACCACGTACGATACGTAGATCCCAATATAACAGAACAACGTTTTGAGTCCCATAAATGCTAACTGGTACCTACTCGAACAATAATCTTTTTTAAATCATAGCATTTTAATATTATTATTATAATTGGACCGATGGACTTTGGGGTCCCAAGGTGCTGGAATGGCGACCTCGTACCGGTAAACGTAACGTTGGTCGACCCCCAAAAAGGTGGACAGACGACATCAAACGAGTCGCAGGGAGCCGCTGGATACAAGCGGCCCAAGACCGTGGCCATTGGAACTCCTTACAAAAGACCTATTTCCAGCAGTGGACGTCTATTGGTTGAATTGATGATGATGCTGATTATAATTGTTAGGAGCTACTTAAGTAGCTTAACGTCCAGTGACGACAGAACTACAACAGGAACAACATACGAGTACATATCTAAATGTGAAAATTACTAATATGGTGACCAGATCCAAATATAAAAATTCTGGAAAAATACACACGGACGTCTTGTTAGAATGTTTGACGAGTTGATCTCACTCTAACCGAAGTATTAATGGAGTGAGTGCATAATTCTGTTCCTTTTTAATTCTTTAAACGAAATGGACATTTGCCATGTAATAACCATTATCCACATATGTATAATACTTATTCACCTATTTCTGGTGTAATGAACAAATTGACTAGGATTTCTGGAATACGTATAATAAAAGTTAAACACCTCGAATTTGGAATTCTAAAAACTCTAACGAAAACATTTTAACCGCGCGTAAAAAACATATACGACGTTATTATTAACCTATCATTTTATATTTCTATGAATAATCGATTGATATTATGTAGTGGCCAGCAGGATAAAACTAAAATTACAAAATGGTACCCCAGTCTCATTAGTTGCTTTATAGATCACAAAATTAAAAACCTCGACCCGAAATTACTACGGCAGTATTATTTATACTAATGACAGTATTATTATCGGGTAAATTAAAAAAGGGGGGAGATTCTTGTAGCACATATGAATGGCAAAAAAAATGGTCACAAACTTTTATTAATATATTCATTTTCATCTTTAGACCATAATGTCTTATATTTGTCAAATTCCCCATGTTTCGCAATTATAAGTTGTAACATCTTAACAGACAAAAAGTGTAAAAAAAATTACATACTAACAATACCTATACAATTTCTGAGGTATTCTAATACCTCAGTTAGAGTTTACCTGGATCAAATTAATGGACAATAATTATTATAACACTTTTCAAACACAGTAAAAATAACAAAGATATAACGTCGCAGGCTTTATAAAAAATACATAAAAAAAGCTTCTGTTTTGACTGTAGGTAGGACTAAGTTCAGAGAATGTTCGAAAATTCCCGCTCCCCTGAAACCTAAGTAAATGTCGTTGTCAGAGTCGGTAATTAGAGAACATGCCCAATTCGGGGCATTGGGTAGATATTACCGATATCAGCGTCTCCGTCAATATTGAATCGGCGGCCATAAAAGGCAAATGGGCCGGCAATGAAAGTCACTGCTTGCAAACAATCAAATGTAAAACTTCATTAAAGCAACGTTTATTATCGTTGCCGATTGCCTCCTGCCCGATAGGATCTGCATCATCATTAAAGGCAACTTGCTCAAGGATGCCACTCTCCAGGACGGAGAAGATTCAATGTATGTATGAACATACATGAACCAAGGCTGGTCAGCATGCGCCTATCTATAGAATATGCTCAATGCTGAATGATCACAGGAATATTTGCGACATCTCCTGCAGTTCTGTGGCCTCCTTTAAAAAGCAAGTAAGACTATCTATTACTGCATTAAAGGTATAAATTTAATTTTTTAGATGTAAGATTAGTTTTAAGGTTGCATGCTGTGGTCATTTCCAGAAAGTCACTAATCTCGTGTTTGTTTTTCTGAAATATTTTTTGTTGTTTTTATATAGATAGTGACTAGTTTAATGATCCAATAAAAAAAAAAAACATGTTCATTTAGTAAAAATGCAATGCCTTAGGGATCTGAAACGTTCTCGTTTGACGTTAAGCATTGAAGGCCTGAGAACATTCGAGTCTACGTCAGTGGACGATTTGAAACACTATGCGCGACTATCCTTATTTCAACCCTAGCATCGTGTTGTATCGACAGTATCGACAGTTTGGTCACATACACCAATCATCTAGAACTGTCGATATTTTGCTATGAAGCCAAACAGGCAATTTATACTCACTTCCACCTGAACCTGGCAAAAGTTTCAGGTCTCTCCTCATTATCATCATTTACTGTGATCATCATTATGATCATTTACTGTACCGCATGAAACATTTATCACACAGATCACTTGACCCTATACTGATATGGGTAAGTATATGCATGAATGAATGACTACTTATTCTTGATACTATAAGCCAAAAACACGTTTGTCTGTCCGTCTGTCTAGTAGGATGTACAGTTTTATCACGGGCTACACCGAATAGCAGAGTGACAGTTACCTGGCAACCCTAATCCAGTCCGTTCACATTTCATATTATAATTGTCAGGTAATGCATACCCGCTCAATTAGCATACACTTAAGTCCCTATGGGCCCGCAATTTGCATCTCGGCAAGTACACTCGGCTACATTATATTTATACTCTACTTATGATTATTCTAAACAGACTTTAGAATCTCTGCTCTATTAGGTACATTGGTTACACAGGTATGCCGACCCCAATTCGTCCAGTCGTTTTAGCTGCGAGTTCATGGATCAGACCTAGTCACCTTTTCCTTTAAAATATTCCTACAGTTAGTTCGATCTTTATGTCACTTTACTCGACTTTCCCTCGTTGTTAAGGCGCAAATAATTTACGAAACAACGTCCAAATCAGTAACTGGGTATTTGTTCCTATGTTGCTTTCATTGCTTGCTCGATAGGACTTGTTCCTCAGTTCGAACTTTCGTAGTCGAAAGGCGAGATAAAGAACAATCTATCTAGTCTAGAACAAAACGATCTTGTTCCATTTATTCTAAATATAATTATCAGTAGGTGTTTATGATAGTACTTTTTTTTATAGCTGGCACATCCATATCTTATTGCGTATAGTATTTTTGGGTTTTTATATGCGAATAGTAGCCAGATACATATAATATACGAATTTGCAGGTTTGTCTTTACCTTTCTTCTAAACATGATGCTTTGCACTTGAAAAGAATTTAGCTGAGATATACAGTATTGTGTAAAGCTGTGCTTCCCTATCCTTTATCAATCATATAAGGTGAAATAGTTCCTTGTGGCAAAGTATATAACTATATTAAGAGCTATAAATAATACAACAAATTATAACCATACATACTCTGACTTGTGTGCTCTGTATGTTGCGTATTTCTGAGGCTGAGTGTACATTCCGCGTTGACCATATTCAATATAATATGTTACGTGGGATTCGCTATCGGTGATAAAGTGACGCCTCTGGTGCCGCTGACACCAATGCTATCGCATCTTGAGCAACCACCGCGAGTACAGTCCACAAGGCTGCTCCACAGCGGGTATTACAAATGTTATTATAACGAAACACTTTTGTTCTTTAACTTTTCATTACTTTAAGGGAAATAACCATAATATTAAAAAATACAGATTTAAAAAAAAAAAATGCAGTGTCAACCACAAGATCACCTGTGTTTGCATTTAATGTTAAAGCAAGTAACGCAATAGCTACGATGGCAACAGATATCAAAATAAAGATCCTACAAGATATTATAAAATACCAAATACGCAAACACACCGACACACATTTGTAATGCAAAGTAATGATGCTCACGTAGTTAAAAGAGACAATCTTTTTCAGGAGCTTTTGTATGAAAACCGAAATATACGACATTTTCGAGTATAAATTGGCTGGAACAAGCCGCAGTGGCTTCTGCGGCTTGTTCCAGCGGGACGGTTCCTTCTCGGGATCGTAATAAAAGATGGTAAGGTGAACTACCCCCAATAAAGAGCCCCCACGATGGCCGCTCATGGCCCGGATGTCCTTTCCTCTGGGCCTTTAGATCCATTGTATTGGGGCAGTGATTGCCACCACCCCGGCGCTTTCCTCTCCGGGCGTAACCGGCTAATTTGGTAAACGTTTGCACCCCAACTTTCTAAACCGCATGCCAGTATGCCCTGAAAATCTAGCTTATTTTTTACTACAAGTTGGCCCTTGACGGCTATCCCACCTGGTGATAAGTGACGATGCAGTATAGGATGGTAGCGGGATAACCTGTTAGGGGCATGGTAAACCCACATATTGGTTTCTAGGCGACATCGTGCCGGAACGCTAAATCGCTTAACGACACGTCTTTGTCGGTAGGGTGGTAACCACGGCCGAACCAGACTCGACTCGAGTTGAGAATCGAACCCAGGACCTCCGACTTTACAATACGACAGCGCACGTACTGCTCCACGGAGGTCGTCAAACGTGTCTACATTGGTGACTGTACGCAGTAGGCGTTCGCTAAGCCGTAATCCTACTCATTAAAAACGGCTTGGTGAAAGTAGCTCGCTGGCCGCCATGCTTGTTTGCGTGTGTCAGTCAAATGCGACATTTGCCGACAGTCCCCTTTGACCACCAACGTCACTTATCACAATAGTTATAAAAGTTATTTGAAAAGACCGTCAGGAGAGCGCAGTGGCAATAAATTAAGATGACAGCCACGTCAAGCACAGCTCGCAATTAATGCTGACTACGAGCGCGACCCGCGACGCCGGCGCGCGGAGGCGGGGCGGAGCGCGCACCACTCCCCCGCTCGATCTGCACCGGATAACGTTACTTATATCATATGTCTTATTACGATATATCCTCATTATGGTTTTGTATACCTAACATAGCTTTTCCCGATTCGATTTCGTCATTCAGTCCGTCTTCAAGGCTTGAAACAAATTTGACTTTTGAAACTTCACTGAGCTGTAAACCCTGCATAGCTGATATTCAAGATTAGATACGTGAGCTGGATGCAACAATCTCTACAGGCTTGCGAGCGTGTTAATCGACAAGTTCCGTTTACGAGCGACCACAAACACATTTGCGAATCGCATTGCGTTATCAGTTACTATACAGTCAAAGGTGAGCGTGGGAGTCAGTGGGACTCGAGATATTTAATTTTCTCCGCTTTTGCTTCCTTTGCTGCGTAGTGTAATGTTACTTAAGAAATAAATAATAAAATTACTTTCATTTACAAATAAATATGGGTTTAATTTTCATTAAATCCCTTTTACTTGTTAAGTTTTAACGTGTTTTATGGTCACTAACAAAATGTATGAAATTGTCCAAATAATTAAATTATATCATTATAAAACCTAAATAAGCTACGTATAAGCAGTTTTTTGAGTGAACTTGTAAATTCAGCGCAAAAATAAATCTTTATGCGTTCGAAAAGAAGTCGAGATTTCTCGTATCGTAGTTTACTTACGTAGCGCATCAGAGCTTCCATGCTTATTATTAAAAACAAGTCTTTAAATAATCAATAGTCTCCTCGATACATTATTTCGTATAATGAATGGCAGCCATGCCAGTGAATCAACGGGTGGCCATTGAAGCCGACATACGCTGTACGTGAATCAGTGGAGTGCAGTTTTTGTGTCGCCTACGAGGTCGTTGCTGCGTGACGTCAGCGCAGCGATCGGCTAATTAAATGATAACACGATAAAAAGCACTTTGGTGATTTGTTCGTGTCATCGTTCAGACTACGGGCGGGGTTGGCAACCTGACATGCCCAGTATCAGCGGGTTTTTGGAACGAAGTTCCTTATCGCGCCTTGTGAAAGGGGGCTAGACGGCAAAATTCTTACGAAAAGTTGTCACGACACTTTTTGTTATTGTAAGCTGTGCGGCGTCGCATGTTTATCTGTCTGTCTCTCTCTCTCTCTTATAAAAAGCAAGCCAGATATTTTCATTTCTATTTCGCATTGAACAGTGTGGTGTTGCGACGATTATTTTTGTTGAGTGTATACAGGTTTTTTGTAAATAATAAATAACAAAAAATAATAATAATAATGAATCCTGACAGTGTTTCTGCACAAGTTCCGGATATTGCTGATGGAGTACAAAATTGAGCCTACTGATTAAGTTTATATAACATTATATTTGTTAATAATAAAAAAAAAATATTATTATAACTTAAATAAAATAAAATTTTATTACAATTCCTTCACTAATTAATCGAAAGGAACTTCGTTCCATCCGGGTGTCCCTTGACACCTCTCAAGTTTTTTTTATGTAACTAAGTTCCTCTGAAATCGGTTCAGTTTTGTTCAGTTCAAAGCTTTACTTGCTTATCCCTATACAGACAGGCAGACCACCAGTACACCGAGAGATAAAGATTTAGATCTGGTTGTTCTGGAAAGGCTCGCGATGTCAACGTAGACAGTAAGCCGCCAACGGCCGTCCCAGCTTTTGAAATCATTCACTCGACGCATGAGCGGGTCGAAACAATACCAATCAATTAATCATGTTGAATTGTTAGTCTTCATAGTGGGTAGGTAGGTTAAAGAGTTTGTTTTCAGCACTTAGTATTAATAATTAATAATAATAATATTGATCTCATTTGTTTCGCTTTTATCTGAATTGTTAATGTGTTTTTTTTTTTGATTATTTTAATTAAGGTAGGTTCGATTATTTTTTAATATTATGTTTAAGTTAGATGTTATTTTATATTGTTAATTTATCACGCCCGTGATTTCCCTACCGTGACCCCGTCTTACCTCGCGTCCCCATCATGCCCCCCCTTCCCCTACCTATCTTAATACTACGGCTTAAGTTTATAAAGGACCCTTACCTAAGACTGTACAATTATCAGTTAGTTGACGAAATATAACGAATAATAATAAAAAGGTATAAAGGACAAAATAATAATATAAATGACGACCTCCGTAGCGCAGCGTGCGCGCTGTCGCATTATAAAGTTGGAGGTCCTGGGTTCAATTCCCGGCTCGAGTCTGGTCTGGCCGGAGGCTTCGGCCGTGGCTAGTTACCACCCTATCGACAAAGACGTGTCGCCAAGCGATTTAGTGATCCGGCACGATGTCGCGTAGAAACAAATTGGGAGTATGGGTTTACCATACCCCTAACAGGTTAGCCCCCTACCGTCTGCATCATCATATACCATCAGGTGAGATTGCCGTCAAAGGCTAACTTGTAGTGGAAAAAAAAATCATTTTAAAATATTTTATTTTTTAATGCAATCTAATGATAATTAAGGTGCAGTGGTTCCCTTGTAGCCATGAGCCAGTAAACAGTCAGTAAGTTCGCCGGTGCCGAGTGTGTGATTAGCATAACGATCGGCTAATAGAGAGATAACAAAAAGCGCAGACACCATTTGTCCGCGTCGCATCGGCTAGGGCTGTCGGATATTGTTGAACTCCTAGCGAGTTCTTACTTAGTTATCCATATTCATATTAATATTATACCTACGAAAGTGTCAGCCCTTTTGTTTACTTTGATTACCCTAATGATTTTTAGTTGAATCACAGATCACTTTCATCACCGAATTTCAGCGAGATCGGTGCAGTTTTAATTTCCTAAATAGCGCACTTTTTATTCCAGAAAAGCACTATGATACTTGAAATCGTGAGAAAACGACTTCTTCCCGCGGGATTATATAAAACCGAAACTAAGCGGAAAATCGCAGGGAATAGCTAGGAATGTATTTAACTTGCGGTCATAATATATTAACAAGCCAATTAGTTAGAAAAAATAAAATTCATTATTCAACATACCAGTGTGCAACTACCTGCCCAAGACGCTTAAGCGATCCTCAAAATATATGGTAGGTATTCTGAGCTCGCATTGATATTGAAAATTTAGTTGACTGAAATTGTTACGATATGGACGAAAAATATTCAGTAAAATAAAAGAGATCTGAAGCTAAAGAGTACTTCTGTCTCGTCCTCGCTCGTTTGTACCACTTTTCGGCTATTTTGTTAAAAAAAATCCATAAAAAATGTGACTGGGCAGCCCTGCCGGGCGCGGCGCTCGTGGGCCGCAGTCGCCCTACTTGGACACTTCGCGGCTCATTGAGCGCCGTAACCACTTCATCCCGGCATACACCTGACTGCGGGCACCACGCCGCGGCTGACGGCCTCAGAACCCAGGCACCTCGACCTTGCCCTAACGTAAGAAACAAAAGCAGTGCATCTGCCAGTGCCTGGGTGACTTTTGCCGAAGCTATATACAAAGTTCGTTGCATGCAAGAATTGTTTGCATCTTTCCTTTGTTTAGCTTGCAGAAAAGTCCTACTATAGTGTAAAGGTTTATGTAAATGATTTAAAAAGCTGAGGTATGAAATATCGCTCTAATAAGATCTTGGCTCTTGGCATTTTAAATGGCATGTGATACGTTGATATCATAAGCTTCTTCTTAGAGCCTCGTTTGGAACCCTCGTAGCTTTAGTTTTAAGTTTACGATTGTAATTATCGCCATCACCTCACTTCTATGTAAATTATTAACGCATCAACAGTGCGTTAGGTGGAGCTGTCGGCGCGGCGCTTCTCAAATAGTGAAGACTTGAAGCACGGTAATAATAATATTACTGTGCTTAAAGCGAAGCGCCAGGTTTGCGCCAATTTATAACATTAAAGATATCTTCGGACAACACCCTAAACGTAATCAATTATATTGCAATGCTGCACGCGGGACCATCCTTGAGAAGTCGAATCTAGCGAGGTATTGCGAACAATGACCTGCATTTAAACAATTAGCCAATCAAGTAAGGTTTATTAAGTACGTAAGAAAGAAAAGTAAAGTTAGCACTCTGCATTATGTGACATGCCCTGTCCAACTCTAACATGTAGTCTATGTAGCCAGTAACATACAGAAAAAGTCATATTATTATATGTTTAGTTGGTAGTAATTATACAGCCGACCCACGTTAAGCGAGTTTACTAATGCGCAGCTTGAATTGTGACGTTTGTCTGGAAATTTATCAATTAGTACGCCTGCCGCTGGCGGAATTACTGCGCCCCAAGCCGCAGTACAAAGGGGCATATAGAAAGAAAGAACAAGTACTCCTGAAGGGTAAATTCTTTATATCTCTGGGATCTGGACGCTGACAGTAAGTGTCGACTTGCACGATTGTCAGCCACAACACGATTTAATTGCTTTGTGTTATTTTTAAAATTTAATCAACCGATGAATGTCCAATGTATCTTTATGATTAATTAATCGTATCTGATTTATTTTTCGATACCAACAAGGTGTATCTGTTCATATCAACACGTCTTCAAAAAACACCTGACTACGAAACCCCATATGTAGATCTTTCAGCAGCCGATCAGCATCTCATTTGGAAATGCAATCAGATAAAACCTTACGGAAATAATAATGAACAAAAAATAATAAAGCCATAGTTAATGATCAGCGACAATAATCAGTCAGCGGAGCGCACGACACTCTCCTTGTAGGGAGAGTGCTGCCGCGAGCACGTGGGAGCCCGCCCTCGCCGACCCAGCGCCAGTGCCTACATTATATCGCTTATGAAGCTAAATTATCTACCGCAGTTGACGTGTATTAATGGTTAACTTTATTGTTGTTGATAGTTTACCATAAAGGACATGATTAAACTTCTAAAACTACAAGTTTATTAAAATGTACTCTGAGTAACATATTCAATCATTTGCCCAAATCTATCAATTTGCCCCAAATAGACACATTTGTAATGTACGGTCTCTGTTATTTCCAAAACTTCAAACTAATTCTGTTCTTTCTGATTACAAATCACAAAGCTCCTGTAAAATACAAATAAAACTAAGTTGAGTTAGTTTAGTCTAGCTTTCATTGTAACCAGAGAAATTAAATACTTAGTTGTCGCAATGCTACATAACATGCCACAATAATAATCTGGATCATTGCTGAATTGGACTATATTAGAAAAAAAAAATTGTGTCGTAAAGTTGTTACGCAGAAATTATCAGAACCACGTTAAACGAGTAATGCGCAGTTTGAATTGTGACGTTTTTCTAGAAATTTGTTACCTAATTAGAACGCCTGCCGCTGGCGGAATTATTGTCTTTGTTTCTGGTTTGCACTCTGAAATAAATAAGCAGCCGTAAGCTTTACACGCGAGCGAGTCCGACGAGGGTAGTAATGAACAAATAAATGTGTACATAAATACATTTTGCTCCGGTCTCTTCACAAATAGAGCCTGGCCGCAACAGTTTACACCAATACAGTCAAAACAAAAAACATTTTTAGTTATTTTATCTAAACGAGCGTTTATTCTTCTGAGAGCCATTAATAAAATTAGTTAATTGGTAATATAAATAAAGTTACGATAGCCGAAAAGCAGCCTGTCTTAATCTCAAATCGTTTTGGCGATCCATCAAGAAATTGATTATGCGAATTACAAGAAATGGACGATGGAGACAAAGAAAGTTGTAGCTCTTTTAGGAGCCGACCTACAGACAACATGGAAAATTTGGTAACAGGGTACCTGAATACACTATAGGGTCAGTTATGGGCATAATGCGCTATAAACAATAAGGCTCCGTCAGTTAAATAACACAATATAACGAAGCCGGCATGGGCGCTGCTGGCGGCGCGTGGGAGCGCGCTTTGGATGCTGCGTGTCGAGATGACAAGCGCCTACGTATCGGCACGGGTGTGATGGATGGATGCGTTCGGCTGCCTACAGCGGCCGCTCAAACTGCCCGGACGGATCGCAATTACACTCGATATGGAAGCGGACAGCGCAATTGAAATATTGATCTAGTTATTATCATAATTTAATTATTAATTAACGGCTTATAATTTAATTCTTCGTAAGCGTGAATGATTGTAAGACGACAAGGAGATGGTTTAATATGTATAGAGATGAGAAGTTACACGTATTTGTGTTTGTTACTATTTTTACACATAAAAATAAACAAATATCATCTTTTGCAATGTTACTTGCAAACAATTAACTTCATTTAATATATTTAACATTTAAATCGAATGTCAACTATAAATACTAACATAGTAAGCTACTAGTAGTAAGCGATATCTATACATCTCTAGGCTAAATAACTTATAGCTACTATCTTCTTGGCCATTTATATTATTTTAAATCTGGGAGGGCTGTAGATAGGTGCCTAGCTATGTAGCCTAATGAAAAGAGGCTGTCCCTCAGTTTTTTCTTTCCCAGATATTATAATGTTCGCTATTGAGCAGGTCAGTGGAAACAAATACCATCGTGCGTTTGATTTCATGCCAAAAATACTTGTGAGTAACCGATCGCCGAAAATGGTGGCCGCAAATTTGAAGATTATGACCCGGAAAGATCACACCCAATTTAATCGGGCAGCAGGTTGGAAAGAGCGGTGGCGAAACGTATATTGGTGGCGTGAGGGGTGACAGTCTGACGCAGGTGACGTCTGGAGGGTGAGACAATGAGTTCATCTCCGTTTTACGTCCTGAGACACCTGGAGGTGCTGGCCGAGATTTAATTATTCCCCACATAAAGATTACGGATGTGCTCTGTTTAATTTTTTCGATGAACAATTACGTTCACAGAAATCAAGGCATGAACTTCCGATTATTATGAGAACAGAAAACGTGACAAGCGGGTAAATCACCGGCCGATCTGCAGTGTGTAGTGTGCGGGGGCTCGGGTCGGGCACAATGCTATCTAGAGAATATTGTGAATGAGTATGGTCTTATTGGCGGTTATAAGGAAATAACCGCGAGGACATGTCCGTTTTCGTCCTCTCCGATCGTATTATATTTATGGAGGCCGCTTTTGGCCGGCGACGGTGCCCGCACGACCGTTTTGGCGTTATTATTGATATTTTAATGCGATATGACAGCTAAATAAACGAGATTGTTTATGGAATTCGTCCACTTTACTAAATAGCGTGATATTACATTTCGGGAGCAACTCGAGACTTTAAGGACACTTTAAATTATCCAAGAATCGTTTTTGGGCAGCGTCTGAGGAACCAAAAAAATACATTCATCGAATGCAGTAAGCATCGAGGAATAGTCGAGAATTATACAAACGTACTTCCCAATTACGATTTAATAACGAAATTGAATTACGATTTAATAACATAATATTTAAATAGGTAGTAGGTAAATCAGTAAATATTTATATTACATGGGCGCCTACTTGACTGCAAATTTAACTGATAGTAAATAATAATGCAGTCTTAGATGGTAGCGGACTGGAACACTATTTTATTTTTTATTTTTATTTTTATTATTTTTGTACCAAATTTGTTATAACAATAACTTACAAAAGAAGTATACAAAGGAAAGCTTATCCCTATAAGAGATCTCTTCCAGCTACCCTTAGATGTGAGTAAGATGAATTAACACTATTTCACTTAGTGATGTATTTTTCGATGATAACTAGCTGCCATGGCTATAGATTTCCATAGGCCAGCCTCCAGAAAACTTAGTTATAAATTCCCAAATTGCCTCTAATAAGAGGCTTAGCAATTATTCGCAATGTCAATAACTCGCAGTGACGCGTAGGTACATCATTAAGTATTGTCGTTTCACACTGGTTTGTATAACTTTTCTCTTTTACCGCTGTTTTATTTGTGAACAGACGACATCGAACGTGGCCCGAGACTGTAGACTTCGGTACTCCCTATGTCCAGCGGTTGACGTCAATCGGTTGATACAACCTCGTTATCATATCAGATTATGAGGCTGGATTTGCTTCCCACTGCTCCTGAACTAGTCTAAACCAGATAGAGCCGTAGCAGGCACTCCTGTGAGATATCTAAATATAAAACCAATTATGTGAAGAAATGTAACAAAAAAGACATGTAGTTTTTAAAACATTTTCTATATATAGCTTCTCGATTCGTTTTGGCTAATTGTTTCGAAGTCATTGTGTCTGCGGAGTAGCGCTCAATCGCTCCGCCTACATAGGTTGGGCTGATTCAGTTGATCCTTCCGCGAAACGGTCTATAATGATGCTCCTAATCGGGTGACAGATCCACGACGAGCTGCGCAGGGCTGCCACTGGCACTGCTACCACACCACGTTACTGATTAACTTGTTAATTATTAAAGATACTGTCAAATGGTGATAACAAAACAACATCCAACTGAGTTTGTAGATGTGATCTTACGACCAAGTCTAAGGACGCGTTTGGAACTCACGTAGCTTTAAGTTAACGAATATAGCTATCACCACGGACCTTCAAAAAAGAAAAAAAATATAACAGACGTTTCCTTTATAGGAATTGGGCCCCTGATTGGCTGACATGAGTGAATTTTGAATCTATTCATAAAACTAAATCGCATTGGCTACTAGTGTTGAGTCAAGTCATTTAAAAATAAGGCATTCCTTCAAAGTAGGATCTCTTCGACCAAAATTTTGTATATCGGTAATGAAAGTATCGGTACCGACATACTAACTAAAATATATAGGTACTGTGCAGATCGTATGAGCAGATCGTTAATCTAGTACCTACCTAAGAATTTCTTTTCGACAAATTAAGGTAAGCTGATAATTCTTATAACTTACACGTGAAACTTTCATGTCCGTAATAGACTTTAAAACCATCCAACCGCTGTACCAAAGTTGGTCATCAATCTATTTACTACCTTGAGCATTGCTTATTACTATACTCATAAAAAAAAAAAAGTTTTAATAACTTTTTTTATATATTTCAATGTTAAGATCGATCTGTTTTATTTAAGTGGGTAAGTACCTAGGTATGTCCAATTTTATTAATAGGTGTTAGGTAATCCTTGAAATATTGCTCAGTAGCATTGCAATTGGTAAGTAGGTACAAACTATGCAATAAAACGTGTTCTACATCAATAATATTTGCATTGCTGCCCAGGTTTAGAATAATTATATTTTATGTCTGTAACATTTACCTCGAAGGTGGTAATTGTTTCTGAATAGTTAATTGATGGAAACCCAACGGTACTATCGTAATCAGAGATCACTGTTGTCAGTAGGTAGTCTGCATTCATACCACCATCAGTGCCCTCTAACCGAATCTGATGCCGAAGAAACAAATGTCATCTCCATCATCTGGATGCCTTATTATGTCTTATATCATATGCTTGCAAACCAGCGATATTGACCCGTCGAGAGTTTATTTCACGTTGCTTCATTTTAAACATCAGTCAAATATCTTAATCAAACAATACTATCTCGCGATCAAGGCAGGGGAGGTCATTAATGTAAACGAAGAACAGAAACGGTCCTAAAATATAAACCTGAGGGACCCCAATTTTCACAAAAGACCCGTTAGACATCGTGTATTGATGCAGTTCTTCGATATAATTAGATATATGATATAAGCGAACTGCGAATTCTGTCATTTGTACTGCGTTATAACATAAACAAACTAATATTAATAGCTGCGGATTTTATATTTATGATTGATCGAGTCATCCTCAAAAATTACCATTTTTAGATTTTTTCACTATTTACGAGTATGTTGGGCTTTTCTGCAAAAGTCTTAGCAGATCGTAAAATAATTATGGAGATAATACAGTGGAGATATATACATACTTTTCAAACCAGTTCTCAATAAGTAATATATCTAAGAAATGCAAAACCGTATTGTATGGAGCAGGCGTTATTTTTTCGGCGTCCATGATTTACAATGAGCATTTGCTATAATCCGCGAAAACAAGGTAAATTAAAATGCATTCTAAACGTACATTTCGCTCCAACCCCAGAGCATCCTCAGAAAATGTCGATGTCACAACGTGCAATGGATTATATATATTGTTTAATTACAATTTTATAATATAGCAAATTGAGATTGATGTCCATCATATCCGGTTACAAACTCAAATAACATAACGTGCGTGTACCACTGCGCATTGTAAGTGCATCACGGCTTCCGTGCACTCAGCTGATACTCACCGATGAGTGCATCGAGACAGGTGATCTAACAATATTTATAACGTACCTGTACGCTGAAAAATATTGTCTAGATATGAAAGTTGACCCTGTATATATTACTAAATTATAATTCGAGATGTTAGTAGCAATAAGAATAGGTATTACAAATAATTACGTTTAAGAACAATCTCCTGTAATCTCGCTGTGATTCCACACATCAGACACTGCTGTTATAATAATGAACACCTTCTGATACAAAAACACTTTAAACTAAAATTACACTAAAAGTACATTCATTATAATTGCCATTATCATCATCATAAATTAATCACAACTCGCAGTCCAGTTTGGTTTTTGAACAAACAAATGTGGAATGAGTTTAATTGTATAGGTTTTTATACCATTTTATGGTTGGACAAAACGTTCCTGGGCTCTAAAACTGTAATCTCACTTGACATTTAGCCTAAGGTGAACACAACGTTCGCACTAAAGTTTCGCGCCGAATTCGAAAATGTATTTAACTTTTTCGACCGCGACTCGTTTAGGCGAAGGCTCTCGTGCAAACTGCCAAGCTGCCAGCTCCGCGGGACCAGTGGGTCAACGCCTACAGGCTGCAATGAGATCATGAAGTTGTTTCGAATGTAATTTACACTTATGCGTAACTGGTAACTACTAAATAACTGCAATCTAGCCGTAGCCCACTAAAAAGCCAATGTTTTAGAAAGTTATATTTACAGTTCTGGGAACTGAAAAAAGGCATATAATATTTGAGATGATAAAATAATTATAACGGATATATAATCGAACCAATTCCAAAATCAGGTCAAAAAAGTCTGTTCAGTTCAATAAAGGCCTCGGTCTCCTTTTTAAATACCTAGTTAAAAGTCGGTACTTGAACATAACTTCTACGAAAACTTACCAAATAATATACTACATATATAGTTGTTTCTTTGCCAATTCGTGATATTTCCGACCTGCAATCAGTAGAAGTACAAGGACTATGTATTCATTCGTGCTCCAACCAGGTGGAGTAGGCATGTTAAAAGTAATTAAAATTACCTATCGTGAGCGTGTTTTTTATTTTTTCTAGCAGAATCTAGCAACAAGGTGGTGCCTGCATCGTCATCATCATCAGCATCATCAATACCGAGCCGAGCTCTCTGCGACCACGCTGCGGATCACGAATCGGACTAATTAGTTAATTGCTTTCCTATCAAGGATTACCGAGACCGACAGTGACATATTGGAAGGTACAATATCGCTTTTACCTTTTATTTCGTCAATAAACCAACCTATTGCAACGTTTCAGTTGGACTTTTAGAAGTTGGACTGCAAAAATCAATTAGCACATTTATAATCTCATTTTTAATTTTTTTTGCATTGTCTGTAAATGAGTTTATGTAAAAAAACGGGATACCTAAATTAGACAGGAAAAGTCACGAAAGGATATCACAAATAATAAATTGATAATCGATCGTTAATAGTTACTTTATTGTAAAATTTATTTGAGTACGTATTAAACATTTTTTTACATAATATTTAATATATAATGAATAACATAGACACAATGTCAAATAATGAGTCTATTGGCAACTGCTATATGAGTAACTAAGAATGAGCTAGAGGTGGCGCGTTCCTTCACGTCGGACCGTGCTGTGATGTTACACTCCCGCGCCAGCACGATGAGATGGTCGTCACGCTAGTCTATAATGTTAACATGAAAGCGCAATTAAGTAGACACATTAGTCAATACCATGAGTGCCCATTTTGTTGCATCAACTACCCCTTCTACCCATCATATAAAGCAGTTATTGTCAGTGGGTAATGTTATCAAACATGCGACGGAAGTTTGGACGACACTTCCTCGACATAAGTGCGGAGTCTCTCTTGAACATGAGTTGTTCGAATGGACACTGAACGTCACGCTCCTAGTAATGTTGCCTCCAGCGGCTGCGCGCGCTACACGGCGTCGTTGCCGGGCTCGCCGGGCTGCTCGTGGTGCACCAGTGCGGCCTTCTTGTCGTAGCCGCAGCGGAACAGGTTCCACGCCAGGTCCTCGGGGCTGTCGCCCTGCTGCTCCGCACAGCTCTCTTGCACCTACAGAATGACACGTGTTCAACTGAATACCTCCATAGTGGCTGATTTACATCATCGTCTCCTCGATGGACCTCCACTGTTGGATATAGGTCTCTACCATTCCACAAACCAGTCTAGTGTTGCTTATGCCCAACGACTCCCTCGATGCGGTCCGACCACTTACTCCTAGTAGGGGTCTAAAAATACTACGCTTACTGGAATGGATTCACCTGCAGCAGCTCGATACTTATATTCTATTCGGTCCCACGAGCTGATGTCCTAAACTTGAAATCTGTTAAAGCTATCAGAAGAACTCTTGTCAATATAGTGAAGATATGCTCGGTGCATGAATAGGACTCATTACTTTACTGATAGAGTGCTCATCTATCTGACTTAAACGTAACAATGTTTAAAACAGTTATCAATTATAATTATAACTACACATTAGTCATGATTACTGCTGTAACACAAAAACAATAATGGATGCCTAAAGGGGAAAACATACTCCGACTGAAACACTTAGGTCTTACGTTACTATTTCTGACTCCCCCATAGGGACTTGATTTATGTCATCTATTGTGTGTCTACATATCTTTCTTAGCATTACCATCTTCCTTTCCAATTACGCATAAACTGTATTAAACAAGTTTCAGAATTAATGAGCAATTTATAGCGGCTCACAGCATTTTCAAGTTAATAAAGTTTAATTGTACCCGCACTACACAAAAGTGCAGAAAATAAAAACAACACAAGACACGTGAGACAACACAATGTGGCTGCCTCATCGCTACATAGTCAGGATGTAGTAAAAGGCGTGAACAGTGGTTCTGTCACGACTCACCCTGGTGGCGTTCCTCCCGCCGGGGCGCGGCACCAGCTTCCCGGGCGCGGTCTTCAGCAGCTTGCCGTCCTTGGCCAGCGCCTTGCAGCGCCGCAGCACGCAGTACACGTGCCGCCGCAGCGCCGGCGCGTCCACCGCCTCGCCGCGCAGCAGCCGCGCCACCAGCGCCGGCGCCGCCCGCGACTGCGCCAGGCAGGCGTCCGAGTGCGCGCGGAACATCGCCCTCTCCTCCTTGCCCAGCATCTGAACCAAACCGTAGCAGCTACACATCGGCCATCTTATTATTACTTGATGTAGGTTCGCGTTGGAACTTGACCGTTATCGCACCTAATTGATGGTATGTTTGGATGTGCAAGTGCTGCGAGGCAACCTAGCATGTGACGCTGCACCGGCAGCAGCCTACGTTGAAAACCGTGAAACTACTTACACTTTCATAATTTTCTTTTCATTTTAGCAATCGGTAAATTTAACTTGTGGGTAGTAAAAATAAAATTATAAATTTTGAGTGAAAACTACTCACCACGCAGTTTTTGCATTCCGATGCCGCCTGAAAATATTACAATATAGTCGATTAAACCAAACGATTAATATAACAAAGTAATATTAAGTCAAACTATCTCTTATAAAGAATATTTTCAATATACATTTGTAAGCCGGCTGTAAGAGGCTAAAATAGCAAAAACATCTCAATCGTTTAATATATGTAGCAATAGGTAGGCGTTTAATTAGTACAATGTGATTCCTCAATATATGAGTATCGCTTGTACGGTGACGTCTGACAAAAACTATCTACTAGGTATTTCCTGTATTTACTCATATATGGTTCAGCTCAGTGGCAGTGCGCGTTGAGCTGACAATCCGTTGGCTGAGAGCGTTACCTGGCAGGCGGCGAGCAGCGCCATCAGCACCCAGCGCAGCGTCATCCCTCCTCGCGCTCGCAGCACACGCAGTGGCAGGAGAAGCAGCACAGCAGCCAGCGACACCCGCAGCGACGCCCGCAGTAGCACTCTCGCGACCGTTGCGTCCGCGGCCGTTTTATGCGCCGGCGCATCCTCGCTGCGCTGCGTGTGAGCGCCCACCACTACCAATGGCGGTAGCACTGCGTGGATCGAGTCGGCTTCGAGTCTAGAATATTTAGGATATCTGTAAAAGGTTCAGTTAGTATCAATGCTACCTGTTATATGCTACATCTATTTTGATCTTAAAAATAAAGATCTTACGACTATGTGTATCTACTTGCAAAAAACTTGCGTCCTACTAGATTTTTCTTGGAATTGGTTAACTGAAAAAAAAGATTATATAACAAGTGAGAATATATTTGTCCAAGTGTTTTATGTTTGATTCCAATAAGAAAATTATAGTACCAATAAAACAAACATTTTACTAGCGATAAAGTCATAATTATTAAAAATTATCACTTTGTAAATTTAATAAAACTTCATGGTGAGGCTAACATGGCGTCGCATAAGTAGCTTTATTTCTAGAAATAAAGTGGTTCATGTTCAGCTTTGCAAGTTTTTTATTTGATTAACTAAATTTTCCTGCAATTTTTTTTCTTGTGAATCATTTTTTTACCTACATAGACTATAATTAGTCTATTTTAATTTATACAAAACAAACTAGAAAGTTCTTGTTTGGAGCGTTAAGTCCGATTGAGTATTTCGTTGTTATATCTCGACTTTCCAACCAGCTGGACGCATGAAAAGTGTGCAATTTTGTACTTTAGGTCTTGTCTCAGGTATATAGACGTTACAGGAGCATATCGGCGTTGTTCAGTGTTCAAAAAACGCGTATACGGCAGATATTGAAAAAATGTATAGGACCAAAAGGAGGTGGGGTGTAGTCTTTTGTGGAACGATGATAATTGATAAGTGGACTGTATTTCCTTTGATACGGATAATGATATGTTAAATGATATAGATAATGAGTAGGCGTCGAGGGGTGGTGTCTTTGTTACGAGCAGGAGACCCGACGACGGCGTAAACTGCTGACGGTGCCGTGTTCGGTGCCCGCAGTGGGTGAACAAGTGGCCAGTTAGTTCAATCGAGTTGTGGAGTTGCGGTAGGGCCTGCGAGCCGCCGGTGTACAATGCGTGCTGCGGTGTTTTGTAAACAGCCCCGCCTCCCCCTGCCGCGGCGACAGTTACGCGGTAAAGAGAAGGTGTTCAACTGACAGCGCGGACACACCGAACTCGCACGGACTGAAGAACGCGCCGTCAGCAAGTCCACGTTGATTTCCCGCAACAGAACCTACGGCGACGAGACACCTCCCCGTGCCCTCGGTATTAAAATAACACGTCTGTTATAGTACACTGCGCCGTAGGTCTTATTGTATGTCTGTTTGATTAGTGATAACGGATCGCTTTTGGTCCTGGGTACGATGCACCGTTAGGGCAATAAGCTATTAGTTTTTCGGATGTTCAGAGGTCTATAGCTAAAAAAATCACTTGTTCGACAAGTCAATCTAATTCCCAAGAAGTTTGCTATGGGCATCAAGTTTGCTGCTCTTCGACGAAAAATACAATTTTTTACAAATCCTAAGTAGAGTATTCTACCACTAGGTACAAGCTTTTCTTGTCTCTGTTACGTCACACTAGCATCAAAGAATTAAGCGTACACTATGTAAAGTAGTCAACACCGCCTGTACTGAAAGTTGGTTAAAAATTAGTGTACTCGAATTATGTCAGTTTACCCAACTGTGTACCGACAGACTTTGCAGGCTTGAGGTGATCCCTTGCCTTCCTTCCTCGCCCTGGAGAGCTTGAATCGTTAATTTTCTTCAGGTTACGTAATACTATGGCGAATGTTAACATTTCCTAGAACACTTGATTATATATCTGGAGAAGAAAAAAATATGTTATAATAAATTAAATATTCTTAAGTTCAGAATCAATTGTACCCGGTGATAAATAACGAAATAGTCCAAGGGAGTCTGCAAACCAAAGCCGCCACCCCACTCTGCCCGTCGGCTTTCTTACCGCGTCGATTCTCCAAACAAAATGGAATTCCGCAATTCAAAACAAACGAGCAAAGACAGGTTTTAGATCAGTTGTTGAGATATTTCTGCGTAAGTAGGTCGTGTCTGTTGCATTCTTAATAGCCATAGTCTTATTTTGATAAAAAATAATAGTTCGGTTAAATTAATTAAGTTATGATGTGACTGGCATCCGTTTCGTACAAAAGTCCCAAAAAAACTAGATTAAAAAAACATGTCACCGTGACATGCGCGGGCGCTGGTTGCCAAGAATTCTCCTCCTCTTCTCCTACCCTTAATAAAACCGCTGACGCAAAGTTGGGCTGTTTCGGCTTTGGTCGCTTTAACAAGTTTGCGGTACAATTTATGTATTATGTGAGTTTATTAAAAGTGTACCCTTAATTTACAAAGTAAAATGGCATCGTACCGGAACGCTGGATACGCCGCGCCGGTACGTCTTTCTCGGTGAACGGTAACAAAATTTCGGAACAAATAAAATGGATAAAAAAAATAAAACTGTGGGACTCAAGAATTTTTAAACTGACTGTTTAAAAATTCTTGAGTCCCACAGCAAGTAGATGTGCTCTACTCCAAAGCGCCCCGACTTCTGATCTGGTCAAGCATAAGCATAACTTACTTAAAAAATAAATCTAGACATCGTAAACGAAAGTAAACCATTGTAGGTAGGTACGTGTCCTTCGAACGTTTCTACAATTATCTGAAGTACCCTTCTGAGGGTTTCTGTAATTCTCGTGAACTATCAAATGATCCTCCCTTCAAATCTAGAGTGGATAGCTATCGTCTGCCTCCGGTGAGGATATTCGACCAAAGAATTCATAGGCTATCAACAGAGTTGTTACATTAACCAATCCAGCGTTCCGGTACGAGAAGGTCATAATTTACTCAACACCAGCGTGAGTCCGCTCTCAGCATCACCCGATCACTCCGCTAGTGATAATTGCAACCGCGAACTAGCGACAACAGGGTTACAAAAAGTTACAACCGTGAACAATAATGGGATCGCATAAGACTGAGGATCTTTTTACTGATCACAAAAGCGTAGCGTAGCATGCTTTTGTAATGAGTAAAATACAGCAACCGGTAAAGTTTAGAGCCCTAAAGTTTCTTCTATATAGCGGCATGCTGCTGCTGCCCTGGTGGACTGCCCGTGCACGCCGATGCCGGTAGCCACACTAATACTGGTGGTGGGTGGGTGGGTGAGAGGCAGCGCGCTCACTTGTCGTCGGGGTGCAGGCGGTGCATGCACACGGCGGGCGGCGCGCGCGGCTCTCGCGTGCGGCACGCGCGCTGCAGCACGCACGGCGCCGTCAGCAGCGCGGCCAGCGACGTCAGCAGCATCTGCAGCCACATGGCGCGCGGCCGGCTCCGCCCCACGCACAACAAACACTACTTAGCACACCACACTAAATACAAGCAACACATACGAAGTCAACAAATCTAGAGACATGCGAAGACCTCCTACGGGCAACGATAGGTACGGAGATAGTTATGGTAGCGTATTAATAAATCTTACTGGATAAATAAATGAAATTCAAGCTGTGTGCTTATATAATAGGTAATACTTGTACAATTTGTTACACTGATGAGCGTAGGATGATAAATGAATATGCAAAAGCGTTCTAGATGCTGTGTTAAGGTTTAAGCGAAGGCGCCTGATGTCGTAGTCGCGTTCAACACATATGACTACCGTAATGCGCTCTAGTACCTTAAGTTCTTTTCAATTGTATTTGCAATCGGCAGTTTCCGATTGCAAATACAATTGAACTTGTTTAGATATATTATGCTAAAAAATATTACGACAAAGTTACCAGCTGTGAGAGTGCAAGAGGTCGCAAAGAGGATTTTAGTGCATCTCTGTCCAGAGGGAGGCGGTGACGTAGAGAGGAGACTGAAGCTCACCATGGGCAAACATCGCACGTGGACCCAACACAACCTGTACCTATTTGTTTTATATGCATAATGACTTACCGTTGTACATAAGTTACTTGGCAAGCTGTACTTTCTGAAAGGCTTTAAATTCAAAATAGCTATTGATGCTGCAAATGGGGTTGTTCAGCCAAAACATATTAGACAATTTTGTTGTAAATAACATCAAAATATAAAAGTAAAGACAAGAGGCTATGTCACTTCATCACACGTGGTGCTCCTAGATTCTCTATGGTATTCTTGAGCCTCATAAAAATATAACGACTCCTTGTTTATGTTTTACTAGTAATTTTGAATGGTAATTTTTGACCGTGGCTAGTTACCACCCTACCGACGGAGACGTGTCGCCAAGCCATTTAGCGTTCCAGTAGGAAATCAGGAGTATGTAGTGTATGTGAGGAAATTGTTTTACCGCTGTCCGCAGTATCAAGTATCAACTTTGCAACATTTATTGATAAACATAACTGGCAAAGTTTCGCCGTAGTCTATTTCGTATTTCTTGCGTCAAAATGTAGCACAAATTACTGTTGATGCAAGCCTGTAAAATAACTGGAAGTTGTTCTACAGATCAGATCCGACTAACAGGTGTGCTCTCATTGTACGTTAAAAATTACCGACGGCTTCGATTTTTTATATTTGATAAAGAACGGGAACATATCTGAGGTTAGTTATCGATGGAATATCGAAACCATTATAGATTTTTTTGTTTGATTTTAATTTCACGAAAGCGTGAGTCATCAATACATTTTAAATCATAGATACAGACCTCAAGGGCATATCTATGACGTATCGCTTGTAGTGAGGCTGAAAGTATCCAAGGCTCATCTTTGTCACTGGTGTATGTGGAGGTCTACTGACGCTGCGTTTACCGGTGTTGGGTCGCCATGAGATGCTCCTTGGAAGCTCAGCGTCGATTGCTTCTCCGATCTAAGAGTAGACGGCATCGACATACAGAGTTGGTTTTGCTAAGTGGAAGCAAACATGCGTCACTTTTAAGATTTGAGCGAGAGTTTAAAGTCTCAAGCTTTCAGTTTATAAGAGAAATAAGAATTTACCCTCTGAATTAGTCTATTCACGTTATTTTGCGCAAGTAAGCCAATGTGATTGTGATTATCGTCCACAAAGCAATATTTTACTTCTAGGTGGGGGATTAGTAGCATAATGTATTTCTTTCTTACATTATTTACCGATTATCCACCTTGAAAACTTAATTTTTTCCCAAAACCGGACACGACTGCATTACAACTGAAGCAGATCAGAGGCGCACGTAAAAGCTTTTTCACGTATACTTCGTGAAAACACACCCAATTCCGATTAATTCTTATTTTTGACGGACGCTGTTGACGACTGACAGCACATCTCTCATTATTGTACGAAGACTTGAGTACTAGAGCGCCGAAGAAATCATATTTACCAGCGCAAATAAAATGTGCGACGGATCTTATTTATAAATATCTTTATTTTTATTTTTTCGGATAACGGGGTTCCAAGGACTCATCGGGATGTAAAGGGCGTAATAATGATAACAATCTTCATTTTGTAAACATTTATGTACAATTTAATTGCAATACACACAATAATATTATTTTCAATAAATCAGATATGTACACAACAGTACAAAAACCCTACCTAAGTCCTACCGACCACTAAGTAGTCATATAATATACTTTCTATTATTTCATTCGAGTATTTTCTATCTTCACAAATCATATTTTAGGCGTCATCAAAGTTGGAAAACTGGACGATTGTTGTTTACCCCCATTAGCTTAATGCTACCTTACGAAAAACGCATTCACAAACGTCGCTGTCAACTCACACAGTGATCACTCAAAGTTACCTCACAGAAATTTCCATTTCTCCGTTCTCACTAAAGCTGGTATAGGTTTACTTACTTTGTAAAAACCTTGTTTGCATGTGGGTCAAAAGTGTTACAGCAGTATTTAAATAAATAAATATATTAATTACTTTTTATATTACTGTGCGTTCGGGCACACCGTGAGATAGTGAGAGTAGAGATTGGGCAAATACTTTAGAAGCTCTATTCGTGTATACGGGTCGCTTTACTCGTGTGATCCCAGCTCGCAGGATGCTGTTAGCATTAGAACTCGGTCACGTGGGTAACGCATTTTATCAACAATAATTGTCAGAACACGCGTCTTATAAAATATTAAAATAAACCTTAGGTATCTATTAATTAAAACACTTTAGAAATCAAATAAATATTTCATATAAATAACGTGAAAGTATTGTGCGTTTAAAACTGTATTTGTAGTGAGATTTGTTACTGGTGTAAAAGATTACAAGATTCTGTTTCATAAAAATCCTTTTATAAATAAATATATTCTCTAAGTCATTGGTATCGTTAATTTATTTATTGCGCTAGGTTTGGTGACGTCACATAACGGCATAAAATAAGTACTCAGGAAAAGAGGAGTACACTTCGACACAGTTTTACTCGCACTGTTAACGAGAGATGCGGCTCGGTTCTAGCTGGCTCTAGCAATGGGACAAGGGATCTATAATATTTATTCAAAAATTCTGAGAATGTACCAGTCAAATATTAAATAATAAGATACAAAGAAAGTTGAGCAGCAAGTGAAAGTGGTAACTCACCCGCATTACACTACGCAGCCCTAACACTAGGCCCTTCAATAAAGTTTTGCATTCAGTGGAGTACTTTTGTGCTGTAGCCCAAGTGTAAGTTTTCATGAAAGCAACGTCACAACTAGTAATTCCATCACTATATGAAGGACCGAGCGGCAAAATGTTTCAACCCCGTCCCGTTTCACCTAAATTTAAGTTTACTGTACCAAGGCCTCTGAACTCGTTAGTTAAATCCTATATTTAAAAGTCGAGACAAATAATGTCAACAAACTTGGACGTGTGCGCGGCCCTGCGTTACGATTTGACAAGTGGTGCTACGTTGGTCGCTGCGGGGGCGCGGCTCGGCGGCTAGGCGGGCGGCGCGAGGGGCTTGGGCTGGCGGCTGCGGCAGCGCACGCGCAGCAGCACGGCGCCGAACACCAGCAGCACGCCCAGCGCGCCCGGCGCCGACACGGCGTGCCCGAACACCGCGCACGACACCAGGATGGACACCGCCTGCGCACAGCCCACGCGTTACCAACGCCGCACACTGGCCTGCTGCGCCACTGTGAGATCAACCAGGCGCGACTAGAGGGTACACAGTAAGGTGCGGTGTTACCTGCCGCAGCGTCATGATGATGGTGAACACCACGGGGCCGAACCGTGCGATGGTGCGGTAAATGAGCAGCTGTCCCAGCGCCGAGCTGACGGAGAGCAGCGCGCAGTCCGTCAAGAACATCGGGTGCTGTAAAGGGCGTTAAGATATAGTGAGGCGACAGAGGCAAACTTATAGTATTTGCTCCTTGGTTCCTTTTCTTTTAACAAATTTGGCTTGTACAGTACTACAAGAACATCACATCGGAGAACCGATGGACGTTGGGGTCCCAAGGTGCTGGAATGGCGACCCCGCACCGGTAAACGTAGCGTTGGTCGACCCCCAACTAGGTGGACAGACGACATCAGACGAGTCGCAGGGAGCCGCTGGAAGCAAGCGGCCCAAGACCGTGAGCATTGGAACTCCCTAAAAAGACCTATGTCCAGCAGTGGACGTCAATCGGTTGTTAATGATGATGTTGATGAGTACTACAAGCGCAAGTTCGTAGATGCTTTTAGAATATTTGCCCCTATTCACAGAAATGGGACCTGAGACGTTTGAAAATTTAGCCTGTGTGCCAGTATATTGTAGGCGATAATTACTGCTTAACTCCGATGAAAGGTTGACAGATACATTAAAACATGCTATGCTCTTGTTTTAAAAAAACCTGACCCATTTTTAACAGATTTCGAAAAAGGAGAATCTTTTTTTTTTTATATTACCCGAACCAAAAGGTTCGGTCACGGTACCTGCAGCAGGCGCGGCGTGTGCGTGGGGCGCGCGCGCAGCAGCGCGGCCGCCGTGAGCGCGCACGAGCACAGGTTGACGGCGCACAGCATCTGCAGCGGGCGCAGCGCGTGGCGGCGGAACAGCGCGCCCTGCCACGACGACGTGAAGCTGTCGCACCACATGTACAGCGCCAGCAGGCACACGCCCGACGCGCTGGTGGCGCCCCACGCTGCCGCCGACACCCAGCACACACAGAGCGTTCTTATATATCCCCTGAGAGGTCACGATCCAAACGAGAAAACGTCGACACAAATATACTCGCCCCCCTCGGCTGTATTCCGATATTTCCATGGGCATATAAGGTACCAAAACCTGAATATCAATAACAGAATAATGTTCATTTAGTACCACTAACATATTTAATGCCCTGGACATAGAGCAATCGGTCCACTCTATTCCGGAGGTACATGTTTATAAATGGGCAATACTGCTAGCAGCAATGGCGGCGCGGAGGCGCACTCACCGGCCGGCTGCTCCTGGCTGCCGAACATGAACAGAATCATGCCCACGGAGATGAGCAGCGCCGTGCCGTACTCGTAGGGCTCGTACTTGTTGCGCGAGATCAGCTTGCCCATCAGCATCACGGGGATCACCTTGCACGACTTGGACAGCACCTGCCGCAGAACATGCGCCGCTCAGTCGTAACGCTACAGAGCATCAACACTTCACACGGTGTAATAATTGTCTTATTACTGATATATGGGTCATGGTGGAGATCGCGGAATAAATGTTAGAAGACGTGTATTTTATTGCGAGGGATACGTCATAGCAAGTTAGTCGCAATATGCCTCCGTCAGCACGCCGAGGAACGACATTTGCCGCTGCGCATGCCTCAACTAGAGGTGCGATTGCTTTGATTGCTTGCTTCGTCAAGTCTTGTAAATTTCAATTCCAATATATTTATTTCGGAAAACAAAAGCCAATTGCTTTATTAGTTTAGTGGCAAAAAAGAAAAACTCAATAACTATGTCACAAAGATACATCATCAGCATCAACCCATTTCTGGTTCTCCTCTCAGAATGTTAAAATATTAGACTGAAATCCACCTAGCTAGCGAAATGCGGATTGGTAGTTTTCGGTTAGCTCACTCTCGGGCATATGTTTCTACACTATGTTTTCCTTCAGCTTCCGAAGCTGTATTAGTGGTCTTACCTGCGTGGGAAAACTGACGTACTTCAAGGCTTCGTACTGGCACCAGGCGCTGATGATGTTCGTCAGCGAGCAGTACGAGAACTTGTAGAGCGGCGCGGCAATGACCTGCTGGCCCGTGCACAGCAGCCGCGTCAGCGCCACGGCGAAGCCCAGCAGGCGGTTGATGAACACCAGGAACTGAGAGTCGTTGAACCTCAGCAGCGAGCCGTCCGGCATCTCATAGTTCTACGTACAAATTCGGTTCAGTATATTGAATAGTCTTCTCAATAGTATACGGGTTCATTAGCTTCAAACGCTGCCTCGTGAAAAACGGCGCGTCTTATATCATTACACTCTCAGTAACTCTTTTCTGTAGAACGCTAGATGTTATGACTTGACAATCCAAACCATGAAAAACAGTTAATTAACTTGATAAAGAAACATGAAAATATCATTCATCTTAGGTTATCTTAGAGTAATATCAAACCTGTGTCATGATCTTCTCTTGCAGCAGTCCCCACACCAGGTAGGCGCCCATGAGTCCAGTGAAGCAGAACGCCAGCTCTAGACCTTCCCGCTGCGGGCTCTCTTCCACCTTCACTGGTTTAACAGACTCTGGTATGCGGTCCTGCTCGTAGAAACACGCAAATAGCGTGCGGGACACCCATGTCTGGTTTGCTGAAAAGATCAGTCTTAAAACAAATGCTTCAAGCCGGCAACATTATCCTCAAAATTAGTCTCCAGGGAGACCCACTCATGTGACAGATGGACACAAAACTGTGATTGATTACCACTGATGATCTAACCACAGTAGTTTCCGAGATAAGCATATTGAAACAAACAAACTAAATAAAGCATTATTACTATTAAATCTAGATGTACCTAATATAATTTATTAAAATATTGTTAACTTAGTGATAACAGTGAAGAAACAGACTAAGATGTCATAATCCAGATAATTTAATATATTGATTGATGGATATGGATTACCCAGAAGATAACAAGTGGCAGTAGCCAGGGCTTGTTTCAAACTACCAGTTATCAGTACAACGCTTGTTTACAGCATGTGACTATCCAATCACTTGTACAACTATTCATTGCTGGGTATTTCCTTATCTAATGCTCTTATCAGCATGACGAAAACTTGATTTTCAAGAAGTGTCCTCAAAATTTTAATTAGAAAAATACAGTACTTTTGTTTCCTGACGGTCATAAATTGAAGAAATATTAATTTATATAAATCTAGGCGTTTATATTTGTGAGTTTGAGACAACTTCATTTGATAACTTAAAACTTAAGCTACGAGGGTCAATTATGCACTCCGGTCTACAAAAGTGCCAACAAAAAAGGCGAGGCTCACTACCCGGGTACCCTTAGTATGATAAGTAATATACATATTATATTGTCTAGACAAACACATCCCAACTTAGGCCACCTCTATGCTTCCTATCACATGAGATTGTGGTCAAGGATGAGTCTATATGAAATGGATCAAATAAAGGATCAGAAAATGGACTGAAACCTAATGGTATATGGTAAACATATGTAGGTTTTACAACTATTATTATATAGTGTTTTTTAATTAAAAATAAAATTTAATTGATATGTTATTTTGTCTTAATTAATTTTAACACACTTGTAAAAGTAACAAAAAGACTGTTATTACATTATCACACAGTCAGAAAGTGGCTCTTATATGATTTGATTTATCCATCCAAGCTTTACTTACTTAAAAAGGGTTACAAAAGTATGTTGTTCTTTATAAGTAATATCATTATTACATAAATGACTACTAGTTAAAGTTATTTAAATTAGTCCATAGGATATTAAATTGTTATTGTGTATACTTATAATTTTGATATTTTGAAATTGTCATTGTATCATAGTATGCCAGAAGCAGCCGGATGCATGTATATCTGAGTGTAATAAATAAGAGAATTTAGAAAAAAAAAGGTTTTTTTTTCTTATAGCATAATGTTTATGTTCAATGGTAGGTTAAATAAAGGTTAGTCATGTTTATTGTGTGAGCTTATAACTATAAAAAATATCTCAGATCATTCTGAAGATGGTACCTATGCAATGCAAATATTCCCAATGTGGGTTTGACTGAATATAATAAAAACATGTATAAGTAATATTAAATAATGTAGCAATCTATTATTATACATCAAATAAATGACTTACTAATCTTGTCAAAATAGTTAGTCCTTTCCAAATACTTATACAAAACGTAACATGGCAATAACACTGTAGAGTACCCAATTAAATTTAACAATAATCTGAAGCACCTGAAACAAAAACTATTCATTAAGACTAGATATAAATTATTTAAGTTTAATTAAAAAACACAAACTTTAGAATTTATACAACCAATGAATAAAGGTAATTTTTTCTCATTTTAATGTTTGTTAATTAAAGTGGAGAAGAGTAAACATCATTGAAATAAAATGACTCACCAAGAGTACTCAGAGTCAGACAATGTGCCTGCCTCCTCATAGGCAGCTACAAGCTCGTGGTAGAACTGTCCCAAGGCAAACACTCCTAGCACACACAGTAGTAGGACCAACCTGAAATAACTCTTCCCATTACATTCATTTCAAAAATCCACCAACTTGCACTGGAGTTACATGGTGGGTGTCCAATATGTGCCTGCATCAGCCTGTGGGAGAGAAGGCTGGTGCTCAGCCTTGGGAGCTGAGGAATTTTCCAGCTGAGCTTTATAGGGCTCCACTTTCAGTAATTTTGTACATAAAAATATTTTGTTAATAAATACGGTCAGTTCTTTTTCTATATATTATAATAACTAAAGAAACAAAATAATTTTGTATGTATAATATTTGCATTAGTGATCAGCAGCTAAATTGTTAATAGGATGGTGACGATTGTATAATCTAGGATCAAATGATAATGGCGAACACACATTCACAAGCTGTTGGGAGGTGCATCTGGGATCAAAATCTGCTCCTGACCAAGCAGATTCTGCTGAAGGTGACCAAAGAGAACCACTATCACCAATTAAAAAAATAGATTTTGATTGAAGGATCTTCTCATCTTCAAATAAAATTAAACAACAATATAATAACAACACAATATTAAACGATATTTGAGTTTAAGACTTAATTTTTGGACATAGACTTAAAGCTTTCAATTTATAAATTAATGGTATAACATTCAATGTCTATTTTAACTTATTTAAAAACATTTAACTTACCCAATTACTATCTTTGATCGCATTGTATTAATATTATAGTTATTTAATAATAATTCAGATCTAAACTATAATACTGGTAAATTTTCGTTTGTAAAAATGCACAAAACTTAAATGCAATCCTTTAATACATGCACCTACATCACAACTTCAAACGTATAATTTATATTGCACAAATCACAATTGATTAGAGAAAGACGAACATGAATGAGATTCTGAACTGAATTGTGAAATTATATATCTTTAATAAGTTTAAATAAATTAAATTTATTTCTTAAAAAATACCAAAACATAGCGTCGGCGTCACATGTTTAAATGTCAATTGTCATTGTCAATTTGACATTGACATTCTTTTAACATCACAGGGCAGGCACAGTTTTTTACAGACTAGATTTAAATAGGTACCATTGTTTTAAGCTTAAGAATACATGTAACAATGAGAATATAAACTCAACCGTTGTCCCATAGTTGTCCTTTCTAATACTGCAATACTCAGTAATAATACTGAGATTTGGATATTACTCACAAAATATTTAAAAAAAGATTGCTTTTTAATTTATTCTGTGCATGTCAAAATCATTGTCAATTTCCTTGTCACTCCAAATAAAACTAGAAAAGCGAGACGTTTTTTGCAACTTGCAAAGATAATTTTTATATTAATTCTTAACAGTTTTACATTTTTTATATTATTTAATTACTTCAAATATTATGTGCCTACGAAATCTGTTTTATTGGAATTAAATAAAACAAATTTTAATAAAATTCCGATGTTTGAACCTGTTAATCAAACCCAATACATTGATACTTAATACCTACCACTACTTAGGCATGAAAATATTATATTGATAAAAATGTTTTGGAATGAGACTGTAATGCTTTTGCTCGAGTTTTTAGCAGCGATTTGTGCTGTTGCTGTTTGCGGACCTTGCTTACTCGCTTGCGCACGAAGGCTAATTCTTGGGGATGAGCTGCTGCAGAGACAAGGTCAGTTAAGTACCTATAAATTAAATGTAATAAACCAGGGGGCTAGTATTTTTGCCTATCTATTTCGGTTTCTTTTCTCAAAGTTGCTAACTGATGGCGACATATTATCTCTATACAACACGAACGGTTGACAAAGCTTATGGGAAAAGTGACTGAATCAGGTAGCAGGTTGCTAGCAGCCCTGTTCAATATCGCATTGAGGTTAAATGGTGCACGCAGCGCCTGAGCAGAGTGTTGTACTCCCGCGATTCCGTGGTCGCGGTAGCGTGTCCGTACTCAACAGGTTTTGGTCTCGTAGCGCAGCGTGTAAATTATCGCCGCCTTGTCATTTCTCATTAATTTCAGTAAAGACTTCTTTAACTGAACAATGATGAACACACTTTAATTTCACACCACAAAAAAGGAAAGGAAAACAAAAAGACCGAAAATAACAGAAACAGTAGTATACAAATTGGCGGCCTTATCGATCTATATAGGCTACATACGGCTACGATACGATACTTATACGATCTCTTCCAGGCAACCAAAGATGTAACCGATATAAAGATACAGAAAGAACAATCATCGGCACCTAAACCGTTTTCGGAGCAATTAAGGATTAGAGAGACATCATTTCTAATTTTATTTATCATTTTATCTGCAAATATTGACAAATGACATGGTTTGACCCGTAGTCTCGCCAAGCTGTGAATAGGTAACGGTTGTTTCGGTTTGTTTGTTATGGGTTTTTTCCTGGTTTAAGTGTGGAAAATTATTCTGTCTTCTTCAAAATTCAAACTATTTCTGTGCCAAACATCTAGATAATGAATAGAACAGGCGTTACTTTGCGGAAGTCCATGATAAACGGAATATAGCAAATTATACTTGCTGTTTGTTGTTTAAACATCTAGATAACAAACAAATAAACATATAAATACTTTCGAACACGTAAATGAATTATTTAAAATTACTACTATCAATCCCTATTCCCTTTCCCGCTTCCGCTCCCATGCCCAACATACACATGTAATTAAAAGCTAGTTTGCTGTGTCGGGAAACTTGGGAACACGAGTAGATATCAGAAAACGAAAGATACATGATGATCACGAAAGCAGCAAGCAACGCCGCGGTCCGTCTGTAGCTTCGGTGGCTGCTATTATAGCTACGCAACTCGGTGCTATAATAGCTACGCACATAAGTGCAAACACAAAATATCATCATCATTGTCGAACGATCGTCAGCGAACGAAATCCACTGGTGATCATAAACCTTTCCCAAAAAGCGCCAACATACCTGGTCCAACGCCTTTCTCATCCAGCCACCTCCCGCCACTCACACGAAATATAATTGTTATGCATACTTTAAAGGTCATGAAGGTGTTCGCGAGGCGGACGTGCTCGGCTGCGACGAGCCCGCGTGTCCCTACTACAAGAAGAACATGAAGCTGCTCATGGTGCCCACGGCGCGGCGCCGGCGCCAGTACAACTCGCCCACCAGATAGCCGAGCTGTCGCTTTCTAATATTAGCAGTTCTTACAGTCTTGCTATTTAAATGCTCGTTGAAATAAACATTTATATTTTTGCTGAATTGAAGCAGACGTTCTTTTGCGGAAGTCCATGATATACAATACCTCGGACTCGATTTGCTTTAATGTAAACCTGGCAATCCCGTACGCTGGATTTGAATTTTTAAGCAATTAAAATATCACTCGCTTCAACGGTAAAGGAAAACATCGTGAGAAAACCTGCACGCCTGAGAGTTCTCCGTAATGTTTCAAAGGCGTGTGAAGTCTGCCAATCCGCACATGGCCAGCGTGGTGGACTATGGCCAATTTCTTCTTATGTTGAGAGGAGACCCGTGCTCTGTAGTGAGCCGATAATGGGTTGATCATGACACCATACCGGTCTACGCTTGTGCCTCCTGTGAAGCTCGCTATTGGCTTGTTGGTCTTGGAGTGTAGTGATGAATAACAGCGTTATTTAGAGCTTTGCTGTTCGGATTAGAAAAGTAGACATGCAGACAATAAAATGTGAAAAATTACAAATTAAAAGGTTTAATCTGGGTAAAGGAGCTTGTCATATTTTATCCCGCGTTTTCCCTGAATGAACTTTAACCCGAGGTACCCACAATGTGGAGGTACCACATTGACAACGGTAACTAACGCAATATATTTTAATTAATGAAATAGGGTGAACCTTGTTGGCGTGACATACATTGTAAATAAAACATGTAGATATTAGTTAACTATTTTTATTTAATTTATATCAGTTTATTTTGACGCTGCAATGGCCGTTTCATAATAGACAGTAGGTAATGTAACTGTTGCCCTGGGTCTAATCCTGAGGCTCCTGTCCGATGAGCTCGCTGTCGACGTGAATCTGAGGGTCTTTCTTGTACTTGGGCGCGCTGTATGCGTGGCCTCCGCAGTTCATGGAATCAATTTTTACGTCGTCTGACTGAAACCAGTGCCCACTTATGTTGATTTTTTTCTGTAACAAGAAAACATGTTCAAGTGCAGCGAAAGTATTTATGCTGGATATTTGTATGCTGTTATCGATTGCACCCGGGGACTAGAACTGAAATCGTGGTGCTTGATCTTAGAGTTGAACTAAGAAAAAACAAAGTAACCCTGACCTTACTCCCTCCCTGACCTCAGGGAAAGAACTACCTTTGAAGTTAAGATAGTTGTCGTTGTTGATTAGTTGTCTATCCTTCACAGGTCACATGCGCAGAGTCCGCCAAGAAGCATATTTCGTCCAAAGTAGACTATCCCACACTTTAGCGTAGCAAGCTATGGATTCATATGTATATACAGAGTGACACTATACAAAACTTGTATACTTACTGCCGATAACATCAGCGTTATATGCGCCTTCGCACTTCGCCCTACCTAAAGTACGTCCCAAACCCTACAAAATTCCTTCTAGCGTATCTCAACCGGTTGTCCCTGGTTAGTCCGTAGCGCCGCCCGTACACAGAAACCTAAAGCTCGACAATATAGCTCAACACCAAGAAATTCTCAAAAAAGCTATTTCTAAAAAAACAATCTAACATCCCAACCCTCTCATACTTCTTTTCATTCACCCGCCCTAAGCGCTCCTCTCTGCAAGCGACCTCACCGCATCCTTTACAACCCTAGCGATCAGATGACAACATCTAACTTTCACAATAAACATAAACACAGCGTCTTCCTGAGTATTGTAACATTATCTAATTATATTTATGAGGCAGCAAAAACGTGTTTTATTAATATTTCGAACCATCATGTTTCTTGCTCTTATACCGTGTAGGATGTACATACGTAGCAGACGGCGGCGAGCGGGCATCGCGGCTGTAGGAGGAGCAGCAGAACGGTCAGCACGGCGGCGGCAGCGTGCAGTAACGACTTCATTTTGCTGATGATTCTCAGCGCCGGACAAGTTGACAGGCAAACTAGTTTCCTTAACTCTGGGCCGCTGCTTTTTACCCTATTTGAATGATTTGTATTTTAAAATACGTACGAGCGTGTGTTTAAAAATGGAATTACCTAATGGACGGTTGATGTGACAGGATACTACAGAGAGAGACAGTTACCAAAACAAACAACGTTCCATAAAAAGGCTTCATAGTCTCTTGCCTCCGCACCTACGTGCAATGAAGATACAAGCATTATCTGCCGATGCGTAGTTGTTTTTGATTTCCCGGGAGACCGTCTCTAACTAAAACAGATAGGACTTCCATACACCTTTCATATTTGATCTATTTAAGGATAGACTGTTAAATTATTTGCCTGAGTTAAGTGAGATTTTAGAGACTCCTTGGATTATACCTAACCATATAAGCTTCATGTGAGGCGAAACATTTCTAACGATCGAGCCCTATCGTAATAATTTACATATAAAATAAGAAAGTACCTATGCGTAAATAAAACGGAACATTACTCACAACCGCTTAGAATTAGGCTGTGTATCCACTAGGGACGTGACGGAGTCTGCACCGCAAATGCAGAGTTGCCACAAGCCTGTCATTTTACACAAGTATCATCATCATCGTCATTGGCGCTACAGCCTTTGTGGGACCCTGCACGTAGCAAATAATCCCGGGCATTTAATTTCTTTTAATATCAGTTCAATTAAGACTTTTTAAGATATTACTTTGCTTTACGTGCAATGGCAAAAGAGATTAGTTTTTTTTTTCAAGTCGTATTATTAACCAAATCTCTATACCTATCAAATTTGTAGCAATCATCAATTTTTTATTCTATGTGGCATCGCTACAGTGACCTTAACAGCCCAGCAATTGTACTGTTGCAATAAATCAAATAAATAAATCAGTGAGGATATTATCCACTAACTGCTTTTGTGTAGGATACCTACAAGTTAAACTATGATATGTATCTAATCCTCAATTTTCGTAGCATGGGCCGACTCGAAGGCAAATTTAATACGACATCTAAATATAAACTGCAAATATAAAATCGTTACAATATTAAAAAATCAATTAAATTACTTTAAAGATGATTTTTTGTAGTTTCAGAGGAGATTTGAAGATTCTGCGAAATGTCAAAAAAATCAAAGCAGTAGTTTTCACGCCAACTGCTGACAGACAGAAAGGCCAACTCGCTGGGAAAATTGCGATTTTATGTTGATATCACAGATGGCGCTAGTTGCAGAAAGAATCTCGCTAACGATGTTTGTTCTGAGAAACTTAAATAGTCTCGTTCATTTTGAAACATCAGTATTGAATGACACTTACATCTTACCTATATATAGTCAGATACAGTAATTAACCTAAATGAGAATTTTAGTGCCTTTAACTGCCAACTTCTAAAAAGGGTAGGTAATATAGTTACCTACTTCTTTAAGGGTGAAATTTCAAAGGGTGAAGCCGGAATCTAGCCCGAGTCATCAAAATGACCTGAAATTTTTTAGTTAAATCGCTACACAAACATACCGAGTGGATACACAGCTTATGTGCGAAAATCTAAATCCACAGATAACGTGCGTAACCAATGACCTGGATGCATTCGAACAGAGTATGGAGGTCAATCGGCTTACAATTTTAAGATTGATCATCGCTTTGAGATATTTGTGTCTGCGTAGCGCAGCGCGGCTTTGGAGCAGGATGCTGGGTTCGATTCCCAGCTTGAGTTTGGTCTGGGAGGTTTCAGCCGTAGTTAGTACCGCCCTACTGATAAAGACACGTGGCCGAGCGAGTTAGCAGCGAGGTACGTTGTCACGTAAAAGCCAATTACGAGTATGAGTTACCCCTAAAAGGTTTGAATGCCAGGTGAAAATGCCATGAAGAGCTAACTTGTAGTGCAATGAATTAATATTACTTGGTCAGTCACTTCCCATCAGATGTTATCGCGTCAATCTCTTGACGTCACCAAACAAGTCATCAGGCGTATATCTTACCTGTGCCTTTTTCATTGTAATTAAAAGATTTGTCGTATTCACTTGTAGTTCATCTGCCAATGTTTTGAATTCAAAGTGCGTGAACACAACGTAGTGTATGTATGCCTTATATTGCTATCTTGCTTTCTGTGAGATCTGCGTAGCTTTTCTATTGAAATAATTAAGACTAAGATTATTATATGTTTACTTTATTATGGATTCTAAGGCTAAGCACAAGTTGGACTCGGACACGAAGGGTGTCACGGAGGACAAGAAAACACTACCTGCATTGACATTAGATTAAGCAAAACAAAAATACGTTTCATTATTAGGGATTTAAATTTTCAAGACATTTTGTTATTAACGCAATTGTCTACTAAGTTCTCGCCCTTGTGCGTCAGTGTTTCGAAGTATAGCGTATCTGAAGATACGTATTCCTAAAAAACACTCATGTGTATGTTATGCAATCTGGCTGCCTCCGTCGCTGCGCGGAAGGGCAATCCAATAAATATTTCTCATATTAGTTAATACACAACCTAAAAGCGCCGCGTTCGTGTGCTCGGCCATTTCATTTACCTTGCGCCTTGAACTTGTACGATCTATTACACATCGAGCAAATGAACTCAACTCTAATTACTACCTTGAACCTGACCTTGCATGTCTCGTTACAATACAACCTACCGGGAAACAACTTTCCTGGTGATGAAATAACTTATCTACTACGTTGTACCGGTAATGTACAATGATCCACGATAACGGAGTGCTTTCCTGTTAATTGGTTAGTTATTCAACTTTCCATTACGCTAAACGTTAAGGGATACTTGGATATCAAGCGGGACGGTTTACTTATTTTGGCAAAGCCACTCTCGCGGTTGGCTGTGGCTGCAGGCGCCGCGACCGGCGTTCTCGGCAGCGTTGAAGTTCGAGTCCTGCGTGCGACCTCGCGCCTGTTTGTTTATTTATTTATTTATTACGGAAAACCAACAGCTAATACATTTTTCATGACCATTTTTTACCGTTGTGAGCTAATGTGAATGTTTAGCTTAATACAGGTTTTCACAACGTTCACAAAGAAAAAATCGCAATATAATTAACTACAAAGGCAACAATCAAAAACTAGTCACTAGATAATAAAGTTAAAACAAGATTTCATAACAAATGTCAATTAGTACTATTAAGTATAAGAGATGTCAATAATTTTACTTCTGAAGTCAATATATTTGTTATAAAATAAATCAATTTCCCTTTGTTTTTTTACACTGTTATTATATATGTCAGATATTCTTGGTAAGGGAGAATATTTACCTAGTTTGGTTCTATAGGGCCTGTGATAGAAAAAATTACACGGAAACGTCATTGTGGAACAAATTGAATAAAAATGTCATCGACAACAGTTTACGCCTTTTTTCGAGACTTTTTGATTTATTATTATTATTTATTTGATCAAGCCTGTCGTGGTTTAAACCTAAACGCTTATAAACGACAACTAGTAATTGGTAGAAAAGCGGTGATAAGAGGTTAAGATATCCCGATACCTATAATTTTTCGGAGCACCTAACGTGCGCTTTAGTTTAATATGTTTTGCCTAAGCGGTGAAGGTTAACAAGAACGTAATGCCTGCTATTTGTCCCCATAGTTCTCCAAGATATTTGCAATTTAAGAAACCGAACTTGGCCAGCGTGGGAGACTGCGGCCAAAGCCCATATCGAGAAGACCGATGTCTTGTAGTGTGCTGGTAACGGTTTATGATGATGATAATGATATATATAGTCTGTCCGTTGCACTGGCGAGTTCTCTTCATAGTAAACACGATAAATTTAACGACAAGATACGATCACTTCTACACCACTCAAAGTGGTGTAGAAGTGACCATGACCATGATCGCTTCACGCCGCGCCGTCCATACAAAGTGATGATGTTAATAAAAACAGCGCCATAAGCACGCGCGGCGGCTGCGTGCGCACTGCGCAGGCGCCGCCGATTGTTATGCACATACTATTTTAGTACTAAAGATTTTTTATTTTGTATCATTTCAGCTTATGCTGGATTTCTGACTTCCCGGCAGCGTCTTATTTTAAAAATATTTAATAATAAAATCGAATTGTATCACAATACACGTACAAAGTAAATACATTCTCGCAGCACCCGTAACACTTTAATTGTAAACATGTTTGAGAAGCTACTCAAACATGTTTACAATTAATTGAGGTGATTCTATACTGTTGGTCTCGAATCGACTCAGAAGACAAGGCATGTTACGGCTAAAATATTAATATTCATCAGTCCTTAAACACAAGAAGATTTATAATATGATGCAAACCGTGTTAAAATAGCGTACAATCCCTTAACCAGCGTTGGTTTCTAGTAAACAGAATCGCTTCTCACCCTGTACCAAGTTCTGGTTAGACGCCATTAGCTTGATGCTTTGGATTCGGTTTATCGCCCTGTTGGTAGACTCGGTGACTTGGCAGGTACGAAACTTTAGCAATGTTGCTTGTCTTTCGGTATAATCTAGTTCTGGTTCCGCCCTCACCTTTTACCCATACGTACGACACGCTTTGCTGTCTCATTTCTAATACGCAATAGAGAGATTTGTCATCCTACAATGTGAGTACCTTCATCAAGAATTAATAGCCATCTCCGGCTCTCTCCGGGATTGCGCTCCACCTTAGGCTGCATCATCACTTAACATAGGGTGTGTACCCCAGTCTATGAAAAAGTAGACCAGTAGGTACTCATAAGGAGCATTAATACATGCTCGGTTAGATAAAGATGCTAGGCGATGAGCCTGCAGTAAATTGTAGTAGGATATAAGGTGAGCTATTGTCTTAGCGTCGATAAATAATTCCGCGCGCATCCGCGGCGCCGCATAAGGCGCGGCGACACGCTTGGCACGTCGTTTCAGCGCGGCTTCAGCCCGAGCACAATGGCGGCTGTGCCCATATCACGCTCGGCGCTCGCTTCCTCCGTCGTAACTTGTAATGGGCGACGCCGTAATCGGCAGCGACGCGAGATATTGCGTTTTGTTCGCCAACTCCTAAGTATTAACTATATTGATGGGCAGAACTGTCGTTTGTGCTCGGAATACTGCTAAGTACCGCTTAAACAGATACAGACACGTTTATGGACAAGTGTTAGGGCCTCTGGCCGATGTCATCGTTGAGAATCGAAACTGAATGATAAATAAAATTAATAGCGGACACGGCGGGGTACCCCTCTCAAGATCTATGGAATGTGATGAGATTGTAAGAAAGGGTTTATAGCATGCGCATGCTCCGGGAGACCTGCCCGTTTAGAGATTAAAAGCAATTTGTACCTTACTTACCAAAGAACAGACGTTAGCGGCTATGTGGAATAGCCGCTAACAACGTACCCAAAGAGTGATGGCGTAGTCGGTCGTAAAACTATGCCAAAACAAAAAGAATTTGTGAAGACATCTTGTCCGACTCCACATAACAAGAAATAAAGGCAAGAAGACGAAGAGGCTAAGGATCAGTTAGACAGTTCCCAGAAAATACTCATAGTTTTTTAAAATATTAAAGACGTATACCTGGCTTATATACTATAATGCAGGTTGCACAATCTTATAGTATTGTGGCAGCGTGGTAGGTCAATGCTTTGGTTCCCTCTCGCCGCTGAGACAAAGGCCTGAGCGTGGTAGCGAGCCATTCACAGTGGAGGATGATGAGGATGATAGGTACAATAATATTACTGATATTACAAATAAAAGTACCCATTCATTGCAAAACCGCAAATTGCGTTTCAGTGTTAATTTACTAATTACGTACGTTAGTTATCAGCCGCGCACGTATTCATTAGTTATAATATTACAAATGTGAACGTAGGGATGGTTGTTTCGCTTTCACGCAAAAACTTCTCAACCGATCGTCATGATACTTTGTACATATATTTTTGGATGTATTTGGAGGTAAAGGTAACATAGGATACATTTTATTATAACCAAAAAAAGTGGTTTGTCAAATTTATCATGATCTCTGATACTTATTAAATGGTTTCAATGCGAGCGAAGCCGCGGGTAAAAGCTGGTTTAGTTAGAAATAAATCGATTCACCTACGCATATGACTTGATCCTTCTTACCGAGCAAATCGGCAATTAATATCGAGACCTAATTGGAGACTAGCTCTGATTTATTGAGAGTCGAAAAAACGGTCACATTGTTTTCTTTCTAGCATTTTCTGTTGTTGTTCCACGCTCTACTAAGCTACTAACCTCACCTTGAATCTAACGAATTCACATTTGTTGTACACACTAATGTAGCAAACAATATTTTTATTCAATAAGTTTGATTAGATATTATACAGTGAATGAATTTGTCTAGTTTTGATTGCGGCAGAGGATCGTAACAACTGGCGTAAGGTTGATGCGGAGGGCGTAGTTGCTCATGACGCCGCCTTACATGAGCATCTGGCAAACAAGCACGCTATAAGACACGAGCGCGTAGAGAACCCCCTGCCTCCTAGCGGTTCCTATGTTTGTGAACTATGCGGACGTCACTGTCGCTCTCGTATTGACCTCATAAGCCATGAAAACAAATGTCGCCGCCCATGAGACGCTGTTTAAAATATCTTTCGAAGATGAATAGGGCTAATGATCATGATAATGATGATTGCGGCAGACTACCAACGCATGGGTTTGTATTCAGACCTGGAATGCTACCGTCATGTTATCCCATTCATTTCATTCCGTTGTTTGTTGAGTCAATCAGGCATTAATTTTTTATAAACGCAACCCTCGTCTACTTACCTATCTGTTCTATTTATACATAGGAAGTTTAGAACACATTCGTCGTTATCACACCGCTCTAATAATCGTATCGGTTACGGACGAAGCCAGCCCGCGGGGCGACGTGGACACTGCCCGGGCAGAGTCGACTGCACACAGACTCTTGGCACAATTGCATCGCGGTACATGTGATACAACATAACTTAAGCTCCTCAAACAAATTTCAATTAAATTATTATCATTAATTTTATCTATCTTTTCTTATAAAGCTCAAATGCTTATGATGCGAAATAAAAAAAAAATATCGATTTAATTACATAATGCAGGGTAGCTCAGCTGTCATCTGACGTCTGGCGCTGACAATGCGTTAATATTAAAAGTATAGCCCCCTTTCACCTTCTCTATCTATTGCTCTCTCATGTAACGAAATGTGGCCTAGACACTCAATCGCCACCTTAGAAGTTTCACCCTGACCTAACTAAATTGTGATTATAAAGGAAGGAAGCTTCAATTAAGCCTATTAAGCTTACGTTGTATATTAAGTGGAAGAGTGGTATATTTATTTATTTATTTAATGATTGCGGATAATCAACAGCCAATGTGTATGTTTAGCTTATTACAGGTTTTCACAATGCTTACAAATAACATACAAGAATCAGCCCACTGAACATTGGACTGAGTTGGGTCGGAACTGCAACTGGCGTGCTGTCGCAGTTCCGATCCAACTCAGTCCGAGGAAATGTACTTTAAGTAACTCACAGGTAAGGCCGAGATGGAAACGTGATCATCTACTTAGGAGACGTAGGGCGGAACTGGCTCGTCTAAGCCTAATACTGCACGTTATCCTGAAAGTGCGTTATCAGCGGCGGTGTGCAGAGCGCGTGGACTGTGTCGACTTCGGCCGGGCGCGGCGCTCGGCCGCCACCTATTGATAACACGATAAGGCGCCAGGCGCGACAGATAGAGGCTTCATGAGGGATCCGCGTCGGCGCCCTGCACGCGTGCCCGAGGTCCTTCACACTTTAAGGATACAAAGATATCATTGAATCAGCGTTAGCTGCTGCTCGCGACTCCGTCCGTGTACATACTGTTTGGCCACAGTACGCAATGCTAGGTCTTCTTCCTCTTAAATGTCACTAACTTACACACTCACAATTACACATGCACACCCACTTACTTGTTAACTTGTTCACCTTAGTCAGTTTCACTTAGTTACATTTTAAATTTTTAAATTTTTACGTATTTAACAAATTTTGTAATCTCTTTGGCCTTATTTTATGTTTTTCTTAATTGTATACCAATGAATTATAACGCTGTTGATTACTTGCAAATAAATAAATAAATAAATGTAAATACAAGTTTTTGTGGTACAACGGAATAACCAAAATTTTATAATTTCTAAATTTCTGTTTTATCGAAATAACGAACAATGTTATTGAGCTATTGCTCCCAGGATTTTTAACCGACACATTAGTAATGGGTCCAATTTACTAATTGCAGAACATTACGAATAAGCATAAAAAGAGAAAGACAAAAAAGGGTCAAAGTTCAGAAACACAAAGCTGGTTTTGTTGGTTGAGTTGCAGCTCACGACGCCATAGTTTCATGCGCGGGTCAGGCGTAAAATTGCTAGCTGTGGGATATACCTGTTAAAAAATTTCAGTAAAGTCGAGAGTTAAAATACTGCCGGTGTCCGCCGCCGTGCGTCAGAGAGCAGGCTTCGTGCAGCGGTTCTAGTCGTTATGAATAAATGTAATAGCATCGTCAGACAAAGCCCGTCAACCCGCATTGGAACAAATCTAAAAATCCCTTAATCTGAGGTACGAGACAGAAGGGCTGTGCTCAGCTATGGGCATGACCTGATGGGTCATGGTGATAATGATTCAAAAAGCAATGCAATTGTCAAATTGCTGTCATTCTATTGACTTTACTGACTATTGACTGAAATATGCAATCTATGCGATGCGAATAATGAAATATATAAATATAGTCAAAATGGGGAAAAGTTTGGAATTGGCTTATAATATTATGTTACGAATATTTGTCAGCAAAACCACTGGGCGGTAGGTACGGAAAAACCTCGAGCAGTTACGTGTGACATGACGCAGTTTAGTTATTAGGTACTTTAGTGTAGGCACCTACGAAGAACTTAAACTCAACTACGCAGTCCTAATAGTCAATGCAAGAATAAAATAATAAAAAAATAGTTCTTTAGATATAAACAAGGAAATATATTTATATCCGACATTCGATCTGTTATTAAAGTTCGTAGATTTTGTTTTAAGTTTTTTATAACGGTACATCAAGTCAAACTGAATAATCCTAACTATTATTATTGTACATGTGAGCAGCGTAGTCCCAGGATCGATTTCCGGGTTGGAGTCCAAATGTTTTTAAGAACCTACCTATCATAGTTAAGAAATTGGTGATGTCCATCCCCGTGTTTCGGAAAGCTCGTTAGGCTTCAATCAAGTGTATTAGCGCATCATCTTGATAATTTTTTTTAATGAACACAAATTAATGAGCTGATTTTGATGTAATTATGTATACTTAACCCTGATACTACTCTTCTAGACGACGGTTAAAGCTGTGGCTAATTTTGAATTCGCAATCTCAGAAAAATAATCAAGTGACAAAAAAGTGGAGGAAAAACAAACGTATGAAGAATGCTCTAATTTACGAAAAGAGAAAAGTGTTAAAATATAATGTAATTATACAGACGCCCAAAGTCTTCTACTGCCCAAAGCCTGGTAGTGCCTGCTGCGCCGGTCGGAGCCAAGGACATGCCAGGCATGATAGACAGCCCTCTAACTCAACACCTATATGGGACGAAGCTCTCGGCGGCTTCCTTCAAATTGTTGATCTGTTTGCTGTAAATCCTTGTCCACGCTTGAGGCACAGCGGTGCAGATCGCGAGGTGGCCGGTTCAACGCTCGCCCTACATTGGCTCAATTACTGCGTCTCGTGATCGGCCGCCGCGTCTCCTGACTACAGAGGCGGCTCTGTCAGTGCGGCAGGCAAGGATCATTATTGTAAAGTCGCCGACGCGCCGATACCCGCGACTTCTCCCGTGTAGATCTTGTTATTTCTCTTCATACTAATTCCGTGACTTAAAACTGTATGTGTTCCATTTTTTTATTTACCAGCAATGAAAATATGCATATTTTGTAATATTTGCATCTGCTTTTTGATACTTTTACATCGCGGTCAAACTAGCAGACGGGTCACCTGACCTGCTCGGTGATTACAGTTGCCCGTAAACATCTCCAGCATCAGAGGAGCCACCGATGCGTTACTGTTTTATTCCATCCTCTTAATCGGTTCATACTCGGCATCGTATATGTTTGGCGGAATGTCTTTGCCAGTCTCTACTGACAGTGACATGATGTTGCATACACTTAATTTGATTGTTTTTGTAAAAGTTATATTTGACTTTTGAATGAAATTCGGAAAAGTAATAAAATTTTATTATAACCTAATAAATAGAACAAACACATCATGCCATACCCTGTTCCGTCGAAATCGGTTCAGTCTTTCCAGAAAAAAGTACCGAGAGAATATACCTTACAAACACCCGTAAAAAATAAAAGCTAAAAAGATAGTGTAGCCTTACGCATAAAGATTTAAAATCATAGATATTGTGTAAATAAGAACTTGTACTTAGATAATTATGTTGTCAAATAGGTAATCAGATAAACTTAATAAGGGGATATATAGAAAATCTTGACCAACAGTTATTTCTAAGTCGCAGACAGACTAAATGTAGTTATATATTTGTTTGAAAGTTGATTGCGTACAGACGTCAGTACAAATAAGACATTGCTACAAATTATAATTACTCGTATCTATTATCAATCTATGAACGTTCCGTTGATATCTACATCAATAAAATTATACCTTTCGTGCTTAAGTCTGAGGAACATCACTGTTTTTATTAAAGTTTAAGTTTGAAGTAATATCTTTTGATTACACATTTGATGAAAAATACAAAATTCTCACGCGTTCGACGCGTTTTATGAGGAAACGCACGCGCGTGTTTCGGCTTTTTACTAAATCCCGCGAGAACTTTTAAACCCGGAAAAACTAGCGTTTTCCCGGGATTAAAAGTAAGTACGCTATGTCTTCCGCCCTTTGATGCAGTGCTGTCTCTATGCAGAATTTCGAGAAATTTCTTACATCGTTCAAGCCGTAAAGCTGGCGTTCGTAACGAAGGCTATTTCTTTTAATGCCCAAGAACTCCACTCTGGCGATTCTTGGAAAAAAAAAATCAGATGTCTATCTAAAAGATGTTAAATCGAGACTACTTGGTCTGTGCATAGGTAACAAATAAACAAATATAATTACAAATGCAAGCAGTGGTGCTCACAGGAAATTGTAACAGGGCAGACAATTTATGGAAAGCAAAACCCCTTTGAAAACGATTTGTCACGAAAAGTTTTACCCGCCGTCAAGTTTAATGCGTCAATATAAATCATTAGGGAAGCGGTAGGTATTATTTTATAAATCATTATTTTTTCACTTTATTTTACTTAACAAAATGTCACTCTTTCTCTGTCACACAAAACTCTTTTTAGCTGTAAAGACGTGTCACAGGTAACAGTTTCTGGTGGGAGGCCTCGGCCGTGGCTAGTTACCACCCTACCGACAAAGACGTGTCGCCAAGCGATTTAGCGTTCCGGCACGATGTCGCATAGAAACCAATTAGGAGTGTGGGTTTACCATGCCCCTATCAGGTTAGCCCGCTACCATCTTAGACTGCATCTTCACTTACCACCAGGTGAGATAGCCGTCAAGGGCTAACTTGTAGTGTAAAAAAAAAAAAAGTTATTGTTATATACAATCGCGTGGGGACGTTATAATTAAAAATTAAAGTGTAATGAAGTGAAAAGTATTTTCTTCAAACGGATTCTACGACAAAAGCTTTTTCGTATCTGCGTCTCAGTGCGAAGTTCCCCGTCTTTAATATATCGATATATGTGATTATGATAATGATTGAGTCTTTATCTAATCTATTGAATGGGCAGCCAGCGCCGCAGCGGCCCTGCTCCTGCGAGCGCCAGCAGCGGGGAAGCTGGCGCGCAGTCGACTCGGAGTTCGAGCAGGACGCGCGCGTGCAGCGGCGCCGCACAGTCAGCCTGCGAAGTCGTGCGGAACAAAAAAAGCGCGAACTTTGCTCTCGCATTTTTTCGTAGCAGATTGCGTAGCTTCTTGCATTTTCGGAAAAGTATTCAAGTACAATTTCGTGGTGTTCTTCAAGACTGTATCAGTGTGTTTCGTGAACGTCTTGTCTGATTTGGATCCGCGGAATATATCGTTGATTATATTTTGGGTATGTCTGATGCAGATTTTTTTTATTTTTCAGAGCATTTATAAAGTATAACTTGCCGTCCACCTGTTTTATTACGAGCATTTTATCATGTAATCTATCTAAGAGACAATTGTCCCTATAATAAAGCTCTCTAATAATAAAAACCATAAAGCTATTTTGGTTGTGAAAAGATATTTTTTTAAATTATTTTTTGTAGTCAACCCTTACAGTTTACCCATGTAAGTCTGTCAACATGTCTGTCTGTCCGCATCTTAGCTCAGAAACTTATAGTATTAGAGAACTTTAATTTGACGTGGGTATTTTATTAAGCGAGCTAACAGAGTCAACGAATAACATTTTGAACACAATTTTTAGGGTTTTATAAAATTAAATTTTAAGCACTTATACCGAATAAATTCGGGGTTTAAGCTATTTATATTGCACAAAATAAGACATTTCTTCAGATTGGTCTCTTAAACTTTATAAACCATTATGTCAGTTGTACTTCACAACTCCAAGTAATATTTTAACCATTATTTTGATATAGGTATTAGGACGGTAATTGCCTCAGTTGCGGTTTAGTCAAGTTTCCAAAATTCAAATCAAAAATATGTATCTACTGAATTACAAATAAATTATATGATTGTAAAGTTCTAATAAACACAAAAACTATATAGTAATAATAACAATAAATCCCTCAAATAATAACAATTTTAAACCAAAGAGAATTAATTCATCAATCATATTTCAGAAATTAATGTTATCACAATTCGTAGATAGTTTAATTATAATAATTTAATAGTTAAAAGCTCCAAAGTTGGTCACCATTTACCGGCTTTAGTCAAGGTTGCTTATTTCCGCAGGTTTTTTTTGAATGCATAATCTAAGCGGACAAAGGCGCGGGCATCATCTAGTTTATATTAGTTGGGTTAATAAATTACTTTGCTTGATGGTTTAGCTAAGTACGTATTCTTTTCGTTGAATATTATAATAAGTAACGACTCACAGAAATAAAAAAAAATATTAGCGCAAAAAAATCCATTATTTCATCATTTGGTTGAATGCATAAATTCCTAGATACTCCTAGATACTAGATGAACTCTTGTAAACTTAGATCTAACTAAACTAAAAACTTAGATGTAATGCTTAAATTTAAGTCGTTAAAAAAAGTAATTTGTTACTGACTGAAATAGTGCTAACAACATGTTATGGTTTAACACTTAAAGGAACAATATTGACTTTTCTATTGAGTTGAAATAAAATGAAAGTAACGGTACACTCAAGTACTCACTGTACTTTCGAGTTAAAAAAATCCTAATCGATTCTTATTTACCCAAGATATGGACTATCACAGCCAAATGTGGTAATAGGTAATTTAATAAGGACATCCTACCTCTATTTCTAAAGATCTTTATCAAAATTGATCGTTCATTCATTGAAAGATTAGTCAAACTGGAAATGATAACGGAGCATAGTTTAACTTAGTTAAGAAAATGGCCAATGCTTTGCAAATGTTTTGTAGAAATCTTAATATTGGACGAAATGGTGATGTTGTGATATCGTTTTCAATTGATCTAATTTGTAAATGCAATGCCGCGATGGCAGGGCATGAGCACGATAGAATATTAACACGTCCCGACCCGAATCTGGCGTGTTTTGAATTGAATAATGCAAAACCTAACTATTACGAATGTAACATTGCGAATGATGATTTACTATAGGTGCGGTACACACTAGCACTATTCCGAAACAACCTATAAACTGGCTAATGAATTTATTTCAGCAAAAAAGTCACCGCTTCAACGACGCTCAATGACCATAAAAATATTTACCTTTTGGGAATTAATTCATAACGAACTGTATACTGGCATTGTTAGATGTCGGTAGTAGTAATATAATTAGTATAATAGCTTATGTATTTTCTGCAATCACATGTGAATAAAATAATGCTATATAATATGAACGTGGAAGGGCAAAAGAGTAGAGGAAGACCAAAGAAGAGATTAATGGATTGTGTAAAAGAGGATATGCGGGTACAAGGTGTGGGAGTTAGGTGACTGCTGATAGAAGTGAGAAGAAGAACAAGACGTGTTGTGCCGACCGCACATAATATGGCAAGAAATAAAAAAGAAAAAAGAATCACATTTATATTATAAAGGCGAAAGTTAGTATGTATGTTAGTATGCGTGTATGTCTATTTGCCGGAACCGGCGAACCAAATCGGCTTAAATGTGGAATATGGATTACTTATACCGTGGATTGGAGCTACTTTTTGTCTCGGACTAAAACCAACTAAAAACTGATTTTCACGTCGATGAACTACATACAACTATAGCTTTAGTTTGCCGCAGCATTATTCCACAGGAATCAAAGAAATACCATATTCCGCGCGGACGAAGTCGCGGGCGTCAACTAATGTGTAATAATCCTTCCATTGCTTTGAGCATTGTCACATTGTTTGACCTCTGTGGCGCAATGTGTGCGCTGTCGCATTATAAAGTTGGAGGCCCTGGGTTCGATTCCCTGCTCGAGTCTGGTCTGGTGAAAGGCTTCGGCCGTGGCTAGTTACCACACTAACAACAAAGACGTGTCGCTAAGCGATTTAGCGTTCGGGCACAATGTCGCGTAGAAACCAATGACGAGTGCGGGCTTACCATACCCTAACAGGTTCGCCCGTTACCATCTTAGACCACATCATCACTTACAATCAGATTAGATACCGTCAAGGGATAAGTTGTAGTTTATTAATAAAAAACACTGACTGACACACAACGACCCCAGAACAAGGATTTTTTGTAGGGATTTCATTCGTAGTAACGTTTATTACAAATATGAACCACGTTAGTTTATTAAATAAGAAATGGGCTTACACGCATTTCAATGCATTACTTCACGTTACCGGGTTACGTAAAACCATAAATTAATATAAGTAAAGAAGTTTAAACTCGTTAAAAGTTAGGAAGTGGGCTAATACAGCTATCAGCTGCCACTAGCGGTTACGGCTGCGGGTACATGTAGAGCTCAACTGACTCCAGCGCTCCATCTGTGACCGTTACATCATCACGTACATCCAAAACACCAGTTTCGATATGTCGCGTTTTCCTCATTCGCAACACACACACTCACAGCGAATTTTCGTGTTCATATCGATACATAGTATCGTATTTATTATTAGTATTATTAGTGGGAATTCCCAGTTTAGAAATTTATCAACTCTGGCCTTCCTCTGGTCAGGTCTGATATGGCTCTTCTGATGACTAGTTACCATCCTCCCGGCAAAGACTTACGCGTAAAAAACGCGCTAAGACTTACAGATGTCGCGCGTAATATAATGCCAATTAATTGTATGGGTTAAACATAGCCTTAACAGGTTAGCTCGCTACCATTTTAGACGGCATCATTACTTACCACTTAAATGAGATTGCCGTTATGGTCTAACTTTAGTGAAATCAAAATATAAAAAAAACAACCTGTCTGTGATTTTGAAATGTACCCACCAACCCGTATTGCGTGATGCGAAACTGCGAAGCTTGAGTATTATAATAAAAATAATTTTAAGTAGCATGTGAGATAGTGATAACAAAAAGAAAATTGCCTGGCAAGAACCCTCATAGCTTTAGTTTTAAATTTACGAATTTTAGTTATCACCATCAACTCACTACGAGTTGATGGTGATAACTAAAATGTAAATAATTGATGCGTCATAAGTGCCTCTTAAAGGACTATTTGAATAAAGATTATGATAGATTGTTTGTTCGGGATAATTTAATAGAGAATAGAAAAAGATAAGATTTTTCCTGACAGTGGCTATCAAACTATTGCACGACTCAAAAATCGAAACTGTAAATATAGCACAAAACCTCCGCTAGCTATATGTAGCGCTCCTGTTACTTATTGTAGCTCGAACAAGAACTCGCCAGGCATCCTCACTGATCTCGAGACGCAGCCCGCGCAGTGTCAGTGGTATCCCTCCGCCGGGGGCGCAGTGGCGATATAATGATAATAAAAGGAGCAGTGGGAGGCTGTCCACCATCAATTACCATCAGCCTTTAGGTATCATAGTTTGCCGCGCCCCGCTGTCACTCGGGCGTATTAGGCGTGTTAGGGTTATCACCTATTTTTAAACAAATAGATTACCTACATTCGACCTGCTATAATTACTAACACCTACAAAATATGTTGCTTTCAATTAGCGGTTTACTTTATATTAGTTATATAAGTAACAAGTTGGCTGCTGCACTCGATATCTTGTATCAATGCGATCCGCAACACTAATTCTTTTCAGCAAAACTTCAGCAACACAACCATATATACAATAGAAGTAGTAAAAATAAAATTGTCTATTTGTACACTAGCATTATGCACCTGTTTTCCGAACTAATTGAGACTGTGTCTCGGAAAACAGGACCGCCAGCTCGGAGTCACTGAGATCTGAAGACAATTCCAGCGTCTGTAAGCTTAAGGAGTGTATGCGAAATGTTTAATAATAAGCATGAGTGTGAGATGTGTATGAGTGCATGTGAGAGTATGCGATGGATATGTGTGTGTGTGTGTGTGCGCGAATGTATGTGAATGTTGGTGGGTATGTGCGTATGCGTGTATAACTTTTGATTACACTAGAATAAAATAGTCCTTCAGTAGCCACATAAATCTTTCATCATATGCTTAAAACACTTCCTGTGTTCACGTTTCACCTAAGAAACGTAATTACTTTAATAGAAATATGAAAGGCAACCCTACGTAGCGTTTAATATAATAATGGTCTATACGCGTACACAGAATTAATTGAAACGTGAAATATACCGGGTAGGCGAATAAAAACATATATCAACGTTTAAATATAGCTTCATAATTCTTCACTGTACTCGTATATAGGATTCATAAGTAAAACTAAATCATTTTTATCGAACCATTTTTAGTAAGTACACAAGTACCTACCTGCTTACTAAAAATAGTTTGCTAGAAGTGCTCCGTTCTCGTTCACGTACATAACTCGCAAGAAGTGTAGGTATATTTTCACTTCTGTATATTTATAAAGTTTAATGCGAAAGCGTAAAGCGTGAATTGGTTATAACAGAACTGAACTTTTCTCTATCTAATAGGAACTATGCACTTTTCGTGAGATAAGTAGCCCGGCTTATGATGTCCATCCCGTGTCGGTTGGCGCATGACTGGTGGACAAAACAATAAAAAATAAAGTAAATCAACTTTTCTCTGGGAATCGCAATTCTATACTCAGGAACTCAAAAATGTAATGTAAAAAAATGAAAGACGAATAATGTCAACATGACAGGAGACCGAAGATGTGCCAGCTACCTCAGACAACGAATTAGTCTAGCCATTTAAAGGGGGAACGCTGCCAGTATCTTCGGAACCTTGCCTAATATATTTATTAAATAACATAAAACCAACAGCTAATAAGTACAAGTTTTTATCACTTTTTTAACGTTGTGGGGAATGTAAATGTTTAGCTTTTTATTTATTTAATGATTAATTAGACAATTAGTTGTTAGAAATACATATATAACTTAAAATAAAACTTAGATTAACCTAAAACTAAAAATCTTAAAAAATAAATAAAAATTTAACATCATAACTAAAATATATTATTAATTAATTAAATGAAGTAAAGCAAAAATTTAATATTTTGGCTCCAAATATTAAAATAATTAGAAGTAATTCCCTATACCTTTTAGGTTCTCCAATTTTTGATGAATCTATTTCTGAATTATATTAATAATTCAATAACTAAATTTCAAAATTCCGCGGACCGTCTCCTTGAAATAAGTCCACATTATGCACTTTGCATTTTAAAATTCTGCCTTTTTATCCCAAAATTTACGTATGTGCTCCGTTGCTGCACCTTTTGGAATCACCCAGATCTTTTGACAAAAGTAGACGACTTAATCAAAATTAGCTTAGAATCGATACTTAATACGCAGCTGAAGATTTTTAGTTTTAGGTTAATCTAAGGTTTATTTTAAGTTATAGGTATATGTGTTCTTGAAATTTAATACATGAATATTGTTGATTATGACTAAGTATATATTGTATGGATAATGGGTAATTATGTGAGATGAATAATCGATTACCATCACATACATAGATAAAAACACACATATTCATAAAACCCCTCATTTTGTACGTCGGCTTAAAATGACTTCGAGTGTAAAAAAGTGCAAAAAGAGGCAGCGACGCGCCAAATTAGACGCAGCAATAAATTAACTTTATTATATCAGCATCGACAGATAACAATCGCGATAAGAGGACGCGTTCGCCACCGAACTCAACTTTTTAAAACAAGGCCAACCCGCGGCGCGGCGCGTTCAAGTTTGCGATCTGCGTGTGCCCAATCACAAGACGCGCGGAGAGAGGACGAGTCTAGTGATTGGTCGTCAGCAGAACGCGCACTTTGACGCCACGTCGCTGAGATCGCAGGTTTCGTGTCGCGTTGCGTTTACACAATTTACGAGCTATCCTAAAACTTGCAGAATCACCTCACGAAAGAGACTGAAGTTTGCCAAACTTCTGGCGCCTGAGACCAATAACAAACTACACTTTATGATCAATAGGTCGGTAGGCCTAAAAAGTATTAATGGTATTTGCCAATAGTCATGGTTGCTGAACTATTCCTGTTTCACGCATCAAAGAAGTTACGGGTTGACGTGCTCTCTCGCATACGGATAGTTTTCGCTGGAGAGTGACAAAAACTTTTCCTTCCGGAAAATTAACAGTTCCTATGCGATAGCTAATGACCGTTACCCCTTCATAATAAAATTGAGGAACGGATTGGGATTTATGGTAATTCAAAAGTCTTAGGTATAATACTTACTCGTAGGTTCACACCTGCCTGACCCACCTAGTATTAAGTAAACCTAATCTCCGTATTAAATATATATAAGAGATATAGAGCGGTGATAGCCTGAAGCGGTGATAGCCTGAAGCGGTGATAGCCTAGTAGTTAGGGTGTCAGCCTCCTAATCAGAATCAGAGAAAAAATATAATTAAATAATAAAAGAAAAAAAAAGTAAAGAGTCCAAAACCTTGCAGTGTGTCTGTGTGGGTTTGTTTGTGTGGGTGTGTGTGTAAAGACAAAGTCTTGAGCCACTTTACTTCAGAACGTTTACATTTATTAACGGTTAGGGGATGTAATATATTTAAAATTAAATTAACTTTATTGTATAACGTACTAGCATGGTAAAATTGTCGTTTAGCAAACATAGTGTGAGAAAGTTTTACTGTACACACGCGATTAGATCTCTTTTCTTTCTTTCGTACAAATTTGTAAACAGATTAATTGATAAATGTGTGTTCTTTCTTTCTTAAAATGTCTGACGACTATAAGTGTGTCACCGCGTTGCCGCGGCAGCCCTTCATTAGCCTCGGTGTTGGTTCAACACAAACAATCAAATGACCAAAACAAGCGCGCCGCGTGCTAACTGTGTTTGATTTGATCTTTGCTAATGATGATGTTGATGACGACGCGTGGGCTGTAAGTCATCGTGTAAACTGAACTCTACACTATTTGCATTTACTATTTTCTTACCAATTATACACTATACACACGTAAGAATATATTACCTTAATGATCATACGCACTTCTACATAAGGGTAGTAGATTGTCACATTATAAAATTTAGTGCAATTAATTATCAGAAATTGAAATTAAGTCATACTTACTATATAATATCATTATGATATGATGCTGATGATGCTCGGCTGTGCCGATGTATGTCGATAATTTACGGTTGACTCATCGCGTATGAACTATAGAGCTCGTGTTAGTATCTGAAGAGAACTGATGGAGGAAGAGAAGATCTTCCAAAACACGTTGGCTTAAAAAGAGCAGGTCCGTTGCAAAGGTATCTTGCCGGATTAATCATCAATTTCGACGTTTCTTTGAGCTAACAAGCTATTTCCAAAGGTGAACAGGGAACTGAAACCAAATCAGATAAATAAAAATAGTAGATGAGCAAGTTTAATACAGCGCAATATAACAGATTTGTTATTTAATTTCTAGCGCTAATGATCCATTTCAAATGCTCGACCGGATATTTCTTGTGCCTGCCAGAGAGTGGTCGACGGACATCAGCGGTGTTTAATATTTCTATTATATTGTTACAGAGCGATCTCAAGCAATACGACAACAAAGAGGTGGTCAACATCAAGAGAGTACGGAGGCACCATCTCTGAGACTTTGACGGCGGCCACACCTAAGACACCTGACAAGTGACGCACTAAATAGTAGTGAGCGATACCAATCCGATACGAGCATACAACACCGATGCAAGCCAAACCAAGCCTTATGACCTACTTGAGACTTTAGCAAGGAACAATACCAAAATGTATAACATACCAGACGCGAGCGCAGAGGCGTTCAACTTCAGCGAGACCGCGGGAGCCGTGTACACCGCGCTGCCCGAGCTGCTCAACGACTCATTCAGCTCGCTAAACGACACCAGTGCGGGCGGCCCGCCGCCGCGCAGCGGCCTCGGCGCCATGCGGGTGGTGCTGAAGGTGGCGTACGCCGTGGGCATCATCGGCAACGCGGCGGCCATCGTGGCGCTGCGGCGCGGCGAGCGGCGCGTGCGCAACAGGAAGCACCTGCTGCTGCTCACGTCGCTGGCGGTCAACGATCTGGTGGCTCTGGTAAGAACGCCATCCTTCGTCGGTGTAGTCTGGTTTCCCGGGAACCGAGTCCCCGTTAACGGGGGTGGTGATTTGGATTTAGTAATTTAAAAACTATTACGTTGTCTCCGACGCCGATAGTCGTTAGCAGTGACAGTGGGATTTGCATGTTATTCACCCCCTCGTTGTCCCCGAGGCACGGTGTAAAATCCACTGACCACGTACTTACATGAGAATCAGCAAACGGAAAAAGCGGGATGAATTTTGAATAATTTTATTCAAATCTCACTGACCCCCTTAACGAGGATCAGCAAAGGGCACCACGGCCATTCGAGATTTATTCGAGATTTATACTTAAGTAGCTGATGACCGCAAATTTCTCCGTATGGATTGAGATTTTAAAAAAATCATGTTTATTGTGGCCTTTCCACAATGTGTCAATCTGTCCCCTTTCCACGTTTCATGAAAATCCGTTTAGGTTAAAGTAGAGTGAGTATAAAGTATGGATATAGATTTTTAAAAAATGGTGGCCCGATAACTTTATGAGTAGCTGGTGATGTTGGAGTGGTCGGCAGCGCGACACTGTGAGCCGCTGTGCCGGGGTACATTACATGTTATTCACACCGTACGTAGCTCCACTACACGAGAATTATATGAAATTTAAATTGGCCAGCTAGGGCTTACGAAACACAAATAGAGCATGGATATGAAACAGGTTCTGCAACGGTAGATATTGCAGAGAAATGTCGCCAGCTACGCTCCTACTCGTGACTACTAGAATGTCACGTGTCACGATCTAGCAGGCACGAGATAATCCGTTTAGTGTAACCCGCTTGTGGGATGTCTAAGATCATGGTGCTATCCTAAAGAAAGAAGGCACGGCGACACCTACCTCTGGCAAATATGTCACATATCCGCTGACAAACTGTTTTATGAGAGTTAAAGCATTAGTCAAATCACCGAGTCCTAGTTCACATTTACAATTTCCATCTCCCAAACACTATAACGTCAGAGTGAAATGAACCTAATGTAAAATTTTGCGCAGGGCTATAAAATAATTTGATACAGAGGAAAATATTTTGATCGCTTTACCTCTTAGGTCGAGACATAGAAATAGACTTAAATATTAAAGTTTTAAGATATTTTGCAAGTTTATCATTCATCTTGTTTTGACATCGGTATTAGTTTTTCTCGCGCCGAGTGAGCGAGCTCATGATTAGGACCCATAGAATAGATTCAGTTCAGAGTAAACCCGCGCGGCCGCTCCAGCGTCAGGAGCGATGTCCGCGACGGGCGGCTGCTGTAGCGCGGCGTTGCAGGTGGGCATGATGGGCGCCATGCAGGCGTCGGAGAGCTGGACCGTGGGCGCGCCCGTGCCGCAGTGGTACTGCTGCGCGCGCGTCGTGCTGCGCGTGTTCGGCGTGGGCAGCGTGTGCATCGCCGTCATCATGGCGCTGGAGCGCTACCTGGCGCTCACCCGCCCCTTCCTCTACCAGAAGGTACCACCGGTCACTCGGAAAGAGCGTGCTAGCACACCAGTAGGCTGTTATAGAGTTGTACAGCTTGGTGCCGATTCTTCGCGCGTGGATCGACGCGAACCTGTTTGCCTCATGTCGTTGTGATTGGAGTGTGCTAGTACTCGTATAACCGAAAACCATAAATTCTAAATTCTCGTTGATTGTTACGAGGCCGACTCGCAAGGCTGTAATTATACAGTCCAGCGCAATGGAGCTAATCAAAAATATTATTTATCTTTTTTTTTCTGACTGACTATTAGCTGTGCTAACCGTATTGGTTGCGACAGCGTGTCCGGGCTGTTTGGCGAGCTTCGGAAAGAAGTTCTGCCAGGAGATATTTTGAACCCTAGTGCTCGAAGAAGCTAAGGGAACGTCTGCCTAAGGGCGCCTCCTGTGAGGCCGAACCTCAGCTTAGCGTTTGGGATGATGGGGGGGTCAGACGGTTATATTTTAATGTTTTATGGCGAGTCTTAAGGAGAAAGCATCCCACGGAATGGCGTTTTACTAAACGCTGTATCGCTTGGAATTGTGTTTTTCCTGGTCAGTTTCAGATGCGATTCTCCTGAGGCGATGTAGTTACAACCCGAAGCGGGCATTGAACTCACAAAGTGGCGAGGAACGCGATCCTCCAAAACACTTGCGGAAGTGCGTTATTATAAAACATGTAAGGTTACGCAAGATGTGGGGCGCACGTCCTGCCCGAACTTGACCGCCTGTCCACTGCTGCCTGTGGTTTCACGCGCAAAGCTTCGGTTACATGGTTTAATTCAAGTTCAGTTCATCATTCAGTTGACTAACTCTTCGTCTTATCTCAAAAGTGTTTTTTTAGAATAGCTTATTTTTAATTCTATATGTTATTCCATAGCTTTGCCAAATCTGAGTTTATTTAATCTTAGTTGTATTCAAGCCGTCATATTGTAGCCTAGCCCAGTAAAATAACATTAAAAGTTCATTTTTTGACTTTGAAACGAAAACCACTGACTATAATAGAATATTCAGACAAAAGTTCACTGGCCACACTGCCACAGACTATAGTAGTACTGTCCGACATCCCTCCTCGTTATCGCCTCAAAGGCAGACGCTCCCTTAGTTTCTTCGAGCCCTAGGGCTCAAAATTTCTTCTGGCAGAGCTTCTTTCCGAAGCTCGCCAAACAGCCCGGTTACGCTGTGGCAACCAATAAGGTTAGTACAGCTAATAGAAAACCGAAAAAAAAACTATAGTAGAGTGAAAATGCGTTCCGGTCTAGCAACGTCACCGGGACGCTCGTTTGAGGACGGGCAGCCCTACGGCACTTTATCGTAATCTATTCAATGTTTATTTATGTATGCGCGGGCGCATACAATTATCAAATCAACCACTTCATGAGCAGGGTACACTAGACTGGCTATCTATTACGTAGATCTTCAATTATTCGTAATTTTCAATTTACAATCATAATTGAATTACGGCAGCAATCCGCGGAGCTTTGTTAATACTAGCGGTGGGCGACGACTTTACGTCTCTTACTTCAACAATCCTACATATTTAATACGTCTAATAAGATTTCGTGAAGCGTAAAGAACTTTCACTGTTCTACACTCACCTATTAGGAGTGTATTCTCGCCCTTTTAGTTTTTAACAAATTTTACCAATAAATATAATTGTAAAATGAAAGCCCTGTAAAAATGCCGCTAAAATAGTTTGAGCCGTATTGATGGTTGAATCATGATGAAATCACGATGAAAACAATAAAACGACAGTGATAACAAACGAAAAATAACAGTACGGTTCTTGGCACCCTTAAGGCTTGACGACCTATCAGCGTGCTGTGCTATCGTTTAAATAATAATTAAAAAGCTTTTTTAACAAGCAATCATTTCGAAATCACCAAAAGACGTACATATGACTTTTATTTCATTCTATTATAAATAAGAGGTATCTGTATAATCGGTATGTACGTCGTAAACCGATCGGAAGATATTAAGTGCCAAAGACGTATTGATAGGTTCATATTTTATACCAACTTACATACCTGTATACGGACCAGAGGAACTACGGTAAGCTCACGTTGTAAAGATGTGAAATACCGGGGCTTTGTCTGGAGGTGGGAGGGTCCCGGGCGGGCAGTGACGTGCCGCTGTGTCCCGCAGCAGGTGACGCACTGCGTGGTGAGCGCGGCGCTGCTGGCGGCGTGGCTGAGCGCGGCGGCGCTGACGTGCGCGCCCGTGCTGGGCGTGGGCCTCTACTACGACGAGCAGCGCCGCGCCTGCCGCCGCTACCGCGAGGCCACGCACGGCCTGCACTACGCCTACGCCGTCTGCTACGTCACCTTCGGTACGACTGCCTCCATCAAGGGGATCCTTTTGCGAAGCAGCAGCGGCGCCTGTCCGAGTCTGAAGCGCGCGCCGGGTGGGGCTTACAAAAGGCACTCTTCGTGATTCTAAATTGACAGAAACATTTCATATGATCTCACGGTTAACAAACACATGAGTCCGACCGACGAGCGACCAGGTAACCCAGGATCCAGTGTTCAGCATTTCTTTACCATCTGCCTCATTTGCATCTGTGATGCCTCGCAATGTCGGTCGGCTAGTAGTCGGCGATAGGAGCTGCGCCAGCGCAGCGTCGCGATCGGACGTGACGTCATTATGTATTTATGCAGTTGTGGGATCGTGCGCCGAGCGCGAGCTTTGGCGGAAACTGCGGAGTTAGCGCGGATGTTGTCGGCGAGGGGCGCCGGCCCCGCAGGAATGCGGCGACTGAAGACGCCCTTCCGGCGGACTTGTTGTTATAGTTGTGTGGTGAACGGTAACCACGAAAGTTGCTTACATGTCGGCGGCTCATCTCACAATCGGCACCCAGCATGATGAAAATGATAATTTTTTTTAGTGTTAATCTAAAGGGGGGTCATGTCAGCCAAAACAGCTGTATATGTATCGGCGCGCAGGCACGCTGCTGTGCGGCGTGCTGGTGTACTGCAACCTGGCCGTGATCCGCGCGCTGTACGCCATCACGGCGCCGCGCGCGGGCCGCGGGCCGCCCGTGCCGCGCCGCGTGTCGCGCCGCAGCTGCCGCCAGCGCGCGCAACCCGCGCTGCACAACGCCGCCACGGCCGAGGAGGTCGCCTTCAGCCGCCTCATGGCCACGCTCTCCGTGCTCTTCATGTTCTGCTGGCTGCCGCAGATGGTGAGTGCAGTATGCGGTGACGACCATCGCATCTGCTGTTTGCATTTAATGCTAAATCGGTAAAGGGATGTAAGACTTCCAGGGTCTAATCTAATCGACGTTGTTGCTGTGAGTGTAACCCCACGTAAACATCCCGCCTCACACATTGCATTCCGCGCTGCACGCTCCCGTGCGCCGACAATGTTACGCTTAATAATAACAAGAACCCTCCCATTTAGGCTCCATACTAGGACAGAGCTGCACTTCGCGTAGATACATTAATTTATTAAATTATTTCCCCGCAGTCCGTTCGGTCGTCTGTCTGGCTTGTAACAGATTGAAAGTATAAAATTCTCTTTAAACTGAAATTAATTATCAGTACCTGCAATCGTAACTTTGCCTCAGGAAAATTCACAAGGACACCGATGTCGACGAGAGACATGAGAACGAGCCCTTCGTTCGTAGTCTCCTTTAAACTCAATTATGGTTGAATGTGCAGCGACGAATCACCTCACTACTCCAACCCGGATTACTCACAGCGTGTTCTCCGAGACCGCGGGGTGACCACCGCCAATAAATACACACAATTACTCCTAACTATTAATTTGATCCCAGTAATCACGATTTTCATGTAAACAATGTTCTTCTGATCTAAGAGGGGTGTGAAAGCCGGCGTAAGTCACGGCAAGGATATTTTAAGTTTTAACTATGAAGTCAATGTCAAATACCTTGTGCCCTCGGCTAGAGGTCTAGACTATGATTATCCTCCGATTGTACATTGCGTTCTAAGATCTTTGGACTGAAAAGCTGTATGCAATATCTAACACCAGCATTATTTTTGTTGAACTGATGGTAAGCTTTTTAAATCATCAGCTGTATGCGTCAGTGCGAGCCGTCTCCCGCATCAGTATTCCACTCAGCACGTCGTAGTATCACGGAGCTATTTTTGATTTTCAATTAGCGAGTGTATTGACGTTAACATTTTTACGGCGAGCACGCCGCGGGAATAATAAAAATCACCACAGTATTATATTACAGGAATGCAATGCTATTTGATTTCAATAAATCGGTTCAAGATTGACGATAAATGTCGTTTTTATAATTTAACCAAATTCATTTTTGAGTATTGATTTGAAGATATCTTCACCACTATTATACAACTGTGGCCATTAAGAGTATTTAATATTTTGAAATTAATTTTAAATAAGCGGTCTATAGACATAGTACATGGGCACTAGACCAGACAGTCTAAGTTGACGGGGGACCGGAATATTAAAAATATACAATTTTATCATACACATATAGAAAACCAACGAAGGTTAAGCGCTTACGGCATCGACCAAACCACTGGATACAAATATTCATTCAAATTAGTAGGAAATATTATTGGATGTACATTATTTTATAACGCTCATGAATCAAAACATCCTTATCACAACAAACACAACAAAATACCTGCCGCATAAAACCGAACTCAAGTTCAAAACAAGCAGGAACAAAAAGAGCGTGCGTGAACGTAATTCATTTCCGTGTGTTTTGTGTTCAAATGAACGATAACAATTATTGTTGTGGAGGTGATTTGTATGCGACGGCGTCGGCGCCCTAACGTTTCATTGTCTCGATAGATGGCATTCGCGTCCTCCGCCCTCCGCCCTCCGCCCTCCGCCACTTGTTGTTGCTAATCCTGTTTTATGTCAAAATTGCAAACACGAATTGCCACTTACATTTTTATACAAAAATATTTTTGGCCAGATCACCTTTTAACATTTAAATAAAAAGCTTAATTTGCAATCGTCAGCAAGCACCGGACAAAACAATAAGCTGCGACTTATAATTTATTTTTATATTTTATACTCACTCCAAACCGCGCTATCGTCCCTTGAAGGAACGCTCTCCCCGTATCTAAGGAAGGTAACATAAGATCTTTGTATTCATACCATGGGTTTACGAATTGTAACGGTATTAATGGTATGTAATACTGGTTATAGAGTTCTAGATCGTCATCTATCGACAAGGCTACATTGAAACCGATGTTAAAAGCCTTCATACTCTATCACCATCACAACAAAATTCATGCTAGTATACTTGTTGTGTGTGTTCCCCTCTAGTTCAAGAGGTCCTGCATCTCAACTCGAGAACTCCCCTGTACCTACTAAAAATGGAAAGTCGGAATATTTTACTCTGATGTTTGTCCATCTGTTTGTCCTCAAAATTGAATATTTATTAAAGAATTCATTTTTTACCGAAAATTTCCTTAATTCGGTCGAATTTCCTTATTAATAATGAACTAACGTGTAATTCCCGACGCGATGTCACTTCCTTTGTCCAATTAATAACACTTTAACGTCAGCGATATTGTACACGTCAGCAATAATTGGACGCCGGGGGAAACGTGCCACAACGGCTTATGAAAACAATTCGCCCTATTTTCCGGGTGGCGTCACATACTCGGGGCTGCCGGCGGCTCTCGCTGCCCCACAAGTGCCCCGCGATGCGCCCATTAGCCCGGGGGCAGTTGATCTGACGGCGGATTAGCGCCCTACATTACATTGTAACGATTGTTTTCCCAAGCTTTTATTTGGGTTGCCTCATATTTCTTTCCGATCCAATATTGGTACGAAAAATTAAGGTATTCGATTAAGCTAACATTAGGCGTAGCTTTGTCGCTGCCTCGTTGGTCTCGGTTAATCACTCACAGTACGGTCTTCAAGTTAGCTGATGTGCTGTTGTGGCGGCACACTTCTAACCGGCGAAACTTGGCACGTCGTGCCCGAGTGCTGCTGCGGCGGACGCCCGCTGGCGGAGTCGCGGTTGTATGCGTATGCATTCCCGTGGCTCCACCGTACAGCGGTGAGTAGGAACACGTAGCGGTTTTAGTCAGTAGGAGTCTGACATAAACTCTATGCCTCCCCGTGGCGCAGAGGTATCCATGAGGTAACGTACCCACGATAAAAAAATGGCAGTACTACTGTAGCTCCGGTGTACTCACCGAGACATCGCGGCCGAGGAATGTTAGAAGCGGCTGCATGAGAAACGTGTACTGTACCAGGCTCGTGTCCAGTGGAGAGTGTTTGCTTCCGCAGCCGCAGTTTTTCTGTGGCGAAACGCGTTTCGCTTATAAACTGAAACCATCCATCATTGTCCATCCCTTGCGAATATAAACACCTCCGACAGTTAACTGCGTTGACATTATTGGAACTGATCAGCTGAATGAAAGCACGCAATTAATTAGGGTGATCGCCGCATGCGGCCGCCCGCCCGGCCCGGCCCGCCCGGCCCGGCGCGACGCCCTCGCCCCGGACTGCTCGGACGCGGCTCGCGCTTGTCTCGATCTTTCAATTTCACTTAACAATTAACAATCAATAACAACTCGTTAGCTATTTGCTGCTACAGTGGTGACCGGAACATCTATACCTGTCTTAACTTTAATGCTAGTATTATAGAGAGAGAGAGAGATTGTCTTTTTGTAACTAAGCAACTTCGAAATATATAATAATATATATTATGATAATATATATAAGTACTAATAATAAGTACACTATGCACCTACTACAATAATATTTGTGTATCTTCAAATAAATCTGAATCACAATGTTAGGCCTATCTTTTCTCATATTTATCGTTTATATGCAACTACCAGAGTTACGTTCGAAGTAAGCTCACTAAGAACGTTTCGCGCCGATACTGGAGTATCCCTGTGTTTACTTCACCACACGGCGTGCCATTGTTACCCCGCAGGTGACGTCGGTCCTGTACCTGTCCATGAAGGAGACCAAGTGGATGATCATCCTGAGCCACCTGTCGGACGCGCTGATGCTCATGAACTACGTGCTGGACCCCGTGCTGTACGTGCTCATGCGCCAGCGCCAGGCGCCGGCCGTGGGCTCGCTGTGCCACTCCATCGCGGACTGCTTCAAGCGGGTGAGCCGGTCGTGTCGTCGTGCCCCCTTGCCTATTTCTTTTCATTTGCCTTCCGCCTTCCGTGTTCTTCCGTGTTCCGTGTTCTACTTTTCGTCGCAGAAATAAATATCATTCTCACCACCTGGATACCTGGACTTCTAACACCACCCGCTATTCCAGGTCATTTCTGACACGAACCTGCAAATTGTGGAACCAGCTTCCATCTTCTGTGTTCCTTAATGGCTATAATATGGGGATCTTCAAAGGGCGGATTAACAAATTTCTCAAGGGCCAGCAACGCATTGGCGGTTCCTCTGGTGCTGAAATGTTCATGGGCGGCGGTAATCACTTACCATCAGGTGACCCGCCTGCTCGTTTGCTCGCTTTGTACATAAAAAAAAAAAAAATTAGAACTAATATCATATACATATAGGTAACCTAACACGTATAATCGTATGCGTACGCGTAGAACTTTACTAAATTGTGATCGTCTATAAATAATTATTGGAACCCTTTGGTACGTGCGCAGTAAACCTAATTCTTTTTAGAGGTATGACTAACCATCGGCCTGGTTTCTAAGCCTCCCGGAATGGCCTCAAAATTATTTGCGATTGAGTTTTTCTGTCAATTTTCAATACCCGGTTGTATTGAAACTAAATATTTTCTATCTCCGTGCCGCGCAGAGCCGGGCACTTTCCCTAACTTGTAATAATCCAGCGCGCAATGAAGCATCGCGGGCCGTCCAAGCTCTAACCTAAATTTATTCCATAAGAGAGAAGGTTTGCGCCCAGCCGTGGGATATTGAGAGGCTGGGGGTGAAACCGATGCCTCGATCGGGTATATAACAGAGCCCCGCGGTGAAAAACTATCCCACCGACTGACGATGAAGTGTCGCGGTCACGCTGTACTGACCTTGTGTTTCATCCACAAGTTCCACAAGAAACCAATAATTTGAAGCGTTTCCGATATCCGGCAAAGCAGTCGGTACGCGATACACGAACACAGGATTTATATAGATATATAAAAATTCGTTGTACTTTTCCCTCCAAAATACTACTCCGTTGTACTTTTCCAAAATATTTGGATTTTGATGTTTTTTTTGTTAGTTTTGGCCACTAGGATATATAAACTATAGTTTGAGTCAGTTGCCGTGTTTTAAATCTTTCATAATATGCGCTTCGTGCTACACAAACTGAGTCCACTTGTTAAGCTGCTGCATCAACATGCTGATGCCGCCCAGGAGTGTAAGGGAAGCAATAAATCGGTCGCAACCATTTGACAGCGCTGCGGGCGCGCGAACAATGACACATTGTGCGTGGTTTGGCGCACAATGGATACATTTGCAATGTAAATGTCCACCTGACGACCCGGGCCGACCGGCCGAGCACTGGCCTACTCATACAGTGCGAGGTCCGATACCTCGACCACCAGGCCGCTGGGCTAGCTCAGAGCTCGGAGCTGATACACGGCAGTGCTGATACTATAATCCAAATAATTAATTATTTAATACCTGCCTGCAAACTTAAGAACCTACCGACTTTAAGGTTGAATATTACGCATCGCCAATAAGCCCTACGCAGAATTATAATTAAAAGATGGAAACGCAATAAAATAAATATTTATTGAAATTTCCCAAGGGACTGACATCTCACAATCTTCGTTCCATCCATAGCCGCAAAGTGATTTAGCCTTCCGGCACGATGTCGCATAGAAACTAATTAGTAGTATGGGTTTACCATACCCCTAACAGGTTAGCCCCCTACCATCCTAGGCTGCATCATCACTTAACACCAGGTGAGAAAGCCGTCAAGGGCGAACACGTATTCTATTTTAAAAAAAAAGGTATTTCAAGACTCGAGATTATAATGTTTTTACTGATATTACACTATAGAACTATTACACTACTATTTTGTGTTTTCTACTTATATTGTAATCTCATTACTCTTTATCAAGAAATTCCGTCATCTATCAGCAATAAGGTTACCCTCCAAAGAGATCATATTTAAATGATATAAAATAAACATTACATAAGAATCCTAAATATTGCAAGTAAGTATTGATAAATTTTACGCGGATGCCTTCTCCCGTTTTACGAAAGAATAATCTAGATCATAATCAGTGCAAGTGATCCTGAGTGCTTTAATAAAAATTTTGACTTCTGATTCGACGGAGCCATGGAATTTATTGAAATATTAAAATGAAAATAACCTAACTAGCTCTTGACGATAGGTGTCTTTGTATATTTGTCCAGAATCACAAAACGTCGACGGAGTCTATGAAGACGTCGTGCTGCCCGCAAGAAACGGTGCTGGTCAGCGACAGCTCCGGCGCCGAGATGCGGCCGCTGCGCCCGCCCGTCTGCGGCGTCAAGCTGGCCGACTGACCGCAGCGCGCCAACGTCACTACCAGAGATACCTGCGCCGCGGCTGACACCTACATTTGACTGTTACCATCGTACCGACCGACGTGCACAGCTGGACAGGATAATAGTTTCAAGGAATTTTCTAATTCCACGCAATTGTGCCGCAGCAGTCTGCGACTTGTTCGCTGTCTTTTGTCTATTTAAAGTGGCTCCGTATCAAATAATATCATCTTAATAGTCTAGTCATACATTTGTATATAATCAGTGAGGGTTAGTGACGCGTCATGATGGAGCTGTACACCGGTTTACGCACAGGAGTTAGTAGCGGGCCGTAACTGAACGCCTGTCTGAAATGCAGTGGCCCTCTCCAGGTCTCCAACTGATCGGAGCATGAGGTACTATTTGCACTAGGAAAAAAAAATATAGAATGGATATAGATTTGACTGTCACCGTTCGTACTCTAAATGTCAAAACAGCTTTTTTATTAAAACTATAACTGGACGATTCCGGTACGTGCGATTATATTCTTAAAATACAGGAATTAAAAAGTGAAATGTTTGGAACTGCATCGATAGGACCTTCGTGCTTTATTCAGTTGAAATATCCAGAATTCAATGTATGGCATCACCACTTAATCATACTGCGATATGAAATCTTAAATTATAATAAAATTCCTACCTAACAAACGCAGGTAACAAAGTACATAATCAACATAAAATATAATCTGTTATCAACACTTGTTGATAACAGATTATATTTTATGGGAGTCTGAATATATCTGTGAAGGGTTCCGAAATATTTATTTGGTCCGTGACCACTTTATATAAAATATAAAGATCTCGGCACACGCGACTTTGATTTCATTATTTTGTCATAATTCATCAATGATCTCCCTTAACCGTGGTGAGCTAGGTAAAGTGATTTAACCGTGTGTCATCATGATTAAGTCGAGATTATCTCAGATTTGCAACTCGAACTTTGCATTAGTCACTTAAGTCACGGACTAAGAATGAAGATATTTATTGAGTCAGGGAAATATTGGTACAAAATATATATTTTATGGAAATATCTAGTCTTAAAAATAAAATAAGCAGCAATTTGTAGAGACCGCACTTTCCAGAAAACCGTTTCCATAAAGGGGTCATAGACTTCTGGAGACATTTTATCAGAGGTAAAATAATCTAAGGGACTGTAATTATATAGGAACGCATATTGTCTGGTACATATAATAACGTATTTTTTTAATTGCATAAATTGGAGAACAATCGAAATCCAATGAAATTTAGTTTATCCGTAGTGACGTAGTCGGACGTAAGACTATGCAGCCTGCGCCTAAGAGTATGTAAACACTTTGGAAAAGTAAATCTGACAATTAAAAATATAACGGAGACCAACATTATTTTTTACAAAACGTTGTCATGCTTTTTTTGTACAATTTAAACTGTATTGTTCATGTTCTAGAAATCCTTCATTAATGAGTCTATATGATAATTATAATATGTTTGTGATACATTGTAAAATAAGTATTAAATAAATATTATATAATGTTTAGTATAGTCGATAACTCGTACCTACACGATTTTTATCCCTAAGAGATAAACAGTATCTTTTGCAAAGTTGAAATCGGTGGTAGGGTAGCGTCATCACAAAATTGTATTTTGCTGTATCATTGGATCTTGTGTAAAAAAACGAATAGCGCTCTGTTTTTCACTACATTTTACTTAAATTGGATTGGTATTTTTTATAAAATAATATACAATTTCCCTTCAATGAGTTACAAATTTTGTGCAGCCTTCAGCAGTTTATTTGCAAAATGTTCAGTGCGTTGCAGTCCATTTGTTTCTTAAACTATTTTATGGGAATCAATTATTCATTTACTCACATAAACAGATGATTGAAAATAACAGTCCAAAGAACATAATATATCCTATCCTATCTATGATTTTTTTATTATAAATCACGAACCACCGAAGGGTAGTAAATAAAATACATTATGTTAATGAACTTGTAGGTACTTAAAAATGCACTGTGTCAATCATAAGTACATAGTTAATAATATTACGTACCTAATTTATGAAAATAAGGTGGATCAACCAAATAACCGTCTATTTACGATACACGTACCTATATTATAACTTATTATTAAGCAGCTTCACAATTTTAATGGAAAAATTAATTCCTAAGCTTGTAAGAACCTAAAATTGAATTTGTGACCGACTTTTTGTAGGATAAACCTACCACATTATATAAAATAAATAATACAGTGCCATAACGAGGTGTTTTATTCTATTTTTAAGCCCACAAAATCGAATCCAAAATAATTATATTTGCTGACATCATTATGTCAGCAAATATAACATAATAATCTTTATTTGATATTATTTTTCTATTTGACATAAAGTATTAGGTACCATGACTCAGAACTATTGATTTGAGTAAAATTACTAAACCTTTATTTTATTTAGATATTAGATTCTGAATATTCCCGTAGTGGTTACATTTACGTCTATGGTTGGGTTAAGGCAAGACTATTAAAACAAAGGCACTAGCCTTGTATGAGACATGACCTATTGCCCCGAAGTAGTGGATTAAAGTATCTACTATCTGACTCTTAGGTGTATAAATTAGGAATCGTTTAAAATCCTATGGTTTCGCCCAATGACAAATGGAAAAAGGATGTCTTTTATAGAACAAACACCTGTTTACATACTCTTTGGCTACTTTTTGTAATGAATGGTTGTTTATCTTTTTGCTATAATAATGAAAGGTAATTTAATAATACAAAGGTAACATTTAAGTCATTTAGTTTAAGTATCAACGATGTTTTGTTTTGCTTATCTTTCTTTTAAGGTTTCTTTAAGACATGAATAAACCTGCGTTAATAATTTATGTGTTTTGAACATGTGTTTAATTAATCTTAGCTTGAGACTCGTTTTCTATAATAATTTGAATCCTAAGTTGGCTTATATAACCTTACATCGAAAGTAAATTGATTATGCTTCTAAACGCAATTCGTTTATCGAACCAATAGGTTTAGAGAATAGATAAACAGTTTAAAAATATTAAATTAATTTTCTAGCTTACACTGTTTTATAGAAATGACCTCTTCCAGGCTTCAGACGGTGTACAAACTTTTTAGCCCTCAGCAGAGAGTATATAGACACGTTGATCATATTGGGTGTACCTGAGATACAATGAGCGTACCTAATGAATCAATGATAGTATTTATCAGTATCAACTGTCACTGTCATTGTCATATTTTAATCTGTGAGTCATTGTCATTAAGTTTATAAGGTATTCTTCGGAAATTTTGCCTTTGGCCGAAAAATATGCATTAATTGTAATTTTTGTTGTTATTTTAATAATTATATATACTTAGAAATAGTGAGACTGAAGTATACTTTGCCTGCAAAATGTCTAAGTGGTAAGTTACGTTTTGTTCGTTATTCCATTCAATACTTACAGTATGTAATGCGTTATATTGCCCATTTCGTTTATAAACAATCACAGTTTTAAACATAATTTCGAACATGAATATAAAAATGTGGAAAATTGTGTTTTTTTTTTTAAAGTAAATTGATGTTACAAAACTTTTTCTAAATGATTGGTTACAGGCAATCAGAGCGTAGCATCCACGAAATGTTAAAAGACACACCGCCGCTGCGCGAGTCTAGCGATTCTATCACATCGGGAACGGAAGCGAAATTTCCTACCTCCCGATCTATGCCTTTTCCTCCGGCATATGGTAAATACACCTACCCATGAATTGTTTGTTGAACAAAGCCTATTTTGTGCGAGATGGTAGATACTTTAGTTTATTGCAAACAAAAGATAAAGCTTGATGTGTTCAAACACAAACTTTTACAAAAGCTTTGTTTTAATAAATTTATATTTTGTGCATAAAAGTCACCAAGAGTCCAGAAGGCATGAGAATGTAGATAACATCAGTAAAGAGAAGAAATAGTAGGCTAACTATATCTAACAACTGTTATTTAAAATATGGCAGACTGTTAGCTCAAGAAAATTACAAAGCAATGTCTGACAAAACGGAACTGACATATCAATTTCATAATAGGTTTCTGTAGTCAGGATGACATTATCAGTAAACACCTCAGACAGTTTACATGATTGAAGTGATAAATAAGTAACTGATATAAACATTACTCTTTAATAAATTTAAAATAATGCTATTAAAGCTTAATTTGGGAGGTTGCACCTGCCATTGCTAAGAAGTGAATAATTTATTGCTAATTGTTGTTTTCTATAGTGCTGTTGATTAGTTTGGTAAATTAATGTTTTTCTCAATATTTTAAATACATGTATGTTATATAAAAGTTTGTTTGCATTTTATATAAAAACTCAGAACATATTTTTCAATTTAATTTACATTTAAATTCAAAATTTAAATTCAAAATAATCTTTATTCAAATAGTCCTTAAAAAGGCACTTTTGACGCATCAATAATTTACATAGTAGTTATTTCATGGTGATAACTATATTCGTAAACTTAAAACTAAAGCGATGAGGGTTCCAAACGCGCCCCGGTCTAAAAAGAAGCCCACAGCAAACTTAGCCGAGGTTTTTCTTTTTTGTCGTTATCACCATCTCACATAATGAATAAAATGAATAATAAACTATAGTACCTATGGAGATAAAGCAATTCACACCCAAGCTTTTTTATCATTTATATAATCCTACTTACTAGTTAGTTAGGGTAGTGACAGCGGCATGCACTTCATACATGCTACCCCAAAACCCTTATTAGGGAAGAATTTTTCTATATATATATATATATATATTATCAAATGTCTGTCTGCATACCCTGGTCAAAAGTTCTGTGCATAACATGGGATAGTTATATAGCTGCGGAAATTGTGAGAATATACAATCAAAAATGCACCTAGTTTTGGAGTCTTCTTAATACTAACCTGACACTGCCTTGAACATTCTGAATAGACAAACAAATTGAAATCTGAAGGTACCAACTGATTTTTCAAAAACGACTTAATTTTTTTATTTCCGCAATGGTCACCAGAAGCATCATTGACATCAATATTTTTGTGTTTCTTTGCTGTCCGGTTTTTCTTATTTTGTATGGTGTACAATAAATTGTAATTTTAATTTTCAAACCAACTTTGGGCTGCTCTTTCGCGATTTGTCAAAATCAAAATTTAATGTGTGAATCTACTGAAAAATATAGTCATTTTAGACTATATTGTTCAGTAGATTCAGTCAGGCGGAAAAACCTATCCCATTTTTAAGACTTTTATTGTTTCAATGTCGTCAAACCAGTCAGATATAAACATATGTATTTACTGCCTGCCAGCGCCAGACGGTCATCTGTCCTATATGGACCATTGCAGCCAGGTACAATTTCATTAATAAATATTTTATGTATACCCGTGATAATGGAGACTTGATAAATAATTTTATCCAGCCGTCCTGTAGTCACGATCTATTCAGGAATTGAAGGATTTGATTATGTTTGCTCAACATTAACAACAAGTTAAGACCTAGACCTTTTGTAAAACTATTTTTAAAATTGTATTTTCTTTCTTTGAAATTTGCTGGAGCTACAAAAGCCAGCAACCTAATTTTTGTTACCAGCACCCCCCGATGTGTCACAAAATGGTGCGCAGGGTTCATCCACCCTGCTGAGGGCGGGCTCCACCAAGTTAGAGTCTATCAAGAACTGGAGCGTCTCCACATACAAGTGCACGAAGCAGCTGCTGTATGAGAAACTCGGCAAGAGCTCTAGAACAGTCGATACAGGTTAGCAAATACTACTTCCGACTCGGCGGCCGGCCGGCTACGGCTAGGTACTGCTACACTTTATAAAGGTACTACGTTATTACCTAGTTTAACTAACAGGTGAGTGCCTGAATGTATTAGACACCCTATTTTCAGTGAAATATCTGCCAGACTGCTGAAGTGGACTCTGTCATTTTATTTTATCATTCCTAGAAAAATTTGCAGTTGTCCAGCAACATCTTTATCTAAATCCGCCCCCTTTTTGGTGCCATAGAGTTGACTGTGGCATATGTGGTGTGGTATCGCAGCCTCCGACATGATCGGTTGAAAAATGGGATTTCAGAACTGGAGGCTCAGATCGAAATGCTGCGCGAGACGCAGCGGAAGTACAATGGAGTGCTGCGCCTCAGCACCGCGCTCACGGCGCAGCTCACCGCCGCCGCCGGCACGCAGCGCGCGCTCGGGGAGGCCTTCGCGGAGCTCGCGCAGAAGTCGCCCGAGCTGCAGAACCAGTGAGATTAGCTGTCCAAGCATTCCCTTTTTATTACTTGACTGATAGATAGTTAAACAACTGCTAAATATCACTTTATGTTGCTGTGCCATGCATGACTTTATTATACAACCTGCCCTCCATGCTGGCGAATAAAGCTAACATACACACCCGGTGGAGCCGGCGCGAGTGTAGAGCCCTGGCGCAGGTTCCTGTACAACGCGGACACGCAGCGCTCGCTGACGCGCAACTGCGACACGCTGCTGGCGGCGCTGCGCTTCTTCAACAACGCGCTCGACACGCTCGCCAACCGCAGCATGGAGGACACGCTGCTCACCGTGCGCCAGTACGAGGCGGCGCGCGTGGAGTACGACGCCTACCGCAGCGAGCTGGAGGCCAGCGGCGGCAACCCGCCCGAGCTGCTGCTGGCCAGCATCGAGCGCCACCGCCGGCACTACGAGCGCCTGCGCGCCGACGCCGCCGTCAAGCTGCGCCTGCTGCACGAGAACCGGGTCAGTGCCGGCACTTGTGCACAGCTTACTACAGGTTTCGAGGTCACTCCGGCACATTTCGTTGCGTGCAAACGTGCCCCGTGGGGCACGAGAGTGATATCATTTTTACTAAGAAACAAAACGCCAGCACGCGGGACTTTAAAATTGTTGCCATTTCCAGAGCACACGCCACAACGTATTGTGGAGAGACTGTGTGATGTGGCGTATTTGACACTTGTAAATGATTGCATAGACTAGCGTCAGCTGAGCCCGCAGGACTGGTCCGCAGGTGAAGGTGATGAACAAGCAGCTGCTGCTGTTCCACAACGCGGTGTCCGCCTACTTCAGCGGCAACAACGTGGCGCTGGAGGCCGCCGTGCGGCACTTCAGCGTGCCGGGCCTGCCGCCGCACGCGCCGCAGCCGCCGCCGCACGCGCCGCTGCCGCCCGCCTCGCCGCCCGCGCAGCCGCCGCACTCCGCGTAGGACACGGCACCCGCCACCCGCCGCTGTCGAGTAGCGGACCTTTCAGTTGTGTTACGGGCGAGCAGCGGCAGTTTGAATCCCCCGCTGCTCGACAGACTACGAGCTCCGGACGAGTGCCTGTATTTAAAACCTATGTACTTATTTAAAAAGGACTTCCAATTTTGTTTTACTCGACGACAAGTCAACGCGTCATCGCGGTCGCGCATTACATTCCGGGAACCCTGCTCGTCGTTGCATGAAGTGTCGATCAGTTTACCGTGTGTCGGTTTATTAATATCAGCCAGAGAATCGTTTTCGAGCATCAAACCACTGCCGAAGTATGGACCATATCGACATTGTCGGAAAGCTACAATTAATGTGCACTTTCACAGTCCACGATCACGACACTGTCGTACAGTATAAAATGCACAGAACTTGCGAATGTTCAACGATCAACATCACTTTAAAGACTCGAAATAAAAAAATAAAAAATTCACTCTGAGCTAAGATCAGCGTGTCGAGTGCCAGTCGTTTAATGCTCGAATTCGATGGTGATTCCTGGCAAAGTCGGTTTGTGCGCGCCCGAGCGAGCTGAAGGCAGGGCGGGGCAGCGGACGGCCGCAGTGCTCGCTCCGACACGCCGTACTGTGACGTTCGTCATAGCGACGAACTTACGCTTACATATACGTATGGCGCAACGTGAATATTATTCATTTACAAGTAATCATTAATGCACATTATTTATGAATTGTAGAAATAGGTGAAAATATGGCGCTTTGGAATATTTTATTTAATAATAAATTTATTCACATGATGATAATATAGTTGAGGTGCTTATATCTGTACACTGATCTCATTAACTTATTTGACAGATCTCAAAGTTTTGCCGCCTTGACGATTAGACTCTCACTCGCGACTAGGTTAAGGAACCGCGTGATTTTTATATCATCCAAAAAGGCAAAGTTGTTATATTTGATGAGATTTTTTAGAAATATTCTAAAAAATAACATTGAAAAAAAAACAACGAATTAAATTGACAGATCTAAAAAATATTTTTTTGTATCTGTCAATATAGTTTATTCAAAAGATTCGTGTACAGCTGATAGCACATATTTCAAAGTTATTTATTTGTACTCATATCAATATAAATATGACATTATACAAAGAAAACATGAATATTACATTTTAGGATATACTTAAGCGTAAATAACACTTTGGAGCTTGTTCTATTGGTATAAGTTGTACACAGCAGTATCTTCCAGTAATTGTATCCCTCGCTCGTGGCGCATGCGTCAGTCAACGCCATGCCACACGCATGCGGCACGAGTCACTCACTTCTCTTTACCGGTACTATTTGATTTGTAGTGTATTCGCGTAAAAATTTTAAGATAAATTCTACTCAGCATGCGAAGCGTTCGGCTCGGACGTAACCGAACCTATGTGATAGGTTTACAAACGTTATTTAAGTATAGAAACGGGGGCAGTTGCTGAACAATTCAGTCGTTTTTTTCTGTAAGTTGATAACGGGATGAGATTGTTTGGTTGGAACATTACCTTTATGCTATATGCTAATGCTAGGTAGTAGTAACGGTAAATGGCTAGTCAGGAGGGGTCGCGACCGACAGAGTTGCATTGGTGAAAGCGACCTCTACACCTCTACCTAATACGTAATCATTAATATTAAATATGCGGGTCGGAACGGGTCTCCTGACATTAAGTGATCATTGTTACCCATTTATGCCTTATGGGATTGGATAATGTTCCTTATCGGATTTTACTCGTGATCATACCGGGACGCTATATTGATTAGCAGTGTGTTCGCCAGTAGTAGCCCGGTAAAACAGACCAGACTGGAGTCGGGATTCGAACCCACGACCTCTCACTTAATAATACGACAGCGCGCGCACTGTGGCATGGAGACCGTCGAAAATAATTAAACATAGGTAATGTTAAACATAACCTAAATCCACACATGGCCATAAAAATGTTAATCCAATTCCGTGTTGGCTATCAACGCTTCCAAGCCTACTGCTTGCTAATGTGCTGTTTGTCGTATTCCGTCCTAAGTCTGAGAATATACATAACCTACGTAAGGGTACAGATTTCAGTCAACATGCGTGGCGTATCTTTGCGAATAAACCAAAGCTGTAAATTTAAGTTAAGCTTACGGACGAGCTATCAGTGAGTGCCCTCGGTATAGGAATTGACAATATCTGCTAGAGATAGCTCTGATATGACTGAGCTGATAACATTTCCAAAACTAGTCAATCTGCATTTTATTTAACATACCACAGAGTATTATTTTAATAATTTATTTAGTTAATCAAAAATATTAGGTTATTTATATTATTGCTCATGCAGTGAGTTCCCATTTACTGTGTAGAAATTTAAAGACAATTTTATATATAAAATATTTATTTTTTTGAATCAAGCATTTTAATATCAATATTGTTTTTTCAATATCCTTACTTAATTATGGAACTCTTGGTAATTTATGAAAAGTTTAAACAGTATATTTTATTTAACAACTGAGGAAAATATTTCATAGAACAAATGCAAAAAACAGGCGGCGCATACAAGGCACACTCACAAATTAATCTGATTTTCAGTTGCTAACTAAACCTATAAACTAAAATGTGCTGAAGTAATAAATGTTGCAAGTTTATGCTGCAACACCACCCATAACCTTCTATCATATAATATTGTAATTGCATTTTTGTATTATTTTCTGTCTCTTCTTCTTCTTGCCCTTATCCCACATTATGTGGGGTCGGCACAACATGTCTTCTTCTTCCACTCACTTCTATCAGCCGTCACCTCACTACCCACACCTTTCACCCGCATATCCTCTTTTACACAATCCATCCATCTCTTCTTTGGTCTTCCTTTACTCTTTTGCCCTTCCACGTTCATATATAACATTCTTTTGGTGACATCACTTTCTTTCCTCCGCATTATATGACCATACCATGCCAGCCTGTTACTCCTCATTTTTTTTTGTATTATTTTCTGTGGTGTACACTAAAAGTGTATACATTATTTCATAACCATGTGCAGAAACAGTTACATGATCAAATATTATCTGCAAATCTTCAACATGGATCTTATAATTTATATAGTTGTATTAAAGAACTATTTGTTGTATATGAACTTTTGGTTATTGAAGCTGATGCACAAATTATGAGCCTGAACAGCAACAGAACTTAGCACTGTGTCTAATTTTAATGTACCATGTTTTATGTAAATCCATTTGCAAGTAAAGGCATCCAGCTACCCTATAAGTAGCACATACTTATCTGTGTAGGCATTGTGTTTGTAACAAAATTAACAATCATTGTAAGATATTTGATTACAGTTTTTTGTAACAGACACCTAAAATGCCACTTCCAAGCCCAATGTATTGAAAATTATATTTGTAAGAAAAATAAATGAATGTTGTACATTAATATTTATAAAGTGTAAAATAAAGTATTATATCAGAGATTGATTGTTATTTATTTATAATATCACAAGTGTACTTAAAAAATTACAGCACAGACTTTGAAATGATCAGATCACTTTGTTTACAGCCTTGCTCCAAATTGTAACACCAGCTCAACTTACTTAGAGCATTAAGTTATCTCTACTCTATATGCTGCAAACAGCTTCTTTCTCTTTTGTATCTGTTTGTTTTTCCTCTGCTTCTGCTTTAAATTTCTCCTGAAAATAAAAACAGATGGTTTTATAACTTGTGCTGGTTGCTGCAGGATGTAATTTACTCTGCTGAGCATTTTGTCAAACACTTAAATACTAAATATTTCTCTCACTATAAATAGTCACTAAAAAATAAAATTTCATCAAGTTTAGAGGTAGCTTTGAATAAAAAATCAAATCAAAATAGCTTTACTCATGACAACCCATTACAGGCATTTATAAAGCATTCATATATAATATATTTTTTACCATTTTATTTTGTGAGGTTACGGTGATAACTACACTCGCCAACTTAAAACTAAAGCTAGGAGGGTTCCACCCAGATTCCAGCCCAGATCTAAGAAAAAACGCACAACAAACTCAGGCAGGTTTTTGTTATCCCCAGATATTTACCCAGTAGCTTTTTTAAGCAATAAAAACTATCAATACTATATATCCATAAAGGTCCATCAAGAAAGCATACTAAATGGCAAATTTCATTACATTAACAAACAAGCACACACTTTCGTATTTATAATATTTAAATTACATCAACAATAAATTAAAACAAAAAAAAACATCCAAATTCAATTTAAACCTGACAATAATATGTGGTGGAACATTGCTGATGTAATGATTGAAAACGTATTTCTTCTACGAAGTATATTGTAAAATATGCTGTAAATACATCATTAATTTCTGCAATTTAGCGTTTTGGCACGACGTCGCGTAGAATAAAATAGAGTTTACCATACCATTGATAGGTTAAACCCGCTACCATAATAGACCATCATCAAGGGCTAACTTGCAGTGTATCCAATTAACAAAAAATATATTTATTTGTGAAAATATAGCAAAAAGGTTACTCACTGCATCGTATATAACTTTAACAACAAGCGAGCAACTAGGACATGTAGCAACCTCCTCACCAGCCATTAATTCCTCCTGGAAATTGTATAACAAGTCACATTTTAAAGAATAACAATATATATGTATTCGGATCTTCTGTATGCAACTCATAAGTTCCTAACCTTACTTATCTGAAACATATCTCCGCACGGGCATGGGTAATAATACATTTCCTCTTCAGCGTCGTAGTCGAAATCTTCGATTTCTATTTCATCGTGAAATATAGTCATTTTTGTTGTATTTTATGAATATCATCACATAAAAAATGTTTTATTTACGTTTTCCCTTAAATACCTACACAAATTTTCCATAGATTCTTTTGATACCTACAAATTATTTTACATTCTTTTTTTAATACAGGTTTGGGTTCTTATTTTTATCTTATACTTCTTTTAAGTGTTGTATAATCAATGTCGGCAAAGAATCCAGTTTTTTAAACCATAATGTATAAACTTTCATGCTGTGAAGTTCGTGAGTTATATTTTTTGGTAGTAGCAACATAACTTATAGCTTAGTGTCAAATTGACACTAATTACGTCGAGCTTGCGTCAATGCCAAACACGTCATTCTTTCTCATTTCATTTATATCAAGAATAATGATCGAGGTGGTCTTGTTGGAGTTGTTGTAGTTTTTTTTAAATAAAAGTGGTACAGTGTGTGTGAACTAGTGCAAATAATACCCTCGTTATTAGCATAAAAACATAACCATGTTCAGTTGGCTAAAGAAAGAAGGTGAAAAAACTGAAAGTATCGAAAATGTCGTGGAGGGGCTCAAAAGAATTTACAGAACGAAGCTCCTGCCGCTCGAGTTGCATTATCAGTTCCACGATTTTCACTCGCCACAGCTGGAGGAGCCCGACTTTGACGCCAAACCTATGATACTGCTCGTGGGTCAGTACTCGACCGGCAAGACTACATTCATCAAATACTTGCTGGAGAGAGACTTCCCGGGCATACGAATTGGGCCCGAGCCCACCACGGACAGATTCATTGCAGTCATGTTCGACGAGAAAGAGGGCATGATTCCCGGAAACGCACTCGTCGTCGACCCAAAGAAACAATTTAGGCCGCTTAGTAAATTCGGAAACGCTTTTCTAAACAGATTTCAGTGCTCCACGGTAAACTCGCCGGTGTTGCGCGGCATCTCCATCGTGGACACTCCCGGCATCCTGTCTGGCGAAAAGCAGCGCGTGGACCGGGGATACGACTTCACAGGCGTGCTCGAGTGGTTCGCGGAACGCGTAGATCGAATTATTTTACTGTTTGACGCACACAAACTTGATATATCTGACGAATTCAGGAGAAGCATTGAAGCGTTGAGAGGCCACGACGACAAGATACGTATAGTGCTGAACAAGGCGGACATGATAGACCACCAGCAGCTGATGCGCGTGTACGGCGCGCTTATGTGGTCGCTGGGCAAGGTGCTGCAGACCCCCGAGGTGGCACGGGTTTATATTGGCTCATTTTGGGACCAGCCCCTACGCTACGACGTAAACAGACGGCTATTTGAGGATGAGGAACAGGACCTATTCAGAGACATGCAGTCCTTACCACGGAATGCGGCATTACGTAAATTAAATGATTTAATAAAAAGGGCACGCCTTGCTAAAGTTCATGCATATATAGTCAGTGAGTTGAGGAAAGAAATGCCCTCAATGTTCGGCAAAGATGGTAAAAAGAAAGAGTTGATTAAAAACTTAGGGCAAGTGTATGACCGGATTCAAAGGGAGCAGCAGATTTCTCCTGGGGATTTCCCTGATATTAAGAAAATGCAGGAAACTTTAGCAAATCATGATTTCACAAAGTTCCATCCTCTGAAGCCTAAGCTTCTGGAGGTGGTGGACCATATGCTGGCTACGGACATTGCACGCCTCATGGACATGATACCGCAGGAGGATGTCAACATAGTTACTGAACCACTCATCAAAGGTGAGTGTTGCCAGTTTTATGATTATCTTTCTAAAAATGCCAATTTTTACACAGCTGAATTTTTAATTATTATATACTGAAAAATGGAATCTATTCTCCAAGGATAATATAATCTTGTGTTTTTTTTAATCTGAAGTTCATAAAAATTCTGCCAGGAAACTATACATGCGTCTTATATAAATGTGAAAATTATCACATTCTGCTTCAAGGTTGTACTTATTATATATCTTTTAGTAGCTAAGGCCACTATTGCGCCATATCATAACTTGAATTCCTTCCCTACTTAGTCATTATGATGACTAATATGAAGAATATTATGATGAAATGTGATATTTAATTTTATCAATATGGTTGTATGTTTTATCTTTAAAACTACATTACAATATAAAAAAATAAATTGATAAATTAAGAAAATAATAACTTAAATTAATAAATATATTACTATTCTTATTAGAATCTTCTATCTCCTTAGGACTGAGCTATTTTCTCAAATCTATTTATCAAATTAGTATTGTTTGAGTTTTGATACAATTCCAAAAAAACAATAAAAATTGACAATTTTGTTGCACTCTTACCATCTGCCTGCCTAATCTTAAACCATAGAAAATCTTAGTATTGTTAAATATAGCCTGAAATAGTAGTTACAAATTTTTGCCATGAAACTGCATAAGAACTAGACACATGTTATCTTATCACCAGATATTGACCTGAATAAGCAGTGTTATCAGCTGATAAAACTGAGTGAGCTCATTCCTTTATAACCAGTTAAAACAACAATTCTTTAAATAACTAGTTAAAACTGTTGAAGCTCTGTACGATTTTGAACATTATTATTAGATATCAGTGTTACCTCATTATTGTTACAACCCAGAACATAATAATCAAACAAACTTTCTTGTATTTTCTGTTGGAAAGGATAATTATTATTAACCATAAGAATCTATTTGGTACCAAATAGATTCTTGATTGTGAGTCACAACTCACAACGCTTTTATACTGTGTCATAAGTCTCAACTTATGAAAGTATTATTGTGTCAATATTATTCAAATACTAAAGAAATTACAAAGATACTTATATTTTCATGCTTGCTAATGCTAAAGAAATCCCAAAATATACTTATATGGAAATCAGTCCGTCAGTTTTGATGATAATACACAGTATCAAAGCAAATAATATAACAGTGTACTTTTGATGATCGATGAATAATCACATAATTTGTAAACATGCAGTTAGTCTCTAGACAGAAAACTTGTCATAATCATCACTATTTCAACCTATGAACATCCACGACAGATATATAGGACAGGATTGCTATACTTCAGGGTTTTGCTAATAATTTGTTTACCTCTAATGTTGGTCTGCAGTCTGCGTTTTCCAGCATATTAAATATATATATATATATTTTAAACCCATCGTAGATATGACTAGGTGCAGACCTCAGAACGAAAATATGAACTGATCGCAGACCTTTATACTTTATTATATATTTATAGTTCTTTTTCCCTTAGTGTGACTCCTGTGTAGAACTGTTTTTAATAATTCAAAAAACATTAAATTGTGATATGCGACGTGTTACGAGCTATGTCCATCGCCTAGTGCTTAAACTCTCCGTATCTCCTAATTTGTAATTTGCTCTCGCTGATACTTTATATCACTAACATACTCGCGACGTAGAGTTCAATCCCCTGTAGTTGTAACTGAGTCAGCAGGCTATAGCGGCAATAACAGCTAACGTGTGACCCCAGGCCGGTGCCCTCTCAACAACTAGCATTGTTCTTGCCAGTAATTAGCGCTTTCACTTCATCGCTTCAATGTTGGTCAAATTACGTGGTATATATATTAAAAATTAATCTGTCCGTTAATTTATTTATCAATAAGTTGTAGACAGCGACTTGCTTGAATGTTATTTGACTTTGAATCGAGAAGTTCGATCCGAACAATTTAATCTGCCAAGAAATTGTCAGTATCTGCAATACATACAAGTCATTGGTATCTGGCCGCATTTATTTGAAATTGCCTTTATTACGTTGCAGTTTCTTGAAGTCTGCCTTGTCGTTGATGCCTTCAATTATTAGTTTACTAAGTATGTATGCGTGTAGCTAGTAACCGTGTAAGTATACACAACTGAACGCCGCACGTAGCGTCCGATGGCATTTTCCGCGACACATAAAACCCATATGATGTACTATTTATTGCCGAGCCAAGGACCAATGCAGTGTTATGAATCGCCCGAGCTCCTTCTGCACATACAAACAAAGTAACGCGTATTAAAATATCATGTTCCAATTGGATAACAACTTCTACCTCAGTGCCATGCACAGGTTATGGACCCCGGTCTACAACCTGTGCACTACCTGGCCTAGCCGAGCTCCCCATGGAACATACTCAGAGGTACCTAACGAATTATTTAATTATAAAACGAATAGTTAATTCATTTATGCACATCATGTTGTTACAATTAATGGGCGTTGCTGTAAGTTAGGGTTGCCAACTGTACTATAAAAGTTTTATAGTCATCATTATCTACCCATAGCTAGTCTACTACATAGCATGCGTCTCCGAAAACCCTCTCTCTCTCAGGTCCATCACGCTGACGAAGTGGCTAACAATTTATACATCAGGCATGTAGGTTTCCTCACGATGTTTTCAAATAAAAGTTATTTTGTATAATATAATTTTTTGCCATTTTATTTTTATTGCTCTATTTTTATTTATAAAAATCATTTTTTTTAAAACAATATTTTTTATTACAATAACGTGAACCACTAATAGCTTAAATGTCTGCCGAATATTTCGGCAACCCTTCCGTAAGTCCAAAAAGTACACAAAGTCCTTATCGAGCGGTCACGCGACACGGGCCGTAATCAGAGCATAAACTGTACCAAGTAAAAACTGCACGGCGCTGCTCTGCGCTGCTGCTCCCAAGTGTCATGAACCAAAAAACTGATAGCGCAGCAGCGCGGCGCCGCGACCTTGGACTACTTCGGCGTCTCGCACGGGGGGGCTTCAATAGATCCTTTTTGATCCATACAAATGGAACAATGATATCTATAAACCAGTCGCCGCGCCTCGCGACTAATCCTAAATTACTCGCACCATTGTAGGATTTCCTTTTGACAGCCTGGAGTGGTTTGGGCTGCAACAAAATGAGGAAACCAGAAGAAACGACAATATCAAAAATGGGAATTGGAACTTCGGTTTACATTCTATAGACGGTAGTCGATTAGAATTTCAGGTCACAGGTTTCGAATCACAAATTTTTCAAGCATTTTTATTCGGATACATATTTTGCTAAAGTTTATTTCTGGCTATAAAGTTGTAGAAGCGGCTTCTTAAAATTAAACCTTGGAACTCCCGGGCACTCCTTGGAACCCTGGTGGAGTAAAGAACTACAGCGCAATGTTGACTGAGTCATGTATGAAAGCTTATTAGGTGCCTGCTGATTAGGTCCCTTTCATGGAGTGAATAATTTTGATTCGAACCATAATGATCTTTTTACTATATACTTATGACTTGTTAGTAGGAAAATTTCCACTGAAGCGCGGCGACGATGAGACAAGACGATGTCATCACATTAGGAGCGGTTTTGTAAAAATAACGGAGACCTTATTTATTAAAAAACATGACAGTTATATAAATTATTAACTCGTGTCTGTCAGTGATTGTTAACTCGCATGCCGCGCTTACTATCAAAGGAATGATAGGATTCGCTTACGTTGTGTATTGTAATATTCGGTTGAAATTGCTATTTAAATTAGTGCAAGTATATAGTAATTAAACACAGAGATACATAATTAAATAACCTAAGTTCCGAATAAACGCCAATCGCAGCATGCCGCTTTAATGACACGAGCTGGTGTCAAAATTCCCTGCATGCTACCATTCATATCAGTTGAATTACCGAAGCATCACAATACGAATCTCTTCAGGTACAATATATGTATATAGTATGTTTTGAAGTCGTACATTCCATAATACAAATACTTAACTCTTCTCACACTAAATCTTAGCGACTAATTCAATTATCCTAGTTTTAGTTTTTAGTATTTTAATAGTCCTTAACCATCAACAATACCACCTTAGCATAAGTTAATAACGCATGTCAATACTCTGTTTAGCGCAATACGGAACTTGAACTAGTGAGCTGAGCAATTGTTTAAATTAAATCGGCTCTACATTCTCTCACCTATACTTAAAATATTTTTATTCCAAAAATAGGGCCGGTTGTTTATTTACTTGTTTTAAAACAAAGCTGTACGGCTCAATCTATCATGACGAAATTCAACGCACATACGGCTTGCATCGTAACATACAAATGTTTACCTCCTCAAAAAACTACGTGATTAAAATGAAAAAATGAAATTTGACGACCTCCGTGGCGCAGCGCGTGCGCTGTTGCATTTTAAAGTCTGAGGTCCTGGGTTCGATTCCCGGCTCGAGTCTGGTCTGGTGGGAGGCTTCGACTGTGGCTGATTACCACCCTACCGACAAAGACGTGTCGCCAAGCGATTTAGCGTTCCGGCATGATGTCGTGTAGAAGCCAATTAGGAGTATGAGTTTACCATACCCCTAACAAATTAGCCCGCTACCATCTTAGACCGCATCATCTTACCGTCAGGTGAGATGCAGTCAAGGGCTAACTTGTGGTGAATAAAAAAAAAAAAACAAAATGTAATGCATTAGATTTTTGTTCTGGCCCGTTCGTACAGTAAGCAATCGTAGATACACAGCACTTGTTTCTTAACAACAATTAACAATGCAGCTCAGCTGCAAGTCCCGTAGTGCGCTGCGGGCTGGCTAGTTAGTGCATGCGTCGCTTAAGTTGCTCTTTCCCGAAGGCGAGGCGGCGGTGGCAGCCGCGCTGGAGGGCCTGCACGCCAAGCGCGGCTTCCTGCAAGGTAAGCTCTGTGTGGCCGGGGCGCTGTGTGACATCCCGTGACGACGCCAAACGCTCTGTGATGCTTTACATCTGACCCGTGCAATGCTAAGAGAAAATTACCATCTCTCGACAGCGCGTCACGTGGGCGGGTCATAATGTAGTAACGCTTGCAACTCCAGTGCTGCTGCTGTACAGCTTTAATAGCGTTTCACATTGCCCATGTTGAATTTCTCTTGGCATTGCATGTATTCGCACTGGCATGTTGGCAAAGTAAATTAACTTAGCTTGCTAAGTTAGCAATCCGTCATATGATCGGAGGAGCAGACATGTTTTGACAAGTCCATTCTCAACGACAGATTAACGTATTTTTTTACGTCAACGTGAAACTTATACTAGAAGCTTACCTGTCAGAATGTATGCATAAATGTGCGTTTTGCGATACGTTTCGAATGTCATCTCGAGGGCGCGGCGCGTGACCGCTGCGACGTGTCAGCAAGATCATACTCTGTATAAACATTTGGCATGTTATCACTAAAGCCTTATTGAATGCATTCTGGGTATTTAACCTTAATGCGAGACCTTGAACTGTCTGGAACGGCGACCCTTTTCAATTGATAACGAAATTATAGTCACAGTTGAATAATATGTTGTTTGATTGCTATGGTTTGTCGTTATTTTCGTCTTAATGACGTAAGAACGTTTAATTAACTTTGATTAATATAATAGGTATCTTAAAACAATTATAATCCTGATTTTGATTTAGAAAAGAGTTTATCGACACTATTTGTCAACAAAACTAAATTTAAACCTATATTTTTTGGGCTAACTATACCAGTTATTTCTCAAGATTATTTTATTATAGTTGAAGAGGTTATCAAATAATTCAAGCCTGAGTTTATCAGTTACCTCTGACATGTCCCGGTGGTCGTCACTGTTGGTGTTGTTTGTGTGTCACTACAAATGCCATGCTGCTAATTGTGCATCGGGGCCATTCTGTTGGGAGTCTTGTTGTCTTGTCTCGCTTATCTTGAATGTGTAACTTTCATCCTGTCTTTCATTTTCGTTATAGGATTTTTTTTTATTCACCACAAGTTAGCCCTTGACTGCATCTCACCTGATGGTAAGTGATGATGCGGTCTAAGATGGTGTCGGGCTAACCTGTTAGGGGTGTGGTAAACTCATACTCATTGGTTTCTACACGACATCGTGCCGGAACGCTAAATCGCTTGGCGACACGTCTTTGTCGGTAGGGTGGTAACCAGCCACGGCCGAAGCCTCCCACCAGACAAAATTATACATTTATACATTTTATTGATAATTGTACCACGTCTATACTGTTGAACATTGCTTAGATGTCAACGATGCTTAATCGCTCAGTAGATTTCAAATATCGTAATCCTACACCGACCTATTTCGGACGACTTGCGTGGCGCAGCGCGTGCACGGTCATTTTGTAAAGTGGGAGGTCCTGGGTTCGATTCCTAGCTCGAGTCTGGTCTGGTGGGAGGCTTACTACCGTACTGCCAAGGATATATTATTTGTAAAAAAAAAACAATCTAATACGATTAAGAACTGCTGCGGCCCGGAATAATATTACAGGCTTTTGCGATTTAATTTAATATTTGTGGAGTACATTCTCAGTCCCTTCGCCATGCCGTGACGGTCCACTAGAAGCATACACGCAGCATACTCACAAGTCTGAAGTCAGTCTGGCGGCCGGTCTGAAAACATGTCTTCAAGTTCAAATTTTTGAACAAGATTCGGATAAAGTCAAGATAAACAAGATTTTGTTTCATTTTTAATCTTTAAAAACATTTCGCACAGCGATGCCTCTAGCAGTGCTTTTGTACTATAGTTTTAATTATACTTGGAACTGAGGTTATAGGTCGCTCATGTCTATATATACGAGAAATAGTTAAAAATCTTATATTACAAGCTTATGCTGGTCGTTCTGAAATTCCTCCTGGTCTGAGAGTAGTCGGTACAGCGTGAGTCAATGTAAACGTAGGCCGCCGTGTGAACACTCTAATGCACAAATACAATACCTGACGAATGTTGAAATACAACATATTATGACGAAACTCATTCTCTTCCATGAATACTATTAAAACACTAGCATTGCCCATCGGTTTTCCGCTTTCATTGTAAAGAGGCGAAACAAACGTATAATTTAAATAGCCTTTCGAACTCGTAACATGGGATGTATAAAACAAAGCAAAAAACGTTGAACTTTTGTAAAGTTTTAGTAAAAGTATAATGAATAGAAGCAGGCGTTACTTTGCGGAAGTCCATGATAAACAATAAACAGCAAGTATAATTTGCTATATTCCGCCGACAACCGGGAGATTTGTATAATATATATATAACGTTTCGACCCGACACCGGATTATGTCGGGTCGAAACGTGCGTAGAGGTTCTAGTGGAAGATTTTGTGTGGTGTTATATTATACAAATCTCCCGGTTGTCGGGGGAATATAGCAAATTATACTTGCTGTTTATTGTTTAGTAAAAGTATTACATAACTAGATAGCCAGGGCTCGTTGAAAATCCCCGTGGAAATTTACTTCAAACCAAAGACTTGAATCATCATTGTTAACTCCAATTTATCTTAATACTCAGCACGGTTAAAAAGGATATGAATTTAGCTTTGTCAACAACAAATGCTGCTTGGAAAGTAACAACATACGTATATATTCAGTCATAGTGTAATGCAATAATAATTACTATGTAAATTATTGCCGCGTCAAAAGTGCCTTTTAAAAGTCTATTTGAATAGAGATGATTTGAATTTGAATTTTGGATTTAAGTTATGATTACTTAATTCCGTATAAGCTAAATTAAAGATAAGTGTAGCGATGAGTGATAGCAGTCGCAGGCACAGCGGGCAGTTGAACGCCTCGGTCGCTGTTGCAAAAAGTAAGGGCCGGCTCTGCTGCGGAACCACCGCTTGGAGCATTACTTATTACTTATTTTAAGTCGAGTTAAGTAAGTAGAATTTAAAAGAAACACTTGTTTCTTGCTTAACTTGTTTTCTGCTAGTTGTTGGCCGTTAAAGATCGAGATATAAGTTTTTATAAGCTTCTGGTCGTCCAGGTTACGCTGCGAAAGTTGACGAAAAGTTCCTTGTCCAAACTGCCGGCTAGCTCTGCGGCTACGAGAGCGAAGTTAATGCGGAAACGTAATTAGGGCCAAACGTTAGCTTCATCTGTGAACTTACCGGTCACCTACTTTTATATTAAATGCTCTACTCTTTTGAATGCCCTATTAGAAGTTTTTCCTTTTTATGTTTACCAGTCAAACATTCTCTGGCTGTTGCCCACAGTTCTATGAAAAGGAATATGGCTGCATACATTATTTATCTAGTCAGAGTGCGCTCATCTATAGCCGTTTCCACCGTTTAATAGTTTAGTAATCTTGAAAGACTTGTTACACGTAAGAGTTATTTGCTTGTGTCCCTTTATCTATTGATATACAAATATACTTGCGAGTGATTGGGTGCGAAGTTACGATTATCTGCTATTTCTCCAGAGACCGGATAAATTCAACCGTTCCAAAAACTTTTTAAAATGTGTTTGGATTGAAGGATACTTCAAATAGTTAATAGAAAATTGACTTGGCTAATGGCATACATACCTGAAATGCTGCAATTAGTAATCATATCACGATCGCTCCGGCATTCTTCAGCGACGCCGCCGTGGCATCGGCCGCGCCCAGTGCACGGGGTGGCGCTACAAGAGTGAGGCGGACACTGAAACTACAAACTAACTAAAAAACTGACACTGACGCTTTTATTGTAGTATGCGTACCAGTACACCGTCGCTCAAAAAAGGTTCTACACATATCCCTAGTATATATATATATATATATATATATATATATATATATATATATATATATATATATATATTGCGGTTTACAGATTTTTGTAGTAAATCTTGACTAAATATTGGAAAATGGTTTTAACAGAAAATCTTGTTTTGTCATAGTTTTTTAAATTTTGTCATGGTTTAGTAGTTATTTATTATAGCTAGTTATTGCAGCGCATCCCTCCCGTACGTAATGTTACCGCGTAAAGTGGACTTGGCGCCAGTCGCAAGTACTGGTTTCGCAGTCTTATCTCTTATCGATTGATACTGTCCGATTCTTTAGATAAGCGGCGTGAGCGTCATTGCATGTGTCATGTTGGAGACCTTTCTAGTGAATGTCGAGGAGCCGGTAGCAAGTGGCTGTTCACAGAGCTGACTAGTTACGAGCTTTATTACTACCTGAAATTTAAGCTGAGTGTATTGCTATCGATCGACAGGTTAGGTCCGACTATCCTCATGTTAAATGAATTGAGGTAGTCTACCACACCTCCGTGCACCGGCGAATTGTGCCTATTTGAGAGGATAGTATAAAGAATAAAGAAAATGTAACTGCGCAGATTGGTCGGGATTTAACGTTAATGTCCAGTGTTTCGACTTAGACCGTGGGAGTAAGCATGATTTAATTACGAATAGCGTCCACAGACGCTCAAGAAATATGAAAGTGAACTTAGTATGTATTTTTTTGTTTGTATTAAATAACTTATTATTGATCTAGGAGAAAAAACCAGCTAATAACATTGGTTCTTGTTTCCGTCATTTCCGTCATTTAACACAGACACGTAATGGCAGGAAGGAACGTAAGAGTTACCAGCGGAGCGATTACGTAAACGCGTCGATATCGCGTGTGTGCAGCGACCGGTGGCCGCGGGGAGGGGGGCTGCAGACACTTGTTGCGAGACCACACTTGCACTATTGCTATTGGCTACTTGCGACAGACGCGCGTCCACTGATCAATGCATAATGGCGGCCGGGTGGCCGGTTGGCTATTGACGGCAAGGCGCGAAATTATCATTCCGCTAAACTTACACCACATTCAGATTATCAAGTGAAGACACGTCAAAATAATATTGCCAGTCCCCATAACATTTATTTCTCTTGTCATTAGCCATTCCACTAGTTTGTTTTGTAACGGATATAATTAATAACGTTGTAATTTCCTTGCGGCGTATGCGATGCCTCTCAGCCGGTGGCGATGATTGTTGCGTGATCGCTGGCGTGACGCGCCGGTGGTCATTGTGTGCAGCCTCACCGCTCGCTAGCGAGGCCCGCACAATGAGAGCGCACGGTGCGCCCTCCCAACCGACTCACTTGTTTCCCTTCCACATCCGCTCTACATACCGGCAAGCACGCCGCCGCTGATATGCCGCGTGACCAGCGTTGCTAAATAACTACTGCAATTGTCCAGACCCACGCCGTGTGCCAACCCCGTACCCAAAGCCGTTTGGACGCAAAACGCGTCAACGATTTTGAGAATAATCTACTGGCTTACTTTAACACTTATCATCTTCTCTTATATTACATAAAATTTTATTCAAAATGAGTTCGACTTAAAAGAGCTAAAGGTACGATAATTTTTAAAATAGACTATAAATGATATTTGTATGCTGACGACTGAAAGCTACAAAACCAACTAAGACAAGAACAATTTAAAGAAATAGAATTATGTACTCAAGGTGGCTTAGAAATATAATTTTTACGAGACTACTTTCTAGAAACTGTCATCAAATTAATTGTGATATTAAAGTAACTAATTTGATGCATTGCGATTAATCAAAACTCATTTGTTATATTAAGATACTTGCGTAATGGTTATTTTTTATAAAGACATACCTACGAGTATAGTTGCATGGAAGCAGACCGCTCCGCGTCCATTGCTTATAATAAAACATATTAATTATTCAATTGTTAAATGTCGATGATGGATATGAGCAACTGCTGAGTATCAGACCGGTTTTTCTTGGTATCAGTATCGGCTTAGCTATAAAACTTTGGTAGAATTACTATTTACAGTAAAACTTAGCATTATTAACAAATATAAAGAACCATTATTATTTGTATCATTATTATATTTAAATATTATTGTATTATAAGGAATTATATATCTATGGATCGTTATTATTTCCCTGATCAGTTATTGTAGATAATTATTTCTCTAAACAAAAAAATACTAACGTCGAGTACTAACTTATGTTCGTTCCATGCAAAGACTTAATGAGTGATCTCGTCATAGAAACAAGTGTACAAGAGAAATTATAAAATACTATTGTACAAGTTACAGAACAGTTTCCAATAATAGAATAACACATTTTTGCTAAGATTCTTAGTTCCGTGAAGAACTGCATAATACCCGCGTCCCACGGCTTGGTTCAATGGTGCCACATTTAATTTCAAATCACGTCGCGTTCATAAATGGTGCTTCGACCGAGTAGGAATTTGAACTGATATAGTCTCAATTCAGATTCCTACTCGGTCGAAACACCATTTGAAAGAGAAGTTGATTGATTTGATGAGGTCATTGGTGACTGTTTATCATTCATTGGCGGAAGATGATGACCGCGGCGGTGTGGTGTTGCAACAAATAATCGCTAGTGCTGCACGCAGCCGGCACCGCACCGGTCAGTTCCAGCGCCGCCGGCCGGAGTATCACGGGGACGGCCTGCTCTATTTATAACCCACTCGTGCAGACCTCGCTGCCTCGCTGCAGCCGCGGCGCGACGGCAATTGGCGTCGAGGGCCCTTTGTCACCGCATTGTACTGCGCTAGCAAATTGAGATTTATTTGTTACCACGGCGCAAGGCGACACAGCGCACGAAGTGTAACTGCGCAGGCGCCGATATTATATTTTATTTAAAGAAAATTGAAAACGAAATATCTAGGACGACGTCCCCGAGTTCAGGCCCTGTGCGTGACACGAGCGGGGGATTACATTGTAATAATATATTACAGCGATTGTGAAAATTGCGGAATCACATCCGTATCGTTTTTGATATTACCACGCTTTTGAAGCCTCAGTAACATAAGATTAATATTATAGTATAATTCACAAATCATTAATAAGCTAGATTACCTGCAGTCGGCTGTCAGCCTAGCAGACTCGGCTTTCTGCACCGGTCTCTACAAACAGACAAACGTGACGTTTCAAAAGATTCTAAAATGTAGGTCCACTTCAACTAGATTAATTGTAATATTGTTCAATTTACAAAAACAACAAACTAACATAAATAAGTAAGCCCGCGGTGTGACCCTAACCAAACCGCGGCCACTAGAGCGCCAGGCGCGTGCCGCCTACGAACACGATAATCACGACTGCAAATGCTCATCCAGCACTCGAAGTCATTGTTCCCGAGCACGCTATGTGGTTATCAGTATCTAGGAATTAAGCGATGCCAAGCACAGTTGATTGTTAGAATGCATTACGAAAGATTGACGTATGTCCATCACGTATTATGGTTTTAAAAAAATATGCATTTCATCTTCATTTTGAAGTAGAAATATATACTGTCCTTTGCTCAACGCTATGCAGCACACCATGTCTGCGGCTATCCCTTCTAACAGCCGGACCTCATGCGCACAAGAGTATCTATCTATTCATGACTCTGTTTATTTGGTGACCTTAGATGTTTAGTTCCCTCTCCTTATTAGTTCAGCTTTGTTCGTTTACCAATACGCAGCATTTTCTGGAAGTTAACCAGAGCCGTTGTGAGTGCTTGCAATAGTCGCTACAAGCTATGACGTGTAGTGGGCGCGCGTAAGGAGGCAGCGGAGATCAGTCATCGTCCACTAATGTTAAATATGTCCGCAATTTATTAGAGCTGAGAAGCCAAATACCACGTCTATAACATCAGCTTTCAAAGTGTATGTGTACCATTCGTTTGAAAGCTACAGACAGAGAAACACGCGCAGATCTGATGCGCCAGGGTTCGAAATGCAGGCTAATGCATGAAAATACATCGATACAAAATGTGCGGCTCACTATTCAGCAGCGATGGGTCGCGGTCGGTGTCGGTGTCGCACGCGGCCACACCGCACTTCCGACACAACGGCACGCTCCGTGCATTCTGTTGTAGGTATTGCTCCTGCTCCGCCGACCGCGGCACTGTTACAGCTACTGCTGACACGCACGCCATGCTGCAACATCTACATTGATACAATTAATTGGTTTCGCAACTTAAGCGTACTTTACAAACTTATAAGTAAATACGATTACGTTACAATGTATCAAATATATTTATTTATTTATCCAAAGCGCTACCAACAGATTTATATGTAAAAAAATAAACATTTAAAAACCTTAAGTGCTAGATGTAAACATATAAATCAATTTAGAGGTAACTACAGCATGCCTAATATAATAACTTAAGTCGACGCTAATATGTCGCTAATAATATAATATGGAAATTAACTAACAGCAAATAACAAAAAACACAAAAAGGAACTTATTACAAAAGAACAGAAAAGTAAACCTTGTGTTTTATAATAACGAAGTAAGGAATATATATATACAGGTATATACGCACTATGCAAAATGTAACTAGACTAGGGTTTTTATTATTTTATTTTTGAAATTGTTTAGTTTAAAATATCAATCGAATTATCTTTAGAAACGAAATGTTTGTATAAATTGCATAGTCGGGGTATCAAAGAGTGGCGTCCAAGATTAGTCCTACAAACTCGGTGCGTGAAAAGTGGAACAGGGTAGCGCGGGATTCGGATGGGAACCTTGAAAGAGATTTGGCGCAACAACTCTGAGTTATTAAATGTATTTCACTTGAATGCTATTTCAATTGATTAATATTAAATAAGCTTGATGTATAGCAGTCATAACTGTAACAGTAAAAGAACCACCTTACAGCGAATAAAGGTATTCTATTGTATTAAGATGAATACCGAATGTGCGTGTGTGTGATGTAAACAATTGCGACAATAGTTATTTGTAACTTTGCGTTAAATTATTAAACTAATCAAGTCTGAAGTCCTCTAACTGAAAACTATAAACGATTATTGGACGAGTGCTCAGTTCAAGATGTAGAAGTGAACCTTCATTAAAAACCTCTGATTAAGATCACATTACACTTCTGCACCTACGCAATATGTATTCGGTATAGGTACAATGTGCAGTTATCTATACGTTGTATCTAACGATTATGACGCGCTATTTAAATTTCACCGCCAATGCCAAATAGCTGCCTAAGGAATCTGACTTCTTTGGCTTAAAAATCCTAAATGTAAGCTAAATACAATAAAAAATATTGATTGTCGACCCGCATTTGAGGCGACATTGACGTCCGCGGCGGCGGCGGCGGGGTCAGCTCGCATAAAGGTCAGTGGCGGTGCGGGCGCCCGGCACTTGTAGCTGTGTACACGCCGACACTTATTGTCATATAAATGTACCGCGTAGGAGTGGGCTGAGCCGCGAACAGGCCCACCGGCACGTACACAACACAAGCAAAAGGATATAGTGTTACGTTTGCACTCGAGTACTCGGACATGGCATATCGGTAGACACGGGACACGTGTCTATTTAGCAACCACTCAATCTCATTGCGATCACCGGAGTGTTAACGAATTATGCAGCAGCTCGATATGATGTCCTGCTCCGGTACCCAACAGAGCTAACGACTTGAGGAAAATAAAGCACCGCGCGGCAGTTAAAATAAGGGCTTTTAATAGAGATGCCTTTAGCTGTTGGTGTTTAATAACAATTCACAAAAATAAATTTAATAACAATTTATAAAAATACTGTAGTACTGTACTGTAACTGTAATACTGTAACTATTTTGCTCGCGTAAACTGCCGACTCTGCAGGATCGCATTGTTTTATCAATTGTTCATTGCGGAGGTTCGTCGCCTGCACTGTGGTGATAGCGTCAACGTTTGACAATAGAAGTGTGGCTCGATAGCGTCCAGCAACACTCCGCCATGACGCCCTCGTGCGCGTGTTTCACTGCGGCAGGAAAGAAAGTAGTTTGAACGCATCGCCAATTTGAATAAATGCTCTACGTCACGTACAATTGTAAAGTAAGTGTCTGAATGCAATCTTTGAAAAACGATTATAATAAGATTGGAACGCTAGCACTAACCAAACACACGTTTTAGTTTTTCGAGTAATTTGGTTCAGGGGTCCATTACCGTATAATTTCATTTAGCTGTAGTATAAATATTTATGGAATAAAACGCTAGCTGACCGTATGCTATCATGCTCAACTACGGATCCAAGGTACTGGTTCTTATTTCCATGCCAGGTCAAACATTGATAAGCTTTTCATTAATAGTTTTTCTTAAAAAATAACTAGCTGAACGGTATTGCATCATTCCACGTATTGTTGCCGTATATACATATTGTTGCCGATTCTGTTCATCAATAATCATTAACTATATAAAATTGACAAGTTTCAAAATGTTTGTCACTGACAGTGTTTAACAATGTGTTATGACCCTTCACCTGCAGCAGTTGCTTAACTTATTGAAATAAAAACTACCTTAACGTTTTTTCTCGGTTTCCCGGTTTCGTTTCGACTCGAACCACTAGTTATATAGAATATTTTTTTACGATAACAAACTAGTCTTTCAATAAATACGCGGTTACGTGCACCGAGAACGAGCTCGACAGTCAGGAATTGACTCTGTTACGTGACGTCGAGCACTTTCCAAAGCGTTCCTTTTCATTCCGAAGCTGATGGAATAAAACCGGCGTTCCGTACCATTGGGGCAACATGAAACACTACTCAGTATTAGCATATAGGTCGATCAAGAAAAAAACATGTTTTAGGTGCATTCCCGTAAATGTTAAACTTGGTTTGTTTTAATTTTTGACCAAAACAGTCAAAAATCTTCAACTTTTCATCTATTGTTCCGTTCATTGAATGCAGCCGCTTACAGACAGACGGAGATCCGACAGCGGAGTTGTCTGTTAACAAGTAACGGTAGGACGATAACAGCGAACACGCTCTAACTTCCGACCGTGTCGAGACGCGTGCTTCGATTGGTGTAGCCCCCGGTACTTAGTGTTTAAGGTAGGTACACTTCCCTATTAGTATGGATATGGGTCTTGTCATAAACTAAGCTCGTATACTAAAACAATTTGATGCTAATGCTTTACACGATCCGTGCCGGACATGGAGCACCATATTATAATTTTTAACAAATTTTTTACTCATCCTGATGTATACGATGTGCCTATTTTAATGCTTATTTACTTTGAGCTATAATTTGAAGGTTTGTTGTAACATTTACTAGGATTGCAAGTTGGGCGTGCAAGTCCATCCAATGATTGCTATTCCTTTTTTATCTATCATTTTATATTTATTATTATGCTAACGATCTCAGCAGCACCAGTCGTTCCCGCGGGTCTAATAAAAATACCGAAACAAACGCTGACGCAGATACGAATGGTCTAGTACCTGTACAATGAAATGAAGGCAGTTTGTTTTAAAACCAAGGTTAGCTATCTATGTAGGTACAGGCCAATGTTTTCGCTTATCGTTAGCATTTTGTAATATCGTCACCCGATAGATGTTCGATTAGATAACGCGACGGATATGACAAGATAAAGTAATAACGCCCTGCGTCTTGCGAGCGTTGGGGCATCCGTAGCGGCGCTCCTTAGCACCCTCGAGAACTCGCAGGATTTTTCAGGACATTTTCTTTTACAGTAGCTTAATACTTCATTGATTTATATGCACGTTACTTCGAAAATTTTGTGTGAGGGTTCCAAACACAGAGCAGAAACAAAGAGGAGCTGGCCTAAGCAACTGTGCACTGTGATTTTTAACTAGGTCCTGACGTCATCACTGTGGGCGGGGCCTTAGTTAGTATGCTGCCTGCGTTCGTCAGGTTCACATGTATTGAGACTCGTATTATCGGTGTGTTTTCGCGTTTTTATGAACAAAAAAATGAAGTGTTGTGTTTTATCGTGTCAAAGTTACTAAGACAGACGTTCTGATGCTATGAATGGTATCAGATTTCATTTGTAAGTAATTTTATACGTATTTATTAAAATAGTTCTAGAAAATTCTGGGCTTTCAAGTATAAATTATACTACTTGACACTAGATGGCTTAACTTTTGTGTATTAAAAATATAAGAACGTAAAGTTCCGCATTAGTATATTGTAATAATCATTCGTGGATACTGAAAACTAAAGTATACATTTAGTCCTAAAATACTTTTTAGTCGCCAAAACAGTGCCTTAGTAGTTTTTATAATTATTTTATGAACGGGCCGCCATCTATCGTTAGTATTTTCAATGTACCAAATATCCAGGGCCGTAATTAGAATCAAATAATTTTACTGAATAATACACGGCTATGGTCAGTATGAAATAACATTTTCATAGCAAATATTTTTAAGTAACAAAGTTCTGGCGATGTATACATATTATTCTCCGTGACTGTTCATCAATTGAAAGAACTTCCAATATTAAATAATCATTTTATCCATATTAATGATAATTTAGAACCTAATTAATTTCATTCTTTTTATGTTTCTTTTTAGATTTCTATCGGATGATAATTTAAAACAACAATGGATCACAAAAATGAATAGACAGGGTTGGACTCCGACTAAATATACAAAGATTTGTTCTTGCCATTTAATGACGCAGACTTCATAGTGACAAAAAAAGGCCATAAAAAATTAAAGAAAGGCACTTTACCTAGTTTAAAACTGTATTTGTCGGTTGGTTTCGATATTGTTTGTACAACCGAGTTTTAATTATTTTGGGAGAATAATTGTATTAATATTTTTTTTATATTACAGCTTAAAAGAAAATTACCAGATCCCGTACTGTCATCTATGGTGCCTACCACAAGTGGTTTAATCGAATTATTGATACTTCATGATACGCCTAGAAAAAAGAAGCTAAAGCAAGAAATTGAACAACTTCGATGTAGAGAAAAAAAGGTGGATTAAAGATCAGAAGACTTCAAATGAAAGTTAAGCGCTTGAAAAAAAAGGTACTTGTCTAGTGCCACACTACTTTTGCTTCACGTACCACCAAAGATTATATCTAAATCAAGTACCTCCCTACGTTTTTATTTTTGTTTCAGGTTCAAAACTTAACTGCTTTAATTAAAGAGTTGGAAAGCAAACATCTTCTACAGGGAGAGGATTCCGAAATTTTAACTTCGATTAATATAAAGTTGAAAGACTTGGTTGGGCGACAATTATCAAAAATTAAAAAGCTTCCCTTGAAGAGGAAATATTCTCCTGCTCTCAGATCATTCGCATTAACGCTTTATTACTTTTCGCCACATGCGTACTCATATGTGAGAAAAACTTTTGATACATGCTTACCGCATAGTCCCTTATTGGACAAGATTGTTTTAAACAATCGGCCAACCACATGTTTGACCAATCACCGACTGTTAATCATGTTATACTTCTGATTATATCAGAAAAATATATCGATATTCGTTTTATGCATTTTGCAACTATACAAAACGATAGGGCAACCAACAGACTACAACTAACTAAAACTATTATTTTCTCAGTAATTGAATTTTGTAAATAAAATTATGTTCGTTATAATGATTTGTCTATTATTTTTATTTATTTATTTATTTAATTCAGATTTACATCAATACAAGTGTGAGTAAGAATTGTATAACTGAAAAACTGTTCAGAAAACATGTTAGAATGATACACGTGTGATTTTTTGATTTTACGTACAATAAACTTATTTTATTTTTCTTCAATACAATTCACAAAAATCCAAACAATACAATTTTTTTGCTTTCTTAGAAATTTTAAGTACGTAAGTACACACAAATCAGTAAAAATGTTAACCCTTATTTTATTCATTTATTACACAAACTTTTTGAAGCTCAGAGTTCTGAGTACGTCCCATTACTTTCTACACTTATTGACATCTAGTGTGAAATGGCTGAACTATGTAGTGACATCAATATATCGATGTTAGGTCGCTAAGCGAGTAGTTTTGCTACTAACCCGCAGATGGAAAATTGAGAAGTGGGCGGCGTTCCACAACCCCTCACCCCGCAAAATGTCACGCGATATTTCATAGGGAAATCTTAATACAACATCTCCTCTTTGTTTCTGCTCTGTGGTTCCAAACTTCACAAGGTTTTAAAGATACGTAGTTTTGGAACACAATAACCATCCTAATACGAGACGTTGACTTAACGAGCACAGGCTTCTCCTCGCATTCTCCCTCATAGCTCATTGCACAGGCATATCATAATTGCGCCAAAGTCATGCTTGTGGGAGCAGACTCTAAGAGGAACAATGACTAATGTATTATAAAATTGTGTACATACGTTATCAGCTAAAATATGATCCCAAATGTGCGAGCGACAGTCGCCTGTTGCTATCGGTTTATCACGTTGTGTAACAGTTGTTTGCATATTTATATGAATTGTTTGTCAATGCCGTATAAATGAAAGAAGGCGCCTTTTATTGCGATTTGTCAAGTTAACAGTATCATGTTAGCATTTGCCATAGTTTACTAAACAGTCACCCCATCGCCCACACGGCAACTGTGGTCGCACTCGCAGAAGCACTGACCAAGGCGTGGTCGTGGATTCGTATGTCGTAGCAGTTCTTACACGATTGTTCGCAAGCGCAATCATCATCATCATCATGATCAACTCATTATTGGCTCACTACAGAGCACGGGTCTCCTCCCAAAATGAGAATGGTTTGGCCATAGTCCACCACGCTGGCCATGTGCGGATTGGCAGACTTCACACGTCTTTGAGAACATTATGTAGAACTCTCAGGCGTGCAGGTTTCCTCACGATGTTTTCCTTCACCGTTGAAGCAAGTGATATTTTAATTGTTTAAAAACGCACGTAACTCCGAAAAGTTAAAGGTGCGTGCCCGGATTCGAACCGCCGACCTCGTGATTTCACAGGGATGCTAATCTCTATCTCTCTCATTAAATCATATCACTCGTTCGCTTTGTTTGCTACATTGTGCCAACAAATTAAACATTGTTTTTCAAATACGAGTCATGAAAAATTACGATGCATTTAACTATTCTTAACTGCTGACTTGTATTTAAATATCATTGCCTTTCTCAACCCAGGCATCGCCGCGCCGCAGCGCAGGGCGCATCCTCGAGAGTCGTATAATGTAGCACGATTCAGTCAAATTTGTTTTCATTCGAATTCTGCTCTCTATTTTATTCATGTCTTAATCTTTAAACATATTAGCATATTATCGAGTTGCTTGAACTTGAACTACAATCTATACAAAACCGAGACGTTTTATAAATAGACGGGTCAGCCATTATTATTATTTAACTCAATTGACAGGCACGTGCTCACGCGGACGTTCATCATAAACACACATTAGTTTAGTATGTATATACGTAACGGAATCTTTGTACGTGATTTTTACGCTCTTCGAAATTACCAGATTAGTTTGAATTTCGTACACCTACGATAAACAAGTACTGCTGACATTACAATATTTTTAATAGTTAGTTATACTTTTCGGATCGGAATCTTCAGGATTAGTTTCTATTTTTCAAGTTCGGTTTTCTATCACAACTCTTTTACAAATCGCAGCTATACAGAAGTACACGCGTGTATGGCGAGCGTGGTGACAATGCTCGAACAAAATAAAATAATTTTTAATACATACTATCTTACCCCACAAAAAGTGAAAAAATATTTTAGAAAGTAGCAGTATAACTTATTATTAAATTGTTTAAGTAGTAGAAATAATAATCGAAAATAGGACGGCATTTTATCACAAAATTTGGTTAATTTTTTCGTGGTACATATTATATTACTGCATCACGAGATTAGGCATTCTGCTGTGTTACGACTTTCAAACTCAACGCCTTTCCTCCGGGCAATTACCTTGGACTAATATTAGTATAACGTCCGATCAACGCATCTATACTTGTATATACATCTCAGGATCACTTAGAGTTTGTCCTTGCCCTGTTATGAAGGCCGCTGTGGGTCGGGCGTCGCGCAAAGTGCGCCGTCATTAGCGGCCGTGGGCGGCTCCGCACTGCACGGAAGCGCATCCTCCTTAGCGCGGGCACCTGCGTCCTGCCGCGGACCTTGGCTGACCGCTCCCAATCCTGCTGAGGAGAGCCGCGCGATCCATTTACCGCGACACTTCCGACCATTCGTCGCTGACGTCCGCCGGCCGAGTTATCGCGGCTCACTTGGCCGGCAGTGTCGTTAGCGAGCTGTATTGCGAGTGGGTAGTCTTCAGTTAAGTGGATAATTAAGGGAAATGAAACGATTCGTAAGTCCAAAATTTCCGCAGAGTAAAGGTGAGCCTCTAATAGTGTCGAGTTGATGTTGTACTTTACCTTGCTACGTTTGCACCATACTTATTCTAAACCATTTTGCGAGTTGTTTTTCGACGCGGATTCGCCATTACTACACTTCCATCGATCAGAGCTTTGTTGACTTTGACTCCGCGGTTCGGTTAGTTCTGTTTTTATGTTCCCATATCTGAGGATCGCGTCGTAGTATACCGAGCATGGCTCTCTCGACCCTCCACTGAAACTTTCTTGTTTCGGTTGTTACCACCGTTTCCTTCGCCCGGTTGCCCAACGCCGGCGCTAGGAGGTGGTGCATGGTGTTGCGTCGCCTTGAAGTTGATACATTATCGCAATTTGCATCGCGTGCAATACTCTTGCTTCATTGCTCATTAGCTATCATTCCGACGTTTACTGCTAATTACTTAATGAGATAGGAGCACGCTTTTTGCTGACTTCAATAAAAAATATGGTTATCATACAAGTACACTCACTGAAACATCTATACCTATTTGTTCTGCAGCAATGATGAATAAAATCATTTATCACGTATTTAACATATTCGCTCCGTAAATAATATTACATTTGCTATATTAATATATTCAGATGTATGCATAGTTTATTATATAATAAATACTCATATCTTTTTGCAATGTTTTAATTTTAAAAAAGACACGTAGGTTTCTGTTTATTTGGACGATGCATGGGTTTAGATCAGATGGCGATATTTATTTTCTAAAAGTAGACTGTCTGACGGTTGCTCTAACTTTGTACGATTTGATTTATTACGTTCGTCGGTCTATTTAATTACATATGTGTATCAAAGATGTAGTTTTTACATTTATAACATACTAAAGGTAAGTAAGTCAACAAAAATCATATGTTTTGACTTATAAGCCACACATCCGTGGAGTATATATGATATCCTAAACACTGGTATCTATTTAGCGGTCAAATATTCACCCACTCAAATCGCCAAATTATATCTTAAGAAGTTTACGGCTAGCTAGATACTTACTTTGTAAAACCTTGTTTGTAAGTGGATTAAATTGAAATAAAAAGCAAATTCAAATTCAAAATAATCTTTATTCAAATAGTCCCTAAAAAGGCATACAGTTATTTACATAGTAGTTATTTTTTGGTGATAACTATATTCGTAAACTTTAAACTAAAGCTATGAGGGTTCCAAACGCGCCCCGGTCTAAGAAGAAGCCCGCAACAAACTTAGCCTAATTCTTTATCATTTATTGAGAATATCCTTCACAGGGAAAACAAACTATACAAACTACCCATTGTATAAACCCTCGTACATAATTCATATTTCAGCGCGTATTGTACCGCTCGGGCCTACTTTCTTGTCCCGATTTCCCTAAATTGCATGAAAAGAAAGTAACGTTTCCTTTCGAGCATCACAGAGGCACCAAAACATATATTGGAGCGGCGCTGCACGTCCCGCCATTAATGTTTCGTATCGACTTACTTGTATGCATCTATTGCTTTTTATTGGATTGTTATTGCGATACCAATGAGCTCGACTCTCGCAAATGATTCATTTAGAGAACCGTTCGATACGCGGCATGCCGGGCTAAGGATAGCGATGTGATGTTACTGACTATTATGATCTCGAGTTATTTCTCGCCGCGCATTGTTGTGTGTCATGTTCGCAGCGCGGCCAGCGCGTGCCCGAGACAAACGTATTTCCCGATCGATCCGCTGACCAGGGAAATAATTTGTACTGTTCAAAAGTCAAAGCATGAAAGCAAGAGAAAGAAGGAATTGGCCCCGGTTGAAAAGACAATTTTATCATGGACAGAATTTAACAACTTAAATATAATAAAACTTACTTTCTCACGCTTTCTAAACGGTCCATTTATGCATATAAGTTGAAGAAATTAGAACGAAAACTATAGTGGTAGGAATTATGTAGGTACTAATTCTTCTTACCGTTCCCGTCTTAAGATATAGAAGGAAAGAAATTCTTCATCTGTGGAAAGTTTTGCGAAGAGCGTTACTCATATAATATGATTACGTTAATTATTACGCTGTGGTAAGAGGCCGGGCTCTATCGTATTGTTACCAGCAATCGGTTGCTGTAATTGAAACTATGACATCAATTACATGCACCGATGGCTTAACGGGCTCTCGGTGTAAGGTCAAATAACGACAAGCTTTCAACAATGACTTATAAGTAACAAGTTTAGGCTCAACCTGGGAATAGAACCTAAGTAAGGTTTGGGGTTTTAATGTTTCAAGTTTTCCTCAATAAACAGGCACTGTTTTACATAAAACTCACAAGTTCAGTTTCAGTACACACACTAGTAGTTTTATATCGCGTACTTCATTAGTTTTAACTTAATTGCAGATTACGAAACTCCAGCGCCCATCCATCACGAGGGCTAGTGGTCTGTGATATGTCGTTTGTTATCTGAAATATTTAATCGCTCCGCCCCGACGCATTGTGTAATGACACGAGTGGGTATTGCGGGTACTTGATACCTCTGCGGGTTTCACATAAAGATGCCTAAAATACCAATATAATATTCGCGAAAGTGTTTTTAAGTTTTTTGTTTTGTTTTCCTTTCACGCAATAACGTGGTTGTTGCAAAGAGATAGATATTTGTGTTGGAGAGCTACTGTATTCCGATAAAATAAATGGTTCCTATGGAATAGATCAGCGCTATCCTGTTATAACTTTTTCATTATAAACAATATCTCTAAAGTGCTAGATTTTGAAATAGATACAGAAAACACTTTTTGATCAGAAATGTGAAATTGAGTTTGTTGATTAATTAAGGTCACTCTTAACGAAGCGACTCGCGTACGCATGATTTAGAACATTAGTATGTAACTAGGGATACAGTTCTTTCGCTTTAATTGTTTGCACGCTTTACTAAGCCGACACCGGCCGCGTCCTCGAGCCGGGGGGCGGCGACTACTTGTAAGACTCCGGCGCTCGCGATACACCGGGATGTGGCCCGTGGCCAGCGTGGTGGACTGCGGCCAAACCCTTCTATATTGAGAGGAGACCCGTGTTCTGTACTGAGCTGAGAATGGGTTGATCATGATGATGATGATTACACCGGGACGCTGAGCTGGCAGCGCCTTTTTCATTAAAACACACGAACCCTTTTGGGAGGTTCAGATGACTAATACATAGTATTTTAAATTGTGATTATGTGTTGTATAAATAGCCGCTCAGTAACTTGAACTTCCCGATGACCTGGCATCATTAGCACTCATTAGTCGAGATGCCAGTGATGAAGCGAACGTATACCGATAACACGATAACGAACAAGCAAATAACATCAAAGTGTCCGTCGGTGTTTTATGTAATAATTGCGTCATATTTCTGCTATCGATCAAGGAGTCATCTTTATCCTAAATAGCCGTTTACAGAAAACGGACGAGGTTAATCCTTTGAACTGGTATACCGGCGGGCGATCGCTGCTGATAGGAACCCGCGACTACTTTCAACATGTATGCTTACGACTGTCCGTTCGGGCCTGATTATTTTTATTACAATAAACTAGCTCCGCCCGCCGCTCCACTTGGCCTGCTGAGGGAGGTGGGGATCACTTGCTACCGTTACTATTGCTAAGTGTAAAGAGGACTATTAAGTATACTCACTAAGTTCGCTAAGTTTGAGGGATAAATAATATCCTCTGCATTATTTCAAAGATATCTATTTACATCATAGAAATTCATTGAGTCTCGCAAATCCACCTTACATCTATTTCAAACGATTTTGGAGACGTGCATTTTTTAAACACATGTTCCTCACTGGCCCTTGTATCATCTTAATGCAAAAACCGGCTGAGTGCAAGCAGAACTCCTGCTCGAGGAGTTCCGCAAGACACACGACATAAACACTACATAACATTGCCATTATTAAGTACGCACAAAAATACTTTTATTTATAAATATTTGTAGAGATGGAAGGATAAGCATATATATATATATTTATATTTTGATCGCTTTAATCTTAGCGACGTCCATTCGGCGCAACTCAATGCGCTAGACCGCAGAGTTGCCGGTTAACGTGTCTTAGCCAGCAGCCGTCAGCTAGTGAGGGCGATTGTTCCATAAAAAGTTGCTGATGAAGTTAACTCTCGATACCCCGCGCCCGGTGCCTCATCAAATGACTTGACACCGAGCAGTGGCCCACTGGCCTACATTTGTTGTTCCAACAATTAGCATCTGACAACGTAAATAACAATTGTTATTGTGCCGCGTTTAAACTAAATAAATAATGCTGTATTTGCATGTCTCATGTAGAACTATTCAGAGCTACTGAGAGGAGACAGATAATAAGTGACCAGGAGGACATTTGACAGAATGAGGATGGGAGAGATGTGGGATCGAACATTTCACCTGATTTGTCAAATAATTAAAGAGGAAAACAAATTCAGCTAAATAATTCATTCCATGTATTAAACAGTACAATACATATAGTAACTAGGAACTTACGAAAACAGGCATAGGGAACACATAACTTCTCCTTGGCCTACGACTTTTTGTGTATTTGATTATACATATCATCATCATCATCATGTACAACCCATTACCGGCTCACTACAGAGCACGGGTCTCCTCTCAATATGAGAAGGGTTTGGCCATAGTCCACCACGCTGGCCATGTGCGGATTGGCAGACTTCACACGCCTTTGAGAACATTATGGAGAAATCTTAGGCGTGCAGGTTTCCTCACGATGTTTTCCTTCATCGTTGAAGCAAGTGATTTTTTAATATTTTTTTTTTAAATTAAAGTATCACCCTCTTTGAATTGTTGTCTTACTTTGCCTTTGTTGGCAAGGAGCCATCAGCGCGCAAGTCTGTCTCGCACTTGAGCGGCTTATGTTTTTGCGGCGTGCTCATTGACTGGAATAGATACTTACTAGGACTAAAACAATACGAGCAGCGGAGCCTCTCGCGCGTCGGTCGGCACTCGGCTTCGCTCCGAGGCCGAAAACGTCCTTGCGATTCTTTTATTGATATTGACCTTAACGTCTATTTTGACTGACTGCGATAGAATGATGATAATAATAATAAATAAATAAGTATCAAGGCGAGGTTCAATAGTGCATGGAGTAGTCCCGTTTGTGGGATGACTCTGCCTAGTATCGGATCTTTGGAATCCACCTTGCTAGAACACACATCGGTGACCTTGCAAATAAAAACTTTTGTCGAATTTAAAGTTAGCCATAAAATTTGTTGATTGAAATAGTTGTTTTAATTAATATAAATTATTAATGATTAAGCAAAAATCACACGTACGTTGAAGCTTGCCCCATAGCTTAGCGTCTAACGTGTCTATAACTATTACACGGTGGTTCACTTAGCCCTTTTGCAAGTTGATTCAGCTCGTATCACTCTTTTGGGCATAAATGAGTTGTTTGAATGGTCGCGTCGTGGCGAAGGCAACTTAAAAATAATATGTAATTCAATTGTTTGTGAATTTAGCACGTTTGAAGGCGGATATGTGGCGATGTGTTACGTCAAAATTAGATAACATGCATTACTCACTTCAAGTTTGTATGTTATACTCAGATCAACTGTATATTTCCTGTCGGTAATCATGGGCTTGATAAAAAAGCTCACTCGCTCTGCACTCCGCGGGAACGGTGGAAAGTGCTCGGAGCGTTCTAGCGCGGACTCGTACACACCACCCTAGTGTCGCATTAATGCAATATCTTAGGTAGTAGTGTTAGTGTCGGTGATATCGTAGTCACTGATTGCGGAGACAGACTTCTACAGAGTTGGTTCGGTCAAAGCCTCGTCTTAGTGACTACAAATACCTACTGTAGTAGTTTTGTACGAATCAGCTCCATGTTATGAAAATTATTTTATTTGCCTGAAGTCTTCATGACTTATCACACGTGTGATAGTGTTGATGCTGAGTTACAATATTGACCACACGTTCCATCTTATTCCAGGCGGAGCGTTCGAGGGCGTGGAGGACCAAGTGTCGCCGTTCGGCTACGGGCGCGGCGAGGGCGTCGACGCGGGCCACGGTGACCCCGAGTGGATTTGCAGCAAGGAGAAGCCGCAGTACGACACGGTGTTCCAGTCGCTCAACCCCATCGACGGCAAAGTCACCGGCGCCGGTACGATCTCCCTCCGCCACCCGCACGCGCTCGCGGCCACTCTACACACACACCCACACACACGCGCGGCCCGCCACTCCGCGCTGCAGGCGCTGCTCGCCGCCACGAGCAACTGCTCCCAGCTGACCGACCTGTGCATGCGCATTGACGCCCGAGCCCCCGACGACACCAACGATCAAACCAGCTTCGACAAAATCGCGGACGCGTTGGCCGCGGCGACTCTAAACTGCGCTAACATCTCGCAATTTCTGCTGAACGAATCTGCCGCTAACGCTAGTTCAATCGATGACATTTCTCGCTCGGTTTCCATTCATAGCTTGCACGAATCTGTAATTCAAGATGAGTGTATCGAGGACAGTGGCGCATGCCCGGATAGCACTCCGAATGTCCCAGCCCGCGATGCCAGTAGAGCGCCGCCGCCTGACGATCCCTTTGAGGATGTTCCCGTTAAAACAGATAGTTTTGTTAGTGTTTTCGGTCCAATAATATTTTCCGTGAAGTTTATTTCCCTCCTGCTGGTGAACGTGATAAGCGTAGCGATAGTGTCCCAAATGTTGTTCATCAGCTTGGCGTACGTGTTTTCCGGCCGGTGCCACATCGAGTTCACAATCCCCAAGAGTCCAGAGAGTTGGTTCGACAAAGCTAAAGCCTTCACATACGGTTCGGAGCGCGAGGTGGTCCAGATTAAATCAGTCTTTCAATTGTTCTATCACTACAACGTCATTAAAATACTCAAATACGTCACGTCGGCATTGGAGATCAATGATTTGTAATACGTTGGTGCTTTACCAAATTTAGCCAGGAAATTCGCTTCCGCCATACTTACATATAGTTTGTCTTACTATGGTCAGAATTAATCAGAAATATCCGGTAAAAGACCTGGCCTCACTGTTATCGACGCGATCGAAGCTGGTTTAATTGTTTTATTTTCGTCTCCGTGTGGTTTTGGCTTTAGTTATTCTTATCAGTGTTCCCAATATAATTTGTTTTAAACTGTGTGTGTAACGCAACCACGTGGTAATCTATACAGGTCGGGGAAAATAGTTATATAATCAGAGTTGCCTGTACGAGTGAGCGAGTCACGCCTGTGCACTACACTCGCCGCACTACACGGCGCCTGGTGCTTCCGGGTGGACTGCACGTCATGATCCTATAATGGCCTTCGCACCGTATCCACACAGCACTGCCTGCGACTCGACTTAACCACGCAGTACAAAAATAGTTTGCTTTACGTCACATTAAGTCCCCAGCACAATGCCTTGCTCTCAGTCGAGTCGCGGAAGTGGAGCCGATGTAGTGCACTAAAGCCGTCATTTTGTTTAGTATCAATAGTTAGTGTATAGTTGTTTGTATTAGTTGGGAAGGTTTAGTCAAATCAGCCGAGAGAAGTTATCGCGTCAATAGTAGTGCAGTGAGTGTAGTGAAGGCTTGGCAGTTTTAATATTGAATGAACTTATCGAGTGTATCTGCCTGTTCGTGCATGAAGATTTTCTTTTGACGAGATACAATGCTTATTAGATGAGGTTAAGTTGCCTTTAGATAATTCCTTACAAAATTATTATCAGAGATATTTGCGACCCGCTCACAACGACCGCGCCTAATGCAATGATGTCGCACGGTGCGCTCCCGAGCTTGAGGGAGCGTCGCATCGGCCGACACAGCATCAGGCGATAGTATAACCGCACTGAATATTACTCTCATTTACATATTACAAAAAGTCAATGTTCAAGGGCGGGAGAATAATGACCGTAACACGCCGTCACACCAACATTTGTTTATTCTTTTACTTTTCGCGGCTTTATTTTAGAATCAGTGCGATTCTAAAACAAATGCCTTTCTATGGTCATATGCAAGTAATAATGTTTCAACTTCCATATGGCCGTAGCAAGGCATTCGCCGCGGCGCCGCACGGGAAACTAATTACACTTGTACACCTTCGCGATGAAACGCGGAAGTCCGTCGTCCTAACGCATTTGCCTTCACCAAAAACGCGGCGGGGCTCTCGGCGACCGATCGGTTCCCCATCCGGCAGCGGTAAGCAGCAGTTTGATGCCCCCTTTGTCCAACAGCCGCCAAGACGGAGATGGTCAAGTCCAAGCTGCCCAACTCCGTGCTGGGCAAGATCTGGAAACTGTCGGACATCGACAAGGACGGCTTCCTGGACGAGGAGGAGTTCGCGCTCGCCATGCACCTCATTCGCGTCAAGATCGACGGCCACGATCTGCCCTCCGAGCTGCCGCCCCACCTCGTGCCGCCCTCCAAGAGGAACTAGCGCGTCCCGCCGGCCGAGGACTACTTGTGAAGTGAAGGTGCATTCCGCCGGCCAGTTCAGCGCCCGCGCCCGCCGCCGCCTGCTTCTGCATGGGGCGAGCGGCCGCGGGCCCTCGCGCACTGTGGCATACAGATATTCATAAACGATCCTTTTTTCAACACCTAGTACGAGTTGGCTAATCCCGAAAGTATCCGCGATCCGCGGTATTAACGGAATCCGCGATGTTGACATAAGCTAAGCTTATCTCATTGATGCAAACTGTGCTCATATTTAACCGAAACCGAATACATACACATGCGTGTATGTATTCGGTTTTGTAAATTAGAACTGTTTCGAAATTGTCCATTCAGCACGTGCCACTGATTTCTATATCTCCGTCCGACCTCGTCATCGATTCTCGCCCTCGAAACAACTCGTACTAGTGGTGCTTTATAGATATACGTTAACATTTGCAATATCATGGAATGTAAATACTTCACTTGGAGAAAAAGGTACTGAATTATTATTGCTTGTTTTGCCGTTTTGTTTGCGCTTGAATTGTTGATGGCGGCCGCGGCCACTGAGCGTCGGAGCCCACACGAGACTAAGTGTCACTGGTCAAATGTCAGCGAAAAACAGACCGAGGTACATTTTACTGTGGTGTCATATAAATGTAAATTCTGGCCACCGCTGGCGGCTGAAACCACAGGGCGCACTTAGTCTACAGGGCGGGTAAGGCGCAGCACACGGGGTCGGTCCCGTTCAAATCGCAAGTCCTTCATTAAGCCTGCCTATGATTGTCGGGACCGACATCGTCCACATATAAGCTGAACAAAACACGCATTATGAAACAGTTCACTTGCATCGTGATATCATAATAATTGTGCAATTAATTCGTCCAATGCACATCACGGCTGAACGGACTCGCGTAACGTTCGGGAAACAGAAATTGTATTAGAATCGCTTGAAGCTATCCGTTCTTATGAATCGTTCTATAGAGTTATATTTTAGTAAATTTAATCTTAAATTGTTGTTACGTTTCTAATGTTTAGAAAATGAGTGCCCGGCGTGGGCTGGAGGGAACCCTTTATACGTATATCTACAAAATGCGCACATCTCGGCAACTCGCTGGATTACGTAAAGATCACAGTTAACTGTGCTCGTATCAACCAATGATTTCCAAGCAATTGTTGCTAGGTGTTTGGAAGAACGACATTGAGGTTAGTTTTGGAAAACTATAGTCTTACGATAACTATAGAGATGATCGCGCTCCCTCCAGTCCGCGATTGCGGCTCGTTTGCGTCGGCGGTGCTGCGTCGTGTCAGCGTCGCGCCGGCCGCTGCTTCGGCGTGAACCAACCTCGTACCTTCACGTTGAATTACACTTGTGCCGTCCAATTTTAGACTTTAGAGGACGGCTCGTCGACGTAGATTGCAATCTTACCAAAGTAACGAGTGTGACGTCACGCGGAATCAGGGACTGGCCGCCGATAAAATTATTATTACTCGTCATTAAAATATATTGCTTAAGTTCATTGTCGTTAAATTAAATTATAATTATTTACATGAAATTCGATATATTTTAGGTAATTTATGTTATGCATGCGTTGACATTATTGAATTTAAAATGTATTAACACACGCACCCGTACTTGTATGTTGTTCCTATTAGCGATGTTTCCGAGATACCGTTTCGAATTGTAACACTTCCCCTGGGCCCTCGTTCAATGAAAACACAATGTTCATTAGTATGGGGACATCGCGAACGATCGCTTCGCTACAGGTTGGCGTTCCCTATCGAATAATTAAGTGTCATAAAAAATGATCACAGGTTTTGATGACAAATTGTCAAACGAAATCGATGATCAACCGAACTCACCTCTGTTAAGTGAAGTTCCATACATAAATAGACGTAACTTGTCTGCGAGATTAGTACGTGTTAGCGACAACTTTAGTTTTTTTAATTTATCAAACAATTTATTAATATTTTCCCCATGGTGCTGTAATAGACATCATTGTTCGATGATTTAACACGGAATATCTAAAGGCAGTGCGTTCTAATTTTACCTTTATCGCGATGTCTGCCTCATAAATAATTAGAAGCGCTGCATCGCCCGCGGGTGGTGGACAAACACATCGAAACACATCGCTTGAGGCGAGATCCGTCAAGCAGCCCACTCAATCAACAAAGCAGTGTCCCAGAAGTAGCAGATACGCACAACCCGGCTCACCCGACACGCCATGACTGCACTGAAGCTGCCCTGCCTCCTGTCGCGCATGAGACACAATGCTGTCCTTTTCACAATGTTCGCTGTGGAGCAGGACAGCACGGTGCTCACACTCAATGTAGGTATGTTGAGAGATATGTAAAAATGAGCACTAGTTTCAGAGAATCAGGGTCCAGGTTTAAAAAAATTCTTTCTAACATAATATTTCTTTGTACTTAGCCGCTTCCTTATCTTCCGCTAAACAGGCTATTGGCAGGGAACCGAAGATGAACTTTTCATCGGCTGATGCTTTTGTCTGATTGTGTACAATAATTCCCGGACCGACGGGCCTCCGTCCCGCACCTCGCCTCAGTGCCGGTGTTGCGTGCTGCGGCCGGTAACAACGGACGCCGACGTGCGACATGTCTGTGACGGACTCCGTGACGTAATGTTTGATCGGTCGATACAAAATATAGGCCGATTAAAAGTTGATGCTTCGAATGCCCTGACCTCTCTTCGTCTATAGTTTTTGAGCATTTACTGGAGATCGTCGTCACAGTGCCTCGTTCCACATGATAAGCTCGTTCGCGTGCCCGGACCGGATCCTTGACGCTTATTCCTTCGCGTAACGATGCATTTCATGAAGGCTATTTCATAACCTTATACCGGCCGTCCTGTCTTCATACTATAATTATAGTCACAACACAAAACCAATTAAGTCAAGGAAGCCACAAATAATTTCAGTTAAGTTATAATTTACATGTCAAAGGGAATAAGCGTGGGCAACTTATGAGGGGTTGAGGCACGGCGGGCTCGCGGGCACTGCGAGAAGTATATTTGTAAATAAGGAGATTCGGATGTGATTTCAATGTTTTGGAATGTATTTTTAAATGATTTCACTGAGTGGCGACAGCCTGGAGTCCGACTTTCGCCACTGAGTGAAACGCTGAATGTTTTTACATTTGCTACTGTGTGTACATAAATAATAATATTATGTAAATGTATTTATCAAATTATACACAGAGTGTAATAAATAGTTAAGAAAATAATTGTTTGCGTTTGATTCAACAGTTCGGTACTATCTGAATAGTTCCCTTGTATGCGACTCGCCACCACAGAGGCGGTCCGGTGTGAAGCAATCCTGAGTTTGAAAGCCTGCCATTTTATATAACTGTTTCTATTGATATTCCACTTCACTGCACATCTCTATTTGTAGATGGGGTATGCTTAGTCTAACCGAAATCTCTCACCAGACTAAGCCACAGATAATTAAAGCAACAGAAATTATAGCACAAACTCCAGAGATCGTCAAAAACTATTGCGTTATTTAACATTCGCCTAGAAGCGCCGTCTGTCCATCACACTGATCTGATGCGGGTTGGCGGGCTTCAGCGATGATAACACATATCAAACTTGCTAGGCACGAGGATGGCCAGCGCCTACTTGCTGAGTGTCAAATTAAACTTAGAAATAAAGCGCATTTCACTCGCGACTTCTACATAGTATCTTAATGAATCAGCCGATAATTATTAAACCTACTAGAACTTCGTAATTAAAAGATAAAAGATTTTTATTTGGACACACAATACAGGAAGCTTAAACATATGAAAACGATGATCCTGCCGAAATATACACTGTGTGGCAGTGCTCATCGCCCTCCAACAAATAAATACAGTGTTCCACAAAAACAAAAGGATAAACAAAACAAAATACATAGGACATTAGAACAAGACCAATTTAGAAAAAATTATAGTATTAGAATTTATAACATGAAAAATTTATGAATGTGTGTGATATAATGCGGTGAATGTTTGTGTATATGTAAGTGTTAGCCAAAGTGTATGTAATATAATATTGTGTGTGTGTGTGTGGGTATGAAAGTATACATGTGTGTGTTTATGCAACGTAAAGTGTGTTCATTTTATTTATATAAAAATTATGTGGAATTGCATTTTTATTTATCAATTATAGTTTTACAAACATGGGTACACCAAAAATGTAGTTATAGCGTTCGCTATCGGAGCTGAGTCGTCGGGCCGCGTGTCAATCAAAGGAGGGACCACTCGCTACCAGAGTGCACCTTATCGCGCGGGCCAAAGCTACCCTTAATGAATTTGTTATGCTAAGGTAAAAGGTAACGAGATAAGGACCTCTGTACATGAATTTCTTTCATGAAGAGGAAAATATTAAAAGATATTGGATAAAGGGATGGGAGGTAAGGGAGGACACTTCCATCATAGCACTCCAAAAGCCAACCTCACCTGCTCGTGGTACCACCTGCTGATTGACGGACGAGGCTCTGGCGACCGATGAATGGCGGGATAATCATTCTAAAACTAGCTAAAATTGAAAAAAAAAAAAATGTCGATGGCTGGTGTCGGGCAGCAGCCATACCAGTGTTAGTCAGGTTTAGTCCTGCGATCGCCAACCCGCCTGCCCAGCGTGGCGATTAGGGCAACATCCTTATGAGTAGCATAACAACAACAAGGCCCCTAGTTCCCGGTAGCCCCACTTCTTTCGCCTTTGGTAGCAGTCGAAGTGATTGTGGGGCGGGGGGTGCTAAGAATCTCCGGGTGACGGCAGGCTACCTAAATCAACTGACCTTGACGACGTATAACGGACGGACACTAAGACTCGATGAAAGCATCGCAGAACTCGAGGTAGAGTTGGAAAATGTTAAATGGCATGTTCTGGGATTGAGCGAAGTCCGTAGAGAAGGAGAGGATATCACAACTTTAGAATCCGGACACCTTTTCTACCATCGGCAAGGAGACAGCCCATCACAAGGTGGAATCGGATTCCTCGTCAACAGAATCGTCACTAATAACGTTATGGGAATATCTAGTGTGTCATCACGTGTTGCGTATCTTATAATAAGACTGACCAAAAGATACTTATTGAAGGTGGTCCAAGTGTACGCACCAACATCATCATACTCGGATACTGAAGTCGAAATTATGTATGACGACATTGTTAAGGCCTTAAACAACACCACTAAGACCCACTTCAACGTTATCATGGGAGACTTCAATGCGAAGGTTGGCATGCAGAGCGGTTCTGAATCTGTTTTAGGGCAGCATGGATATGGTACCAGAAACCACAGGGGCCAGATGCTAGTAAATTTCCTTGAGATGAACGGCTTTTACTTGATGAACTCGTTTTTCAAGAAAAGTCCTCAAAGAAAGTGGACCTGGAAAAGCCCAGACAGTAAAACAAAAAATGAAATAGACTTCATTATGACGGATAAGCGCTACATATTTAACGATGTCTCTGTAATCAATAGATTTAACACAGGAAGTGATCACAGACTCGTTCGGGGCACTCTTAATATAAATTACAAGGTAGAAAGAAAACGAGTGATGAAGTCTACGCTCCGGCCTACAATGCTTCAGACCGACGCTGGCTCAGAACGTTTCCAGATCGGTTTGTATTCCTTCGGTTGATATTGACGAGGATTTCGAAACCGTGGCAAAAATCATCAGAGAAGAAGGTGGCAGGTTCTGTGGAAGGAGATCTGTTGGGAGAAAGTCTAAATTCACAGGTGAGACTCTACAACTTATGAAAGAGAGGCGCAAAAATGTTCCTTCTACTGTGGCAGAACAGCAAGCCATGAACAAAAAGGTAAAAAAAATCGATACGCCGAGACCTTCGGTGCCTCAATACACGAAATATCATGAAAGCTATAGAGGCAAACAGAGGCACCAAGGTGTTTACCCAAAATCTTGGAAGAAGCAATATAACTAAGCTTAAGACCTCAAGTAGCAGAATTGTTAGCACAAAGCCCGAGATACTCGCCGAGATAGCAGACTTCTATCTAGATCTAGATATGAGTCGCAAGTTCCTCAGCCTGAGGCCAGCGACCAGGACCCCCGATCTAAGCTAGCCCGCCACTTTACTGAAGATCTTCCGGAGGTAAGTGTGGATGAGATTGCGTTGGCACTGAAACAACAAAAAAATGGAAAAGCCCCTGTTGAAGACGGGATCACCTCAGAGCTTCTAAAAGCTGGAGGTATACCCATACTGAAGGAGCTCCAGAGATGATATTTTTTTCTGTTTTCTGTTTTCTATTTGATTCTGTTATTCAGAATGGGAGAACTCCAAAGGCGTGGAATAGAAGCATAGTGGTTTTGTTTTCTAAAAAGGGTGACAAAACTCTTTTAAAAAACTATCGTCCTATTTCGCTCCTTAGTCACATTTAGGTATAAGTTGTTTTCAAGGGTCATCACGAACCGTCTATCACGAAGACTCGATGATTTCCAGCCACCGGAGCAGGCAGGGTTTCGGAGTGGCTACAGCACCATAGACCACATACACACATTGAGACAGATTGTACAGAAGTCCAATGAGTACAAACAGCCTCTGTGTCCCGCGTTCGTGGATTATGAGAAAGCGTTTGACTCCATCGAAACCTGGGCTGTTCTGGAGTCCCTCCAGCGATGCCAAGTAGATTGGCGATACATCGAAGTGTTGAAATGCTTGTACAGCGCAGCGTTTATGTCTGTCCAGTTACAAGGTGCGTCTACAAGACCGATCCAATTGCATCGAGGTATGAGACAGGGCGATGTTTTGTCTCCGAAACTCTTTTCTAATGCTTTGAAAGATATCTTTAAAACGCTTGACTGGAAAGAACAGGGTATCAACATAAATGGCGAGCTCATTTCACACCTCCGATTTGCTGATAACATCGTTATCATTGCAAGTTCGCTGCAGGAACTTCAACAGATGCTCGATGACCTACACAATGTTTCCCAGCGTGTCGGACTCCGGATGAATTATGACAAGACCAAGGTTATGTTCAATGATCTGGTTGTTTCGGGGCCGATCACTGTCTGTCAGTCTTTTCTCGAAACTGTTCAAGAATATACTATATATTTTATTTTGTTTTAAATTGCGCCATTACCCTCATTTTTAAATTAATTCTTTCCCCAAGGGTTGTCTGGAAGAGATTGCTGAAGCAATAAGACCGCCTTTGCATACTTATGTGTTAAATGTTTTGTATTGTTGTTTCTCTAAAGTTTGTGTGCAATAAAGAGAGTATCTTATATACATACCTTGGACAAATTCTTCAGTTAGGAAAAAACAGTTTGGAGAAAGAGATCGATAGGGGGGTGCAGCTAGGCTGGGCAGCGTTTAGCGAACTCCGCCGAGTCTTCTCTTCACCCATACCACAATGCCTAAAGTGAAAAGTTTTTGATCAATGCGTCCTACACGTCATGACTTACGGTGCCGAAACATGGACACTGACAGCGAGGCTAGTCTACAAACTTCAAGTCGCTCAGCGTGCTATGGAAGGAGCAATGCTTGGAATCTCTTTGAGAGATAAAGTCCGTAACGAGGTGATTCGGCAAAAAACGAAGGTAACCGACATAGCTCGAAGGGCTTGCACGCTGAAGTGGCAGTGGGCTGGTCACGTTTGTCGGAGAACCGACGGACGTTGGAGTCGGAAGTTCCTCGAGACTGATTGTTTTGTACCCAAGGCAAAGTTGATATTCAAGGTCTAAGGATGCTGTTATAATATAGTCTAAGGATGATGCTATAATACTCAAATGGAAGGCGAAACTTACAATGTATAGTTTATTAATTTTTTGAACGTCTTAGAACCTTCAGTAATTATCATCCGTAAGCCAGCTATCACCCTATGCAAGAGGAAAAAATATCAACTTATGTAACTTGGTGAAATTATTTTCAATAGTTTTTAATGTTAAAACAACATTTCTTAAGACTTTTTTTCTTCATTTTTCTCAATACAACTACTAGTGCTTACTAGTATCATGGCCCTTAATGCGTCAGTCCAGGGTTCATAAAAAGGAGGTATAGTAGTGTTCAAAAGCAGTCATCAATAAATAAGGTATATTGTTTTATAGTTTTAATGAAATTTATTACATATTCAATATTATTATCTTACCTAGCAATATATCAGTGAGACAAAGTTAAATCCACAACTCAATTTAAAATGCTTTGCTTTTTTATATAAATTTTACTCCCTAAATATTGCATTCCAAACAGTCCCTGTTTATCCCTAATTGCTTACACATTCTGCAAACCTCAGTACAATCGTCAGACATCATTAAAGATAAAACATCAAATGACTACAGGAAAGACCCCAAACCTAGCGGAAAACCAGACATTTAAGTTTTTTATAAGTGTTATTCAATTTATGCTTTGATTCTCTGTTACATCCTTCTCCATCCAGTCTCGTAATCAAGCTTTAAAACAAATAAAAAGTAATTGTTGCTAACTAAACATGGAACAACCTTCAAGACTTCCTTTTTCTCATCTACGAGTAAATCAAGCGTGCTCCACCTTAGATTGCATCATCACTTACCATCCGGTGTGAATGCAGCCAACCACTAATCTACAAAAAAGTAGTCATCCACAAACATTGAGGCAAAACATGGAGGAAAAATCTGATGATTTTATGATGGACTTTCAACATTTAGGACATAAATTGCAATTCCTAGTGAAGAGTTAGATGCTCCATGAGAATCAGGGCCCACTTGCAAGTGTAGCTCTACTAGCACAAGTGAGATCCTGGTTGTGCAAGAATATATTATTTATTTACAGCACAACAAATTGTATATGAATTTATTAAATGTAGATTTATATTTGAAACTGTAAAACAATGAATACTAAGTATGGCCTTATTTTCTTTGGTGTTTGTCAAAAATACACTGTTCTTAATTATGTTTTTCTAAGGTGTTAAAGATGTGGGAAAGTAATTAAGTAATGCTCCATACACCATATTTAGCATATGACCTTACTCTCCAGGATCTCCATCTCGTAGCAACCACACACTGTGACAGAGCAGATGATACACTCTTGTGCTTTGTGGAAACATTGATATAAAGCAGCACATACTTTGTAATGCACTCATTTATAATATTCATTTAAAAGTAACTAATAGTGATACATTTTAATACAACGTAATCAAGTTTAATTTAAAGTTCAATATTTAACAGGCCTACACTCAATTAGCGGTAAAAAGTGTTGAGTGACAAGTACAAAGTTAGTCAAACTGTATACTTACTAGAAGTTGAAAATTTAACTATATTTGGTGCCTAGCAAGCAGATTATATATAGGTGAGTTTCATAAAAAAAATCTAATTTGAGGAAATATCAAAATGTGTGATTGTAGCAATTACTGTTTAAATAGTATTCATTGTTCAGAGTTTCAAGTTAAAAGTAGAATAGTCCATTTGTTGGCAACCATCTTGTAATCATAAACTTTATTTAGCCTCTTTGGTTCACTGCGAGGATGGGGGAGGGGGCGGAGGCGGGTTGCCGGGCGGGGGCGGGTTGCCAGGCGGGCGCATCTGGCGCCGCAGCTGCTCCACCAGGTCGGGGTTGGCGGACTGCATGTGCTGCGCCAACGCCTGCCCCGCCTCCAGCAGAGCGTTCATTCCACCGGGGGCAGCGCCCGGAGCGGCGCCGCTGCCGGGCGGGGGCGTGGTGGTGGTGGTCATCAGGCCAGAGATTAGGTTCTGCATGTTGGGGTCGGACAGCATCTCGGTGGCCATGTTGAGCAGCGTAGGGTTTTGAAGCAGACCACCCAAGTCGAGACGCCGTTCGCCTCCGTTGGAGGCGAGGCGCTCCTCGGCGAGGCGTAGGTTCTGCTTGTAGGACTCGTTGTCGGGCTCCAGCTGCGCGGCGCGCGCGAAGGCTGCGCGCGCTTCCGCGTGGCGGTCCAGCGCCGTGAGCGCGATGCCGAGGCGACCGTGCGCCTTGCCGTAGTTGGGCTGCAGCGCCAGCGCGGCCGTGCAGTCCGCCACGGCGGCCTCGTGCGTGCCCAGCTGCGATGAGTAAATTGAGCTTTATTGACATCATTATGTTACTAAAGTTATTCTTTTGTTTTTTATAGCAGAGGCTTAATTTAAATCTTTGAATAAAATAAAAACCAATGTCTGAGGCTGGATGTATTGATTGGATTGCCCAGGTTTTTTCAGATTTATAAACTTTGTAATTTAAATATATCCAAAAAATGCTTATTTCATTGCTATAATGTTATTTAATAGGTTAGGATAAATGTTTTTATAAGTTCAATTAATATATTTATCATATGAACTGGGGCATGTCTGTCAGGAATTTGGGTAGACGTGGGTAGTTTTAGGCAGAGACCAGATACTCTTGGTAGAACAGAATTAAAATAAGCATTGTAATTTATAAAGAGCAGACTATACGCTCCACCAAGTACGACTATGCACTACAGCGACTTGACCACCGGTCAATGCAATGAATGCAATGCGCCGTCCCACCCTGGTGCGTCTTTTAAGAACCTGCATTTCAATATGAAATGACAAGAATATTTTTTGTTTACCTTTTAAATGGTCTTTTTTTTATATATATAATGAATAGTTTTTTTATATAATTTAATTAAAAAAAATATGTTCCACATAATGATATTTTATTGTATAATACAATGTATTGTATTATATGCAAATGCAAAACCATTTTCTATCTAAGCTAGTTACCACCTCAACATCAGAGACGTGCCTGCAAGCAACTCAGCTTTCCAGTAAGAAGTACAGAAACTGATTCGGATAATGGGTTAACTGCCATACTCTAAAAAGGTCAGCCCAATCTTAACACTTACTATGAAATCAGGTTAAGCAGGTTAGATTGCAATCAACTTCTAACTCAAAAATGTATAAGCAATTTTAAAATAAGTACCTTGAAATGAGCAGCGGCGCGGTTGCAGAAGAACACAGAGTTGCGCGGGTCCAGCTCTATGGCGCGCGTGTACTTGGCGAGCGCTTCGCTGTGGCGCTCCGCTTTCATCAGCTCGTTGCCTTCGTTCTTAAGCCGCTCGGCCTCATCGCGTTCGGCCGGCGCCGGTCCGACTTTCTGCTGGCGCACTAGCTGCAGCAGGTCCAACCCACGCGCTAAATCGTCTGGATTCAACTCGAAAGCGGTCTCAATGCACTGGACGCCGACTTCCACGCTCTCTTTAGAATCAACACTTAGTGACTCGCCGTCTAGCTGTTGCTTCAAAAAGTTTACTATACTTGCCGCCACAATTTTTATCTCGGACATTTTTCTAAACCACGAGTTCTTACGAGGTTTATAAAGAAAAATTTATTGAAATACGATAAAAATGAAAATCGTTCAGTTAGACAAATGACAATAGCAAAATTTTGTGACAGCTGCTCAAAGTCCACAGATGCTGCATAATCACAGAATAATAAGTCATTAAACTCGTACCACACATTCCGGTTCACGATAAATATTGCGATATGACACGATCATGTAATGCTCCATCGCGAGGGTTCCGGCCATTATTCAGAACACTCATACGATAGTAAGTTTTAAAAATCACTGTCAATGAACAAACTGTTTTCACAAACCTACTTTCCTAAATAATACTCATTATCAAGGAACATTTATACTCTAGGGAGAAGAATGACAACTACGTTCAAATAAATTCTTGGAAAAACAAAATAAGAGAAAGGCGGGAGACTTCGTATATGGCGGGCGCGGTTTTTTCGTGCTTTTCTTGAATTAATGTCTGTTGGCTGGTTTTGGAAAGGACTGGTGTTGGTTGTGTCGTGGACAGTGTTGGTGTCGTTTGTGTAGTGGCTTGTTTTCTGAATGGTTAGCAGGTATTGATTTGGGAAAAGTTTGAGGGAGCCGCGTCCGCGGAGTGCGAAGTTTCCCGCCATTTCTCCCTAACTTCTACGTTGCTATAAACTTGACATTGGCTAATATGTGCAAAGCCATAAAAATAATCTAATAATTATAAACTTGACATTGGCTAATCTAAGTAAAGCCATAAAGAGAAAAAAAAAAAAAAAAAAAAAAAAAAAATTCTTGAGAAAGGCGGGAGACTTCGTATATGGTGGTCACGGTTTTTTCACGCTTTTCTTGAATTAATGTTTGTTGGCTAATTTTGAAAAGGACTGGTGTTGGTTGTGTCGTAGACAGTTTTGGTGTCGTTTGTGTAGTGGTTTATGTTATAAACTTGACATTGGCTAATCTGTGTAAAGCCATAAAACGAAACAAAAAAAAAAATCTGAAATCAGCGCCATCTCTGAAAATTCAAAATCTAAGTATTTTCAAGATATTAATAAAGCTACCTGTCCACAAAAGCAGAACTGAAAAATCGTAACCAATGTAAATAAAAATTGCACACTAAAAACACAATTTACCCATTTATGTGTTACAATTTTCCAGCTCTGCTTTGGTAGACAAACAGCCTTATTAATTTTTTAATTAAATAACTTGGTGGTTGGTTAAAAGAAATTTAAAATAACTATATTTTCGTCAAAATAGCTTTATTATAAAACATAGAATCTTACAACTACTAATATTATCAATTATTTAATGAGGCAGCCTTGTAGGCCAACATTTTCACAAGTAAAGAAAGAATTTATTAATAAATTCTTCTAGGACAAATTTTTTGTTAGAGTAATTTAAAGAATCTTTATAATCATTGTATCACTGCCAACCTTTTTATGATGGTGGGGTGCTTTTGGAGCCTATAAATTTGAGTGATTGTAAAAATGTTTTCATTTCATTTATAAATACTAAATCTTTGAAATTGGTTGAAAATGGCTTTCCTCTTCGCAGATCCACTGTGTCACTGTTCAGAGAGTCAAACAGTGTCCATTTTGGATATAATATCTGCAGTCACCGCTGCTTCAGCAGTTAAATCACCTGTAATAGAACACATTTTATTTTATAATTGAGATTTAATATATATATTCTGTTCTTTATTCCAGAACAGTAAAGTTCTCAAGAAGGACTTTAAAAGCCTAATTTCACACAGGCATCAGTATTATAATAAAGTATTAATTTATTTAATACAAGTTTCCCAAAATACTATCAAGGTAAGTAGGTAGGAAAAACTGTTCTTTTTCTGTCATTTGGCTACTAAACTACCCTTTAGATGGATAAGAAAGAACCAAGTTACCTTGGGCTATTTTAGCAAACATGCCAGCAGCAACTGTGTGGCTCAGCACTTGAACTGCTAGTTTTACCCTCATTTTCTGTTTAGTATTTGGATTTAAATGTTCTTGTGGGAGAGGTGCAAATACAAAATTTGGATTAGAGTCTATGCCCTCTGTCAACTGTCAAATCATATGACGAACTACTAATTTCTAATGGTAAGAAAACTTCACACTTGGAAACGACATGAGCTGATGTAGGTCGAATAGTGTGACAGGACCAAATTGGCCAACCCCTACTCCACGTAGTCTTGTCTGCCCTACCCCTAGAGTGTTTTTATGAAGTGCGAAGCCAGAAGCTCGCGAAGGAGGTCCTGAATGAAGCGAGCCTACGAGGCCGAGTGGAGTGAAGAGGGTAGGCGGCGAGTGGAGCGAGCCGGCGACCTTCGTAGCGAAACGAAGGTCGAGTAGGTGAAGCCGAATGGAGGGGCGACGGAGCGAGTCGTCTGGCGTAGCCCATTTGATTTGTAGCTCTCCTGTAATATTGCATTATTTTTTCGATGTTTTACCTATTTATAGGTTATGTTAGTTTTTTTTGGTTTTCTCGAAAAAAGTGCATTACCTTGTAATGCGAGTGCTATTGTTACAATCGGGGACCAAACCTCTGCCAAATAAAACATCTTTCTCTCCGAAACTCCTGCCGCACGATTCTTAATGTTTTTTTGGGGTTCTTTGAAAACTATAGACTGAAAATCTGTGAGCAATTCTTTAATATCTCTATTACAATTGAACCCCTTATTGTAAAATGTCATCCCTGAAATTACAGATGTTTTTAGGGCTGCTATGAATTTATAATGGGTTTCTATTATAGGGACTATGTTACCTAATTTCTCATACAGGTTTTCTAATGCATCTTGATTTAACTGTCTTAAGTTTAGGTAATCCTGAATATTTCCTAGAGATTTTAAGTGGTTATAAGTATAAGTGGATATAAGTGGTTAAGGTACATAAGTACCTTTCAATGCATGTAACATTCTTGGCTCACATCCCTTTATAAATTTTTATAACCACTCTTTTAAATTTAGACCTGTATTCTACCCAAGCACACATATAGTCTGTTTTAATGTATACATTTTCTCTCATCCCCTTTTTAACATCATCTGCAGGCCTACCATCAACTCTTATCGCGACTCAACTACAGAGCTAAACTGAACTGCATTGCTATTTCGTACCATGAAGTCTTTAATCCGAACAATACACATCATGCAAAGCAAAAGCAAAATCATAACAAAAATATTGAATCGCCACTGAAATCATTCATTCATTTTCATACCATGACAGTGTTTTATAAGCTGAATTGTTTAGTAAAGCTGTCAAATCGAGCCGACCAAAAAAAGTTACTAATATTGTTGCTATATCTGAATCACTTTCACAAACTTTTGTAAAATGTATTAACAAGTAGTACTTAAAACAGTTCTAAAAGCTTGCCATCATGTCCGTAGTACTAGTACTTATGAATTATTGGAAACATTAGTTAGTTTCCATTTAGGAAATATATGATGTCACCCATCGTCAACGATCACCCCAAACACCAGAGATATCATGCTAATATTCACATACAAAGAAGAAACATAATTTCAAGGACCATTGGCCTGTTTAAAGTGTGCTTTCAATGACTTCTAGTCTTCTAGTATAGAGTGTTATATTTAGAGTTGCTGCCTCTATAGTGAATACCTGTCATCCTGCCAAATTTTTATAATAAAGCCAAAATTCTGGTTTCTCAACCTAGTAATTAAGAAATCTGAAGGCACAAATGCAATGCAAAGTTCTCGGTGCAAAACTGCTTTCCAAAAGAGGCAGTAAGGTTCTGACATTTCGTAAGTGTCTTTAAGTTAAGCCTATGTGAAAGAATAAATATTTGTTACATAAAACATACTATTTCTTTTATTTCCCATTCTTATACTAGTTTTTTAAGCAGTTTTTTAATGTAGGAAGGTAATAAAGCAATTATTACCTTCCTACATTTGCACCCTCTCTGATATCTTAATAAGATGGCCCTGTGCCGCATCTTGTGTTTGTTCTGTTTTACTGTGACATTGTGAGGATCGAGGAATGGTTAGAGGTGCAGGGGATAAAGAGTTGTAGGTAATCATGGAGGTGTGAAGGTTGACTAAGGTTGAAGGTGAAGGTGACTATTCTGGATGTTGCAGGCTGTACTTTTCCTTCACACAGCATGAATATTCAGTATACTATTAAAAGCTGTTAAAGCTTCTGCAATTACTGCAACAGTTTGTTGTGTAGTCTGAAAATTAAAAGTTACCTCTGTCATGATCTATTTAACAAGAATGATATAGTTATTTTTCCAAAGCAAAGAATTCTTTTCATGTCCTCCCTAAGATTTCATTCTATTTTGACACCAAAATATATAAGATTTTGTGTAGCTGTTTAATAATTTATACTATGGGCATAAGATTAAAATTATTATTATTAACTGGCTATGGCTCTATTGAAATTCAAAAATTCTCACAATTGCTCTTGCTGACTATAGCTAATTGTGCGTCAAAACATTTTTCTGTAAAAATAATGTACTTGTTCTTTGTTATTCAAGTGGTACTTAAGAATGTTCATGCGATATGTGCACATTGCGTACACGTAACGTCAATAATCTTACGCCATAATAAAAATGTAGTCACTAGCAGTGTACCTACACTATTCCTAAGTAATTAAGATAAAGTAAGAAACTATCTTAAAAACCTATAGTGGTTTTTAAGATAGTTTAGTAATTTATAAACGATTACAAAAATTGCGCCTTCTCGATGTAAATCGTGTTAAGACCATTTGATGTTGTCACTTGTCACTTGTCAACTGTCGATGTCAATTACTAGAGTGCCAGTTTTAATATGGTGCGTTCGTAGATAGCTTTAAATTTGTGCGACAAATGCCACGTAATATTATATTTATTAAGCACAAAAAGCTCCAATAAATGAATTTGATTAGAACTATATACTATTCATTGTATAACAATGTTGTTATATGTTTTGTAACTGATTTAACTTAAAACTATAATTAGTTTACTCGGCGCGGCGAACCTTGATCCCTATGACACTGACAGCTAATGTCACCATATAACATTGTAGTGGCGTCACCATTAAATTGGGATCATATTGGGGGCGTATAAAAATGCCATTTATGAATTTTACGTAGCTTTATACCATTAGAAATGATATTCCATTGATATTTTTAACAATTCTTAACATTTACAAGAAGTTATCTCAATCTGAATTTATGTTTACGTCCTGCAAAACTTACGTCGTGTGACTTTTATCGACTAGGGCGGAGTTAAATGTCGATAATAGAAACGAGTGCACAATTTTTTTCCATACTCACATTTTAGTTCATATATTATGGAATGGAACAGAATATTACATACCATTCATACATACACACATGATTATATTATACCCAAGAAACAAAACACACTAAACAGCTATAGGACAAAATGAAATGAAACAAAATCTGTTTAACAATTATTTATTTACATACACAGGGTCAAGGATGTAACAAAAGTAAGTGATAATACTTTAGGGTTTGCATGTGTTTGCATTTGTTGTTGTTGTTTTTTTTTTGCATGAACTCTATATAAGGGACACTACACACTTACTTTTGTTACACTCTGTATTTTATTCTGAATCTGATAATGACATGAGTGTTTGCGTCTCAGACTCGGAATCTGAACTGCAACTGCTGTCACCTACATTTATCAATAATGGTTGATCTTCAAGAGTGTTGTATCGCACATCTAGATCCCGATCATCGTAGCAAAGTTTTTTGGTCTTTTCTACGACTTTCCTCCAATTATCCCGAGTCACTTCACTACAAGCTTTTTCTAATAATGTCAGCATTTTATTGGCTGTAAATGGCGGAGTGGTGTGTGTGGTGGAATGGCCTGAAACAATATTTATTTTGAGTATTATGCAAAGTAAAAGAGTGAGATTGAAGGAAAAGTACATAATATGTAATTTGTACATAAAAGTTAAAATAAATACAAATTACCCACCTTTGATTTGCGCCCATATCATCTCAATGGCATTATATTGGCAGTGGTATGGCGGTAACCGAATCACTGTGAGACCTTTAGATTTTGCCATTTCATCCAAAAAATATGTCCGCTTTGTTTGGAGTTTTTGTAAGTTATTATTTATATATTATTTTACGTCGAGTATTATAGTTATTATATTATAATTTTAATTATAAAAACCGGTAACTACCGATGATCGAATTAACAACGCCCAAGAACGCAGCGTATAGTTGCCTATTGTAAGAAAGAAACAAACTTATACGAGTTTTACATAGCGTTGTCTCTTTTTACTCGAACGTAAGTCATAGACAAGTCTCGGTCATTCATTCATCATACACGATTTAAATGAGATATGTTGTAGAAGACTTCATGGTACGAATTGAATGCGATTCCGTTTAGACGCCGATATTGAATAGAGTAGGAATTGGATCGATCGGACCACAGTTACTTTAACGAACGTTTTTTTCCTTAATAACTTTCCTTTTCCCCATAACTATGAAGGAAAATCAAAGGAAATGTTTTAGGTGTGGTTCCTCACTTGCCGAGGATCCCGAAACCACATTATTTAGGTTTCCGAAACCAGTTCCTCAAATGTTCGTCGCTATGCCTACTGTCAATATTATAGATACCTAAATAAATCCCGCCATGCTTTGTTAACTTATCTGTTGGAACGAAGTTCCTTATCGCGCGTTGTGAAAGGGGGCTAGACTAAAAAAAATCTTACGAAAAGTTGTCACGACACTTTTTGTTATTGTAGGCTGTGCGGCGTCGCATGTTTCTCTGTCTGTCTCTCTCTCTCTCTTATAGAAAGCAAGCCAGATATTTTCATTTCATGAACAGTGTGGTGTCGCGAAGATTATTTTTGTTGAGTGTATACAGGTTTTTTGTAAATAATAAATAATAAAAAATAATTATACCTAATAATGAATTCTGACAGTGTTTCTGCACAAGTTCCGGATATTGGTGATGGAGTACAAAATTGAGCCTACTGATTAAGTTTATATAACATTATATTTGTTAATAATAAACAAATATTATTAGAACTTAAATAAAATAAAATTTTATAATAATTCCTTCACTAATTAATCGAAAGAAACTTCGTTCCATCCGGGTGTCCCTTGACACCTCTCAAGTTTTTATGGTTTATTTTGTTAATGAAACCTCCAGACTTGTGATTGCATTGCTGAAACTAGCGAGCTTTGTATGTTGTTGAGCGAGTAACTATTGTATAGTTTAGATTTTCTTTTTTTACTTTTTAGGAGTAATTTACCAGCAGTGGGACGCTATAGGCTAGATTAATTAGAAGATGTGTCCCACTACGCTGGATTTTTGCAATGACAGTCGATTTTTTTATTTACTAATAGTAGAATTAGGGCATTACCATATCTCTAATACAGATGAGGGTTCTTCATAAGATATCTCTGACCTACGATTTTTGAAATCAAATGAAGCGGCCTACCAAGTTGAATATTTTTTGTAAAAGCGGTATGTGGATCTCTAATAGTTTGGTTGGGCTCTTGTATTTTCTAATCAGGGCCACCAGGTACTTCAGATATTCGATTATCCTAGTTTTTATAGTTTTCCCTTTATGTGGCCATTAAACCCTGACTCTGTAACAAATGTCAGCTCTCTGAGTTTATGAGAAGAGCTGGTTCTGTTTTGATGATCACGAGAGTGAGCGAGTGTCATAAATGCGAAACTTTGCTTTTACTTAACTTCGGAACTAAATTACCTACAGACTTGAAATTTTGGATCTTATCCAGTTCTGGTCTTATCCAGAGGTTCTCAAATAGGGGCCTGAAAATGCGGCGAAATGGTTCCAGTAAAGGATGGTACGCCAGCGTTTGGGAGCGCAGTCACTGCCGTGCCCCCGATTCATAGTTTAAGTATTTCTATTCAGTTTATTTAACATGTTTTATAAAACAAATTAAGTTATTATTATGTATTACAATTACATTTTGATGCAGTTATCTAATGAAAAAAATCTGCTCTGAATATTTAAAATCTTAAAGTCTTTAATATGATTTCTATTAATAGCGTACATAATTGAAAGTAGGATATACAAAAATAGAGACATATTAACGTTTGACATTTATGCAGCGTAGGTAGGTTATCTTGATTCATGTCGCAAAATAATATCGTGTAGCATATTATGACGTACGGAGCAGCTTTCACGTGCTTCAGTGCCCACGGACAGCGGCAGACTATAATAACTGAGCCGAAAGTAGAAATTCTTTAAAAAATACGTGAGGTTAATTAATTCTATTTAAATTTGGTGAAGATCGGGTTTTCTACTATGCATGGTTAAAATAGTACGTACACATTTCAAATCCCGTGTGGGGTTGCTAGTCCCCTATCGGGCGCGTCCCCGGGTGGTGGATTGGGGAATGCCTCCCAGATATGGGAGGTACCGGTTAACCGGCGCGAACCAAAACTAGCATGGGTGGGGCGCTTGTGTGTGCTGCCACGGAGGGTCTCCGTTCGGATGCTCCTGGTACTTCTCTGCATATCAGAGTGGACTGTGCGAGCATCTGGGTGAGACGAGAGGGGGGGAACCAGTGCCCTGTCGGTTGCTGGTGGCTTTCGGGCCGGGAGGAAGAAAACCTCTTTAAAAAATTACAGTGTGGGTGGAAACGCCCTGCGCGGCGGGCTCTCCGGCCTTCATGGCTGGTGGGCTTTGGCTCCGGCCACCGTCGGGCAACCCGTATTCCGCACTGAGCGGGACCGGGGGCACCTCGCATGGAGCGGGGGGCCGCGAGGAAGACAACCTCTATAAAAAAATTACCCCAATCCCAAGGTCCGGCGCCCGCCGATGGGATGAATGGCTGGTGGGAAACCAGTCCCGAGGGCGTCACAATGGGGGGGAATGGGGAAAAAAAAAAAAAACTAACATGCAAAGAGAACAAAACTACCAGGGCGGGTCCCCGAGAGGGGGAATCCCGTGGTGCGCCGGAGGCGGCGCATCGGCCCCACGTATACGGGGGGGCCACAAGTCGAGAGGGGCAAAATTTGGGGGGAAAATTTTGGACTAAAGAGGGAGATGAGAAAATAGGAGAAACGGGGAGATTGAGAAGAACAGGAGTTGTGACGGATGAGGCAGCGTCGGAGTCTGACGCCAGTATCTTCAGCCCAGACCGGCGACCCAGATCTGGTTCGGGCTCTCCGGTGGCTGGGTCGTTCTCCAAGCCTGGAGTAAAGCGACCTCGACTCAGTGAGGGTGAGGACGTCCACCGACTCTGAGGAGAGGCCGCGAACGCCGGTGCCTCACAGAGGCAGAGGGCGTCCGCCAACACATGGGCGTAACGTTGGCCTGGGCAAGGCCAGGGAGGCTCTCCAAAGGGAGAAAAAAGCCGAGGCAAAAGCCCAGCCCCAGCAAAAGGCGGAGGAAGAACTCCTTAGGGAAGCTGCTGTTGCCCGATTCCGGCGAGAGACGAGAAGGGAGGTTCCGGCTGGTCGGGTCGACGATAAGACGGCTGCCCAGTTACGGGATCAGGTGATGGAGGATCTTGACCTCATTGGTAAGGTTGCGAGCAAGTCCTCCCACCTGAAGGGCACATTCGTGCGTGACCTAAAGGACGCCGCGGCTTCCATTAAAGGAGCCGTCGGCGTCCTCGGGTCGCGCACGACCTCAGAAGAGACGCTGAGGCTGCAGGCGGACAATGCTCGCCTTCAGGCGGACAACACTCGCCTGCAGGCTGATTTAACCAGCTTGCGGAGAGATCTGGCAGAAATGCGGCGGGAAATGGAGAGTGCGCGGCATCAAGGCTCTTCTGCTGCACCGACGCTGGAAGAGATTTGCCGGGCAGTAGCCATATCACTCGAGGGCAGACTTCTTCCAGAGAAGAGACTTCGGCCGCCCCTGGCGTCCGATGCCAGGAGGGACGGACGTACGTACGCGGCCGCGGTTTCGGGGCCCGCTACGGGCTCCTCCAGGTCAGCCGGAGACAGTACGGCTCCAGTTAGACCTGGCCGGTCTAAAAAGCAGGCGCGAGTAGCTACTGGCGGCCCTCCTTCTTCTCACCCACCTCCTACGGGTGGGAAGAAAAAGAAAAAGAAGAAGAAAAAGAGGAAGAAAAAGGGAGTGAGTGAAGGCGAGGGGCCTGGTCCACAACAGCAAACGGGGCAGTCACAACCGCAGTCTTCGGGATGGACGAAGGTGGGTCCCAAGACACGGCCGGACGCGAAGAGTCGCGCCACCAAGCTGCGTACACCCCGGTCTGCAGCGGTTGTCACGACGCTGCAGCCTGGGGCGGAAGAGAGAGGCGCGACTTACGCGAATGTGATCGCCCTCGCGAAGTCGCGAATTGACGTTGCGGACCTCGGTGCCCAAGGAGTTCGACTCAGAAAGGCAGCCACTGGAGGCCGCCTGTTCGAGTTCCCGGGGGCCTCCAGTGCGGAGAACTGACGGGACGGACTGCGGGGTGGCTAATAAGCTCAGAGACGTCCTCGGGGATGAGATTGTCCGGATCTCGCGACCTATAAAGTCTGTGGACTTGCGGGTCTCCGGCCTGGACGACTCCGTCACCAGTGCCGAGGTGGTCGCTGCGACAGGAGGGTGTCCCCCCGAGCAGGTGCGGGCCGGGGAGGTTTCTGGCGGCTTCGATGGGCTCGGTTCAGTGTTGGTTCACTGTCCCGTTGCAGCCGCCAAGAAAATATTGGCTGGAGGGAGGCTTCGCGTGGGCTGGGTCTCTGCCCACGTGAAGCTGCTGGACGCCCGCCCCCTAATGTGTTACAGGTGCCTGGCACCGGGGCACATGGGTGTCCAGTGCACGGCGGGAGTCGATCGTAGCAGTTTGTGCTACCGCTGCGGTCGACCAGGACACAAGGCCCGCTGGAAGGATGCTCCGCTGCACCCCACTGCGTTGTATGTGCGGCAGCTGGTGCGTCAGCGGAGCATCGCGTGGGGACGAAGTCCTGTGTCTCACCACCCAAGGGAAAGAGAAGAAGAGGAACCGCTGGCATAGAGGCCGAGCAGAGTTCCCCTCCATCCCAGCAAGCGGATGGGGTTGAGGAGGTTCCAATGGCCGAAGCTTAATGGCCCTGAACTTCCTCCAGGCGAACATCAACCACTGCGCCAGAGCTCAGGACCTCCTGTTCCAGAGCATGGCGGAGTGGTCGATCCACGTAGCCGTGGTAGCCGAGCCCTATCGTGTCCCGGCTGGGAACGATTGGGTGGGAGATAGGGATGGAGTGGTGGCCATGGTGTCCCGGTCCATAGTGGGATCTCCGGCCTTCGTCGACGTAGTCCGAGGTCGGGGATACGTTTCGGCTCTTATCCGCGACGTCAGTGGTTGGGGTGTACTTCTCGCCGAATCGGAGTCTCGCCGACTTTGAGCAGTTTCTTGCTGAAGTCGGCGTTCTGATCAGCAGAAGTGACACCGGCCGCGTGCTCCTCGCGGGGGACCTCAATGCCAAATCTGTGGCATGGGGGTGCCCGGCGACGACACCTCGCGGGCGAGAGCTCCTGGAGTGGGCGACGGCGACTGGACTCACGGTCCTAAACCGAGGGTCGGTCAACACGTGCGTACAGAAACAGGGCGGCTCCATTGTGGACGTCACGTTCGCCGATGCCGCCCTGGCGCACCGTGTTCAGGGCTGGGAAGTGGTGGTGGAAGTGGAGACGCTGTCGGACCACCGATACGTGAGGTTCGGCGTCTCCACCAGTCCAGCTATCCCGAGCGGCCCAGACCAACCCTTGAGAGGGGACGGTCCTCGTTGGTCGTTGTCGCGAATAGACCGGGACTTCATGGCCGAGGTTGCCCTCGTCGAGGCGTGGTTTTGCGCGCCTAAAGAGGGCAACTTGGATGAGGTCGGGGTTGAAGTGGCGCGTCTCGGTGTGGCCATGACACGCGTATGCGACGCGGCCATGCCCAGAGCACGCTTCGTTCCCTCCAGGCGAGCGGTGCATTGGTGGTCTGGAGAGCTCACGCTGCTGCGCAGATTCTGTGTGGCGGCGAGACGCCAATACACCCGTCGCCGCCGGCGGAGAAGACGGGACCCGGCAGAGGAGGAGCGGCTCTACTCCCTCTACAGAGAAGCGGTTAGGTCGTTGCGGGAAGCCATCGGCGAGGCCAAGAATCGGGCCGACGACGAGATGCTGGCAACTCTGGATAGGGACCCGTTTGGGAGGCCCTACTTGGCAGTAAGGGGGAAACTCCGGCCTTGGGCTCCGCCTCTTACCCAGAGTCTTCAGGCATCCGTCGTGGAGTCGGTGGTCACTGCACTGTTCCCAGACCGAACCGATTAATAAAAAATATCCAAGAAGAGATGGGAAGAGATCGCTACGCAGTGATAAGGCCGCTCAATTGTATAACTACTGTTATTGTGTTGTTTTCTGTTTTATTTTTATCCTTTCTTGTGATGTACAATAACAGTATATTCATTAATTCATTCACGCATTCATACATCGTTGCTGTCCGTCCGCGCAGGCCGAGCTTTACACGGCGAACTTCCAAGGAGGGGTGTTTTTTAATTTAAAGTTTTTTTAAGCCGTCGTTGAAAGCAGAAATAAAACAAAAACCTGCGCATGAGTAGTGATAATAATTAAGTTCGATAGATATGCATGTACAAATATAAAAACATTACAGCATGCAACTCTTCCCGATGCAGAAGGCGCTAGGCGTCCCTTGCGTCGCGCCAGTGGTGGTGCTGCGGCGGCGTGGTGTGCAGCAGGCACGGCCAGTCGCGCAGGCGCGGCGCGCGCACGTACGCGTCCCGCGGCAGCGCGCGCGCGCCCGCGTCCGCCGCGCCCGCCAGCGCGCCGCCCACCCACGCCACGGCGTTGGGCGGCGCGGGCGCGGCGTGGAACCGGAACTCGCGCACGCGCACGCGCTCGCAGTAGGGCGGCAGCGCGGCCAGGCGGCGCAGCTCGTGCGCCAGGCGCGCGCGCAGCCCGGCCAGCGCCGCGCCGCCGCCGCACACCAGCACGTTCTCGGCCAGCGCGCGCCGCGCGTCGATGGGGCTCTGCCGACGTTATTGCGTCCCTTAACGCGCGACTGTGGCGCGGCTTATTCGAAGCGAATTTTCGCTTTCTTTATATTTGTTAGTTATGTCACAGTGTTTACAGATTTACTGAGTATTGGGTGTCATCCTAGTAACTGCCTCGGGGCGGATCACATAGTTGGTAGTTCTTCCCCAAATTGTTAAATTTCGTCTCAATTGAGAGTGCAAGTAGTCGCAGGCGACTTCGGCGCTCGTATCACAAAAACGAAACAGGAGTCGGTGTCGGGTCCGGCGCTCGCCGCGGCATAGTTCGAGCGCGGGCGGGCCGCGGGTCGCGTCGGGTGGCCTACCTGCGCGATGCACTGCAGGATGATGTCCGGCAGGGAGGCCATCTCGTTGTCGCGCGCGAACAGCGGCTCGGCCGACAGCGCGCGCGCCGCGCCGCTCACGCTGAGCGTGCGCTCGGCCAGCGCGTACTGCACGCCGCGCGCGCTCTCCGCGCCCGCCGCCAGCGCCAGCGCGCGCTCGCGGCTCGGCACGAAGCACGCGCGCACTGCTCCGGACACAGCGCCGCGTCAGTGGCAGGGCGGAACAACAACCACCCGACTCCTCTGGACAGACCGGTCGGGCGGTTGTTGTTCAGAGAGAGTAGTTCTGATCTTTTAAAAGCAGTTTTGGTTCTGGTACGGCGTGAGTGAGAGGAGCTGCAGCGAGTGGTCAGCGTGCTCGTGAGCGGCGAGCTGTTCCCGGTCGCTCGGTGCACGGTCACAAGCAACGCTGACACGGCGCAGCAAATCATACAAGCATTGTATACAATGGGCTTGGACCAAAATTGCACCCGTTTGGGTACATATAAAACGTTGAATTTTTTCGCCTCATCGTTTCGTGTTCCTCCACTGACTGGGAGGAAATCAACTGAAGTGCAACGTGTCTGCGGGCGCTCACCTGCGATGTCCTCCAGCACCCGCGCGGGCAGCGGCGGCGCGCCGGGGTGGTCGGCGGCCAGGCGCTCGGCCAGCGCGCGGTGCACGGCGCGCGCGCCCAGCGGCGCGCTCTGCATGGCGCGCAGCACGGGCACGCCGTGCACCACTGCCACAGACACTCACTGAGCGGGGCGGCGAGCTCCTCGCGCCTCTCGCCGTGCACTCGCGGTGCACTCGGCGAGATGCGAGTGAGCGCCGCCCGCGGCACACTCACCGGCGACCACCTCGGCCTCCTCGGCACCCAGCGACACCACCAGCACCACGGGCGCGCCCAGCACCAGCGCGCAGAGGCGCGGGCTGTCCGCCCACATGACGCCCGACACCTGCCCGGGCGAACGCCTTCTATTAAAACTGAACAACACAGCAGCGTATACTTTACACTACACCCAGCCTCCGCACTTCACCTGCAAATAAACTATGCTGAGATGGTAGCGAGTGAATCCTATGACGGGTGTGACAGTTAGTCAAACCTCATACCCTATTGGTTTCTCTGCACAACCGTACGGAAAAGCTAAATCGCTTGGTGACACTTTAATTCGCACGGTACCACGATGACTAGCCTTGACAGGCTCTAGCCCAACAGCAAATTTGAATTTCAGTACTTGAAGTCACCAACTGTGATACAGCACGGCCAAAGAGTTCTAATACCATGAGTGATAAGTTTGTCAAGTGAGATGGGAGCGGATGACAAGATGCCTACGACAAGCTGTGAATAGAATCAACCTCATAATGCAAGAAGAGCACTTTAGCGAGGGTTTCTCTGAACAGTGTGGGTGTGAACAGCGACTCCACTACCACCACCTTGCGCTCCTTGGGGTTCACCAGCACGTGCCTGGAATGACAAAACTTTTATTATAGTAAAATGAAAAAGTATTCTTCACATAGGTTTTCTGAACCTTTTGTTGTAATATGCAATAACTTACATACTACTTTAAAACACACTTTGACACTAGCTTGCTGTGAACCAGTGTATTGTATACCAATTTAACTGAACTACTGTCTCCAAAATTTTCAGCATTTTGTATAAAATACTCAAAAACATTAAAATTTGGCAGACATATTTTTATAAACTTTGAACTTCTGAGACATCAGAGGGGATTGAGAGACGTGGCACACGGCTACTGAGACAATTTACACATTATAGTATAGCAGATTGTGGAATGAAAAAAAACAAATTGTAACAACAGAGGTACCTGCAATCAGCAAATAAGTGATTTGATGTGATTTGCTCATTTGGTCACCTGAAGTACAGTAAGTGCAGCATAAGCACCAGGTTGTCGTAGAGCTCCTCTGCATCCTTGTAGTCGTAGACTCTCTTGTGCCTCCGCTCTGCTGCACACCAGTACTCGGAGGGAATGATGCATCGTGGTGCAGCCTCCCCTGTGAAACCAAACCTACAAGTGCAATGTTTGTTGTTTTATATTGTTCAATACTAATTCATACTTAGGAGTTTAAGTTTAAATGTAATGTCAGATACATTATTCAACATTGATAATATTATAATTAGCTATCATTGAACATTGAGTTTAAGTTAACACTAAGAAATATTACATTGCTACACAAAACATGTGTCATGGTTGCTTTTTTTTTTTTAGATAAGTGTGTTTTTATGTCAATTATTATACCTAACTATGTAATATATCAATATTAACAAAAGTAAAGTTTGTGAGATTGGTGCTCCGCCAATTTTAGAAATACTGTGTGTGCTTTATTGTGCATGCAAAGGATTCTATATCGTATTTAGGAATATATATGGTAGGTATAACAGTTGTGCTGTTGTAGACTTCACAGAATAAAAGTACCAAAAAATACTTCGTGAGTCACCATTTTTTAAACATGCATTGATTTATGTAAAATTCGAGTAAATAGCATAGCTCGTTCTTACTTCGTATAGTCAGTGCCGAGATCCAACACTACGGCCTGTTTTTCTTGTATGAGAGCAATTCCTTCGTACAGTGCCATCTTCGCATTAAACTACATTACTTTTCTAATATAATGTTAAGATTTGAGAAAAATAGTTTAATCTAAATTTTAGGCAGCCTCTTTAAAATAATATACTGATTTGTAAAAACTTGATAAATAGCACTTATTACTTAATTTGTGCATAAGAAACAACAACAGTAAGACTGAGTACTGCAGCTGGGCTGCCAAAGGCGAACCTGATAATTGAATGTCAAATGTCCATTAGACAGTGACAACTGACAGAGAAACGTGACTCGTCACGGCAAGCCAGTTTCAATGAGAACACCAACACTAGGATGCTTGTGACGATTATGTTAACTTGCTTTAGAAAATGTATTAGAACCTTACGAATATAATCAAACCTCTTTAAAATTTATTTAGTTAATAATTCTAACTGCCAAAATCTACAGTGCAAATTTCAATCTTTTATGATTTTTTATACTATTTAATAAATATAGCTTGATTGTTTTTATATTTCCTCGTCATTCGGTACTGAAATGCGAGTACTCCTACAATTTGTACCGTTATCGCGCGTCCCGAGAGTGGACACCATACGCCTATCAGAGTTGAGAAAGACATACCCAGAAAGCAGGTCGCAGGTGGATAGCGCAGCAGGCACCTCATCACGATTCCCGCGGGCGGCGACCAAGCTATCCAGGCGGCACTGCTACATGGGGTGCGTGGCGAAACTCGTAGATTCCTTTCTTAATAATTTGACGTAAATGTGATACCTAATAAAGAGTTGTACCTACTGTAATACTTTTGTGTTTATTCACTTAGACTTGACCTAAGTTGAATGCCTAAGCTAAATTTACATATTCGATTGCTGCCAGATGGTATTATATGGAGACCGCACTGCCCGAAAATACAATTTTACCTGACTAAGTTTCACATACCAATAACAAATTATGAATGGGGTGATGAAGGATAATGTTTCTTTAAAGACAGGTAAAGGGAAAAGGAATGTTGGATTAACACGTAGCTTAATACTTATGCATTGTCTAGTCTAAGTTTTCCTTGGGCATAATTTTATAAAGCATTGAATCAATATTTATTGTATTGATTTCTGCGCCTTCTGCAGGCGACATGCTGGTGTTATCGAACTTTTCTTCTAAGAGGTATTATAACTATTTCTTTAAACTCTTCAAATCAAAATAGTTTATTAGCTAATGAAAACCTTAATAGCTATCTATGAGTTGTTCATATATCTATATAATATTTTCCATCATTTCTTTTCGTGAAGCGATGGTGAGAAGAACTTAAAACTAAAGCTAAGAGGATTTCAGCCCTAGTTCGCATCCAGATCTAAAAAGCCCACAACAAATTTAGCAGAGTTTATTTTGGTATCACCATCTCACAATCAATTTTAAATTATAATTAGCTATGATAATAATTTATTATTGATGAGTGAGAGATGAGTTAGAGCGATTCACATCCAAGCTTTTTATAGTTTAATCCTAAATACTTAATTTCGTAGTAGGATGTTTCTATAAGCTTTTGTTTTATGAAGACTTTGAACTTCTTGATAGATATTATTAGATATGATACATATTTTATTTTATAATAAATTACCTATTGATATTTATCATTATTTTTTTCTTTCAATAAGTTACTAATGTTCAGTGCATTACAGTCTATTTTTTCTTGAATATTTCAATATTTTTGTAAACAAACAGCAAATTTTCATGTATGTATATATTGTCATTATTTTATATTGTATAAATTTATCTTTTAGTGACTCTCTTTGAAAAATGCTTCTCTATAATAGATCTGGTTTTTAGGATAGGCAATGCTTTAAGTGGACGGCATTTACGCATTTGAAGTGCTTGCCACTTGTTGCATCGCCCTGGTTGGGGTAATATTATAGGAGTTTACATTTCAGTCATAGTTTTATACTGTTTATTATATTCTTTATGTTTGAATTAAACTTCAATCAGAAGCGCTTGGATAACAATGTGAATGTTTTATTCAGGTATTAACAGTTTTCTTTTTATTTTACAACCAAAACAATAATAACTATTTACTAATCATTTATTTTACATACATTCCGCTATAATACATATTTACAAACGTAAAAACGAATCGAGATTGTCACATTATAAAAAAAGCTTGAGCAAGGCGGCGCTGCCGTCTCATATCACTAAACATAACCCTAGTCGAGACGCGGCCCGCGGCGCGCTCCCCGCTGAGTGCACACTACATCACAGCGACATCACTAGCGGCACGTCACTAGCGGCACGTCACTGGCGGCGCGGCGCTAGCGCAGCACTAGCGCGGCGCCGGAGAACCGACTGCGGCGACTCTACTTAAACGCGATGTACACACTCCGATTTGCCCGATCTACCAAGAATGCGAATGTTAAAGAAAAGCGGTTTAGTAATCGGTTTACCAAAAAATGAATGCGTTAATCGCTTTAGATACGATTTTTATTACACTACACGAGCCAATGACCGCCAGAATGAGAGCCGAGCCTCATAAATAAATACAGGTCAGTTTGCTTTGCGCCCATCGAGCGGTCGAATTACAATTAACTATCAATAGCCTACCCTCTACCTCGATTATACTAAACATATCCACTGTCGGTTCTCTCGTGACTGGGTATCCAACGTGTATCTCACCCCGAGCGGTGAAATCATTCCGTTATTTGAACTAGTACAAAGCATTTATACAAGAATAGAGAGAATGTAAAATGTAAATTCCTGTTAGATAAGTGTAAAAGTATAAAAAATAAATAGTATTTGTGTATATAATTTTTTAGAGTAATAAATAAAATATATTTTTATGTAAAGTAATTTTGACATGAGACATAGCTGTCACTTTGTAAGCTAATAGAGTGTGTGGACAAAGTTAAAATATTATTGATACGTTGAACTACAATATATATTGGGGCACTTAGAGGCAGACGTTCACGTCACAAGATGAAGTAACAGTTACAATTTCAACGTGAAAAATCAAGGCTCTGAAGCGATCTAGTAGCGACACCTATGTCTCACGTGCGACCGACACATTCAGATTGTACGCGGCTGTCCGACGTTATATGACTCTTTCAGTCGATACGGTCGTACCGAAGGAAAGCTCCCGAGCTAAAAATTGAATGGTGTCGTGTTCAGTCAAGTAGCGGGAGTGTTCGCCGCGTGACACCTGCGGTCGGGGCGGCGCGGCCGGGGCGGCGCGGTCGGGGCGGCGCGGCCGGGGCGGCGCGGTCAGGGCGGCACGGCCGGGGCAGCGCGGAAGCGACATCGACACATTGTAGAACTCGATTGACATCAGTGGCCCGCGACTGTCAGATTGACAGTCGCGGGCGGCTGACCAAACTATAAATCGACCAAACATTTAGGTAAATGTTTATATAATTAAACAAGTTCATTTTACAACGAATGCGTGGGTAGAGTTTGAATTTATTCCTTATCGGTTCAGTAGCTTAAAAAATAGGAAGATATATTTAGAGAGCGAGATACGAGTTCTACAATCTGTTTTGAATTACTGAATGAAGTTGATTGCTAATAATATTAAATGGATTAATGAAGCTCGCTTCACACGCTCCGATCCGAGTCGCGCTCCGGGTTCGCTCCGACCGAAGCCTCTCGATAATATACTAAGCGCACACGCTCTAGATGATAGAGGTGATGAGTCGCGCCTTGAAGTTGACTATCCTCTCGGAGGTCTGCGCGATACGTAGGATGAGGTCCTGGATCAGGTTGGCGATACCGCGGTTGGCGATGATGAAGAGGCGCGTGATGGGGCCGGGGACGCCCTCCGTGAGGTTGTCTCCCTTGGGGCCGCCGGCGTCCTCACCCTCGGCCGCGCCGGCGTCGCCGGATGAGGAGCCCGATGATGAGCCCGCTATCAGCTGGAAACCACAGTCACGAATTACAGATTGTTGTAAGCAGTTCGCGCTCCAACGACGTGCCCGTCGTGCGAAGTGCTGCGACATACCATTCCGACGTTTAGTTTCAAGTATCGTAGACAATTGTTTAATTCCTATCTTACACGGTAAATACCCACTAAACCCATTGTTCACAATATCGAATTTAATGAAGGAGGTAATAATATTCCTGGTGATAGCGATTTCAGTGCTGTACTTATGTATCCAAACTATAGATGGAGATAAATATATTGTTTGGATTAAAATGAATTCCAGCTGAAAAATGTAAAACAGTCATATACGAGTACATTTAGTAAGAAATGTTAAATTATTAGGTATTTATAAAATTACTACATCTAGTGAAAGTGTAACCAAAAAATATACAGGTGCAATATAAATATAAAAATATGCAAGTAAGTATTAGAAAAGAAAGTTAAATGGATAATGCAAGCGGAAGCTCAACAACAGTCTGGCCGCGCTCCACGGCCGACCGTCCGCGCGCCGCAGCACTACTCGCCGACGCCTGCTGCGACTAACTCACTAAGATACACTAGCGTCTACTGTGAGTGGCGCTGTGCCTGTCTGCGTATAGCATAACGCGATCTGATAAGGGATGCTTGCTGGGAATTTTCAAAAAACCTATTCATACCGGCTTTCTTAGTTACATTAAATGCTGTTTTTATTGTTTCTGTGCCTTTTAGTTTATTCTGTACATTTATATGTTTGGTAGCACTAAAGTATTTCTTTTTCTTGTTCATAGTTTTGATTTTTCTGTTCAGTTGTTAAGCACATTTCTATCATCATGGCGTCACCTGGAATTATTTTGTGCATATAACTAGTGTTATGGATCCGCTCTAACAAAATATTGGATGGCTGCTCTTATCGGGATCGGGTGATATGCTGTGACATGATGCAACACAAATCGTTGTAAAGTTAAAGTCTTTTGAAAGATCATTTTGAACATTCGAAATACGTGCGGAGGATGGACGTGTGGTGTGAGCGAATGACCCATTCGTACCTACGCATTAACAATATAATGTACCAATTTAGCTGCTCATAGCAGATTAATCTTTATGTTCGTTGCACACCTTCGAGTTCATCTCCATATAAAATGTAATTTGAATAGCAATTTCAATATCAGGTCGGTCACGTAACATGCACGGCGGGCACAGCGCCTGGCGGGCTAGCTACGGTGCGGGCGGTACTTGTGGGAGCAGCGCGGGGTCCAGCGTGGCCGAGTGCGCGGCGCGGAGCCCCACGGACAGCGAGTCGGTGCCCGCGAAGAGGCGGAAGGCGTTGCCGGCCGCGCGCGCCACCATCTCCGCCGGACGCTGCAACACAACCCTTCTCACTCGGGACTACGCGCGCTGCACCTTCGCCGCCTTCCGGAGCCCTGACCTACCTCGTCTTGCCGTTTCCGCTCTGTAAACCTTTCCTATCCTCGGTTGCGACACAATTCCCCTTCGCTATTTTTAAAGACTGAGACATATCCTTTATAAGACAGAGACATCTCAAAAGCCGGTAGCGCTCAATGTAGTTATGTGAAAATGAAGTGAGTGAAATTGATGAAAATGTTCTTGCTACAGTGGAAGTTCGATGAATGACAGCCTGACGCGTGGAACTTCTACTTGGCTCTGAGCGCGCAGACACTAATTTTATTAAAAAAAAACATTTTAGTTTTAATATATTCAATTCGAATTAGAGTCTGCGAGGTTAAGAAAATCGTAGCGTGTGGAGTCGACATAACTAATGGACTACACTCAGAGCAAACGAGAAGTTTGACGCGATCTTATATGGTGCCACCAATGTGATCGGGTGGATCGGGAATAGAATCCCTCGCATAGCTTTGTTTGGATACATTCAACCTCCGCACCTCTCTTTTAGTGAAATGAATGAAAATGTGCTCGTGGATAAGAGTGAATAATTATCATTAATAAACGAAATAGTTGAGGCAAATATATGACGTGAATGTAAGCGTATTAGGTAGTTAAAAGAATTGCGAAAGAAGAAAAGAATTGAAAAAGAAGACATGTGAGAACCGTTCGTAAGAAGTAGAATAACTAATTGTTCAACCGATACATACTCTGACCACGTCGAAAAGGAAGTTTCCTGATCCACCGCCGGAAGACGATGTGCTGCCGCCAAGGAATCTGAAATTATTATCGTTTCAATAGAAATAGAACTTTTAAAATAATTGTATGATTCATTGAACCAGAACTTCCCCGTCACGAGCAGTTGTTAGCTGAACGCGTGAGTGTATGATATTGATGCATTACGTTTGAGACTAAAAAGAAAATAATTGCTGGAGATTTTGGAGATATCTTATTAAATTTTAGCCAACTTGGAGCTCAGGCTGAATTCTGCAGACTGAGTTCCCAGAACTACAACCGTGTAGCATTATCGAGCCGCGCCGTCGTATCCAATCGGCGTGATTAATGTACGTCGCAAGTTGCTGTTCGATGTAGCCATACAGCCGACAAAAAGATACTGTCATTGCGTGCGAAATGCGAATGGAAAAGTTCGCAAAACGTGTGCTCTCGATACATTGTTCGTCAATGCCCCGCCTTGCCGCCCGCCAGCCAGTTATACCGAACTATGTGACGAAATTTAAAAATGACAAAATTTTTCGTTTCTTTGAACCGATATCATAAAAGGTGATCGAGGATGATCGAGTTACAGCGTAACATTTGGCGTCTCGCCTCCGCTCCGCTGTTCAGTATTTTTTCCGACAAACGACGACGAACAGTTTACAACTCGTAGGAAAAGTTACTGAGGCAGCCTGCTGACTGTTGCGTTTCATTCATGGGTTGATTGTATGATAACACATAATGGAGATGGGAGATTTTATTACTCAACAAATATCGATGTAATTTTTTGTGGCTGTCAAAAGGAGCGTTTTCAAAGGATTTTTCCCTAAAATTTGAAGTTCATGTTTAATTTTTAAGTTTTAAATTTTTACTTTTGCAGATGCCGAGGGTCATAAGATCAACCAAGGTTTTACTACTAACGCGCATCCCCTCCACATGAAACGGTAGATGATGTGCAGAAATAATTGGGCCCATGAATATATTAGAATGCACTCACCTCTTATTCCTGTTTTCTTCGCTGTCATCGGCGTCGTCCAGCGTGATCTCGTCGATGGCCGCGTTGCTGGTCTGCGCCGCGGTCTCCTGGTCGTCGCCGGCCGCGGGCGCGCCTTCGCCGAACGCGACGCGCACCTCGGCCTGCTGCGACTCCGCCCCCGACAGCAGCTGGTTCTCGTCGGCGACGGCGCTCTGCAAGGACACGCGGAGTGAACGCCCGAGCCGCCCAGCGTGCGATGATCCCCTGCCACTCGGCGGGCGACCGGAACATTGCGACCATCGCAGGGCGGGCCCGATATCCACTGTCATAGGGGTGGTATTTTAGCCAGTTGGAACATGCGGTGGTCGCATCGTAGCCGTCGCAGCCGGGTGGTCGGGGCGCGTGAGATGGGGTGGTGGTTCGGTGGTGGTGGCGAGATGACGATGGGATGGAGGCGTGCGGTCTGCGCGCGCCGGCGGCCGTCCACAGGCTGATCGTGCGCGGATGTGCGACGCTCATACCGGTAAGAAGAACAGCGCTCGCTTGCGCCTCTCGGGCGGCGCCGCGCTGCTGCTCGACGACGACGACACCTCATCGTCGTCGTCGTCGTCGTCCAGCTCCACCGTGCCGCTGTTGCTGCGGCCGCCGCCGTTGTTGTTTCCTAAGAAGGCGCGCAGAAAGATGGGCCCGAACACCTTCAGCACCTGGCTGGTGATCTCCTGTACCTTCTGTTCGATTATCTAGAACATACACCGCCCTTAGCACACCGTTATTGCCGCTCTGAAGCTCTCTGTAGTTAGTGTTTGGAGCGCGCCACTCCGCCGAGCGGTCGGTCAGACAATAAAGCACGCGCCGTGCGGACGTCGCCGCGGACTGTTAGCGGAGCGGCCGGCGCCGGTGCTCCGGACGCACGTGCACGGTTTCGGGGGAGTGTAATACACATTATGAAAAGTAAGTAACGTCCTGGGATCTCAAAGGTTGTTTTAGTCACATTTGTTTATTTCCCAGGATGCCTGGGGCCGCCCGCGGCGCTGCGAGTGGCGCCGACCGCCCGTTCCATACAAAAGCGTGTAGCGCCTCGCGCCTGGTGTCGCGCAGTCGTGTAAGCGTCGCAGCACGGGCAGCGCTGTGCCGGAGCGACGCGCTCAGTGACGTGCTCGTACTTCGTGTTATTAAGCTAAGCATTAGTGGAAGCAGAACTCGAAAGTGTCCGCCGCTACGCTGGTGTGTTTGTCACTTACTGAGAGTCCTGTGTTTGTTGCACAAATATAAACATAAATAGGTAAATACATTTGCCGCAGTTACGACGCAACTTATAACTATTTATTAGATTTGTAGTCAAGTGGAGGATATAATTGTTAATGACTCAAGTTCAAGTTGAGGCCACCTTACCTAGTGAGGCGGGAGGTAAAGTACACACAAATCTTGATCACTAAAAAATAGGCATTTCCATGGGAGGTCCCAGGTTCGATTTGGGATCGGGTTTCGTCAAAATGAGCCCCACCATGTGCGCGTTCTGGTTAAATGCCACACAAAATATAAAAAGTGCGCTTCAGGTTAGCGACCGCGGCGCTGCTAATTATCACTTTTAACTTTAAGATACGATTAAAAGGACAGAAAACAAAGGAGCCATAGCGGCTGATGCCTGCGACTTCGCCCGCGTTCCGTCGCTACTAGACTACTGTACTCGTGTGCTAAATGCAATCCAAACTGTTCGGGCTGTAACGCCTCACGCGGGGAAAATAGTTTTAATTTTTTTAATCGCGACGAATCAGTTTTTTCATTTCCGAAAAAAAAAATGTTTCGAGCGGAATTAAAAAATATCTAAACAAACGTAGGCAGAGCCGCGTGCAATAAAACCATAATTTAATTAATAATCAATAACATTTTTTTGTGTGGTATTTTGAACAGACGTTTAAAACAAAACAGCAATGAAATCAGTCTGTGCCAGAACATCAGCAGCTCGGTAAAGGCTCATCCGCTGCGCGGTCGAGGGCCCACAGCTCGACAGCGCTAGTCGGAGACTGGTAAGTCATAAATAGGGCTCCGCGTCGCAGCTCCGGGCGCGGGCGGGGGCCTACCTGCGTGAGCGTGGGGAACAGCTGGCGCAGGATGCCGATGGTGCGCTTGTTGCGCTCGCTCAGCTCGGAGCCGGGCGCGCCCAGGTTCAGCGTCGACAGCGTCTCCTGCGACCACACCGTTACACGATTATATTATATCACACAATTTGCAATTTCGAGTTTGTGGCACCTGTTGAACCTACAATCTCACGGTAAACAGATATTATAATATGATGAAAGTGGAATCTGTCTGTTCGTACTCGACATGTATACTCTACGCGGGACGAGCAAAGACATTTATTTGTTAGCTGTGTCTCAAACGGGAACAGCTTTTTTTTTTGATGACGGATTCGCTAGGATCGGACGATGTGACCTTACTTAGGACTGTGTAAGACTGGGGAGGGAGGTCCGGGAGTGATCCCGTTGAGCGCAGAAGTGTTAACGTCGTATTTTGAGCCGCTGCTGGCCGATTCAAGAAACTTGAAATCGTTTGGACGTGCAAACGATAAAATGGAACGTGGAAACTGCTAGTCAAGGCGCACGCGTTACCGCGCACCAAACGACAGTATCGCGTGAGCCCCGCGCCTGATGCTGGTATAATGACTGGCAAAGGCTTCGACTACTCGAGGACGTCATCCCTGTGATGATTTCGACACGCGTCCGTGTGCTGTAGTGGCCTCATTACAAAACTATAATGTACAAAGTAATGCTAGTTAGTTACCTTATCTGAGCAGTGGAGAAACAACGAGGATGACGAAATATATGAATAAAGAATGAACGGAAATGTTTGGACGCTTCACTTGTTTGTATATTAACAGTATATATGTAAACAGTGCCGTGTTTTGTGCGATGTTCTGAAGAAATCAATTGAACCTATTTCTGGGTGATTTTCTTGTCGCATGTGGTGGCAACTCGTGAGTGGGTCTGTACTCCGGCAGCGACTGGTGTTCTGAGCTTGCGTAACCAGTAGATATCATAATAATGTTTATTTTAGGCCGCGAGTACCCGATGATGTAATAACTTACTCGTTCAAATATATGAAGTAAACAAGTGTAGTAATAGTTCAGACAGGCAGAAACATTGTCGAAATGTCTGACTCGACTCTCATCGTGCTGCCACAGTCAGTTTTATGCCAAATTTATTTATAAGTAACATTACAGACTTCCAGTCCCAATCTCCCTCGGCCCCTTCGCAGTTTCTTGATTTTTTACTGTTCTCGGATAGCTTGTATATGCCTAATGTCTCTTCATTCAAAGATCATCCATTAGAAGAGTAATCGTTTATTAAAAGATCAGAGAGATCTTTAAGAAATTAGCCCCTCATCCGAAAGTAAGCAAGAGTCAATATTATATATTTTCTAGAAAAGAGGTAGAAGCCTCGTGAGGAAACTCGTTCCACCGAGATGCAAATGCAACGAGCGAATATGCAAATGTTAAGAGCAATTACATCGCGCTATATTGTTGCGGTCGCGGCGACTGCGCAACGGGGGCGCGGGGCGCGGGGCGCGGGGGCTGCGGCGGGGAGTCGGAGACTTATTGATAATTAGGTACTATGAGAAGTAATTACGCAGATTGAAATAAGGCGAGAATAGTCTACAGAATAGCTAACTGCACGGCGACGGCACAATCGTTGCGTGCTTTTCGTAAGCTGCCACTAAACTACAATGTTGCGGGCGTAGTTATCATCAGACTAGGAATTGAACTAGACCACGCCCCGGCGTGACGTGAGTGATCAGTGTGAGGGAGAGTGAGTGCTCAACAATAAGTCTCTGTTATTGTTGACGCTCTTGATTCAGAATGATTGTAATTATCTTAGAGACGGTACGGTGTGTTACATTAAACTGACCACATTAAAATAAAAACTTATGTCATGAAGTCTTGAAAATGATTTCCTAACAATCGAGACTTGGAAATAAACAAGTTGCAGATATTTTTGAGATTTTGTTTGAATGTTTTTAGCCAATAAAAAGGAGTCAACGTTTTTGGCTAGTTTTTACATGATAAGATCGAAGTAACTACCAATGTTGTAATGTTGAGCAAGCGAGTACCTTCAGCACGAGCTCAATATGCAAACCGAAACATCATAACTGAATAAACTAGATTAGAGGCCTCAGTTAAGTCTGGGAACTCGAGTACAGCTAAAAACGAACCACCGACGTCAAGATTGCGCCACCATGGCGCACGGGATATCGCGGTGATGTTCCTCTCCGTTACGAGCGGGCGCGGGCCCCCGCGGGCCACTATGCAGTGGGAGGTCACGGACGTGGGGCCGCCACATGCTCACACAGCTGGCCGTCCACGCCGAGCCTGCCGGGAGTGAGGTTGAACTGACCTGTGCGCTGGCGGCGGGCGCGATGATCTCGATGATCTCTGGCTGGTTGTCGTCGGCGGGCGCGGGCTCCGGCTGCGGCTGCGGCTGCGGCTGCGGCTGCGGCTGCGGCTGCGGCTGCGGCTGCGGCTGCGGCTCGGGCTGCGCGGCCGGCGCGGCGTACGCGGCGGCCAGGAGCGCAAGGAGGTACAGCGCACTCTTCATGCTGACTGACGTGTGTGCGGTGTGTTTATGTTCTCGCAGTTTCTCGCGTCTGTTTGACCACTTATCTGTCTCGCGTTCTCGTTTTGATAATCTGTAACAAAAAAAAAAACAAAATACCAATCTGTCCATAAACTCACAGATTATATAAGTACACGTGTTTGTAGGAAATGCTCCAGCGATCACGACTCAGCTACCCACCGGCTCCTGAGAGCAAATACGTAACGCGACCGAAACCGAAGGATTATTCGTGCGCGGGAAGCGACCAGGGGGAAACTCCTAACCGTTGGTATTATGTTTGGTCGATGCAGTGAAATGTCAGTTGTGCGCTGTTGCTACTCTGTTTTGATAGCATTAGCGACTATACTAGTAAGTTGGTAAGCAACTTGTGCTTGCTACAGAATTACACTTGCATCAGGGCGAAAGATACTTACAGAAGAGCGTCGGCCAGCAGTGAGCGCCGCAGTGCGCCGCGCGGCTCACGAGCGGTATCTTTATACTGTTTTAAAACTGATATGATTTTTTCAACTGGTTATTGGGAGTCGTTAAATTTCACACAGTGTTCGTAATAAACTGATTATTGTTGTAGGTGCCTAGGTATTGCTCGGACTGACTTTGAACTCGTTTTAAATGAAAGTAAAGCCGACAACCTTCGACTATATTAAGCGAATAATTTGATTGTGACGTTTTATTTCGTTACTCAGCAAATAACAACCGCGGCTGAGGCGGGCCCGGCGGCCGGGTGCGGCGGGCCGGCGCCGGAGCGGAGGTGGCTTGTGACTGCAGTTATATCATTTTGCATTTAAAGATTATAATTACAGGCATTCGTACTATTTCCTAACAAGATTTCGCGTTTTGATGAATTTTGAAAAATCCATTCTTTCAAATTTATTCGCCCAAAGCTAAACTAACCAAGTATATAGAAATACCAGAACCTAAAGTGCGTACGCGTCTCCACTGCGAGGCCGCGCCGCCGCCCGGAGGCAGAGGCGGAGGGCGGGCGGCCGACGCGCGACGTGCAAACGGGACAATGCTTTATTAGTCATGTCATTAAACTCCATAGCCACAGCGGGCGCCGAGAATCGATCCTGGGTCGGGCCAAAGTCCGACGGCTGGATATTTGTGTCAAGAAGTTATCAGAACCAGGCCAAGCCCGGCTGAACCCACCCTCCTCATCGGCCGCTCGGTGTTACACCGGGACGCTACGTGGCTTCGCCGCTGCGCCCGGAGGCGAGCAAAGATGTCCACTTATATAGTATATACTTTTACTGTGTCAATATTATATCGTATCGGTTTAGTGTGTTTAGATATAAGTGAGTTTGTTTATATACAGCTCCTTCAGTTGTCTCGTTCAATGAATGAAGTGTAAGTAGTTGCATATAAAAAATTGCTTTAGGAGCAAAGTTTTAAGCTTTATAATTAAGTATATTTTGAATTACGCCTTGGATCGTAATGAAGCCTGTATATAATTTTGTTGTTGGGCTTCTAAGGCGTTACTGAGAACGCAGCCGCTAGACGCACGCTTCTTTTGCAATGCAAAGGTATTACGAAAGATGTAGTCACTTGATAAGGCAAATACTCTTCATTATTACTATACCGCGTACAATTAATACTAAATAACTTAAATCAAGGTTTTCTAGCGAAAAAAAAGCGACAATCGCTTCATTATGTACCCGCCGGCCTTTGTTCTTCCGCTTGTAATAGCTGATCGAATGTAAGTAATTTTTCCAACGATATTACTGGCAATAACAAGCCGTACGTATTAATTGATCGCACACACGACGCATGCAACTCTTGCAATAAACAAACAAAACTCGACGAGCGACGCCTGTGCGTTCACGTGGAACGAAACTCGGCACTACAGCGGCCAAATGTTAGCGCCGATGGTTTGTCCTTAACAACGATGAAGTGCCAAGAAGAATCCGTAGAACCGATTGCTCGAGTGTGCACAGGAGTACGCGGAGGCAGTACGCGGAGTAGTCGGCTCGGACGCCTCGGAGTGGCAATGGTCTGAAGTGACGCTCTCACCGCACTGTATACAATCCGTAAAGAGCTAGCCCTAGATGTGCATCGGTTGAGACGATTCAACGTTGACTGAGGCTGCACTGTCTCGAGTTGATAGCCAGCACAAGGCAGATCGCACCGCCGGGCCTGCGCTACGTGCGATACGTCACGATAATGCATTGTACACTCGTGAGAACCTAACGACAGAAGCAATCTTCGCAGATCCAAACTCCATGAGGGTGCGCCAACAGTGTGGCGGAGTTAATATTCTGACGCGAACCTCGGGATATGTCTTTGTTTCAAAAGAGAATGGTAGTGGTGGAGATTACTGCGCTACTTTTCCTACAAAACTACTTTTGGCGAGTCAGAGGTGTGCGGGGTTCGGCCAGATGCTAGCTATAAGGTGGACTCGATGTTGTGTCCGCCGGTGATTCATGTGCTCCCGTTGGAACCGGTACACTCTTGTACGAGGACTTTGACGTTGAGGTGATTTCATTTGACAGCACATTAAGAAGGTCCTACATACGTAGAAATAAAATTTAAATGTAGTTCACGAATTACGTTTACTCTCACTTGTATATATTATAGAAACTCATTCCGATATTTCGATCTCAGCGAATGCAAAGTAGGCGCCTACATATTATTTAACTTAAGGTCACCACTTATGGAACATTCACTTCCTCTCTAGCCTACTTACTACCTACTTTTGGACAAGTTACTTATATAAGATTAACGTAACGTGACGCACCTTGAAAATCCTTGAAAAGTGTATTTATTGAGATACTAGCCGCCTCGCTGAGCAGATGCTCATTTTGAAACGCTGATAGATTCGAAGAGGTATTAGGTGGTTACTATTTGTTTTACATTAAACTTATTAAATGACAAGTTTTTTTGTCGTTCCTAAATGAATCAGGTGGGAGAAGTTTAGCGTTGTCTGCGCCCTCGCCTCGCGTCCGCACGTCATAACACGTCACACCCAAATATCTCAACAGTCTAGCGGTTGTTGTGAAATGCCCTCATAGGAACAGCTAAATGTATTATAAGTTGTAGCGTTTCACCTTTACTAACAAAACTTACGAAAACAGTCACATGGCCTTAATAATTAATTGAATTTTCTACTGTACAATAGATACATTTTCAAGGTGCTTCATAGACGAGTCCGGTGGCACCCGGAGTCGTTCCGCGTTGCCGGAGCTCTAACAAGCTAGTTAAAACTGTGGGCCGTGTCGGAGCTGACGATAAATGTGATGAGCTCGGCGCGAGGCGGCCCCGCGAGGACTGCGAGACGCCGCCAATTAAATCGCAAGTACTGCCTTCGTTGTCCCCCGTAGGATACCGAAACTATGTTGTTAGATATTGAATTCTAGGGGAGCAGGCTTAGAGGTGAAATTGGCTAAGCCCCAATTTCGGGTTAAGTAATCGTTCAAACGTCTGAACGCTCACTTCTGGTTTCGCGCCGTTCGCCGAGCCATGCGCGTGAGGCACGATTTGGATTTATGGATCTCCCACAACAGGATCTCTCTTTAATTCTCTGCTTTCCAGAATTTGATGGAGGGATTTGGATATTTTTCGGAGCTGTTATCTCGTTTTGGAGCCAGTTTACAAATATTTTTTTCACACAAATATCTGATTATTATTTGAAACCGAGTCGCAGTCGTTTATTTACAGTCTCGATGAGAACTGCACGGGAACGCTCTCATTAGCCTGTTAGCGAGATTGTTAATTCTACCTTCGTCCTATGATGCTCTAGGATTTGAAAAAGGTACACAATATATTTGGAGAGTTTATGGTACATTTTATATTTTTAAAGAGGATGAATCTAAACCCTACCTATACACGAATTTTTTAACTTATTCCACATTATGTGGGGTCGGCACAATACGTCTTCAAAATGTGCAAAGAATTTATTAGAAGTATCGCTTGAATGTTATGAGTAAGCTAAATAATGGGATTTCTCACTCGGCAAGTGCTGCCATCCTCGTTTGATGGAAAGCTATAACCATTTACCTTTTAGAAGGTCCATCGTAGAAGGGAAAAAAAAAACGCCTTTTCCCTTCTTCCATAGATTCAACATCTATTTTTGATTATCAAACCATCCCCCTGAGCTATTAAGGCATCGGTATCCTGTGCGATGATAATGATGGCTTGTTCTATATTAGATACCACTTCAAATTAAACATAAGTATATATATTTCATGTTAGCAACGCCTATTAGTACAGCGCGGATAGCTAAGTTCTACGAGTGTATCCTGTTCTATAGAGGATTCCGCCTTCTTTGGAGCACAGGGCGCGCGGCAGTCGGCAGAGGCGCAGTAATTAGCATATCAAGTTACGTCGTTACACGGAACGAACACAAACGCGTAAATAATTGTTTAACAATGAATTAAACGACATTATATTGTTACGCCTCCCGCGCCGCACGCTGCGCCGAGCGACCGACATCCCGCTGTCAAACGTAATTACATCTAATCTCGCGGGATTACTGTGCTCAGATGCTGTGACTTGTCACTTGTCAAATTATTGTACTGCTTACACGGAGTCGCGTCCTCAGGTAAGTGGTTAAACTGTGAGTCGTGAGTCGTGACGCAATGGTCACGTAATTGCGGCTTCCTCGTCGCCACATCGCGGACAAAAGTAGATTTGATATTGGCGAAATGAGATGTTTGTAAACGCTCGGAGTATATAGCGCGGCAGCTATTGTTGTGATGTGTTTGTTGGAGTCAAGTTTCACAACGGATTGGTTTCTACACTTGGTTATATCAGAGCTTCGAGAAATTGTTTGTTGCGAAAACTTCTAAAGTCGAGGAGTGGTAAAATATATTACCTCCGAATAAGTCAGAATTGTTAGTATATAGCTCTTTTTTACTCCACTTCAAGGTAGTCCCTTACGGGAAACTCACCTAAGGGTATGGGTTAACCCATATTCCTAACCGGGTTGTACGCGACAACATGCCGGAACGCATAATCGCTTGACGACACGTGTTTGTCGGTGAGTGGTAACTACGGTGGTGGCCACGGAGGTGGTCAATTCTTAGTTACTCTGATTATTTGTTTTTCTTGTTTCATCGTTTGAGAGCGAGACCTGCGCCACCCTCGCCCATCTTGACCTCCCACGTTCTTATATTTACTAACGAAAAAATAACCAACATACCCCTGTTGATGGCTTCTACTTAGAGCGGGGCGCGTTCATAGCCATCGTAGTTTCAGTTTAAGTTACGGAATGTAGAGACACCTGCTGCCTGCTTCACTCGTAAACTCACTTAACATATTAATAATTATGTAAAAATTACAACATGATGGCGACACGGCAGTCACAAGTTCTTACGCAGACGAAAGTTTTAGTGCGCGGCGGCGTGACGTCACGCCACGGAGACAAGGTCGCCCTGATTGACACTTGTTTTTCAAGCATTCGTGTTTAATGTATTCATAATAGTAAATGTAGTTATTAATTATGAACATAACACGGAACGATTATAAAAATCTTTCAATATCGTAGTTCTAATTTTAATCACAAGTTGCTCAGTGAAGTCTCATTGGCCAGCAATGGGCGAATGGGTTCAGGTGCAGCAGCTAAGAGGCGCGGCTTTCTGTTCCACAACAATAAATTTCCCTTCGATAAAATGATTCAATAAAATGTCGAAAAGTAAACTGTTGCTTGTAAACTAACTTTGAAACTAATGACAGTTTAAATGTGGTTACGGCAATTCGCTGACATAACGCGTGCGATCAGCAAAGGCGACCGTCGCCGTGCGTAAGTTCCTGTTATTACCGCGTCCGAGGCGGGACATATTTTAAATTCCCGCAGCAAGTCGTCCAAGGGCTGCTCACTTCCGGAGGGACAATTAACGTTGCACTTCGCTATGCTCAAATATTTCTGTTCCTGAATACTGGCCGCCTCCCGCCGACTGCTGTTATATCACCAATTACTCACAACTACCTCGCCTCCCGAACCCGCCGTCCGCCGATTGCTTTAAATTGATTTGAAGTTATTAACATCGTTTCGTGTATGTATTTTCTAAACGTTACAAAAGAGCGGATTTGAATATTGATGGCACCATAACTTATTCGAGCGGTGACCTTCTACTGCTTCTACCGATTAGGAATGGACAACGCACCCCGGTGGTTCTGTCATTTCGAATTACAAAATAAAAGCTCAAGTAACATTAGCCAGTTGTAAAGGTTATACATACTCGTCAGGATGTAGGAGCAACGGCGTCGGTCCGTGTTTACGAGCCAATGAACTATGAAGCCGTTGCAGCAAATACGGCCGTTATTATGATTACCGCCGACTTCGAGCAGTTAAATGGTCGTCTCGTAAAATTAATCCGAAGCGGTGACGAAATGTCAGTCGCCTTGTGAAACCGCATATTGATCGGAAACCGCATTGATACAATATTCAACTTGGCTGATATTATTAGTTTGTGCTGCGTTTACGCAGACTCAACATTAAATATCTGTAATGATTCTGATCAGATTTGATATATTGATATAAAGCGGTACTGAGGTATCAATACATGTCCTATTATTTACTAACAGAAAGCTAATTTGTTACTTGTTCCATATTTTCGCAAATTTTGTACATAGTACATAGTTATTTCGCTTGATTTCTGCGATTAAGTTAAATTATAAATAATTTGCTAAAAAAATGGGGACACGCTTGAGCATTAATTATAATTAAAGATAATTTTTAACAACAAACGATGAGAACACCCACACGTGACCACCGCGCGGGGCGCTGTGTTAATAAAGTAATTATTCATAATGTCGTGAGCATCGGATTCTTATAATAACAACAATTGTATTGTTTCATCGCCAACGAAGCAGACCTCGCTCCGATTGGACGTGTGATATGTGTATACTATATCTTTTATACTACATTGGTTTAAACGGGCGCAGTTACTACAGCAAGATGACATAACACTCAAGGAAGTGTTCAATCTATTTTGCAATCTAACGTATTCTATTTATTTCTATTAAAAGAACTGAAATTTCGAGAGTTACAACTTTTGAATTACTTATCTTATTAAATAAATAATCATTATCTCGAAAGATAAGACTTTGTCGTGTAGGAAATGTTAACGCAACAGCAATGCGTGAAACTGTTCGAGCGCGAAGAGAAACAGCACTCGTCACAAAAGAAAATATTCTGTTCTTTATTTAATATGAAATAATAACTTTGTTTATAATCTCAAAGGTCAAGGATTAGTACAGCGGATGATAATTACATATAATAATTACATATTCTTTATCTGTTACTGAATTAATCATTCTCATTATTAAATAAATAAATCCCAATCCATCGTCAAAGGTCGCTCGTTAAATATAGACGTAAAATATTAGTTGCCCATTGAAAACGTGTAAATTGTAAATCGATATATTGGGATCCAGTCGTGCGTGCGCTCAGATCCATCAGTACGGAGCAGCAACGGGGCCGGAGTGCATCTTTGTTTGATGTGGCCATTTTAGGATAATTTATCGTTTTGGTTTATTAATGTACTACGTGTTCGTTTGGGGTCATCTAGACTAATCTTGACTCGTGCCCAACAAGATGTTAGACCTCATGTTCTATTAAAGCGCAAAACCCTTACCTATTGACCAAACCAAACTAAATCAAAAACCATTTGTTTTTCAATTTCAAGTTTTCTATATGACAGAAAACTGTTTTAGTATTGCATTGCATACTGTCACGTGCGTGACGCAGGGCAGTGCGGCGGAGCTGTCTCGCGACCTGTCACACTCGTTATATTAATGTCACGGCACATCGGGCGTTCCGGTCAATCATCCACACCGCTAAAAATAAATGCAGACATTTAAATACAAGCTTATTATTTTAATCGTTGAAAATGGCAGGCGCGATATTATTATATTTATCAATATATAATTATAGCCATCGGCGTTGGATTCTACCGATATCGCACACATCCCGAGTGTGCTCAGTGATTTAGAAGGTGTGGTGGAATAGAGCACCTCGCTTAGCTGCATACACACGCGCAGCCCGAAAACGTCACACTTATTATATACAGTGTTTTAATTACACAAAGGTGAAAATATTTCATAAAAGGAGTGTGAGCAAGTATTACAGACGAATATAAAGGTTACTACGATGTACTTTTGGTCAAAAACCCCGTCGCGTCTGTGGCATCTTACGATCTTTTTTTTTTTGGACTGTCTATTGCCACAGCGTAACCGGGCTGTTTGGCGAGCTTCGGAAAGAAGCTCTGCCAGAAGAAATTTTGAGCCCTAGGGCTGGAAGAAACTAAGGGAACGTCTGCCTAAGGCCTCCTGTGAGGCCGAACCTCGGCTTAGGCGACGTTTGGGGTCTTACGATCCGCGGCAGGCGCCCGCCACTCCACTTTATGTAACACACGTCGCGAGGATGCCGCATGTTGTGTGGACGTTGTATGGCAAATCTGAGTTAATATTATATTTTCAAGAGTGCGTCTGTTCGTTTGTTCAACCGATTGAAGTGATACGTGATGACGTAACCGACAGAAATACTTTAATGTAATAGAGAATCACAAACCTTCATTTATTTTATACCATCCTTCTTCTTTTTTCTTTATAAAATTCGAAATAAGAGAGACTATAATGTCAGCTTTTTTCCACAATTGGCACGGTCGTAATGAGATAATCGTAAGAGTGGTGCCATTGCTGGCGTCCGGTCAATTATCTAATTATTAAATCTTAAATTCTTAGATAGCAATCATAGAATAAAAAAGGGTAAACCTGCAGCGCGGCGCAGGCCTGAGCGCGGCGCGGGCCTGAGCGCGTTGTGATTCAATCGATAAATAATTTATTAAACAATCGGAGCGTACCGATTGACAAACTTGTTTTGATAATTCGGACCTAGATCGATCGGAATGAATGTAGAATGACTAATTTCTATTAACGAATTGAAATCATTGTAAAATATATTGCAAAAGTTATTTCTTTTCACTTGTTTGGATTGTGTTTATACTTATAGATCCGATATGGATGACAAAAAATTTCGAACCGCAACAGAGTTGTGACATTGGTGACATGCGTTTTAAATACCGATCGACTGATTATCGTCGGATCTTTTTAAATTTGTTTTAATTATTGTGAAGTGGCCGTGTTGTGAAAGCATTCTGCCCGACGCCCGCTGATAGGACCGCTCGCAGTGATCTTATTTTTTTTTTTTTAAGTTTTGTTTTGAACTTGCATTCTTTTGTTTTTGGAAAGTGTACAATGATAATTAACTGGACGATTTCGTTGCTCCGGCGCTGGCGGAATTAAAAATTATTGCAGAACTGTTTCATGTTAATGGACCTTCTATTCAATATTTGCACAATTTTCTATGAACAACCTTGTTTTGTTGAAGTCGTTTAAAATACTATTTAACTGCCGGCAAGCACACGGTACTTCAGGTACTGTTGTCATATTACAATTTAAATAATTAGGTTTTTTGAGTCAAAAACTATCCATTGTAATCTATTAGCACTTTCAAAAGCGATGTTACAGTGAGACATTAAAATGGCAAAGGTTGAATTTTAAATTAACGAAACTGCCTGCTCGTCACATTGTTGTCAGCAGAGCGAACGCGTTGATGTCTAATGTATGCGAGCGTAGAGCCGTAGCGCTGCGCTACGGGCGGCGGCGCGCCCTGCTCTACATCGAATTTTATAATATTAAAATGTGCTACGAGAGGATTAGAAGTAGGCCGCGCTATTGCTAATGTAATACGCTACAGAAGGAAACGTCGACTATGTTTGGTTGTCGTGTTGGCGCCACTTTATGTCAGCATGATCGTGACTCGAGCGATAACATCGACCTATTATTTCGTGGCTGCATATTTTACGTAAAAAATATAAATTATATTCATTACGTTAAGCTCCGTAGCCTTGCTTGCCGTAATTAATGTATCCGAGGAGCAGGAACAAATGGCTGCCTTCGTATGTTGTCACATGTTGGTTAGTTCCCGCGCGACCCTGACCTACTCCGCGTGAACCTTTCGTACGAGGCGCGTGTGCGTTCGTGTCACGTTGCTCACGCAATCGCGAAAACCGGAGCAGAGCGCCGACCAAAGTTGTTCGCACATCTGACATCGCAGCCTAAAAGGCATTCTAGTGCAACTCAGGAAGTTCATTATGTCATCCATTGTACTATTATTGTATACATACAATTTGTGTAAATATAAGACATACAGCATACAACGCAATTTGTTTATTGTATTTTGATCTCGGCTCTAATAATGTTGAAGGCTGCGTAAAGAAGTCCTTTAAGGATGCGTGCATATATTTTCTATTTCATGGTCTCTTAGGAGTCAGGATATCTATTTACATAATATTTGTATGTTCTGAGATTTTTCAAGAAATAGTAAAACTGATAGACGGCATTGATTGAAATTATGAGTAGTCATGCTGTTGGCTGTAGATTTTACTTAAATTTAGATATATTGTTTTATAAACTCAAGACAATTCGTTGACTTTATGTGAATCCTTGTGTTTAATAAAACTTTGCCACATATATACTTGTATTTATAACGTAAGTGGTTATACTTTTACACAACTTATTTTTGCTTATTTATGCATTTTTATAGCATATTCCCATAAGAATATATTAGGGTTTTAGTGCACTATTAAAGTGACTTCTTATTAAAAATTCAAATGTAACTTCATAATTCCCCAAATAACGATATTACAATTATCAGTAACCAACGAACGTGGTACAAAAATGCGTCTCACAACCCGTGCGCGTGCGTACTTAGATGTGCGCTCAGCTCAAGACTGCTCGCCTCGCTGCGGAGCAACGACCTTACTTTCAAAACTATTTTGTTTCTTATTTTTTTAAGTAAAATTAAAAGTAAAACCAGAATAAAAATGGCCCCATTCCTGAGAGCGCGAACTGCGGACAGTTAATACGCACCGGCCAATGTTACGAAGCCGGATGTTCAATAACTTACAAATGCTTGTTAATTTGTAAGCGAGTTAGTTGTAGCGTAATGTTATAGCCACTGCTCCGTCCGTGCTCCGCCTTATCGGCGCTGGCAACCGAGAGACGACGAGACATGTAAATGCCGGGTTCCATCATGTAAATTTCTAACCTATTGTGTCGTGCAATTCGAAATGCCTTTCCGAAAATTTTTCAAGATTTAAGTTCCGTGTCTCTGTGGTCATATGAGCGGCCATATGAGCTCGTGTAAACAAACACTTTGCCCACGCACATTCAGCCGCAATAAAACATCGCGTTTAGGACAAATAAGTCTAAATTTTACAAAGCGAAATCTAAACTCTCATATCAGGCTCCGGTCTAATACAGAGCCGTTATGGAGATTGTTTTGAATCTCGCTAATATTATAAAAACGATCGTCTATCTGTTCGTTACTCCTTCGCGCCGGGACCGAGATGGATTATACACTGGTTCAAAACATAATCTTCTTTGTATCCGGAAAAAATCTATGGTACAGAAAAAAAATCAGTTTTGTTGAACTACAACTATAGCTTTAGTTTTAAGAGAAAATCGTGAACGGGACTGAGACGCGAGATAGATATTCGTCATTCAAAAACTTTCTTTTTCAGAAATTAAGAAAACTCTGAATAGAAGTGAAGAAGCCGCGGGCATCGACTAGTAGTGTCTGAATGAGATCGAGAGTGAAGCGACGCGCCGCGTGCGCCGCTGTGAGGCAGCTTCACATTCACAGGCCTCCGCGGGACGGACAGACAGCGCCCACACCGTGACGATGGGCTCTGTTAAGTTGTGAGTAGTCGGCCGTCGATCACTACAATATTGAGATTATATGTTAATTTTTAAAGTTGCAGCAAGACTGTTTTCAAATAGTGTCCCTTAAGCATTAATTTGGAATTAATATTCAACCGATAAGAATTGGACCCGACGTAGAAGATGGTTTTCAACTTATTAGAAGCTAATACAATCTGTTTGGCCTCGCTTTTAATGTATGATAAAACCTATTTTTTTTTAATTAACACCTGTAAAAGTGGTACATTCGGCTCATAAATAGTATAATATACAAACGTCGAGCGAGCAGCGAACACTGCCGAGTGAACCTGCGGCGCGGCGCGGGTTCAGAGCATGCCGAGCGACAAGGCCTCCCTTACGAATGACAACAACATCACTGTCCGCACTGTTTCTGTGGCAGAGTCAATGCCAGTTGTTATTTGTTAACATTTCAACGCGTCGCTGACTTCAGCGGCCGCCTTTTTGTTGGCCTTTGACGTAAAACTGATAAACTTATTTTCCAGAAACGTATGGTCGTGTTGCATCTTTTCGGAATCTGCGGACCGACGGGGCTCCTTCTTGTAGCGCAAAAATATTAATCATGACTAATTAATCGTTTCATTTGTTGGTTCTGCGTTTATCGCGGATCATGGCGCTCAATGTTAATATTAGGCAATTAGGTAAAATATTAATATTAGGTATAAATATATGGCGGATTAAGAAACACATCATATTGGACTGAAGTCCGAATAGAAGATATCAGGTTCGACTCTTGGCTCGGGTGGGGTCTGATTTGGCTTCGGCCGCGGCTAGTTACCACCCTGCTGGTGGAGACATACATAGTGGATGAGTTCAGCCGATAACGGGTCGATGGCTCTTCAGGTGTTGCAGATGTTCACGGGTGGCGGTAATCAGTTAACATCGAGTGCCCCATTTGCTACTTGTTCGCGATTGATGCATCACTAAAGGGAGTGTCTCAAGCGCTGTAACCCAGACTTCAACTTTTCCGAATACAAGTCACAATATATAACAGCAGATTTTACGTTGGAATTTTACAATGTTTTCAATTTATATCAATAAATCACTCAATAGAAATAGAAGAGAATCATTTAGCAAAGAGAATGGCCTCATTAGTGCGACGTGACGTAATAATTAAACTACTTGCATGCATTACCGCGGCGTCACCTTGTGTTGTGTATGGTTTATGTTTTGGCCCAAATTAAAACTTAATGTATTTTTACGTACCTATTATCCACACTTAAAGTATTTTGGTTGTTTCGAATTTTTTATAATTGAGTTTACCAAGGTCTACTACATTTTAACCGACTTCCAAAGAGCTTAAGGTTAATTATTAAGGTTTTTGTCGATGTACTTTTTAGTCCGTAAAATTTGAACCAGTTTTAATGTTAGCTGATTCTATTTTTAAATGGGTGTGCTTTGGTTATCACGTGATAACAATCGTTAAAATCCATCACCCCTAATATGTTTCACGTTCGTCTAATGTTAGAAAAATCCGTCGGTTTAAGTTCTATAACCCTCTCTCCCATGAGGGAGGAGGCCTGCGCCCGCGGAAAGTTAATTGATGATAATGATGAGCAACGAGTCCGATCGTCACCAAATATATATGGGGCTCCATATAATCATTGAAGATCGGGTGATGATTTTAGGACTAAAAACAAAAATCCTCAACGAACGACCAACTCAGTGTAGTAGCGAACTGTATACTTGCAAACCGTACATAAAAGAGTAGTCGGATTAGGGTTGGTCAAATCATGTTATTATGAGTTGAAATCCATTTAGCAAACTGTCGTATGGCAGTAAAACGGGGCCAGTCCGCGGCCGCCACCGCCGCCGCGGCCTCTCGTTGTGTAAGCGATATTTTAACAGTTTTTATTGGAATGAATTCGAGGCCAAGTCAATTAAGGTAGAAAACGATTGGCTCAAGATTTGAATGAGTGTTTTTGACAACTCACGTGCTAAATAGATTATGGAGCACTGCTGCGTAGGTTTTTATATTCTCTTGTACTGCTGCAAGCACGGCACATCCTATACAGTGTCACAATGTTTAAGCAACAATTATTTTTATTCACTTAGACATGCCTATGTTATATTTAATAAAAACATGTTCCCAATTTGCATATTATTATTGAGTAAAGTAAACCGGTAACGAAATATTAAGATAAGATAAATGATTTGTCGTTACAAAAAAAGTCGTTTAGCTACTCAATTGTTGATCGCAAAGTTGATTTCATTTTTTTAATTATAATTATTTGTTCATGTAAATATATGATAAGTTATTCTTCATATGTATTCTCATTTTTGTAGTAATATTTATATTGAATGAGTATTGTGTGTGCGGAGCGCTTCTGTTGGTTGGTCTTTCTGTTTCATCCGGAAAATCGACGTGACATTTGAGGTGGAAGGATTCGCGGCTGCAAGTGATCGTATGAGATTTTTGCGATGCGATATGAAGCGAGTTAGGTTGATTTTAACTTCTCTCAAAAGGACACGAGAAATAATCTGTCAAATTGTCGATGACAAATGTGTCACAACCTGAGTATCAAATGATCTCGTCTAGATCGTTTCTGCATCAGCTGCACGAGCGCTTTGAAATTAAGAAATACTGATAGTGCAATGATAGCCTTGAGTTTACACTCTACATACACTTCATGGAAAGGAGCAGTTGGCGCGAGGGTGACGTATACGAAATGTAATGTGAGAGCAGCGGTCGGCGGCTTTTGAACTTTTCCGCTGGCCTTTCCGAGTTGCTCAACGACGTTCCCTAAGAGGTAATCACTGCGACGTGACGATAAACAGCTGAACATTTAACTGCGCCCTTGCAAATACAATTATATCATTATAATATCAATTATTGTGATGCTTTCATTCGCCGGATTGGCTCAGTGACAGGCTTTCCTCGGGATTTGAAATTGCAATATGTCTGTGACAGCGTGAAGACTGTCTGTCAGGGCCGAGTAACTTAAGAATGAACGGTTAATTGTTGTTTATATCGTTATATCCGAGTCGAGCATAGACCGGTCCGGCGCCGAGAGCGGCCGACCCGTTGTGTGCATTTGTATCACTGGGACAGATAATAATCATGCATACACATATTGCGAACATTTTTACTATTTTTTTATTATTGTGCTGTTTGACATCCGTAGGTTTAGCAAAATTAGCCCAATTTACCCAGGTGATTGCCCTCATTTTCTGGTTCAAAGGTCCGCCGCCCCTTCGCCGTCTCTTAGAGTCTCGTCGTTTTCTCGCTAACATTCCAAATGTCGAAGTGAACGCGCGAGGTGCCCCTCACCCAAAGCCGTAAACAACAACATATCCGAGTGAAGGTTTATGGCGAGCTGCCGCCCTCTCGCTACGCACTATGATTAGCACAGTTTATAATTACGTCGAAATCTAGATAAGAGCTAATATTTAGTTTTAAGTTATAGCAACATGTAATTGTTGTTGTTACGTAACACGTCTTGTTCCGCGGAGGCGCTGCCGCTGAGCGCGCTGCGCTCGTCGTTAACGCATCGGTGTTTGTGTGTCAGCGCGCGCGTGTGCGCGGGAAAGTGCTCGTGACGCAACGCGGCGGCGCGCGCGGCCCGACGCGGGGCCCACTCCCGGAGGCACTTGCAGTCATTAGTATTAGGATCATTGATGGAAGCCCTGGTCTTGGTTGGTTCAAACTAAGCGATTCGTTATAGAAGTTACACAAAAAATCCAATATTAATGGCGCAATCACGATTTGCGAACTGTTTTCATTCCGAAGAGTCAATTCCCTTTTAAAAAACTTTTTTTTTTCAAATAATAGATGGAATGAAGGTTTATATTATCTATCTAAGCTGTTTATAAGCTGTCTACAAAATCGTTGACTTTTTACCTTTGATTGAGGACAAGGGACAAAGAATGCGAACATTAAGTTAAGTACTCTATTAAGTTACTCGATTCTGGATTGTAAAAAATCCCAGTGAAAATATAATGCACCGCGTGGTAGCAGACTATCCCGGACACTCAACGGCGGATGTCATAAGCAGCGAGCGGCGGCCGAAGTGACGAAGCAGCGGCCACCAGCTCATTACAACTATTTAATGTTACGACAAAAAGCTTGAAGGTTACAATATTTGATTGCGGCTGCGAGTGGGGACGCAAAAAACGAGACTGACACTCGACAGCCTGAATACGATCTACAGCACCATAACAAGACATGCGACGAGGCGGGACATCGACTGCGTTACGTGCATGCGCAGAATGAGCTGCGGGGATGTTAACCTGCGACCTTCCGCAATCAACGGGTGGCTTGGAAGGTAGGTTCTGCGGAGAACGCGCCGGAGTTTTAATAATTTTAAATCAATCGTATAATTACTTCCATGTTGTAACATATATGCAGTAAGTTTTGCATCGGCCGACCAGTACACAGACATCATACAAAAAATATTAATGAACAGATTTTCCGCTACGACACGTACAGTCTAGATCTAATTCTTTTTGCTAAATAGTTAACAACCTGTCTGGACAGGTCGGCCCGCGCTGCGCGCGACACGCCGGTGCGTCTGTGGGTCACTCGCATATAAACTTCTATATCAACATATTATACTTTCTTTATGCGCAGCAACGAGTGACGTGTTCCGCGTTATTTTTTGCCGCGTGAGCGTTGTTTAATGTTTTCTGACACGAATTTATTTGCGAATATATCGGGAAATTGAGTTCGAATAGAAATAAATAATGAAAAAAATACATTACATTATTTTTCCGAAATTCTAGACTGACTTCAAAATCAAACAAATTAGAAAACGCTTCTGCCAAATAAATATATATAATATAAATGAGAGCGATTAGTGCAACTGTTGAACTTTTAATCTCGGGATGAGCGACGAGCGAGACGTCACACGCGCGGGCTCGGTGCTGCTTCTATATAGAAGTGTTCAACGCGTTCATTCACATGTCTCAGTGACGAACGCAGCGCGGGACACGAACACTGTCTCGGAAGCTGTGTAGTCGTTTTTAAAACGCGTCTGTCATAAAATTAATTCCACAACGTTATCAGCCGCTGGAAACATTTTATTTGTTTTCATTAGGTTATTTACTGTTAGTTTCCTTTTGACGGATGGTTCGTGATTTATTTGGCGATAGCCTCGAACTTCGCGCACATCGCAAATCCCCATCTCCGTTATGACCCCGCGCGCGTGCGGCGCGCCGGCCGCGGGCTGGCACACATTAGTTGTCGCGCGCTCGTGCTGGCTTCCTGGTCCCGCGCTTGCGCAACGCCGCGTGACGTCACGGCGGCCGCAGACGTGAGACGCGGCCTGCTTGGCGTGAGAGCCCGCAGGCCCTGCAGTGACGCACTAGCCCAGGTACAGAGTAATCAGGCGCCAGGAGGGACACTGCCGCAGTATAGATAAGAGCGTACTGGATAGTCAACCTGATTATTTACAGTGTAGTGCTTGATTAAGCAGATAAGAAGTCGGGCGGCCCGGCGGCTGTCCGCTGCTAAACTCACGGCTTACGATAAAACTCCTTGATACGATCAGATGGGCGATAAATCGTCTTTGTTGTTTTAAATGAAATAAACGTAAACGGAAATATTACCCATCTACACAACTGAGCGATAACTAAAGCTATACTATAATCTGTTTAGCGGCCAGTGGACGACGGCGTAGCAAACTAACGAAATCAAACTGGTTGATACTATTTCATATTTATGATGACATTCGTTTAATTTACGTCAGCGACAATAATTGTTTCCGTATGTTGTAGTGCGAGAGCTCATCTGAGCCTAACGAGAGGAGGTAATTTCAAAATCACATTAGAAAAACTTGTGTCGAGAACCTCTCACGTACAGAGAGCATCGCGTCAATCGGTTCATCAGTAGCAGGCAATCGGAGATTGTTCGCGCATTTAAAATATAAAGAATTGTAAGAATCCAACGTTTATCATCATCCTATTAGTATTCCACTTCCTTGCAGTTCCCTCACAACATCGCTGAAATTGGAGCGCTGGTAAGGATGCGGTGTTAGTGACGCGTCTGAGCAAACTCACCCCGACCCCTCCGTCTGTCTGCTGCGAACGAATTCACATTTGAACACCTCCTAGCTCCGAACGCATTTGTGGGGTGCGAGATGTCTCTGAATGGCGGCGGTCTCGGTATACGTTGACTTTGACTTTGAACCCGCCGTATTGTTTCATTATATCAGTAGGTTTCGGCCGCGGCTCCCACGGCGCGGCCGCGGAGCCGCGTCGGCCGCAAGTTCAAGTTCAAGTGGAACCAGTTCCGAGGCGACGATACTTTGTAGAACGAGCTCACGTGCGCGGTGGAGACGAAGTATTGTGATAAGTGCACATTGGATTGACGCTTGGGCGCCGCCGGCGCCATGAGGGCTTCCCTCGTGGCTACTTATATATTTGTTTCAGCGTTTACGGCGAACTCATCGCGCACAACTTCTGTTGCGTAACTGTGGCCCACACCAGCTCGTTCGCTGTTCGTCACGCTGCTGCTACATTGCAGTGCTCGTGCCGCCGCGGCCGCCTGTGGCGGGGCGAGGGCTGCCCGGCGGACAGCTGCCAAACATGTCAAGACGAAGGCGGATTCGAGCGCTCCACTCTCAATCGATTAAGTGTTGGAAGGGAATAATAGCAGTTGACATGGTGTGTTTGTTCGCGATGGGGTCGTTCCCCTCCCGCGATGAACTATAAATCTAACTACTAAACATATAAATCTTTTATTTGATTCAGGTAAATATGGGGATATTCCTGCACATGTGATTTTTGAACACCCTTTTGGTGCAGTGATGTGTGCTGTGGTCTCAAATTTGGTTGTTCCTGGGTTCGATGGAAATTTAGAATTTTGTTTGCTCTGGCTTGGCCGGAGGCTGAAAGACGTGCGACGAGCAATTGGCGATGCCGTCCGATGTCGCGTAGACACCGATGCTGCTTTGACAAACCGTTAGTGTTTTTACTTTAACTCCTAATTAATTAGGAGATTCCTTTGTTTGCAATGAAAACTCACATCGGGCGTCGGACCGAAGGAAGCGGTCCTTAATTAATTTGCTCTAGTCCTTGACAAAAAGTTATCGCACGCAATTTGTTTCATCATCACAACTAATTGTTCAAAATAAGCTCTCTACTCATGTTTCCCTTCCCATACTCCAGTATTATCCTACAGCTGTACCCTAATTTACCCAGCATTGCCGATTTTACATTACATTCTTTGGTTATTATGAACAGAGTATTTAAAACAGAATTTACTTTAGTGCCAAATCTCTTGCACAAACCGCTGACCTGAACTAAATTTTCATCTCAAAATAATGCTATCCTCTTCACAATAAACTCTGCGGGAAAAGATATCACTACTTTTATATCGGTCAAAAATTAGTTTCGATTTAAGATTTGTGTAAGTTAACACGGAACAGATCACTTGCACAAACAAAAACACTCGACACAACAGTGTAATGAGAGAGAGCTGAAATTGATGATGAAACGCGCGCCGCTGTCCGAGCAGGGCATTGTGCAGCCACCACCTAAGTAGGTAGAATTTATTCTATGCACGCTCACAGATTATATATTAAGTATAAAATAATCAACTGCGAAGGTTATTTATCCTTTGATCACCGAGTTGTTGTATCCGTTTATGAGAAAGGAGTAAAACTCCACATAAACTTCGTTTTCAGAAGTTCTTAGAATTGCCAGTTCAACGTACATTGATATTTGGATGAAAGGAATAGGAGTGGTGGGCGGCGCGGGGAGGGGTCAGTCGCGAGTCCTCGGCTGCGAGAGCGCGGCCTGCGGCCACATCGTCACCGAGCCCGGGATGTGGACTCAACACATTCTTATTCTGTTTACTGTTTTGAATACAACATCTCATGAATTACGCAGAGAGTAGCCGGCAGGATCTTCTACAATAATTCATATATTTTAAACTGAAGCATACTAATGAAAACTATTGTTTTCCTGCTTATATATCAACGAACCGATGGAGCAGTCGTAAACTACTCGCCCTTATTTCATTGTTTTCGAGTGAGCGGTATAAGGTGTGCGTAATGATTTTTATGTGTTGGGTATCTTTTTATAATCTATACTAGCTGGCGCCCGCGACTTCGTCCGCGTGGAATAAGTTTTTAAAATTCAGTCAGAATAAGTTGTAAAAATTCCTACGGGAACTGTCCTATGTCACTCTCCAGGTCCTCAACTATACTTTCAAAAATCACGTCGATCCATTGCTTTGTTGCGACGTGATTGAAGGACAAACAAACACACATTCGCATTTATAATATTACTATGATTTTGTCTGGACAGTAAGGATTTCTTAGTACAAAGTATTTCAGTGGATTTAAAGAAGCAAAACTTTATAAGATTTTCAACCAACATGAACCCCGGTATTAACCTCTTTGCGGCGGATTTTCACAAATTATTAGCGGATGTCTACGCCTAAGCAGGGCCTAACTTCCAAATTCCTTTTCATTCTTTATGTTTCCACTTTCAATGTGTGATTTTGCAAAAGAGCTTATACCTACATGTCATAGTTACTGAAAAGTAATGCTCTAATTGCCGATTTTCATATCTCTAATTCCAAAAACTCAGAACTTACATGTAACCTCACCCCGTTCACCCTTTTGGGATGGATTTTTGTAATATTGCGCATATACAGGTTTTTATTATTTAAACCAAATAACCTAAATGCCAATTTTCATGTCCATAACCTCGAATCCTGATGAAAACTTCCAACCCTCATTTTACCCTCTTGGGGGTATATTTTCGTAACATTGATTGATACAGATCTTTATTATTTATAATTAACAACTTAGTTGCCAACTTTCATCTCTCTAACTTCAAAAATATAGGACTTTCATACAAACTTCCAACCCCCATTTTAAACCCCTTGGAGTAGATTTTGGTAACATTGGTTATACAGATATTTATCATTTATAATTAAAAACTTAATTGCCAATTTTCATGTCTTTAACTTTAAAAATATAGGACTTTCATACAAACTTCCAACCCCCATTTCTACCCCTTAGGGGTGGATTTTTGTAATATTGCATAACAGGTTTTTATTATTTAAAACAAATAAACTAAATATCAATTTGCATGTCCCAAACTTAGAATCCTGATGAAAACTTCCAACCCCCATTTTACGCCCTTTGGGGTGGTTTTTCACAACATTGATCATACAGATCTTTATTATTTATAATTAACAACTTAGTTGCCAACTTTCATGTCTCTAACTTTAAAAATATAGGACTTTCATAGAAACTTCCAACCCCCATTTCAACCCCTTAGGGGTGGATTTTTGTAATATTGCGTATAGAGGTTTTTATTATTTAAAACAAATTACCTAAATGCCAATTTTCATGTCCCCTAACTTCGAAAACATAGAATCCTGATGAAAACTTCCAACCCCCATTTTACCCCATTTGGGATGGCTTTTCGCAGCATTGATTATACAGATCTTTATCATTTATAATTAAAAACTTAGTTGCTAACTTTCATGTCTCTAACTTCAAAAATATAGGACTTTCATACAAACTTCCAACCCCCATTTCTACCCCTTAGGGGTGGATTTTTGTAATATTGCGTATACAGGTTTTTATTATTTAAAACAAATTACCTAAATGTCAATTTTCATGTCCCTAACTTCGAAAAATTTGAATCCTCATGAAAACTTCCTACCCCCATTTCACCCCCCTTGGAGTAGATTTTCGCTTTGTTGCTCATACAGACCTTTATCATTTATAATTAACAACTTAGTTGCCAACATTCATGTCTCTAACTTCAAAAATATAGGACTTTCATACAAACTTCCAACCCCTATTTCTACCCCTTAGGGGTGGATTTTTGTAATATTGCGTATACAGGTTTTTATTATTTAAAACAAATTACCTAAATGCCCATTTTCATGTCCCTAACTTCGAAAACATAGAATCCCCACGAAAACGCCCGACCCCCATTTCACCCCCCTTGGGGTAGATTTTCGTAACATTGATTAAACAGATCTTTATTATTTATAATTAACAACTTAGTTGCCAACTTCCATGTCTCTAACTTCAAAAATAAAGGACTTTCATACAATTTTCCAACCCCCATTTCAACCATTTAGGGGTGGATTTTCTCAAAACCGGTTCTTAGCTGACCTCTACTTCATAAAAGAAATCTACCTTCCAAATTTCAAGTTCGTTCCTTCTATAGTTCCTGAGATATCGTGATCATCAGTCAGTCAGTCAGTGGTATTTCGCTTTTATATATATAGATAATGTAATGGAAACAAATTACAGGTATTTCCTCGGATAAGCGACGTACGAGGGTCTCACTTTCTATACCTCGTCTTACCGCGAGAATGTCTAATAAGGATATAAATATATCCTTCCGAGAAACCTATATTCCGATTTCATTTAAATCTATCAACCGTGTCTGTGAAATTAAGCTGAATGTTACTATTTCGCAATAAACGTTCTCGACGTTTCCGCGTCGTAATGCAACATATAATTTAACTTACAAAATAACAATTACAACGCGCCGGTAATAACTGAAGCAGTTAGTATTTTTCCATAACCTCATAGCAGTAAACCATCATTTAAGCTTTTCGTGTTGTAACTTGAACGGTTCTCGGCTTAGGTAACGCTCGCGTCACGCGCAGTGTGCGGCGCAGAGTGCGGCCGGACTCGCTCTCGTTACATGCTGATATTATGAACACGGAACTGTCACATTGATGTTATTTACTTACATACAGTTTAACAGATGACAACAAACGCGATACGTGCGCTGAGCTCGTGCCCGCGAGACGGAGCCGGGGAACGTGAATTGATCGACTCCTACGGGATGTATAAAACCATTTGTTGAAGTTTCGAGACCTTAGAGCCGACCTCGCCGCCAGCGGTATCTGCACGTAGGGACGTACGAATGGACAGAATATATTATTATTTAAAAAATGCCCCTGAGTTGGTCTGCGAAATTTAGAAAAGACTACGGAGTGACATACAACGGATTTCTACCCTTCGTGAGAATTTTCACAGAATGCTTTCTTAGAATCCACCTCCTGAAGAAGTTTTTAAGCAATTTGTTCGGTTGTTGCGGATTCTGGCGAGTAACGCTTGAATAATAATGGCACACTTACTTTAAAATCCTAATGTCTAATTAAAATTCTATTTAATTGTTTACTTTTCCAGTCGAAACAAAAGTGTACCGGCACCACTGCATATGTTGAGAACACTCTCGTAAACAAAGTACGCAGTCACAAGTCCGGTACTGACCTAGTCAGGCTGGGGTTTTCCATAATCATAATCATCACCATCACCGGCGCAATAAAGGGTGCGGCTCATCTCTAGGCGTTGCAAGGTTTGTGTCCGCAGTTCAGCGCGCTGGCCGAGCAGCTTTAACACATTGCTTAAACTAAATGATATGTATATTCAACATGTCACTCGCCTGGCAAGTAAGTTGCCGATATCATATTTTATTTAGCAACACATGCAGTTGTCGAGGGGTCGTCGATTTTAAGGGTTTTACTTTTCAAAGGTTTAGCGACGTCGGTCAGTTCATAATAACAGAGTTCGTATGGAAATAATTGGTTATATTTCACATCGAGGTGACATGTAATATTATAAAAAGGAATACTCCGGATTTATTTGTAATTAATTTGTAGAGTTCGATCGCTCACTTGCCGCAGGTACGTAGGTATAGTGTGTGTGTGTGTGTGTAAGTATAGTGTTACCTACACCGCGCAGGTGCTAGGATTGAAGTGTTGCAAAATTAATTTACGTCTTCAGAACGGAATGACACGTGCGCTGCTTTGTATTCATAGCAAATATTGAGCTCCGCCGCCGCCGTGATGTACAGACGGGCGAGCGGCCGCCGTCCTCTTGTTCGAGGAGGAGTGAATTAGAAACAAGAAATAACAGAAATAAGTGCGAGTCAAGAAGCGCATGATTCTCGGACGTTCATTATTAAACTATTTTATATCATTCAAAACTGAATGTTACAACTATGCTTAAATCCAACTTGGAATATTACAGACGTCCGTGCGGATCAGAATAACCGGAAGTGTCGCGAAAGTAACCTGAACGAATGGCAACATATAGAATCAGTCCAAAACTGTATGTGAAGTACTGACAGAATAATAGAACCGAATTATACATGTACGGGTGTTCAAACATATGTAGAAGAGCAGCTGATGGGGGAAGCGAAAATAAATGGTTTGTAAGACGATAAGAAAGAAGTAGGAGATAAAGCGATCCCTGCACCCGCAGCGCTGGATGCACGCTCCCACCCGGCGTCGCGGAAACGGCAGTGGAAGTTAAGAACAAACACAAACCAGAAATAGAACGGGTAAACGGATCCGAACGGATAGTGGGCACAGAAAGCGTTCGATTCCGACAACACAATAATAACCAAAATCATATTGTTTGAAGCTTCGATCAATTGTTGGCTCCGGCCGCTCGGCTGAGTAATATTTTATTTTTAGCGATTTTCTCTGCGTCGGTCGAGCTCTTAAACAAAGCAAATGTATTTTTTGTGTGCTAACGTTAAGGTAATATAAATAGACAAATGTCAATTTCCGGCGTTTATAGATAGCTTTGGAGGGCGTTTTTTGTATGTCGCAGGGAGGTTAGCGTGCCACACGGTCCGCGCCTCTGCGACCTGAGCCGTGCGACCTGAGCCGTGCGACCTGAGCCGTGCGACCTGAGCCGTACGACCTGAGCCGTACGACCTGAGCCGTGCGGCCGGCCGCTCGCTGAGCAAGTTCGCGTTGCAACACTGCGCCTGCCGACACGTGTGATATCGCTCACTCCGCGCGTTGCAACACGCATTCTTTCTGTCGTTTGCGTAAGCCGTTTGTTTCTTTAATCGCAGGCTAATTGAATATCAAACTCGCATAGAAAGGTGCGCTTGCGCAACTCGGAACACAATCTGTATCTGCGCAGACGGGCCGGCGCTCGAGTGCTCTGCTTTGTTGACAACCACTCCGTTGACTGATGTAGATACTTTTAATTTTCCTCAACGTGACGTCACGCTAATATTACCGACGCGGCCAGTGCTTGTGTTGTGACCACACATACATTACACTTGAGCGGTGAATGTAGACAACAGGCGCTAGAGCGGTCGTGTTGTACGTGTCAGAACGTTGGTCAAAAGCAACGGATGAAAGAAGAGTACACGCGACCGAAATGCGAACGTTGAGATAGATGTGTGGTGTGACAAGAATGGATAACATAACTAATTAATACATAAGGGAAAAAAAAGAGAGTAAAAAAGAGAGCAATGTTAGCACCGGCAAAGGAGTAGAAGTGAGCGAGAGAAGACGTGTTGCGCCGATCCCACATAGTCTGGGATGAAGACAAGAAGAAATATACAACACACGTAGTAGGAGGCGCGGGAGTGCCGGGGCGGCGCTGACGTGTCAAAACAACTCATAAAGCAGACTGCAGCACATTTTGGATTTGAATTTAGTAAACACATCTCGCCGCCAGAATATTTTAAACTAATATCAATTGAAGTTTAAGGTAGAAGATTTCTGCCACTTTGTGGTTGTAGTTCTCGTACAAAAGAAACGGTTAGTTAACAATCGCAGAGGTGTCTGTTACGTGCCCATTGAAAAATAACTTGAGATTCGATCGGCAACCTCGGCCGTCGCCGCTGCTCGCACCGCTCGACCTCTTTCACTGATTTGGCAAATTAGGACACCGCGTGTCCCGACACAGCCCTACGCGCCACTTCGCTCCCGCGGAAAGACGGCCAGTGAGTAGGGCGCTGCGGTACTCGGCTGTGAGTTATTAGAATGGTCGGGCGCGTTGTTTTGTTTTGGAGACGCTCGGCGCATCGCGATGTGCCTGCGGTCAGTCGGTCAGGCGGGCGCGGCGGCGCGGGGCGGCGCGGGGCGGGAGGGGTTAGGTAACCGCTGTAACGTGTCGACGTCACGTCCGATGGAAGTGGAGACAGTGGAAAGTGAAGGAGCGAGTGTGTGCCCACGACGCGCGACGAGCGAGCGACGCGGCGCCGAGGACGACGAGTTTAAATATCTAACGCAAAGGGCATTATCCTGAAATTGTAATATTTATTTTTAAGTTTGCGAATTCAGTTATCACATGAAGGCCAATTGGAATGAAGATAATTTTGGATTAAAATTAGTTTCCGTAAGCGATGTCCTCGCAATTGAGCGTTGGACAGGATCCATCTCCAGCTCCAGAGGATGCTCCGATCGTAACTTGGGTGGTCATCAAATTATACGTAACACGATGTTGAGAGGTCCCATTTTTGCGAAATGAAACTTAATGCTCATTGTTTATGATTGACTTCCGCAAATTAGAAGTGGACGATGTGTGGCGACTCAAAGATAAAAAGGTCATAGTCGCAAACATACCGCCGGATTGTTGTAACCCAACTTAAAAGAAGCTTCATATAAATGAACACTTCAAAATAAGTGTTCTTGAAGTTGGAATCAAATTTGTGACATTAACATTGAATAACCTCGCTCCGTTCCCGCGTGGCATCTCATATTGGAAGTAGACCATTTTAGAACTTGTGATATGAGAATCAGTGGATTGGGGGATGAAACAAGCTCATATCGCAAACAATCGCTTATCAATAAGACGATCTTCTGCGAGATGAAGACGAGTCGGATGAAATAATACATTATTTTGGCGATAATAATGCTCTCCGGTTCCGCGAACATATTCTGCTGGTAGCCAGCAGCCAATTTGCTTTGATGGGAACCAGTTCCTGATATCATCGATATCGTGATAGAAATATAAGAATAATATTAATATCTTGGCTTGGCCATAACATTTAATTCGTCAAAATTGATATCCAGGCATACAATATATTTGGAATCAGGCGTTATCATCACCATGACTCCAAGTATACTGGTACTGCTGGTTTTCCAAACGAGTCGTATTGTTTTGGTTTTAAGTCAACTGCGGAATCTTTAGTTTTTTTAACAAGAACTTTACGTCAAAAGTTGCAGGCAGGCATGGGGAATTCGCACTCGGTGACCTGAAGGGTCTGCCTGTTGCGACAGCCGCGACTCTCTACTCCAGCCCGGGCTGATCGAATGTTCCGCCATCAAGAGTTTCACATTGCGCGGCCTTGACCGCCCGCTCCGACCTGTCCGCCGGCGACCCCGGGCATTGCTTCCTAATCGGCGGAACTGATTACTGTGTTTTGTAAATTAATCAAAAATCAATTACTCCCTCGAACATATGTCACAGCGCGACGCACGTATTGATACAGCTTTTATCACACAGCTTAAAAATAATTAGTTTTATAAAAGATAGAGCTGAAGGCCGCGACCTTAAAATCCAGGCCACGCGACCTCGACCTTCAACCCTCGCTGAAAAACTGACCTGAAATATTACCAATTTGCGATCGGGGCCGTGCAAAGGGAAAATTAATATAGACACGAATCACTTTGGTACGAACACAAAATAAAAGAACATATTTAGAGTCGCAAGAAGCGAGCGGAGTCGTCTCGGTCTGCGCGCAGCGGACCGCTCGGAGCTGCCGCGGGCGCTGCTTTTGACATGGGCGAAGTCGCCCGCGCGGGAAAGGGCTCCCGCGACCTTCGATTCGGTTTCCTCGGAAACACTTCACCGGCACCGATCGCAAATTGGTTCGTAATCACAAAGCAAAATTCACAAAAATGTAGATCGCTGGCGTAAGTTCCGCCGCGGCTCTGCCCGCCGTGCTCCGGCAACCGGACTATCGAAATACATGGCGAAACAATGTGGAGCAACTGGCGCCGCAGTCAGAGCCGCGGCGTTATGCAAGCGCGCGTACGTACCCGGCTGCGAGGCGGCGGCGTGGACGCGTGCGGGCGAGGCGGGCGCGGATCGCGGAGTGAGCCAGCGCCGGCGGCCGCGCGCACTCACCCCGGCGCCCCCGCGCCCCGCGCGCCGCACACCGCCACCCTCTTCCGCCGCTGAAAGCTGACAGCCGGGCGGGGCGGCGCTGGAGAGGGCCTGCGGCGAGCACTTGAAGGTGTTTGCTTTAAGTCCGGCCTGAAGAACGGAACCCTAGTGAGGGCATGCACTATGAATGCGTGGAGTCCCTGCCCTCGCCGCAGCTTTTTATTAGCAAGGCTTTCTTCTGCTCTGCAAGCTTCTCGTAGTGGTTAGTTCTCGTAGTTAGTAGTACAAGCAGCTGGAGGCTATCTGCCTTCGCTCAAATTCATCTAACAGAGGAAACATTCGGTGGGTTTTACGTAAGTTGGCGCTCATTGGACGAGCGACGCGATATCACGTTTAACACAATTATAGTTATAGTTAACAACCTAAATAACTTTTCGAGCGCGCTGCTTTGTTCGACAAAACATGTAAAAAATAGAGTCAAGTGTTAATAAAACGGTCTGCAGATTGTTTCGGTATTTCTTGTCGGTAATTATTACTAGAACATTGGCCGCCACAAAAAGAGTCCTTTCTCGGATTAAGCGACTCGCTGCTAACATAAATGTTCGCAGTTCGGCGCGAGGCCGCAGGGATGCTGATTACGTCGACGACATCCTAAGGAAAGGTCCAACTCATCAGGCGGCGCCCCTGGGGTAGCGATCTTCCAATGTGGAAGACAGTCAGCCATAACAGATGTATCTGCACAAGTACCTCCGGCGAAAATGCTTTAGAAATTCTGAGTGTAGCGGTGGGCGGCGCGGGACTAGCTCGACTCCGCGGTAGACTTCGCGATTGCACTCAATTGTGTGAGGCGATCGAAAAGTAGTCACAAAAGTTTTAGTAACAGGGATAATTGGAGTAAACCTTGGACGAGGAACTTTAATATTCGTATCTGATTCAATGAGAGCGTGTAACTGCCCGACGCTCATTCCTGCTTCAATGTACCTGACTCCTACCGCGCGGGGGCGGTCGCCGCGCGCCGCACCGGGAGCGGCCCAGCCTACGTGTCGTTTCAATTAGTTGATTACGAGGCAACACCTACTAAACAGGGGAAAAAGGCATCGAAGCTTACAGAAAATGTTTCGAAAGTAAGTAGAGATAAAATTGAATGTGTTTGTAAAACATTTCCAAATGTCATGAAATGACATTATATTTTATTGTTAACCTTTTAAATGGTAAAAATGGTGTTGTTGCTGATCGGTTAAGCCATTATTTTATAATAAACTTTAGAAATGATTGCTATTGCATGCTGGCAAATGAAGTGAACGTTTTGGAGACACACAATTGTGAAATATTTTCCACATTCCTGCAAATTAAGATTCTATTCTAAACATGCGTTGGAGTCATTGAGTTTCGCATTCAGCGACAAATTAGCGCTGAAAGTGTTGACTCTCCCTAACCGGCGCGCGGCGCCCCGCCAGCCGACTGTAAAGCAGTTCGCGTTTGGTCAATGAATGACCTGTATGTTGCCGTGTCCGCCTGTCTGTAGCTGGAGCCCCGGGCGCCGCTCGTGTCCTGCGGCGGTGCTCGTCGTGTCATTCTGTAGCCGGAGCTGGGCTGCACTGTGTCGGGGCGCCGGAGGGGATCACTTGTTTTCCTTCGCTTAGCTTAACTAGCTCTGGTGCGTGGCGGGTCCCTCTGTCGGGTCTCTGGCTTGTCTCGCACGTTTCTTTTGGGAAGTCAGTCTTGTTTTGATAGAATATTATTTTCAATTAGATTTGAACTCGCGTCCCTTGAGTTTCTACCCGCAGCCAGCGAGCTGTCTGCGATTTCGTCACAAGGCCCGCTCCGGTTTCCGTTTAATCGATCGCATCTAGACCGCACTTAATTAATTAATTATCGTAGCCTAATACACTTGTTAATCTCAGTGTAAATTACCGCCGAAGTAACTCGAGCATCTAACTCGACCGGAACCCGATCTCTCCTCATTAAAGTATCATATTGTATCTCACATCCCGGCCCGCGATCGCGCACACGTAACATCCTCCTCGGGAGCTCCCCCGGCCCGTCGGTCTGTACACTCGGTGAGAGTATCAACAGTTCCTAGGTTTAATTTTAAAGCTGATTTTTCCCGCGAATTTTACCGTTGGGGTCAGCCTTTTCACAGCTGCTCGGTTCCCGCTATCTTCTCGTCTTCTCTTATAGACACAGAACGAGACAATGGGGAGACACAGTATCTCGTGTAAATAATGAAGTATTTCATTCACGTTGTATTATTTAACTAACGACACGATGCTCAAATTTCTTTTTTTCCCTGAATATGATTAGGTCGAACATGTTCCCGACAGTGACGCGGCAGCGCGGGCCCTCTCCGCCCTTGCCGTAGAGCAGACGGCGCCGCGCGGTGCGTTAGTTGTATGTCATATGTTTATCCATAAAGGATTACTTTTACATTACTTTGATTACTGTTTTGTTTCAATACTACTGGTAGTTGTGTCAGTGGCAGCGGGAGAGTGCGGCGTCGGTGTCGGCGCTGTCCTGCGCGGACTGCGAGTGTCCCGACGTGCAGTCGGGTGCGCCACGTGGGGGGCGCCAATGGGAAACTGCGCTTGGGATCTTCGAATACGTCCGGCCGAATTCGTAGATTTCATGTAAACTGGACGTGACACAAATACAGCCGGCACAAGATGAGGAAACAAACAAGGGAATCAAACATTTAAGAGGCATACAAATGGATGTCTCGCATGGGACGGTCACTACAGTGCGGTTCTGTCGAGATAGTACAGACAGCAGCGGTGTCTCGTATCGAGTACGCTCCCGCGGCGGCGTCGCGAGAACAATCACGAGCAGCGCAGCTCCGGCCGGCTACATATCGATATAATGGTTGTGAAATACGATTTTATGTCTTTCGACCCCCTGTTGCTTTTTAAAAGTTGGAGGTCCTGGGTTCCCGGTTCGAGTCTGGTCTGGTGGGAGGCTTCGGCCGTGGCTATACACCTACCGTCAAAGACCGGGGGGTGCTGCGTGCTCCTGGGCGCTCTCTCTACTTCTCTACATATGTTAAAAATTAGAAAAAATAATGAAAAACATACTAACAAACTCACTTTTCGGTTTCTTCGGATAACAGTTTCATCCGAAGAAACTGAAAAGTGAGTTATAGTTATTATAACCCTAAGGAACACATCTCAACACTGAGTTTCATCAAAATCTGGTGAAGTGCAAAATCTAGATATTAGACCATACGTGCGTGTATCCCAAAACATTACCCTACGTGTGATCTCTGCGGGTAATTACGGCGGCGGCATGACCCGCGGCGACAATGGCTGCGAGTGAGAGGCTTGAACCTGCGGCCTCTCGCCTTCGCCCCCAGTGTTATGACAACGTACCTGAGCACGTTTATGTGCCTACATGTTATCGGCATTTAGCAACGAGCCGAGCGGCGCGCGGTGCAGCGCTGTAGACATCAACGCGTACGAAGCTCTCCACCACGAGCTAGCCCCGCTCGGCGAGGGGCCGCCAGAACTGGTCGTGGACGTCTTACACAAATCAGACGAGAGAGAATTTTGGAAAACGAAAACACATTCATGCATCTAAGTTGAACAATATATTTTGCTATTGTAATTTAAAATGTCGAGTTAATAATAATATACATCCAACAAAAAATGCTTGAAAAAAGAGTTCAATAATGAAACAATTAGTATAACCTACCTCACACCGATTGAGAATAATCGAGGTGCGGTGCGGGGCGAGGGTGGCGGGGGTGGGAGTGGGGCAGTCGAGGGATATCAGAAACGCTGTTTAAAAATGACAAAAAATACAAGTTGCAATCTAGAGACGCGCGTCTGTACCCGGCTGCCCTGCCTGTACTGAACAATTAAAGTTATTAATCCAATGTTTAGTCTTATTCCAATACAATGCAGCCCTTGATTGCGTTATTCCACCTGGAAGTAAGTGCTGTGCTGCAGTATGCAGACTACGAAGCTAGTAGACTATTTCTTCCGAAGTATGCCACCTACAGAGAGGCGATGCCCATCCGGTTCTACGAGGCTGTACTGTACTGGACGTCTAAATCACTCGTCTTTTTCAATCCGACACCGCAACCTCAATCCGACACCCCAACCCTCTCGTAGTTGCGGCTTCTTTTTACTCCCCCGACCTAAGCGCTCCTCTCCGAAAGAGGAGACCTAAACATATCCTTCATGACCCTGACGATCAGATGACTACTGACAACACACTCGTACCACCTACCACACAATCATACGCTACACACCGTCTTCGCCGGCGAAGACGAGGTCCGCGCTATCTTACGTCATCCGGACGTGGGCTCCATCCACGGCCTCGGAGACGTACGGACCACTCACCGTCCGACCCCCCCGTTATCCCAAACGTCGCCTAAGCCGAGGTTCGGCCTCAAAGGAGGCGCCCTTAGGCAGTCGTTCCCTTAGTTTCTTCGAGCCCTAGGGCTCAAAATTTCTTCTGGCAGAGCTTCTTTCCGAAGCTAAACAGCCCGGTTACGCTGTGGCAATCAATAGGGTTTGTACAGCTAATAGACAGTCCGAAAAAAAAAAACTCGTCTTTGTCGGCTGCTCATTCAAACCGCTCATTAGAACACACCAGAGAAAATTCAGTAATTATCAATTAAATAATATAATTAATCTAAGTTTTATTTTAAGTTTTATGTAAAATGTTTGATGTATAATAAACTCAAAGTTTAGTCCATTAAGCTATAAATTAGTAAAATATATTATAAATTTATTTCAAATAATTTTTATTCCATATTGGTTCAGTATTTGCGGCGTAAAGGGGTAAAACAAACTCACAAAACTTTCCCATTGAGTTCCCTTTCTGGAATTTCAAAAGACGCTTTGAAGTTATTTGATTAATCATTTGAGTTAATAAAATCAGTTTATTCCTTAATTTGTATCACCTTTTTTATTTCGCTATATAATAGTGGCCACCCTCTTATCACTTAGTTCGCAATGTGTACGCTAGCTTCAGCTCCCACGCTTTTCCTTCATATTCCTCGTGTAACCGTTTGACCTCTTTCGTCTGGAAGGAAAAAGGTCTTAAGGAAGGAGCTAAGGAGGTAAGTGTGGTCGGTCTGAGCTCCATACATGTGTCCTTTCTTTGATGAAAGCCTCGGCCCGGCCGCGGCACTTTAACTTAACTCCTCTCGTAACTACTATTTGATTTATAGATCAAATCAATTAGGAAGGCAGCGAGACGATTGTGAGCGTTACTTAACCGAAGATGCGACGCTGCAAGTTGTTCGCGCTAGACGTGTGAATGTAACTTGCTTATAAAATAGTTACATAAACCAATTTATCTTCATTACGCCGCATTGTCGGTCTGTCAGTGCGAGAAATTATGTGTATGTTGACATATTTGTCAAAATCGATACGCGGTATTCATTAGCTGTTATGTTGTTATTATAGGTTTAGTACGTACGATTGAGCAGGCACTATCACATTTGAAATCATTTCATCAAAGTTTGTAGGCAGCGGGATCCGAATATCAGAGATCGACTGGGTTTGCCTTCCGCTTATCCGACTCGATGGTGTCACCAGAGGCGGCCTTACCCATTGCGAGACTCCGAGCGGCAGGTCTTTGCGAGGTCCTTTGTCCTTCGTGAAAAGTATGTGATGCGAAAGTAGGTCTGGTTGTTTGGTTTAGGTATTTTTCATGTTTAAGGAAAAATCCTTAAATTATACAAATAAATCAAATATGAGTTTTAAAATATTTTACATTGTAAGATTTACAAAATTAACAAATACAGAGATGATAAATTTTAAAATTGATGTTTGCGGCTTTTCCTAAGACTAAAAGCTTCAATTAAGCAACAATAATCTAACGAATAAGCTATGTCATTTTCGATTGAAAGAGTAGCGCGGGCTGAAAGCCGATCTTGTGTCATCGAATTCCTCAAATATGTTTTAATAATTTTAAGACTCGAAAAACTTCAGCAGACGCAAATGTAACAGGTGTGGTAGCAATAATTCTCAGGAATGAATGAATTAGTTACCTAACTTAATTTTAATATACGGTTATGTTATAACCTTAATAAGTAACTAAGGATCAAAACCAAAAGTTTTAAATAAAAAAAAAATTGCTAAAAAATTTCATATTTTTAAAAATTTTCTGTAGGAGCGAGGCCCCGGGCGATTGCCCCGTTCGCCACCCCCTAAGGCCGCCACTGGGTGTCACAACACCATATCGTGACAATGTTCCTGGTGTGCGAGTATTATCAACATTCTAACATTATGAAATAAAACCACCTCATCTGAAATAAACTGCAGCTGGAAAACATTTGCAGTTTTGAGATCTCTGCTTCGCTTTCGATCTTTTCTTCCTGATCCGATTATTTAGTTATTTATAATATCATGCTGGCGCAAACGTTGCAGGTTACGCAACGCGAGCTCCGCTCCCCCCCCCCCACGCGGACCACAGTAAGCTTTGGGGCTAAACACATAAGCATTCTGATCGTATGTAGATACTCTTGTCTCAAGTCCTCCCCTACTTCGCGGGATTTCGTGTTCCGTACTGGGTTCTACTTCGACCTTCTCCATCGGTTTGAATTCGCAGGGCTCCTGCGAAGTTTATTTGTAATAAAAGACGTAAGAATCAGCATTCGCCTGGATCGGTCGGGCCTCGATCCAATCGATCGTCGCAGGTAACACTCCTCTATGTATGTTTAAGTGAAAATATAATAATCGGCGGAGCGATACACTTCGCCGGGACGCCGCGGGGGCGGCGCGGGGGCGGGGTGAAGGCTGCTCGTGATAATGTCCGTGCTGTTCACTTTTCGCGAGCCTTGGCTTTGTTTCGAGTTGTTGCTGTGCGAGGTAAATAAACAAGAACGGTCACCGCCCGCCCTCCCGTCGGGGTCGGGACCCCTCACAGCTTACTCGTATATTAATTAGAGACCCTGCCGGAGTGCTGACGCTGGCTATCGAAAGTGTTTCGTCAGCTAATCTGCGGCACAACATATCTGCGTAATGAGAGAGAATGCACAGAATGGCTTGTCTAAATATGATCAAAGTGAAAGTGTGGTAATTCCTATGTACTTCTTTTATGCAGCAATAAAGCAATAGTTGATGTAACTTTTTGCACAACATAGTTTATGGGTAGGATATTAACATCACTACGAATTATGATGACATAACACACGAAGATATTTTATATGCTGGTTTATGAAATGAGACTTTTTCACTAAAAAGGCGACTAGTAATTTTGATATACTCCATTCGTCCAGACCCCGTGCGGCAAAAGCACCGGCCGGCCCCCCGGCCTAAGCAACCAGGAGAACCGGACCAACGATTACTGAACAATTTTGCACAACTGCATTGAAACATAAGTACTCGAGGGCGACACAGAAATACTTGTGCTGACTAATTGACTGATCTAGTAATTCACCGCCCGTACCACCGGTCGGACCCGTCTCAAATTGGGCCCTGATAGTTTTTACCACACAGCCGTCCGCTGAGACAGTGAGTCAAGCTGCGGACACACATTTTATAAATGCCAAAGTTTGCGCGTATGTGTGTTTGTTACTGCTTCACTCCGAAACGACTGAACTTATTTGGTTGGGATAAATTACTCCCTGGATTAAAACGTGGCTACTTTTTGCCCCGAAAAACCGAAATCAATCCCGCGGGGTTTGTGAAACACTGAATGTCACGACAGCAAGGCACAGCTATAGTTCGGCAAACTCTCTTGGAATGTGTTTGACATGTTGAGAGGCGACGCGACCAGGAATGACATAATATGGGGCAGCCTTCAGTTTACAACTTCCCTACAGAAAACGGGAATTCATTTTAAGGTTAAAGTATACAATTTTATAACTAATTACCAAATTACTTAAGTTTAATATGATGCACGCTTGTAGGAATGTCATTATATATTACTCGTATAAAGGATGGCTCTAATAAAAAAGCTCTTAAATAATTTTAAGTGAATGTGAGATGATTATAAGGGAAAGAATACCTCCGTTTAGACCAGAGCGCGTTTGGAGCCCTCTCCGCATTAACTTTACTATAAGGATTGTTTGAAACAAGCTTATGGCTGATTAACCAAATATTCCTTTTTCAAATTTTTAAAACCCTTCGATGTAGAGGCGGACGATGTCGCGGGCTTCAAGTAGTAAAAAACATATTTAGAGCGCCAATTCGCCTTTAAGCCGGTGGATCTTATTAAACAATAAAAAGAATTGCTCGCGCAGTAATAATGGTAGTTGTAATGCGATTTGCGTGAACTAGTTCACTCTGGTCGGTGCACATCCGGAGTTCCAGTGCTCCGCGCATCTCGCCGCGAACACGTTGGTATCGCGTCATGGCAAAGACATGCCGCCAAGTGATTTAGCGTTCCGGTATGGTGGCGAGTAGAAAGCGATTAGGACGATGGCTTCAGTCAGCAACGCCGCGGTGGCTTCTCTGGTGCTGCTGATTGTATGGCCGGTAATAATCACTTAGCGTCAGGTGACCCGTCTGCTCGTTCGGAGGTGGATCGGACTTGGAAAACCCTGACCCTGATATCTAGTAATCTGTAATTAGGATCATTAGGCGCTTGCGAAACACGGCGGATATGGCGGGCTGTTCAAGTTACACGGGTTCCCTACAATTGTGTTCATTTACGTCGCTCTTTGAGGCGGTCTACATTTGAGTGCTGTTGTTACAACGTGGATGTTATCCCCGACTGTTATTTAAATACATTTTTGATGAGTGTTATGTTCCAGTGTTAGGTAAACTTACTTTACATAAAAGATTAATTTGATAAGGTTTCGATTTTGTTTTACAAGTTCAAGTCTGAGTTATTGACAAATATGTACATTCAGGTACATTTCAAGTTACTGTTCAAATCTTACAGGAAGGGGCCGACTCGTTCCAACGTGTATTGTGTTTAGTAGCTTCTTATCTAAACCACTTCCTCGAGCGCCACTCTCCGTGCAGTGCAGGCTCGGATTACAATAATTACATAACGGCAGCACAGCCGCTAGCTAAGCAGTAGCCATGGGGAGTTTTCCTGTTAGATTAGATTTGCTATTTAATGAAGCATGTGTTAGTTAAATAAATTGTTCTGTTGACGAAGAGATTGTTGTCGGTTGTAAAACTTGCAGCCGGTGTGCCGCAGCGTGATAAATGTAGTTGGCGTGTTTAAGTTGGAGTACGAGTGAGTCGGGCTCAGGCGAATTCTCAGAGAACGCTGTCGGTGCAAGGTTGTCGATGTCGATTGATCGCAAAGTGTAACCGCAAGCCGCCGCGGCCGCCACTCGCAAACATGACGTGTAAATCCCGCACCACTGAAATAATCCTTGTACCGGATGCCTACTTGCGTCCACGGACAATCTTTAACAGCAGAACAATATTTTCCAGAATCAGGATCTTTATTCAATAACGTCCTCTCAAGACGCGCATTCGCTGCGACAGCGTCGATATAAACTGGACGGAAAAACGCTTCAAACAAAATGTTTATGTTAGAATTTCCAGTTCACACACACGCGTTTTTAGTCGGCACCATTATTAGTAATAAATTCCGCATTAGAGCAGCGACGTGGACTGGAGCCCGGGTTGGCATAAGAGGTGGCCAGGACGGGCCGGGTTCAAATCTCGGCCGCAGGCCTGATTCTGTAAAGGCAACCTTAAAGAATGATTTCCAAATGGTCAATATTTACAATTGTTATGTTATAAAAATGAACCGAGCCGTGCTGTGCAGCGCCGGCCTCCCTCATTACAACAAGTATTTTGAACCCTCAGCGCCTCGCAGCTTAGTAATGATGATCGGGGAGCTGCAGCTCAGCGGGCTGCCCGCTCCGTCACCAGGCACCGCCGGGCGCTCTGCCCGCTCCGTCACCAGGCACCGCCGGGCGCTCTGCCCGCTCCGTCACCAGGCACCGCCGGGCGCTCTGCCCGCTCCGTCACCAGGCACCGCCGGGCGCTCTGCCCGCTCCGTCACCAGGCACCGCCGGGCGCTCTGCCCGCTCCGTCACCAGGCACCGCCGGGCGCTCTGCCCGCTCCGTCACCAGGCACCGCCGGGCGCTCTGCCCGCTCCGTCACCAGGCACCGCCGGGCGCTCTGCCCGCTCCGTCACCAGGCACCGCCGGGCGCTCTGCCCGCTCCGTCACCAGGCACCGCCGGGCGCTCTGCCCGCTCCGTCACCAGGCACCGCCGGGCGCTCTGCCCGCTCCGTCACCAGGCACCGCCGGGCGCTCTGCCCGCTCCGTGAACAGGTAAATTTTCCCTGGGGGGTTTTCGCAGGAACATTTACCTAAACAAAACTTGTAAACGGAAGCCTTAGATCTGTCTCTCAGAATAGTTTTTGAGGTTTGAAACTAGTCTTTTATATTTAAAATATAAATCAAGTACAAAAAAAAACTACAATTTTCCAGCCTTTTATTAGGGTGCAGGTAATGTAATTGGTATTCGTAGTTTTGTTGTGACCGTCTTTTATGACTGATAATGTTTGTGTGCCAGCGACAGCTTGACTTGATGTTCATGTCGATACTTATTTGCATGCAATGTAATGATACTTAGATGCAAAAAAGCAAATAAAACTGACCTCCTACGACATATTTCGTTTTCAAAGGTAAAGTAGCCCTTAAGATTTGATTATTTACAATATACTAACTAAGTGAGACTAATGCATACAATTGTTAGTATTCAGTGTGTCATTATTGTCAGTGTATATTTATGTAATTATATAAATGCAAAAATTGCGCATTACATTTTCATCTGAATAAAATAAATAATAAAAAATCCAATAAATATATTTGAAGAAATATATAAACAAGTGGCAAACGAGAAAAATATTAAGACTTCGATATTAGTCGAGTTAATTAATTGGTCGAGTTAATTTTTATTTTAGTTTTAAATTGACACAATTTTTTTTCTTCTTTTTAAGATTTTGCTTGCACGCCTTTTAGGCAGAATGTGTTAGGCTACACTTTAATGTTAGGATATATATGAATGTACTACTTTGATTTGATTTGATGGGTAGCGTAAGAATCAAATTGTTTATTGAATCGAATTATATTCGCGCACTAAGTAATACACGCCTTGGAGGTGTTCATTGGACGTTGGAGGCCAACGACCAGTTATAAAGCAACCCTGCCGCGGCTCTGCACCGACCCGCATGTTTCTTCTGACGGGTGACCTTCCCCTGAACACGTTTGTACATGTTAGGAAAATCTCACAACCATTTAGAGGGTTATACAATTACAAAACCAGTGGATTTCAAATCAATTCGTAATTTTCTTAATATCTGTCTATATTAAACAAAACGCGCGAAATTGAGAAACTTTTATGACACGCGGCGCGCACCTGTGGGCGGGGGCCGAGCGGGGTCCGGGGGCACCGGGGTCCGGGGGCAGCGGGGTCCGGGGGCACCGGGGGCACATTCAACAAGTTTCAATGTCGCTTGAGCGTTAAAAAGCTAATTGTTTTTTCTGTTTCTGTCGCAATGTGAAATTGTCCTCGACTACAACGACTGGTTTTATGCAAATGTCGAGTACGTTCACGTTCTCGGCAAAAAAAATATGTATTTTTTTCTCTTCCAATCACTAAGCTGTATTAGTAACATAAGTACGATGAAACTTAAGCCTGATTTGCTATGGCCGGAAATACCTGACCAAGTGGACTGTTTAGTACTATTAAATCAATCCATCAATCAATCATTATCTTTTTTTAAATAATACTTTAAAAGGCACTTTTAAAGCATTGACGGTATGATGCGTCACTAACATACATAGTAGTGAGTTGATGGTGATAACTACAATCGTAAACATAAAACTAAAGTTAAAAGCGTCCTGATCTAAAAAGAAGCCTACAACTCAGCCGTATAACTATTCTTTTTGTAATCACCATCTCACAGGCCGCTTAAAATTATGCAAGAGCTATCTATCATTAAGAGCGTATGGGTTTTTTTTCTAAAAGCTTACGTTTTATATAAACGTTAAGTTATTGACAGACATCCCAGAAATGTTGTTTGGTAAGTTGTTATAAAATTGTATACTTTAATTTTTTTTTTTATTTCAGGTAGTATTTTACATTAAATATTAAAATATGTATGGACCATGCACTGTATTATTTTTACTTCCTTAAATTCATATTATATTTGCTGCAGGAGAGGGCTGCTCGTGCTATTTCATAAACAGCACGAGCAGCCCTCTCCTGCAGCGCGAATACAGCGAGAGTCTGCAGCGTCACCCCTTAATATAATACCTTATGACGTAACGCTGACAATAAAATAGTTAACGCACTAAAATACACCAGCCTTGCCTCGTCTGTATTTGTGGGATCTGTGACAGCTGAACATGCAGCATGAGGGCCCATTCAAAATATATTACTATTTGAATCATAAAATAGTCTAGCCGCAGGAGGGCGCGGCACTCAATAGTTCGCTCTGTTTTGACGGATGTCTTTGAGAGGAAACCTAGGAGGAGTATGAGTGTTCTCGCAGTAACAGAAGACTCCTTCGCAGGCGGAGTCGCGGGTGAGATGCTCCTGTCTAAATATACATAACATTGCCACCTCGGTATGCGTTCAACACTTGCAGTGAGCGAGCAGTCTTTGCGTCAGAATGTTGTTCAACGGCCGAGCTCTGCAGATATTCTTATAAATCGCCAGTCATTAACAAACAAAAGAACGATCCATTTTTTGTTGTTAGTGAATGTCATGTTGGCGAGTCGGATTATGCAACGAGTGCACCGATGCCTGGAGTGTCGGTTCATGTGAATGAAGCCGGGAACTTATTGCTGTGCGCAATTGATCTTTGTATTTAATTCCAGACGCGAGTGCGGGCGCGCGCTCCGCCTGTGCGTCGCGCGACCACGCATGCGTACCCACTTCCGGGCAGGCTTATACACATACGCCCGCCGAGATACACTGCGTTATACACTTGTCACTATGTTTCTGTTGTGATATTTTGCATGACGTACGCGTCAGCAGAGCAAATTGTTAGATATTATTTCTAGCCATCTCTGGGTAGTGATGTGTGAAATAAAAATGTGTTTATTTTTTTAATAAAAGAAATAGTCACCCAGCTCCGACCGGCACCAGCGATGGTTTCTTGATGGCACTTCAGGGTACACGAATTTTGCAATGAGGCAAATGAGGGTGAAAGGTTGGCGAACGTAAACCTAGTCCACTTTATAGTATTTGAAACTAGGAACGAAAATATCCCGTGTGTATCCGGGAATGATACTAAAATACAAAGTTGAATCTCTATTTGTGAAATACTACCTCTTCATACAATGTTAGTTTTCGTGTTGAAATGGTTCAACCATTTCAGCGTGAGATTGTCATTAAAAAAATTAACTATCGAACTGTCCTAATACCTTCAATATAAAATGAATATCGTATAAATTGTCATGATATCATAGTTCGGACATAATCACATGTTGAGTGCAACTTGTATTTTTCCTTTTTATAATGTATTTTTGTTTATAATTTTATATAATTTTGTTTTATAATAATTTTGGATCGCTATTTACGTGTTAATTCTAAGTAATGGTGTAAATTTTAGCGTAAAACTATTGATTTTCTGAATAAGTAAATAATGACATCTAAGTTACGAGAGGTTGTCGATCGCTGTGCTCACATGTCCCGGTGACGCAGCCAGCCTCGCCGGCGTCAGCGCGCGTGGAACAGCTTCACGACGGCTGCAGCGCTGCTCTGACGTAAGCTTTATATAATTGGTATCGGAGTGTGTCGGCGCCGCGCTAATGCGACGTACCTAGTTTAGTTATTTTGTGCTGAACTGCATTTGCTTGTTGGAGTTCAATTTTATTTATCATTTTTAATCAATAAAATAGAACATGGCCCTTCCCAATGCGATTTCCTTTTCGTTTCACAACGCTCATAATAAGCTAATATGCTCAAAGTCTACTTTCAATTCTAAAAACAAATATACAACGAACAGCCGAGCGAGCGTCAGGTATGACGGCAGCGGCCGGCATTCGACCGGTTATACAAACCAACGATAAAATATTCAAATGGTTACCTAATTCGATCAATTGATGTAATATAATTAATTTATATCACTAGTGTTGTAAACTGAACACATTTCGAGTGTTATCTTGAGATACTACAGATAAGCTAGATTAAAAAGATGACTAACAAGCCGCAGGCCCCGCCCGGAAGCGCTGATGCATCTTATGTTACAGCCCTTATAATGCAAAGTGTGGAGATTCTCGAGGTGATGTTAATTATTGCTGCCTACTGCAACATGAAATCAGTCTAGGGAGCATTGTGCTCTGGGGCTGGTATACATTTTAAAAGTATTTCAGGGATCTATATTAGGACCTTATCTGTTCCTCATTTACATAACCGTTCCTTCCTCAACTTGCTTAGACCCGGGATAGCACTTGTTACTGATGATATGAGTTTAAAATAAACGACGTGAAATAAATTTTGACAGCAGTACAGTGGTTTGATGCTAATAACTTTGCACTTAACGGCAAGAAAACTAAGTGTATTAAATTCACGTGCCCAAAGTAAAATCCAGTGTACTACTTAATAGTGAGGAATTGGATCTGGTAAATACGGCTACATTCCTTGGCATAACTTTACAATCCAAACTTCAATGGGGCCGCCTACTTCCACTGTTTTACGTCAAATGGCATGTATAATAGGGTCAAGCTGCCGATGTAGACTCTTCATTCCAGAAGAGGGTCGTTCGAGCGATATACATTTTGGGCCCGAGAGAGTCATTACGACATAAATTTAAAACATATAAAATATCAGTGTCTATTTCCATAAAAATATCTCAAAATTAAAGAAAAAAATGAACTGTAACGCTGTAACTGAACATTGGATGTAAATATGAACTTGTAGTGCCGTTTAGTAGGCTCTATTAAACTGAATTTTATTTAATAATTAATAACCCACTGAAATCATGAAGATGTCTCTCAACAAGTTCGAAGTTTTTATAAAACGTAAGCTTAAAGAAAAATCCTATTACGATATTAAGGATAACATAAACGATTAAAAACTTGGGTGTGAATTGCTCTAACTTCATAGCTACTCGTAATTATAATTTATTATTGACAGTGTGAGATGGTGATAACAAAAGTAACTGTGGGTTTTTTTAGACCTGGGCGCGCTTAGAATCCTCCTATCTTTAGTTTTATGTTAAGGAATGCAGAATCACCATCATCTCAAGAATAATAATAAAAATAAATATTATATATAAACGCCTAAACTACGAGTATAATAAAACACACAATAAAGCTTTTTGAATTTGAATTTTCAGTCCTTTAACGTCTCAGAGCTGGCCACAGACCTCTCAGAAGACAGGAAAAGGGGCATAGATTTAACCGACCATGTTTTACAAATGCGGGTACACGGGGCAGAGGGGTGGAGAATTGAATGGAGACAACTTAAAGGCATGTGCTCGTCAGCAGTGACCCTGGCTCCCGCAGACTGCTCGCGGCAACTGTCATTCCTAATTGACACTAAATTTAATCACAAATGATATAATTGTAATTGATTAGCGCAAAGTGATTGCTTCTCTACAATACGGTAAATAAGGCGCGGAGGTCGCGGCGAGATCACGGCCGTTTACAAAAGGTTGTGTTACGTTTGGGTTGTGAGCATTGAGGTTACTGCCGAAGCCTGGCGGAGCCGCGCCGCTCTCATCAGCGGCATGGTAACTGAACGTCTGTTAGCCGACATCGCCGCTCAAGAAGCGACCGACGCGAGGGTGGCGCCGCTGACCTCTGTTGACCCCGCGGGGACTGTGTGGCAGACTCGGATATTCCGTTTTCGAGGTCTGAATTTCCTTTATCCAAGAGCCCTGGCGGATGCAGACAGCCCGCGGTCCTTGGTTATAATAACACTTTCATCACCAGCGATATTTCATCATCAACCGACGCACAACGTTTTTATTTATTTGATACACAAAACAGATAAAGATATTAAATGAACTGAGGGATCGAGAGACTAGAGATAAACTACCAGCTTTTACCCGCGGCTTCGCTCGCATTGAAGCCTAAGCATCAGAGACCGTTTCTATATTTTAACAATTTTTATCTTTCGTAATTTTTACTAAACATAAAGTATCCTATGTTACCTATACCTCCAAGAAAATGTGTATTCGATCGATTGAGAAGTTTTTGCGGGAAAGCGAAACAACCATTCCTACATTCAAATTTATAATATTAGTAAGCCTCCTCTGTCAGCGCCGCGCGTGCTGACGCTGCCCGGCGGCGCGGACGTTGCGAGTGCATACAAACAATTTACACAAGATAACTGTAATGTCCGTCAAAACAAAACAAATTGTTATAAAATTACTACGAGCATATACATGTGTGTGGGCGTATAGCACAAATTAATATTATTTTATTTCGTTCTTTTTTACTGCTGCTGCTGCTGCTGCTGCTGCCGCTGCTGCTCCTGCTGCTGTTCGGGCGGCAGAGTCCTTCATGTCGGTTACTTGTTAGCTCACTATTTGTGTCCGTTAAAATGTAATTGACAGGTTAAAATCGAACGATGCTAGGCGCAAACATATGTAATTGTTTTGCACAAAGAAACGCCGCGGTGTGTAGCCTACCATAAGTGAAGCTGTGTGCCGCCGCGTGCGGGCGCGACCGCGTGTCACGACACACGGAAACTATTATTTCTATGAAAATGCCGAACTCATTTGATGCCAATGATTGAATTGAAGCGCCTGATGCGTCTTATGAAATATATATGAGCATATCATCAAATTTGTCTCATTTCTTGTTCAGACTCACGTGTCTGGAAACGTTAATGTATACTGTGATATGTGAACCGCGCCTGATCGCAACTTCAGGCTGGTACTGAACTTTTCACAACTGAAAAACTCGAACCTAAGCGTGCGCGCTCACCGCCCGGGCCGGGCGCAAACATAAATGTATGACTATGATGTTATGACTATCAGAAGTTAGTAATTCGTATTACTTGTCAAAAATCACGTTTTTATTTAACCCTGTGAATAAATCAAACCAAAGAAAACTTGCTTTTCATTGCATATTAGGAGAAAGATTAATCTTTACAAACTGGTTTCACGTCCTTCATGCAAATTAGTTGATAAGGTTTAGTAAATATTAAAAATCGTAAAACGTATTTATCTTTCTATCATTTACAACGACTGTAGCGAATGAACTGCCCATCTGTATCCCGCGCGCGCCGATCTGGACGATGCTGCGACCTTGCGCGAGTCACGCAATCGGATAATTTACTCATTTTATCACCAAGAGTTCAGAGATTATTAGCAAGGTTCGGCGACCACCCGGAACATCGTCAACATGTACTCCGGAGACCTAGTTTTTCCGTCACCTTCCATTTGGTATCTGAACCACTACGTACACGTACGAAGAGCATTCTTTAATAAAATGAAGATCTATATGATTATTAACCGTTGCCTTCGCTCTCGTTCAATTGAAATTTTGTATAAATATCACGAACCTTATGGAGTGAATTTATAAAAATCCTTATTACATTAAAATTCCTTCTCCCTCATAAGAGAGAGCTTAGAGGATAGACTCGGCACATGTCAGTGACCAACCGGGACTCGGGATCGACGAGCTCTGCGCGACGCGCGACGACCATTCTTAAACTCCGGACGGGTTGAACTGAAATGAAGCTTTTGGTCTGAACCGAAAATAAAACCGCAACGCAATGCGCCTGCCGCTACGCCGACCACTCGACGGATGAGGCAGCTATGTTTTTGATTCCGAATAAATAAATAAAAAAAACACTCTTTCTTTCACTACTTTATCTATAACCATTGCGTCCTTGTGGCCTGCCTCCGCCTCTTGCTTGCACGAAGCCATCGCACTCGATTAAACATAAGGCATCTCGATCGTTGCAGGCGACGTGCTCGCAATCAGACTTTGACTTGATAATAAATCGCAGCGAAAATGCGAGCCTGTGCGGGTAATGTCTAGGCCATACTATAGCTGAGGTCCGCTTAATTCCTGCAATAACTATCGAGGAATTAAGCTCATGTCACATACTATGAAGATTTGAGAGAAAGTGATAACAAGAAGAATGAGAGATGAGAGTGAGGTAACACCAAACCAATTGGGATTTATGCCGGCGCGGGGAACGAAAAGCTGATGTCACCAAAAGAATGTAGAGGAAGACCAAAGAAGAGATGGATGGATTGCGTAAAAGAAGATATGCAGGTAAAAGGTGTCGGTAGTGAGGTGACTGCTGATAGAAGCGAGTGGAAAAGAAGACGTGTTGTGCCGACCCCACATAATGTGGGATAAGGGCAAGAAAAAGAAACATAGCCTAGGCCTGGAATTTTTGTGACTCGATGGTGCCTCTAAAGCCAGAACAAGTTCGACTAAAATCACTATAGTTGTTAAATAAAACTAGAATTCAATAGAATTTTCCTGCCCACTGTTTACACATGTTAATACAGTTTACAAAAACAAGTTTGAGAAGAGCTTTATATAATATAAGTTAGTATAGAATTCAGTTATATTATAATCACCCTAAAATTATTGCAGAAAAATCATTGTAAAAAATTACTTTACAAGAATAAAATACGAAAAATAAACGTGAAATATTGAAATCATTGTTAAATGAAATGTCAAAAACAAAACCCGCGAATGTAGCCGTTAAAACTGCCGTTTTCTGTTTTCAATTAGTAATTACCTTATTGAATAGAAATACACATAAAAAATGGGTGCGTGGATTTACGTACGCGCGTGAGAAGTTACACTTCTTTGGCATCATTCAATAATACATACGGATAGTTAGCCCCAATTGTATTAGAGCACTTGAAATCGTACAGTATAGTAGTATAGTACACGAGCACTTTTTTTTGTCAATAAATTCTTTATTACACAACAACAGGAATCAAAATTAGTACCTACATGAACAACTTAGTTTATAAGTAGTTCATATAGGTACTAATTTTAGTTAGTTTATAACTTATATCCTTAATAGTTATTACTTATGCATTATTTTAATAAACACATTGGCTATCTACAATAATATTAATCAAAATATGAAATTTAAGCAACACGTATTGAGAATATAGAAACTTGAAATGTTTGAATAAATATTATTAATATGAAAACAGTGATCGGGGCCGACGAGCGGCCGACATGGGCGACTAGCAGAGGTTCTATTTCTATTTCATAGGCAGCTTTGTTCTCGAGCCTGAATGCGCGGTGCAGCGCGCAGCTACGACCTGACACGTCTCTAACAGTGACGCGCGCAACTTAAAATTTCTCTCTCGTATTTTTATCATAACGCGCCTTAAGAAGTATAACTTCAAAAAGTGTCATGAAATAAATTAGGTAAAATAATATCCACATAATAATATAGTTCCTCTACGCTTTTTACCGCTGACTTATTCGAGGTGTGCATGTGACGGGTTTGAAGCCGGCCGCCGCACCAAGCTGTCAGTGTCAGCAAATCGGCGGCTTCCTGTCCATTTACACTTTACCTTGTAACTAACGAGTGAGCCACCGGAATGTGAGCAGGGGGAACACCCATATGTCACACTTCAAAGAACTCTGGTCTGGCCTCCGACGCTATGGAGAACCATCCTCATCATAGAGACGTGTTGCGAAGGCACTTTGCGTGCAAGAAGGATGCGTAAAAACAATACAACAATAACAAGGTTCTAATATATAAGACTGCCACTAGCCAGGTGAGCCAGCGACAGAATCATCCCGGCTGTGAGTCGAGGACTGAGTGTTAGTAGACTAAAATAACAAAATCGTATTGTGGTAGCGGCATTTGTCCGTTCGCCCGCTCACCGCGCTGTCGGGCGGCGCGCGGGCGCCCTTACCGGCCGCGGCCGCCGGCCCTCACGCGGCAGCCTCACGAGCTGCGCAGCCACTGCGAGGGTAGGCGGAACCTCCCGAATGACGATGCCGTGGTCTAGTATGATTGAATACTAAATATGGCTTGAGTATACCGTGCGATACTTAGTATTAATGTTTACGTAGTTTTCGTTTGAAGTGATTAGCCTGATGACTGAGAGTACAGGACGGATATTGTTATATTTGCCATGTTTTTGTGATATGCAATATTGTCTTGCAATGAATATAAAATATGGTGAATAGTTGCAGAGAGCCGATTACAGTTGATGCTGTGTCATTCCGCAGACGCCGAGGTGGTAGTTGTCAGCGCGGCGGCTCACGAAGCTTGCCGCGGCGCTTTCATCACTGCGGATGCTCTCCGCCTGCTGGACACCGCGCAGGCTGGCGGGCGCGGCACTCACGCGGCGTGCCCGGGTTGCGTCACGTCGGCGCGAGCGATTGTTTTTCTAAGATGTCTGTTTGCCGCGCGCCGGGAAGTGGACTCACAATTTCAAAATAACACTCGTCCGTTACATAAACATAGTTTGCCTTAACTGTGAAATACCATTCGCTGATATAATCGGTTTCGTACAATGATTTGAATATGATGCATACTCGACTGGTATGTTTTAGAGAGGCTCCTCCGGTCGCCGCTCCGTCGGCCCACATCCGCCGGCCAACTGTTACAGATTCAAAAGATGACATCCATAATTACTTCATTTATTAAATGTGAAAGTGTGTCAAGTTGTTTGTTTTTTGTAGACAGTCTAAGCTTTAAGACCCTCCGTACTATGAGAGAGAGAGAGAGGGAGAAGACGAGTGTGTAGTTGTGAATAGTATGAGTAAGGATACCGTTTTCATCCGGGACAGCCAGGAAACTTACATATCGGAAAGACAAGGAATTTTATAATAAATGCATCGCTATAGTAAAATGATCTCTTAAAATGGAAGTCACCCAGGGTGTTGCGGAAACGATCCCGACATATATATTGGTGTCAGCAGCAACAGCCTCCCACATTCACCTCGCAGCAGATATCGAAAGCGCCCTCCTGCCAGCCGTGAGTCGCGCGGCCAGAGTTAGTGACTCAAAGTGCAGCTGCTTTCAGTGAAGCCTCCGAAACAAGTGTTCACAAGTCATTCATTTAATAGATGTAAATAACATTCTGCAAAGAGCTAGATTGCGGCCCGGGGAAGCGGCAAAGTACACACCCGGCGGGATGGAATACGATGCAATGAACTTATTCCCAATTAAGCTTATTGCTGTTCTACGACGCAAGTTCCTCGGAAGGCTCTCAAGCACACTTTATATAATAGCAGATAAGATCGCTCCGCGCGCATAATGAATAGTGGCGTAGAAGTGCCCAAAGGTTGTGTTATGCAACCCGCGGCGATTGCGTGCGCGCGACCTCAGCGAGCGGCCGTTACCAGAACCTAATAATTTAAATCATAAATCATAGTTCAGCGAAGTGAAGGTGCTAAAACGCGCAAGTTGTTGCATAAAAAATACGCGAACAAATTCATCGAGGTTAAAATTTTTAATCAATGGCTGTGCATTGCAACGTTTCGGCGCGAGGCGGGCCGGGGCGGCGGCGGTCATACATATTTTTCGCTTAATATGATGTAATGATATAACTATATCCTATAACATAAAGCTAGCATACCGAGTCGAGCCATCGTTGTTAGGTAACCCGTCGGTGCTCCGGAGCGCAGCGGGCTCGATCCGGCGCGCTCTGACCTGTGAACGTCGCCCTCACCCTCGGCCTACGACTGGCCCACAGCTGGGCGCAGGACTCCTCTCTAACAGCTCGCTTTGACAATATTTTTCATATATTAACATGAGCTTAGTTGTAATGAATTGAAGTTAATTTCTTGCTGCGTGGAGGGACAGGAGTGCGCACGCGGGAATTCTAAACAGCTATTAATAAATATACAATTTGAATATGACAAATGCTTTCAACAATTGAAGACAACAAGATCACAACCAACAGTTAGTTAAAGTAATGAAACCTTTCATTTGCCACAGATAAAGCACCTTAAACAACTCATTACATAATTCCATTGCTCTGCGGACTAAAATATACTGAATGCCGTAATAAGTTACATTTACATCGCTAAATGAAACCACATTCGATGAAGTGACGCTGTAGCAGCGCGCCCCCCCCCCCCCCCGCGACCGCCGCTCTCCGTATATCAAATGTGCCTGAACCATCGGAAAGGGGGAAAATAAAATATCACTAAGGAATTTGGAGCCTCGTGGAAACCCCAACGTGTTTGTTTTCACGATTGAAAGAGTAATAAATGTGACAAATCTTATAAATATTCTTAAGTAGTGGGACAGACAGCCATCGCTCTAAAACAAAAACGGATGCGGTTGACATCTGTTTGGCGAGGTTCAGTGTGCGACCACAACTTTATCATATCGACGGCGCGGTGTGACGCCGCACACGCCGTGTTGTTGTTATAGACGACGAGTTCCCGTGAGCTGATCCCGGGACCTCGGCGCTGCCATGAATATTCCGGCGCGGGTAATTAGCGGCGCTTGCCTCACGAGCGCGACCTCTGCGCCGCTAAACAACATTCTGTTACTCAACTTTTCGTTTCTTCCGTTTTTACATTTTTATTTAGAATATCATTTGCATTTAGAGAAGTGCGCTGCTGTGATGCAACGCGCCGCCGCCGCTCGGCAGCCGGCAGCGCCGCCAGCGCGCCGAGGATCATTCAGAAGTTCACTGAAGCGGACGGAGCAGCGGGAAGTTCAAATTGAATACCACTCTGCTGAGGGCTTACAGACGATGTGACGAACGCTTCAGAGTATTGAAATGCCGTTCCGGTACGTCGCTGACGCAAAATAGGCAGCCGCCCGCCGCAGCCATTACTCATTAATTCAGTTCCTACATGACATTGTTTGGTTGCAGCCGGCGTAACGTAGTGGCCGCGGCGTCAATGCGTGGGTGAAGCGTCCCCAGTGACGTTGCTAAGAAGGTAGGTGATCTCTGCACACCCTCAGCGAGCTCGGCCACCGACACACAAACACGTAATGATTACCTTTAAACCTGAGAGCCCTCTCTCAGGTTTAAAGGTAGGCCTCCGTCACTCTGATCAGTATTTTCAGGTGTACGTGCAGCAGCCCCTTGTACGGGCACAAGCAGACCGACACGCATTTGATTCGGCTTGTAACCTCGACGCGACTTAAATACAGTGCTTAACCTAGTACATACATAATTTGGATCATGAATCGCGACGCTGACGTCTCAACGCCGCTTCTTGTAGGGATCACCTCGTTTCATTGAGTTCTTAGAGTGGTTCCCTCCATCGCCCGCCGACGGGCTCGGAGCGCAAACGAGCGCTCTCCGAACACTTTGAGGCGTTGCGACTCTTATAAATACATTGAAATATCGAAAATCGAGTTTTGCTACAGCGTGTGCGCGGCGCCGCCTGCGGAAGACTTCAACGCGCCGCTTTTTGTGATAATAGCTTGCATCGCCTTCGCGCCTCGGGATCTTGAGGAAACATGCCAACTTAAATGCAATGATATTTACGTAGTTTGATTATGTCAATATAAACGATATGAATTTTAATGACGTCACACAAGGCAGGTCCTCTGCAATGACATACCACTTTTAAATTTCAGATACCCTTCCTTAGTATTACGTTGCAGCACTCGGGAGGATAATGATTCTTTCGCTAGGAAAGATCTCGTGACTATGTGTAATTAAATTAAATGATTTTATGCCGAATGCTAGTCCCTATTAATTAAAATTAATAAATTTATTTCGATTCCGGCGAATTGCCATCACACTGACGTCTTTTTAGGATCTCACATAGTACCGAGGCATTTCTATTGTGGTAACAAACATTACGTGTTGAGGGCGGCGGCGCAGCCCCGGGCGGCCGCGGGCGGCGTCAGCGTGCTATTTCAATGTTTTGTTTGACAGCGGGAGCTGTCAATTCATTACATCCAGACATTGTTTACGTACTACTCGTATTGTCAAAGGGAGCTGGGATCTCCGCAGACGTGAACGATTGCATGGACTGCTGCGGCGGCCTCCCCGCAGTAGCGTGCAACATGGACGCGCTACCGTCGTGCCGGAGAGGTGAGGCTCGAGCATTGGTTTCGCAGCAGTTATTACAGTGCGGAGGTCCCCCCGGTACGGATAATAACCAGGGAGTGAACGGTTTGAACCGATAAACAAAAACAGCCGGCGGAAGCGCGCGAGCGGGCGGCACGCTGACGAGCGCGATTCTCTATTTCAACACGAAAGGCTCTTAAGGATCTCATTGTACTGAGGTTACCACGAGTCGTCTTTTTTTTTTTTATCCACTATAAGTTAGCCCTTGACGACAATCTCACCTGATGGTAAGTGATGATACAGTCTAAGATGGTAGCGGGCTAACCTGTTAGGGGTATGGTAAACCCATACTCCTTTCGGTTTCTACGCGATTCATCGTGTTGGAACGCTAAATCGCTTGGCGACACGTCTTTGTCGGTAGGGTGGTAACTAGCCACGGCCGAAGCCTCCCAGCAGACCAGATTCGAGCTGGGAATCGAACCCAGGACCTCCAACTTTTTTTTAATAATCTGACAGCACGCGCGCTGCGCCACGGAGGTCGTCAAAAACCTCCACCAGCACACTGATATTATATGACAGAGATTAGTCGCTCGCGGGCGGACTCCTCAGAGTGCCGTGCCGTGGTCCGCAGCGCCGGAGAGCGGTGCGTCAGCGACCGCACTGCGCCGCATCGCTCGCTCCCTCTGCTCTGAGCCCTTCCGTGCGTTGGAGCGAATTGCACTTTCGTAATCTAGATACTGACACTGCCCTCAGTCTATTTCACTTCATTGAAGTCACCGATTAGAAAAGTTTAGTCCTCGAGTAAATTATATAATGTTTGAATATTTACTATTTCATTGAACAACTACTTTTGCACTGAGTGAAGATTGCTCGGTGAAAAAGGCTAGGTAATAAATATTGCAGAGATGCATGTGGACCACGTTAATAATGCCTCTCCCTCGTGTCGTTTGTGAGCGCACGTAGCCCCGCCGAGGCGCGTCGCGGATGTCGCGTACTTGTGCGCGGTAACAGCACAAGTACCTGCTATATTGTCGTCCCCAGTGGAGATGACTTCTTCATCATCAGCTCAAAGTGCAAGTTTTAGTAAACAGAATGGGCTTAACCCTTTTTCACGTTTAGCTATTCAGTGATACCCGAAGCTATCTTTAGAACTATTACAAAAAATTGAAAAATTATATTATTATTTCAGTCACGACTTGAATTTTGGACACGCTATACTTAATATTTAATCAAGTTGGTTGCACACTGGATGTGACAGTGTGTTACGCCGTTGTCCAAACTTCCTGCTCAAGTAGTCATTAGTAGATGAAACGCCAAACAAATAACTGTCGCACTTTAATTGGCGTCCGATTGATGCTCTGTACAAGAAATGGAGAGACAAGGCAAAGAGGTTGGAGTCGAGCGCAAGTCTAATATCACCCGTTCCTGCTAAAATGGCCGAGAGCCTCATTATTCAATGCGGACCCTTTGAGCGCTACTTTAAGTTTTTCCTCAAAAACACGGTTGCGACAAAACTTCCATAAAAATTTAGGACGTTCACAACATGCGAGTTACATAAGGACGGGCGCGGGGTCACGGCGGGCGGTGCGGCGCGGGGCGGGGAGGGGGGGGGGGCGCTCGTTTGCTAATCAATCATTTATTTTCACATTAAACGTGACCTTTACCATTTCCATTTGTTTTTAAGTAATCTTTCACCTGCTGCTTCTTCATACAATATGATATTATGGAATACGAGAAAAACAGTAGCCCGTATATTTGAAAAAGCGTATCTCAGGCCGAACTAAGAGAAAAATTGTGTGATGGCTTGCAGTTGAACTCGTATGAACAGCATCGCTCCGGAGCTGAGCGGCGTCCAGCCCCGCCCCGGTGGTTTCCTCAAGTGCGGGACATAACAAGTTGTTTTACCATTTTATTGCGTTCCCACACAATCTACTGCCGCCGCAGTAAGCAACCAAAATTTTACTTTTACTAAAAATAATCACTACATTAATTTCACTTTATATATTATTTTAGCCGAGTGGCTGGGTGAGTGGTAAGGACGTCCGTCTCTTAATCTGAGGTCGGGGGTTCGAACCGGGCCACGAACCTCTAACTTTTCGCAGTTATGTGCGTTTTCAAGCAATTAAAATATCTCTTGCTTCAACGGTGAACATCGTGCGGAAACCTGCATGCTTGAGATTTCCACATAATGTCCTCAAAGGCGTGTGAAGTCTGCCAATCCGCACATGGCCAGCGTGGTGGACTACGGCAAACCCTTCTCATATTGAGAGGAGACCCGTGCTCTGTAGTGAGCCGAGAATGGATTGATCATGATGATGATATTATTTTATATATAAAAAATATAAAGTTAGACAATGAAATAAAAGCTCGCCGGCGACGCACGCGATGCCTGATTCTCATTGTTTTTTATCGAAGCGCACTTTCCGTTGCACAAGCGCGGATTGCAGATCACTTCGCGAGAGGCGGGAGGCTGCGGCGCGACTCGGTGCTTTGCTTTTATTGGAATAGTATCGTGATGTAAATAATTGGACATCTTTGAAACACCTGCACGAGAAGGTTACTTGAGCTAGTTGGTACAGCGGCGGCCGGTTGCCTGCCAAGGCTGCGTCGGTGGTTCAGCGATGTTAGAGAGCAAAGGTAACTTTTTTACTTTTGTTACCTTTCGATCATGAGTGCAAGCCTTAATAACTTTGAGCGGTTTAACCATGAAAATGTATTAAACAGACTGACAGATACACTTTCGCAATTCTAAGTGTGGAAATGAGCGTTTAAACTAAATCGCACGAAATGTAATTGCCGCTCACATGACGCCGCAAGCCTTGAAACAGCCCGTGTTCTGAAGCGGTTGGAATTTTCCCAACTTACTTGTGAACATTCACTCGGTAGCCGGCGACTGCGCGCCGAATTGATTAAAGCGTTAGAGTGACTAATGAGTATCAAGATCACTTCCAGTGAACGTAGGGAGAGGGATTTCACCCACACTGCCCCCAGCAGTTTTAGGGTTTTAGTTAAAGGGGTAATTTCAGCATCGAAAAGAGCCAAAACAATAATTTTCGACTTAGTTGCTTTTGTCCGTTTTTCCGCGGAGTGATCACTCGATTGTGATTTCTTTTCCTGTAGTCCTTCCTCTCAGGCTCACTCCGGGACCAACGAAGCAGTTTCTTATCTACAAAACCTAGCCGATACCGGCGGTTTCAACCGTGTGGATGAAAGTTTTGAAAAAACTTCCCGTAAGCTCATACTTTTTTTGACTGAAAAGTATCCTGTCTGTCCGTGGTCTGTGGAACGAGCCAAGCGGTGAGCGAGGGTGCGAAAATATGTAACGTTGCAGTCGTGTCGGAGGGCGGGGGCGCGGCCCGAGCCGACGGCGGCACGGACCCCTGCCGGTTGCGCAGCGCCGGCTGGTGCACTAATTGTGTTACAAAACAAAATATTGAAATAATTCTGAAAAATACAGTCGTCCTTACAGCGGCGTGCTCCGAGCTGACGAGGCAGTGTCAAAACTTTTAGTTGTTGTAATGTAGTACATAGAGTCGCGTGTCGCGTCAACATTTGCCATATATCGTCAAACGCCCGCCGCCGGCCGCGCGGCCCGAGTCGTTATGGTGTTATAATCGTTGCAGTCACACTGATATTAACAAATTCAATTCGTTACATTGACAATCTACCGCCGGGCCGGGCGCCGGGCCGGGCGCCGGGCCGGGCGCCGGGCCGGGCGCCGGGCCGGGGCGCCCGGAGAAACTTCACGAAGCTCATTTAAACTTTACTGTTATATTTATAGATTCCGAAGAGACGGACAGATTCGACCGGCTGACACGGGCGAGACCGCGGCAGCTGAGCCAGTTAAGGAAGTTACAATACACAGTCGGCCGCTCGGCGCTGTCAGTTGTTGATGCGGAGGCTGTCAGCCGCGGCGAGCGCGGCGGGTTACTGCCTTGTGCAACGATGGATGTCGCCATGAGATACGATACTTGATGTGCGACCTGATACTGCCAGGGAAGCACAGAGCCACTCACGCGAGGGGCTCGGTGGAGGCGTCGACGCCTGGCGCGGCGGCTCCCGGGGCGCGCGGCGCTCGACATATATGAAGCATAATGAGTTTATCGCGCGGAAGTCCCTTTCCTTTGAAACTTGAGGTTAAAGATTTCGATGATATAACTCAGCGCGGGGAAATCAGAACTGAAGTACCGACCGGTCAGTTAATGCAACTGAGTACAGCGACGTGCGATGAATACCGCATATTAATGTTGACATATATCATTTAATGAACCGCCCGGTGCGAGCGTGTCGGTTCTATTTGGAGAAGCCGGAGCCGGTCCCGAGGCGCTGGTGGGCGGTGAGGAGCAGCCCTCGGGCCCGCAGCGGGAAGTCGGAAGCCGGAACCGCGCTCCCGATGTGGGCGGCGCGCGACCCCGCGAAGGCGGTTGCGCCACGGCGCGGAGCCCCCGGCGCGGAGGAGCGCGGGCGCGCGCGCGCAGGCCGCAGTGCTCGCCCGCCCGCCATGTCCGCCGCACGCTCGCTCGCCGTGCTGTTCGCCGCGCTGCTCGCCGCGCAGCTCGCGCTCGCCTCGCCCGCGCCGCCGCGCGCCCGCCGCCAGCTCGCCGACGACGACGCCCTGCAGCCCATCGACGTGAGTACCACTGCCTCTAAACGCGGGCCTCGCTGCGACGAGTCGCAGACGAGCAAAGCCTCTTTATATTTGAAGCGCGCAATTTTCCCCGACCGCCCCGAAGTGTCAAATATTCCTACAACCAAAGCGAGATTTCCTCCGATGTATCTAAAATTGAGTTTATTGCAGAACAAACGGCTTCCAACCTGCGAACACGCACACAATATTTTGTTTATTTTATTTAGATTTATTTTTGTTACGCTATTCAATGACATGTTATTATTGAAGATAATCGCACGCGTACCAGCGTGCAGCAACATGTATGCACTGGCGCCAGTCGCTTGACAAGCTTGTGTTCTTGCGGTAGTCTGTTCCCACTGCCTGATGGCCCGGCCAGGTCCGGCGAGTTATCCTGCTTTCATTGCGTTTCCATTGAGGGCGGCCGACCCCCGGCTGCCCGAACGAGGCTTATGCTAATTAATATTATACTAGTTACGCTCAAATGAAACAACTGAATCAGCCGGGCGCCGCCTGCGGTTGCTTGCATTAGACCGGAGGATTAGGGCCGGGCCGGAGTCGGAGAGCGAGAGCAGAGTTAGCCCGCTCTATGCGAATACACTTTTTGAATGCGACGGAGAATATTTTTCATTGCAATGAGGCGACGGAGATCTTCACGCGCGCACTCAGCAGCTGAGGCCGCGGTTTCTCTTCTTGGAATCCGATTTGGACGTCGTTGGCTCAGTCGACTCAACGACGCCTGCCCGGCTCCGCGCTCGTGACGTCACGCCGCCCGCTGTCCGCCGACCATCCTAATGGGTGTAATCGGCTCATCAGCAAACGAGGTCCATCACACACAAATGGACTTGGTTTCGACACTCGGCGTTGTTGCGAAACCCGCGCCCGGCGCCGGACATTAAAGATAAAGTATTCGGTAACGCCATTACGTGCGCCGCGCCGCAGCTTAAATACTATTTCCGTGTTTATTTACTGCAGTGACGGGAGCCGTCATTTTTTTGAATTTATTAACACTTTTTAATTTTAATTTGCATAATTCTATCACCTTTCGTGCGCTACTGGTCCCCCGCGCCGGAGCTATCGTCTCGTTATGTGATCGTATTAACTTCATTTGCATACGGACGAGTGTAACAGCGCACGGCGCGTCTTACGTTAGAGATCACTCGGCTACGTAAGTTGGGCGCGCCGCGTGACTGCGGTGCATCAGTACCGAGCAGTGTTTTGCAGCCGCCTTTATAAGACCGACAGCTTAACGATTCAACATGACGTAAATGTATATATAAAAACGAAATACCACTCACTGCATGGCTGACTGACTGATTATCGCGATATCTCAGAAACTATTAAACATACCAACTTGAAATTTGGAAGGTTTTATGAAGTAGAGGTCAGCTAAGAAACGGTTTTGAGAAAATCCACCCCTGTTGAAATGGGGGTTGGAACTTTGTACGAAAGTCCTATATTTTTGAGTTAGAAAATTGAAAATTAGCAACTAAGTTGTTTATTATAAATAATAAATATCTGTATCATCAATGCTACGAAAATGAACTTCAAAGGGGGTGAAATGGGGGTTGGAAGTTTCACGACGATTCTAAGTTTTCGAGGTTAGGGTCATGAAAATTGGCATTTAGGTTATTTGTTTTAAATAATAAAAACCTGTATACGCAATATTACATAAATCCACTCCAAGATGAGATGGTTTTGGAAGGTTACATGAAAGTTCTGTATTTTTAGAATAAGAGAAATAAAAATCGGTAATTAGATCGTTACATTTCTGTAATAATAAAATGTAGGTAAAAGCTCTTTTGAAAAATCACACCTTGAAAGTAGAAACGTAGCCATCCGCTAAGAAAATAATTGATGAAAGAGGTTAATACCGGGGTTCAAATGTTGCATGAAAATGTTATAAAGTTTTACTTCTTTGAATCCACTCGAGGTATAATTAGTATAACACTGAAATACTTTGTACTAAGGAATCCTTACTATCCAGACAAAATCATAGTAATATTATAAATGCGAAAGTGTTTTTGTATGTACGTTTGTCCTTCAATCACGTCGCAACAGAGCGATGGATCGACGTGGTTTTTGAATGAGTATAGTTGATAACGTGACGCGGGTATTAATGAAGGAAGCGGCCGACTTCGAGCATTTGCAATGTAATTTGGAAAATGCTCAAAATCAAGTGGAAAAGTTTGATATCTAATAAAAAAGTACTAGCTAGAAGTAGCAGGAAAAGACCGGGAACTGATGTCCACCTCGTGCGCGGAAAAGATACTTTCTACGGCCACCTATAAAGAGTCCGCCAGTTGGTTGAGACAAGGTGCCGGAGCGTCCCCGTGGAGGCGGCGCTGGTCTCGCTCTATTTCAGCTTTTCCGTCAGTCGCCCCCCGAGGGAGCTTCCCCTGTGCGGTCACTTTTGTTGCCAGTGCGGCGTTGCTCGTCGTCTTGCAGCACGCATTTGACACGAGCAGCCGACGGGCGCCTGCTAAATAATGTTACCTGTATAAAGACGAAGCGTTGGGAACTCGTTGGAAAAGTTCCTGAGCCGGGCGTCCCGCCGCTGACACTGCACTAACATCATACCGACCCGAGTGACTTTGAATCTCACCAATGCATCGGCCGGTACACACTATGAAGCTGACATTTTCATATTACAACTAGTGGCTGTGGAAAATCCCTTCTTGAGCATATTCGTGGCTTGTCAGCTGTTGAGCTCCGTATTGACATTATATCTATTTAAATCCATTTCCTAAAATTCTAAACTGACTACCTAACTGACTGACTCACTGAAAAAGCTGCTAGTAGTTTAATATGTTAGCGTTCGTTTAAAACTCCTTCTTGTAGATTCACAAACATTAACGACCCGTGAGTGGTTCGCTGAGATGTGACTTCTTGATCTGACCTGTAACGCTCCGGACCCCGACGGTTTGTCACACATCCCTCGCTCCTGCAGTCTCGTCCAACGAAACCTGTTCAGCATGAAGACGCGCATAAGTCACGGCTTAAGTTACAACAGTCAATTCTAAGTTACATATATGTAGTAATATTTCCGCAACGTGTTATGTAACTTCAAAACAATATTTGTATTTAAATATCTATTTCCTCGCACACGCAATGAAGTTTCACTTTAATAATATTACTAACGCAAAATCCTTCGCCCACAAACTCGACGAGCAACTTGATGCCGCAACACCCAGATTCATTTGTCGTCATCGAGACTATGCCGATCGTTGTACCGAATTCATTCTTTACGCGTTCCGCCTCGCGCGAGTAGCGCGGGACGGCTACTAGTCTGGCGGAACTGCACCCCCTACGATGATAATGTGGGCAAACTATAAGTCTTAGTAGTATAGTTACTATAAGTAAAATGTCTCCCCCCCCCCGCGGCGGCTCACACGGCCGACACAGCCGAGCGAGCGCGGACATGGACGCGCAGCATTGCGTGCACATCGCATACATCGCAGACTCTCGCTCGCTGAAGGCGAAGCCAGCGCCCCCCGCGACCCCCGCGCCCCCCCGCGCCGCCGCGCAATGCGAGTAGCGCGCTGATGAAAGCGGCCGGAGAGGTTTTTGCATCGGTTCCCGCGCGCTTGCGCAACGCCGCCAGCGCCGCAGCCGCGCGCTCGAACGTGTTCCCACGGGTCACAAAAACGATGACACATTTCACATTACGTATCGCGCCGGTCGCACGCATTGTTGCACTTTTCTGACTTCCCGACAGGAAGCGTTCAGCGGGAACGCTGCAACGGCCGGGGACGGCGCCCCTCTGCAGAGATTTCTCAGATGCGAAAACATTTCAGTTCTCGCGTAAAGTACGCGGGCCGGCGGCCGGGGCGGAGGTCGCCGCAGCCACTATCGCTGACTTTCTGAACGACTGAACTGATTTCGCAAACTATTCGCACATGGAGTACGTCAGAAAGTTCTCCATATGCAAAGAGTTTTCGCAGCTAAACTTTGCTAAAGCTGCCTTGGAAAACACTGATGTACGACTGAAGGAGCATAAAAGAGCCTTTTACAGCTCGGCACGGCACCGCGTAAGGCGAAGTCGCAGGCGCCTACTAGACAATATAGAATGTAACATGTATTTAGTGTCAGTGGCACTATTTAGCAGCGAACAGGCCCCGCGCGCCGGAGGCGGCCAGCTCTGCGGTGGGCGGCCTCGACCCGGCCTCGCGCACTCGGAGCTTTGAACACGACGGCTCTCAGTACGGCCCGCGCGTGCGGTTCACTTCTGATCTATCGGTATCTCACTAATCCAATGTTCAGGAGGAACGTGCAGAGTGCTGTCTCACCCGACGCTACGCTTTACTAGACCAACTAACAGCTTCGGCGGGGGCGGCCTTTGTACGATATAAACGGGGCGCCGCCGCAGAATTCACGCGGTATCCGAGAGTGAAGTCCGGACGTGGGACTGCCGCCCGCGCGCGGCCGCCCTCCGAGAGGAGTCAATGTTGACGTGGAGGCACAGTGCAGTTTGACGTAGTGACGTCACGCGTGTCAGTAGTCCTACTCCGCCGCCAGCCTGTGCGGCGCCGGGCGGCACAGCATCACTCGTGTACTCTGACCTGTGCGTGATGCTTTAGCAAGAGAGCCGGCAGTTGTCGACGTAACAGCCGCGTAGCCACCACCAGTATATCGTTCTAATGCTTACTGTTCAAACTTTTAATTACGCAGAGCCTTCCAACTCTCCCTCTCCACTCGGAGAGGAAGGCCGCGCCCCGCTGCGCAACATTACCAGGCCATAGATGATGATGACCTCGCCGACACTTAAATCTCTAGCTGTAGACCCTTGTACGCGTAACCTTCTCCTCCCGCCAGCTCTCGGCGTAACTCGATAGCGTCGACTTCACTCAGTCGGATGTAAGCTGGTAGATCGTGGTCCATTATCCTTCAATGACGAGAGATCGTCTTTTCTACTAAAGTACCACTCGGAGCGAGGGCGCGCGTGGCGTGTGGCCGCGCGCCGCCGGCCGCTCCGCGATGACGAAATCCTCTTTGGCCTCTACACATCAACGGTTTTGTAACACAAACGGTGAATAAAATTATGAGCAAACCCATTTCATATAGATGGTTTTGCGCAAGCGCGCGCATCCGCAGCAACGGCGACACGACGGACCCGAGCTGAACGAGCTGAACTCTCATTGAGAGTTCAGCTCGCACCAACCTCAATATAAAGTGGGATAGTTACTTTTGGAGCGATGCAACATTAGCGGTAATTTAGTATATTTCGCCATCGCCCGACGGTCAGTATCGCCGCAGCTTGCACTAGCTTTGCGCCCGCACCCCGCACCCTTTCGGGACACTCACGCATGACGCACGCAGGAGACGAGCTCGCGCTCGTGGTTCGTTTCGGTCGCACGGTGGAGGGCCGCGCTCGCGGGAGGCTCGGTCGGTCGGTGGAGGGCGCGTCGTGTGTCGGAGCCGCCAGTGACGTGTGTGTGTGTGCAGGAGGCGGCGGCCGAGCAGACGCGCGACAAGCGCAAGTTCGAGGGCGTCACGGAGGCCAAGTTCGGCATCAAGAACGCAGTGCTCGGCTTCGTGTTCGGGGTGAGTATCCCGCGCCGCGCCGCGCGCCCCCCTCCCCCCGCCGCTCACTGACGGTGCCCGCTCTTGCAGAAAATCAACTCGCTCATCGACTCCAAGACGCGCCTGGTGGAGAACCTGGACCGTCAGAACATCGAGATCAACAAGCAGTACGGCATCGAGGCGCCCAAGTCCGGCGGCCTGAGCTCGCTGAGCGGCATCGTGGGTCAGGTGATCGGGCCCAAGCTGCAGTTCCTGGGCCCCAAGCTGCAGGCCGTCACCGGGCTGCTGGGCGGCGCGTCGGGTGGCGCAGGTGGGGGCTCGGGGCTGGGCTCCATCCTGTCGCTCGTCACGTCGCTGTCGGGCTCCTCGTCCGGCGGCGCCGCGGCCGGCGGCACCGTCGAGACCGTCGACTCCGACGAGGACGACGAGTGACCGCATCCCCCCCCCCTCCCCCCCCCCCCCCCCCCTCCCCCGCTCCATCGCGCGCTGACTCTTGCCACCGGCCGCGGCCCTGCCCCAGTGAAATTCTTGCCGAGGCGGCCGGAGGGCGGTCCCTCCCGAGGTCCCGTTTCCCCGAGGCGCCTCCGCCAGCCCCGGCGCGGAGTCGCGCTCTCGGCGCTTGTATTTATATGTAAATAGTATTAGGTGCGTGTGGTGATAATTAAATAGTATTTGGTTGTACAAATGTTTGTTTCCTTGCACCGTCTCCCGGCCCGCCGACCGCAGGCATTCCATATTTTGTTCTTTTCAATTGTTTAAATTACCATTTTGCTGTAAATGGTAGTGAGCAGCGGTTTCAGAGCTGCTGTTCACAACGCCGGCCCCGCGAGCGACGCCTGCGGCGCGGCGGCGCCGGCCGCGCGGTCGATGCATGCTGTTTGTTTGTTTGTTTGTTGCATGTTTAGTTGCATAGTGTAGCGTAGTGTGTAGAATGTATTCAGTAGTCACTTGAAGTAGAAGCTTTTTACGAGTTTAAGTGTAATATAAACAACAACGAAACATAGTTTACTTTTAAAAATAAACGAATCGTCACACACAAACCGTGTCGAAACAATTTTACACAAAATTATTTTCTAAATATGACACAGGCTCTACTCTATTCGTATAGAATGTGTCCGATGTTAGAGAGAAAAATCTTTATTTGTGGCGTCTTTGCGCAACAACTTCAATTTTAATTACGAAATGTACACGGATTGAATATTAAATTATTTAGTCAGTGTGGAGTGTCAAAGTCGTCCTTATTGTTCGTGCCTAGTCCCGCCTAGTCCCTGGGCGCTGAGCCGCCGCGCAGAGCGCCCGTCTCTGTCTCTCTGTCTGCATCTTGTTAGGTAAAAGACATAATTATGTAAGTTGAAGTCACTCATAAACACTGCGTCTTTAAATAAAACATCACTTTACCCACTCATAAGAACTGCCCACTTTAATATAATGCAACCTCTTGAGACGATTTTAAAATTATTTTTTGTTTACCTTACAATAATTTCGCCATAAGAAATCTTTTAGTTATATCCAGAAATAACCGAAAGTATTATGTAAATACATATCTTTGTCAATGTCTGTGCGGGGTATATTGTACAAAATGTTTGTTTCTATGTCAATCCGAGTATCTGTAACGCTCTGTTGTCTGCTCACGACACAACCATGACCTCCCGCGTCTCGTAGGAGCCGGGCCTCTGGACTGTACTTGTATATATTATATTCCTTGTTTAACTAACACTCTAATCTGGCCAGGCCCTGATACTTTGTAATGTTGCCATTTTTATCGCGCTCGAATTTTATTTTTGATGTGTACTCGTCGTACGAGAAGTGGCCACACGTCCGGCGCCCGGAGCGTCAGGGCCGAGCGCCGGACCACGAGCTGACTGAAGTCATTGGTTCAGAGTAACTTCCGCTTGAACATTATTAGTTTCCTCATCAGTAATGTAAGTTTGGAACTGCACGGCCAGCGCCTTCCGCACGGCGCGGCGGGCGCGCGGGGCGGGGGGAGGGCAAGAGTGATGCCGCACAGAGAGAAACTCGGCCCGCGATAGATACATCGGAGCAGGTTGACGTTACTTTATAAACAACAGAAGCGTGCCGTCACACTCAATTCACTTTGACACGTCACGAACCCCTTATGCCGTCATGCAATGGTCGTTGCTTTAAATGTAACACTAACATATGCCTTACAAACCTATTTTCTCGTGAAAATAGCAACGTTTGTATTAAAATGAGTATCAAATTTTACATTTCAAATACCGTTATAGCCGATATGTCCGGCTCGTGTCGAGTGGGTTATGTTTTAATTCCGGAGCTTCGGGCATCACTCGCAGCCCTCCCGGTCCCTGCCGCCGCGCGCTCCGCCGCGAGCCGACTCCTCCACTGGCGACTACAAACAAACGCGTACACACACTTTCACTAGAGCACTTGTATGTGTGAAACGTGCATTACTCCGTGACATCCAAACACGCACCGAATGTTTCTTGGTTCGCAAGCAGTAAGTAGTGTAGTGTAGTTTGGTTCTTGGGCGTCAATTGTAACTGTCGAGACACTAGTTAGCGGTCACTCTGTGGGTGTGGCGTAGAGCGCGACTTTGCTGCGAGTGCGACGCGACTGGCGCGCGACGCCGCGACGACGGTCGCATCCTAATTCCCGAATCACTGTGTACCTGACTAATAAATTATTATCGTTTGATATTTGTTTGTTTTTCATTTCTGCGATAAACTCGACAGTCAAGATTCTAATAACTAAATAATTATATATAAAAACCGAAGATTACCTAGCGTTTAAAGTATCCACAATTTAATGCGGAAATCAAATTAAAGTAGGTCATACACAACGATTATTGACGAGCAGTTGTCTAACTTGACTACTTAATATTTATAACTCTTTTAGGGTATTAAAGTTAATCCTATTAGATTAGCAGTATGAGCTCTGAGGCTGCAGGCGACACGAGAGGAAACCCCTCGCGCTGCGCCGGCCGGGCGGGGCGGGCCAGGCGATCTCACTTGTATTCAATCATCACAACACGACACGACCCACACGACACGATTACATTCACAAACCCGGGACACCTCGGCGGGACGGCAAGCTGAAGGCGCTGGCGCGTGCGGCGGCCGCGGCTGACGCGGGCGTGTGGCGCAGACTGGCGCTACGTGGAGGCGCCGGGACACGCGGGGCACGCAGGACTCGCGGGGCACGCGGGACTCGCGGGGCACGCGGGACACTATCCTCCGGCACGCATCGAGCTGGGCGAGCCCGCGCAGTACGGCGGCGGCGGAGGTGAGGCGCTCGCGGCGTCACAGCTATGCTAACTAGAATGTAACCGGCCGGCCTCCGCGGGTGCACCGCGGACGGCCCGCCGCGCTGTCGGGAGGACGCTCGGGGCGGTTCACTCTGTGTAACATGTAGCTCGAGCCCTGGTGCTCGCTGTCATCATAGTTTCGAGCGGCGGCGGCGCGGCCGCAGCCCGCCACGCGCGGTGCTCGCGGCCGCGCCGGGCGCCATGTAACCCCGCGTGCCTGTGCAGGCGTCGCGTACACGCTCCGGCCCGCGCCCCGCTACGCTCTGGAGCCCGAGCCCGCCGAGCAGGCGGCGAAGCCCCGGCTCGCCTCGCGCGACCCGCCAGGCCGCGCCCAAGCCCGCCGACGACATCCCGGTGTTCGACCGCAACAAGGTCAGCCTGGACTTCCCGGGGAACCTGTTTGGGCCATCCGTGTCGCTCCTCATCCGGACCACTAAGATCATCGGCGACGTCATACAGGTACTTCCTTATTTCCTCCCTAGTAGTAATAGTAGTATACCTTTCGGAAGCGAGGTACAGCTGCGCCGAATGCAAACCGGCAACGGCGATGATGGAGGAGGATCCGAAGGCGCTGATGATGCGAAGCGAGAACAGAGCTTCCAGCTGCGGCCGAGCCTCGGGCGAGTGGCGACGCTCGCGCCGACGGCGGGCGCCGCGATTTCAATATGCACAATCAAAATCTAAATTTACGTTCACAGTGGAAATTCCATAACAAAAGCAAGTTCCGTTTGCTGTGAGCGGGCGGGCAGGTTTGTGCGTGCGATCTCCGTAGATCCTGTCACAGCGCGTAGTCTTTCAACTTCACACAAAAATCGTATCATAAACAGGAGTCGCCATGTTTCAGAACTCTGCGGTGCGCTACCAGACCTTCCTGCGCCTGTTCCGGCCGCTGTTCCGCGGGCAGTTCGAGATCAAAGGCCTCGACCCGCCCACCACCACTACCACCACCACCACCACGACAACGACCACCAGCGCACCGCCCCCCACCACCACCGCCGTTCCCGCGCCGTCCGCCGATAATGACAACGAAATCAACAGGAAACGATAGTCTGTTGGTGCATAAACCAGGACACATTAAAATTATTCCCAACTCTAAATACTTTGTGTGACTTCATTCTTTGATATCAAAGAATGAAGTCACACAAAGTAAACGATATCGTTATTGAGATAAGCATTGTGACGGTGATCCCAAAACTAAAACCCGACCCTGACCCTTGAGGTCACCAGCATTGCAATGATGTCAGATTAACGTCAGTGTATAAAAAAACCAACTTACCATTAAGTAACGAGCGATTGTCCATCGCGAACATCTACGTCACATCAGCCGCCGCCTCAGCCCTCTCGCGGGCCCTCTGATGCACAAGCCTTCACAGTCACCGCGCTGACGTCACGCGCAGCAGCAGTGCTGGAGCGAACACGCGGCCGAGCCGTTTCAATTGGCTGAAAATGACACAAACCATGCTGTCTCTAACGATCAAGCATACCCGCGGGTACCAGTTAGTGACGCCAGCGTATAGCGATGTCGCGATGTCGGGATGCTGCGCGTCCGCCTCATATTTTGTTCTACATATTTTCTCTGCGGTGTACAATAAAGAGTAGTGATAACAACTTTCGGCAATTTCCTTACTCCTTCCTTCGTTCCTTTCGCTTGTTGGCTAATTATAGAAATTAACCAATTGCTGAGAGCAAAACAATATTAAATAATGGTTCCTCAACCCCCAAGGCGCAACAGGCCGGCGCAGCCTCTGTCAGCCAACTGAGCCGGCACCGACGACCAGCTGTATGAGGAGGCTAACAAAACTTCTACATTACTTACAAGAAGCGAGGCAATACATAAATCCGTGTCTTCCGACAGTGCCGGGCTGACCGCGGCGCGCCGCAGGGCCGCCTTGACTATTAAGAAATTCATCATCAAATGATCGTTAATGAGTTTTCGGGCAGGAGCTGGCGGGCGTCGCCAGACCAGCCTGTGAAGCATTCAGCGCACCCGAACCACGGCTGCGGATCGCATAGACGACAAGCTTCCATTTATATTTATAATTACTTTGAATAATTCTTTATAGGATATATTAAATTTAGAATATTAAGTATTTTTTATAGTGAGTAAAGAATTTTTATAATATCTCTTTGGATTTGAGCCGTACTGATTAGATATTAAACATGCTATTTCTTTCATAAAGAGTTTTAATTCATTGATCCCAATTTTGCAATTTAATTTATCAAAATAGAAGTCAGTAACTTAGAATATACAATAGTACGAGTATGTTAATGTTAATAACGGTCCAACCGGAAAACTCAGAAATAGTTCAAATTAAACAGCGAACTTTCGAAAATATTAAAACCTTAAAATGAGAGGTTATAATTATTACAAAAAGTAGAAATGTTAAGTACACAGTTACAAAAAAATATGACTAAATATAAGTTGACGCACATGTTGTAGAAGCACAGGCAGCGATCACAAACATCATTGCGGACGCCGGCAGCCCCATATGATGATTGTCGATAGAAAATGATGTCTGTACACGCGCTGACTACAGAACAAATAACTATACAGACAGAATGCTGTGATCACTGGTGCAGTGCACCTATGACAGTACAATCTGATTCACCAGCACCATCCCCCTCACAACGGGGGCAGGAGTGTACCCTACGCGGCACTCACACACGTGTGTGTGTGCCAGGTCCAAACATTTTGTACAAAATAACACAAGTTCCTTTGATAGGCCTAACTCGAAATTAAGTTCCACAAGAACATGTACAGCGATGACATCGGATGTAACATGGACTTATTTCTTGACTCGCATCACACGGACTACTACGTTGAAATGCAGTGTGACGAACTCCGACTTAAAGGCGATTGTCGCTTGACCTGGCCGTTGAAGGGTGCACGAGGGTACAAAGCCAGGTGCTCCATGACACCATTGCACCAATCTGTCGCCAGAGCGGCTACCCACTGATGATGGAAAATTGCCATTTAGAAAACGTTGATTCAATAACCAGTCAATTGTAGGCTTGTTTGCTGCGTATTTCAAAAATACTTATGTATAGGCGAGCCTAAAACAAAAAGTTTCAATTTTTTTTCCCAGTACAGACGGACTTCTTATCATTGATAGAAGTCCGTCTGTACGTCTATTTTATGTCAGATCGGTGGTCGATTTGACGCTCCATAAAGAAGAGAGCAGAAGTCAGCATTGTCAGTGTACAATCACCAACAGCCTAACATGAGACCCTGGCGTCCAGTTACCAATATCAGTATAATGATATCAATATAATATTATTTTATTTTATTCGTGAGTTGCAAGGCGGCGTTAACCGGCGCAGAGACATGTTCCGGAAGGTTCGCTCCAGAGGTATTGTTAAAGACTGCGCAATAATCGTTCTGGGCCATATTTTACTGTCTCAAGAGAGGTTCGGAGGACTCTGAACAAAAAAATTGGGACATACAATATCTTCCTAACCGGTATAACTAGCTGTTGGCGGCGACTTTGCTGCCGAGGAAATTTTGTACTCATGGAATTTCCAGTCGACGAGCATCGCCTTCGCGTCGAGTCAAAAAACATACCTGACATATGTTTAAGTTATTGTTCCAGCGGTCGTCTTAGTAGCTCAGTGAGAGGCATCACGAAGTGACAGAAATAGGTATAATTTGATTTTAATTTATGTATAGACTAAAAGAGATTCATTGGTCGATGCGGGCGACGCAGTAAATATAAGAAATAGGAAAATAAATATGTTATTGCGCTCGAAACAGACGTAGGGTACTTCGAAAACCGGACGCCTGAAGCGTTCCTCTGCGCTGGATCTAATGCTCAACCCTGCAGGCGTCAGCAGCGCCGGGGAGCGACCTACCTCTGCGACCAGTTTGTATACAATCAAACATTCATTTAACGCCTCTAAAGGTAAAAGCAGGTATTCTCGTAAAGAGCAGACGCTTCCGGTCACGTGTCAGATTGCACGACCGCTGCACGGGCCTGTGCGCGCAGGGCTCCCGCGCCCAATCAAATAGCATCACTCGGGTAGTACTTCAGTGGAATATATCGTAACATTTACAGTGTATTTAGTTAGTGACATTTTAGAAGAAATGCACTAGAATTTGAAGTGGCAAAGTTACGTGTAGCAATTATTATAATACTGTACACAAAATTTACATATTATGTTCTGTACAAATAAGAGATTAAATGTTTATAAATGAATATCATATGTTTTTTTTAATTTTCCTGTACCGTTATTCGAAGCTTACATATTTGAGACAGGCATCTCTCGTTTCGTCGATATTACTCTTAGCCTAGCTTTCGAAGATATTCGAGAATTATAGCGATATCCTGCGAGATTTTTCTGAGGAATAATGAAGCAGTTATTTATTATAGAGGATTTTTGCAAAATACTTAGGATCTCAGATGAATTTGGGAATCCAACCGCAAGAACATAAGCCTTCTGAGGCTAGTTATTCGTCAATAATGTATTAACTGATGTGCGGGACATCAGTAAGTAGCAGAGAAACTTTACGAGTGAGCGGCGCCCGCGCACGTCACCGCCGAACAGTTTATGTTAGGTGCTAATGAAATTACAATAATACGACTCGCTACAGTAATTATACTATAGTCGGGGGCCCGGCAGCGCCCCGCCAAGTCGAGCGCGAAGCAAACACGGCCGTGCGGTCATTTGTTGGAACCATTTCGGCGATTTTTTTTTTCGCAAGAACTCAGAAATTAGCTGATCGAAAACTGAAATTTAGTAAATTTAAAAATAAAATAAAATAATTTTTAATGAGGAAGTAATACTATTCAATTGAAGAATATTTAAGAGACAAAAATATATAGTTACATTTATAAATAATTAAATTATACATTGACTTTTACTATTAATTGACCAGTAACATAAATTTTAAAATATTTTTTTTTTTTGCATGCCTACCCGGCAGATTGTTTAAGCATCACTAATTTAATGTAACACCAATATACCAACACAATCTGTGCAAAATAAACGATTTGATTTGATTTGATTTGAAATTTTCGTTATCTATAATTCGTCATCTGTAAGCTATAATCACATACTTAAAATCCAAAATTTCAAGTCTGTAGGTCATTTAGTTCTGAAGTTAAGACACTCTGAGTGAGTCTCACTCGTGATCATCAAAATAGAACTAGTACTTCCCATAAACTCAGAGAGCTGAAATTTGTTACAGAGTTAGGGTTTAATGGCCACATAAAGGGAAAACTATAAAAACTTATACTAGAAAACACAAGAGCCCCACCACACTATTAGAGATCGACATACCGCCTTTACAAAACATATTCAACTTGGGAGGCCACTTCATTTGGTGCCAACATCGAAGGTCTGAAGTATCTGATGATGAACCCTCAGCTGGTTTCAGTTGTATTAGAGATATGTTAATGCCCCCTTCTACTATTGGTACATAATAAAATCGAGTGTCATTGAAAAATGCCGCGTCACTACCTACCTACTCTAATTTAATCTAGCCTATAGCGTCCCACTGCTGGGAGAATACCTCTCCTTCTGATTTTAATACGCATATAAATATAAACAATTAACTTTATTCTACTCGAACATTATTAGGTAGGTAGGGGTAGGTAGGTAGGTAGGTAGGTAGGTAGGAAGGCAGGCAGGCAGGCAGGCAGGCAGGTAGGTAGGTAGGTAGGTAGGTAGGTAGGTAGGTAGGAAGGCAGGCAGGCAGGCAGGTAGGTAGGTAGGTAGGTGGGTAGGTAGGTAGGTAGGTAGGTAGGTAGGTAGGTAGGTAGGTAGGTAGGTAGGTAGGTAGGTAGGTAGGTAGGTAGGTTAGGTTAGGTTAGGTTAGGTTAGGTTAGGTTAGGTTTTTTTTTTTTTTTTTTTGTTTTTTACACGCACCCGTCATCACAGGGCGTTGGCAGGGTGTCCTCTTTCGTAAAAAGAGACCTTATTAGCTTTATTTATATAAAATCAGTACAATTAAACAATTACAAACAATATAAACAATTAAATTAATTTAAAACTACAATAAAATTACAATTTAAAACTGAATAAAATACAATTAAGAATTAATACAAATTTAACATAATACACATAAAGCTAATTTTTGAAAGGTCTAATAATTAATTAAAAACATTAAAATCACTTAGTCTATCTTAAAACTAAACGAAGGTGTGGTCTAAGTGCTTCAAAGCTCGCAGCCCGGAGTTCGCAGGACAGCGATTTTCTCTTGGCTATTGCGAGGAACAGAACAACACGACTTATATGATAGTGCCATCTATATATGCTAACGATACTAGAGGCACTATGCATCTCTATCGGCTGTTCTGTTCCTGGCAATAGCAATTCTCGCTATCCTGCATGCGTACTCCAGGAATGCGTCTCTGCCAGAGGCCTCGCCCAGAATGGTGGGCACGGAACCCCTGCACAGCCTCATCCGCAGTACCTGTTGTAGGTCTTCCCGGGCCGCTTCGTGCTGGGGGCAGTCCATCAGAAGATGCAGGATCGATTCTGATGCACCGCTCCCGCACACGCAACCCGGGTTGTCACTGCGTTTGAATCTGTGCAGGTACTCCGCAAACCCACCATGACCAGTCAAGACCTGAGTGAGCACCATACTGCGGTCTATGTGCTTGACCACACGATGTGCGAACCGCACATCCGGCAAGAAGACCTTCGTGGTGCCCGCAGTCTCTTCGGACGTATACCTCCGGTTCCATTCGTCAAGCGATCCCTCGCGGAGCAGTCGCTTGACAAACGAAACCGGGCATCGGTCATAGTCCGGTTTTCTCCTTAAGCCTAGAGCTGCCTCTTTCGCGAGCTCATCGGCTCTTTCATTTCCCTCCAACCCTGCATGCGCTTTCACCCAGAACAAGGATACTTCCTTGTTCCGGGTGCGACATATCTCCAGATTGTCGATAATGCCTGCTACCAGGGGATGGAGGGATTTGCGCCCGACCAACGACTCAAGGGATGATCTTGAGTCGGTGTATATGCCGATGGAGCTTTCGGGGCGGCTCGTCGCGAGAGAGGCAGCCCTATCTAGGGCAAGGAGCTCAGCCTGGTAGACCGAGCAGTGCGCAGGTTAGGTTAGGTTAGGTTAGGTTAGGTTAGGTTAGGTTAGGTTAGGTTAGGTTAGGTTAGGTTAGGTTAGGTTAGGTTAGGTTAGGTTAGGTTAGGTTAGGTTAGGTTAGGTTAGGTTAGGTTAGGTTAGGTTAGGTTAGGTTAGGTTAGGTTAGGTTAGGTTAGGTTAGGTTAGGTTAGGTTAGGTTAGGTTAGGTTAGGTTAGGTTAGGTTAGGTTAGGTTAGGTTAGGTTAGGTTAGGTTAGGTTAGGTTAGGTTAGGTTAGGTTAGGTTAGGTTAGGTTAGGTTAGGTTAGGTTAGGTTAGGTTAGGTTAGGTTAGGTTAGGTTAGGTTAGGTTAGGTTAGGTTAGGTTAGGTTAGGTTAGGTTAGGTTAGGTTAGGTTAGGTTAGGTTAGGTTAGGTTAGGTTAGGTTAGGTTAGGTTAGGTTAGGTTAGGTTAGGTTAGGTTAGGTTAGGTTAGGTTAGGTTAGGTTAGGTTAGGTTAGGTTAGGTTAGGTTAGGTTAGGTTAGGTTAGGTTAGGTTAGGTTAGGTTAGGTTAGGTTAGGTTAGGTTAGGTTAGGTTAGGTTAGGTTAGGTTAGGTTAGGTTAGGTTAGGTTAGGTTAGGTTAGGTTAGGTTAGGTTAGGTTAGGTTAGGTTAGGTTAGGTTAGGTTAGGTTAGGTTAGGTTAGGTTAGGTTAGGTTAGGTTAGGTTAGGTTAGGTTAGGTTAGGTTAGGTTAGGTTAGGTTAGGTTAGGTTAGGTTAGGTTAGGTTAGGTTAGGTTAGGTTAGGTTAGGTTAGGTTAGGTTAGGTTAGGTTAGGTTAGGTTAGGTTAGGTTAGGTTAGGTTAGGTTAGGTTAGGTTAGGTTAGGTTAGGTTAGGTTAGGTTAGGTTAGGTTAGGTTAGGTTAGGTTAGGTTAGGTTAGGTTAGGTTAGGTTAGGTTAGGTTAGGTTAGGTTAGGTTAGGTTAGGTTAGGTTAGGTTAGGTTAGGTTAGGTTAGGTTAGGTTAGGTTAGGTTAGGTTAGGTTAGGTTAGGTTAGGTTAGGTTAGGTTAGGTTAGGTTAGGTTAGGTTAGGTTAGGTTAGGTTTTTTTTTTTTTTTTTTTTAAACACGCACCCGTCATCACAGGGCGTTAGCAGGGTGTCCTCTTTCGAGAAAAAGAGACCTTGTTTGCCTTTATTTAAGATAAAATCAATACAATAGAACAATAAAAACAAAATAAACAATTAAATTAATTTAAAACTACAATAAAATTACAATTTAAAACTGGATAAAATACAATTAAAAATTTATACAAAATTACCATAACACACATAAGCAAATTTTTTACAAGGTCTAATAATTAATTAAAAACATTAAAATCACTTATGTCTAGCTTATAGACTAACGAAGGTGCGGTCGATACAAGTGCTTCAAAGCTCCAAAGCTCGGAGTACGGAGTTCGCAGGACAGCGAATTTCTCCCGGCTTTTGCGAGCAACAGAACAACCTGATTTATATGATAGTGCCATCTGTATATGCTGACGATATAAGAGGCACTATGCATCTCTATCGGCTGTTCTGTTCCTCGCAATAGCAATTTTCGCTATCCTGCTCGCGTACTCTAGGAACGCATCTCTGCCAGAGGCCTCACCCAGAATTGTGGGCACGGAGCTCCTGCACAGCTTCATCCGCAGTACCTGTTGTAGGTCTTCCCGGGCCGCTTCGTGCTGGGGGCAGTCCATCAGAAGATGCAAGATCGATTCTGATGCACCGCTCCCGCACACGCAACCCGGGTTGTCACTGCGTTTGAATCTGTGCAGGTACTCCGCAAACCCACCATGACCAGTCAAGACCTGAGTGAGCACCATACTGCGGTCTATGTGCTTGACCACACGATGTGCGAACCGCACGTCCGGCAAGAAGACCTTCGTGGTGCCCGCAGTCTCTTCGGACGTATACCTCCGGTTCCATTCGTCAAGCGACCCCTCGCGGAGTAGTCGCTTGACAAACGAAACCGGGCATCGGTCATAGTCCGGTTTTCTCTTTAAGCCTAGAGCCGCCTCTTTCGCGAGCTCATCGGCTCTTTCATTTCCCTCCAACCCTGCATGCGCTTTCACCCAGAACAAGGATACTTCCTTGTTCCGGGTGCGACATATCTCCAGATTGTCGATAATGCCTGCTACCAGGGGATGGAGGGATTTGCGCCCGACCACCGACTCAAGGGATGATCTTGAGTCGGTGTATATGCCGATGGAGCTTTCGGGGCGGCTCGTCGCGAGAGAGGCAGCCCTATCTAGGGCAAGGAGCTCAGCCTGGTAGACCGAGCAGTGCGCACCCAACTTTAGCTTGACGGCTTTGGTTTCGGCCTCGTGATTCCATATGGAAAGCGAGGCCCCCACCTTGCCGTCAATTTTACTGCCATCGGTAAAGATGCGCACTGCTTGAGTGTTGTTGTTCTCAAGGTCTTCTCGGTCCACCAGGCTGGTGAACTGCAGGCACGTCCTCTCTGCCGGGTGTGGTCGCCCACAGTACGGCACCCTCACTTCCATCTCCCTGTCCCCGAGTACTCGCCGGGACACTCCCCTCTTGGCCTCGTACAATGCCGAGGCCTCTTGGATCCTAAGATCCAAGGGGAGTATCCCAGCCAGCACCATGGCCGAGTTCAGGGAGACGGTCCGGTACGACTTGGTCATTTTCTGCGCAAAGCCCCTTTGGAGAGCTCCCAAACGCTTCCGCACTCCGAGCTTTGAAGCGGCAGGCGCCCAGGCACAGGCAGCGTACAGGACTATTGGCTCCACCACTGCAGTATAAATTGTCTTTATGATTTGGGGATGGAGGCCCCAGCTTACCCTGGCGGCTCTCGACAGCTGCTTATAGAGACCTTGAACTCTCATGCAAGTATTACTTACATGAGAGTTGAAGGTTAGCTTGCTGTCGATAGTGAGCCCCAGGATCTTTATTTCGCTGGACAGACCAATGTCGATCCCCCCCATGGTCAGGAGCGGAGAGTCGTACTTTAGCTTATTGGTTAGCACCATCGCCTTGGTTTTGTGCGGTGCGAACCTCAGCTTATTACGAACTCCCCACTCCCGGACATAGGCGAGAGCGGCATTGGCCCGTCTCGAGACCTCCAACCCCGTATCGCCGTCGAAGACGAGGATAACATCGTCGGCAAAAGCCTGACAATACTCTCCCCGCCCTCCCAGGCCCTGCAGTAGTGGATCCAATAAGAGGTTCCACAGAACGGGACCCCCGATGGAGCCTTGAACACAGCCTTTGGTGGTGTTGCGCATGTGTTCGGCTCCCGCATACCTCACTGTGACCTTTCGCTCGCGAAGATAGCTGTCAATCACCCTGCGGACGTTCACGGGACACTTTTCCTCAGCCAGTCTGACTCTGATGGCCGGCCACCAGGCGCTATCGAAGGCCCCCTCTATGTCCAGCGAAACCACGGTTACAAGTCTCTTCGCTTTGAGGTTCTTGTAAACGTGGTCCATCAAGGCGTAGAGGGCGTCTTCGGTGCTTCTCTGGGGCATAAAGCCGTACTGGCGAGTACTGATCCCGGGCAGGATGTGCCATTTGACGCGATTGACAACCATCTTCTCGAAGATCTTGCCCAGAACGGGCAACAAACCGATCGGACGATAGGCCTTGGGGTTGGTGTAGTCCTCCTTTGCTGGTTTTCGGAGGACTATCACAACGGCCTCCTTCCATATGATCGGAAAGTAACCCAGTTCTAGGCATTTATTGGTCAGAGCGAGGAACGCGCCGGGGTTTAGCGATATGGCACGCTGGCATATGTCGGCGGTAAGACCGTCCGACCCGGGGGCCTTCTTGGGGTTGAAGCTCGAGGCGGCGTCGCTCAGTTCGACAGAGGTAAACGGTGGGTCCAAATATTCATTTGGAGTCCACACGTTTACTTGTTCAGCGACGCGCCTCGTACGCTTGTGTTCCGCGTTATCTTCCTCCCCAAGATCCCCGGGGTAGAAAATCCCCGCCAACAGTGCCGCCGATTCGCTTGGGTCATAGGTTTTACCGTTTTGAACGAGTGGGAGATCTTCTCTCCTCACTGCGGTTCTACTTATGACCCTGTATATCCCGTCCCATAGTCCCTCCTTGTCCTGACGCTCACAGAAAGCCTTCCAGCTGGCTATCTGTGCTGCTACAGCATGCGACTCGTAGTTCTCCTTGGCTTGCAGGTACTCACGCACAACCCTGTCGCGACGGACCGGAGCGGCGCAACGAATGCGCCGCTTTTTGGTGTTGACCCCACGTTTCATCGCGGCGAGCTCGTCATTCCACCAAGGTAGACTAAGACGCTCCGTACCCTTCCTGATCGGCATGCTTGCTTCGCATGCCGCCACGACTGTTTTGTTATATGATTCAACACTCTTTTCGAGGTCGACTACGTTATCGATCTTCTCTATATCACCGATTTTGATGAGATTTGACTCTTGCAGCTGGGTGAGCTTCGACTGAAACTCATCCCAGTTTGCCTTTTTAGTGTTGAATCGCCGCGTGGTCCTAGTTACTATTGCTTCTCTGTCTTTTTTCAGGTTGATACGGAACGTAATAGTGTTGTGGTCTGAGCTCGTCACGCCGTCATCCACCATCCAGTCAGCCACCAACAGGAGCGCGTCCGGGGAGCACGCCGTAACATCGACGCAACTAGAGTACCGTTTGAGTCCTCTAATCACGTCGAAGGTAGGGACGTTACCCCGATTGAGCACCTGCAAGTCAAGCTCTTCAAGAGCCCCAAAGAATGCCTCCCCTCTGCTGTCCGTTTTCGTGCTGCCCCACCAGGTGTTCCAGGCGTTCGCGTCGCCACCCACCACCACGTAACGGGAGCCCACGCTCGTGACCACTGCCACCAGCTGATCCAGGTATGGCTCCATTGGCTGATCCGGCCCGAAGTAGAACGAGACCGCGCACATCTCCCAGGCACCTGTTCCGATTCTCACCACCACGATATTGTTGGTGGTAAGGCTGGATTGTTGGTGGTAAGGCTGGAGTCCAGGGTCACGGCCATGTCATCGTCGAACACAACGATTGCGGCTTTGACATGTCCGCCCCCCCGGTTGGCACTCTGGAATACGCGCGCGCCCGCGTAGTCTCGCATCGAGCCGGACCTTCCAACATACGGCTCCTGGACCAACGCTAGGGCTACCTTTCTGCTGGTGGCCTCGAGCAAGAGCTCCTGTGTGGCGAGTTGTTTGCGTTGCAGATTCGCCTGGAACACTCGGTAGGACCTCACGGTGGTTCCGGTCTCGCCCAGGGCAACTTTAGCAATAAGCTACCGTTGCCCTGGCCAAGGCCTCCCACTTACGGCGCACCGTGCACTCCGGGGCGAACGCGTTGTGAGCCGCGTCCAGCCCGGTCTGTGCACAGTTGCAGCAGGAGGGCAGGGTTCCTGCCTGCCACTTTGGGCAGTCCACCTTTAGGTGATCCTCCCCGCAGTGGCTGCACCTCGTTTGGGGCTCCTTGCAGAACCGCCTGCTGTGCCCGTACCCGAGGCACGCTGAGCACTGGGTGAGCGGGGACTGGTCAGCCACTTTTACTCGCTGTAGGTCCACGCGCACCGTGCCCGCCTCCACTAGTACCGACCACGGTTAGGTTAGGTTAGGTTAGGTTAGGTTAGGTTAGGTTAGGTTAGGTTAGGTTAGGTTAGGTTAGGTTAGGTTAGGTTAGGTTAGGTTAGGTTAGGTTAGGTTAGGTTAGGTTAGGTTAGGTTAGGTTAGGTTAGGTTAGGTTAGGTTAGGTTAGGTTAGGTTAGGTTAGGTTAGGTTAGGTTAGGTTAGGTTAGGTTAGGTTAGGTTAGGTTAGGTTAGGTTAGGTTAGGTTAGGTTAGGTTAGGTTAGGTTAGGTTAGGTTAGGTTAGGTTTTTTTTTTTTTTTTTAAACACGCACCCGTCATCACAGGGCGTTGGCAGGGTGTCCTCTTTCGAGAAAAAGAGACCTTGTTTTCCTTTATTTAAGATAAAATCAATACAGTAAAGCAATTAAAACAAAATAAACAATTACATTAATTTAAACTACAATACAATTACAATTTAAAACTAGATAAAATACAATTAAAAAATTTTACAAAATTACCATAACACACATAAGCAAATTTTTACAAGGTCTAATAATTAATTAAAAACATTAAAATCTCTTAAGTCTATCTTAAAACTAAACGAAGGTGTGGTCTAAGTGCTTCAAAGCTCGGAGTACGGAGTTCGCAGGACAGCGAATTTCTCCCGGCTTTTGCGAGCAACAGAACAACCTGATTTATATGATAGTGCCATCTGTATATGCTGACGATATAAGAGGCACTATGCATCTCTATCGGTTGTTCTGTTCCTCGCAATAGCAATTTTCGCTATCCTGCTCGCGTACTCTAGGAACGCATCTCTGCCAGAGGCCTCACCCAGAATTGTGGGCACGGAGCTCCTGCACAGCTTCATCCGCAGTACCTGTTGTAGGTCTTCCCGGGCCGCTTCGTGCTGGGGGCAGTCCATCAGAAGATGCAAGATCGATTCTGATGCACCGCTCCCGCACACGCAACCCGGGTTGTCACTGCGTTTGAATCTGTGCAGGTACTCCGCAAACCCACCATGACCAGTCAAGACCTGAGTGAGCACCATACTGCGGTCTACGTGCTTGACCACACGATGTGCGAACCGCACGTCCGGCAAGAAGACCTTCGTGGTGCCCGCAGTCTCTTCGGACGTATACCTCCGGTTCCATTCGTCAAGCGACCCCTCGCGGAGTAGTCGCTTGACAAACGAAACCGGGCATCGGTCATAGTCCGGTTTTCTCTTTAAGCCTAGAGCCGCCTCTTTCGCGAGCTCATCGGCTCTTTCATTTCCGCATGCGCTTTCACCCAGAACAAGGATACTTCCTTGTTCCGGATGCGACATATCTCCAGATTGTCGATAATGCCTGCTACCAGGGGATGGAGGGATTTGCGCCCGACCACCGACTCAAGGGATGATCTTGAGTCGGTGTATATGCCGATGGAGCTTTCGGGGCGGCTCGTCGCGAGAGAGGCAGCCCTATCTAGGGCAAGGAGCTCAGCCTGGTAGACCGAGCAGTGCGCACCCAACTTTAGCTTGACGGCTTTGGTTTCGGCCTCGTGATTCCATATGGAAAGCGAGGCCCCCACCTTGCCGTCAATTTTACTGCCATCGGTAAAGATGCGCACTGCTTGAGTGTTGTTGTTCTCAAGGTCTTCTCGGTCCACGAGGCTGGTAAACTGCAGGCACGTCCTCTCCGCCGGGTGTGGTCGCCCACAGTACGGCACCCTCACTTCCATCTCCCTGTCCCCGAGTACTCGCTGGGACACTCCCCTCTTGGCCTCGTACAATGCCGAGGCCTCTTGGATCCTAAGATCCAAGGGGAGTATCCCAGCCAGCACCATGGCCGAGTTCAGGGAGACGGTCCGGTACGACTTGGTCATTTTCTGCGCAAAGCCCCTTTGGAGAGCTCCCAAACGCTTCCGCACTCCGAGCTTTGAAGCGGCAGGCGCCCAGGCACAGGCAGCGTACAGGACTATTGGCTCCACCACTGCAGTATAAATAGTCTTTATGATTTGGGGATGGAGGCCCCAGCTTACCCTGGCGGCTCTCGACAGCTGCTTGTAGAGACCTTGAACTCTCATGCAAGTATTACTTACATGAGAGTTGAAGGTTAGCTTGCTGTCGATAGTGAGCCCCAGGATCTTTATTTCGCTGGACAGACCAATGTCGATCCCCCCCATGGTCAGGAGCGGAGAGTCGTACTTTAGCTTGTTGGTTAGCACCATCGCCTTGGTTTTGTGCGGTGCGAACCTCAGCTTATTACGAACTCCCCACTCCCGGACATAGGCGAGAGCGGCATTGGCCCGTCTCGAGACCTCCAGCCCCGTATCGCCGTCGAAGACGAGGATAACATCGTCGGCAAAAGCCTGACAATACTCTCCCCGCCCTCCCAGGCCCTGCAGTAGTGGATCCAACAAGAGGTTCCACAGGACGGGACCCCCGATGGAGCCTTGAACACAGCCTTTGGTGGTGTTGCGCATGTGTTCGGCTCCCGCATACCTCACTGTGACCTTTCGCTCGCGAAGATAGCTGTCAATCACCCTGCGGACGTTCACGGGACACTTTTCCTCAGCCAGTCTGACTCTGATGGCCGGCCACCAGGCGCTATCGAAGGCCCCCTCTATGTCCAGCGAAACCACTGTTACAAGTCTCTTCGCTTTGAGATTCTTGTAAACGTGGTCCATCAGGGCGTAGAGGGCGTCTTCGGTGCTTCTCTGGGGCATAAAGCCGTACTGGCGAGTACTGATCCCGGGCAGGATGTGCCATTTGACGCGATTGACAACCATCTTCTCGAAGATCTTGCCCAGAACGGGCAACAAACCGATCGGACGATAAGCCTTGGGGTTGGTGTAGTCCTCCTTTCCGGGTTTTCGGAGGACTATCACGGTGGCCTCCTTCCATATGATCGGAAAGTAACCCAGTTCTAGGCATTTATTGGTCAGAGCGAGGAACGCGCCGGGGTTTAGCGATATGGCACGCTGGCATATGTCGGCGGTAAGACCGTCCGACCCGGGGGCCTTCTTGGGGTTGAAGCTCGAGGCGGCATCGCTCAGTTCGACAGAGGTAAACGGTGGGTCCAAATATTCATTTGGAGTCCACACGTTTACTTGTTCAGCGACGCGCCTCGTACGCTTGTGTTCCGCGTTATCTTCCTCCCCAAGATCCCCGGGGTAGAAAATCCCCGCCAACAGTGCCGCCGATTCGCTGGGGTCATAGGTTTTACCGTTTTGAACGAGTGGGAGATCTTCTCTCCTCACTGCGGTTCTACCTATGACCCTGTATATCCCGTCCCATAGTCCCTCCTTGTCCTGACGCTCACAGAAAGCCTTCCAGCTGGCTATCTGTGCTGCTACAGCATGCGACTCGTAGTTCTCCTTGGCTTGCAGGTACTCACGCACAACCCTGTCGCGACGGACCGGAGCGGCGCAACGAATGCGCCGCTTTTTGGTGTTGACCCCACGTTTCATCGCGGCGAGCTCGTCATTCCACCAAGGTAGACTAAGACGCTCCGTACTCTTCCTGATCGGCATGCTTGCTTCGCATGCCGCCACGACTGTTTTGTTATATGATTCAACACTCTTTTCGAGGTCGACTACGTTGTCGATCTTCTCTATATCACCGATTTTGATGAGATTTGACTCTTGCAACTGGGTGAGCTTCGATTGAAACTCATCCCAGTTTGCCTTTTTAGTGTTGAATCGCCGCGTGGTCCTAGTTACTATTACTTCTCTGTCTTTTTTCAGGTTGATACGGAACGTAATAGTGTTGTGGTCTGAGCTCGTCACGCCGTCATCCACCATCCAGTCAGCCACCAACAGGAGCGCGTCCGGGGAGCACGCCGTAACATCGACGCAACTAGAGTACCGTTTGAGTCCTCTAATCACGTCGAAGGTAGGGACGTTACCCCGATTGAGCACCTGCAAGTCAAGCTCTTCAAGAGCCCCAAGGTTAGGTTAGGTTAGGTTAGGTTAGGTTAGGTTAGGTTAGGTTAGGTTAGGTTAGGTTAGGTTAGGTTAGGTTAGGTTAGGTTAGGTTAGGTTAGGTTAGGTTAGGTTAGGTTAGGTTAGGTTAGGTTAGGTTAGGTTAGGTTAGGTTAGGTTAGGTTAGGTTAGGTTAGGTTAGGTTAGGTTAGGTTAGGTTAGGTTAGGTTAGGTTAGGTTAGGTTAGGTTAGGTTAGGTTAGGTTAGGTTAGGTTAGGTTAGGTTAGGTTAGGTTAGGTTAGGTTAGGTTAGGTTAGGTTAGGTTAGGTTAGGTTAGGTTAGGTTAGGTTAGGTTAGGTTAGGTTAGGTTAGGTTAGGTTAGGTTAGGTTAGGTTAGGTTAGGTTAGGTTAGGTTAGGTTAGGTTAGGTTAGGTTAGGTTAGGTTAGGTTAGGTTAGGTTAGGTTAGGTTAGGTTAGGTTAGGTTAGGTTAGGTTAGGTTAGGTTAGGTTAGGTTAGGTTAGGTTTTTTTTTTTTTTTTTTTTTTTTTTTTTTTTCTTTTACACGCACCCGTCATCACAGGGCGTTGGCAGGGTGTCCTCTTTCGTAAAAAGAGACCTTATTAGCTTTATTTATATAAAATCAGTACAATTAAACAATTACAAACAATATAAACAATTCAATTAATTTAAAACTACAATAAAATTACAATTTAAAACTGAATAAAATACAATTAAGAATTAATACAAATTTAACATAATACACATAAAGCTAATTTTTGAAAGGTCTAATAATTAATTAAAAACATTAAAATCACTTAGTCTATCTTAAAACTAAACGAAGGTGTGGTCTAAGTGCTTCAAAGCTCGCAGCCCGGAGTTCGCCGGACAGCGATTTTCTCTTGGCTATTGCGAGGAACAGAACAACACGACTTATATGATAGTGCCATCTATATATGCTAACGATACTAGAGGCACTATGCATCTCTATCGGCTGTTCTGTTCCTGGCAATAGCAATTCTCGCTATCCTGCATGCGTACTCCAGGAATGCGTCTCTGCCAGAGGCCTCGCCCAGAATGGTGGGCACGGAACCCCCGCACAGCCTCATCCGCAGTACCTGTTGTAGGTCTTCCCGGGCCGCTTCGTGCTGGGGGCAGTCCATCAGAAGATGCAGGATCGATTCTGATGCACCGCTCCCGCACACGCAACCCGGGTTGTCACTGCGTTTGAATCTGTGCAGGTACTCCGCAAACCCACCATGACCAGTCAAGACCTGAGTGAGCACCATACTGCGGTCTATGTGCTTGACCACACGATGTGCGAACCGCACATCCGGCAAGAAGACCTTCGTGGTGCCCGCAGTCTCTTCGGACGTATACCTCCGGTTCCATTCGTCAAGCGATCCCTCGCGGAGCAGTCGCTTGACAAACGAAACCGGGCATCGGTCATAGTCCGGTTTTCTCCTTAAGCCTAGAGCCGCCTCTTTCGCGAGCTCATCGGCTCTTTCATTTCCCTCCAACCCTGCATGCGCTTTCACCCAGAACAAGGATACTTCCTTGTTCCGGGTGCGACATATCTCCAGATTGTCGATAATGCCTGCTACCAGGGGATGGAGGGATTTGCGCCCGACCACCGACTCAAGGGATGATCTTGAGTCGGTGTATATGCCGATGGAGCTTTCGGGGCGGCTCGTCGCGAGAGAGGCAGCCCTATCTAGGGCAAGGAGCTCAGCCTGGTAGACCGAGCAGTGCGCACCCAACTTTAGCTTGACGGCTTTGGTTTCGGCCTCGTGATTCCATATGGAAAGCGAGGCCCCCACCTTGCCGTCAATTTTACTGCCATCGGTAAAGATGCGCACCGCTTGAGTGTTGTTGTTCTCAAGGTCTTCTCGGTCCACCAGGCTGGTAAACTGCAGGCACGTCCTCTCCGCCGGGTGTGGTCGCCCACAGTACGGCACCCTCACTTCCATCTCCCTGTCCCCGAGTACTCGCTGGGACACTCCCCTCTTGGCCTCGTACAATGCCGAGGCCTCTTGGATCCTAAGATCCAAGGGGAGTATCCCAGCCAGCACCATGGCCGAGTTCAGGGAGACGGTCCGGTACGACTTGGTCATCTTCTGCGCAAAGCCCCTTTGGAGAGCTCCCAAACGCTTCCGCACTCCGAGCTTTGAAGCGGCAGGCGCCCAGGCACAGGCAGCGTACAGAACTATTGGCTCCACCACTGCAGTATAAATAGTCTTTATGATTTGGGGATGGAGGCCCCAGCTTACCCTGGCGGCTCTCGACAGCTGCTTGTAGAGACCTTGAACTCTCATGCAAGTATTACTTACATGAGAGTTGAAGGTTAGCTTGCTGTCGATAGTGAGCCCCAGGATCTTTATTTCGCTGGACAGACCAATGTCGATCCCCCCCATGGTCAGGAGCGGAGAGTCGTACTTTAGCTTGTTGGTTAGCACCATCGCCTTGGTTTTGTGCGGTGCGAACCTCAGCTTATTACGAACTCCCCACTCCCGGACATAGGCGAGAGCGGCATTGGCCCGTCTCGAGACCTCCAGCCCCGTATCGCCGTCGAAGACGAGGACAACATCGTCGGCAAAAGCCTGACAATATTCTCCCCGCCCTCCCAGGCCCTGCAGTAGTGGATCCAACAAGAGGTTCCACAGGACGGGACCCCCGATGGAGCCTTGAACACAGCCTTTGGTGGTGTTACGCTTGTGTTCGGCTCCCGCATACCTCACGGTGACCTTTCTCTCGCGAAGATAGCTGTCAATCACCCTGCGGATGTTAACGGGACACTTTTCCTCAGCCAGTCTGACTCTAATGGCCGGCCACCAGGCGCTATCGAAGGCCCCCTCTATGTCCAGCGAGACCACAGTTACAAGTTTCCTCTCTTGGAGTTTCTTGTAAATGCGGTCCGTCAGGGCGTAGAGGGCGTCCTCGGTGCTTCTCTGGGGCATAAAGCCGTACTGGCGAGTACTAATCCCGGGCAGGATGTGCCATTTGACACGATTGACAACCATCTTCTCGAGGATCTTGCCTAGAACGGGCAACAAACCGATCGGACGATAGGCCTTGGGGTTGGTGTAGTCCTCCTTTCCTGGTTTTCGGAGGACTATCACGGTGGCCTCCTTCCATATGATCGGAAAGTAACCCAGTTCCAGGCACTTATTGGTCAGAGCGAGGAATGCGCCGGGGTTCAGCGATATGGCTCGCTGGCATATGTCGGCGGTAAGACCGTCCGACCCGGGGGCCTTCTTGGGGTTGAAGCTCGAGGCGGCGTCGCTCAGTTCGACAGAGGTAAACGGTGGGTCCAAATATTCATTTGGAGTCCACACGTTTACTTGTTCAGCGACGCGCCTCGTACGCTTATGTTCCGCGTTATCTTCCTCCCCAAGATCCTCCGGGTAGAAAATCCCCGCCAACAGTGCCGCCGATTCGCTGGGGTCATAGGTTTTACCGTTAAGAACAAGTGGGAGATCTTCTCTCCTCACTGCGGTTCTACCTATGACCCTGTATATCCCGTCCCATAGTCCCTCCTTGTCCTGACGCTCACAGAAAGCCTTCCAGCTGGCTATCTGTGCTGCTATAGCATGCGATTCGTAGCTCTCCTTGGCTTGCAGGTACTCACGCACAACCCTGTCGCGACGGACCGGAGCGGCGCAACGGATGCGCCGCTTTTTGGTGTTGACCCCACGTTTCATCGCAGCGAGCTCGTCATTCCACCAGGGTAGACTAAGACGCTCCGTACCCTTCCTGATCGGCATGCTTGCTTCGCATGCCGCCACGACTGTTTTATTGTATGATTCAACACTTTTTTCGAGATCGACTATATTGTCGATCTTCCCTATGTCACCGATTTTAATCAAATTCGACTCTTGCAGCTGGGTGAGCTTCGACTGAAACTCATCCCAGTTTGCCTTTTTTGTGTTGAATCGCCGCGTGGTCCTAGTTACTATTACTTCTTGGTCTTTTTTCAGGTTGATACGGAACGTAATAGTGTTGTGGTCTGAGCTCGTCACGCCGTCATCCACCATCCAGTCAGCCACCAGCAGGAGCGCGTCCGGGGAGCACGCCGTAACGTCGACGCAACTAGAGTACCGTTTGAGTCCTCTAATCACGTCGAAGGTAGGGACGTCACCCCGATTGAGCACCTGCAAGTCAAGCTCTTCAAGAGCCCCAAAGAATGCCTCCCCTCTGCTGTCCGTTTTCGTGCTGCCCCACCAGGTGTTCCAGGCGTTCGCGTCGCCACCCACCACCACATAACGGGAGCCCACGCTCGTGACCACTGCCACCAGCTGATCCAGGTATGGCTCCATTGGCTGATCCGGCTCGAAGTAGAACGAGACCGCGCACATCTCCCAGGCACCCGTTCCGATTCTCACCACCACAATATTGTTGGTGGTAAGACCGGAGTCCAGGGTTACGGCCATGTCATCGTCGAACACAACGATTGCGGCTTTGACATGTCCGTCCCCCCGGTTGGCACACTGGAATACGCGCGCGCCCGCGTAGTCTCGCATCGAGCCGGACCTTCCAACATATGGCTCCTGGACCAACGCCAGGGCTACCTTTCTGCTGGTGGCCTCGAGCAAGAGCTCCTGTGTGGCGAGTTGCTTGCGTTGCAAATTCGCCTGGAACACTCGGTAGGACCTCACGGTGGTTCCGGTCTCGCCCAGGGCAACTTTAGCAGTAAGCTACCGTTGCCCTGGCCAAGGCCTCCCACTTACGGCGCACCGTGCACTCCGGAGCGAACGCGTTGTGAGCCGCGTCCAGCCCGGTCTGTGCACAGTTACAGCAAGAGGGTAAGGTTCCTGCCTGCCACTTTGGGCAGTTCACCTTTAGGTGCTCCTCCCCGCAGTGGCTGCACCTCGTTTGGGGCTCCTTGCAGAACCGCCTGCTATGCCCGTACCCGAGGCACGCGGAGCATTGGGTGAGCGGGGACTGATCGGCCACTCTCACCCTCTGCAGATCCACGCGCACCGTGCCCGCCTCTGTTAGGGCCGACCACACCTTCGGGGACACCCTGAGAATGATGTGGCACAAGAGGGGGTTCTTTAGCTTTTTTCTATACTTTACTTCTATGCGGACCTCCTCCTTTTGAATATGTTTAAGAAGATTGGAATTTTGTGTTTGTAATGCCTGAAGGACGTCCTCATCAGTGTTATACTGGAGGACGTCCTTCAGGATCACCAGTGGGTCCCTATTTTTCATATCTTCGACCCGGAGGTCCGCCTTTTTTAATCTTTGCACCACTCTTTCTTTCTCCTCTCTTGTGCCACATCCCACGATAACCCTCCTGTCCTTGGCTTTTCTTATTCTGTCTACTTGTACCCCCGTTTCTTTTGCGTTTATGGCTACCCTAATTTTCTGTAAAACTTCCTCCCCGGACTCCTCCTGATCGTTCGAAGCAACGGCGACTGAGTGCAGCGTGACCCGCTCCACTGGGCGTTTCCTTGTTTCACCCGCGGTCACGCTTGCATACGTCAGCCGCCGTCGCTCCTGTTTTTCATCCTCTTGATTTTGGACTATCTGTTTAAGTGTCTCGGAATTTAATTCTAGGAGCTTTTTGTGCTCCTCCAGTCTCTCCAGCACAATACTGTTGGAGAGACTGGACGGGCACTCTCCTTTTGGCTTGGGAGTTGAGGGCAGACCGGTAAACGTTATGTTTAACGGTCTGTCCGGACCTCCCTTGCCCTTTCCTTCTTTGGGAGTCCGGGGGTGGTCCACTTCGGCCTCCTTCACCAATGCGAAGAGCCTCTCCGCAGCTTTTTTCACCTCTTCCTTAATCTCATTTTTTGTGTTTCTGGACCTATTCAACTGAAGTTTTATATTAACGACGCAGGCTTTCGCCTCCGCCACTCTCCCCTTTGGCATAGGATTCGCCGGGGGGGTTTCGGGAGCCCCAGGCTGCGCGCTCGCTTTAGGAGCTGCCGCACCACCTTTTTGTGGCTGCGGCTGCTCGCTTAGCGCACGCGAGGGCCCAGCCTGCGGCTCCCGGGCGGCGGGTGAGGCCGATTCTTTCCCTGCGTCGTTTCCTTTCATGGAGGTCCCGCTGAGGCTCCTGCGCACTTTCAAAGGCGTTCGGAGGCCGAGCATCCTGGGGGTGTGGGGACAGAAGGGTTATCGCGTTTGCTGATATGTGTATAGGGCCTATCAGCTATAATAAACAATATAACTATATGAATAACTTAACGAATATTATAAATTAGTTAGGAGGTGTAAAGGGCCCCCCAACAGTCAGACAGCACAAAAATAAATAATTTAAAAACTTACACTAAGTTAAAACTTTTTGTTGGGAGGTGTAAAGAGCCTCCCAGCAGTCAAAATTTAGTACTATATATACAATTAAAACCTAAACCTATGAATATAACTCAAAAATTTTAGCTTAACCTAGTTTAAAATTGTTGGAGGGTGTAAATAACCCCCAACAGTCGATAAATCAAATATATTGGTCACAGTTAAAACCTTAACCTATCAATAAATAATTTATAAACTTATACTAGGTTAAAACTTTTTGTTGGGAGGTGTAAAGAGCCTCCCAGCAGTCAAAATTTAGTACTATATATACAATTAAAACCTAAACCTATGAATATAACTCAAAAATTTTAGCTTAACCTAGTTTAAAATTGTTGGAGGGTGTAAATAACCCCCAACAGTCGATAAATCAAATATATTGGTCACAGTTAAAACCTTAACCTAACAATATAAATATAGTTAAAATTGTTGGAGGGTGTAAAAAACCTCCAACAGTCAAAAAAAAAAAAAAAAAAAAATAAATAAATATTCTAAATAGTTAAACCTAATAGTAAAAATAGAATTTTTGTCAGGAGGTGTAGAGAGCCTCCCAACAGTCAACGTCACTTATATTTAAAATATTAATGTCCCTAAATGTCCTAAATGTCTGCACGACAGAATGTCTTAATTCAAGTTATCGCTCCCGCACCTTTGATGGGGGGGTCTCCTAGGGTATTCCCTTGGTTCCGCGGTTATAAAATGTTGTTTTAGGAAGTTTACGTTTTCCGCGGAACCGTTGACTGGAAAAATCTGAATTTTTCAGGGAATACTCCTTGGGTCAGAACCCACCTTTTACTACTAAAAAACCCGGGTGTTGCCGATCTGGTTTGGGCGCTGTGATTTTTTGGAGATCGGGCGATTTTTCCAAATGGTTTATTTCGGGAACCACTCGACGGCTCCCGATGCAAGTTTTGTGGACTTACTGTGGTTCTGGTGGAGAATTTGGTCCCGTTGCCCAATTTCTTCGCGCACCTCCAGGAGCGAAGTTAGCCGCCACGTGGTTTTGGGTTTTTCGCTATTTTCTCCGCTCCTGTGGACCGGAAAAATCCTGTAGTGGTGTCCGGAGGTGGGGCTCGATGGTGGGCAACCGGGACACCCAAAAAAAGTAAGGGTCGCCGCGACCAATCGTGCAGCGTAATTTTTTGAAGATATTTATTTTTCCACTTTCCACTTTTTTCCACTTTTTTTTCACCACTGGTAACACCGATTGGGATATAACTTTCACAATTAGGTGCGCCGTTTTATTGCGCGTGTATTGATGTGCAACACTTTATGCGCCACTTAAGATTTTCACTGTTTTCGATTTATTTTCGTTGTTATATTTGCGCTTTTAGGAGCGTGGCGCGGTGTAAACGTGTTATTTGGAGCTCACAGCACTGCCGACTGGTTAGGTTAGGTTAGGTTAGGTTAGGTTAGGTTAGGTTAGGTTAGGTTAGGTTAGGTTAGGTTAGGTTAGGTTAGGTTAGGTTAGGTTAGGTTAGGTTAGGTTAGGTTAGGTTAGGTTAGGTTAGGTTAGGTTAGGTTAGGTTAGGTTAGGTTAGGTTAGGTTAGGTTAGGTTAGGTTAGGTTAGGTTAGGTTAGGTTAGGTTAGGTTAGGTTAGGTTAGGTTAGGTTAGGTTTTTTTTTTTTTTTTTTTACACGCACCCGTCATCACAGGGCGTTGGCAGGGTGTCCTCTTTCATAAAAAGAGACCTTATTTGCTTTATTTATAGAAAATCAATACAATTAACAATTTAAAACAATATAAACAATTAAATTAATTTAAAACTACAATAAAATTACAATTTAAAACCGGATAAAATACAATTAAAATTTTTTACAAAATTACCATAACACACATAAGCAAATTTTTACAAGGTCTAATAATTAATTAAAAAACATTAAAATCACTTAGTCTATCTTAAAACTAAACGAAGGTGTGGTCTAAGTGCTTCAAAGCTCGGAGTACGGAGTTCGCAGGTTAGGTTAGGTTAGGTTAGGTTAGGTTAGGTTAGGTTAGGTTAGGTTAGGTTAGGTTAGGTTAGGTTAGGTTAGGTTAGGTTAGGTTAGGTTAGGTTAGGTTAGGTTAGGTTAGGTTAGGTTAGGTTAGGTTAGGTTAGGTTAGGTTAGGTTAGGTTAGGTTAGGTTAGGTTAGGTTAGGTTAGGTTAGGTTAGGTTAGGTTAGGTTAGGTTAGGTTAGGTTAGGTTAGGTTAGGTTAGGTTAGGTTAGGTTAGGTTAGGTTAGGTTAGGTTAGGTTAGGTTAAGTTAGGTTAGGTTAGGTTAGGTTAGGTTAGGTTAGGTTAGGTTAGGTTAGGTTAGGTTAGGTTAGGTTAGGTTAGGTTAGGTTAGGTTAGGTTAGGTTAGGTTAGGTTAGGTTAGGTTAGGTTAGGTTAGGTTAGGTTAGGTTAGGTTAGGTTAGGTTAGGTTAGGTTAGGTTAGGTTAGGTTAGGTTAGGTTAGGTTAGGTTAGGTTAGGTTAGGTTAGGTTAGGTTAGGTTAGGTTAGGTTAGGTTAGGTTAGGTTAGGTTAGGTTAGGTTAGGTTAGGTTAGGTTAGGTTAGGTTAGGTTAGGTTAGGTTAGGTTAGGTTAGGTTAGGTTAGGTTTTTTTTTTTTTTTTTTTAACACGCACCCGTCATCACAGGGCGTTAGCAGGGTGTCCTCTTTCGAGAAAAAGAGACCTTGTTTGCCTTTATTTAAGATAAAATCAATACAATAGAACAATAAAAACAAAATAAACAATTAAATTAATTTAAAACTACAATAAAATTACAATTTAAAACTGGATAAAATACAATTAAAAATTTATACAAAATTACCATAACACACATAAGCAAATTTTTTACAAGGTCTAATAATTAATTAAAAACATTAAAATCACTTATGTCTAGCTTATAGACTAACGAAGGTGCGGTCGATACAAGTGCTTCAAAGCTCCAAAGCTCGGAGTACGGAGTTCGCAGGACAGCGAATTTCTCCCGGCTTTTGCGAGCAACAGAACAACCTGATTTATATGATAGTGCCATCTGTATATGCTGACGATATAAGAGGCACTATGCATCTCTATCGGCTGTTCTGTTCCTCGCAATAGCAATTTTCGCTATCCTGCTCGCGTACTCTAGGAACGCATCTCTGCCAGAGGCCTCACCCAGAATTGTGGGCACGGAGCTCCTGCACAGCTTCATCCGCAGTACCTGTTGTAGGTCTTCCCGGGCCGCTTCGTGCTGGGGGCAGTCCATCAGAAGATGCAAGATCGATTCTGATGCACCGCTCCCGCACACGCAACCCGGGTTGTCACTGCGTTTGAATCTGTGCAGGTACTCCGCAAACCCACCATGACCAGTCAAGACCTGAGTGAGCACCATACTGCGGTCTATGTGCTTGACCACACGATGTGCGAACCGCACGTCCGGCAAGAAGACCTTCGTGGTGCCCGCAGTCTCTTCGGACGTATACCTCCGGTTCCATTCGTCAAGCGACCCCTCGCGGAGTAGTCGCTTGACAAACGAAACCGGGCATCGGTCATAGTCCGGTTTTCTCTTTAAGCCTAGAGCCGCCTCTTTCGCGAGCTCATCGGCTCTTTCATTTCCCTCCAACCCTGCATGCGCTTTCACCCAGAACAAGGATACTTCCTTGTTCCGGGTGCGACATATCTCCAGATTGTCGATAATGCCTGCTACCAGGGGATGGAGGGATTTGCGCCCGACCACCGACTCAAGGGATGATCTTGAGTCGGTGTATATGCCGATGGAGCTTTCGGGGCGGCTCGTCGCGAGAGAGGCAGCCCTATCTAGGGCAAGGAGCTCAGCCTGGTAGACCGAGCAGTGCGCACCCAACTTTAGCTTGACGGCTTTGGTTTCGGCCTCGTGATTCCATATGGAAAGCGAGGCCCCCACCTTGCCGTCAATTTTACTGCCATCGGTAAAGATGCGCACTGCTTGAGTGTTGTTGTTCTCAAGGTCTTCTCGGTCCACCAGGCTGGTGAACTGCAGGCACGTCCTCTCTGCCGGGTGTGGTCGCCCACAGTACGGCACCCTCACTTCCATCTCCCTGTCCCCGAGTACTCGCCGGGACACTCCCCTCTTGGCCTCGTACAATGCCGAGGCCTCTTGGATCCTAAGATCCAAGGGGAGTATCCCAGCCAGCACCATGGCCGAGTTCAGGGAGACGGTCCGGTACGACTTGGTCATTTTCTGCGCAAAGCCCCTTTGGAGAGCTCCCAAACGCTTCCGCACTCCGAGCTTTGAAGCGGCAGGCGCCCAGGCACAGGCAGCGTACAGGACTATTGGCTCCACCACTGCAGTATAAATTGTCTTTATGATTTGGGGATGGAGGCCCCAGCTTACCCTGGCGGCTCTCGACAGCTGCTTATAGAGACCTTGAACTCTCATGCAAGTATTACTTACATGAGAGTTGAAGGTTAGCTTGCTGTCGATAGTGAGCCCCAGGATCTTTATTTCGCTGGACAGACCAATGTCGATCCCCCCCATGGTCAGGAGCGGAGAGTCGTACTTTAGCTTATTGGTTAGCACCATCGCCTTGGTTTTGTGCGGTGCGAACCTCAGCTTATTACGAACTCCCCACTCCCGGACATAGGCGAGAGCGGCATTGGCCCGTCTCGAGACCTCCAACCCCGTATCGCCGTCGAAGACGAGGATAACATCGTCGGCAAAAGCCTGACAATACTCTCCCCGCCCTCCCAGGCCCTGCAGTAGTGGATCCAATAAGAGGTTCCACAGAACGGGACCCCCGATGGAGCCTTGAACACAGCCTTTGGTGGTGTTGCGCATGTGTTCGGCTCCCGCATACCTCACTGTGACCTTTCGCTCGCGAAGATAGCTGTCAATCACCCTGCGGACGTTCACGGGACACTTTTCCTCAGCCAGTCTGACTCTGATGGCCGGCCACCAGGCGCTATCGAAGGCCCCCTCTATGTCCAGCGAAACCACGGTTACAAGTCTCTTCGCTTTGAGGTTCTTGTAAACGTGGTCCATCAAGGCGTAGAGGGCGTCTTCGGTGCTTCTCTGGGGCATAAAGCCGTACTGGCGAGTACTGATCCCGGGCAGGATGTGCCATTTGACGCGATTGACAACCATCTTCTCGAAGATCTTGCCCAGAACGGGCAACAAACCGATCGGACGATAGGCCTTGGGGTTGGTGTAGTCCTCCTTTGCTGGTTTTCGGAGGACTATCACAACGGCCTCCTTCCATATGATCGGAAAGTAACCCAGTTCTAGGCATTTATTGGTCAGAGCGAGGAACGCGCCGGGGTTTAGCGATATGGCACGCTGGCATATGTCGGCGGTAAGACCGTCCGACCCGGGGGCCTTCTTGGGGTTGAAGCTCGAGGCGGCGTCGCTCAGTTCGACAGAGGTAAACGGTGGGTCCAAATATTCATTTGGAGTCCACACGTTTACTTGTTCAGCGACGCGCCTCGTACGCTTGTGTTCCGCGTTATCTTCCTCCCCAAGATCCCCGGGGTAGAAAATCCCCGCCAACAGTGCCGCCGATTCGCTTGGGTCATAGGTTTTACCGTTTTGAACGAGTGGGAGATCTTCTCTCCTCACTGCGGTTCTACTTATGACCCTGTATATCCCGTCCCATAGTCCCTCCTTGTCCTGACGCTCACAGAAAGCCTTCCAGCTGGCTATCTGTGCTGCTACAGCATGCGACTCGTAGTTCTCCTTGGCTTGCAGGTACTCACGCACAACCCTGTCGCGACGGACCGGAGCGGCGCAACGAATGCGCCGCTTTTTGGTGTTGACCCCACGTTTCATCGCGGCGAGCTCGTCATTCCACCAAGGTAGACTAAGACGCTCCGTACCCTTCCTGATCGGCATGCTTGCTTCGCATGCCGCCACGACTGTTTTGTTATATGATTCAACACTCTTTTCGAGGTCGACTACGTTATCGATCTTCTCTATATCACCGATTTTGATGAGATTTGACTCTTGCAGCTGGGTGAGCTTCGACTGAAACTCATCCCAGTTTGCCTTTTTAGTGTTGAATCGCCGCGTGGTCCTAGTTACTATTGCTTCTCTGTCTTTTTTCAGGTTGATACGGAACGTAATAGTGTTGTGGTCTGAGCTCGTCACGCCGTCATCCACCATCCAGTCAGCCACCAACAGGAGCGCGTCCGGGGAGCACGCCGTAACATCGACGCAACTAGAGTACCGTTTGAGTCCTCTAATCACGTCGAAGGTAGGGACGTTACCCCGATTGAGCACCTGCAAGTCAAGCTCTTCAAGAGCCCCAAAGAATGCCTCCCCTCTGCTGTCCGTTTTCGTGCTGCCCCACCAGGTGTTCCAGGCGTTCGCGTCGCCACCCACCACCACGTAACGGGAGCCCACGCTCGTGACCACTGCCACCAGCTGATCCAGGTATGGCTCCATTGGCTGATCCGGCCCGAAGTAGAACGAGACCGCGCACATCTCCCAGGCACCTGTTCCGATTCTCACCACCACGATATTGTTGGTGGTAAGGCTGGAGTCCAGGGTCACGGCCATGTCATCGTCGAACACAACGATTGCGGCTTTGACATGTCCGCCCCCCCGGTTGGCACTCTGGAATACGCGCGCGCCCGCGTAGTCTCGCATCGAGCCGGACCTTCCAACATACGGCTCCTGGACCAACGCTAGGGCTACCTTTCTGCTGGTGGCCTCGAGCAAGAGCTCCTGTGTGGCGAGTTGTTTGCGTTGCAGATTCGCCTGGAACACTCGGTAGGACCTCACGGTGGTTCCGGTCTCGCCCAGGGCAACTTTAGCAATAAGCTACCGTTGCCCTGGCCAAGGCCTCCCACTTACGGCGCACCGTGCACTCCGGGGCGAACGCGTTGTGAGCCGCGTCCAGCCCGGTCTGTGCACAGTTGCAGCAGGAGGGCAGGGTTCCTGCCTGCCACTTTGGGCAGTCCACCTTTAGGTGATCCTCCCCGCAGTGGCTGCACCTCGTTTGGGGCTCCTTGCAGAACCGCCTGCTGTGCCCGTACCCGAGGCACGCTGAGCACTGGGTGAGCGGGGACTGGTCAGCCACTTTTACTCGCTGTAGGTCCACGCGCACCGTGCCCGCCTCCACTAGTACCGACCACACCTTCGGGGACACCCTGAGAATGATGTGGCACAAGAGAGGGTTTTTTACTTTTTTTCTATACCTGACTTCTATGCGGACCTCCTCCTTTTGAATATGTTTAAGAAGATTGGAATTTTGTGTTTGTAGTGCCTGAAGGACGTCCTCATCAGTGTTATACTGGAGGACGTCCTTCAGGATCACCAGTGGGTCCCTATTTTTCATATCTTCGACCCGGAGGTCCGCCTTTTTTAATCTTTGCACCACTCTTTCCTTCTCCTCTCTTGTGCCACATCCCACGATAACCCTCCTGTCCTTGGCTTTTCTTATTCTGTCTACTTGTACCCCCGTTTCTTTTGCGTTTATGGCTACCCTAATTTTCTGTAAAACTTCCTCCCCGGACTCCTCCTGATCGTTCGAAGCGACGGCGACTGAGTGCAGCGTGACCCGCTCCACTGGGCGTTTCCTTGTTTCACCCGCGGTCACGCTTGCATACGTCAGCCGCCGTCGCTCCTGTTTTTCATCCTCTTGATTTTGGACTATCTGTTTAAGTGTCTCGGAATTTAATTCTAGGAGCTTTTTGTGCTCCTCCAGTCTCTCCAGCACAATACTGTTGGAGAGACTGGACGGGCACTCTCCTTTTGGCTTGGGAGTTGAGGGCAGACCGGTAAACGTTATGTTTAACGGTCTGTCCGGACCTCCCTTGCCCTTTCCTTCTTTGGGAGTCCGGGGGTGGTCCACTTCGGCCTCCTTCACCAATGCGAAGAGCCTCTCCGCAGCTTTTTTTACCTCTTCTTTAATCTCATTTTTTGTGTTTCTTGACCTATTCAGCTGAAGTTTTATATTAACGACGCAGGCTTTCGCCTCCGCCACTCTCCCCTTTGGCATAGGATTCGCCGGGGGGGTTTCGGGAGCCCCAGGCTGCGCGCTCGCTTTAGGAGCTGCCGCACCACCTTTTTGTGGCTGCGGCTGCTCGCTTAGCGCACGCGAGGGCCCAGCCTGCGGCTCCCGGGCGGCGGGTGAGGCCGATTCTTTCCCTGCGTCGTTTCCTTTCATGGAGGTCCCGCTGAGGCTCTTACGCATTTTCGTTGGTGTTCTGAGGCCGAGCATACTGGGGGTACGGCGACAGTAGGGTTACCGTGTCGCTAATAGGTGTATAGGGCCTATCAGCTAATTTAGTCAAATAAATTTAGTTGGGAGGTGTAAAATGCCCCCCAACAGTCAACGGCACAAAATAAATACTAATCCTAGATTAAAATTTTGTTGAGGGTGTAAAGAGCCCCCAACAGTCAATCCAATACTATGTACAGTTAAAACTTATCTAAAACTTATTTAAAACTTAAATACTAATCCTAGATTAAAATTTTGTTGAGGGTGTAAAGAGCCCCCAACAGTCAATCCAATACTATGTACAGTTAAAACTTATCGCCACTCAATTAAAATTTGCTGGGAGGTGTAAAATGCCCCCAGCAGTCAAAATACAATACAGTAATCAAATGGTTTAAACCTAATTTAAGTTAAAATTGTTGGGAGGTGTAAAGAGCCCCCAACAGTCAGTTCAATATTATATGTACAGTTAAAATATTTAAAACCTACTCTAGGTTAAAATTTGTTGGGAGGTGTAAAGGCCCCCCAACGGTCAAGAATAATTTAAAAACCTAATCTAACCTAATCTAAATAAAAATTGTCGAGAGGTGTATATAGCCTCTCAACAGTCAATAATAATGTAAACTAATACAATAGTAGCGTCTAATAGAATAAAACAATGTTAAAAATACAACGTCAACTTCACGTAGAATAGCTTAAATAGCAATTTAGTTTTTAATTCAAACTAATTTTGTAGTCCCACAGGGTGCTATCTTGGCGCCGAAAGATTATCCTTTTATTGCTATTTACGAAACTACTGGGCCGAAAACTTTGAAATTTTTCACAGGTGTTCTTTAAATCAAACTCAATGTTATCACAATTTAAAAAATATATGTTATCGATCTATTTAATTTTTTACGATTTTTTGAAAATAGTCAATTTTTTAAAAATGTTATTACTACAGGATTACCGGTGCGCGCTTCTTGTGCCAGGGGTCCTTTTTCTAAGTGTCTCAATGGGCTTCGGGTGACACTTCCAAATTTGGCTGCACACCTGCAGGAACGGAGATGGCCGCCACGTGGTTTTTGTTTTTTTGACGATATCTCCCCCAATTTTAGGGGGAAAAATCCGTTTGATGTGTCCAAGTACAGGACTTGGCGAACCCTTCCAGGATATGATATAAAAATGATGTATCACCGCTTTCGTTTATCCAGCGCATTCAGTCAAAGATTTGGATTTGCACTTTTTGCACTAATTTGCACTTTTTTGTGTCAAAACACTGTCCGATTTTCCCGGAACTATCACTGTCGGATGCGCGAGATTTTTGCGCAAATTTTGATATAAGGCACGCTATGGTACTCGAACTTTTTACCACTTTTTCAATTTTTTAAAACAATTTTTCGAGCCAGAAGTGACCGCCTCGTGGTGTTCGTCGACGCGTACTGGGTTAGGTTAGGTTAGGTTAGGTTAGGTTAGGTTAGGTTAGGTTAGGTTAGGTTAGGTTAGGTTAGGTTAGGTTAGGTTAGGTTAGGTTAGGTTAGGTTAGGTTAGGTTAGGTTAGGTTAGGTTAGGTTAGGTTAGGTTAGGTTAGGTTCAACTCGGTAGAGGAGGAAGCCGAGTGGCTCGGCGGGGCCATGTCGCAAGTGTGCGACGCGGCCATGCCGAGAGTCACTCGTCAACCTCTCAGGTGTGCGGTGTACTGGTGGTCTCGCGAGATTGCACTGTTGCGCAAGGCTTGCGTGGCCGCCAGACGCCGGTACGCCCGGAGTCGGAGACGGCGCCAGCGAGACAGGGACGCGGAAGCGCTCCTGTACGTCGCCTATAGGGACGCCGCGTGGGCGCTGAAGGTGGCCATCAGGGCGGCGAAGGAGCTCGCGCAGCAGGAGATGCTGGCGAGCCTCGACGCCGATCCCTGGGGGCGACCTTACAAAATGGTGAGGCGCAAGCTGCGACCGAGGGCCCCGCCGCTGACCGAGTCGCTCCAGCCGGAGCGGCTGGAGTCGGTGGTGGGAGCTCTCTTCCCGAGGAGGGCCGCGGTGGAGCCGCCGAGCATGGCGCCGCCCGCCACCGGTGCTGGGGGTGCGTCATCCGAGGACGCGCCCGCAATCACCGAGGGTGAATTGAGGGCGGCTCTGCTGCGGCTCCGGGCGAAGAACGTCGCGCCGGGTCCTGATGGAGTTCCCGGTCGGGCCTTGGTTCTGGCCCTTGGCCCGCTGGAGACTCGCGTCAGGGCGCTCTTCGACGCCTGTCTGCGGCAGGGCCGGTTTCCAGTCGCATGGAAGACTGGCAAGCTGGTCCTTCTGCAGAAGGAGGGGCGCCCGGCTGACTCACCCTCGGCCTATCGGCCTATAGTGCTTTTAGACGAGGTGAGTAAGCTGTTCGAGCGGGTCATCGCCGCTCGTATCGTAGGGCACCTCGAGCAGGTGGGGCCGGATCTCAGCGACGTACAGTTTGGGTTCCGGCGGGGCAGGTCCACAGTCGACGCGATAGCGCGGGTGAGGGACCTTGCGGAGGATGCGGTCGCCAGCGGCGGGGTGAGCTTGGCGGTGTCTCTAGACATCGCCAACGCGTTCAACACCCTGCCATGGCCGTGCATTGTGGAAGCGCTTCGCTACCACGCGATGCCCGGCTATCTGCGGCGTATCGTAGCGGCTTACCTCTCAGAGAGGGCCGTGAGCTTCCCGGCCGGCGGCCAGTTGGTCCGCTGGGAAGTGTCGTGCGGTGTCCCACAGGGATCGGTCCTCGGACCGCTCCTGTGGAACATCGGCTACGACTGGGTGCTGCGGGGCGGTAATCCGAGGGGCGTCGACGTAACTTGTTACGCAGACGACACCCTCGTTACGGCCAGGGGCCGCACGTTCAGGGAGGCGCGCGTCAGAGCCACTGCTGGGGTGGCCCAAGTAGTGGCGCGCATACGCCGGCTGGGGTTGGAGGTTGCCCTCGAAAAGTCCGAGGCCCTGTGTTTTCACGGGCCGCGGATGGCACCTGCCGCCGGAGCCGACCTAGTGGTCGGAGGGGTTTCCATCGCGGTCAAATCGTCGATGAAGTACTTGGGACTCATCCTCGACGCGCGGTGGAATTTCGAGGAGCACTTCCGGCGCCTGGCCCCCAAACTGATTGGGGCTGCCGGCGCGCTGAGTCGCTTGCTCCCGAACTCGGGTGGGCCCGGAGTGGGCTGCCGTCGACTGTACACCGGGGCGGTGAAGTCGATGGCCCTGTATGGGGCGCCCATATGGGCGGACGATCTGTCCGCTCGTAGTAGGAGACTGCTGCGGAGACCGCAGCGAGTCATGGCGGCCAGAGTGGTCAGAGCCTACCGCTCCATCTCGTGCGAGGCGGCCTGCGCTTTAGCGGGTTGTCCTCCGTGGGATCTGGAGGCGGAGGTGCTGGCTCACGTGTACTGGCAAAGGGTGGAAGTTCGGTCGCTGGGCGACCACCCTTCCCCGGATATGGTGGCTGGATGGCGGCGCTCGGCGCAGACCGAGCTCTACCGCCAGTGGCAGGTCAGACTCGAGTCACCGAGTGCCGGTCTCAGGACCATAGAGGCGATTCGCCCCGTCCTCCGTCAGTGGGCGGAGAGGCGGCACGGGCAGGTGACCTTCCGCCTTGCGCAGGTGCTTTCCGGACACGGCTGTTTCGGGAGGTTCCTGTTCAAGGTGGCAGGTAGAGAGCCCACTGAAGAATGCCATGAGTGCGGCTGCGCTATCGATACAGCGCAGCACACGCTGGCTGAGTGCCCCAGTTGGTCTCAGCAGCGTGCGGCACTCACTTCTGTAGTCGGGGGGGACCTCTCCCTGCCGATCGTGGTTTCGGCCATGGCTGGCAGTGAGAGGTCTTGGCAGGCGATGGTCTCCTTCTGCGAGGACGTGATCTCGCGGAAGGAGGCGGCGGAACGGCTGAGAGAGGACGACGTGGACTCTCAGCCGATCCGTCGCAGACGTGTCGGGCGCAGGCGGCTCGCGCTTCACCACCGCCTACCCTCTTGAGAGTAGCACCTCCGGGCGTTGGATACGAGGATCTGTCCAACACCCAGGAGTTAGGTCCTCGAGCTGGAAGACGCACCCTGTGGTCCTGGTGCGTCTTATGGCGTTCAATTGGGGGGCATCTGATATTGCCCCCGAGTTGGCACCGTCCTAAGGACGGATTCTGCCGGCCTGGTTGCGGTTGTGTGCGCGAGCGAAACCCGTGACCCGGCCACCAGGCGGCGGGAAAGGATATACACCGTGGGGGTTTAGTCAGTAAGAGTCTGACATAACTGCCGCGTCTCCTCGGACGCGGAGTATCCATGAGGATTACCCACGTTAAAAAAAAAAAAAAAAAAAAAAAAAAAAAAAAAAAAAAAAAAAAAAAAAAAAAGGTTAGGTTAGGTTAGGTTAGGTTAGGTTAGGTTAGGTTAGGTTAGGTTAGGTTAGGTTAGGTTAGGTTAGGTTAGGTTAGGTTAGGTTAGGTTAGGTTAGGTTAGGTTAGGTTAGGTTAGGTTAGGTTAGGTTAGGTTAGGTTAGGTTAGGTTAGGTTAGGTTAGGTTAGGTTAGGTTAGGTTAGGTTAGGTTAGGTTAGGTTAGGTTAGGTTAGGTTAGGTTAGGTTAGGTTAGGTTAGGTTAGGTTAGGTTAGGTTAGGTTAGGTTAGGTTAGGTTAGGTTAGGTTAGGTTAGGTTAGGTTAGGTTAGGTTAGGTTAGGTTAGGTTAGGTTAGGTTAGGTTAGGTTAGGTTAGGTTAGGTTAGGTTAGGTTAGGTTAGGTTAGGTTAGGTTAGGTTAGGTTAGGTTAGGTTAGGTTAGGTTAGGTTAGGTTAGGTTAGGTTAGGTTAGGTTAGGTTAGGTTAGGTTAGGTTAGGTTAGGTTAGGTTAGGTTAGGTTAGGTTAGGTTAGGTTAGGTTAGGTTAGGTTAGGTTAGGTTTTTTTTTTTTTTTTTTTTATTTTTATACCCGTCATCACAGGGCGTTGGCAGGGTGTCCTCTTTCGAGAAAAAGAGACCTTGTTTTCCTTTATTTAAGATTAAATCAATACAGTAAAGCAATTAAAACAAAATAAACAATTACATTAATTTAAACTACAATACAATTACAATTTAAAACTAGATAAAATACAATTAAAAATTTTTACAAAATTACCATAACACACATAAGCAAATTTTTACAAGGTCTAATAATTAATTAAAAACATTAAAATCTCTTAAGTCTATCTTAAAACTAAACGAAGGTGTGGTCTAAGTGCTTCAAAGCTCGGAGTACGGAGTTCGCAGGACAGCGAATTTCTCCCGGCTTTTGCGAGCAACAGAACAACCTGATTTATATGATAGTGCCATCTGTATATGCTGACGATATAAGAGGCACTATGCATCTCTATCGGTTGTTCTGTTCCTCGCAATAGCAATTTTCGCTATCCTGCTCGCGTACTCTAGGAACGCATCTCTGCCAGAGGCCTCACCCAGAATTGTGGGCACGGAGCTCCTGCACAGCTTCATCCGCAGTACCTGTTGTAGGTCTTCCCGGGCCGCTTCGTGCTGGGGGCAGTCCATCAGAAGATGCAAGATCGATTCTGATGCACCGCTCCCGCACACGCAACCCGGGTTGTCACTGCGTTTGAATCTGTGCAGGTACTCCGCAAACCCACCATGACCAGTCAAGACCTGAGTGAGCACCATACTGCGGTCTATGTGCTTGACCACACGATGTGCGAACCGCACGTCCGGCAAGAAGACCTTCGTGGTGCCCGCAGTCTCTTCGGACGTATACCTCCGGTTCCATTCGTCAAGCGACCCCTCGCGGAGTAGTCGCTTGACAAACGAAACCGGGCATCGGTCATAGTCCGGTTTTCTCTTTAAGCCTAGAGCCGCCTCTTTCGCGAGCTCATCGGCTCTTTCATTTCCCTCCAACCCTGCATGCGCTTTCACCCAGAACAAGGATACTTCCTTGTTCCGGGTGCGACATATCTCCAGATTGTCGATAATGCCTGCTACCAGGGGATGGAGGGATTTGCGCCCGACCACCGACTCAAGGGATGATCTTGAGTCGGTGTATATGCCGATGGAGCTTTCGGGGCGGCTCGTCGCGAGAGAGGCAGCCCTATCTAGGGCAAGGAGCTCAGCCTGGTAGACCGAGCAGTGCGCACCCAACTTTAGCTTGACGGCTTTGGTTTCGGCCTCGTGATTCCATATGGAAAGCGAGGCCCCCACCTTGCCGTCAATTTTACTGCCATCGGTAAAGATGCGCACTGCTTGAGTGTTGTTGTTCTCAAGGTCTTCTCGGTCCACCAGGCTGGTAAACTGCAGGCACGTCCTCTCTGCCGGGTGTGGTCGCCCACAGTACGGCACCCTCACTTCCATCTCCCTGTCCCCGAGTACTCGCCGGGACACTCCCCTCTTGGCCTCGTACAATGCCGAGGCCTCTTGGATCCTAAGATCCAAGGGGAGTATCCCAGCCAGCACCATGGCCGAGTTCAGGGAGACGGTCCGGTACGACTTGGTCATTTTCTGCGCAAAGCCCCTTTGGAGAGCTCCCAAACGCTTCCGCACTCCGAGCTTTGAAGCGGCCGGCGCCCAGGCACAGGCAGCGTACAGGACTATTGGCTCCACCACTGCAGTATAAATTGTCTTTATGATTTGGGGATGGAGGCCCCAGCTTACCCTGGCGGCTCTCGACAGCTGCTTATAGAGACCTTGAACTCTCATGCAAGTATTACTTACATGAGAGTTGAAGGTTAGCTTGCTGTCGATAGTGAGCCCCAGGATCTTTATTTCGCTGGACAGACCAATGTCGATCCCCCCCATGGTCAGGAGCGGAGAGTCGTACTTTAGCTTATTGGTTAGCACCATCGCCTTGGTTTTGTGCGGTGCGAACCTCAGCTTATTACGAACTCCCCACTCTCGGACATAGGCGAGAGCGGCATTGGCCCGTCTCGAGACCTCCAACCCCGTATCGCCGTCGAAGACGAGGATAACATCGTCGGCAAAAGCCTGACAATACTCTCCCCGCCCTCCCAGGCCCTGCAGTAGTGGATCCAATAAGAGGTTCCACAGAACGGGACCCCCGATGGAGCCTTGAACACAGCCTTTGGTGGTGTTGCGCATGTGTTCGGCTCCCGCATACCTCACTGTGACCTTTCGCTCGCGAAGATAGCTGTCAATCACCCTGCGGACGTTCACGGGACACTTTTCCTCAGCCAGTCTGACTCTTATGGCCGGCCACCAGGCACTATCGAAGGCCCCCTCTATGTCCAACGAAACCACGGTTACAAGTCTCTTCGCTTTGAGATTCTTGTAAACGTGGTCCATCAAGGCGTAGAGGGCGTCTTCGGTGCTTCTCTGGGGCATAAAGCCGTACTGGCGAGTACTGATCCCGGGCAGGATGTGCCATTTGACGCGATTGACAACCATCTTCTCGAAGATCTTGCCCAGAACGGGCAACAAACCGATCGGACGATAGGCCTTGGGGTTGGTGTAGTCCTCCTTTGCTGGTTTTCGGAGGACTATCACAACGGCCTCCTTCCATATGATCGGAAAGTAACCCAGTTCTAGGCATTTATTGGTCAGAGCGAGGAACGCGCCGGGGTTTAGCGATATGGCACGCTGGCATATGTCGGCGGTAAGACCGTCCGACCCGGGGGCCTTCTTGGGGTTGAAGCTCGAGGCGGCGTCGCTCAGTTCGACAGAGGTAAACGGTGGGTCCAAATATTCATTTGGAGTCCACACGTTTACTTGTTCAGCGACGCGCCTCGTACGCTTGTGTTCCGCGTTATCTTCCTCCCCAAGATCCCCGGGGTAGAAAATCCCCGCCAACAGTGCCGCCGATTCGCTGGGGTCATAGGTTTTACCGTTTTGAACGAGTGGGAGATCTTCTCTCCTCACTGCGGTTCTACCTATGACCCTGTATATCCCGTCCCATAGTCCCTCCTTGTCCTGACGCTCACAGAAAGCCTTCCAGCTGGCTATCTGTGCTGCTACAGCATGCGATTCGTAGCTCTCCTTGGCTTGCAGGTACTCACGCACAACCCTGTCGCGACGGACCGGAGCGGCGCAACGGATGCGCCGCTTTTTGGTGTTGACCCCACGTTTCATCGCAGCAAGCTCGTCATTCCACCAGGGTAGACTAAGACGCTCCGTACCCTTCCTGATCGGCATGCTTGCTTCGCATGCCGCCACGACTATTTTATTGTATGATTCAACACTTTTTTCGAGATCGACTATATTGTCGATCTTCCCTATGTCACCGATTTTAATGAAATTCGACTCTTGCAGCTGGGTGAGCTTCGACTGAAACTCATCCCAGTTTGCCTTTTTTGTGTTGAATCGCCGCGTGGTCCTAGTTACTATTACTTCTTTGTCTTTTTTCAGGTTGATACGGAACGTAATAGTGTTGTGGGTTAGGTTAGGTTAGGTTAGGTTAGGTTAGGTTAGGTTAGGTTAGGTTAGGTTAGGTTAGGTTAGGTTAGGTTAGGTTAGGTTAGGTTAGGTTAGGTTAGGTTAGGTTAGGTTAGGTTAGGTTAGGTTAGGTTAGGTTAGGTTAGGTTAGGTTAGGTTAGGTTAGGTTAGGTTAGGTTAGGTTAGGTTAGGTTAGGTTAGGTTAGGTTAGGTTAGGTTAGGTTAGGTTAGGTTAGGTTAGGTTAGGTTAGGTTAGGTTAGGTTAGGTTAGGTTAGGTTAGGTTAGGTTAGGTTAGGTTAGGTTAGGTTAGGTTAGGTTAGGTTAGGTTAGGTTAGGTTAGGTTAGGTTAGGTTAGGTTAGGTTAGGTTAGGTTAGGTTAGGTTAGGTTAGGTTAGGTTAGGTTAGGTT